>JBAWJQ010000001.1:7502500-10002500 GCA_037783105.1 Bactrocera zonata
TACTCTATGTAATCCCACTCTTTATTTCTTTATGAATTTTGGAAACTTATTTTGTGTCAAAGTTTTAAAAGCTTGTAATTTAATAAGTTTAATACTTTGGTCCCTCAAATAAATTAAATAATAATGACTGATTCGAATATTATTTTTGCTTATATATATTCAATGAGATCAGTTATTAAATTAAATATGAGAATAATGAGAATATTAAATTAAATATGATTAATAAGAAAATCTGTAATGGTTTCCACTGTAATCCTAACCATTTTCAAAAGGGGTTAGGGGCAGTCAGATATATGAAAATATTTTAAATTTAAAATAATTTTTTTGCCAGCATTTTTTTTTATTTTATAGAAGTAAAAAATATATCATTAAATATGGCTTCGACTTGACAGAGATATAAAAAAATACTTATTTTCAACTAAAGCCAATGGGACAAAAGAAATATTTTATTAATAGGGTCTGGCAACCCTTTTGTTACTTAGTGAACAAAAATAATTGAACAAAAATTAAATATTGAATAAAATTAATAAAAATTTCTCTTTAGTAGTTAATTATTGTTTAGAGCAGTGCTCATCAAAATAAACCCAAATATCTTCTGTATCGTATGATATATGACTCAAAAATGCCTCCAAAAAAATCATTCAGCCGCAGCTTACTTGTGCCGTTTATAAAATGGCCGCTAACTCACCAAGTGTCATGTGCACAAATTGCCGTACATGGACTCATTCCAAATGTGCGAAACTTAATAGAGCGGAACTCACCGAGCTAGCAAATAAAACATCAAGGTTATCAATGGAAATGTGAAACATGCCGTTTGGAGGTTGGTATCGTCACTCGGGATGATCTTGACTCTGAAAGTGATGACGATGGTAACATCACCATGCTTGAACTTAAACGTCTGCTTGATGACCAGTATTCAAAGCTCACAGCATCTTTTGAGAGTAAATTCAACAGTTTCAACACAGCCATCGAAAAAAATGTTAATGAGGGAGGTCACAAGTTTAACCAAGCAACACAAAGGCTTGGCCAACACATGTTCTAGTCTTGATAAAAGACTAAACTCAGTGGAAAACAATCTCGAAACTTTCACTGGTGCATCAGCTCCAACTGAAGAAATTATAGCAGAGTTTTCCGAACGCAAAAAACGGGAATCGAACGTCGTTATGTTGAATGTTCAAGAGTCAAAGAGAGCAGATGGCAAAGACCGTCTTGATGATGACAGAGCTACCGTCCAGTCCATCTTGCCAATCGATTTGCCTGTCAGGTTGGATGAATTGAAACTCCGACGACTGGGTCGCCCAACTGTTGGCCGTACCCGAACGCTGCTAGTTGAAACAACTTTCCCATCTGTTGCTCGTGCTATATTAAAGTCTAAACCACCGGAACCTGTTGACGGATCGTCCAAAGACATATTTAAATCAGATCTCACTCCCGCTCAGTTGACGCACCTCAAGAACCTTCGCGCACAGCTGGATTCTCTGCTGAAAAATGGCGATTCCTCTAAGACAATAAAATACGTTAATGGCGTCCCGAAATTAGTCAATAAGAATTTTCGCTTGTTCAACGATAAGGGAAATTCAAACAACCTTGCACATCCACTATCAGAATGTTAGGGGACTACGTTTTCTCACAGCAGCAGCGATTAGCAGTATTGATGCCTTCTGCATCACTGAGTCATGGCTTCACCCAGGTATCCATGATGGGGAAGTTACAGATGACTCATTCAATATTTACAGGAAGGATAGAAACAATATCACAAGTGATAGTGAACTAGGTGGGGGTGTTTTCATCGCAATAAAGAAGTTTGTGCACGCTGAATGTATTCCAGTCATTGATGATAGTATTATAGACATCTACGTAAAAATCAAGTGCAATAGATCAGATATCATTATTGGATGTGTCTACAATCCTCCGAGAGCATCACTAGTCACTTACCAAGCGTTTCTCGATACACTCCAGTACCTGAAAGTAAAGCACAAAGATACCAACTTCCTCATGACGGGGGATTTCAACCTTCCAAGTAGCTCACCTCATATAGACTGTGTAAATTTACTCTATGAAGGCTTCTCTCTGTGCCGCCAATTTAATAACATTCAAGCCAATAATCATAATTTACTTGATCTGTGTTTCAGTAATCAGTAATGACTTCAAAAGTGCTGACTATGAGAGCCTTAATGCATTTTATCTAAACGTCGATTGGTCGAGTCTAAATTCATCCTCTACCTTAGACAGCAAAGTTGTCGTCTTCTATGACATTATTCAAAGAGGTATATCTACCTATGTCCGTTCACAAAATAACAACTTTCCGTACTGGTTTTCAAGCGAATTAAAACACAAAATGATACCTAAAAAGGAAGCCCATACTACCTACAAGAAGTGCAATTGCAAAAAGAATTATAGAAAGTTTAGCGAACTCAATAGAGAATGTTAAATTCTCAATAAACAATGCTACAAGAATTACATAGATAAAATTGAACAACAAGTACAGGATGACGCTTATGTGTTCTGGAAATTTGTTAAACATAAAAAAAGAGGTAATGGTGACATCCCGTCCACCATGTCCTGGGATAATCTGACGGTAGACTCAGGTATCGATATTAGCAATATGTTCGCATCCTTTTTCAATAGTGTGTACAACCAAATTCTCACCAGTGTTCACCGTCAACTAAAGTAGAACCAGCTCCGACTGTCACCATGGATGAATTTGGGGTTAATATCAATGATGTCCATAAAATGTCGACACTGAACTTGAAGAAAGGTGCTGGTCCGTATGGCTTACCAAATACTTTTCTTAAAAACTGTGCAGACAGCCTCAGCGAGAATATCACACACTTATTCAGTTACTCACTACAAAATGGTGTCTTCACAACTATATGGAAATCATTCTACATCTGTCCGATTCACAAGGGCGGCCCAAAGTCTGAGGTCGTTAACTATAGGCCAGTTTGCATCCAATCAGCTTTGGCCAAGCTTTTCGAGAAGATAGTTCTTCCACAACTCACTGCATTCTTCACAAATATTATCACCAACAAGCAGAATGGTTTCGTCGGCGGAAGGTCGACTTCTTCTAACCTGTTTATCTACGTAAATTATCTACTAGATGCCCTAAACAATGGCCACTCAGCTCACACCATTTACACCGATTTCAGCAAGGCTTTTGACAGTTTGGATCATACTATTCTGCGAAACAAACTTAGAAGATACGGTATATGCGGTAATGCACTTTGTTGGATTCAATCATATCTTACGGGAAGGCATTTCCAAGTCAAAGTAGACGGATACCTGTCTGCTAAGCATAATGTAACCTCAGGGGTCACATCTGGGGAATACCAGCTAATTATTATCTAAATGATGAGTTGTTAAATGAAGTGGATCGTGTAAAGGACCTGGGTATCTCACTGCATTCTTCACAAATATTATCGCCAACAAGCAGCATGGTTTCGTCGGCGGAAGGTCGACTTCCTCTAACCTGTTTATCTACGTAAATTATCTACTAGATGCCCTAAACAACGGCCCCTCAGCTCACACCATTTACACCGATTTCAGACAGGGTGGATCATACTATTCCGCGAAAAAAACTTAGAAGATACGGTATATGCGGTAATGCACTGTGTTGGATTCAATCATATCTTACAGGAAGGCATTTCCAAGTCAAAGTAGACGGATACCTGTCTGCTAAGCATAATGTAACCTCAGGAGTACTTCAGGGGTCACATCTGAGGCCTATTCTCTTAAATATCTTCGTAAACGATATTGGCGATAACTTTCAATCAGAAGTTTTGCTTTATGCAGACGATTTGAAGATCTTCAGAATGATAACCAGTGAGCAAGACCTTCGAGTTCTTCAGGATGACATAGACAAGCTTTCGTTGTGGTGCCGATTAAACAAATTGTACTTAAATGTCAGAAAATGTGTAACTGTATCCTACACACGGTCACATATCAGAATACCAGCTAATTATTTTCTAATTGATGAGTTGTTAAGTGAAGTGGATCATGTAAAGGACCTGGGTATCATCATAGACAATAAACTGACATTTAACAAGCATATTGAGAAGATCGCTCTCCAGGCTTTTAAAGTTCTGAGATTCATTACTAGAACTAGTAAGGATTTCATGAATCCCATCTCACTGTTACGCCTTTATTCATCAATGGTTCTGCCAATTTTAGAATATGGCACTGGAATTTGGACGCCTTACACCGATGCTGCCTCTAGTCGTATTGAAAAAATACAATCAAAGCTATGTAAATGTCTTGGCTATCGATATGGTATTCCTGGGGGTTACAACACAGTGTCTGATATCTATAGACACTATAACATCAACAGCCTGCAAGAACGTCGTCAAGTAGCTAACATGATATTATTCTTCAAAGTCGTGAACGGCTTTATCGATGCGCCAGACATCATCAGCAGTTTCGAATTCGCATCAGCGGGTCTCTCACTGAGGCGTAACCGTCTCCTGAAGACTATTAAAACTACCAAGAGCTACGTTTTCAATGGTCCTTACAACCGTCTGGCCAGGCTCTGCAACTCATTACATAGTGATGTGGACTTCTATAGCGGATCACTCAGTGCCTTCATCCCGGTTATCAAATCACGTCTACTGCAATATCCCTAGTCTCACCTTTTCTTCTTTCTCCTTCCTAGTTTGCTATTCTTACAATTTTTGTTCAATTTATAGTTTTATTTATACTAATATTAGATACTATTAATCCCTCCCTCTTAATTACATAACAAATATTATATAATTTTAATATATATAGTTGTATAATGCCGTTTGGCGTATGTATACTTAAATATACTTATACTTATACTTAAATAGAGTGCCTGATTGGATATTCTTTTAAATTACCAAAACAGCAGTCTTAGAAAGTTGCAGATTTCGAAAAAAACCAGCAGTAAATTGTTTATAAAAAATGAAAATAGTAATATTGTTTCATCAGGTTCTAGCATAAATAGCTGTACAAATTTCATTGAAATCTACATAGTGATATCCGAGCTACAATGGTTGTAATTCAAAAAGAATAGTATAGAGCAAAAGCAGCTGCCAGTTAACTGCTCTCGACCGTTCGGGAGCAACCGAGAACCCTTTGCTTATTGTCGGATTTAATTAAAAATTTCAGAGAATATTTCTAAGATATTATATTTAATAGTAAATGCAAGCAATTGATTTTTTAAAATTCTGATTACCTCTAATACGATATATTCATGAGAATAGTTTTTTGTTTTTCAATATCCAAAGGTATGCTTATGTCTATGTCTCAATATTTAGAATTGTCGAATGAAATACTATAAACAGTTGAAGTTTATATTTAGCCATATAATACAATATTGCATTGACTTCCTCAAATATTATACTTCAAAGATTGTTCGGTGAAGTGAAAATTTTACCTTAGCATTGCGTAATTATTTTCTTTCAATAACCGTAATCATTATCTTATTAGAATATGTTAGCTTTAAACGAATTGCGCCTGGGATATACTGTATTAATTTTTGTATTCTATGACTTCGTTGTGTAATTTCTCGTTAGCAACCCAAAAGTTTGTATGATGTCCGTCGGTAAAATAAAATTACAAATGAATTGACATGTATCTAGGCAGGTTGGATGTCAACCGGACTATGTTGAATACGCCTTTTATATTGAAAATTAATTTGTTATGTTAATGTAAATTTATAGGCTGTATTGGTACTTGAATTTATAGAATGCATTTTTATTCATAAGTTCATTTAAATAAACGTAAGAAGACCAACGCAAACTCATTAATATAAAATTTTTTTGTTCTACATCCTAAAAGCTCAAAATCTAAATAAATTTGAAGTTACCTACTGTTTTGTATTCACAGTTGATTATACTTTAAATTACTTTAAAACCTATACATATAATACTTAACAATAATATTAAGTACAAAAAGGTTACTAAATTTAAAAAGCAAAACAAAAAACAAGACTTTTGCTGCACTGAAGCTAAAATACATTTATACGAGAACTTCTGTTGATCGCGCTGTTTATATGCGAGTTATAGTGAACATCAAATAATGCTACTTTCGTCTCAAAACAACAAAAATTTGAATCATAATTTGAGATGTGCATAATAGCTGACCAATATTTTTGAAGCCTTGCACAGAACAATGCAATATTTAAAAGAAACGATCAAGTCAAGTCAAGTTACGAGTAGTATCTGGGTTTTAGCCGTCGATTTTGCAATTACATTCGATGAATGTTGAACAAAATATTACCAAATGATTAGATATAGGGCGTGAGACCCTCCTGCACTGTTATTCGCTATAGCAAGTAGCATATACAACCTGTCAAGAAAGAATTTGTTAACCAGTGTGTTTACAGCAGCTGTTTCTGTCAGTCGACCTCAGTAGTGTTTGTCGAATTTTACAAAAAATTGTAACGAATGTTTGTGTTTTGGCCAAACACTCAACAAATATCATAGAGCAAGCACCGTATTCACCTGATATGGCCCCCAGTGACTTTTACCTTTCTCCACACTGAAATATCCACTTCGGGGAACACGCTTCGACTCAACTGAGGACGTCAAAACGAATTCGACGCGAGAGCTGAAGGCCATTCCGGAAAGTGCCTATAAAAAATGGTTTGACGGTGGCGTTGATGAGAGATGATGTTCTGAATTTTCTTCGAAAGCAAATGGTGTTCGGTACTACATAAGTGTGCTAGAAACCATTGAAATTACGTGGTTTTTTGAAATGTACTACAATGGAATGCATTGAACACACCCAAAACTTTAAGCTCTTTTCCCGTAATCATATGTTTTGTGTAATTTTAACATTAACAAACAAATTTAAATCCCAAACAAAAGTGAATCAAAATAAAACTAAAAAATTAAAAAAATATAAGCAAATATGTTGGAAACGCTGCAAAACAAAAAAATTAAGTGTGAGCTCTGCCACACAGTTGCGTGGAATACATAAAAAGCCACATTTATGCTAAAATGTACACACAACTGGCAAATGAAGACGGAGTTTCCCTGGCCCCGGACGGACGGCTAAATTGTATAAACAACATGGCTTGATTTTTATATGGCAACCATCGATTGCGCCATAACATTGAGGGAATCCCAATTGATTTAAACCAGATACTATCTCATTGCAAATATCTAGAACTATCACTCCTACCGTTATGCGTCCGACTCCAAATAGACTTCCGACTGTCCTGTAATCAACGGAAAAAACTAGTGTGTTTAAAACAATATCATTTCGTTTTTTTAAGATATGGCGTTTCGCCAGTAAGTATTTTCTCTGCAAATTTTTTAGCCGATCCACTAAATAGGAAAACATCTCCCAACTCACATGAAACGTATTTTTTAACTTTTCATCCGTAAAACGCTCAACCTCATTTTCTTAAGTTTCCACCTATGAATTCAGAGTCACTTTATAAGGTTTATAAACTCAAAAAAACCTGTTGAGTACATCCAAAAACCAGGATACACGATGGCTAAAATTTGTTTTCTCCAGGCAATACGTCTATAATAGTGAACTCATTTTAATTCTAGTCGAGCAAGCATTTTAACTTTCGCAATCCCTCACAGAGTAGCAACTCTGTTGGAATACTGTATTCACTATTTTTTCTATAAAAAGGAAGAGATGATTTTTATCATTTTTAATTAGAAGCCAAGTATATAAAACCCCTTGCTTATTTTAAACTATACTGGAAAAAACTAACTAGCTGCGATTTAGAATAGCATCCCTCAAATTAAAATGGCTATGGTGCTCCAGTTTAAGAATATACATAAATTTTAGAATTATAGAATGAGTGAAGTGTTAGTGGTTATACAGGGTCCGACATTCGAAGTGTAACCAATTAAAAAAACCATAAATACGGTTTGGAAAATTATTTTTATTTATTTTAAAGTACAAAATGTGTGAAAATAATCATTCAGGACCAATTCACTTTTGTCCGATATGAGCACCTTTTGCCTTAACTTGAGACGGCCAAAAAATGATTTGCAAGCTGCCCGAATGTGACTTGCTGGTATTTTGGTCCACTCACGGACAATGGCTTTCTTCAGCATCTCGAGACTGGTGTATTTTTTACTTCGGACCTTGCTCTCCAAAATTGCCCAGAGAGAATAATCCATTGGATTCGCATCTGGTGAACTCGAAAGCCATTGTGTGGTCGCAATGAAGTTCGGAACGCTTTGTTTTAGCAATTCTTAGTTCACTTGCACTTTGTGAGACGGTTCTGAGTCTTATTGAAATGTCCATGGTTTGCGACCGAAATATTTTTTTGCCCACGGCTTCAAAGCAGTCTCCAGAACACTTTTCTGATAATATGTCGCATTTACTTTGACGCCAGGCTCGATGAAAACAATAGGAGAGCGCCCATATGCGGTGACAGCGGCCCAAGCCATTATTGTGCTGCCTCCTGGTGGCTAACCGATGACTTAGATTCGCTTATGAACGGTCAGTCAAGTAAACCCTATCGTTTTGAGAGGTTACGAGTTGCTCAATTGGAAAATTTTTTTCGTCAGAAAACACAATGTTCGGAATTTGACCGCTTTCGGCCAAGCGAAGCAACTGCTTCGCTCTCTCAAGTCTTTCTTGTTGCTGCTTCAGTGTGAGATTATGGGCCTTTTCGAACTTGTAAGGCTTGACTTTGAGCTCATTTTTCAATATGCGTCGGATGCTGCGGTCGGATATTTTCAATTCTTTAGCCATTTGATTGGCACTTCGTCGTGGATTTCGCTTAAGGCATTTCTTCACTTTCCGAACCATCTCACGTGACTTTGCAGTCTTTTGATGTAACGAGTGATGGTGCGATGAACAAAAACTTTATTCACATTAAGGTGTTTGAGCTCACGAACAATTGCTGGGTGTGATTTTCCAGCTAAATATAAAGCAATCACACTATTACGTTTGAATTCCATCACCGATCATTTTTTTTTGCTTTCACTTTTTGGCTAAACGCTTTTGTACACTTGTGAACAACACTCCGAACTGCAAATTTATAAATAGCTGATTCCAATCCGACAGCTGCACGAACAATCCGAAGTTGGTTATACTTCTAGTGCCGGACACTCTGTAAAAGTTAAAAATATAAGTGCAAAATTTATTATAAATTCGAGAAATACGTGTTTTAAGGGGGTAGTTAAGTATTTTTTTTTTTTTGCATTTTTTATTTTATATTAATGTTCAATATCTTAAGATAATTCTGTGAAAATTTGAGAGCAATTAGGGCAAAATTGACGGGGAGATACACTTGTAAGTCTCCGCCCTCCGATTTGATTGGGAGCGGCTGTGAAACTTTAAACGTGTTTTTCTCACACTTCACTTTTTCGAAGCCGGTGAACTCTGTAGCTCAAAATCTACTGAACCGATCCATTTGAAATTTCGCACAGTCTTTCTTTACATAAATTGTGAGGTAACGCTGTCGAGTTTTTTTTTAATTTTAACTTATTTTTAAGCAACAAAATTTCTGATTTTTTTGATGAAAAATCAGTATTTTGAGATCCGAGCGTTGTAAAAAATTGAAAAATCATTAAAAGAAAAAAACTCGACAGCGTTACTTGAGGAAACTTATCAGCTAATCAAATCAATTTGTTGTTTTGATTTCACATGATCCAGTCATGAGTTATGCGGTTCACCGCGAATCAATTTTTTTTTTTTTTTGGAACGTCTGCGAAGCTTCTTTGTCATCGGCTCATTTTTTAATACTTTTCTGTGAAACTTTCACAGAATGAATATTCTGTATATATTTAAAGAATTTAAATATCATAAAATTATGCTATAATTATGCAAAGAAATAAATATTGTTTGTATCTTTAAAAAAAAATATTGAAAATACGCTTTTTTTCACTCGAATTAAGCTTACTACCCCCTTAAATATTGGAATTTTTGAATTTGAAATGCAAATATCTCAAAAACCATAAGTCAGCGGCAACTATATAAACATATATATGCACATAATGGAGTGCAAAAATACTTAGCTTTAATTCATACATGGGCGTTTTGACTCACATGAACAGTTACTCTCAGCACACGTATTCTTACGCTCTTATTTCAGTCGCTATTGAGAGCGAAAAAACCAGCTTTGCACTGTGGGATAATGAATTGATTTTCCTGCCAGTTGCGCTGCAGACAGCAACGAGGTAACATAGGTAGTCGGTATGTTGATGTTTTTTATGCCCTAGTATATTTTTGCCCCATTTGAAATGTATAACATAAATAAAATGTTATAATTTCAGATACCTTTGGTGGGGTAAATTGGGAGTTGACTACTTTTACTAGCAAACTAGTTAGCGGAAATTTTAAGATAAATTTGAAATTGTGAAGTTCTCGAGAAATCATGCTTAAAAAAAAAGGCTTGCCTCGGCGTCCAAAAACACCTTCGCTTTGAAATATATTCACTTACTTAAAGCTTTTCGTCAAAACGGGGTTGTTTCTGGGCGCCCCAAAAAATTATATATAAATTACTAGAGGACCCGTCCACGCTTCACTGTGGCTGATACATAGATAATACTACTACCATCTATATATATGATTTCTATTAGTTGGTTTCTAACTATTAGTTAATGAGATATAGCATTTTTGTGATGGAGCTTGTGTTAGTTTACAAAAAAATGGATCATAAAGCATTTCGTGTGTTAATAAATAATTTGGCTTTTTGGGGAAAATACTGTTGAATTTGGGCTCAGGGAAATCCACCGTTGAAAAGATATTTGCTAACCTGGAAAGAGGCGAAATGAGCAAATTAGGTGCCTCGCAAGTTCATAATCCAACAAAAACAACGAATAACTGATTCTGAGAAGTGTTTAAGTGCTCTCTAATCGGAATAAAGCCGACATTTTTCGTCAGTGATAGAAACATAGCTGCATCATTTCCCACTGGAGTCCAATCGACAGTCATTGCAGTGGACTCCACATGAAGAACCTGATGAAACGGTTCTTAGGCGTGCACAAACGAAAAGGCGGCGCGAAAGGTTATGACATCAGTCTTTTGGGATGCACGTGATATAATACATACTCAATGACTGATTACTGAGCCAGTTATAATCTATTTCACTGCGTATTTGGTTGCAGTTCTTTTCTTCTATTCCAAATATTTTTAGCAATTGTATTATTTTTGAGAAGACCCTGTTTAAAATTGTACGCATATATTCAAATGAATCCTACAAACATGATTTTCGAACAAATGCTTATGATTTAAAATACAATTTTCAGCCAAATCTGTTCAGCCGTTCTTGAGTTATAAATGGTGTAACTAACGTCAATTTTCTTTTATATACCTTCCTTCCTAAATTCCTCTGAAATCTCCCAAATTCGAGGAAGATTTACTGGAAAAGAGTGGCAGCATTGCTTATTTGTCTGACCATACATATGTACATAACTTTATTTATTTCACGGATTGTATGTGATTTTTTTCTTAAATTTAGAATATTGGAAGTCATAGATTCGTATAACTTTACCACAAATAATATAAACTTCAAACAACGCATTTTCATTTAATGTTTTTAGCAAGTGGCAGCTTTTGTCATGACAGCCTAAATCCATGAAAATTTAGAAAGAAATGTAGCGCCATCTACTGTAACATACCGCACTTACTCAATACCGCTGTTAGCGCCACCAACTGGTGGATAGCTCTTTGCTAATAATAAACAAATAATTTGCAATAAATAAATAATGCGACTATAAGGAGAGTTATAAACTATCCTATCTTTCAAGTTGGACCAAACTGCACACAGTGTTAAAAATTTCATTAAAATCGGTTCAGTAGTTTAGGAGTCCATCGAAAACAAACAGCGTGTCACGTGATTTTTATATATTAAGATATGCCCGGGTCCCCTTTACACACATATTACACAATGGACATTGCATATTACCAAAGGCATCAGAAATCATAAAGCAATATTTGTCATTCATTTTGAACAAACACATATAGGTATGCGCATAAATAGTATCATAAAACAATCAAGCGGCGCACGATGTTGCTTCGCTGTTGTTTGTTAATCAACTGACTGCAAATGTTCTTTGTCCCATGGTAGCCACCAAGAATAATAGAATACAAGATTACGACACTAGTTTACCGTTAGTTTTTTTCGGTTTAGCTCTTGACAATTCTTACAAAAACAAATACATTGTGCAACAATTTCGTGACGTCACACTTTTGCCTAGAGAAGAACAAGCATAGAAATGCATACAAATTGTAAACAGAAAAGTAAACACTTTTGGAAATTCCCAAAATAATATTAATTCATTCGTCTTTGCAGGAAAAATTTCAGTGGAATGTTTAGAATATTGTTGCGAGAAAAGATATACATAAGTAGTTTTAGGCACATCCACAATAAATAGAGTAGCATTTGTGAAAATTGTTCAAATGAAGAAAACCAGTGAAAGTGTACGGTTGTATTTATTTAAATTTCTAAGCAAAATATATTAATTTTTTAAAATGAAATGTGCAGTGGCTTGTTGTAATAATTATTATGCAACTAAAGGATCGAAAACGAGTTTTTTCAGTTTTCCGGCCGATTTAAAAGTTGCCAAAAAATGGGTGTTATTTTGCAAAAGAAATGATATATTTAACACTAAATCCTCTTTAATAAAAATATGTTACAAATATATCTTCAATTTAATTTCACAATTCTTTTATCATAATTTCATACATCTGATAAATCTCAACTTATAATATATGTATATATTTATATACAACACAAGAAACGTCTTCTACATTTGAATCACAACTTAATAGACAATTTTATTATTTATAGGCCGATATATTTCTTTATAAATGATTCAAATCTTTTCACTCAACAATATTCAATCGCTTCACTAAAACTTTTCATTAAAATCGAAATAATTAATAATATTTTGCGAATTTACAAAAGTGTTCACTTTTCTGTTTACAATTTGCAGGCCATTTGACAGTTTTTCACTCTTGTTCTTCTCAACACGTAACTATGACGTATCATAATGGCGGTTGTCGTAATCTTGTATTCTATCATTCTTGGTAGCCACTTTACGCTCGCGGTTACCAATACATCCATACATTTCATTTGCCCATCTCTGCTTTAATTCAATAAACAACTCATTGTTAAGATGCATTTATTCAGACAATAACAAAACGGTTGCAAAGTGACCAATATGACCAGTGTTACCATATTAATTTTTCAATCGAATAAGAACAGAAATCATAATAAATGATGGACAGTAAAAAATCTTTCAGGATTTCCCGACCGAAGGTCACCAAGGCAGAAATATTACTACGCGAAAAAACTGAGAACATTCCGGTGTTGGTTCGACCAGGTTTTTTTTAAGTGCGGCCGGAGGTTGCCAACACAAAATGGAGTTCTTTTTTCTTTTTGTTCTTTTTTTTACCCAAGAAATCTTTTTTTTAAAAATGACTTGTTACACTCGTAGTGAGCATCATTTAAGTGCTAACAATTATGATAATTTTCAAACATGAGCAATTCGCTGAAATTTCTTCTTTTCGCTATAATTCCTCTTTATTTATTTAGCAAACTTAGTTTTAACAAAAACAATCTTCTACAAATTATATAATATATCAAATTAAAATGAGTTGAAAATAATCTTTTCATGTATATGGATATGTTCTTATTTAAATTTAATAAACAACTTAGTATAAATATACGTAATGAAATATTTAGATTTTTAAAGGCGTCCCGCGCAAAAGTATTCAGTCACCCAAGGTAATGGCTCGACCAGGGTTATTTTTTTAAACCGCGCCCGAAGGACGCCAACACAGAAAGGAGTCCTACGCAAAAGTACTTCAGTTACCGTGGGTATTGGCTTCACTAGGGTTATTTTTTTAAAGCGCCGCCGAAGGTCGCCAATGCAGAAAGGAGTACTACGCGAAAGTACTTCAGTCACACTGATTTGATATAAATTTTATGATATTATAAAAGAGTTTTACCTCTTTGTGTTTATGAAATATAAGTCACATATTATACATATAAGTCCATATATATATGGAAAAAGTGTTAACCACTCAATTATGTATAGCTTGAAAAATTTTTAGAAAGTATTTGTTATTATAGTTAATATAGAAAGAAGAATCGCGCGAAAATACAAAGAAAGAAAAGTCTTTGTTAAAAGTCACAACAATAAAAAAGATATACCTATATATTTCAAAACATAAGCATGTTTTCAATATTCATGTAAGAATCATTTGAACATTTTTTTTTAACAAAATAACATCACACAGCTACTGGCAGGGTACAGTGGTTTTTGTTTACATACACATATGTGTGTAAAACACCGTACCCGTGTGCACTCATTATACATGACGGTCAAACATTTTAAATATAAAACTTTATTGAAATACATGAAACTTTATGAAACGTTCTCAACCACTGTGTACTCGCTATTTTAATGTTGTTCACTCGGTCATAAGCTTAGTACGCAGCTCTCAAGAAACGTAAAAACTTCATATAAAAAAACGCTTAAGAAACGGTCCAGAAACGTTCCTGCGATAAAGTTACTTGTGGTAGTACGCAGCTCTTAAGAAAACTAGTACTAATTTTTAATACTTTTTTTCAATAAAATGTGAATATGGCAAACCTGGTTTTGCAAAGAAACATCAAATCAACAATTGTTTCTTGCAGGAAATTCGAAGTAATCGTCAAATTCATCCTAAATTAGTTGAAATCATTATTATAAAGTATGTTCCATTTTGAAATGTTGTATAAAACCAACCAATCGTCAACAACATTCCTTAAATCTCAATGAAAATATTTGTGTTACCATACACATACATACATACATACATACGCACAAAGTTTGTTTACTTTGTTTATTCTCTCTTGCTCTTCTAATGTGGATCATTCACAATGCGTAACCAGCTGTCAATATTACTTCAGAAATAATGTATTTTTTTTCTTGAGCAATTACTTGAGAGCTGCGTACCAACCGGTTACTTTCGGCATAGATAACTTGATACGAGTCTTTTTGGTTCGAGAGAGAGAGCAGTCAAAACTCCATTTTTTATAACATTTGCCAATGATGCCACTGCTATAAAATATTAGATTGAGTATTTAATAAATTACACAAAACACTAAATTAAACACTTTAAAAATGCATACATATGTATAAAAGTAAATGCTAAAATGCAATATCATTAATTAATTTACATAAACATTTATTTTGCCAAAATATGTTCAATGAAATTTCATTTCACACTAATTTCGTCAAGTAATTATAGCGGTTTATTTCTGGCATCCCGCCTTTTTCACTAACTGCTGGTTGACGGCACCCTGATTGTGTTTTGTTGCCAGCTCAGAAAACAGATCAGGGTTCGTTGCCAGCTGATATGCTGAATACAATGCTTGCGACACAACATGGCATCACGACAGTGAACTGAAAACGGCGTTGTGCATCCTATTACATGAACGCATGTACACAAGACAACACAGCTCTACATTTTGCATGTACACAATTTCGTTGTGGCCATACTAATACCTTGCACTTCAATGAAATTTTAATATTTTGTATAAAGTGAAATTTTTCATGCAAAAAATAAGTAAATATTTATATATTTTTGTTTCAAATTATCAATTGTTATTACAAATGATATAATAGAGCTATTTTATGCTTTAACGTTAAGTTTGTAAGATCTGTGAATAATTTTACATTTTACATATTAGTGGCTCCACCACTCTTCCTCATCTCTCTATCTTCCATTCTACTGTCAACTCTACTGTCGTCCTACTGTCGTTGGCAAATATAGGAGAATATTGAAGTTAGCGAGCACGACAACTGTCGGCCTACCGTCGTGTAGTCGTGCAGCTGTCAAAATAACAGTGTCCATAAGAACGTGTGTATTTTAATGTTTGACAGATGTCGTTTGTCGTCTGTCGCAACCATTGTGTTCAGCGTATCACAAGCGAGAGCAAGAAAAGAGATTCTGATCAAGTTATCTATGGCTTTCGGACTGTGCGTGTCCGTCATGGATAATATGATACGAGACTCTTTGATTCGAGAGAGAGCTGTCAAACCTCGCATTTTTTATAACATTTGCCAATGATGCCACTGCTGAAAAATATTAGATTTTGTATTTACAATATTATACAAAACACTAAATTAAACACTTCGAAAATGCATACATATATAAATGCTAAAATGCAAAATCATTAATTAATTTACATAAACATTTATTTTGCCTAAATATGTTCGCACAGTTCAATGAAATTTCGTTTCCCACTAATTTCGTCAAGTAAATATAGCGGTTTGCTTCTGGCATCCCGCCTTTTCTGATGTCAACTGATCGAAATTCCCTGATCTCCTTCGCTGTCAAATAATCAGGGAACGCATTTGAAAGAAAAATGAGAGCCAATGCGAGAGTCACGTATCATATTATCCATGTGTCCGTTAGCGCGATTTATGTATATTAAAAGCACATACTATTACTACCTACCTACTTACCTACTTTTTCAGTACCTATATGTTCTGTTAATAAATGTTCGAAATTTGTTTCTAAGTCAGCTGAATTAATAAATATTTTGCTTTTGTTATGTTTATATTCAAAGTCTTTGATTTTATCATCTGTAAGAATTATTTGCGTTTTAAAGCGATTAACAACTGTGTTAAGAATGTCAATATGATTATGAGTGTATTCTTCCTGAGAATGTCTCGTCTCATGATCATCGGTATTATTATATAGAGAAACAGCTTGTTCAGTTGATGAGTTAAGTGTATGTATTTCATCGCATCTAATTCTACTCAAAAAGTCTGCAACATGATTATCTTGACCCTTTATGTAGTTAATGTTAATATTAAATTCGCTAAGTTTAATGAGCCATCTATACAATCTCGGATTTAGATCTTTTACATGTGATTTAACAAAAAGCCATCGCAGTGGTTGATGGTCAGAAAGAATGTCAAATTTAACACTAAATAAATAATAAATAAATAAGGTCGAAAATAACCAGTAGCCCAAACAATTTCTAATAACTCTTTTTCAGTGGCAGAATAATTTTTGTCCTGGTTATTTAGGGTTCTACTAGCGAAGCAAATTGGATGATTGTCTTGGTGCAAAACTGTACCCAGGGCATAGTTGCTAGCGTCTGTTATCAATTGAAAACGTTTTTTAAAGTCGGGGTACTTGATTACGGGAGCCTCAGTTATTATTATTTTAAGTTTTTCGAAATCAGTGATGAAATTGGGATCATTAGGATTGACTTTAGCTTTTTTTTAAAAACTTTATTAGTGGATAAGTTATTATTGTTTTAAGTTTTCGAAAGCAGTGATGAAATTGGGATCAATAGGATTGACTTTAGCATCCTTTTTTTTAAATTTATTAGTGGTAGTCGCGAATAAATTTCCTGTAATATCCGGTAACACTTAGAAAAGATTTAATCTGCTTGACATTTTTTGGTAGTTGCAGCTTTAAAATGCAATCAACTTTTGCCGGATTGGGTTTCCCTCTTTCTGGAGTGAGTATGTAGCTTAAGAAAGGAGTTTCTTTTGCGAAAAATTTACACTTATTAATTTGAATTTTTTAGTTTGAATATCTTAATTTATTAAGAATATGCTTAATGTTAACGACATGCTCTTGTAAACTTGTGGAGAAAATTAAAATATCGTCAAGGTAGACGACGCACCTTTTATTAATATCGTTTTTCAAAACTGTATAAATTAGACGCTGAAATGTGGCCGGTGCATTTTTAGCCCAAAAGGCATTCGCGTAAATTCGTAGTGGCCATGTGGGGTGGAAAATGCCGTTTTCGACCGGACTTCCTCTTTAACGAGGATTTGGTGAAAACTCTTTGCCAAATCTATCTTGGAGAAATATTGAGCTCGGCCTAGTTTATCTAATATACTTTCAATATTAGGAATAAGGAATTTGTCTTCTACTGTTTGACTTTCTGTAATCTATTGCTATTCTCCTCTATCTATGTCTATGTCTATACATGGGGTTATCTGTACATTTTACAGAAAACTGGTTTTTCAGACACGGTTTCAATTTCGTGCTCTACACAACTAGTATTACTTAATATTTCACCCTCCATAAATATTAAATCTTGGAAATCGTTAAGAATGGTCTTTAGTGCAGCTGACTCCTCGATATTTAGGTCACTAAACAGGTTAACCATTACATTTTCCCCTAGACTTGTTGGCTCTAATTGGTAAATTTCATGCCTATTGTATGGAAAATTAGGAAGAAATTTTAATACTTCTTCTTCTTTACTGGCGTAGACACCGCTTATGCGATTATAGCCGAGTCAACAACAGCACGCCAGTCGTTTCTTCTTTTCGCTACGTGGCGCCAATTGGATATTCCAAGCGAAGGCAGGTCCCTCTCCACTTGGTCCTTCGAACGGAGTGGAGATCTTCCTCTTCCTCTGCTTCCCGCGGCGGGTACTGCGTCGAATACTTTCAGAGCTGGAGCGTTTTCATCCATCCGGACAACATGACCTAGCCAGCGTAGCCGCTGTCTTTTAATTCGCTGAACTATGTCAATGTCGTCGTATATCTCGTACAGCTCATCGTTCCATCGAATGCGATATTCGCCGTGGCCAACGCGCAAAGGACCATAAATCTTTCGCAGAACTTTTCTCTCGAAAACTCGCAACGTCGACTCATCGGTTGTTGTCATCGTCCAAGCCTCTGCACCATATAGCAGGACGGGAATAATGAGCGACTTATAGAGTTTGGTTTTTGTTCGTCGAGAGAGGACTTTACTTTTCAATTGCCTATTCAGTCCGAAGTAGCACCTGTTGGCAAGAGTAATCCTGCGTTGGATTTCCGGGCTGACATTGTTGGCGGTGTTAATGCTGGTTCCTAAATAGACGAAATTATCTACAACTTCAAAGTTATGACTGTCAACAGTGACGTGGGAGCCAAGTCGCGAGTACGACGACTGTTTGCTTGATGACAGGAGATATTTCGTCTTGCCCTCGTTCACTGCCAGACCCATTTGAGTTGCTTCCTTGTTCAGTCTGGAGAAAGCAGAACTAACGGGGCGGGTCTTGAGGCCGATGATATCAATATGATCGGCATACGCCAGCAGCTGTACACTCTTGTAAAAGATTGTACCTGCTCGATTAAGTTCTGCAGCTCGAATAATTTTCTCCAGCAGCAGATTGAAAAAGTTACACGATAGGGAGTCGCCTTGTCTGAAACCTCGAACGGCTCGGAGAGGTCCTTCCCGATCCTGACGGAGCTTTTGGTGCTGCTCAACGTCAGTTTACACAGCCGTATTAGTTTTGAGGGGATACCAAATTCAGACATCGCGGCATAAAGGCAGCTCCTTTTCGTGCTGTCGAAAGCAGCTTTGAAATCGACGAAGAGGTGGTGTGTGTCGATTCTTCTTTCACGGGTCTTTTCCAAGATTTGGCGCATCGTGAATATCTGGTCGGTTGTTGATTTACCAGGTCTAAAGCCACACTGATAAGGTCCAATCAGTTTGTTGACGGTGGGCTTTAATCTTTCACACAACACGCTCGACAGAACCTTATATGCGATGTTGAGGAGGCTAATCCCACGGTAGTTGGCGCAGATTATGGGGTCTCCTTTTTTATGGATTGGGCATAGCACACTTAAATTCCAATCGTTGAGCATACTTTCGTCCGACCATATTTTACAAAGAAGCTGATGCATGCACCTTATCAGCTCTTCGTCGCCGTGTTTGAATAGCTTGGCCGGCAATCCGTCGGCCCCTGCCGCTTTGTTGTTTTTCAGGCGGGCAATTGCTATTCGAACTTCTTCATGGTCGGGCAATGGAACATCTGCTCCATCGTCATCAATTGGGGTATCGGGTTCGTTTTCTCCTGGTGTTGTGTGTTCATTGCCATTCAGCAGGCTGGAGAAGTGTTCCCTCCATAATTTAAGTATGCTCTGTGCATCGGTGGCTAGATCACCTTGGGGGGTTCTACAAGAGTATGCTCCGGTCTTGAAACCTTCTGTAAGCCGCCGCATCTTTTCGTAGAATTTTCGAGCATCACCCCTGTCGGCCAGCTTATCAAGCTCTTCGTACTCACGCATTTCGGCCTCTTTCTTTTTCTGTCTACAAATGCGTCTCGCTTCCCTCTTCAACTCTCGGTATCTATCCCATCCCGCACGTGTTGTGGTCGATCGTAACGTTGCGAGGTAGGCAGCCTGTTTTCTCTCCGCTGCGACACGGTACTCCTCGTCGTACCAGCTGTTCCTTTGCACTTTCCGAAAACCAATGGTTTCGGTTGCAGCTGTACGTAAGGAGTTTGAAATGCCGTCCCACAGTTCCCTTATACCGAGTTGTTGACGAGTGCTCTCAGAGAGCAGGAGTGCAAGCCGAGTAGAAAATCGTTCGGCTGTCTGTTGTGATTGCAGCTTCTCGACGTCGAGCCTTCCTTGTGTTTGTTGGCGTGCGTTTTTTGCTGCACAGAGGCGGGTGCGAATTTTGGCTGCAATAATATAGTGGTCCGAGTCGAAAATTTTAATACACTATGGTTAATAATAACTACTTCTTCACTCATATCAGTTACAGCTTGAAGAGGTTTTAGTATATTTTGCCCTATTATTGCGTCGAATTGTTTATCTCTAAAATTTGTTGATTTCCATGACATAGTAGCATTTTCATTGAACTCAGTTGGTAAGCCGGTTATGATTTCATGATAAACATTTGATTTTTAATTAAGGAAGAAAATAAAATTGGGCTATGTAAAGGTATTCTTTCATATTGCAACAATTTGTCTTTGTTTAAAAGAGAAGTTGTGGATCCGGTATCAACTAAATCAATTAATTTATCATGCTTAACTGTAATCTCAATTAAGGGAAGTGTCGCTTTGAGGCAATTATATGAAAATTTATTTCGTGATCATTTTCGTTATATTGAAAGTTACTATGTGTATAAATGAGCATCCTCCCCCGGACATCCACACATACACCACACTATCACACCACATCAACTCAACTTCACAACACGGACACGCACCTTCACCGTACTCACTTCACAAACCATCAAAGCTTACAGCACACATTCCACACTACACACCAACCAACCACATCACCCCAGCTGATTCCACACACAAAAGGAAAAAAAGGAACCAAAAGGAGAACAGCAACTCACTTCGCTTGCGATCTCAACAGCAACTCACTTCACTTGCGATCTCAGCAGCAACCATTACGCGAGTGCGAACATCTTTCAACGGCGTTTTTACCATCCTCCAGTTTCAACATTTTTCATCCTGAGTCGGAATTACGCGTGTGCGAACATCTTTGAACGGCGTTTTTGCCATCCTCCAGTTTCAACATTTTTTCATCCCAAGTCGGAATTACACGTGTGCGAACATCTTTGAACGGCGTTTTTGCCATCCTCTAGTTTCAACATTTTTTCATCCTGAGTCGGAATTACGCGTGTGCGAACATCTTTGAACGGCATTTTTCTTACCGAGTCGGAATTATCAACCGCTAATCACTTTACAAGCATTTTTTAAAGGTGAATTTTTCTTCATTGTTCATCCCGAGTCGGAATTATCAACCGCTACTCATTTTACAAAGCATTTTTTAAAATTGTACATAAGCAAAATACAACCGCAATATAAGTACCTATACTAGTGCACGCGTATGCACATTGAAGCAAATCCATTTTTCCATTTTTTATAAATCCAAACTTGGTGGTCATCGAGAAGGTGAGTGCGTCTGAAAATTAAGAATTCGAAGTGCATAGCAAAAGGTGAGGTAGTGAAAAATACATGGTCCTTCGAGGCAAAAAGAACGGCACATTGGTGAAACGTTAAAAAAAAAAAGCGAAACAAAAAGAGTGGTGAAAAAGTAACAGAAAAATAGTGCAGTTAAATAATATATACATACATACTAAAGGTATCATATATGTATGCACAAAATTGTGATAATTAACAAATAAAACATTAACCAAAAGTGGGTGCAAACTAACACTAAATAAAATACGGGCGCGAACTCATAATAAACAAATAAATAAAAAAGCCAAAATACAAATTAAAAAAAAAAAAATCAAGAACCATCAGCACAATAAAGCGGAACGCCGGCATTGGAAGGAATTCCCACCTAGGGAAGCTAGAAAAGGAAGCACACCACTTTTATATACATATGCCATACCCAAAGTCCCTGAGGAAAAACCGAGTGAGTGCATCAATTCCACTTTTGATTTCATTTATTATATGTATGTATGTATGTATGTAGCGTTGCACAAACGGTCAATATAAAAGAACCGAAAGAAATTGAACCCGTTTAATAAAAACGGTTTGTAAAAATTCTAAATCGGCGGCAAATTTAAGTACCGGTAGAAACCAATACGGTACATAATATATATGTACGTATGTATCCACAGTATATATATATATATTTATTTTAATAAATTTAACTTAATAAATTATTATTCCTTGCTTTTTTTTAAACTTACCTTCGTGTCTACAATACACACAAACCACAAAGAAAAAAATTCAAAACAAATTTTATTTTCAAATTATTCTGGCAATACCGCTCCAGTTCATTAACTGTGAGAGGGATACTTGCAAGTTATACGAACAATACCTCTTCAGCTTATTAAGCTTTGAGAGGAATTGCTTCTAAAAAGTAAGCAAAAAATAGCAAGAGGAATATAGCATAAAAGAGAATAGGTACAAACATACATATATACATATCCTCAAGCGGATTGAACATAAGGAACATAAAGGAAATTTATTTATATATATACGTATCCGTATAAATACGTACATCCTTTCATACAAGTACATAAATGTATACATACATTAGCGCTTTAGCGCATAGTTTCAAATGCGAATACATAAACGCGAATAATATAGATTGCCGTATATTTTCAAACGTTTGTATACCCATAAACATATACAACACAAATTAAGAATACACGAGTACATAAACGGTGCGGTGAACTAAAACAACTTTGGGTAAACAAAGTAAATATTTTACATGCTAATTACCTTTGTATATACATACATATATTAAAAGTCCAAGTTGGCGAATTCCTAGCATTTATCTTGTTCCTTGTCACACAAGAACAAGCATAATTGCACATATTTTATTTAACGCATACTATATGCACATAAAATCAACACGTATGTACAAAGGATATTGACCTAGTTTCAGTGCGCACTGATACAAGGGCATACGAATAAATCCGTAAAAAAAAGAAAAAAAAAAACAAGGTTCGACAAACGAGATCAATACAAGCGATAAACACATTATTATATTCTTTTGCGGAAATAAAAGCTCTTATTTTTTGAAAAGAGCGTTCGGTAACATATACATATATTTTACTCATCCAATTTTTCGGAAATGTCAACCATTATTTGTTGAAAAGAGTTTCGTACCACATTTTCTATTATAATAAAATATACATATATATTTTATTGATTCAAATTTCCTGAATGAACACAGATTCAAAGGAATCTAAAGCAGAATTCGTAAGAATTCCAAAAATGATTACTGATGACAAAAGTCCATGTACACCTGCAGAAGCCACACGCTAAAAAGCACAAACGGGGGAAAGACATTTCTTATATTAAATTCATTTCTGAGAGTGACAGCTTGATTAAATACTGCACTCGATTTGCATCTTCACCGATTCAGGACAACTCTGAATCGGTACTAGAAACAAAAAATGAATCTATTGACAATTTTTGGACACGCCTTCAAGCTGCATACGACGCAATAGTAGAAACTGATGATTCAGATCTACCTGAAAATTTTAAATCTTCGGCGTACGCCAAATACGAAAATTGCTTAGACCGCTATGAAGACACAAAAGCAATGATCTCAGATCAATTAAAACTTATGAAGGCAATTGCACCTACTCCCCATAGTAGAGTAGAGTTACCACAATTGCAAGCCCAAGTGGCAAGTTCAGGCATTCATCTCAAAGTGCCAGCGTGTGATACGGAAATATTTCATGGAGGTTATAAACAATGGCCGTCTTTCAGGGACATGTTTACAGCCGTGTACATAAACCATCCAAAATTATCACAAGCGCAAAAATTGTATCATCTCCGATACAAAACTAAAGGTCAAGCAGGCGTAATAGTCAAGCAGTTCGCATTGAATGACGACAATTTTAATTTAGCTTGGGAAGCTTTAAGGCAAAGAAATGAAAATGAGAGAAAATTAGTTGACAAGCAAGTAACGATACTGATGAACTTGCCTAAAATTCAAAGAGAAACCAGTGAAGAATTCATCAAACTAGAATCCACTGTGTCAAATTGTTTGTCGGTTCTATCGACACAAAATATTCCCACTTACAATTGGGATCCTATTCTGGTAAACATATGTACCGCCGCATTACCAGAAAAATCATTACTTTTGTGGGAGCAATCGCTCTCATCAAGAAGAAAATGCCCAACGTGGCAACAGATGAAAGATTTCTTAACTACCCAATACGAAATTGCGGAAAGGGTAGACAAAAAAGTAGTCAGAACTAAAAACGTTCAACAAGACCTAAATCGAAGCTTCAATAAACCCCAAGCCGGAAGCAACAATCATTTAAACAGAAGCTTTTTCAAAGCACAATCGTTCACATCTGAACAAAATAAATTCACGTCATGCGAACTATGTTCTGAAGGGCGTAAGTTAAAAGCTTGCAAGATATTTAAAAAATTGAATGTCAATGAAAGCAACAACTTTGTCAGGTCAAAAAGACTCTGTACAAACTGCTTGTCCCACTCACACAATCTTAATACTTGCGAAAGCAAATTTAATTGCGTATATTGCCACAAAAGGCATCATTCTATGTTGCATCTCAATAACTTACCCAACACATCTCATAGTAGGGCTTTTTCAAAAAAAAGCCACGGGTTTAGTTTTAACAGCAACTCCCGAAACAAAAACTCAGGAAAATTGCCAAGAGACACCATGTTGTTCAAAGGCATTAAAAACTCAAACGCTACACAGCGAAAATCATAGTAGAGTACTACTACCCACAGCAGTTGTCTCCATCGAACATCGAGAAGAACTGTTCAAACTAAGAGCCCTAATAGACCAAGGATCGCAACGATCATTCATAGCGTCTAGGGCACAAAATAGGCTAAAACTGCCAACAAAACATGCCAACTATGAAATTACGGGAATGGGCGGACGAGTAGTACAAAACTCAAGTAAAATCTGCCCCATTACCCTAATCTCCCCCAAAGCGGATAAGCGCATTCAAGCAAATGCTATTGTCTTACCGCAACTAACAAACATGTTACCAAGCTATCAAATAAATAGCAAGCATTGGGATAAAATTTCACACCTGACTCTGGCAGATCCCAACTGCAACACGCCAGCTCAGATAGACATCTTAATAGGCAGCGACCTTACACCGCAAATCATATTAGGTGTTGAAAAAATTTCGAAAACACTACTGGCGCAAAATACCATTTTCGGATGGGTCCTAAGTGGACTAGTTGCGGAACCAGTCACAGCCATGACAACTCAAGTTGAGGAAATCTCAAACGAGTACCTCAATTCACAATTGAGAAAATTTTGGGAGGTAGAAGAACTCCCCCCCATTCCAATTACAACACCTGAAGATCAGTATTGTGAAGACTTTTACAAAGCCACAACTACTCGATCAGATAATGGTCGGTATGTCGTACGACTACCAATAAAACAACAATTTCCAGACACACTCGCCTTAGGTCACTCTCGCACCTCCGCAATGCAGCAGTTTCTAAGTATGGAGAAAAACCTACTTAGAAAAGGTGAGCTTAAACAGGTTTATGATGGTGTCGTGGAAGAATACCTTCATTTAGATCACATGGAGGAAGTAAGCCCATGTGAAAAAATCATAAGAGGCAAATATTACTCTTTCTACTTGCCACATCATGCAGTAGTAAAGCCTGAGAAGAAAACAACAAAAGTTCGAGTTGTCTTCAATGTCGAAAAGAAGTATCGGGGATGTCGAAAAGAAGTATCGACAAATACTGGTTCATAAAGACGATCAAGATTTTCAGCGGATTATTTTCCGAAAATCTGCCAATAGTCCACTACGCGACTTTAAATTGAAAACAGTTACTTTTGGCGTAAACTGTGCCCATATCTAGCCATTCGTACACTACACGAACTGGCAGAAGACACAAAGCCAGAATTTCCACTGGCAACACAAGTCTTAAAAACGCAAACGTATGTAGACGATATCCTGTCTGGAAGCCACAGTCTTCCACAAGCATACGAGACCTTATCACAGGTAATAAATGAACTCAATACCGCAGGGTTTCCTTTAAAAAAGATTACAGCCAATCATCCAAATATTTTAAAAAATATTCCTAAAGACCATTTGTTGGATACTAATTTCCTTATATTTGAAAAGGAAAGTACAACAAAAACACTAGGCATCCAATGGAATGCGATATCGGATCAGTTTTCATACACGACTGAGTCCATATCCGCATTATCCGCCATTACAAAACGCCAAATTCTCTCCTCGGTGGCAAAACTTTTTGACCCCGCAGTATGGCTTTCGCCAATTATGATACAAGCGAAAATCCTGATCCAAGAATTATGGCTAGACGGAACCGACTGGGACGAACAAGTGAAACCTCTTCGCTTAGAAAAATGGTCCCAGTTTGCTAATAATTTGAACGACATCTCGAAGATACAAATTCCACGATGGGTAAACTATTCCCCCGAATACAAAGTGGAACTACACGGCTTCTGCGACGCCTCTGAAAAGGCATATTGTGCCACGATGTATGTGCGCACACAAAGCGATGTCGCAACTACAAGCCACTTATTAGCGGCAAAAGCAAAAGTTGTGCCACTAAAAACGCTAAGTCTCCCACGACTTGAACTCTGTGGCGCTCTGCTACTAGCAAAGCTAGCTTCAATGGTGCAGATCCTCTTGAAAATGGCGAAATACAGATTATATTTATGGTCCGATTCCGAGATAGTTCTAGCCTGGTTAGAAAAACCACCACATGCGTGGAAAACTTATATTTCTAACCGAACATCTAAAATACTTGACCTAGTAGGATCGGTCACATGGCGTCACGTAGCCAGTGCTGACAATCCTGCTGATCTAGGTACAAGAGGATGAAAACCTCTGCATCTCGTCACTTCCACCCTCTGGTGGAATGGCCCCCGATGGTTAACAGAATCTCCCGATTCTTGGCCACAATTGCCCATGCGCAACATACTTGCCCCAGAAAAAAATCGACACTTATCATGCAACACTGGATGACACTGACATCCTTGAATCCTTCATCGTTCCCACGAGCTATCCGGGTAGTTGCCTATATGCTCAAGTTTTTAGAGCGGCTTAAACTTAAAGTTAAAGGATCAACTTATCTCCATTGACTTACAAAAAGCAAAGGTCGCTCTTATCGCATGAACCCAAACGCGCTACTTCAGCCGCGATATAGAATTACTAAGAGAATCGAAGCCTATCGATAAAAAGAGCTCACTCTTAGTCCTAAACCCATTTCTAGATACGAAGGGTTTACTTCGTGCGAATGGTCGGCTTGCAAATTCAAGCCTAACGTACAATGAACGCCACCCTATAATCATACCAGAGAGGTGAGGTGTCCGTTTGCCACTCTATTTATTAGATATATCCACATACTAATGCTCCACGCCGAACATCGCCTCATGCAACATATGGTCCGCCAAGAGCTGTACATACCCCGACTGAAGCCCCAAATAAAGAAGTGCATTTTCATGTGCGAAATCAGCACTATGCATAAGCAGAAAATGCGATCGCAGATTATTGCAGCACTTCCACCTGAACGCTGCAATTTTGCTCTGCCTTTCACCACTACAGGTATAGATTTTGCTGGGCCTTTTATGATAAAGGCATCCATGCTAAGGTCTCCTACCCTCATGAAAGGCTATGTGGCTGTTTTCGTCTGTTTCACGACAAAAGCAGTACACCTTGAGCTATGTACGAATCTGACGACGGAGGCTTTTCTTGCGGCTTTTGCTCGTTTCGTCGGACGACGAGGCTTTCCATCAAAAATCATGAGCGATAATGGTAAAACATTTATCGGAGCTCAAAGAGCTACCGAAAAACAGTTTGTGGACTTCACAAAATAAGTTTCACCGGACATTGTCCGAAAATACGCTCCCCAAGGTATTAATTGGCGGTTTATCCCCCCAAGCGCCCCTCACATGGGCGGCTTATGGGAGTCAGCTGTAAAAAGCTTCAAATCTCATTTCAAGAAGGTAGCTGGCAACTATAAATTCAATTATGAAGAGTTCACGACGCTCTTAACTAGAATTGAAGCCGTTCTTAACTCACGGCCTCTCGCTGCACTCTCGCAAGATCCCTCAGACTTTACTGCCCTCACGCCAGGGCATTTTCTTAAAAGAGCGCCCATTTTGGCCACACCTGCTCCAGGCGTGGAGGCGCTTTCCTTATTAAACTGTTGGGAAAGAATTAAGATTCTCCATCATGACTTCAGTCGCCGATGGAAAGATGATTATTTAAAGGACCTCCGTCGAAGGTACCGATGGAAAATCACAGAAAATGCGCCTAAGCTTGGAGATTGTATCTTAATCAATGACGATTGTCTCCCTCCTACCGAATGGCGGCTTGGCCGCATAGAGAAGCTCTACTACGGCTCCGACGGTCATATTCGTGTAGTCGATCTCCGTACACAATCGGGAACGATAACTAGACTGCTCGTTAAATTATGTTTCCTGCCAACCGCAGATAAAATCAAAACGTAACCGCAACCAATAAACAAAGAAATAAAAAAAATATATAAAAAAAAAATTATGTATATAATAGTAAACGCATCCACTATGAATAAATCGCCACTAAAAACCCAAACCAAATGGGAAAGGTCGATCCATATGACGACTCACTCCTGCCACATTACGTTGCACCACCGGCCATATGATTATATACACATATATATATGATAATTAAAAAAAACCTATTTCTTAACAGGTCAATATGGAAGCCGAGATGCCCACTACTCCAACGCCCACTGTACGTTCGGCCGTCACTGTTCCGCGCCCTAAAGCTACCCCTGTAGCAGCGCCGCGAACAACCATCGCTACCGCAGCCCACCGAGAAGTTCCAACAGCTCCGCGTAGTGACACGTAAGCACGGGCTCCGGAACCAGCACAACTTCAGTGCGCGCTATGTCGCCGCCGACATCGATTGCCACATTGTGGCATCTTCAAGGGGATGACACCTCAGCAACGCCAGCAGGTCGCCCAGGCCCACGGGTATCAGTGCCAGGTTTGTATGGGTCAACATCACACGATGTTCCACCGCAATACCGGACCCGACGTTGAACGTCGTCATGCCCCTCGCGGCCGTACTGCCAGCCGACGACTCCCGCGACCGCAACCGCGAAGGCAAGCCTTCCCTTCGGAGGAGTCCCGCGCCTGGCGCCATCATCACCATACCACCCCACATCGGAGGCGCCCTCCTAGGCCGCAAGCCCGTCGTAAGACAGGTCTCAGCAACGTTGTTGCAACACTGCAACAACTTCAGAGGCTACTAGGCTAAATACTCGCCTAGGGGGGCCAGGATGTATAAATGAGCATCCTCCCCCGGACATCCACACATACACCACACTATCACACCACATCAACTCAACTTCACAACACGGACACGCACCTTCACCATAACCACTTCACAAACCACCAAAGCTTACAGTACACATTCCACACTACACACCAACCAACCACATCACACCAGCTGATTCCACACACAAAAGGAAAAAAAAGGAACCAAAAGGAGAACAGCAACTCACTTCGCTTGCGATCTCAACAGCAACTCACATCGCTTGCGATCTCAACAGCAACTCACTTCACTTGCGATCTCAGCAGCAACCATTACGCGTGTGCGAACATCTTTGAACGGCGTTTTTACCATCCTCCAGTTTCAACATTTTTTCATCCTGAGTCGGAATTACGCGTGTGCGAACATCTTTGAACGGCGTTTTTGCCATCCTCCAGTTTCAACATTTTTTCATCCCAAGTCGGAATTACGCGTGTGCGAACATCTTTGAACGGCGTTTTTACCATCCTCCAGTTTCATCATTTTTCTTCCCGAGTCGGAATTATCAACCGCTACTCATTTTACAAAGCATTTTTTAAAATTGTACATATGCAAAATACAACCGCAATATAAGTACCTATACTAGTGCACACGTATGCACATTGAAGCAAATCCATATTTCCATTTTTTATAAATCCAAACTTGGTGGTCATCGAGAATGTGAGTGCGTGTGAAAATTAAGAATTCGAAGTGCATAGCAAAAATTAAATAGAATATTGTTGATAATTGTTGAAACGTTCAAATCCATTTTTTATAAATCCAAACTTGGTGGTCATCGAGAAGGTGAGTGCGTGTGAAAATTAAGAATTCGAAGTGCATAGCAAAAATAAAGTAGAATATTGTTGATAATTGTTGAAACGTTCAAATCCTTCTACATTTGTTGATCAAATTTAGCATCTGCGGTATTTACCTGTACGTGATCTATATCCATTTTCGAAAGCGTACTACTTTGTGGTAACGCAAACTTACGGTTTCCAAAGCTAATGTTATAACTTCTGTTTGCTTCAATTATATTTGAATTCGGTTGCTTAAATTTATTTTTCTTAAAAATTGTTTCGTTTGGTTGTGATTACAATTGAAACTTGGCAAACGATTATAACTTTCATTATGATTTTCATTTCTACTATAGTTCGCGAAGTTGTTTTTATTTTGGTAAGAAAGATATGGTCTTTCGTTTCTATTATATGTAGGCTTATTTTCTACGAGATCATTTCTAATAAGTCCTTCTGTTTCTAATAAATTATAAGCATCTCTTAAAGATTTACTACTTTTATTAATGATGACTGAATCCAAATAAACATCAATACTGTTTAAAATTGTTCTTAATATAATTTTTTCAACATTTTTTGGGCTAAATTCAATAGGCTTTTCATCATCGTACTCGAATTTCTCATTAAGTTTGCATAAAATATCTCTTAGAGCTAAATAATAAATAACAATATCATTTTTATTTACCAGCATAAATGCCCCTTGATACAACTGGTTATAAGCAAAGTTTCGTAAAAGAATATCCCTTCTTTTCATGGTGGCGAGGGGCCAAGAGCTCGATCGACATGTGAAGCTTGACCTTGAATCTTATTGATTATAATACGATGAAACACGTAGCTTTTCTCTGGCGAATCCGTTGGAAAAAAACGTTAAGACCATGTCCACTTCTCTTAAGAACGAAGTAAGAGCGAGTTAAGGAACGCATTCCTTATAATAGTAACAAACATCAAAACAACCTTTTGTTCCAGTAAACAGAATGCAAACAAACTTGAGTTGGAACAATTGAAATGCACTACCACTACAACAAACAAGTATCAAAACAACATTGAGTTTGAATACCACAACAACCCTATCTTAAAACAAAACAAATGTGTCTAAGCAAACAATGTATAAGTATGTAAACAAACCTAAACAAATAATGTAATCAGTATCTAAACAAACTATCAACTAGTAATAAGTAAACATACTAGTTAGTATAAGTAGAAGTAAGAACGACGTAATAAGTTAGTCTTAAGAGTATATATAAAGAGTACACATATCGGTGCAGCTCAAAATATATTTTTTTGACTCATTTTTACTCAATGTAAAAATTAACTGGAGGCTCAACCGGGATGGCAAATTTATTTGCTATCCAAAAAGCCAGATTTTATTCCGAAAGCAGTAAATCAAAAAATTCCACGGGAAGTATTACTTCCAGCATAAAAGTGCAGAAAAGAATGGCAATGGATATAAATAAAATTCCTGTAACAGCGGACAATACTTCCAGAATGAATCAATAGCAGATCCTGAAAAAACGGACAGCGGCGAATTCAGCAAGATTCACAACAGACCCTGGAACAGCGGACAGCGACAATTCGTGAAAAAATGGAACAAGGTACAAAAGTATAGGTCCTGAAATAGTGGATAATACTTTCACCAAGATTTACAATACACCCTGAAACAGCGGACAACGTTGAATCCTGGAAAAGATAATACAAAAAATACCACATTCCTACCAAGAGGAGACACCAGCATCACTACATACAAAATTAAATGATGAAAAAAGAGTAAACGAATATCAACAAAGAAATCTTTGGGATCAATCAACAACGACAACCTCCATCAGTCCCAACGGACTCGGATCGACTTTGTCTGAGAAAAAAATCAGAAATTGTTAAATGACGGAATAACACAGGCAATAATTCCAAAAAAAGGCACCGAAAACAAGGCAAGCCAAAAAGGAAAATTGTTGGTGAATTCTAGAAAATTAACGCTAATTTAAAACTAACTAAAAGAAAACAACATAAGAAACACGAAAAAATAATTAAGTATATAATATATAAAGGTATTAATTATAAAAATAAAAAAATAATCAAATACATACGAAAAGTGAAAATTTCCACAAACACAGCCAATAATTCCAAAAAAAGGCACCGAAAACAAGGCAAGCCAAAAAATTCAATTCAAAATTCGTCAATTATTGTTGAATTCTAGAAAATTTTCACTAATTAAAAACTATTATAAGAGAAAAGAAAGCATCATAAGAAACATGCAAAAATTATAATTTACTATATAAAAAAAGGTATAAATTATAAACACAAAAAACTAATCAAACTGTACAATAATTAATTATTATAGGCCGACTCAAGCCTAGATGTTTTGAAATGAGGACATTTTACTTTAACAAAGGGGAGAGTTAAGGAACATATTCCTTATAATAGTAACAAACATCAAAACAACCTTTTAATTCAGTAAACAGAATGCAAACAACCTTGAGTTGGAACAATTGAAATGCACTATCACTACAATAAACAAGTATCAAAACAACATTGAGTTTGAATACCACAACAACCCTATCTTATACCATGTTCAGACCGAAAATTTAAAGGGATTCGATTATCACTAATCAGCCCGTTCTCACTGCCGTTAGAAAGATCAAAAAACAGCTGTTATTGTCATTCAAGAATTCACATCGCTTAATATTTATCAAAAGAAAATATTGTCATATAGTATTTTGAAATAAAAGCCGTCTTTTTTTAATATTTTCCATATAATAGAAATAATGGATGCATTTTTTCATTTGTTTAGTCGTTTTTCAGGTGAAATTAGATTCATTACTTAAAAAAAAAATAGTTTGTTTACATTTTTTTCCCTTTGTAGTGTCTTAATCAGCTGTGATAATGTAACAGATTTCCAATGCTGACAAGTAGATGGCGCAAAATCAGAGTCGCACAGAGAGATTTTACGTGGATCAGTTTCAAATCATTTGAATGAAGTGATTTGGATCTGTCATTTTTGTATAGCGACATCTTGATAAATTTATAAGATTAGTGGGATAAACCACTCAACAGCCGAAATCGTGTGATTAAGTGTCGGTCTGAACATGGCATTAAAACAAAACAAATGTATCTAATACTATGTTCAGACCGAAAATTTAAAAGATCAGATAACATTTAAGCATTACATAACCCAAAAGTGTTCTCACTGCCGTTAGAAAGATCAAAAAACAGCTGTTATATTCATTCATGAAGTCACATCGCTTAATATTTATCAAAAGAAAAGATTATCAGATAGTATTTTGAAATAAAAGCAGTATTTTTTTCAAATATTTTCCATATAATAGAAATAATGGATGCTTTTTTTCATTTGTTAAGTCGATTTTCAGGTGAAATTGATTCATTGCTTTAAAAAAATTTGTTTGTTTACATTTTTTTCCTTTGTAGTGTCTAAATCAGCTGTGATAATGTAGCAGATTTCCAGTGCTGACAAGTAGATTGCGCAAAATCAGAGTCGCACAGAGAGATTTAGCGTGGATCATTTTTGTATGGCGAAATTTTGATAAATTTTTAAGATTAGTGGGATAATCCATTCAACAGGCGAAATCGTGTGATTAAGTGTCGGTCTGAACATAGTATAAGCAAACAATATATAAGTATGTAAACAAACCTAAACAAATAATATAATCAGTATCTAAACAAACTATCAACTAGTAATAAGTAAACATACTAGTTAGTATAAATAGAAGTCAAAACGATGTAATAAGTTAGTCTTAGGAGTATAATGCCCCTATTGCTTTTTTCAACACTGCATTTCAGTCGAAGTTTAAAAATTCAGTATTGCCAACTTCAACTCAATCCGTCAAAAAAAATTGCGGTTAAAGTATGATCGAACTTCAACTTTTTTTGGTATTGCGGTTTTCAACACTGTACAAGTGGGGTTGACTAGTACATAAATAAACTTCGACTGCTTAATAGCAGTTGAAGTTCAACATTCGTGCAGTGAAATACAAAAAAATATTAAAGAAAAATGGAGAACGGTTAAAATAACTATTTTCATTAATGTTAAATTAATTTTAATTAATATTTTTTATCAATTTTAGAAAAAATAAAGTTACAACAAAAAGCTATTCGAAAAATTGGTGGAGTTAATCGTACAGATAAAAGACATCGAAATCTACTCTTGGGTACACCAATTGTCCGCTCCACAATATTCCGGGCCTTTGAGTGTACTGTATTGTAGGGTGCTTGGTGTGAAGAAGCTTCCGCCAAGCGATAAGGCGTCGTTAAAAATTTATGCAGAGGATAACCAGCGTCACCTAAGTAATTACATTACTCCAATTATTTAGCAATAAATACGATCAAGTCTTACCCAAGATCCAAGGGTTATTCTGTATGTTGTTCTGTAAATGCACTTTCTAATCGCTAACATTGAAACCAAAAGAGTCATGATTTGCGCCTGCGTACCTAGCATCTACACACCGAATAGACATTTTATAATCACAAAGCTAAAAAATTTAAGAAATTATACCATTTTATTTCTAATTTAATTCAGATTTTATACATACAATCCTCACGTTTAAACTGTAGTAGCCCTTTCTGTTAAGATAAAGATGTTGCACTTCTTTTCTTGGTGAAATTATGCGAACATTAGTCCCGTCGATGCAACCAATTACTCCCGGGAAAGCAATTTTTGCATAAAATGAAACTTTTGAAGCGTTTTGCTCCTCCTCAGTCATTTGAATTTTAATCCATTGGGCACAAATACGTTGTTCAATTATATTTAGAACCTCTTTAATTACTAAAGATATCGTAGGTTGCGCCAACCCAATGTTAAAATCATTTCCACTGCATTTTTGATAACCACCGTCAGCAAGGAAACGCAGAGTTGCGCATAATTTTAATATAGGAGGTATGGCCGTTCCTCGCACACGTTTGTGGAAATGTTCCTTCATCTCATTCAGTAAAAAACAAAATGCTTCATTATTTAATCGAAAATAACTTATGAATCTGCAACAAATATTATTAAAAAGCCACTCAATTGTGAAAAAACTATGGCTTACTTTGCATTTGGAAGCTCCAAAGGATTTGAGTGATCACGAAGGCTTTTTCGTATACGTAGCACATCAATTTTGCCCCCAATATTTTCGTCATTGTAATATAAATTAAAACTTATATCCAGTTTTTATTTATTTTAATGTTTATTCACTTTTTCGCGAGCGACAACTGAATTCAATTGTTTAAATATGTCGTTTAAAAAATTTTAGCTGTTTCACTATGTCAAATTTCCCTTTCTTAGGTTGAAGTTCGCAATACCGAAAAAGAGTTTGAGAGAGAGTCAATTCGACTAAGTCGGGTTGAAAACCGCAATAGGGGCATAAATAAAGAATTCACATTTCGGTACAGCTCAAAATATATTCTTTTGACTCATTTTTACTCAATGTAAAAATTAACCAGCGCATGAGTTATCTCCTTTATATTCGCGAATGCAATGTGCATCTTTAATTATCTCATTTAATGTAAATGTTAAAGCACCGTTGCTCGTTGCCATGATAAATTTTTGTCAGTTCAATTGTTCTTTATATATAATATTACTTTACACTTTGTTCGCTCTCCTATGGTTTTTTTTTGTTTTTTGCACCCACAAAACCGGTATTTGTTAGCACATACGTTTCACAAAAATAAGTTTTGGCGGGAAATCGGTGGCTTCTTTTGCTGGTTTTAGCGATACTTGATTACGGGACTATTTTAGTTTAATTTATTTTATTGTATTTTACTTTATTTTTATTTTATTTTGTTTTGTTATTTTTTTTTTATTAGTCTGGTTTTACATTTTCACACTTATAACTGACAGAAATCACCAAAAAAGTCACGTTCTAGTGTTTTTTTCTGAGCGATAAAATGCAATAATTTTTCTTTACTTTTAAATCCCCACACTTTATTGTTTTTTCTTTAATAGCTAGTTTCACTGTATATATAACAATTAGTCAGGGGTGTTGTGAAATCCAAGACAGAATTGCTTAGCTGTTAGAATTGCAAACCAATTCTGATTTTAAATGGTGTCACATAATCTGATTGGATTTTCGTCTTTTCGAACATATGCAAAACCAATATTCGAACCAGCTGTTTACTAATGTGACAAAACTTGCAAATGAATATATACAAGCAATCCTATTAAAGTTTTTAATGAGTTCCGAATTAAAAAAAGATTTTAGGAAATATAAATTTCGTTTTTTTTCATTTTTACGATTTTTCTTAATTGGCGGGCAGGATAGAAAAAAAAACTGAACGTCATATGGGATTGGGGCAAAGTTTATTATCTTCTATTTAAACTAAAAAAAACTAAGAAAAGTTAAGTTTGAACATACTTATATTTAAAGTAAAATTTTTCTAGACCAAAATTTTTTTTTAATTTTAAAAAATTTTACGCTTTTTATTTTATATTTTCCCAGTTTAACTTGAACATAAGTTATTAAAAAATTTGAATCTCTTTGAATTTTTTGTTTCCGATAGAAATCGCGACCTGCATCCTGCCCGCCGTCTGGCTTATGCACATGCGATAAGCATCTGGCAATTGCTTTTCAAAGGCAAATGTAAAAGATTTCGTATCAAAAAAATTTGCGGATGATGTTTAAATATGTATGTAACTATAAATCCTAGAAATTTCGCTTCAATCAATTATTTCTTTCCTTCCCAAAAAAACCGATTTTTTTAAGCCTCTAAAAAAGGCTCCCCTCTTAAATATCGGCATTTTTTTTTTTCAAAAACTCAATAATTAAGACATCTCGTGTTTTAGTCTTATGTTTTCTCCTATAGAAATAAAGATAAATTAATTCGTAACATTAAAATAACTTGATTTCTTAACTGGCATTTCAAATCTGTGTGCGACTATCTTCTTGATTTGTTTCTGACAGCAAAACCGATAAAATTGGTTTCCGTGACACCCAAAACCGATACAAATTCTGTTTCGAGAGTATCAAACCAATAATATCTGAATTCATGACACCTACTGCTTGTTTTGGTCGGTTTTAATTCTGATTCCGACAACTATCAGATTCCACAACACCCCTGAGTAATACACTTGTAAATATATTCAAATATATTTTTGTAATTTTGTTTCGGTTATTTTTTTTTCGACTGCGCCAGTTATGTATATTAAAACATTCGATTCCGAAGAGTGATCAAAACTTAATGCTTTATTGTAATTTTAGTTCGAGGGAATCGTAACAGTATTTGTAATAAGAATGAATAGCTTAAAGAAAAGAGAAAAATGTTGTCGGCAACTTAAGTGTAACATAATATACAATGTTTATAAACATAACTTTTGTAGACAAGTTTACATATATAATTCGCGTGGCGTACGCATTGCGTTGAGAATATGTTTGACGTTGTTTTCATTGCAAAACTTTTGGAATGCTTTTGAAGTGAAAGCCGTTCCTCGGTCGGATATGATACGTTCAGGCATTCCCAGATAGCTCGTGATCTCTAGCAATACATGGTTTGTTGCGGTACTCTTGACTGCTCGTAGAATTGTGAATTTGGTAAATGAGTGTACAATTACCAACACATGCTCGTTGCGTTTTGAACTTTTTGGGAACGGACTCAAATGACCAATTGGGGTACTCACAACGTATCATAAAGTTATAAGGCATAAACAAAAATTAAGACAAAATACAATAGTTGTGACGTTATAAATTTTTAGTCGTAAATCACTTGTCAATCAGCTGACTTAAAAAACATAAATTACAATATTTGCAAGAATAAGTATTTCGCAATAAAAATGCCAAGGAGAGGTGAAAATTTTAAAATAATGGATGCGCTGTGCAAGAATCAGGCATTAAACCTTGTGATACTTGACTCAAGTGAGTTTTACCATTATAAGCAAGTCTCACTTTGATATTTATTTACGTAAAAATTAACTTCCAGGCGACGACGAAGATGCGGACGAAATGTTTGAAAATTTTCATTTAGTTTACTTTGTTTATTAAACACTCGTAGAAGTGTTCATATCGGAATACCAAAGTCATCCGACATAATGTACTTAGAAACTTTGATGACAGCCGTTTCAACGAAATGATTCGTGTTCGCTCGGACGAATTTCGTCGCATACTAGATCATATAAAGGACGATAGTGTATTTAACACAATGTCCAGTGGAGCGCAACTTCCTTTAAAATTACAATTAAAAATAGTGCTATTTAGGTTGGTATCTTCCGGAGATGGATTATCTATACGAAACGTTGCTTCATTGTTTGGCGTGGGTGATGAGGACACTATTAAAATTATAACTAAGCGCGTATTTAAAGCAATATTGAAATTAAAAGAGAATTTTCTCTTTTGGTCAAATGAAAATGAACGGTTGGTGTTCATACCAAATGAACACATCCCTGCATTGTCCTCCTAACTCGTCTAAATACGAATTAGAGGACAATGCAAAAAACACCCAACAGCGCCAACATAACAGCGAAATACCCAACGAAACAAAAAGACACAATAAAACGAATCACCAAAGTGGACAGACATACGGCGCCAAAACAACAGCAGCATTTTTTAGCAACAACAGCAGCAGAGTCAGCAGCAACAACATAAGTAGCAGCATCAGCATATCAACGCGGGAAACAAAAAAGGTTTTATCTAAAATATTTATTATATTTATACTTGTAAATAACCCTTGAGTTAAATAAACGCACACACATAACCAAACAATTGTACATACTAACTCACCCTATACATATGCAAGTATTATACCCTTAAATACACAAATTGAATTGTTTATTATCCGAAATCTAATAGTTTTTTATTTTATTTGGCACACCGGCAAATTCACGTCGATCACCCCGACATTTTGGTCCTTCGAGCCGGATCGCCCGCCTCATAAAATAAACCCACCCAATTCAACATCATTTGGAACATCAGGATTTCGGATCAACAGGATTATATTCACCTACCCAACCAGCCACACTCATCAAAAATATAGCCATATATTAATTAACCCAATCAACTATTAAATCAGCAAACGAATACGTGGAAAAATTGTAACTACTCAAACCTAAATTTATTTAAAATATAAATTTATCAGTGCAAATCTGAATAAAACGGTAAAAAAAAAGGAAAACAAAAAAAAAAATGTATAACTCTATTCAAAGTAAATCTTTTGCTTAACCGGTATTAAGCACAAAGTATTTGCAAAATTTGTTATTGCCATATTCCGCCTTGCACTTTACCCGATCACTTACATACATACACACATATTTTTTGAGAGCCAAGTAGCGTCGCTTTGGCACCCACCCGTACTTACGCGTACATATGTTTTATTGCATTACCCGCTCAACTAGCAACAAACTAACGTTGACTACTAGTGCAGTGTGAGCAAGCAAAAAACAGACCCGGTAGGAAAAATTTCAAAAGACCCATTAGGAAATTTTTCGTTCGTCGGAATTTCACTCATTATATTTTGCGGTTGAAAATATATACAGAAAACAAAAAAAAAAAAAAAATAAAGTCGTTGCTTATTAACTTATTCAAGTTCAATCTTAAATAAAGAAATAATTTTTCAAATTTATTATTTGTTTTATTTCAATTTAATTAATTATTACGACCCGGTCAAGTGACTTTTTAATAATAATGGAAGAGTTCAAATTTTGTATTTCCGATTTGTTCGAATACATTGAGGAACATTACGACACCCAACCCGAAGATGAGTCAATTTATACCCTAGAAATAAAAAGGGTTGAACTCAACGCGATATACGACAAGGCAAACAAGTCGTACGATGCCTTTCGTAGAACCCCAGAAAAACCCGGTGAAACTATTGATTTTGTAAAAATCAAAGAAAAATTTAAAAAGGGTCATCAATTATATTTGAAATGTTTAGGATCCATTAATCAAGCTATTGATGATCTCAAGACCCCAGCCCCAATAATAAAGGAACGAGTTTCAGAGGAATTTACATCGCGGGACATAGGACCCTCAATACATATTCCACCTTGTGATACGAACATATTTTATGGAGATTTCGCAACCTGGCCTTCATTCCGAGATATGGTTACGGCTATATACGTAAACAATCACAAAATCAGCAACGTGGAAAGACTGTTCCATTTGATTCAAAAAACCCGAGGAGAAGCAAAAGCAATTGTTAAAAACGCACCCTTAACAAATGATGGTTTCCTGATGGCATGGGGAGACCTGGTATCCCAATACGAGAACAAACGAGTTCAGGTCAACGCGCAATTGAAAATTTTATTCAACCTACCCCAAGCAACCCAAGAAAGTGGAAGCGCGATTAAACACCTTCAGAGGACCGTCAACAATTGTCTCACAAATCTGCACAACGTGTACATAGACACTACCAGCTGGGACCCCATCTTAATCTTTTTATGCGGATTGAAACTACCCAAAACCCTACTTCATCAATTCGAGGACACCCTAGAAGATAACTCGGAAATACCCTCCTGGAAAACTTTCGACGCGTTTCTCACTCACAGGTATAAATCCTTGGAAGCAGTAGGAAATCTAACTGACCCCGTTCCAGTGACCCAATCCGACAGTGGATCCTATAGAAAAGGAAAAGGCAGGAAGTTCAGCACATTTCACGCTAATGTTTCCGGAACTTCGACACTGGATTTTTCACATGCTAGTGCACACCCAGTTAGAGGCAACAACTTTTCAAACAAACCTCAAGACGTTGAAAGTTGTAAGCTTTGTAGAACACAACATTCAATTCGAGAATGCCCAAAGTTCTTACAAATGAACGTTGAGACCCGAATAACCACAGTAAAAAATAATGGTTATTGTTTCAATTGCCTTGCATTATCTCACAGTTTCAGAGATTGCAAGAGCAAATATTCTTGTAGAATATGCAGAAAGAAACATAACACATTTCTGCATAGGGATACACCAACCCAATCCCCCCCGCAAGGATCAAGAGCCTCAAACCCGCCTCTTGACCCAAACACCAGTAGTACCTCCCAAACCCTTAATACCAATCCGCAAGCCTACACAACCCTCTTACAGTCCACTAAAAATAAAACTCAAGACCCTCAGATTTTGTTAGGTACTGCTGTAGTCCAAGTTTTATACAAAGGGCAAATATTCACAGCTCGCGCATTAGTCGACTCCGGGTCAGAAGCCACTTTTATTTCAGAAAAGTTCCAGAGAAAATTGGACATACCCACGTTCAGGAAAAATGCACAAGTGACTGGATTGAACAACACCGTTTCGGCAACACCCTCCAAAATTCGTGAACTCACTCTTCGTTCACCGACAAGTAAGGAGTTTAAGATAACAACACACGCGTTTATCTTAAAAACTTTAACCGATAATTTACCCACTCACTCACTTAATAAGATCATCACTAATACAGATTTCGGTTTTAGTTTAGCTGACCCTCACTTTTGTAAACCTAGACCAGTCGACATATTGATCGGAAGTGACCTGTACCCACAAATCATTCTCAGTGGTGTACGGAGAAATGTACTCGGGACCCTTCTAGCCCAAGAAACGGAATTCGGATGGATTTTATCCGGACCCACACCAGAAAAACCCTTATCACCCTCAATAATGTCATTTTTCAATAAGATGATCCCAGACAAGTTGCTCACACAATTTTGGGAAGTTGAAGAAGTTCCAAGGAAGCCTCTACCATCAACTTCAGATATAGTTTGTGAGCAAATTTATTAAAATACGACCCACAGAAACACAAATGGGCACTATGTGGTAACTTTACCATTTAAAACCACAGAAAACATAGAATTGGGCAACTCAAGACACATAGCCTAGCTCAATTTCTTAGAAATGAAAAATCACTGTCGAGAAAACCCGAAATAAAAGCGGAATACGACAAGGCCATCAACGAGTATTTGGAACTCGGTCATATGACCAAAGTTGAATACGACCCTGCGGATAATACGAAAACGTATTATCTGCCACATCACGCAGTCATCAAACCGGATCGCATAACGACTCAACTGCGCGTGGTATTCAACGCTTCATGCCCCACCTCGAACAGGAACAGCCTCAATGATGTACTACATACTGGACCCATTCTACAAGCTGACCTCGTAATCCTAGTAGTGAAATGGCGAATGTTTCGAATCGTATTCAGCGCAGATATCCAAAAAATGTATCGTCAAATACTCGTTGAAAGCAAACACACTCCGTTTCAAAGAATCTTATTTAGGAAATCCCCAGCTGTTACGTTTGGTATTAACTGTGCTCCATTTTTAGCTATCCGTACCCTCCTCAAATTAGCGAATGATGTACAAGGAACCCACCCACTGGCAGCAGAGATACTTCGAAACGGAATGTATGTTGATGATGTACTTGCAGGAGCACATGACGTACCAACAGCGATATTGGCACGAGATGAACTCACTTCGTCTTTAAAGTCCGCAGGATTCGCTCTACGCAAATGGACCTCAAATGACCCAAAAGTTTTATGTGGAATCCCACAAGAACATATATTGGATACCAACTCACTCAGTTTACCAGAATCCAATAACACAAAAACACTAGGAATCAGAAGGAATGCAAAAAAAGATGCGTTCTTTTTTCTCATCAACCCTATTCAGGATAAATCGTCGTATACTAAAAGAGAAGTACTATCGATTATAGCAAAATTATTCGACCCAGCTGGTTGGCTCAGCCCCGTTGTAGTCACAGCTAAAATAATAATGCAACAGATCTGGCTGGATAAATCCGATTGGGATGAATGTCTGAAACCCTTAACCCTCCATCGATGGAAAATATTCATAAAGGACTATGATTCCTTAAATCTCATTGAAATTCCTCGATGTCCCACTTTTCGACATCGGCGATCATCAATTTTCATGGATTCTCTGACGCATCTGAAAAGGCCTACGCAGCAGCCCTATATATCAGTGTTTCTACAAACACAAATACCTGGACTACCCTCTTGGTATCCAAGACTCGCGTGGACCCAATAAAAACTATATCGTTACCAAGGCTAGAACTTTGCGGAGCAGTTCTTCTGGCGAATCTCGTGGATGCAACACTACCCCAATTAAGCTTGCAAACCCCCATGCACATGGACAACCTTTGTATTCCACCGAATTGCCACAATCGCAGAAAAGGTTGGAACCGAAAATTGGACTCACGTCGAAAGTCAAGACAACCCGGCAGATCTAGCTACTCGTGGAAGCACACCTCTGGAAATGGTTAATAATAACCTCTGGTGGAACGGGCCCCAATGGCTAACACTCGACCCAATACACTGGCCAGTTACCAAAAAATCAAGCGATACAACACTGGAACTCCGGCCAATCAGAACCTTCGTGAACACAACACAAGAGGATATCCTGGATAGATTCTCGTCCTTACCCAAAGCCATTCGAGTTGTAGCATATTTGTTCCGATTCTGTTCAAATGCGTCACCCAATAAAACACAACAGTCATACTCCAGAGGAGTTCAAAACTACTCGCACGAAGCTAATTATTTTATCCCAAAAGAAGTATTTCCAGGAAGAGTATGAAGCTTTAACCCAGAAAACCAGCATACCCAAAAAAGTACAATTTTGACACTAAACCCTTTAATCGATCCCAAAGGAATAATGCGAGTTAATGGTCGGCTAAGCAATTCAGCGGCATTATCATACAACGAGCGTTATCCCATTATACTACCCTATAGCAGTCGATTAGCCAAACTACTCACCCAATTTACCCATCTAATAACCCTTCATGGCGGCAACCAGCTAGTATTACGACTTATGCGTTCTGTATTTTGGATACCGAAACTGAAAACACTCATCAAGTCTACCATTCATCAGTGCAAAACGCAAGTTTTTCTACAAACCATTCTACAAACTTGCGTTTTGCACAAAAAGCGCAACACTACTCAGATTATGGCAGCACTACCCTAGAACGTACCACCTTAACCCGTCCATTCGCAGCAACAGGAATCGATTTCGCCGGTCCCTACGACATAAAAAATTACACCGGCAGAGCATGTCTGATCACAAAAGGTTATGTATGCGTATTTGTTTGTTTTGCAACCAAAGCAATACATCTAGAGCCAGTGAATGATCTCACCACCAACGCGTCTAAACTTTTAATTAAAGATCGGCGAGAATTCATGAAGTCATTGAAAACTGAATTAACAACTAGTGAAGCACACCAAAACATCAACTGGCACTTTAATCCTCCAGGAGCTCCACACATGGGTGGACTCTGGGAAGCAGGAGTGAAAAGTTTAAAGAGCCACTTGAAAAAGGTGTCCCAGAACCAGAAATTCACTTTCGAAGAACTAGCTACTCTTTTAACTCGAATCGAAAGTTGCTTGAATTCTCGCCCTTTAAGCCCATTAAGTGAAGATCCAACAAATTTAGAACCTTTAACTCCAGGCCATTTCTTAATAGGTACCCCTTTATTAATCCCAGCAGAACCCAATTTAGAAGATGCACATCTAAGCATCGCACAAAGATGGCAGAAACTGAAGATACTCCATCAACACTTCTGCAAACAATGGAAAGAAGAATACTTGAAAGAACTCCACAAAAGATATAAATGGAAATACCCTCAACGCAACATAGACGTTAACGATATGGTAGTTATACGTCAAGAAACACTACCCCCAAATGAGTGGAGACTTGGTCGCATCGAAAAAACGTATCTAGGTGCAGACAATAAAGCAAGAGTAGTTGACATACGTACCTCTCAGGGAACAATTACCCGCCCAATAACCAAAATAGTCACCAAATAATTAATCTTATTTCCTTATAGTGACATGGCCCCTCAAAGCAGTACGAAGTCAATTTGCAGCCGCCAAAGCAGCCCCACATTCACTGTGCGATCACTCAGCGTGACCCGTAGCATCAGCCCACTCTCCGACGAAGGAACCCTGGCAAGACGCCTGCATCGCTTTAAAGCGACCCTTTCCCCCATTCGAGAGGAGCGTGGAAATACGCATCGCACGGCCCGACGTACCATCAGCCTTTCCCCTATTCGGGAAGAACGAGGAAGTACTCATCGCACGGCTCGGCGTGCTATCAGCCGTCCATCAAAACGAACACACAAAAACGTCGCCTGTGGATTGTGTAAAGAAGATCATAGACTGGTAACATGTTCAAAATTCACCAAAATGAACATCAAAGAAAAGTTTGACGCGGTCAATAAATACAAGTACTGCGTCAATTGCTTGGCCAGATCACATTCCACCCAAAAGTGCACAAGTAAAAAACGATGTGCTACATGTAATGGGGAACACCATTCAACCCTACATGGACACCCCAGGCTGTTCTGCAAAGAGCAAAAGAAAACAGCAAAAGGCGAAGAACGATTACGTAGACAAGAGGATCTACCGACGTTACTGGCCAAGCCGACCCTCATACCAACAGTCATGGTCAAAATTAAACATGATGGCAAATGGAACGAAATACGAGCAATAATCAACCCGACCCGAAAAGTGACTATAATTGCGTCAGAACTGGTTCAGAGATTGAGGTTACCGAAAACGTACCTCGACTCGCATCGCATATGCAAAGTCGTCATAGGATCATTAAGTGATTCCGACTGGCATGTCGAAGTTAACTGCCTATTGACGCATGATTTACCGACCCGACCCTATAATCGTGACTTAAGTGGCGAAATCATTAAGAAGTTCGACCACTTAGTCCTAGCCGACCCTACATTCTGGAAAGACAAAATCATGTTGGAACTGGGAGCGGACATCTACCCAAGATTGATGAAACCCGGCCTATTCAACCCCGATAACAGCACAAAACACCGCACTCGGTTGGACTTTAACCGGTGCTTGTGCGATTTAAACCCCAAGTATACCTCCAATCCGTTCATAACATTACTCATTTACCCAAATCAAAATAGATCTAAAAATCTTTTTATTCGCAGACACTGCAAGGCGGCCGGGATGTTCATACCAAATGAACACATCCCTGCATTGTCCTCCTAACTCGTCTAAATACGAATTAGAGGACAATGCAAAAAACACCCAACAGCGCCAACATAACAGCGAAATACCCAACGAAACAAAAAGACACAATAAAACGAATCACCAAAGTGGACAGACATACGGCGCCAAAACAACAGCAGCATTTTTTAGCAACAACAGCAGCAGAGTCAGCAGCAACAACATAAGTAGCAGCATCAGCATATCAACGCGGGAAACAAAAAAGGTTTTATCTAAAATATTTATTATATTTATACTTGTAAATAACCCTTGAGTTAAATAAACGCACACACATAACCAAACAATTGTACATACTAACTCACCCTATACATATGCAAGTATTATACCCTTAAATACACAAATTGAATTGTTAATTATCCGAAATCTAATAGTTTTTTATTTTATTTGGCACACTGGCAAATTCACGTCGATCACCCCGACAGTTGGAAATTGTTACTGCAACGCGGAAAGAGATGCTACGTTGTATAGGATATATTGATGGATCCGAATTAAAGTTGGCTGAAGCGCCAGCCAAAAAACATGAACTTTTTTATTTACGAAAACGCCAATATGCTATTAAAATGCAAGCTGTTTGTGACTATAGGCTACTAATAAGACAAGTCTTAATAGGATACCCTGGAAGGGTTCATGACGCCAAAATCTTTTTGCATAGCCCTCTTGCAAAACATGCTCAACGATTTTTATCTGACTCTCAGTGGATTGCTGGAAATAGCGCCTATCCACTCAAGGAATTTTTATTGACACCGTTCAGGCAAAATCGTACGGACTACACTACGGAAGAAAGAGAAAGTGTCAATAAGTACTTTTCAAAATATCGTGTGCGAATTGAGAATTGTTTCGGCATTTTAAAAGAAAAATTCGGTAGCTTGAAGGAATTGAAGTTTAGAATGATAAATGAGCAAAATAAAAAAGAGTGCAATGAGTGGATCATGGTATGCTGCATTCTCCATAACATGCTTATCAATTTCCAAACTGAAAATGAAGAAAGCGTTGAAATTAACCCACCTCAATATAGCTTACCACCAAGAAGTAACACAAGATCTAGCCTTCTTGAGTTCATACAAAATCATAGATTAACTTAAAATACATCATTATTTAAACGTATATTTACTATTCATTAATATTAGTATTCATTACATAAAAATGTGTTTTTTTTATTTAGAAATTAACATAAAAAGTAATTATTAAAAATAAACTTCAGGTACATTAATTCATTTTAGGTAATTTAAAATTCTCTTGTACCACTTCTTCCAATTCTTCTATTTATTTGTATTTGTGTTTCAATTCTTCCATTGCCAATCTTTCTTTCATTTGTATTTCCATTATTTTCAACTTTTCATTACTTTCCAATTTTATTAGTTTCATCTTCATTTCTTTGTCTGTTAGTAATAATTCTTGCTTTTCCCTTAACTCCACTTCTTTTTCTTTAATCCTCAATTTCCTTTTTCTTAATTCCAACTCTTTCTCCTTAAAACTCATTTCTTGCTCCATTTTTTTATGGTTTGAACCATTTACACAAATTCGCAATTGTCCTCAATACTTCACTTCTATACGCACGCAGAAACCATGAAAATTTTGTTTTATTTGCAAAACAAAATCTTACCCTTCATAGTTTTGCCTTCCATACTCCCTGAAACCGTCGAGCCTTCCCATGCTTTTGCTTTGTTATATGTTGTACGCATATAACGAACCTTCGAGCGTGTCAGCTTCCAATCCACCGCAATGTTGCTCTCCTTTGAAAATCGTCTATAATACATTTGAGACGTTGGCTTCTATAATTAATATTATAGATTACTTCTAAGTTGTATTTTAATTAATACATTTACCTCAAAATCCCTGTTTTTTGTCAAAAATTCAATCAACGCCTTTTTTTCTTCAAACAGCCACTTTCTGGTTGGGTTGGAACGCACCCACTTTGCTTTTGTCTAAAAGCGCATTTAATTAGTTAAATTGTATTTATTATGCATTTTTATATTACCTATATAACATTATATTGCCCCATTATTCCGAAAACCCTCGATAAAAGACATTTGAAAAAAAATTTAAATTTAAACACAGATGTAACCACAACACAAAAGCAAACTGATGTAAACAGAAATCAGCTGATCAATTTTGATAAACCGAATACATAGCGTTCAGAGTTGTATTTACGTAAACTTATTTTAGTATGCAATCCAACAACAAATTTTTTACACTAGCATAAAAACTTATATTTTATGATTTTACGATGCTTTAAGACACGTCAGTACCCCAAATGTGTATTGTTGTAAGCGGTATTGATTTAACGATGCCGTAGTAATATCGATCCTCACGTCGTCCGCCAGGGGTTTTATTTAAAGCACAACCCTTACATGAGTTGATGTAGCTCTTTACGTAATTGCGCATTCGAGGAAACCAGAAGGGATGGAGAATTCGTTTTATTGTTCTGTCAACGCTCATATGACCTGCTTATCGTGGCATTCGTGGAGTATTCGGAAATTTAACTGTTTCGGAACAACCCATAGTAGTTTGTTGTCGTATTTCCGAAATAAGCGTCCCAGTTTAACAACGTAGTCGGGATATTCTGGTTTCACTTCATTCTGTGTTTCGTTAACGATGTTTCTTATTTTATCGTCTTGTAGCTGAACACTAAACAACCAATCTGCCTTGTCGATAATCATCTTGGAAATTTTGAGATCAGCGGTATCTTCTTCGTGTGCCTCTTCGTAAGGTGCACGGCTCAACGCATCGACATGGGCCATACGTGCACGTGGTCGATGTTGAATTTCAATGTCGAATTCTTGGATTCTCAACCACCATCGGGCAATGCGTGGTATGAGCTCTCGTGTCTCCATCGTTGTTCGCAGAGCGTTGCAATCGGTGATAACTTTGATCTTCTTTTCGTATACGTAGTATTTGAATCCTTCTAATGATTCCACAATCGCTAATGGTTCGAGTTCATAGCTGTGGAAACGTTTCTCGTTGTCCGTAGAACGGCTAAAGTATGAGATCGGGTGCAATTGTCCATTCTCGGCTTGCGTCTGTATGCAGTTCGTGTTCGGCTTCGATGCGGTGATATTGCGGTTTTGAGTTCGTTGAATACGGACTCTTGCAGTTGCCCCCATTCGAATGCGGTGTCGTTGCGTACAAATTGCGTAACGGCTCAGAAATAATGGAATAACCAGCGACGAATTTTCGGAAGTAGTCACTGAGACTTAAGAATTTGTGTACTTCAGTGTCATTTCTGGGCTGTGGAAAATTTACAATAGCGTTGGTTTTAACGTTGCCCGGTCTAATGCCTTCGGGAGTTAGCTGATGTCCCAAAAATGTTATTGTTTGTGTGAACAACTCATATTTGTTAATGTTCAATGTAAGTCCACATGTGCGTAGTACTTGGAGTATACGAGAAAGCTTTGTATACATTTCGTCGAAGGAATTGCTGCCGATTAGGATGTCATCCATATAATGTAGCATGTCGCCCGTCTCCACTCGTCTTTGGATTTCTGCCATGAGTCTTATTAACACAGCTGGTGCATTCTTTAGACCAAACGGCATGCGTTTGAACTCATATAGGCCATCCGTTGTGCTAAAAGCAGTGTATTTCCAACTATCGGGCGTCAAATCGAGTGACGAGAAGTATCGGAAACGTTTTGTTTTATGTAGCCGTTCTTTAATATTCGGGACTAGAAAATTTTCTTTCTTTGTCATCTTATTAATTCGCTTGAAATACAGTGCGATTGCTCTCAAGTTCCGGCAAGGTCCGTCGATGGTGATGTCTATGGTATTAGCCTCCGTGAACGTACGCACACCTCCGCAAATGCCTTTTACTAGTAAGAAACTTTTTACGGCCTTAGCGTCGATGCGTTTGGCTACTGACCTACGAATGATGCTGTATTGGCTGCCGGTGTCGATGAACGTATACTTAGTGCCGCCACTCGAAAACAGTATTCTCTTACGATTTCTTTTGGTTTCCTCGTTGCATTGGCCATCACGAAACCGATTTCCGCCTCGTCTTGGTCCGAACCAAGTTCGTGTCGTAACGCATTAACAAAATTTTCCCAAGTTGTGCGTAATGTGGGTGATGCATCAAACCACATACGTTCAACTCCTCTAAATCGTGTATAAATAGCCAGCAATAAAAGTTTCTCGTCCCATCTATATGCTTCCACTACTCTATCGACTCTGTCAATAAATTGCTCTACCGTAATGCGTGTCGCATATTCCCGTTCGTTGAAATATTCCCGTTGCTTTGAATGCGTGTTGTAACGTTGTTTTTAGTTTGGTTTAAAACTTGTATTTCCTCTTCCTTCTCATACGCTTCTGCATCATCTTCCAAAATGTGGTCTATTTCTTTAGCTTTGCCCTCATCTTCAAACGATTTAACCTAGACTTTACTTTTCCACATTTCTCCAAAATGTGAGCCTGCCGGAAGAGATAGATGACAAGTTACCATTTCAGTTGGTTTTTTCTCAGTTATTGAAGGTTTATGAAGTTCTTCAAGTGATTCCTCTTCTTCTTCAACTTAATTTTTTGTTTTTTGTCTTCCTCTATTACTTGTGCATTTAAAGAAACACAATTTTCAAATGTTTAATGTCATCACTTGTTATTGTAGTGATTTTGTGGAGATCATTCATTACTTTTCTGAGGAGTTGAATTTTCCTCTTGAATATGAAGATTCCAAGATCCAAATCAAATGTATCTGGTTTGAATTTATTTGTCATGATGTTAATATGCAGGAATATACACCCGTCTTACATTTATTTTTGTTTTAATTTGCCTGTATTTTGAACAGGGCTTCTTTGTATATTGCCTGTTTTTTAAATACAAGACTTTTTAATTTGGCCGAGCTGTTCATCCGGCTCGAAGGACCAAAAATGTTTGACTTGTAAGCAAAAGATATAAATAAAAAGAATGTTTTCTGTTGAGATTGTCTTTCAAATCTGATTTTATTTTGATATTTTCCTTGCTTATGTATATACAAATTTTAAAACTATCTTAAATAACTAAATATATGTGAATGTGTGTATATTTGTATGTATGGTAGCATATTGTTTATTGCTGCTTGACATGGGGTTGTTTTCAAGTGTACAATTTAATACGTGTGTGTGTGTGTGTTTAATGTTATCTCTTGAATGTACCACCCATTATGTGCGATTTATCTATATTTTTGATTACAATAAAATAAATTAAATCTGAGATTTTCTTACAATCACTAGGCCAATATGTCGGCTTCCCAGGAGATATTATTTCAAGGTTATTGTGCCTATTTATAATAGTTTGATACAGCTGTATTCACTTCGGACAAATAAGACGTGAGCCCCAGTACGTGAGTTTTGCATTGTAATCTCCACCTGCTAGAAATCTTTGACCTAGTGTTCCAAAAAGTCTTTAAATTCGCTATTAAAACGAGGTAGACAGTATATAGCCGTTTAAGTCACAACCCAGATTTTTTAGTGATATTGTTGTAGCTTGATATTCTAGAGCAGTGGTTCCCAAACTTATTTTGTCTACGCCCCCATTTTTTCACCTATTTAAAAACCACTATAACTTCAAATTAATTATTGTGACCTATGTATGTATATTAACGGAGAATTCCAAACGAAACTTTTACTATAACCAGCAACTTGAAACCTGAGCGCAGTAGGTAACATACAACGGCGCTTAGGTCTCAAGTTAACTCTTACGGTCTCCGCCTGCCAATAAGAATGATTATTGAAACACAACTTTATAGTATTAAAACAGAGAATCTTTTATTAAAAATAAAACTAAAATAATCGATCCATATATAAAAACTAATGTGAAGGATGAATCTGATGCTGTTTAATAAGTTTGTTAATATCAGGTTCCAATTTACTCAAGAACAGTCGCAAGTCGCCACGTTCGGTAACAAGCAAACGATTTCTGTTTTTAGTAAACAGTGTTGTCACAGCAGTAAATCCACGTTCACACAAATATGACGATAGGAATACTATCAAGAATCGTTGAACGATTGACCACAATCCAGGGTACAATTGCGAGATCGGTTTTTGTAGCCAAATTCTTGGTAACCATTTTTGAACTTGATTTTTATTTCCTCGTTTGTTGTCAATTCTATTAGTTCTTCTTCCAGCTGAGGTGACATTGCTGTGTTGACATTTGAAAACGGATCCAACACCCAGTCTGGTATGTGGAGGTTTTCCAAATGTTGGCAGTAGGCAAACAATTCGTCGTTACTGCATGGTACTGATAAATTCAGAAAATTGTGAAACTCACGTCTGCCCAGATTCTTTTTGTGTAGAAGCAGTTTGGCTGCGAAAGCAGCAACGACGTTTTTTGTTTTAATTAAATTTAGTTTATCGCCTTGCAGTTGGAGACTCATGTCGTTGAACAATTTATACAGGTCTGTCATGTAAGCTATATCATTCTTTGATGTTATGAGCTTGGCTTGAAATTTTGTATCTTTAGTTTCCAAGAACTCTATAACAGAGTCAAACAGGTTGTAGAATCGAGTCAGACAATTGCCTCTTGATAGCCAACGAACTTCAGTATGAAACAACAAACGATTGAAACCCTCGTCATTAGTAACACAAAGCTGATGAAATAATCTATCATTCAAAGAGCTTTTGCGGATTTTATTGACTGTTTTGATGACATATTGCAGTGATTGAAATAGTTTTTCACTTAAGTTTCTAGTAACTAAATGTTGTCTATGAATAACGCAATGTACACCAAGGACATCTGGAATTTTATTTTTTAAGTGCGCTATTAAGCTTTATCATAGCCGGAGCGCCATCCGTAGCAATTGAAATAATATTTTTCAAAGGAATCTCTTTCTCATCGCAAAACTGTTCCAATATATTGAAGATGGTTTCGCCTTTTGTATCGGTCTCTAAATTTCTAGCAAATAATAGTTCTTCACATATTTTCTCATCTTTAATAAACCTCACGTAAGACAGCAACAATGCTTCATTAGTTGGTAAAGTGGACTCATCGAGCTGAATTGAGAATTGGCTTGTCCTTAGGTGATCGCACAATGATTCTTCAAAGTTTTCAGCCATTTCATCAATTCGTCTTTGCACAGAATTATTACTCAAAGGAATTTTTCGGATAATATCTGTGGCCGGTTTATGAAACACGGTAGTTCATTTCATTCATTCATTTATTGCTGGCAATATTAACTCTTCTCCGATGTTATGTGGTTTGCCTTTTTGAGCAATTAACAAAGAGATATTGTACGAAGCTCTAAGTCCGTCGTCATCTTGCTTAGCAGCCGTCGAAAATAGTTTTGCTACACTTGGCTGAGTATTATGCTTCTTCTCTAGGTCTTGAAAATATGCTACATTCTTGTCTCTCTTATCTGGATGCATTTTATTCAAATGATCTTGCAGTCTTGAAGGCTTCATGGGTCGGCTTTAGTATACCGTCCCATTCTAAAATAATAATAATTCAACAATAATGTATATTAAAAGCAATTTTTGCACTATAGTATATAAAATAATTGTGTGCAAATGAATAAGTGATGTGTTAGTGTATATAAAATTGAAAAATATAAGTGCAAAATTAATTTTATATATCGAAAATATGTAAATAAAATATTGCAAATTTTCAACTTTAAACGCGAATATCTCGGAAACTATAAGCCTCCTGCAGCTATAACCATATAAGTCCTTGATCAGGATAATCTCCTCTTTCCGACCATATCCTTTTTATCCTTGAAATCCTGGGACGGTATACTAAATCCTTCCCGGCTTCATTGATTCATTCGAAAATGATTTTAGACATAGAAGACAAAAAGGCGAGTATGAGTTTGTGGGATTTTCAATGAATCCGAATTTAATGTATTCCGCACAGTATTGCCGTCTCTTCTTTTTTACTTCCGACATTGTTTTGCTTTGAGAAATTAACTTCGCGAGTAGTGTAAAGGAGGTGTAAGTAATGCTCATCTATTGCGCGCAAAACCACAAACGAATATAAAATAAATATTACATTGTTTATATAGGAATGCTTAAGCACAATTATTATATAGTAGTCCAAAAATATGCATTTTTTCCTAGAAATACATTTGTAAAAAAAAGATCTTTCTTCTTTTCGTATTATCTTATTTTTCCCAGAAATACATTTGTAAAAAAGGATCTTTCTCCTTTTCTTATTGTCTTATTTTTCCCAGAAATACATTTGTAAAAAAAGGATCTTTATCCTTTTTTTTTATTTTCCCCAGAAATACATTTATAAGAAAGGATAAAGACCCTTGTCAAAAAAGTCTTGCGGTATTTTTGCTAGTTGGCGCTGAAAGCGCGTGGTTCTAGTTTTATTCGTCGCATCGGGACATGCTATACCTTCATGGAAAGCTCATTTCACGCTCTAACACGTGTTTGAATGATTATCGTTTCTTTTAAGTCGTTCGTGAGTTATAGCGTCGCAAACATGGAGCAAAATAAAGAGAAAATACGGCATATTTTACAGTACTACTAAGATAAAGGCAAAAATGCATCTCAAGCCGCCAATAAAATTTGTGCAGTTTATGGACCCGATACAGTTTCCATTTCCACCGCACAACGATGGTTTCAACGTCTTGGTTCTGGTGTAGAGGTGGTCGCAGATGCGCCACGCTCCGGAAGACCTGTCGTCGAAAATTGCGATAAAATCGCTGAATTGGTCGAAAGAGACCGGCATAGTAGTCATCAAACCGTTATAAACCATTTGAAGAAGCTTGGAGTCACTAAGAAGATCGATGTATGGTTGCCACACGAATTGATTCAATAAAAATACCGCAAGACTTTTTTGACAACCCATTATTATGATAGCAAATGCCCACATACAGATTTGGCAATGGCAATAGCAATACGTTTGACAGTTAGTATTCTATAAATTCTATCCTGTCGAGATGCCCCGTTATGAAACGGAGCGACCGATTGACATGATTTAAATTTTTTCTATATTCAATAAAATAGGACATATATATGAACTACGCGGAGAGAAATATAGAATCAAGTTTGAGCAATCTATCGCCCACTTTGGGAAACACTGTTCTAGAGCATTGAGGTCTAAATGGTTTCTAATCAACACTGCCGTGCCACCATGTGCTTTTCCATCCGGATGATTTGTAACATAGAGTCTAAATCCCGGTACATTGAAATTATTTTTACTTGTAAGATGAGTTTCTGATATAAGCATTACATCTATATTTTTTTCAGACAGAAATCTGTTAATCTCCAGTTTATGTTGGTTAACACCGTTAGCATTCCATATACAGATAATTAGTAAGCTCATTTTTTACCTAATAAATTTTGCAGCATTTGATTTTGTGATTTTATTAAATCTTGAATCATGTTTTGCATGGTAGACATGAATTGTCATATTCGTATTTGAATTAAGCACATTGAATGGAACGCCGTCTTCAGTGACAAGATCAATGTATGAACTGTTTAAGTTTTTTTTACTGATTTGAACTTTTATCTGTTGATGTTTCATGTTCTTTTTGGAATAAGAATTGTTTTCTTTTTGCGCAGGTCGTATGTCATGCAATAGTAAATTTTTCTTCAAATTATAAACACGATCTTTTTTTAAAATACGCGAATATGTTTTAAATTTCACGCGGTCGTTATCATTCTCTTCATAGTAAGTAAGTACGTTGAAGGTTTTCTTTGACGGTGCCATTTTACGCATGAAATAAATATTCAAAAGTGCTGAAGAATTCTCAGGGTTTTTTGAGGACAAAACAAATTCGTGGGTTGCGCGAATTACTGAGGACGTGCCTGTGCCTAAGCGAATTTAAAAGATGCCGGTTAAGAAAACGTCCGTTCGCGATTATGGTTTTTGAACAATAGAATTCTTTATTACCAGAGTTTTATGGTTTAGCCTAAAACTTAACCTGACATCTTAAACTAGCGGTAAATATGTATATAAAAAAGGGACAAGTATATGTAGTTAAAATTAATTTCGAAAATTCATAGTAATTGAGTATTGCAATACATTTGGAATAAATGTTGTTTTTGGTAATATAAAAATGGCAAATATTTTACATAATACAAAAAACATTTTATAATTTATTCAATTATTATCTAATTCACTTCATTTATATATTTCTTAAAATATTTGATTTTAGATTTATAAAGTCACTTGACGCAAAAAGTTCAAAATGATTTCCATTCAATTATTATTATTCAATTAATTCCAATATTATGATAAAAAATAGCAAAAGAGCAAAAACAATAAACACGTGCGGGAGCTGTAGCACATGAAAATTTTCATTAGCTCTGCTGTGCTACCGCTCCCAATTATTTGCTACCGCTACCACAGTATATGCAGTAGTAAATCTTTTCGTGGTAGCTTTCTGAGAGGTGAATAGCAGTCATCTTGGATTTTCAGTAGTAGCAAAGCAGTGCTGTATATATTGAGGTAGTAAATAGTTAGCATATATATTTTGCTAAATAACAAAAACTCTAAATATTGATATATGTTTATTAATAGGTGATTTAAATGCCATAGTGTGCAATATTTCGCCCATAAAAATGTCATTTACTGATATTCAGATATTCTTTATGTAGTGAGTTCTTATTAATAAAATGCAGCCCTGTTTTTAGATTTCTCGGAGGTGAGTTTTCTGCTGAATGTATTAGTTTACAGTTGACAGACAAAAAACATAAAACGTTTTGCAACTTACTTATTCGTAAGTTTTTGCAATATTATTACCTATAATTTCAATTTAGAAATCCAATCCCAAGATGTTTAGGCATTTGAAGCTGGATTTTTAATACATCGTTCTAATGCTCATCCGTATACTATTTACGATAAAACAGATAGAAAAGGTACAATATATATTTCTTTATGTGTTAAATTGCACAAAAATGTATAAATATAATTATTTTCAGATTATTTAATTTATTGGCATATGTATTTCTCACGTACTCTTTATTCCAACGAAGTTAAACGAATTTTATTAACATTAAAAATAATTTTGATAATTTATTTTTGAATGTTTAAGTTTTGCATTTTCCAAACCGTCCCTGAGGTTTGCAATAAGGCGCGCCGACTTTTTTTTAGGTGTATCATAAAACAAGTATAATTAAAAATAAAAAAAAATTTAAAATTATATAAACAAAAACATTGCACAAAACAATTTAATAATTAATAAGGATTCCGAAGCTCCCACTATAGATGCTAATTCTCGTTCCAATGGGAATTTATGAAAAGATTCAGCTCCCGCACATCTATACACACAATATTTCGGAATTCTTCTGTAAACACAAACTTATTAAAATCCTCAACATATTTCAAATATATTTATACATCTTACCTTATCAATCTTGCTTTATTTCAGCAACAACACCAATATGGATTATATACATTTATTATGACGATTTGTCAATTTGTATATGTCAAACGACAAATTACCACCCAGGATTGTATCCTATTGTATGCAAAAAATTTAGAAATACTTGAAGCGTGTTTAAAAATTGCACAAAATAAAACTGATTAAACATTAAGCAACAAGTAAATTCCCAATAAAATTGAACAGATATGCAAAGTAATACAATATAATCATTTAAATAGTGTAAATACTTGCATTATTTAATATGTTTTAAAGTGTTGTTGATCAAAATTTTAAATTTACATGTAGCTTCAATGCTAACACAACACCCTGATTACCATGAAAGTAGCAAAAAACGTTACACAACACCCTAAGATTTTCTAGAGTTGAGTATATGTATGTAAACAATGCAAGGGTTTATTACTGTATATACTGAGCAGCTACGTCAGAGCATAGCGCAGCATTTCATTTCTTGCTCCCGCTCCAGCTATAGTTTTTTACCTAACAAAACTCGGAGCAGAGTAGAGCATATACTTTTATATTGATATGCTAAGCCTATGCTGTGGCTCTCGACAAAGTGAGTGCGGTAGCGATAGCATAGCAATAATTCTAGAAATTTTGCTGCCACGGAGTAGTAGATGAGAACCCTGCACTGAACATGCTTACTTCTTTAGTGTCAGCAAAGCCGAGATACGAGTATTATAAAACATAAATATGTATGTAAAATCAAACACATAAATATCTATGTCCAAGTATCTTGCACATAAGTACATGCATCCATAGATACATGCAATGCGCATACAATAATAATAAAAATGCATATTGGCATTGTAAACTGAATGGGTAAACACAGTTAATAAATTAACACTTAAGAAACCCAGATCAGATCACATTAAACACACACACCATTTATTGAATTGTATACTTGAAAATAACCCCATATCTTGCAGCATAAACAATATGCTGCAATACATACCAACATACCCATATAAGATAAGATCCCTAAAATAGTATATAAGCAATGAAAATACAAAACAAAAATTAGAAAATCACTGCTCGGGTGAATAGTGAGCTCTCCGAAGCTCACCCGATCACGGAGGGAGTCTCTCAGGGCTCCAAACTCTCCCCATTGCTGTTCAACATTTATTGTTACGACATCCTAACCGAGGAGAAAATCCTCACAGCTCAATATGCGGATGATGTCGCCTTTCTGTCAATAAATTCATCCCTACCGTCCTCGACTAATACTGGTTGTGGAGATTCGATATCAACACAACCAAATCAGAGGCAATCTTCTTTTCACGGAGAAAGGGATTCCACCAAAAATCTTGATGAATAGGTTCCCCATCAAATGGAGGCCTTCCGCCAAATACCTCGGTGTTGTCTTCGGCAGGTGGCTAACCTGGACGAAACAAATCACCACAGTTCGAGGCAAAGCCAATGACGCCTTCACCTCATTAAAACCCTTTTTTACCAATAAAAAGGTTTCCCCAAGCACCAAAAAACGAGCTTTTAACGCCATCATTAGAAGCATCTGCTCCTACGCCATGCCTATTTGGGGCTGTGCCTCACCCAGACAATTGCCCAGGCTTCAAGCCAAATACATGCGTCTACTAAGATCAGCTCTTAATTTCCCGTGGTATGTTAGAAACAAACAGATCCTAGAGGAAACTAATCTCCCTTCCATCCAATCGGCAGCTATTTCCTACGCTGTAAATCTACGGGCGTCAGTAGCATCCCACGCAAACCCCAGCATCAACTGTCTTGCCACTCTTAGGTGCCAGAAAACAAACCGTTTCAGAAGGCCATGTATCTTGACAAATCCTTCCGCTCCCACCTAACCAAAAATTCGAGCTTCGCATTTTAGCGTCAGATTCTTCTGAATCTTCCTCCTTCTCCCGCAGATTCCATTATAGGTTCATAACCATATGGTTGGCAACCGGTGTGGGGGGTTTTAGTCGGTAGGCGTATCAAGCGAATCCGACACTACCCGCCAGGGTGTCTTTAGAAGATTTCCCCCACATCCCGCACATCTCTTCAAAAAAAAAAAAAAAATTAGAATGAATACTTTTTCAGCTCAAGAAAGGTCTTCAACCTTCACCAGCGGTAAGAAATTAAAGATTATTTTTTGAGTTTAACGTTTGATTTTACAAATCAAACATTGTTGGTCCTTCGAGCCGGATATAGTGCTCGACCAAATTAAAGAGTCTCTATAAAAAAACAGGCCCTGTTCAAAATACAAGTAAGCTAAAACAAAATAATTTTAAGACAGATGTATATTACCGCATATTAAAAACATAAAAATAATGATTGTAAGGCGGGTGCATAATCCCGCATATTAAACTGAACACGGATAATTTAGCAAGAAACTAAACGCAGTGATCTAACTGCTAACTTAAGGAGCTTGGCATTTTGAAGTTATTTGTATATTTTCATTTGATAAAACCTAATCAGTTTACATAGCACTGGGGCCCAATTTTTTTAATTTGCCCCAGGGCAAATATATTCATGTGATCGTTTTTAAGTATTTTGAATAAATGATTTTTAAGTCGAAACGCTGCATTGCAGGCGCTGCTGTATTCTAAGGTAAACGCCTTTGGTTTTCCTTGAACAGTAAACGGATTATTAAGATTAGGTATATAATAAACCCTTTGTTTTCAATATTTTTTTATTTATTGGATATGCTTTTTTTAAAGCCTAACAATAACTTATAAAATCTAAATCTATTTAAAACTCAGAGAGGGTCAAGCAAGTGATTGAGCTGTTTAGGTGATACGTTGTTCTTTAATACGCAGGCATATCTCTTCTTTTAAGGCGTATTTGATCGCAGGAATGTACCAAAGCATTAGCCAAAGGGTTTGGGAGATCTCGGAGTTTAAATATATGTATATTTAATTATCCTATCTTCTATTTCTTTCTTTACCATAGGAATACCAAGGTTCTTATGGATATTTTCGTTACGCATGTACCATGGTGAACACGTAATTAATCGAAGCATTTTCGATTGGAACCAAAGAAAACAGGACTTTTTGAATCTAGCGCCCCCTGGTGGCGCCATCTATATGTCGACTGATGCGTTAGAATCTGCTATCTTTATCGATTGTTCAGTGAAAATTTCATGACATTTCATGAATTGGAAGTGAAGTTATTGCGTTTTCAGTGGCAGTATGTTTGTGTTATCAGTGCGAAAATGAGCTTCGAACAAAGAGCTAACATTAAATTTTGTTTTAAATTTGGTAAAACTTTAACCGAAACGTTTTAATTAATGAAACAAGTTTATGGCGATGATTGCCTATCTCATAGCAGAGTGCACGAGTGGTTTCAACGTTTTCAAAGTGATCGTGAGGACATAAATGACGATCCACGCCTGGGCCAATCAAAATCTGTGATCACTGGAAATTCCATCGAAACTGTGCGTGAACTCATCAAAAATCAGCCGAATTTTCATTGATTTTTTATTACATACTGTCTACCATAACACCATTAAATATAAGAATATGATTGGAATTATGAATAATAAGATAATCTCTATTGGTTTTCATTGGAATCTTAACTATTCTATTGAGGGGTTAGGTATTGTTAGAAGCATGAAAAAAATTACAATTTAAATAATTTTTTTTAATGAAAAAATTAGTAATTTGTAAAGGAATGGTTGTTGGTGTTGAAACAGTTGCAAATCAATCGGACAATTAAAATTGTTTTGAGAGATAATCTAGTGCCTGATTTAGTCTTTTTTCCAAATTTTCTGGAAAAATCAACAGTTGATTGCTTATTGCGAAATAAAAAAAATTAGGCACTAGTACTTCATGTTCTTAAAAGGCTGCATAAACTTCGTTGAAATCTTTCGAGTGATTTTCGAGCTACAATGTTCACTATTTCAAAAGGAATAGTTGCAAGAAAGAGAAATTGTCAGATAACTGTTCTCGAACGGTCCAAAGCGCCCAAGAGCCCTTTGTTGATTATCGAATAACTCGAAAATTGTATGTCGGATTTAATTAAAATTATCAGAGATTATTTCTCATTATTTTATAAAAAAAAAACTAGTCTTAACTCCGCTTGCTCCTTGTTGTCAAGCACTTTTTTTACAGATTAATAATCTTTTTGAAATTTTTGCTTTAGACCAAAATTGCGGCCGCAATAGTGGACATCGTACAGCACCTGTGTTTTTACGTGTCATTTCAACCATTTATTTAACTATTGTACACCCCATAAATAAACATAAAAAAATCATTTTGTATTTGTCATAAATGTATTTATTAATTAAAAAAAATGAAATAAAAAGGAATAAGAGAAATTTATTAAAAGAAATTTTGGTATTTAACGAAAAAATACGTATATTATTAACTACTTTCAAAGATAATAGAGTGAAATTAAAAGCAGTAATTGTAATGCGAAAAAAGTGTGCGAAAAATTAAAAATATTGAAAAAATAGATAGCAAACTGTGCGTTGTGGCGAACAATTTTGGAGGGCAATCGACGAAAAGAAGTATCCAAAGACAAAGGATCAGATTTACAGACTGTATTCTATGTTTGGATCGACATACAACTGTGAATCTGCCTTTTCGTCGATGAAACTTATTTTTAACAAACAAAGAAATCGAATGACGGACCAGCATTTAGCAGACCTCCTCCAGATTAAGACCTACGAAGGAGAAATATACATAGATAGTCTTATTAAATAATAATAATAATAATAAGATAATAATATAATATAATAATGATAATAATATAATAATGAGATAATAAGAATAAAAAGTAATAACAATAAATAATAATCATGAATAGCACATTTGTACGTTAACTTGCAAGACTCAATGTACACTGCGTCGTGCCGAACGACATGCTCAAATTCGTGCTTTCGCTGCTTCACCCACAAATGGTAAAAGTATGCGTGTACAAATGTAACAATTTGTGTGAGTGCACACCTCTGCTGTAAACGCAAAAGAGGCGGCAGACTTCAAGCGACATCTGTCAAAAAATAGCAAAAAACGGCCATTTTTGAGCAGTGTTGCCTACTCAAATTTGGTAAATTTAGCTAAATGTATGAAATTCTTGTGCATTACAAATTTGCATTAACATGGGTCAAATAATATATAAACCGCTTACTTCTGATGCTGTAAAGACCACGGCAGACTTCAAGCGACATCTGTCGAACAATAGCAAAAATCAGCCATTTTTAACCAGTGTTGCCTACACAAATTTTGTAAATTCAGTTAAATGCACGGAATATTTATGCATTTTTAATTTGCATTAACATAGATAAAATCCGCAAGTTAATGCATATTAAGCCCGCTAATGCAAATTAGCGCTGTCGTTTGTGAGGGCTATTAGAGGTCTTCCCACAAATCGCAGACAGAATTCTAAGAAGCCTCACGTACCTCACAACCGGCACCGACTGAAGTTCAATACCCTAACCATGTATCGGTGGGGCGTTCACACCAAAGCGAAGCCGACAAAACAAACAAATCAATCAATACAAAAGCAAATATCAATGAATACAAAAACCACAAATTATTGGAAGCAAAACAAAAACAAAAAAAAAAAAACATGATATCCAAGCGTAATAGCCCTGACAAACGAGCAAAATTAATGCGCCTTAAGAAACGCTAATGCTCATTGAAATTTTGTGGTGACAGATGGCACACTTGTGTATTTAGAAAGCTGATAGTGAAATCTGTTTATTTATTAGAAAAAAGTGAAATAAAAATTAGTATGATAAATTACACTGTGATAGTCAAAAAAAAAGACAAGACCAAATTCGACGGTTTCCCCCTATTTCGGGTCCTACGAATCGAACTGCATCATTACTTTTTTGAGTTACAATCATGGTTTCATACAAAAATTTTTGTTGAAAATTTTCATCAAAGTGGCCCATTGTAAGAGAAAGGCACATTTTTCTTCGGTCTCTAACTTTTTTAATGTTGACTTTTTTGGTAAACTTTCTTTGGCAAAGCTCCTCAGAATAAGTCCGTCTTTAAGTTCTTAGATGACTGTAAACCCCAAAATCAATGTTTTTTGTGTCCTTATAGCCAATATGTCGAAAAAACTGAAATTTAATCCATTTTTTTAATGTTTTTTCCCTCACGTTTCGTCAATATTTTAATTTACCCTTTGATACTTATACATTAAGTGACATCTTGTAATAGTAAGAAACTTAAGCAAAGACAACGTTCTGAGCAAACTAACCATTAGAAAAAAAAAACTTAACAAAATTTGTATTTTTTAAAAAAGCTACACTAACTATTCATGTTTGTGTGCTATTTTATTTTCTTTGTATCTTATAAGTGTTATCAATAAGTATCATAAATTTGTAGAAAATATTTAAATTAAATTTAATAAGACTCATCTATCAATGTCCAACACAAATCAGCAAGCAACGAGTCAAGCTTTTTGCCGCTGTACCAATGCTCAAGGGGGGCGGCGACTTGGTGAAATCTTTCTCCATGCTCATCGGATTCAGTCGGAACTTGCTGCTCAAAATGGTCCTTGTGATGGTGAAGGAAATGAATTTTTAAAGACATATTCACACCTATTTCTTCAAAAGCGTCTACCATGTCATCCACATATTTTTTCCAATCTTCAGACCGGTGCACTCCTAAGCAATGGTTTATAACGGTCATAACGGAGTTCCAAGCAATTTTTTCATTTGGCCTTAGAAGTTCTCCGAATTTTGCGTTCTTCATAAGTTTTCTTATATCGGGGCCATTGAGAACACCTGAAAATAATGTATCAACATAACATTCGTTCTATTAAAAGACTTAAAATACCTTCTTTTATTTTCGCAACACTTAGTCTTGGAAATATTTCTGTCAAACATTTAAAAGCTTCGGCATCTCGATTTATTGCTTTTATGAAATTTTTGACAATTCCCAATTTTATGTGCAGTGGTGGTAGCAAAATGTTATTAGCTGGTATCAGTGGAATATGGATAACATTTGCCACATTTAAATGAAATTCTGTGCGAAGCTTCCAATCACGCATTCTATATTGGTTTCCGCCGTACCTTGTGTCCCAATGACAAATGAAGCACATATTTTTTGTGTATCCTGTCTGCAAACCAGTAAGCAAGGCGATAACTTTTAAATCCGCACATATCTTCCATTGATGCTGCTGATACTGAACTCTGTCCAAAATTAGTTTCATTGCTTCGTATGTTTCCTTTGTGTTGGAGCTTATGGCGATTGGAACCGGATTTTTTGTGTTATCCACATACAGCAATACTGCTTTTAAACTATTTTTCGACGAGTCAATGAACAAGCGCCATTGCTCTGGTTTGTACTCACAGTTCATGTATTGCATAAGACCAGGAATATTTTTACAATACGAAAAAGTATTGTCGCCATTAACCTCAAAGAAATCTAAAAGCTCCTCCTGTCTTTTGCGGTATCCATACACCTTCACATCTTTAGACAATATATTTACCGATCGAAGATGATGTGCTAAGCAAATCGCTTGTCTTTGCGATAATTTCAGCTGTCGTACCATCGTATTCAAACGGGCTTGGGAAATCTCCAAGTGACGACATGGGCTTTCAACTTCGGTTGGGTTATACATTGAGAGTAGATCTGTAGGCTCGGTGGAAAATGTTGGCGAAATATATCTGTCAGTTGGACTTGGACATCTTGGTATCGGAACATTTTCTGAGTGAGATACTGGTAGCTGTGCAGATTGAACACTTTTGTAAACTGTGTTTTTTTTGTTGAGTCTTGCAAATTTGTTCTTGCACGCGTAGCAGTTACCAGTATGATGCCCTTGTGGATCTATCCAAATCATTGGGATGCCGAACCCCATTTTTAGGCACAGTCTTTTTGACCAGTTATGCAGGTTGTTGTTGCATTGCGTGCAAATGGTATTTGGCACCCAATCTACGTCTCTTATAACGCGTAAATCGAAATATTCCTCGTAGATGCCGGCAGTTCCCGAAGATATTTTGCGTCTACTCCGAGGGCTTGTAAATTTTCCACATACGTAGCAGAACAACGATAGGCCAATTGGACACTTATTCATTTTAATTTATTTTCTTGATATACAAGGCACTAAAACAATGTTCTTTCCGCGAAGTCAAATTCAAATTAACTACTGCAATCTATGCTTAAATTTTGACACTTAGGCAAGCATTTAACGTTTCTTTCAAACGTTACTTGTTGTTATTTCTTATCAGTGCAGTGGTTAAAAGCTTGACTCGTTGCTTGCTGATTTGTATTGGACATTGATAGATGAGTCTTATTAAATTTAATTTAAATATTTTCTACAAATTTATGATACTTATTGATAACACTTATAAGATACAAAGAAAATAAAATAGCACACAAACATGCATAGTTAGTGTAGCTTTTTTAAAAAATACAAATTTTGTTAAGTTTTTTTTTTCTAATGGTTAGTTTGCTCAGAACGTTGTCTTTGCTTAAGTTTCTTACTATTACAAGATGTCACTTAATGTATAAGTATCAAAGGGTAAATTAAAATATTGACGAAACGTGAGGGAAAAAACATTAAAAAAATGGATTAAATTTCAGTTTTTTCGAGATATTGGCTATAAGGACACAAAAAACATTGATTTTGGGGTTTACAGTCATCTAAGAACTTAAAGACGGACTTATTCTGAGAAGCTTTGCCAAAGAAAGTTTACCAAAAAAGTCAACATTAAAAAAGTTAGAGACCGAAAAAAAATGTGCCTTTCTCTTACAATGGGCCACTTTGATGAAAATTTTCAACAAAAATTTTTGTATGAAACCATGATTGTAACTCAAAAAAGTAATGGTGATACGAAATAGGGGGAAACCGTCGAATTTGGTCTTGTCTTTTTTTTTTTTTTGAAAAAGCTATCACAGTGTTATTAATACAAATTTTGGTATTTTTGGAAAATCAACATAAATAAAAAAAAAAAATACTAAATACTACGTTAAAAGATAATAGAGTGAAATGAAACGCTATAACTGACTGTAATGCGGAAAAAGTGTGCGAAAAAGTTAAGATTATTGGAAAAATGGAAAGCAAACTGTGCGTTGTTTATTTTCTGCCATCTAAAAATATTAAAATGTGTTTTTGTTAATATACTTCCACATAATTTAATTAGCAATATAAAAACTGTTTACATCTGATCCTGTAAACACAAAGACGGCGGCAGATTTCAAGCAACATCTGTCGAAGAATAGTAAAAGCTTATCATTTTGGGAAGTGTTGCCTACTAAAATTCGGTAAATTCAGCTAAATGCACGAAGTTTTTGTGCGTTACTAACATACATTAACATGGGCCAAATGCGCAAGTTAATTTAAATTAACTCCGCTAATGCAACTTAGCGCTGTCGTCTGTCAGGGCTATAAGTCTTGAATTTTTTTTTATCATTTTAAATTTACAATGAAACAGATTGAATTTTGCATGGAATGCATAATCCACCGAAGTGAGAGGGAAGAGTGAGAACTAGATAGATAGATAAATGAATGGGGATTGCACTGCGACCTAAGGTCTATTGTGCCCTCTCCTATCTCACAGCGTCTCAACTAGCCCCAGCAAATTGATGAATTCCAATATTCTGCTAGGTGCTAGTGAGGCGAAGTGATCCCTATTTGGAAACATGGATCCAAGGGCCTTAGTCCTGCGTCTACAGATTGCCGTGCAATCAATTAGCATGTGTTCTGGGGTTTCAAACTGCAGGTCGCAGAACCGGCAATTTCCACAAGAAGCTAGGCCCATGTTGAATAAGTGCTTCTTGAGTTTGCAATGGCCGGTGTAGAAGGCGGCCATTAGCCTGACTTTATCTCTTGGGAGATTGATTATGTACTTAAACCTTTTGAGGTTGTAACCATTCATTAGCAACTTTGCGTGGCGCAAGCCTGGAAGTTGTTGCCAATGTCTTTCCCTACCCACCGCTTCATCCTTGCGGAGCTGTTCCTTTATGGTGTGGGCACCTACCGCTATGAAAGTTTCCGGTCCTACCATTCTGCTGGATGCTGCAGAGCGGGCTAGCTCATCGGTCAGTTCGTTTCCGGCGATGCCTTTATGACCTGGCACCCAAATAAGGTGCACTTGGTTGCATTCTGCCTGATTATTCAGCCGTACTATACACTCCTGCACCAATAGCGGTTTTATCTCGTATGACGAGATCGCTTTGAGTGCCGCTTGGCTATCGCTTAGTATGACTATACGTTCATTGCAATAGCCGCGTTGGAGGTTTAGCTCTACGCACCGACTTATAGCAAATACCTCTGCTTGGAATATGTTAGGAAACCTACCCATAGGTATGGAGAGTTTTGCGCGTGGTCCTGCGACCCCTGCGTCAATTCCCTCTGACGTTTTCGAGCCGTCGGTGTACCACCTGATTGTACTATAACTGAGTAGTAGTTCGAGAGCGAAGTCGCTCCATTCGGCCTTTCTGCTGAGGGTGATCTTAAACTTCTTAGTGAAGTTCACCTTTTTGGTAATGCTGTCCCTAGGAAGAAGAGCCAGCGGTATGACACGACTTAGCTCTTCCATGCGTTGGGACGAGATTACTTTACCTTTGCCAGTCCCCTCTGCTGTCATTTAAAGCATAGTGTGCTTGGCGACTGATTGTTGGTTTTCATTGGGGGTGTTTTTTACGTGGCGGGTCCCAAACCCAGCGCACAACCCTAAGTAGGGGATATTTCGCCTTCTCACTTTAGCTCGCCTTCAAACGGATGTTCTTAGGCTACCCAGAAGATACTTGGTCAAAGACCGGAAGTCGTGAGCTGCTTGAGTCATATGTAAAAGAATCGTTTCTGGCCACTCCCAAGTGAATGGCGATCAGAGAACTTTCCTCACTTGCGTGAACTTCTACACATGACTCCATCCTCCATAAGCAACGCAAATGGGTCTGGCAGTGAACGAGGGCAAGACGAAATATCTCCTGTCATCAAACAAACAGTCGTCGCACTCGCGACTTGGCTCCCACGTCACTGTTGACAGTCATAACTTTGAAGTTGTAGATAATTTCGTCTATTTAGGAACCAGCATTAACACCACCAACAATGTCAGCCTGGAAATCCAACGCAGGATAACTCTTGCCAACAGGTGCTACTTTGGACCAAGTAGGCAATTGAAAAGCAAAGTCCTCTCTCGACAAACAAAAACCAAACTCTATAAGTCACTCATAATTCCCGTCCTGCTATATGGTGCAGAGGCTTGGACGATGTCAACAACGGATGAGTCGACTTTGCGAGTTTTCGAGAGAAAGGTTCTGCGAAAGATTTATGGTCCTTTGCGCGTTGGCCACGGCGAATATCGCATTCGATGGAACGATGAGCTGTACGAGATATACGACGATATTGACATAGTTCAGCGAATTAAAAGACAGCGGCTACGCTGGCTAGGTCATGTTGTCCGGATGGATGAAAACACTCCAGCTCTGAAAGTATTCGACGCAGTACCCGCCGCGGGGAGCAGAGGAAGAGGAAGACCTCCACTCCGTTGGAAGGACCAAGTGGAGAAGGACCTGAAGGAGGTGCCCAAACCACCGCTCCATAAGTGATAATAGGTCGACCTATCATAGTGTACAACCATCTGATAGTCCTTGGTTTACACCCCCAGGATTTACCAGCCAGCCGATTGCACACCATCAGTGCCTTTGTAGCTTTGCATGGTCAGGTCAATATGTTGCTTCCATCTCAACGTGGAATCCAGCGTATTTGATCATATTTGTCATATTTGGCTATGGTAACAATGTCGTCCGCATATCCTTGACAGCGGATTCCATTGTTTGTTAGCAGCACAAGTAGTCCGTCCACGACTGGGCTCAATAATAGGGGGGATAGCACTCCTCCCTGTGGGCAGCCCCTTGTAGTGCCGAGACGGATACTGGTGCCTCCTAATGTAGTTTCAGCTATTCTGGTGCGCAGTACAGCCTCTATCCACCTCCGCAATGAAGATGCCACATTTCTTTTCTCCAGTGCCCTTACCACGCTCCCGTGTGACGTGTTGTCAAAGGCACCTTCGATGTGAGCTGGTACAGGGCGTTGTTCGTTGATCTTCCTGCTCTGTACGCATGCTGATTTGTATGCAGGGCTGCAGTTATAAGAGCCTTCGATCTTATTTCCTGGTCCAGGATCTTTTCCATACTCTTTAGTAGGAAGGAGGTTAGACTGATCGGTCTAAAGAATTTAGCCAGTGAATAGTCTTTCCTTCCCACCTTCGGTATAAAGATCACCTTTGCCGTTTTCCATGGTTCAGGGATATACGCCAGGGCCAGGCTATCTCTCATCAGCTGTACAAGGTGTGGCAGTAGAATCTGCTAGCCGGAAAGATGCCGTCCGCTCCCGGAGACTTTAATTTGGTGAATGAGGCCGTGGCCCACCTGACTGAGTCTGCGGTAAATAGTTTTTTTGCAATCTTCCAGTCCAGGCGAGACGGCTTGTGCTCTACGACAGATAGGCACTGATCTACCTCAACTGTCTCCGGAAAATGCGCATTTGTCGTATAAGTACCATCACCTCTCTAGTCCCAGGGCCGATGTACCTCTGACAGACTTCCCGTCCCCCAACAGATTTCGTTCTAACGCATTCCGATAAGTGGCCCAATTAGTGTTCTTGGGAATACGTTTGGGGGGGATTTCCATGACCTCAACCCTTAGCCTGAATCTCAAGATCCTGTGATCTGACAGTGAGTGTTCTGACGACACGCTCCACTGTGAGACCACCCCTGACATGAGCTCGTTGCTCAGGGTAAAGTCCAGAACTTCCCTCCTGTTGCTCGTGACGAATGTGGGTTTACACCCAACATTGTCAATACTTAAATTATTACTAATGATAAATTCTAGGAGAGACTCACCTCGCGCGTTGCAGTCCGTACTTCCCCATTCAGTGTGGTGCGCATTCGCGTCACAAACCAGCACCAGGGGCAGTTTGTTTCTCTTGCAGTAGTTTACCAGGTCCTGCACAGCCTCAGGAGGCGCAGTAAGTGTGTCTCCTGGCAAATAGGCCGTTGCCAGGACGAAGTCCGTTCCCTCCGCATCTCTGACCTGCACCGCAACTAGGTCCTGTGTTGGGAACTCTGAAATACATAAGTGATCAATATTTCTTCTAATTGATATACAGGCTCGGGGTCTCTCACTGGAGAGATCCCATATTACCTTGTTGCTGTCCACATTGAGGCCCCTGACTTCACCTCTGTGGACCCATGGCTCCTGTATTAACAGGATGCCCAGTTTATCCGCCGAGAACCTGCTCGCGATTACAGCGGATGCTGAGCCGCGTGATGCAGGTTCACCTGGGCCACTTCCATGCTTGCGACCACTATAGGATCGGTTCGATTCCTTCCATCGCAGTACCAGCAAGATCTTCAAGTCCCTCCAGGAGCTCCTGCGTAGAGGGTAGCGCCCCCTCTTCTGTCGTCCGCTTCACTGCTGGGACTTCCACTGTGGCTTTCGCAGTTGCACTCTGCTCGGCTGACAAGGTGCTGGGACGAATAGCCTCCTCGTCCACCTGCATCTTCTCGCCTTCCTTTCCGGTTGTCTTCGGTTTGTAGGGCCTCATGATTACCGTGCTAAACCGATAGCTCAGACGGAAGCCTTCTTTCCAGATGAATTTGTAGGATTCGTCTCACACGCATAGGTTCAACCTCCATCCGGAACCCTCCATTTTGCTGTCGACTACTCGCCAGGCCGAGGTATTGATCCCTCTGTTTTAGTTCCTGCCGAGTCCCAAGGCAAACTCATAGGGTTTCCCCTCGCATCTTGGGAGGAGCACCATCATACAGTGCATAATCGGGATGTCCTCCCCCTCCTGACGCAAAGAATGGGGCCTTTCCAAACAGTTAGCTTGGGAGCGATCTCCCGCAGCCAGTTACCGCTTTCTTCGTCTTTTTAGTCGATCTGCATGAACCCGCCCTTGAAGTATACCCCATGGAAGGCTACCTTACAACCCTTGTACACCTCTTCCATGAGAAGATCTTGCAAAGCGGTGAACTCCTCCGCTTCCAGAGTCTCCGCAGGGTAGTTCAGAGGCAGCGCAGTCAATTGTATGTCCTTTGAGGCATCCGCATATCTGCGCTGTCCCTCAGCTGCCCTAGGAGGATTCGGTGCGAAGAGCCGGCCGCCAGCTACCTAGGTGTAGTTGCCCCATTGCCTCTTGGAGTTTGGTGGCTCCTGTGGCGTGATTTGGCTGATCTTGCGTTTGGCTGCCGGGGTTGCCGTCTTAGCGCTGCCAGTACTAGCGGTTGGATTTGCGTTGACACGATCGCTTCCTCGAACCCCGCTGCTCCTATTACTGTTGGATGCGGTATTTGCGCCCTTACGCGCCTTCGAGGCCGGGGATGCACTGTTGCCTCTGACCCTGTTCCTCGCTAGCCTTTCGGCTTCCTCAAGATTTCTTCCCTCCTGGAGGTGCCTGAGGTACCACTTTCGGCTGGCACCGCTCATACCCTTCCTACGAGGGTCATTGATCCCATCCGGAGGACCAGTCTTCCCCTGCGCCTCCTCTTTCTTTTGCCCTTGCCTTCTGCTGCGCAAGTTCGTTGCGACTTCTCTGAGCAGATCCTGCTTTGAGGAGTTGCGGAGTGGTCAGCTGAGTTGTTAGCGGGTGCAGTGGATGCTGCCTGTTCGCTCATCAAGTGATAGGGCGTCCAGGAAGCTGAACTTGCGTTTAGCCCCTGAGCCTCCCTTGCTCTTGCCTGCAACAGTACCGGTGTTGTTGCCGTTGTCCATTATCGTCTGCGTTGGTCGTTGCCTTGTCGTAGTTGTGGTTGCATCTTTTGTGGTTGTTGTTGAGTCGTTGATCATCTTTTTCGTACGACCCTTGGCTCAACGATGTGAGCTGTCGGGTCTATGTATTTATAGGGGAACTCATGGGTCCGCCGCGCCAGAGCCCCATGGCGCGATAAGGCCACCGTTACTTCCCAATTCGGCCCGGTGTTGGGAAGGCTCCGTTAAAATACAGCGGAATTCACCTCCTGGCTGCAAATCATCCAATGGGCACGGGAGTCGCATAACACCCTGGATTAGGAGGTGGTAGCCCTTGGTTGCCGCACGCATGCGGCACCCGACATCCTGCATGGGCAGTGCGCACTTACACCTTCCACCGGTTGGGGGGTGCCGGCAAGGTGTCTACCATTCGCAGAGGGAGTGAGAACTAAATAAATACAACGGGAAAACCACGCCACTTCTAGAAATACAAGAAGTCGATGAAATCAGTCATGCAGACGAAATAACAAGCATGCTTGCGTAGCGCTAAAACATCCTAGCGCAACATGTTGCGAATGTCCTAGCACAAGCACAGGCTTGGCGGTTGATCCTCTGACCAACTCAACCCATAAAATGTATTGTATACTGACTGTATTGCTGTACGTATTGCCTGTGGAGACCACATATTGCTTATGGAATACCATATATTGCATGCAATGAACTGTCACTTCATCAATGTGACAGATCAGAGATCAGTTTTATAGTGGGATTCTGTAACCAGTCTCTATTTGAGACATTTTGAGGTAAAGTCTCAATTTGTGACTAGTTACTATTCACTAAACAGTCTCTAGCATTAGTCTCAAAATTTGCTTCAAATTTGAGATCTGATAGTTAGCAGATCATAAAACTAAAAGAACTCTTGTCTGCCATTTTGAATATACTGAATGGAGATCATCATATATATTAATCCATTGTCGTTTTTTATATTTTGTAAGCAACTCAATCACGAAAAGGTTAGAAATAAATCAATTTTACATAAATTTCGTAAATATTATGAAACAAAGTCAACATATATTTTTATTTTTATTGATAGTTATGTTTTTTTGAAAATGTTATAGAAAATTTAATATTTGTTATCGACATATTTATTTTCATTCAAGTGTAAAAACATGTCTGAATAATGAAATGTAATAGGTTTTGTGACTGTCACTTACAGAATCGCAAAATCGTCTCAAGTCTCAAAAATTGCCTCTAACTTAAAATGTCAAATTTAGAGACTTGAGACTGTATCACAGTACAGAACCGCACGCTTATGAAAGCCAGTATTAAGAAGGTTGTGTTGCATAATAAAAATAAAGTACCAAATAACAAGTACATTTTCTAAAAGAAAACTTCGAACCTCGGGTGGTCGCCTTAGAGCACGAGTGCCAGTGCACACCGCAGGACACCGTCGTCGAAACCTACACGAGCGCTGGAACAAGCAGTGTGGTCGTCATAGCACGCAAGCGTCTGTGCACGCCGCAGGACACTGTCATCGAAGCCTATACGAGCACCGGCCGAAGTAGTCGAGCGTGGTCGTCGTAGCACACGAGCGTCAGTGCACGCCGCAGGACGTCGTCATCGAAGCCTACAAAAGTGCCGGCAGGTGGTCGTCGTGGCACACGAGCTTCGGCAGAAACATTGGAGTGTGGTCGTCGTAGCACACGAGCGTCAGGGCACGCCACAGGAGATTGTCATCAAAGCCTACACGAGCGCCGGCAAAAGTAGTCGAGCGTGGTCGTCGTAGCACAGAGCAAAACGTCTCTTAACACTCAAAAACACAGCAGAGAAGGAAACGGTATTGCACTAACGGGCCACACTATACTGTTACCTGACACTTTCCCTGGGTGATGACATTACAACGAGGGAGACGATATTTAAGCACAAACTGTAATTATAAGTCAAATAAATAGATAGTATAAAATAAAGTCCATTTTTCTGTCCCTATGTGCCTTCGTAATCTTAAATATTAAAAACTACGCAATATTTTGATGCGGTTTTTTTAATAGACGGACTGAAGAAAAAAGTTTATATGGATATCATCCATTAAATAGTGGAGAAATACTACTACTTTTGAGTTTTCTAATATGATGTCGTAAATAATTAAAATTTTCCCGCTCACGTTGCATACGCATGCTGAACCCTACGAGATTTATCAATATAAGGTACTAAGTATTGTACACATTGAAAACGTCTACAGAAAACTGTCTATCTTTTATGGATATCTCTCAATAACAATCTTTTGCCATTTACTTTTTACGACAAATAATGGCTAATTTTCGAAGCGATTTTAACCTTTTAATTACCTTAAATATATTGTTGATTTAATATAGATCCATATAGGCCTTTACAGCATTTGATTTAAATTAGAATTTTTGAAGATATTACAGATTTAAAAAATGCAGCACGTAGCGTTTGCGGCGTCGGTCATAAATAGCTGATCGGAGGCCGCGTTTCTCCTTATAGCAGTTTGAATTTAGCAGCGATCGGACGAATTTATTATCGGAGCTCTCTGGCGAGGAGTACTTAACGGAAACAATGAATTATATGCGTACTATTTCAAATTGATCCTGCCTCAAAAAAAAAAAAAAAAAATTTGAAATAGTAGAATAGAACTGCAATCAAATACACAGTGCCATGGATTATAACTGGCTCAGTAATCAGTCGATGAATATTATAGCACGTGAATCCCAAAAGACAAATGTCATAACATCGTCTTTTCGCGCTTGAAGACCGGTTCATCATGTGCAGTCCACCATAATGTCTGTCGATTGGTCTCCAGTGTCAAAAGATGGAGCCGTTTTTCTAATGTTACACATCGACGCAAACACTCCGTTTTATTACGAGTAGAGAGCACTCAAACATTCTTCAGATTCAGCAATTCGTTGTTTTTATTATGTTATGAACTTGCGAGGCACCCATTGTTCACAGAGCTTTCGCCTCTTTGAGGCGTCCACTGCCTTCGATGTCCTCCGTGCTCATTTCGCCTCTTTTCAACGGTTGATTCCCCTGGTACAGAGCCCAAATTCAACAGTATTTTCCTCCAAAAAGCAATGCTTTATTGACTTACGACATTCTTTTATAATCCATTTTTTTTGTAAACTAACACAAGTTGATTCACAAAAATGCTATATCTCATTAACTAATAGTTGTAATCTAACTAATAGAAATCACATGTATATATGGTAATAGTATGATCTATGGGTCACCCACAGTAAAACGTGGACGGGTTCTCCAGTTATTATATAAATTTAAATAAATAACGATTCGTATAGAGCTCCACTGTTGTTGGTTGTTGGTCATTCTATTGAAGTTCATCTATTGTGGCATCTGACACACTTGGTTGTGCTTTTTATGCTGCACTATATTCAAAGTTCCCTCTAATTCCATTCACGGATACTTCGATTACCAGAAGCTGACTAGCCAGCTCTTCCAGCGGTGATAAAGTGCAAAGACTGGTAGAACCACCAACAGTTCCAGAGATGCTTAGTTTATTGCCGCATTTTCGCCTTTAAGTGGGTTGTGTAATCAGAACAAACCTTTCAATAATTAAGTAATAAATGATGTTTCAATTCATTTGTTTAGTTGTATCACTTTTTCTGCAGCATTAAGCTCACATACCCATTGTATCTACAAATTATTTTCGCGTAAATAATTTTTAAGTGTCCTTTGGAAAGTTGAGAGTGCGTTTTCATATAATTAATTAATATTGCCAACTGCGTTGAGTTTGTCCGTTTATTTTTAGAATATTCAATTATTATGTTAATGTACATACATAAGTCCATAAGTTGTATCGGTACTTGAATTTATAGAACGCATTTTATTCATAAGACCATTTAAATAAACGTAAGGAAGCCAAAGCAAACTCATTAATTTAAATATTTGTTGTTTTAATCCTAAAATCTCAAAAACTGTATTAATTTGAAGTTATTTACTGTTTTACTATATATCAACAGTTGATTTTACTATAAATGCCTTTTATAATGGATGAAATCCGGCTTTTACTTTCCAAGATATATATAATATGATATATATAACAACGAAACTTAGAGAACTACGTTTTCTGGAAAAAATGTGTCCTTTTGCCAAAAATGGTAAAATCAGGTCAATATTTCCCTTACACCCTATTTCGAACTTCCGGTTGAGTCTATAGCATATAGATCTGTCAATCTAAGAGTTATCTTACTGATCTAATGGTTTGTCGCGGTGTCAAAAAACATGATTGCATAGAAGTTCAAGTTAATTTATATTAACTACTCCGTATTCCGTATCTTATTTATCAAGAATCGCGCACAACAATTGTAATTAGGAGTTGTTTGTTGTTGACAACCGCACAAGGACTGTGTGACAAAAGGTAATGCCACAAAGTAGTTGAAAAGAGTTGTAAACCGTAATGAGGGCAATTTATTTTATGGTTCCTCTTCGTGTCCTTTTGAAGTTAGGTTTGCGTTTTGCACACCATTAATTTTTTTATTATAGGAATAAATATAAATAGTGAATCTAAATAGTTAAGTTAACAACACAAAACTAAAACCAATTATAATCAATCTGCTGTTATTACAACAGATTTTAAAGAAATAGTTTTTATCATATTTGAAACAAATTAATCAGGCTTCAAGGGAGAATTACTTACAATGCTTGCAGTAATAATAGTTCAACGTAAAACTTGAGTATTTCCCCATACTTTTAAATTTCGTTGAAAAATATATTACATCTTTAATTAATGTTTATTTGGTAGCAAATCACCTTTGGATTACGCTCATATTATGAGAGAACTAAATATCTATACAGAATTTAGTCCTACAACCCACAAAGACACACCCTATATTTCACAACATAGCGGGAAAACCACGCCACTTCTAGAAGCACAAGAAGACGAAGAAACCGGAAAAGCAGACGAAACAACAACAAGCATGCATACGCAGCGGTAAAACCACGGCACTGCCAGCAACACACGCCACCCCAACATGTTGCGAATGTACAGGCTTGGTGGGGAGTTAGACAGTTTCGACAGCGTACACTCCAGAGATAAAGAGATCCCCAACTCTCCTGTCACTAAAAATGTGAGAACCACTCACCTACCGAACTTTGACAGTTGACTGTGCTAAATAATTAATTTTACCAGCGGGTAGAGTTCTCAATGCTTTACTGAGATGAGTACCATCAGCACTGAGTTACAATCAGAGAAGAAGAATTGTACATATGCACATGTCCTCCGGTATTTATAGGAGTTCACAGGAATTTAAAATACTGTAACTTCGAAATATTAACAAACGAAGATAACAACAAACAGAAATGTATGATAAAAGAGATATGAGAAATAGAAAGCTTAGATAAAATAGTATACCCAGATCAGATTTAACATTATTAAAAAATAAACTTTAAACTAACGTAAATAATCCTAAACTGACTGGATTGCGTGGGTTTGACGTTTATACCAAAAATATATGCGAACGGAGGAATTTGTTGCCGCCGTTCAATATCGCTAATAATAATTTAAAACAATGAAAATCAATGAAAATGCAAAATTTAAATATATTTCATGAAACGTTTTGTAATTTGATGTATAATAGTATTCATTTTCAATTACAAATGATTAAAAACATTTATTAATTAAAAACTAATAGGCTTAATTCACCTTCTTAAGTATTGAAATATCAAAAGTTAGTTGTTTTAATATACCATAAAATCATAAAAAAGATTTAAGTAGTTTCGCCATATATTAAAAGTCCAATATATAATAATTTGCAATCGTAATTAATTTAAAATGCAAAAAAATGCTTATTTTGTCCGATCTGGCCATAATGGAAAATGTTATAAAAAATGCTTATTTTGAGGCGCTCTCACACTGGCATAAGTTGGGCATCCTATTATCCCTGGTACACACGTTCAGCATCAGACTACGCAGTAAGTTTATCCTCTAGCTAGTCTTGGTACCCTGACTTGTGAATGCCGCCTGTTAAGGGTGAGCCTGGTAGTGAGTTGATCCGCTGACGGTATTGCCCTAACGGGCCACACTGAACCGTTACCCTGGCACAGCACTTTCCTTGGGCGTTGACATTACAACGCGGGAGACAATATTTGCCTCAGCAAATTATAAGAAGAAAGGGCAGCAAAAAGCTTCATTACAATTAATACTATTATGCATTGCACCTACAAGAATACTTTTTACATAATTTATTCAATTGTAAATAGATAGTAACAAAGTGTTAGTTAATACGATAAAATGGGAAATTGCTTACAAATAAACAGCACAGATGATATTTCACTTCTACGTTGAAGCCAAAGTATATACATGATTTCACACCTGATGGAAGTGTTCGGCCTCCAATTTATTCAGTAAGTTACGTATTTTTTTAATCAAAATTACTGTTAGAATAATGTTTTCACTATTCTGTATTCTATTCTATTTTGTTATAAGCCATTTTGTCATCTTTAGTTTGAAATCAAGTACTTATGTATATAAATATCCTTGCTTATTTTAAACTATGTTGGAGAAAACTAAATGGCTGGAAGATTTGAAATAGCATCCCTCGAATTAAAATGGGTATGGACGGAGAGAAGAGGTTATCCTGATTAAGAATATATACGATATATATAGGTTAGGAAAATTTATATTTTTTAATATATTTACAATCAAAATTCAAAATTACAGCTATTTAAAATATGAAATTTTTCGATTTGTAATGAATTTTTCACTTACATGTATTCTTTACTTTTTTGCACACTAACTCTTCACTAAAGTGTGCTTATATACTTATTTCATATTATTATGAATATAAACTTATTTCTTTTTCAATTGTGCACAAATAGTGCTTACTATGACTTTTTCTTATCAAATAAAAATTAAAATATGAAATTTTTATTGATATTAAATTTTACATTTATATTATTTACTTTACCCTCTAACTCTTCACTAAATTGTGCTTATAAAATTATTTCATTTTAAATACTTGGTGGCACCTTCCAAGTAGAAGTACTACGTAAAGAGAGGGAATGTGGAGTTCTATTTTATTCGTTGCGGGAGGATACAGAAAATAAGCAAAAACACGGACAGCCAAGTAGCGATGCTGGCGTTGTCGACATTCAGCTTAGCTAGATATTGTAGAAAGGCTTTAAGCTCACTGCCGAGTCAACCCCACCCTTTCGGTAATGAAAACGCAGTCGAGTTAGTCAAGCTAGAAGCCTTTTAAGAAGAATCCGAAGCGGAGTTGATACCATGTACAATCAGGAGAGAGTTTTATAAATACTTACTACAAGTATGAACTAAAAGCACAGTGCAGATTGAAATCAATAACCAACTTTAAGATAACCCAAATGTTATGCATGTGGCGTATTTATTCAGTGAGTATGATGAACGGCCGTGGTTATAGCTCGGTTTCACCCATTTTCATAATGTAGAAGAAGGTGGTACAAAAATTTGGTTGAAATGGCTAGCAAGATTTGTGTGATATGTGCATTAAGTTTATTAGTGGCGGAGTCATTCTTAAAAATTTTCAGCCGATGGAGCGATTCGTTATACTAAATTAAAATTTTATATCTTTATTTGCTTCTTAGTTCTAACACTTTATGCGTTTTGGTTTAATGGCTTGGCAATGTCCGATTACGCTCTTCTGCAAACAAGATATTTAAATTTTTACGCAAGTAGTCGCTTACACAGACAATCATTCAGATTTCAACTCATCTGACTATCCTGATTATTTATACATATATGAATAAATCTTTATTTATCTCAATTAGTTTTAAGTCATAAAAACAACCATAAGATAAATAAAACTATTATACTCTAGCAAAATGTTGCGAGAGTATAAAAAAACCCCGAACTGTTAACTGAGGAAGAACAAGCGCAAATTATAAAACGGATCGAATTAATCCGACATCTCCCAATCTTCACCTGTCATAAATCCAAAAAAATACGCGAACGTGTCATTTGTATGTTAGATTTTTGTGTTGATGTGCCAGTGCGATATTTGCCATGCATGCACATTAGGCCGGGTCGATTTGTGGGAAGGCAAAAAAATCGCCCATTGCTCTATGAAAATCATATTCTAGGGATCAAAATAAGATACTTTGCCGAAGGAACCATACCTCTGAAACGAATTCTGATATCCCCCAATTTGGGTCGAACTTCTGGGTAGGGGCAAATTTTGAAAAATCCCAATTTGACCCATTTAGAGTGCTCCAATCGAGTCCAAATGTATGACCGACCCCCACTAACTTTGGACGGCCGATCCACCCATGCCAGTGGCACACCCCCTGGAACTCCCCTGGAGGGTTCCCCATACAATCAGTAAAAAAAATCACCATTTTTGGTGATTTACATGAAAAAATCAGCTAAATTGCTATGTTTTTTCTTTATTTTTATTTATTTATTTATAATAATATCTATTTTTTCTCTTAAGAAATTTATTTAGTCAGAACATATGTAAATGAAAAAAATTAATTTAAGTGAGTTATAGAAAAGAAATTAATTAATTTTAAAGAAGATATTTTTGTAAGGATACAAATATCATAGTTCAAATATTTATGTTCATTATCGCCAGCGCATACGAATCTAGTCTTAAACGTAGATATGTATTTACAAATACCCATTTCTATCAACAATTTAATAAATGTTTTTTTCGGGTATATTGATTAGTGACCTTAGTATTTAATGTATGCAATGTAAAGGATTGTCTGCCCTTGAGATCGCAAATGATCCTAAACTAACAATAGACAAGAAACAATTATGTTTGCCCTAAAGATCGCAAATGATCTTAAACTAACAATAGACAATTGTGTTTGCCCTTGAAAACACTTATGCTTAAGATATGTGTACATACTGTCGGTATGTACAGTAGATTAGTGTTAAGATGTGTGTATGCACTCAGCATGTGGTGCATACATAAATTAGGATAAGGAATGCTATAAATAAAGGAGCTCTGGGCAACCAGAGCTGAGTTCTATTTAACAACCGAAACCCTACGCGTCTTACTTTACAATTACCATTTCATTCTTATTACCTCAAAAAGTTTACAATGAATCCACCATCCTCTACACCGCAAGATGAAGCAACTACATCAACAACTATCGAAAACCCAATGAGTCATATACCCAAGAATGATGTTACTGTTTTTGGTGTGTCTACTGATTTGACTGATCTTAATTTACCAACCCATCTGGATATCTTGAGATATTATTTTTACTTAAGCGAACGTGCTAAAACAGAACAAAAAAAGTTTTCCCATAAATCATTCACTATTCCAGTACAAGATAAATTGATTGGAATTTGGGAAAAACTTGGTATGGAAATATTGCTGAAAAAAAGTGTATGTAATATTTTTTTATTTATTTTTATTTATAATAATTCATATAACAAAAAGAGTTTTATTATATAAATACATAAACGCAGCACTGGCTACGAGGCCTTCAGCCGCCTTGTAATTATAACTAGGCAAAAATTCTATTTGCTAAGGGTTAGCAAAGATGTAAGTTGCTTAAATATGTTTTAACAAATAGTTGGTTTTTAAGAATCTATATACAATCATAATGTTTTTTTCTGAAGGTTCACTTAGTAGTTTTATGAGATCAATGTTGCCAGAGTTGTGGGCTGTTGAGTGAAGCATCGGGCAGAGTGTGAGTAAGTATTTGATAGAAGCGGTGTCATCGCAAAGGGGGCAAATGGATGGGCTTTTACCCGATAGTAAGTGGGCGTTTGTTATGATAGTGTGTCCAATCCTTAATCGAGTATATGTCTTCATTGTGCTAGTTGGAACTGTTGACGAGTAGATTATTCGATATCTGGCTGGGTTTATGACCGCGTAGTGATGTTTAAATGTTTTCCATTCGCTTGCGTTTTTTTTGATGCCTTTTGTGCTTAATACGATTAGAAATGTCTTGCTTGGATGAGACATAGTATGTTAAGGCAGGAGTCCTGGCTACATTTTTCGCAGCGAGGTCTGCAAAGTGGTTGCCTGTAATACCAGCATGGCCAGGGATCCCCATTACTTGGATTTTTTGAGGGGCACCAATGACCGCGTCCCTGATAACTTCTATTATGGGATTGCGATTGGAAGGAGACGTTATTGCCGACATACACGATTTGCTGTCTGTACAGATGAGGAACTTTCCTTTAGTCTTTTTTGCGTAATTAACTGCATGAAGGATAGCAGATCTTTCAGCGGTAAATACAGAGGTCGTTGAGGGGAGAAGCCAATTGCAAATAATTTCTCCTGTGGCAGTGACAACTGCTAACGATGTGGATTCGATGGACTTGGAGCCATCCGTAAACAATAACTTCCAGCCATTATTTGTATAATTAGATTCCAGTTCAGCAAAGGTCTGTTGAAAGACTTCGTTTGGAGTGTTTTGCTTGGACAAAACATAAGCTTATTCTGTAGGATTTTATCATTGATCAGACAGGGAGGATGTCGTGTGGTGAATTTGCGTGTTGCGTTACGTAAAATATTATTTTCTGCAGCGAAACTTAAGCATCTCGAAATAGCCGATTGTATTCTTGGAGTTTTTCTTTTTTTTGTGGTATGGGTGATAGTTGTATTTAGTAAAGGGTTGGTGTTCTCAGCCGTTTTCACAAGAATTTGGAGCGAAGAATCTATAATTTTATTTTGAATAGTTGGTAAACCAGATTCAGCCATTATCGTTTTTATTGGCGAGGTTGGAAAGGCCCGGAGACTTCGCCGTATTGCGCAATGGTATGGTGCATTTAAAAGGTTGATACTGCTTTTGGAGCAATTGCCATAGATGGGGAGCCCATAATCTATTTTTGAAGTTAGCAAAGCTCTGACAACATTGACTAGTGTGTTCGGATGAATAAATGAATGCTTAGACGAGAGATATTTAACAATATTTAATCGTGTCATTAACGAGTTTCTGACATATTTACAGTGAGCATTAAAGTTATACTTAGAGTCAAAAATTAATCCTAGTATTTTCCGCTGTGTTTTACATTCGATGTTAGTTTGGTTGTGGGTAAGTGAAATACCGTTACAATTTTGCTTCCTACATACATGAAGGATATGTGTTTTGTCTAAAGAAAGTGAAGCACCAGACTCCAGTGACCAAGTCTCAATTCTGGCGAGTATATTAATAAATAAGGATTGAGCTAAATTAACGTCAGAGATTTTTGTGTAGATTAGAACATCGTCAGCATAGATCTGGTGCTCAACTGTAATTTTTTATCATCCTTCTAATATCATCGAAAGCAATGAAAAAAAGGAAGGCTGAAGGAGGTGAGCCTTGCAGCGTACCATTAGAAAGCGGGAGTGTTGAAGAAAGAAAACCATTTACGTTGACTTTGAGTTTTCTGTTTGTGAGAAAGTTAGTAATAAAACGTATCATATTCTAGCCTATTTTCCATATTATAAGTTGTCGAGTAATAATATGGGCTCTAATTTTGTCGAAAGCTCTGTGAAAGTCCAGAGATAGTACGGACACGTGGTTTTTGCTGGACAAAGCGTTAGTAATAAAATAGTCTAGTTGGATTAAAGCATCTAACGTGCCTTGACCTTTTTTGTAGGCGACTTGATTCGGTGATATGAACTTGTTTCGCTGAGCATACCACATCAAGCGGTTTGCCACGATCTTTTCCAAAATTTTGCCCATACATGGAAGGAGGGAAATCGGCCTATAGTTAGCAAGTTCATCGGAGGATTTGTGTGGTTTAAGTATTGGTATAACACAGGACGTTTTCCAAAATTGGGGGTAGACACCAGTATTGAAGATTTTGTTATAAAGCTTTACCAACCGGAGCTTGAGACTTTTCGGCATATGTCTGAAAATTGGATAAGAAATTTTATCTTGCCCCGGGGACTTACCCTTAACGGCAGATGCAACGAACTCGAATTCAGACAGTGAAATGCTGGTTTCTATTTGTTTAGCAGAAAAAGAAAGAGGGGAGACAGAGTAGGAAGTGTCGGACAGTGTGGTGGATTTAGTAAATTTCGGATGGATTGGTTACCAAACCTGTTGGCCCCTTTACGCATTGAATGGTTAGATTTCTAGGCACTCCAGAAAGTTTTTTTAAAGCGTTCCATATTAACTTAGGACTAGACGAAGGATTTATTTTGCTTGTGAAATCCTGAAAACATTTACGCTTGGCCTGTTTCGCGGAACGACGGAAAAGAGCATTGGCTTTCCTGAAAGATATTAAGTTGATTAGTGATCGAGCCCGTATGTATTCATACCAAGCTGTCTTTTTTTTTGCCCGCAATTCAGCGATTTCTTTATTCCACCAAGGAACACTCTTTGAACTTGCTGTTGGCTTTGTATGAGGAATGCTAACATTCGCTGCTGAACGAATAATTTTTGTTAAACTCGCACTTTCTTGGTTGGGGTTGTCAGATATTGGGGTATTATTGCCATTTATCTCGCAATGTATCTGAAACTTCTCCCAATCAGCGTAATCGTTTGAATACCTTATTTATTTTGGGGTTTTTAGTTGTTGAACCTAGGTGCAATTTAAGTACAATGGGGAAGTGATCGCTTCCATGCAGGTGATCGGGTATACTTCATTCGCACTCTGTGGCAAGTGTGTCGGTGTACATTGTAAGATCTACATGGGAAAAAGTGGAGTGAGTGGAAAAGTGTGTCGTGGATCCGTTATTCAAACATATTAAGTTAGAGGAAAGTAAAGCGTCTTCAATGCATTTGCTCAGTCACCGACTAACCTCTGACGCGTGCGGACGTTCACTCTTTTCGTGTGTTATCAGTATTCGCTTATTTGTCTGTTTTCGGTATACCGTTTCGTTACTCTGTGACGCTCTCTGTGTATCAATTGATCTCTTTAAAAAAAAAAGAAGTGCATAAATAGTTATAAGTGGTTGTGTAAGGTGTTTTCATAATGCCCCTGGGGCCTACAATCCAGGGGAAAATAGGTTCGCCCTACTTTCCTTCGAAAAAAAGCCAACAAATCTCAAGAGACTTTCCCTGAGCTCCCCCCCATTAACATCTCTAAAAACGACGACCCAAAATACATAGTTCTTAAATCATTAGAAGACAATAAACCACTGTCACGTTTTTCATGCTTTGCGGTGCATAAAGCCATTTTAGGCATTAGCAAAGATGTTAAATCCATTTCAGAATTGCGCGACGGAAGTCTTCTCTTACTAGTTAAAAATAAAAAAACTGCTGAAAAATTCACAAACACGATAACACTTTCGAACATCTGCAAAATTTCAGCCAATTACCATGAACACCTTAACTCCGTTAAAGGCACGATTTTCGCGCCATTTCTTAACCATTTGCCTGAAAAAGAAATTATTGAAGGCCTTGAAGATTATGGAGTAAGTGCAGTGTATAAATTTCAGAAGAAGCTTGAAGGTCTCATAGTCCCAACAGGTGCAATGCTCCTCACTTTTGATGCCTACAAGCTACCTGAGGAAATTGATGTAGCCTGGCGAAAAATTTCAGTCCATCCCTCCTATCCCAATCCGATGCGCTGCAAAACCTGTCAAAAGCTCGGACACACAATAAAAAAATGCAAAGGCCTTCCTACATGAGTCAACTGCAGTCTCCCCCCTCACAATGACAGCGAATGCTCAAGAACCATGTGTGTGAATTGATCAGGCGAACACTCTTCCTCCGCAAACACTTGTCCGAAGTTTATACAGGCTAAAGAAATTTTAAAAATAAAAACCATCGACAAATGCAGCATGCGTGAAGCAGCAACTAAATACAAATCTCAGCACTCCTCCACCTCTTCTTTTACACCCTTTTCAACAATAATTTCTCTACCTGCACAAATAACCACTCCAAATATTCCCACTTCAGCCTCCACAACATCAAAACCTTCCGAAAACGACAAAACAAAAAATTCACCTCAAGCTTTCCACCTCTTCAAATAACACTTCAACTAACACTAGCTTACCAAACTCCAACAAATCTATCGCCCATTCATGGGCTTCTAGCACGACCACGCCAACAAACAACAAAACTTCAATCACCAATTCACCTTTTAATTCTACTTTGACCAAACCCTTCTCTCTCATCAATTCTTCAACAATCAACCCCACCTCAAGTAACAATTATATCTTCCCCTCTCCCAGAAACAAACAAGTCTCTCAGCACTAACGATCGACATCAATACAACAACCAAGATCGTGGCTGTTTGCATGTACATTCCTCCCAAAGATACTTTTTCTACATCTGATATTTCACTACTTCTGAACCAATTCAGTACGCAATGCGTCATTGGAGGCGACTTCAATGCCTGGAGTACTATCTGGGGATCTGATTACACAAACTCTAGAGGACAAAAAATTGAAGACGCGTTAATCTCATCCAATTTTATATCACTAAATAATGGTGCTCCCACCCACTTTTCGACTCACCACACCTTTTCTACAGTTGACATTACACTTTGTTCCGCAACTCTAGCCTCAAACTGCCAGTGGAAAGTCCTTGACTCATTGCATGGAAGCGACCACTTCCTTATCCTTACCCAAATAACCTCAGTCTGCAACCAATCCTTAGTAAAATTCACACCCAGATTTAAAACTAACCAAGCCGACTGGAAGAAATACGGTCAAATGTGCGAAGAAATCAGTGCAGCCTCTCCAATTGCTAATAACATAAACCAAGAAGCAGCTAAAATTTTAAGAGTTATACGATCAGCAGCTCACCTCACCATACCACAAACTAAACTAAATAGATCCAATAAAACCGTTCCTTGGTGGAGCTCCGAACTATCCACACTCCAAGTTTCCAAGCAGAACTTGTGGCACCAATACAAAAGTGCAAAGCATTTGAAGAACTCACCTCCAGCATAAACCCATCAACAAAACCTAAAAAAATATGGAATGGCATACGAATACTTACTCGCTCCCCAAGACAAATGTCCTTTACGTACATTAATTCCGCTAATGGACCACTCTCTGACCCACATACTATTGCCAACAATTTTGCTTCTCAGTTCTCCCTTTCCTCCTCTGATACATCCTTTTCAAACACTTTCCGCAACTTAAAAGCAAGACGACTAAACCAGGAACCACCAATCTTTTACCCTTTATCAATCGCAGCCAAGCAACTTGAGTCCAAAATCCTCCCATCAGAACTCGAATTTGCCCTCTCCTCAGTCAAAGGAAGTTCACCAGGCCTGGACAAGATTACACATCCCATAATTCAAAACCTGCCAAACTCAGTTAGGAGTAGACTACTCAAGCTTTACAATTGCATTTTTGATAGTGGACCCTACCCACAATTTTGGAAAACTGCATGTATTGTTCCAATACTAAAACCCAACAAACCCCCTTCAGATGTAAACAGTTATAGACCAATTTCGCTCCTATCATGTCTTGGAAAATTATTAGAAAAAATTATTGTCAATCGCTTAGCGTGGTATGCTGAAGTGAAAAACCTTATAAGCCCTAATCAAGTTGCATACCAAAAGGGATTTGGCACCATGGATGCACTCCTACATCAAGACTACTTTATTTCAAACGCTTTATCCTCCAAAAACCACGTGTCTTTATTAGCGATAGACCTTTAAAAAGCATTCGATAGAATCGGCATACACATAGTTTTGAAACAACTTGACGCTTGGAAAGTGGGCCAAAAATTTGTTAATAATTTTCTCCAGCATAGAAAGTGTAGAGTCAAAATAAACGGATTTCTGTCCAACAGTGTTCCTTTAGATAATGGCACCCCGCAAGGTTCACCCTTATCTGCATTTCTTTTCATAATCGCGTTTGGTGAAATTGTTCTCCGAACAACAAATATCCGCGGCATCCAATGTCTGCTCTACGCTGCTGATGTAGTCTTCTACAGAAAGTGCAACAATCTAGCTCAAGTCTCTCAAATTTTCGAAAATGTCCTAGCAGAGTTAACTTCATGGTCCCTGACTGCTGGTACCACAATATCAATAGAAAAAACAAAAATTTTACACGTTTGCAAAAAAGTGAACTGCTCTAATCTAACTAACTTCTGTACTAACCTTAATATTAGCATTGGTAATGAACTTAAAGTTTTAGGATTAATAATAGACTCTAGATATAGCTTTAAATCACATTGTAAATATGTTAGAGACTGTCTTGTGACAAGATTAAATATAATAAAATATCTAACATCTAAGAAAAGCCATATTCACCCGGCCACTCTTGTCAACGCTACCAGAGCCTTAATACTCTCCAAGGTTGAATACGCACTACCACTCTATGGAAACTGTCCAGCATCTGCAATCAACAAAATATCCACGCCTTATCACGTAGCAATACGGAGAAGCATAAGAGCATTCCCTACGACACCCCTAAAAAACCTCTTTGCAGAAACTGGCTTGCCTACAATCGCTGAAAGAACAATCGATAGCTGCCGTCGTTTACTCCCTAACTTCTATTTACTCCAAACAATCTTTTAAAAAGAGACGTAAAAAACGCGATGTCAAGAAAACGGGAGCCAAGATTCTTGCCAGCAATCAGTCGACCACTGAAATTCCTTAAACACCTTCAGATACCGCATACTTCAAGGCCTAGAGTATCCACTACCCGCCCACAGTGGTTGATTAACAACATTCCTCACACAATTAAAACGCTCCAATTTCCAAAAACAAATACACCACAAGAGAAATACAGTGCAATTTATGCGAAAGAAAAGCACTTTTACAGCCAAAATGGATGGAACTTCTTATTTACGGATGGCTCTAAATCCCGCGACAACACATCATTTGCAGTAACAAAAGAAAATGGAGAAATTATTCGGCACGGCCTACTCCACCCAATTCACTCCGTGTTTACCGCTGAAGTCCCCGCTGTTCTAGAAGCCATCACATATGCTAAGCTTCACCGAGGCAAGTTCATTATTTGCACCGACAGTAACTCATGCCTTGACGCCATCGAATGCCCCTCCAATGGTCAAAATGAGGTAGTCGCGATACGCAACACTTTAATAGCCACACCTCGAAAAATCAAACTAATGTGGATACCAGGCCACACAGGAATCATTGGCAACGAAAACGCTGACGCCGCTGCAAAAAACGTTGCAAAAACACCATCCATAATGTTTAACTATATGTCTAAAAAAGACATTTTGACTGAAGTCGCAAACGAAAGACGCCAGACTCAAATTAGCGATTGGAACACCTATACTCATCAATACTCCGCTATCAATCCTAACAGAAAGAAAGGAACTATCGCTGCCGACATAGCTCTCTCAACAATTAAGCCATTTATTCGCCTACGCCTGGGGCACACAATTATCACGCACGCACATCTTCTACAACGTACCCCACCCAGTAAGTGTCCATTTTGTGAAGAGCCGGCATCAATTCGGCATTTACTACATTGTCCAATTATCGACTCAACCCGAAAAGAGATCCTGAGTACAAATTGTACAAATTGTTGAAAGAGGCTGACTTGTTAAAGCATATTTAATATTAAGAATAAATCGTAGTTAACTCTACTAACACCTTAACCATTAACGTTATATTAGATTACAGACAGCCGAAGGCCCTTGTTGCTAGCGCTGCTAAATATTTATTTGTTAAATAATTTATTATTGTACAAATTTCTTAAAAATAAAAAAATAAAATAAAAAAATCAATGCATTTGCTCCTCTTGTTGGCTATTGGAGAACCCCATAGTGGACTCCATGCATTAAAATCACCAGCGAAAATTAAAGTAGTAGAAGCTTGGTTGATTAATTGCAGGATGTCTGTACTGGTAAATTGATCGTCTGGTGCAATATAGGTGCAGATAATGGTGATTTTTTTAACTAAGATAATTTCGATCGACATAGCCAGCAAGTTGTATTGAATTGCATTAATTTTGCGTGGAATATCTCTTCTTATGAGAATCGCAATGCCTCTTTTACTTGTGCTAATATGTGGAAGATTGTGAAACATGCCAATGTACTGCTTAGGAGTAAAAGCCGACAAGTTGAAAGAGATGTGAGTTTCATTTAAGAGTATAATAGCTGGGGTATGATCTTGTATTAATAATTGAAGCTCATTGTAATTATTAGTGTAGCCGTTTAAATTCCATTGCAATATTGGAATCATAAAATCTATGTAGGAAAAAAAGAAAAAGGGAAACAGAAGAGAGCTATAATTTCAACTCGTATGAGCAGTCAGTTGAAGCTGAGTGTCACCAATTGAGAACTAGTTCAAAAGAGAGTAAAAGCTAAGGGTATTTATTGAGAGTCAATTTCTATTTGTTCAGTATATTCAGTAGAGTATTGATTATCGTTGGAAATGTTTGTTGTTGGAAAGAGATTTTCGTGATTAGGTGGATTAGATTGCACAGTAGTGTTGGTAGTAGTATTGTAGAAGTTAGTATATTTATTAAGCGAGTTTAAGGAGTTGTTTAAGTTAGAAATGAAAGAGGCTGTTGTTGGACTGAAAAGTTTGGGATTTAAGAAAGAGTCTTGTTGGGTACAGTTGTCGCTGATATTTTTAGCTGAATGAGAGACGTTGTTGTAGTCTGAACTAATCGATGCAGGCTTATTTATGGAAATATGCTTATTGTTAGCATTTGGTGAGTGATTTTTTACTAGTTAAAGAGTTTATTGATGAGTTGGGTGCAGAGGTGACCTCTGCGTTTTGTTTTGATGTACTAGGCAAGACATTGTCGGCAGTTCCATAAGTATTTTTAGGTTTTGTGGAATTGTTGGTGGATGAAATTTTTGTTGGTGTGGTGGTTACAGAGGATACCTTCTTTGTAGGTTGAAGCACATGTGCAAAGCTAGCAGTGAGGGAAGGGAGGGAAGTATTTTCTCTATATTTTTGATGGCTTCGTGCATACTGCACTTTTCTAGTGTCTTTATTTTTAAAATTTCTTTGGTTTGCATATACTTTGGACACGTTTAGTCAGAAGAGCGATGCTCGCCAGAACAATTCGCACACATAACTCGGATGCAGTCATTATCGTGTGGGGAAGGAAAATTGCAAATTTCGCATGTTGGGGAACCTTTACAATGTTTTTGCGTATGACTCAATTTCTGGCATGACCTGCAGCGCATTGGATTAGGCACGTACGGTCGCACAGAGGTCATCCTCCATGCGATGTTTATTTTGTTTGGAAGGGAATAACTGTTGAATGATATTAGCATAACACCAGTAGACTTTATAACACCTTCAACTTTGCGAGTGAACTTATAAACCGCGGAAACTTCGTAAGAACTCAGTCCTTCTATTATTTCGCTTTCAGGCACATCGTTTAAAAACGGTGCATAAATGGTGCCTTTGTTACAATTAAGATGTTGATGATAGCTAGCGATAACAGCGGTAATATTGAAAAGACATTTCGTTTTTATAAACTTTTCTGCTACTTGCTTATTTTTCACTAGCAGTAATAGGCTGCCGTCGCGTAATTCACTAATTTTGTTTATATTTTTGCTCACGGTAAGTAAGGCATTGTAAACACGAAAACAAGAAACCTTCGAAAGGGGTGTAGTATTCTCATCGGATTTAATCACAATATACTTTGGGTCATCACTTTTTATTAGCGGTAAGTCAGGAAAAGCATCTTGCAGTTTTTGATGCGATTTTTTACGTTTTGGTTGGGGAGCTTGGTCCAGCGCAGCAAACCTGTTGTCCCCGAACTGGAAGCCCATCGGGGGCATAGTGGAAAAATTATAATACACTTATATAAGTATTGGATTATATTTCACACTTAAAAATAAGAATTAATCGCGTTACTTAAGTAAGCAGACCGGGGTGCAAAAAAAAAAAAACACCAAAAGAGAGCTATGTGAAAAGCTATAAACTCAGAGAAAGACGCTAACTCAACTGCTCAGTACGAGGTTTAGTCGGTGACTGGTGTATGTAATAAATTGAGTAAATTGCTTGACAAGTATCAAGAGCTAATCAAGAGAAGAAACAACACCCAAAAATTTACAGAGTATGTAAAATCTCTGGAAACAATTTTTTAAATTGGAACATGTAAATGCGATTTGAAGGCAGCTCCATGTGCATGCGGCTGGGTTCCCGAACGCCTCAAAGAGTTCATGCGCGATCAACATAATCAGAGAAGACTAACAATGAATGCATTTATGATGGAAACTGAAGAGCAAGGAGCATCGTCTATGTCATCAATGCCAACATACCAAGATCCCGATGATTCAACATACGCACCGCAACAAGTTCAAGAAGATATGGATACACACACACCACAAGTTCACAATACACAGAGAGATACGATTGTTTTAACTTTGCCTTGGTATGTGACAGATTTGGTGTGCCTGACAGAGTAGCATCAGCAATGGGAACCGCTCTTTAGCAAGAAATCGAAAGTTCGCAGAGAAAAAGAGAAATGCAGATGATACCAATTTGTTAGCGTTTTCATTCGATGGCAGAAAAGATGATACTTTAACGATAGATAAAATTGATGAGAAGTATCATACTAGGATGGTAAAAGAACCTCATCTTGTTATTTTGAGAGAACCCAATTCTGAATTGATTGGTTACGTAAGACTGGAACATGAAACCGCTGAATACAAAACAACCAAATTAAATGGTTTTTTCAACGATAAAAATATATCACTGGATACATTAATTGGAATATGCACTGACGGTGAGCCAACAAACACTGGCCCACACGGTGGAATTATACGACGATTCGAATTGCTGTTAAAAAGACCATAGCATTGGTTTGTTTGCCTTCTACACTTCAACGAACTTCCGTTTCGGCATTTGTTTGAAGCTTTGGATAAATCAACCAGCACTGGACCAAGATCGGCAACCGGAAAACTGAGCCGTCAAATCGAAACTTGTGAAACTCTTCCGGTAAGTTATTGCTATCACTCATTTATTATAATTGTCAACCATTTTTAATTATTTTATTACTACATATTTTTAGGTGGTGGACGGCTTCCAGAAAATTGAGTTGCAAAATATGCCCCCTGCTCCAGAAAAAAAAGGATTTTCAGCCGATTCGAAGTACTAATACGACATGGCCCATGCAATTTCTAGCGGCGTGGTTCCGGTGGATCTGGCTAACATCAAACCAGGGAAAATTGTACATTCTCGGTGGCTAACCAAGGCCGCTAGATTATTGCGATTATATGTGACAACGGAAAATCCAGATGCAAATTTAAGAATTCTGGTTGAATTTATAATTAAATGTTATGTGCCAATGTACTTCAATATCAAGTATTACAGCTCTGCCGTGAACGGCAGTGCCTTATTTTTCAAGTTCATTGGTTGGCCACGATTTCTAGAACCTCGCAAAATTGTCAATCAAGTAATTAATGATAATTCATATTATGCGCATTCGGAAAATATCTTGTTATCAATGTTGTTTGATGATAGGAAAGAAAAGCGCGACTGTGCCATCAAGAAAATTCTACGCTATCGGACCGATGTTGACGAGCTAATGGAACTTAGAGTTTATAAAAAACCAGATATAATAAACTTTAATTGCACAAGTTATACGGAAATGATCAATTTGAATGATATAAATATCGTATTTGAACCACCATTCACGCGAAGCATTCCGTATGATACATTGAAAGAAAATTTAAATCAAGATGATCCACCGTTTAATGATCCGAAAATTCCATCACACATACAAGGAACGGAACGACATGTTCAATTGCTAGCTAGCGTTTCCCAACTGGTTATACCGGAAAATGTAGAGGCTGTTATGGCGACGACGTTAGAGAACCGTGCGAAATTGCCCAGACTTGAAAGTAAAAAAGACTTCAAACAATAATTTTTTAAATTTATTTTCTATAACTCACTTAAATTAATTTTTTTCATTTACATATGTTCTGACTAAATAAATTTCTTAAGAGAAAAAATAGATATTATTATAAATAAATAAATAAAAATAAAGAAAAAACATAGCAATTTAGCTGATTTTTTCATGGAAATCACCAAAAATGGTGATTTTTTGAAATGATTGTATGGGGAACCCCCCAGGGGAGTTCCAGGAGGTGTGCCACTGGCATGGGTGGATCGGCCATCCAAAGTTAGTGGGGGTCGGTCATACATTTGGACTCGATTGGAGCACTCTAAATGGGTCAAAGTGGGATTTTTCAAAATTTGCCCTTACCCAAAAGTTCGACCCAAATTGGGGGACATCAGAATTCGTTTTAGAGGTATGGTTCCTTCGGTAAAGTATCTTATTTTGATCCCTAGAATATGATTTTCATAGAGCAATGGGCGATTTTTAAATCGACCCGCCCTAATGCACATACATGTATCACGTTCACTGCATTGATGATTGGCTTATGCGTAGTCTAACTTGCCCCAGCTGAATGGAGCCGGTGGATGCAGCACTCTTAACAAGCTATGGAACGTCATAACGTCAATTGATTTGATAAAGCTTTTATATGTAGTTTGAATGAATCATATTTTTTAATTATACTATTCAAAAATATTTTTTTAATGTATTTGCTCGTAAATCTATTACATCAATATGTAGGTATTACATCACGCAAACTAGTTTAGGTAAAATAATAAATGTTTTTTTTTAATGTTTTTTTTGCAAAATTTTACTTCGGTTGAATACGGTGGCAAAATGTACGCAATATACACGTATATTTTTTTATAAAATATAATTTGCTAATTTTGAAGTTAAAATATGTATGTCCAAAACATTTAAAATGTAGGCAAAAAACACTAGAAAAAAGCGTAAATGGCAGGCTTTCGTTTTTGTATACATATCCTTAGAACCGTGAGTTGGGCACTCAGTGCCCATTCTCATTTTTGATATTGAATTCATGGGGTTTGGGCAGTCCGATTTGACTTATTTTCAGCATTGCGATAAACCATAATTTTAGTTATAAGTTGACAAAATTTTAGGTATATAGCTCTTATAATAAGAAAGTATATATGGTGAGTACTCTATACGTGACTTGGGTCACTCAGTGCCCATAATATTTCTTCATATATTTTCTATAAAGAAGCGTAATTTTTTGACGGTTTTGATGATAATTTTGCATTTCTAATTAGTTGCGCGTAAAATTTTCAAGTGAATAGTTCATTTTTAGTTGTGACAAATATAATTTTTTTAAATTAGTGAAAAATTGGAGATTTTGGAGATTTATTTGGCCAACTTACAGTATGAATTGACGGAAGAAGATAAGGAGAATATTTCAAATTATTTGAATTCTAATGATAGCGATGATGATGATGGTGGAGAGGAGAACCTAAATTTGGTGGTGACCACAAATCGATACCCAGTAACCGGTCAGGCTTCGGAGATGATAATGCTCAGCCCATTAGAGATCCGCTTTTCCAAGAATATATCAGCGAGGAGGCTGTTGTAGAACTGGACCCTGACGAAAACAGATTTGATTTGTCAAATACGGTTATTGAGGGTAATTTTGGAGAAAAATATTGCGGTTTGGGAAGGAAACAATCACACTGCATGGTGGTCAAAGCCAAGGCAAAGTAGAAAATGGCGATCAGAATTAGCATTGGTAATGCGTAGGCAATCAACGTCACCATTTATGGAAAGTTTTGGATCTAAAAGCGATGACTTGATACGCGTCTGTTGTTGAAGGTATTGCTTTTGAGACGAATAGGAAAGCTAAAAGAATATTATAGGCAAATATGCATCAAACAGTTCCAAAAATATAAGATATTGGCCAGACACAACTGCCAAAACTATTTACATCCCCATTCGAAGAAACACGTGCTAGTGCTTTCAATTACTCATGACAGCGAAGATGTAAATCCTGTAATAAAAAAACCACAAGTCATACATGCTTATAATGGTCATAAAGGTGGTGTTGATACTTTTGATAAAATACTACGTGGATTATCTGGCAAAACAAAAACAAACCGCTGGCCTATGGCATTACTTTATAATATCCTGGATATTGTTGCACTTGCGATCAGAATGTTTGATCTTAGTTACCCTATTTGGAACACCAATACGTCTGAAAAGCGCAGAATATTTTTGACAGAACTCTCAATGGAGCTAGCGCAGAATCAATTAGAAAACCGATGCAAAACAAAAATTAATTCGACAACTTAAATTGCAATGGACTTGATAAGTTTCAAACGGGTTTCTGCTGTGGCGAGAACGTCCAACAAAACTAGTTCATTTTCGAATATTTTTCACCATTTTCTTTTTTTTTTTAAGATCGATAATAAAAGAACGTCAGTTTGTGATCATAGCCTAATTCCGACGTGCTCCAAAAACTATATAAGGACGTGTGAAAAGTGCTATTTTGCAAAATATAGTGCCGGTGGTTAATACGGACTCAGACAATGATGAAGATCGGACAATACTCCAACAACGTCTACACCCAATCAAAAAGACAGCGAAGAATTTCACCGATTTGAGCACTTCCTAATTAAAAATTTATTTGATTTTCATATTCATAAATAAAAATACCTTTGTTTCTAACACTAAACACAAGTTTCATTAAATTATTTGCATTAACAAGCGAAATATTGTCGTTTATATAAAAAATATGTCTAAAAAGCCTAAATTTCCATACAAAATACATTGCTGGGCACTGAGTGCCCAAGTCACGATATTAAGTTGTAGAGCTATCTCACGGTTCTAAGGATATATACGAAATAAATATTGTGACGAAAATAAAATAGCCGAATATGATAAAGGTAACTTTCGAAATTTTCAAAAGGGGTACAACAGAGTTTCACATAAAGTTTTTTTGATAATAATAAAAAATTTTTTTAATTTTTTTTTTAAATAAATACAAACAAAAAAATCGGAACACTCCGGGATTAGCAGGGATAGTTGTCAAATTAATTGAAGTTTTTTTAAGGAAAAAAAAGGCGAACTTCCAAAAAAAAAAAAAAAATACGATTTTACTTTAAAAAACGATTATTTTATCGTGTTAAATTTTTTTTCGTGTATTTTTCGAAAAGTTAATTCAAAAACAAAAATTTAAAAAAAAGGGTCCCCAAAAGCCAATTTTTACAAAAGTTATGGCCATTTGAAAATAAAAAAGCCATTTTTTATAGCAAAAAATAGCAAAATTCATAATTTTTTTGAAGTTGGACAAAAAATTTTGAAAAAATTCTCAAAATTTTTTTTTAAAGGGTAGAAAAGGATGGATAAGTTTCAGCAAAATCTAAAGGGGTCGGGTTCAAAAGTGGTCGATTTGGTATGGAATACCTCATATTTATGTGATAGTTTTTAAGTATTTTGAATAAATGATTTTTAAGTGGAAAACGCTGCATAGCAGACGCTGCTATTATTACGATTACGTAAAATCGTCATTTTAACTATTTCTGTACTTTTTTCCCTCTATTGAATTATAAGCTGCCATAACTACTCTATGTAATCCTACTCTTTATTTCTTTATACATATTGAAAACTTATTTTGTGTAGAAATTTTAAAAGCTTGTAATATAATAAGTTTAATACTTTGGTCCCTCAAATAAATCAAATAATAATGACTGATCCGAATATTATTTTTGATTATATATATTCAATCAGATCAGTAACACCATTAAACATGAGAATATGATTGGAATTTTGATTAATAAGAAAATCTGTAATGGTTTCCACTGGAACCCTAACCATTTTCAAAAGGGGTTAGGGACAGCCAGGTATATGAAAAAATTTTAAATTTAAAATAAATTTTTTTGACAGCATTTTTTTTTATTTTATAGAAGTAAAAAATATATCATCATTAACTATGGCTTCGACTTGACAGAGATATAAAAAAATACTAATTTTCAACTAAAGCCAATGGGACAAAAGAAATATTTTTATAAATAGATAAAAGAGTGCCTGATTGGATATTTTTTTAAATTAACAAAACGGCAGTCTTAGAAAGTCGCAGATTTCGCGAAAAACCAGCAGCAAATTGTTTATAAAAAATCAAAATAGTAAAGTTGTTTCATCCGGCTCTAGCATAAATAGCTGTAAAAATTTCATTGAAATCTACATAGTGATATACGAGCAACAATGGTTGTAATTCAAAAAGAATAGTATGGAGCAGAAGCAGCTGCCAGTTAACTGCTCTCGACCGTTCGGGAGCAACCGAGAACCTTTTGCTTATTGTCGGATTTAATTAAAAATTTCAGAGAATATTTCTAAGATATTATATTTAATAGTAAATGCAAGCAATTGATTTTTTGAAAATTCTGATTACCTCTAATACGATATATTCATGAGAATAGTTTTTTGTTTTTCAATATCCAAAAGTATGCTTACGTTAATGTCTCGATATTTAGAATTGTCGAATGAAATACTATAAACAGTTGAAGTTTATATTTAGCCATAAAATACAATATTGCATTGACTTCCACAAATATTATACTTCAAAGATTGTTCGGTGAAGTGAAAATTTTACCTTAGCAATGTGTAATTATTTTATTTCAATAACCGTAATAATTACTTATTAGAATATGTAAGCTTTAAACGAATTGCGCCTGGGACATACTGTATTAATTTTTGTATTCTATGACTTCGTTGTGTAATTTTTCGTTAGCAACCCAAAAGTTTGTATGATGTCCATCGGTAAAACAAAATTACAAACGAATTGACATGTATCTAGACAGGTTGGATGTCAACCGGACAATGTTGAATACGCCTTTTATATTGAAAATTAATTTGTTATGTTAATGTAAATTTATAAGCTGTATCGGTACTTGAGTTTATAGAATGCAGAAGACCAAAGCAAACTCATTAATATAAATATTTTTTATTTTACGTCCTAAAAGCTCAAAAACTAAATAAATTTGAAGTTACCTACTGTTTTGAATGCACAGTTGATTTTACTTTAAATTACTGTAAAACCTATACATATAATAATTAACAATAACATTAAATACAAAAAGGTTACTGAATTTGAAAAACAAAACAAAAAACAAGATTTTTGCTGCTCTGAAGCTAAAATACATTTATACAAGAACTTCTGTTGATCGGTCTGTTTGTATGCGAGTTATAGTGATCTTTAAATAATGCAATATATAACACTGAAACTTAGAAAACGACGTTCCCTGCTAATAATGTATCTTTTGGGTAAGTCAGGTCAATACTACCCTTATACCATACATATTTTCGAACTTCCGGTTGACTTTGTATCACATAATATAAATATAAAAATCTAAAATATAATCAAATTCATAAAGTTTTTCATGAAGATGTATGTTGTGATTAAAATGGAGCAATTTGGGTGAATATTTTTATATCTCCGGTCCGGTATAGTAAATGTAAATCTTATATATAAAAATGAAACGTCTTTTTGTATGTCCGCGCATTATGCCTGAACTACATTACGGAAAGACGTGAAAATTTGCACGAGTATTCCTTTAGTCCTGAAGAAGGTCCAAATGGCGGCTTTTGTTTTTTGCAAAATCAGCCTCGATTTCGCAATTTACATACATAGGTCTATATTTATAACTCAAGAACGGCTAAACCGATTGGGCTGAAAATTGGTGATGAGGTAGCCTGGAACCTCAGGATGGGCATTCTATCGTTCTTGGTTAAAATTCACAACAATTCATCAATAAAAAAATATATATCTATATATTTCAAAATATAAGCATGTCTTAAATTTTCATGTAAGAATCCCTTGAACATTTTTTACTTCAAAAACAGAATAATATCACACAACTACCGGCAGGGTACAGTGGTTTTTGTTTACATACACATATATTGTTGTAAAAAAAGTCTCGCGGTATTTTCGGTAGTTGGCGCTGAAAGCGCGTAGTTCTAGTTTTAGCGTCGCAAAAATGGACTACGATAAAGGCAAAAATGCATCTCAAGCCGCCAATAGAATTTGTGCAGTTTATGGACCCGATACAGTTTCCATTTCCACCGCTCAACGATGGTTTCAACGTTTTCGTTCTGGTGTAGAGGTGGTCGAAGATGCGCCACGCTCCGGAAGGCCTGTCGTGAAAATTGCGATAAAATCGCTGAATTGGTCGAAAGAGACCGGCATAGTTGTCATCAAACCGTTATAATCCATTTTAAGAAGCTTGGAGTCACTAAGAAGCTCGATGTATGGGTGCCATAGGATTTGATTCAATAAAAATACCGCAAGACTTTTTTGACAAACCAATATGTACATATATGAATTATAGTGATAGTTGTAAGTAAACAAGAAAAGGTTGAATCATAACCTTAAAAGAATGATGACAAACATATGATCAATCATATGACAATTACTAGTGACACAATTTTCTATCACTGGCACAGTGCAAGTTTCTATCACATTTTTAAGGGCAATATGAAAAAGTTGACAAAAACTTATGTATACATGTGATATTGCATTTCTTTCTTACATACTCGGTTTAACAACCTGAACAACATATAGCTACACTGCTCACTCTAACGGTGTTTAGAATAGAAATTTGTGTCATTAGTGATATAAATTTCTGTCATGAAGTGTGTCTATCAGATATGATGTAAAATTCAGGCATGTGTGACTATCACGTATGCTGTAAATATCATGCAGTTGTGACTGTCATATATGATGTAAGCACATGTAAAAATTATGCATTTATTAATTTGTTTGGCTTAAATCCAACTTTAATGCCGGTTGCCTTTAGCGAATAGATCTATATTACTTGGCTTCTTGAACCCGGAATAGCATGCTATCATAAACGCGCTTACATTAGGGAAACCTACAACTGAATTCAAGATAGGCCATAATACCCTGTTTGAACTTTTATACAATTTTAACCCATCAACTCCTATATCTAAATAAACCTCATTTTTCCCTTCCAAGTAATTAAACGGACTTGAAACAAAATAGTTTTGAATTCCTAGGTACAAAAATTATCCATAATCTACTTTGCGCAATGTTTTTAGAAGATCTTCTAAAGCAATTTGCGATATGTTGTTTCTGATAGCCCACGACTTGATTTCATTGCATTTAATTATTTCGTCATTATTTTCTGAAACCACACTAAACCCAATAGAGGTGGACGCTTCGGGCTCAGAATCAGTACCTACATCGCTAGAAATGCTCAAAGTATCACTAGCATCACTTTCATAATTTCCTACCACTGAACCTACCACTGAAGGATCAGGTTCCCTATTGCTTACAAGAGGAATCCTTTCAAAAAACGTACTAGAACTTACACTTCCACTTTCACTTTCTCCTTTCAAATATTTTTGTATAACTTTTATGTTGGACTGGAAAGTCCTTTTTTCTTTAGAAAGACAATTATCAAAATGTCTTCTTTTCATTTCACTTATTTTTTTATTATTTCTTCGAAATTTATTAACTTTAACTTAATTTCACTTGCACTGGTTTTCTTCTACTTCCACTATATTTTTGCGTTTAATAAGAATTATTCCTTTCAACGGCTGATATACATTCAGTGTATGTATAGTATATCAGCTATTTCAGTTTTGCACGTGCAATCATAGCCCGAAAGAAAATAATCTGAATCGTCTCTTTCTTACTTGTGGATAGGTATACAATAATTTCTGATGTCTAGGCATTTGTGTTAGTGAGAAAATTGCTATTGTGTTAGTTTCTATCATTCAATTCTTATAGGGAATTTGAGATGTGTGCATAATAGCTGACAAATATTTCTGAAACTTTGCACAGATCAATGCAATATTTAAAAGGAACGATCAAGTCAAGTCAGGATACGAGTTGTGTCTGTGTTTTAGCCGTCGATTTTGCAATTACATTCGATGAATGTTGAACAAAATATTACCATAAGATTAGATATAGGGCTGTTATTCGCTATAGTAAGTAGCATATAGTTACATATTGACATACATACACCCAATATATAATAAAACATTATCCACGTCAAAGAAGATTTCGAAACCTGAACTCTTTCTTGAAATAAGAGAAGCTTGCCTACACATTTTCTGCTGATAAAGCAAATTCTTCTAGCATGCATGCAGATGTGTGTATGGATGTAAGTAAATATAAACACATGTATAAGTACCTGCGCGCACTTCATATTAGAATATAAGCAACAAATTGAAATAAAGAAAAATTGAGTCGAAGATTAGACCTAAGCAAAGAAGCTCAGTATTTTTCATTTTTAACTGTAAAGTTGACATAAAGAGTCAAGAGGAAGTTGAGCTCTTTATGACACTAAACTATATACAACCTGTCAAGAAAGTATTTGTCAACCAGTGTGTTTACAGCAGATGTTTCTGTCAGTCGACCTCAGTAGTGTTTGTCGAATTTTACAGAAAATTGTAACGTATTTGTGTTAAATTTTGGCCAAACACTCAACAAATATCATAGAGCAAGCACCGTATTCACCTGATATGGCCCCCTGTGACTTTTATTGTATATCATTTTCACTGGATTGATGATTGCCTTATTCGCAGTCTAACTCGCCCCAGCTGTATGGAACCGGCATCACCCTTAACAAGCTATGAACATCATAACCTTAATTGATTTGATAAAGTTTTTATATAAGTTTAATAGAAGGGTTTTTCTTATTTTAACCATGCTATTGAAAAGGCATGGACAAAAGTCTGCATACACCCCCTATTTTTATTGATACGAGAGTAAAAAAAGTTTTTAGAAAAATGTATTTATACAGTTTTATTCTAATATTAGAGGACCCCGCTTCATTTTGGCTGACACATAGATAATACTACTACTACCCTCTGTATGATTTCTATTGATTGGATTTTAACTATTAGTTAATGAGATATATCATTTTTGTGAAGCAACTTGTGTTAGTTTACAAAAAAATGGATCAAAGCATTTCGTGCCTTAATAAAGCATTGCTTTTTAAGGGAAAATACTGTTAAATTTGGACTCAGAGGAATCCACCGTTATTACTAATCTGGAAACAGGCAAAATGAGCACCGAGCACAATGATGCTCTAAAGAGACGAAAACTCTGTGCAAAGTGGGTGCTTCGCAAGTTCATAATCCAACAAAAACAACGGATAACTGATTCTGAGAAGTGCTTGAGTGCTCTTTAATCGTAATAATACCGAATTTTTGCGTGGGTGTGTGACAATTTATCTTTTCACACTGGAGTCCAATTGACAGTCTAGTCGACTGCACACGATGAACGGGTTCTCAAGCGTGGAAAGACGAAAAAGTCGGCTGGAAATGTTATGACATCAGTCTTTTGGGATGCACGTCAACGACTGATTACTGAGCCAGTTATAATCTATTTCACTGCGTATTTGATTGCAGTTCTTTTCTACTATTCCAAATACTTAGAAATTGTATTATTTTTGAGGAAGAATCTGTTAAAAATTGTACGCATATATTCAAATGATTCCTACTAATATGAATTTTGAACAAATGCTTATTATTTGAAATATAATTTTTGTATTAATGAGTTGTATTAAATTTTGACATAAAGAGATAAAAATATCCTATGTCCTTATCCTGGTTCTAAGCTAACTCCCCACCAATTTTCAGGTTCAGCCGTTCTTGAGTTATAAATGGTGTAACTAACATTACTTTCTTTTATAAATATAGATGGTGTTCGTGTTGGTTCAAAGATGGTTTTTACGGCGAGAAAAATTCGAATAATTGCCGGAAAACCCCTAAAAGCAGCCCTTTTCTTTTTCCCGATATAAACGAATGAATGTTTGTTTGTTAGTAACACTAATGCTCGAACCAATCTTGATGGAATTTTCAGAGGATGTTCGCTGTGGGTAAGGTAAGATTTAGAAATAAAAAACCATATGCTTTTCGTGAGGAAAAGTCGAAGAATTGGGAAATTCTGAAAAATAACTTTTTCATACACATTTTTTTATTTATTTTTAAATTTTTTTGTTTTGTTTTCCAATTATTTGAATCGTTCAAATTTGTCACTTGCTTTCTTTATTCCGGCTATTCAAGAAAAAGTATTGAAATTTAATCAGTGAAAAAGTTATGTATGTTTCACACAAAGTGATCAATTACAGATTGAAATTTATTACAATGCCACGAAGAGATCGCGCTAATATCGGTCGGCGTTCTTTTTGACATCAACATACATTGGCATCCCAAGCCACATGAACATGTTCTCCCAGGATGCGATGACATACCTGTACGTGCGAAATTATGGACGGCCGAATTTATTTGTTATATTCACTAGCAATGCAAAATGGCTATAGATTACAGAAATATTGAATCGCGATTAATCAGTAAGATCGTCCCAGCACGGCTTTTCAAACAACAGATATATCGTTTGATGGACTTTATCTTGAAGCAACGTATATGTGGTGCTGTTAAATGCTAGATGTACTCTGTTGAGTGACAAAAGGGAGGTTTGCCGCACGCATACATTCTTCTTTAGATGGTGGTTACACCAGATCAAATTGATGAAATCATTTCTGCGGAAATTCCTGTTCCAGAGAAAGACCCAGTATTATACGGAGTGGTGGAAACCAATGTGGTTCATGGACATTGCGGACACCACAATTCCACTTCGGATTGTTTGTCTGACAATAAATGCACGAAACTCTATCCACGTGCTTTTCTTTCGGAAACACAAACTGGAAATGATGGTGATCCACTCTGTCGGCGTCGCTCACCAGATAACGAGGGCAGAACATTAAGCATTCAATTTAGAAGAGTGAATATCGAAGTTGACAACACACGAATCGTACTATATTCCCCAGTATTGTTTAATTCACATTCAAAACTCATATCAATGTTGAGTATTGCAGTTTGGTGAAATCGATAAAATACGTTAGTAAGTACGTCATCAAAGGAAGCAACATGGCGGTTATTGGTCATGGACGATACGGTCGATACGTGAACTGCAATAAAGCGCTTCGTAGGATATTTACTTTTACAATCCATGAACGTTTTCCGACTGTTGTGCGTCTTGCAGTTAATTTGGAGAATGTCCAAAGAGTGTATTTCAACCCAGAGAATACAGTACAGCCAGTGTAAACACCGCCAGCAACAAAATTAACATTGACGACAGCGCTCTGTTTGCGAGAACATTGCTCTATTCGGAAAGACCTTGATATTATTCATGTAATGCATCGTCGAAGAAATAGTTAGGCAGAAAGCAAAGCCAACCAGTAGATGGACATCCAGGTTTGCTCTCAACTAATGCATTAGGACTAATTTATGCAATCCACCCGAAAAACGACGATTGCTTCTACCTTCTGTTGCCATTGATTAATGTAGGCGGTTCAACTTCATTTCAGTCATTGCGTACTGTGAATGATACGGTGTGCGCAAGTTTGGAGAAGAAAGCCAGCAATTACAATGGCTGGAACATGATATTCACTGGAATCAAACGATGGACTATACGATAGCTACTTCAAATTCAAATGAAGATCGCACACATTTCGCGATAATCATTTCGAAATACCACTCTTCAAATCCGCGTCAACTATGGAATACGAACAAAAATTACATTGCCGAAGACATTTTATATCGTATTCGATAAGAATTGGAAATGGGTCAATTCCGGTTGATACTTCCAGTGGTTTGATATCAATTCCATCTGCCGTTTATCAATTCACGAAAGATGAACTCATCACGAATATTCGGATATTGGACAAATTATCGTATCTATGATTCCTGAAGTGCACGCGCAATGTTAGCTGCCAAAAATACCTACAGCCGTGGTCACGCAAATAGCACACCTAGTCATAGGAAGCAATAAGCGCTAATACAATTGACAAAGATCTCTAAAAGAGTAAAAAGAGCTTAAAATATAATTACTTATGTATTAATTTATCCATTTAAGTAAAAAAAGCCAAATAGCAATTCACAAATAATTAGTATTAATTAAAAAACTTGAACTCCCTCTGTAATGCCTTGGTCACTCAAATAGCACATTTTACCAAACATGCAAAATTCATGTGAAATTAATGAAATTTAATCAACGATTTGGTGCCATAACATGCTTACATTTCTAATACTTGGTTCTATATTCTATATTTTCAATTATAGCATCACATCCGCTTACCATATTTTCTACAAGTTTCTTGCAAATCTTCTTTGGGATGGAGTACCAAGATTCCTTAATACCTTCCCATAAATCCTCAAAACTTGTAAAATTTTTAGTAGCAATTTTAAGGTTAACATCATTACATAAGTTTTCTATTGGATTAAGGTCAGGTCTTAACGCTGGCTAATCCAAAACATCTATTTTTTCTTTCCTAAGCCAATCCTTAGTGATTTTGGTTGTGTGCTTAGGGTCGTTATCCTGCATAAAAGTACAGCGAAGGAACATGCAATTGAAAGCAAATAGATCCATTTCATTCCTTATCATGTCTTATTGATCTATATTGATACCGTCCATTTTCCCCATATATTCATATTTCCGCCTGCGTATTTTATCGTCTTTTTGTATACCTGGAATTCAACGATTCACCTTTAGGACGACGAACATTACTTTTCCTATCAGGTCCATTCCATTAATTTTCGTTTCATTCATTTAAAGTACATTTTTCCCAAAATTAAGGTCTTTATCCCTATTTGTTTTCGCGAAACTTAGCCGATTTTGGATGTGCCGCTTTGACAGAAGTGGCTTTTTTTTAACTCGGGCAGCTCACGCAAGGGAGGAAAGTTCTCTGATCGCCATTCACTTGGGAGTAGCCAGAAACGATTATTTTACATATGACTCCAGCAGCTTACGACTTCCGGTCTTTGACCAAGTATCCTCTGGGTAGCCTAAGAACATCCGTTTGAAGGCGAGCTAAAGAGAGAAGGCGAAAAATTCCCTCCGCAGGGTTATGCGTTGGGCCTGGGACACCCCCATTAAAAAATCATACCAATGAAAACGAACAACAAGCCTCGGATGAGTGACCCCCCTTTTGATGACGACCATAGAAAACGAAATAAGGACTACGAATTAAGGGCATGCACCTGGAATGTCCGGTCCCTTAATTGGGAAGGTGCCGCTGCCCAGCTGGTTGATGTCCTCGTGAAAATAAAGGCTGACATCCCCGCCGTCCAAGAAAAGCGATGGACGGGACAAGGACAAATACGAGTAGGTCCTTGTGGCATTTACAACAGTGGCCATATAAAGGAGCGCAAGTTTGGTATGGGATTCGTGGTAGGAGAGAGACTCCGTCGCCGAGATATATCATTCACTCCAGTGAAAGATCGTCTAGCCACAATCCGCATCAAAGCGAGGTTCTTCAACATATCGCTGATTTGTGCCCACGCCCCGACGGAAGAGAAGGACGATGTGACCAAAGATGCCTTTTATGAGTGCTTGGAGCGCACTTATGAGAGATGCCCCCACCACGATGTCAAAATAGTGCTTGGCGACTTTAACGCCAGGGTGGGCAAAGAAGGTATCTTTGGTACGACGGTCGGTAAATTTTGCTTCCACGAGGGTTGCAGCTGATTGACTTCGCCGGGGCCCAAAATATGGTTATCTGTGGTACTAGATTCCAGCACAAGAAAATACATCAAGCTACCTGGCTCTCTCCGGATCGAAAAGCCACCAACAGTGTTGTAGATGTGCGTGCGCCCCGAGGTCCTAACATCGACTCGGAGCACTATCTTGTTGCAGCCAAGATTCGCACCCGCCTCTGTGCAGCAAAAAACGCACGTCAACAAACACAAGGAAGGTTCGACGTCGAGAAGCTGCAATCATAACAGACAGCAGAACGATTTTCTACTCGGCTTGCCCTCCTGCTCTCTGAGAGCACTCGTCAACAACTCGGTATAAGGGAACTTTGGGACGGCATTTCAAACTTCTTACGTACAGCTGCAACCAAAACCATTGGTTTTCGGAAAGTGCAAAAGAACAGCTGGTACGACGAGCATTGCCGTGTCGCAGCGGAGAGAAAACAGGCTGCCTACCTCGCAACTTTACGATCGACCACAACACGTGCGGGATGGGATAGAGGGAAGCGAGACGTATTTGCAGAATGAAAAAGAAAGAGGCCGAAATGCGTGAGTATGAAGAGCTTGATAAGCTGACCGACAGGGGTAATGCTCGAAAATTCTACGAAAAAATGCGGCGGCTTAAAGAAGGTTTCAAGACCGGAGCATACTCTTGTAGAACCCCCAAAGGTGATATAGTCACCGATGCCCAGAGCATACTTAAATTATGGAGGGAACACTTCTCCAGCTTGCTGAATGGCAGTGAACGTACAACGCCAGGAGAAGGCGAACCCGATTCCCCAGTCGAAGACGATGGAGCAGACGTTCCACTGCCCGACCAGGAAGAAGTTCGAATAGCAATTACCAAACAAAGCGGAGGGGGCCGATGATTTGCCGGCCGAGCTATTCAAACACGGCGGCGAAGAACTGATAAGGAGCATGCATCAGCTTCTTTGCAAAATATGGTCGGATGAAAGCATGCCCAACGATTGGAATTGAAGTGTGCTATGCCCAATCCTTAAAAAAGGAGATCCCACAATCTGCGCCAACTACCGTGGGATTAGCCTCCTCAACATCGCATATAAGGTTCTGTCGAGCGTATTGTGTGAAAGATTAAAGCCCACCGTCAACAAACTGATTGGACCTTATCAGTGTGGATTTAGACCTGGCAAATCAACAACCGACCAGATATTCACCATGAGCCAAATATTGGAAAAGACCCGTGAAAGGAGAATAGACACACACCACCTCTTTGTCGATTTCAAAGCTGCTTTCGACAGAATGAAAAGTAGCTACCTTCATGCCGCGATGTCTGAATTTGGTATCCCCGCAAAACTAATACGGCTGTGTAAACTGACGTTGAGCAGCACCAAAAGCTCCGTCAGGATCGGAAAGGACTTCTCCGAGCCTTTCTATACCAAACAAGGTTTCAGACAAGGCGACTCCCTATCGTGCGACTTCTTAAATCTGCTGCTGGAGAAAATAGTTCGAGCTGCAGAACTTAATCGAGCAGGTACAATCTTTTACAAGAGTGTACAGCTGTTGGCGTGTGCCGATGATATTGATATCATCGGCCTCAACACCCGCGCCGTTAGTTCTGCTTTCTCCATGCTGTACAAGGAAGCAAAGCAAATGGGTCTGGCAGTGAACGAGGGCAAGACGACATATCTCCTGTCTTCAAACAAACAGTCGTCGCACTCGCGACTTGGTTCTCACGTCACTGTTGATAGTCATAACTTTGAAGTTGTAGATAATTTCGTCTATTTAGGAACCAGTATTAACACCACCAACAATGTCAGCCTGTCCTACGCAGGATTACTCTTGCCAACAGGTGCTACTTCGGACTGAGTAGGTAATTGAAAAGTAAAGTCCTCTCTCGACGAACAAAAACCAAACTCTATAAGTCGCTCATAATTTCCGTCCTGCTATATGGTGCAGAGGCTTGGACGATGACAACAACCGATGAGTCGACCTTAAGAGTTTTCGAGAGAAAGGTTCTGCGAAAGATTTACGGTCCTTTGCGCATTGGCCACGGCGAATATCGCATTCGATGGAACGATGAGGTGTACGAGATGTACGACGACATTGACATAGTTCAGCGAATTAAAAGACAGCGGCTACGCTGGCTAGGTCATGTTGCCCGGATGGACGAAAACACTCCAGCTCTGAAAGTATTCGACGCAGTACCCGCCGCGGGAAGCAGAGGAAGAGGAAGACCTCCACTTTGTTGGAAGGACCAAGTGGAGAAAAACCTGGCTTCGCTAAGGATTACCAATTGGCGCCACGTAGCGACTATAATCGCGTAAGCGGTGTCAACGCCAATTAAGAAGAAGAAGAGCCAAAATGTTGTACCTCATTAAAACGTCTTCCAGCAGCCTTCTACGATATATTTAGTCCATATTCTTCATTGATTTCCTGCATTAGTTGTCATGAAGACTTAAAAGTGTCGGCCTTGCTTCTCCAGACTATGGCTTTCTCTTCAGTAATTGTTGTCTTTCGCGGTGGTTGTAGGTTTTTTGTTTTTGGTCAAATAGATCTCGTTAGCTTTTATGAGTTTAAGACCATTAAAAACCATTTTCCGGGAAAAATTCAATAAAACAGGATTTTTTTTTCAGGACTACAGTGATTATCACGGTCCTTCTCCACTCGAATTAAATCACTTTATCGTAGACAACCTTAATTAGTATTACAAATTCACTCCTTATAGTTTTTTGGCAAACAAATTTTCACTTTCTAAAAAATGTGCTATTTGGGTGACCAAGCCATTTTAGAGGGAGTTCAAGTTTCTCAGTTAATACTAATTATTCGTGAATTTCTATTTGCTGTTTTTTACTTAAATGGGTAAATTAATAAATAAGTAATCATATTTGAAGCCCTTTTTACTCTTAAAAAAATTTTTGTCAATTGTATAAACGCTTGTTGCTTCTTACGACTAAGTGTGCTATTTGCGTGACCATGGCTGTATGTTGTTGACTTAACCTGATTCAAAGTCAAATTCTGGGAGACTTGCGCTTACACAAATCGATCGAGCGTCTTGACAATGAAGACGTCGCCGTGCATTATTCAGTGGAATTTCTGAATTCTTTGAAGAGGCTTGGTTTGCCACTGCATCATTTGCGTCTCAAAGTAGGACCTGTCGTTATTATGTTTCGAAATCTTCATGCGCCGAAACTGTGTAATGGGACCCGACTGATTGTGACGCAGCTATCGAATACAAGGAGGTAGAATGCTTAATACTACAAATTACTTTGAGTACCAAAGATTTGCCATTTCAGTTCAAACGTTTCAGTTTCCGGTGAAAATTGCATTTGAGATGACAGTCAACAGGACTTCTTGCAAACCAAATTTTTGTCAACCCAACAGAGACAAATAAATTGTGCTTAAGTCTGTTTAAGGACACAATTTGACAATTGGGTATTTTATTAACAAATATGATTCGCACTTCATGTTATTACTAGATTCTATATGATTTCTATTATTAAGATTATGACTGTTAGTTAAGAGGATATAGCATTTTTGGTGAACCAATCATTTTCAAATGATTCTTACATGAATTTTGAACAAATGCTTATGACTAAAATATAATTTTTGTAATTATGAGCTATATTAAATTTTAACATAAAGAGATAAATGGTATCCTTAGTCCTTACTCTGGTTCTAAGCTACCTCCCCTCTTTCTGTTATACTATATATATAGAGGTTTTTTTTGAGGTTAACTCGACTTTCTTTTATATATATAGATTTATTCCAATAACAATGTCACTTCCTAATTTTATTGATATGAGAGTACAAAAAGTTTTTAGAAAAACGTATTTATACAGTTTTATTCTAATATTTATTTCAACAACAGTGAACTAAAAAATCCATTATTTAACATAAAATAAAAAATTTATGGAAGAAAAACCCAAAAATTGCGTTGACAAAATCTACACACAGTACGAAGCTCATGTGCTGAACACATTGAGCGCGACAGACTACGAGCGACATCTGTCGAATATTAAAATACACACGTTCTTATTCTTCTTCTTCTTTACTGGCGTAGACACCGCCTACGCGATTATAGCCGAGTCAACATTAGCGCACCAGTCGTTTCTTCTCTTCGCTACGTGGCGCCAATTGGATATTCCAAGCGAAGCCAGGTCCTTCTCCACTTGGTCGGAGTGGAGGTATTCCTCTTCCTCTGCTTCCCGCGGCGGGTACTGCGTCGAATACTTTCAGAGCTGAAGTGTTTTCATCCATCCGGACAACATGACCTAGCCAGCGTAGCCGCTGTCTTTTAATTCGCTGAACTATGTCAATGTCGTCGTATATCTCGTACAGCTCATCGTTCCATCGAATGCGATATTCGCCGTGGCCAATGCGCAAAGGACCATAAATCTTTCGCAGAACCTTTCTCTCGAAAACTCTTAAGGTCGACTCATCGGTTGTTGTCATCGTCCAAGCCTCTGCACCATATAGCAGGACGGGAATTATGAGCGACTTACAGAGTTTGGCTTTTGTTCGTCGAGAGAGGACTTTACTTTTCAATTGCCTACTCAGTCCGAAGTAGCACCTGTTGGCAAGAGTAATCCTGCGTTAGATTTCCAGGCTGACATTGTTGGCGGTGTTAATGCTGGTTCCTAAATAGACGAAATTATCTACAACTTCAAAGTTATGACTGTCAACAGTGACGTGATAGCCAAGTCGCGAGTGCGACGACTGTTTGTTTGATGACAAGAGATGTTTCGTCTTGCCCTCGTTCACTGTCTGATCCATTTGCGTTGCTTCCTTGTTCAGTCTGGAGAAAGCAGAACTAACGGCGCGGGTGTTGAGGCCGATGATATCAATATCATCGGCATACGCCAGCAGCTGTACACTCTTATAAAAGATTGTACCTGCTCGATTAAGTTCTGCAGCTCGAATAATTTTCTCCAGCAGCAGATTGAAGAAGCCGCAGGATAGGGAGTCGCCTTGTCTGAAACCTCGTTTGGTATCGAACGGCTCGGAGAGGTCCTTCCTGATTCTGATGGAGCTTTTGGTGCTGCTCAACGTCAGTTTACACAGCCGTATTAGTTTTGCGGGGATACCAAATTCAGACATCGCGGCATAGAGGCAGGTCCTTTTCGTGCTGTCGAAAGCAGCTTTGAAATCGACGAATAGGTGGTGCGTGTCGATTCTCCTTTCGCTGGTTTTTTCCAAGATTTGTCGCGTATTGAATATCTGGTCGGTTGTTGATTTGCCAGGTCTAAATCCACACTGATAAGGTCCAATCAGTTTGTTGACGGTGGGCTTTAATCTTTCACACAGTACGCTTGATAGAACCTTGTACGCGATGTTGAGGAGGCTAATCCTACGGTAGTTGGCGCAGATTGTGGGGTCTCCTTTTTTAAGGATTGGGCATAGCACACTTCAATTCCAATCGTTGGGCATGCTTTCGTCCGACCATATTTTGCAAAGAAGCTGATGCACACGTTCTTATGGATACAGTTATTTTGACAGCTACACTACTACACGACTGCAGGCTGACAGTTTTCGCTCTCGCTAACTTCAATATATTTTTATATTTGGCAACGACAGTAGAAAGATGAGGTAGAGTGGTGATGCCACTAATATGTAAAATGTAAAATTATTCAAAGCTCTAACAAACCTGACGTTATTTTACAAAAAAAATGCATAAATTAGCTCTATTATATCATTTGTAATAACAATTGTAAATTTAAAACGAATAAATGCACCTATTTACTTATTTTTTGCATGAAAAATTTCACTTTGTACATGCCCGCCATTGATATGTTGCTGCCTTCTCACAAATGTTCATGTATAAGGACTCACAACGCCATTTTCATTTCACTGTCGTGCAGCCATATCGTGTCGCGCTCAATGTGTTCAGCACATCATACTTTGTACATTGTTGTGATAACGGTAAAAAAGGCTTTTCTTCAATTTCATTTTGTTTGCTGTTTGGCATTTATTAAATTTAGTTGTGGATTAAACACATGAATAGCTAGAATGGCTCCACGAAAAGTAATATCAATTGATGTAAAACACTTGGTGATAAAACAAGTGTTCAAATGTTATTGAACGTGCACATGAAATACTATTAAAAATAAATAATATCTATTTTCAAACATACATACATATATACATATGAGTTATGTTTTTTGTCTATCCCGGTTGAAATCCAGTTATGTATCAAAAAACCTTTTTATTTAATTTTATTTAAATCTATATTTATTGAAGTTCAAGACGGAAAGACGAAGCGTCACACCGCTAAAGTAATTCCTTTCTTAATTAATTCTTAGTTTAACGTAACATCATTATTTATACCCTAGCTTAACATACGATATTAATAGGATTCTTAGTAGAGTAGGTATTATATGTTAAGTACATTAACATTGTGGATCTCTATATATAGATAAATAAATTTAACATAATAGTAGCTATGTAAAGAGATTGAGATCCACATATATGTAACTCGCTTACTCTTATAAGATTCGAGTCCCTTCGAATCTCTTAAATCATATATTAATATATGAGATAGGTTTATAAATTTCTTGTTTCAACGGTTGTACTTAATTCTTACTAAACAAATATAATTGGTTAATACTAATTTTGTTTTTGTTTGCGTATAGTTTTCCATATTTTTAGCACATATATATTGATGCTATTTTATAAATTGTTTAATGTGTTTAATTCAATGTTTAATGTATTAAATTCAGAGGTCTTCGAAATTGGGCAACGTCCATTTTATTAGGGTTACTATAATGGTATTTGTTGAATCTTTTAGCTGTTTTATGTCTAATATCAGCTGGGTTTTTTGTATATAAGTTGGGATTAGTTAATTCTAAAGATATATTCTCTCTTTTAAGATTTTCCCTGGTAATAGTCTTTCTTTTCCTTGTTTCAGTTTTCTTTCTAATATGATTAAAATCGATATTTAGGTTATTTAAGAAGTCTACGGGTTTTACTTTAGTTGTGCTATGTATTGAGTTGTTATAAAAGTGGATAGCTTTTAGAACGAGCTCTTCTGCATCGTTAAGAGTGCCAGAATTTTTGAGAATTCGTATATGTTCAAGAAGCGTGGAATGCAGACGCTCCAGTGTGAGAATTGGGGGTAGTAAAAAGCACCTCAATACTATTCTCTTGGCAATATAATTTTATTAATGTGTTGTTAAATTCATTATCCATTACTAGTTTATTAGGTTTACCTAAAAATGCAAATCTTTCTTCTAGTTTAACCTTAACTGTTATCATATTTTTATCATTCAATTAATGGGCGGTTCCCAATTTGGTAAATTTGTCTAATGTAGTTAGACAGTAGTTAGTTGTAGGAGGATGGAGTTATGTGTAGAAGTTCACGCAAGTGAGGAAAGTTCTCTTATCGCCATTCACTTGGGAGTGGCTAGAAACGATTCTTTTACATATGACTCAAGCAGCTCACGACTTCCGGTCACTGACCAAGTATCCTCTGGGTAGCCTAAGAACATCCGTTTGAAGGCGAGCTAAAGTGAGAATGCGAAAAATCCCCTACTTAGGGCTGTGCGCTGGGTTTGGGACCCGCCACGTAAAAAAACGCACCAATGAAAACCAATAATCAGCCTCGGATGAGAGACCCCCCTTTTGATGGCGACCATGGCAAGCGAAATAAGGACTATGATTTGAGGGCGTGCACCTGGAATGCCCGGTCCCTTAATTGGGAAGGTGCCGCTGCCCAGCTGGTAGATGTCCTCGTGAAAATAAAGGCTGACATCACCGCCGTCCAAGAAATGCGATGGACGGGACAAGGACAGAGACGAGTAGGTCCTTGTGACATCTACTACAGTGGCCATATAAAGGAGCGCAAGTTTGGTATGGGATTCGTGGTAGGAGAGAGACTCCGTCGCCGAGTAATATCATTCACTCCGGAGAATGAACGTATAGCCACAATCCGCATCAAAGCGAGGTTCTTCAACATATCGCTGATTTGCGCCCACGCCCCGACGGAAGAGAAGGACGATGTGACCAAAGATGCCTTTTATGAGTGCTTGGAGCGCACTTATGAGAGATGCCCCCGCCACGATGTCAAAATAGTGCTTGGCGACTTCAACGCCAGGGTGGGCAAAGAAGGTATCTTTGGCACTACAGTCGGTAAATTCAGCCTCCACGAGGAAACATCCCCAAATGGGTTGAGGCTGATCGACTTCGCCGGGGCCCGAAATATGGTTATCTGTAGTACTAGATTCCAGCATAAGAAGATACATCAAGCTACCTGGCTGTCTCCGGATCGTAAAACCACCAACCAGATCGATCATGTTGTGATAGACGAAAGACACGTCTCCAGTGTTTTAGATGTGCGTGCGCTCCGAGGTCCTAACATCGACTCGGATCACTATATTGTTGCAGCCAAAATTCGCACCCGCCTCTGTGCAGCAAAAAACGCACGCCAACAAACACAAGGAAGGTTCGACGTCGAGAAGCTGCAATCACAATGGACAGCCGAACGATTTTCTACTCGGCTTGCACTCCTGCTCTCTGAGAGCAATCGTCAACAACTCGGTATAAGGGAACTGTGGGACGGCATCTCAAACTCCTTACGTACAGCTGCAACCGAAACCATTGGTTTTCGGAAAGTGCAAAAGAACAGCTGGTACGACGAGGAGTACCGTGTCGCAGCGGAGAGAAAACAGGCTGCCTACCTCGCAACGTTACGATAGACCACAACACGTGCGGGATGGGATAGATACCGAGAGTTGAAGAGGGAAGCAAGACGCATTTGTAGACAGAAAAAGAAAGAGGCCGAAATGCGTGAGTACGAAGAGCTTGATAAGCTGGCCAACAGGGGTAATGCTCGAAAATTCTACGAAAAGATGCGGCGACTTACAGAAGGTTTCAAGACCGGAGCATACTCTTGTAGAACCCCCAAAGGTGATCTAGTCACCGATGTCCAAAGCATACTTAAATTATGGAGGGAACACTTCTCCAGCCTGCTGAATGGCAGTGAACGTACAACGCCAGGAGGAGGCGAACCCGATTCCCCAATCGATGACGATGGAGCAGACGTTCCATTGCCCGACCATGAAGAGGTTCGAATAGCAATTGCCCGCCTGAAGAACAACAAAGCGGCAGGGGCCGACGGATTGCCGGCCGAGCTATACAAACACTGCGGCGAAGAACTGGTAAGGAGCATGCATCAGCTTCTTTGTAAAATATGGTCGGACGAAAGCATGCCCAACGATTGGAATTTAAGTGTGCTATGCCCAATCCATAAAAAAGGAGACCCCACAATCTGCGCCAACTACCGTGGGATTAGCCTCCTCAACATCGCATATAAGGTTCTGTCGAGCGTATTGTGTGAAAGATTAAAGCCCACCGTCAACAAACTGATTGGACCTTATCAGTGTGGCTTCAGACCTGGTAAATCAACAACCGACCAGATATTCACCATGCGCCAAATCTTGGAAAAGACCCGTGAAAGGAGAATCGACACACACCACCTCTTCGTCGATTTCAAAGCTGCTTTCGACAGCACGAAAATGAGCTGCCTCTATGCCGCGATGTCTGAATTTGGTATCCCCGCAAAACTAATACGGCTGTGTAAACTGACGCTGAACAACACTGTAAGCTCCGTCAGGATCGGGAAGGACCTCTCCGAGCCGTTCGATACCAAACGAGGTTTCAAACAAGGCGACTCCCTATCGTGCGACTTTTTCAACCTGCTTCTGGAGAAAATAGTTCGAGCTGCAGAACTCAACAGAGAAGATACCATCTTCTATAAGAGTGTACAACTGCTGGCGTATGCCGATGATATTGATATCATCGGCCTCAACACCCGCGCCGTTAGTTCTGCTTTCTCCAGACTGGATAAGGAAGCAAAAGAAATGGGTCTGGCAGTGAACGAGGGCAAGACGAAATATCTCCTGTCATCAAACAAACAGTCGTCGCACTCGCGACTTGGCTATCACGTCACTGTTGACAGTCATAACTTTGAAGTTGTAGATAATTTCGTCTATCTTGGAACCAACGTAAACACCACCAACAATGTCAGCCTGGAAATCCAACGCAGGATTACTCTTGCCAACAGGTGCTACTTTGGACTGAGTAGTAGGGGTATAACTTTTCGAATTTTTTTGAAAAAAAAAAAAAATTACATGGCATAACACGATGAGGAATAGCAAAAAAATGATAACTGCGTTTTTAGTTTTTCGATTTATTTCAAAAACTTCACTCAGAATTTAAATTGAAAATTCGTATAAAAATTTCATACATATGCCAAGAAAAAACACCATATGAGATTATGTTCTTTTCTTTGTGTCTTTTTTATTTTGCTCTTCTTCCGTTATTCGTCGTATTTTTGCATATGACAAAAATAGATAACGGTAAATTTGAGTAAATGCTTTATGAATGATTCAAACTTCGTATAAGCGTCGCGCCAGTTGCCTTTATTTAGCTGTCGGTCTCCCATTCAGTGCGTGGCGGCTGGAGTGAAAGTGTATTTTTTAATTAACAATGTCTTTTAAAAAAAGTGGTGCTGAAGTTTTAAAAAATTCAAAACAATGGGAAAAAAATTGAATAACATTTGAAAAATCTAAGAATAAGAGAAGAGAAATCAATAACATTGAAAACCCCTTAAGTGAATTGTGTAAGATTCCAAAATAGACCGTGATAATAGGAAGGTATAATGAATTAGCAAAAACGGAGAAATTGAAAAAGAAAAGATGCCAGATTATTTCAAACGAAATGATTGCCTTGTGGTCGAAACTAAACTTTCCGAGCATAACACGTATAGCTGCACAACGGAAGATAACAAAAGTTTTAAATGATTATTCAACATTTTTAAAATTCCCGGATGGCAGAAATGTTACAATGGCGTTCAACAAGTTATGTGATATAACTGATTTAAAAGGTATCTGGCTAGGAACTGAGGACAAAAAGTTGTATGAACTCCAAACAACTACAAATGGAGAAGTTGGGTACACGACAGCTAAAGCAGTTTGTGTGCATCCCTCCAAAGCTGCCCTTTTAAGAAAAAATGTTCAAAGCACCTCGTGTTTAAATAAAGTGGCGCTCAACACTTCAACATCATCAGCTGAATCTGTCGAGTAATCACATTATCCACCTGTTGGTGAATATAAAGCTCCTCTTCAAAGAAAAAGAAAGGCGAAGTGTTCAACAAAAGCAGCAGTGACAATGGTAACAACAGCCCATGTAAGCACCAAAAATGCCGCTAAAATATGCAATGAATTATCCAAAGAAGGAATAAATATAGCAACACCAACACAAGCAGGTATTCACAAAGCGATGATTAAAGCAGCGCTGAACTTGGAAAAAAATTATAAGAATTCCTTAAGAGATGATATTTGGTGCATTCATTTCGACGGCAAGAAATTTGGGAAGAAAGAAGTGCAGGTCGTGGTGTTAACAAATGAAGCTAAGGAAGTAAGAGCAGCGGCAATGGTTCTTGAAAACGGGAAAAGTTTGTCAATTTTTAAAGGTTTCTATTTAATTATATATTTTTAGAGCATTTATGAACTTTCTATAACTTTTTTAAGGAATAAGGAATGTATTGGATAAATTTAACCTCTTTGAAATTCCATTAAAATGATTGTTAATGACACAACAAACGTTAATACAGGGGTTAAAAGTGGAGTTGTTCGTTTACTGCAGAATTGTTTTCAGGAAAAACATTTGTCCCCACCGCAGTATATTGGATGCCAACATCATGTATTAGATTTAATTTTGAAGCATGTGATGAATGAAGTACTAGGTGGAAAGTCGACATCGCCAAACATCAGTTATGACATATTTACCGAATTGATTATGAACTACGAAAACCTAAAACAAAACTACAAACAAAACGAAGAAAAGTTGATCTTAAGATCTATTAAATGGCGTGATGACATGCAATTTTTATATGAATATGATATTTTAAATATTATGAAGTAAACAACAAGTTCCCATACATAAAATTTAGAGTTTTACGCGCTCAGCTACGCTCGATGGAATTCTAGAGCTATATTAGTGATTTTAACGTTCATACTAATACCGGAACACAGAATACAACTTTTGCCAATTTGCCAATTCATATGCAGCGCATGGTATGATGCTTGGTTCTCGGATCACCGTTTTCATAACAATGATTCTGAAATATTGGAAAAATCCGTCAAGCAATTCGAAACTGCGCATAAGTGTTTTCTTAAACACTGGGTAAAGGAAGATTCTGCCATTCTGAATTTAAAAAGATCTAATATTTGCGCTGATAGAGCCATCAAAGTTATTCAGGAAATTTACCCTTTTTGTAAATCTGAATATAGTTTAAATCTTAAGTTTATCTCAAATAATATCAAAATGAATTAAAAAATTAACTAAAACGTATATTTACTATAAAAATGTATTTGTCTTGTACTTAAATTAGTCTTATTGCTTCTAAATCAAAATTTGTCTTCTTCTTCTTCGCATATAACATATGAATTTTTTCAATTTAAATTCTGCGTGAAGTTTTTGAAATAAATCGAAAAACTAAAAACGCAGTTATCATTTTTTTACTATTCCTCATCGTGTTATGGCATGTAAAGTAGGTGTTACAAAAATAGACTACCCCTACTGAGTAGGCAATTGAAAAGTAAAGTCCTCTCTCGACGAACAAAAGCCAAACTCTATAAGTCGCTCATAATTCCCGTCCTGCTATATGGTGCAGAGGCTTGGACTATGACAACAACCGATGAGTCGACCTTAAGAGTTTTCGAGAGAAAAGTTCTGCGAAAGATTTATGGTCCTTTGCGCGTTGGCCACGGCGAATATCGCACTCGATGGAACGATGAGCTGTACGAGATATACGACGACATTGACATAGTTCAGCGAATTAAAAGACAGCGGCTACGCTGGCTAGGTCATGTTGTCCGGATGGATGAAAACACTCCAGCTCTGAAAGTATTCGACGCAGTACCCGCCGCGGGGAGCAGAGGAAGAGGAAGACCTCCACTCCGTTGGAAGGACCAAGTGGAGAAGGACCTGGCTTCGCTTGGAATATCCAATTGGCGCCAAGTAGCGAAGAGAAGAAACGACTGGCGCGCTGTTGTTGACTCGGCTATAATCGCGTAAGCGGTGCCTACGCCAGTAAAGAAGAAGAAGAAGTTAGAAAATAGGTTTTTTGAATTTGAAAAATATCGACATGCACAATTTCGTTTGGCTTTTCTGGCGTATACGTGAACAGGCACCGTTTTCTAATCGGCTTTCTATCGAATTTATTTTCGATACAAACTCTGCAACTGTTGCAGTATCTATTTATATATTTTAATAATTTTGGGTTGAAATATAAATCTTTCAACTCTTCGAAATTTTCCTGAATGCCTCTATGATTGCCATTTATATGAGTTTCGTTAATAAGGTTCAGTAGCGATTCTTCAGATTCTACATCGCTTGCTAATTTTGTGCATTTTATAAATTTCAGATGAATATTATTAGAGAAAAGTTCTATTAGCTTTATTTGAATTTGGTCCGGGAGTTCGGAGTATATTCCTACTGTGCCTTTTGTTAATTCTCTTCTGAATATATCATTTAGGTAATGAGTGTTACCAATATCATTTTCGCAAATGTAAATTATTTTGTATTTTCTAAAAAGTTTTTTAGTTGCTTTTTCTTTATGTTTTAGTATACGTATTTGAGTTTTATACTTGTTAAAAATTTTATCAGTTGTGTAGAAATGATTGTTTGCATCTTCTGAAGAGCTGTGGATACTATTTAATGAATTTTTATACAGCTGAATTCGACTTAAATAGTCAGCCACTTTATTCTCTTTCCCTTTAAGGTATTCTATGTCGAATTGAAACTCGTCTAGCATTATTTTCCACCTAATTATTTTCGAATTTGGGTCTTTTAATGAATACAGGGTAGGCCATTTAAAGTTGACCCATTTGTTTTGTTGCCAAAATTAAGGCGTCGCGGATAATCAGCTGGGTTTAGTTTTTGTGCCATTTGAATTTTATATGGAAACATCTTCAAATCTTTATGAATTATGCGTCGGAGAGTGGTGCGAGAGATGTCTAATTCCTGAGAGCGGCGATAACTCGATGTCGATGGAGTCTCCTCAATACTGGCTCGTACAGCTTCGATATTTTCATCAGAACGTCTTGTACGTTGTCTGGATGCATGACTGGCATTACTGAGATTACCGGTGTTCACAAATTTTGCGTATAAAGACTTAATTGTGTTCTTAACTGGAGCACTTTTCACTTTATTTTTTTTGCGGAACCGCACGTTGAGTTAACACAATTGAAAAGTTATTTTGAATATAAAGCTGAACAATTTCAGCGCGTTCTTTTGGAGTGTACTGTTCCATGGTATAAATTGTCTTCGAATGACGCTTCTAACGCGGTATGACATTAGCCGATTTGTCAGCGCTGTTAAAAGTTACAGCGTTGCCAGATGGGTCAACTTTAAATGGCCTACCCTGTATAACCATTTTAACGGACGATGATCAGTTCGTACCGTAAATTTTCAGCCATAAAGATATGAACGAAAATTTTTTACTGCCCAAACAATAGCTAGCAATTCCTTCTCTATTGTTGAATAATTTTTCTCGTGACCATTGAGTGTTCTGCTAGTGAAACAAACTGGTTTTCCTTCTTGGCTCAGAACGGCTCCAATGGCTATGTTGCTAGCATCTGTGGTCAGGATAATTTTTTTATTGAAATCCGGATAACATAATAAAGGCGGATTTATCAATATGCTTTTTAATTTTTGAAAATAATCAACATAAGATTGATCATCGAGATTTATTTTTGTGTCTTTTTTCAGGTATTTTATCATTGGACTTGCCACCAAGGAATAATTTTTTATGAATTTACGGTAATACCCGGTTAATCCAAAAAAGGATTTTATAGCTTTTACAGTTTTGAGAAGGTTAATATTCTGTATTGTGGCTATTTTGTCTGGGTTAGGCTTTATGCCTTCATTGGTTATAATATGACCTAAAAAGTTTGTTTCCTTTGATAAGAATTTACACTTATCAAATTGTATTTTTAAATTGTAATTATTAAGCTTATTTAATATTTTTTGTAAACTTTCGATATGTTCAGTTAGAGACGCCGAGAAAACTAAAATGTCATCCGTATATAAAATGCAAATGTTGTTTATAAAATCTGCCAACACATGATTCATCATTCGCTGAAATGTTGATGGTGCGTTTTTCAGGCCGAAAGGCATTCTTACAAACTCAAAATGACCTTTGGATGTAGAGAATGCTGTTTTTTCAATATGGTTTTCATCCATTAGTATCTGATGAAAACCCTTTGCAAGGTCTAATGAAGAAAAATATTGAGCTTTACCCAATTTATCAAAAAGTGCCTCAATATTCGGCAGTGGAAATTTGTCGTCTATAGTAATTTCATTCAGTTTTCTAAAATCAATTACTAGACGCCATTTTTGAGTATTTGAGTTATCTGATTTTTTTTTTTACAATCCATAATGGAGAATTATATGGAGATTTGCTATGCCTAATTATATTTTGCTTAAGCATGTCGTTTATTTGTGTTTCTATTTCATCTTCTAAGATTTGAGGGTGTCGATAATTTCTGCAATAAATCGGTCTATCAGATTTTGTTATAATTTTATGTTTAATACAATTAGTAGTAGTTAAATTTTGACCTTCAATGTAAAATGTATTTTTAATTTTATGTAGAAAGTTTTGTAATCGTTTACTTTCTTCAGTATTAAGTTCTAAGGGCATTAAATTTTTAAATTCAGTTAATTCAACTTTTTCTAGACAATGAACTTCATCGTAGTTAATTTCGAATTTATTATTAGGAAACCTAATTTCGCTATCATTAACTATCACTGAATTTGTTTGGAAATTAATTATAGCTCCAATGGGACCTAAAATGTTGACATCTATTATGCAGTCAAATGCTGTCTCTGTGAAATTAGTAAGTTTAACAGACATGGTTTCATTTTTTGCGTTAAATTCGTTTGGTATGTTAACTATTACTTCTTCATTTATAATGTTATTTCCTATTAAAGTATTTAGCCGAATCAGTTTAGCTAACTTTCTCTTAATACCTATATGTGAAAAGAAAAGATAATTTCCCAATGTGGTGGCAGCTCCGCTATCGATTAAGCATCTTGTCTTAATGTTATTTATTGTTAGTACAATTATTGGTAGCTCGGCTCCGGAGGCTGTAAATGAAAATTTTGTGTTGCATGTTGTTCATCAACTTCCACAAAAGTAGGGAAATGGTTAACATTTCTATTCGGATATCTATGATTCATTGCGTTCTGCCTAAAATTCCCAGTTTGATTTTGAATGGGTAAGTTCCCATTATAACCTTGAGTAGGTAGTTTATGGTTTTGTAGGCTTCTACGATTACTAGTGTTACGAAAATTTACGTTGCCAAATGCCAAAGTCCCACTAGTGCCATTGTTTACATTTTGGGAATTTTTGCTTTGAAAATTATTTCGGAAATTAGGAAAATTATTCGCATATTTTGTATTCATGTTTATTAATTTAATATCTTTTATTAAATTGTTTTCAATATAAAAGGTATATGCTTTATCAATAGTGTTAATATGATTTTGTAATAACAAAGGCTTGATATTAATAGGTAAAAAATTTATATATATATCAAAAATCATTTGGTCGTTGTTACTAGGTGTATATAACATATCTGGTTCTAAACTAAATTTAGTGTTCATTAGACTTAAAATTTTTCTTAACTTATGATGCAATTCTTCAATATTTTTTTGCATCTACATTTAAGGCATCGCTTCTTAAATTAAAAAATGTTCTTTTAACGCCAATTTCTTCTTTTAGTTTTCTTAATATATTCTTCCAACTAGGACTAACTAAAGTTTGTATTACCTTTAATGCTTTGCCTTGAAGGCGGTTACCCAACACTGTTTGTAGAGTTTCATGATGTTCTGTCGCAGTCAGCTTTAGTACGGTGGAGACATCTTGCAAGTAGTTGCTCAGCGTATATTCATTTTCTCCAGTAAATGCAGGTAAGCTTTTCGTGCTTCACGCAGACTCTCCGCTAATGTTAATGCCATGTTGAAATGTTAGCTCTCTTACTCTCTAATCTGATGAGCGCAGTAAGCCGTGATAGGTGGGTTTTTGTGATGTGGATGATCTGGGTGGCGTGATACTACAGTAACCTCAGATGTTAAATTTTTATTTTACTTTCCTTTTAATTTTCGTGAACTTTGTTGAATTTGGATGATCTGGGTGGCGTGATTAAACAGTACCCTCAGATGTTAAATTTTTATTTTAATTTTCTTTTAATTTTCGTGAAATTTGTTGAATTTTGCCGTTAAGAGTTAATATGTGTATTTTGTTTTTTTCGGAACTGTAGAAAATATTTTTTTATTCGTCCACTTAGAGTTCATTAGCGAAGTTGGATAGCACAGTTAACGTCTTAAATTTTTGGTTTTTTTTTTTCAATTACATAAACAACCACAAGTTACATATATATGGATCTCAATCTCTTTACATAGCTGCTATTATGTTAAATTTATTTATCTATATATAGAGATCCACAATGTTAATGTACTTAACATATAACACCCACTCTACTAAGAATCTTATTAATATCGTATGTTAAGCTAAGGTATAAATAATGATGTTACGTTAAACTAAGAATTAATTAAGAAAGGTATTACTTTAGCGGTTTGACGCTTCGTCTTTCCGTCTTGAACTTAAATAAATATAGATTTAAATAAAATTAAATAAAAAGGTTTTTTGATACATAACTGGATTTCAACCGGGTTAGACAAAAAACATAACTGGCGACGAGGATGGGATGTGGATAAAAAGTTCCACATCCAGTGATTACGAATTTTTCGCAAACGAAATGTTTTTTTTAATATTACTAAATATAATGTTCGTACATATAAGTAAATAAGTGAAAAAAAGCATGTTAATGGACTTTAACCGTAATAGATTTTAATTTCTACACCATAAACTATTCCACATTAAAATTTTAATTGAAAAAAAAAACAAAAATTTAAGACGTTAACTGTGCTATCCGATCGCAAAAACTTTTTAATTCTACGTTATAAACTATTCCTCATTAAACCTTTAAGTGAACCAAAAAACAAAAATTTACTGTGCTATTCGAGCGTATAAACTATTAATTCCTACATTAATTTTTGGTAAAACAAATTTCATTAAAAAAGTGATTAGGAAATGTGAAAATAAATATACGACAAAATCCAACAAATAGAATAAAAACTATAGAAGTGCTAAACTCATTTTGTGTAAAACGAATATTCATATATTAACTTCATTACAACAAATTGGGAAGCGTTAAAATAAAACTGCTGCAAAATCAAAAAAAAAAACATTATTGTGCAAAGTGATTATATATTACACAAAAAGAACATTAGCACCGCTGTTAATGATTAAAATTACAAAAATAACAAAGGTACTAAACCAAAATTACATACAAAATAAAATCCCCAACTTCGCTAATGAACTCTAAGTGGACGAATAAAAAAATATTTTCTACAGTTCCGAAAAAAACAAAATACACATATTAACTCTTAACGGCAAAATTCAACAAATTTCACGAAAATTAAAAGAAAATTAAAATAAAAATTTAACATCTGAGGGTACTGTTTAATCACGCCACCCAGATCATCCAAATTCAACAAAGTTCACGAAAATTAAAAGGAAAGTAAAATAAAAATTTAACATCTGAGGTTACTGTAGTATCACGCCACCCAGATCATCCACATCACAAAAACCCACCTATCACGGCTTACTGCGCTCATCAGATTAGAGAGTAAGAGAGCTAACATTTCAACATGGCATTAACATTAGCGGAGAGTCTGCGTGAAGCACGAAAAGCTTACCTGCATTTACTGGAGAAAATGAATATACGCTGAGCAACTACTTGCAAGATGTCTCCACCGTACTAAAGCTGACTGCGACAGAACATCATGAAACTCTACAAACAGTGTTGGGTAACCGCCTTCAAGGCAAAGCATTAAAGGTAATACAAACTTTAGTTAGTCCTAGTTGGAAGAATATATTAAGAAAACTAAAAGAAGAAATTGGCGTTAAAAGAACATTTTTTAATTTAAGAAGCGATGCCTTAAATGTAGATGCAAAAAAATATTGAAGAATTGCATCATAAGTTAAGAAAAATTTTAAGTCTAATGAACACTAAATTTAGTTTAGAACCAGATATGTTATATACACCTAGTAACAACGACCAAATGATTTTTGATATATATATAAATTTTTTACCTATTAATATCAAGCCTTTGTTATTACAAAATCATATTAACACTATTGATAAAGCATATACCTTTTATATTGAAAACAATTTAATAAAAGATATTAAATTAATAAACATGAATACAAAATATGCGAATAATTTTCCTAATTTCCGAAATAATTTTCAAAGCAAAAATTCCCAAAATGTAAACAATGGCACTAGTGGGACTTTGGCATTTGGCAACGTAAATTTTCGTAACACTAGTAATCGTAGAAGCCTACAAAACCATAAACTACCTACTCAAGGTTATAATGGGAACTTACCCATTCAAAATCAAACTGGGAATTTTAGGCAGAACGCAATGAATCATAGATATCCGAATAGAAATGTTAACCATTTCCCTACTTTTGTGGAAGTTGATGAACAACATGCAACACAAAATTTTCATTTACAGCCTCCGGAGCCGAGCTACCAATAATTGTACTAACAATAAATAACATTAAGACAAGATGCTTAATCGATAGCGGAGCTGCCACCACATTGGGAAATTATCTTTTCTTTTCACATATAGGTATTAAGAGAAAGTTAGCTAAACTGATTCGGCTAAATACTTTAATAGGAAATAACATTATAAATGAAGAAGTAATAGTTAACATACCAAACGAATTTAACGCAAAAAATGAAACCATGTCTGTTAAACTTACTAATTTCACAGAGACAGCATTTGACTGCATAATAGATGTCAACATTTTAGGTCCCATTGGAGCTACAATTAATTTCCAAACAAATTCAGTGATAGTTAATGATAGCGAAATTAGGTTTCCTAATAATAAATTCGAAATTAACTACGATGAAGTTCATTGTCTAGAAAAAGTTGAATTAACTGAATTTAAAAATTTAATGCCCTTAGAACTTAATACTGAAGAAAGTAAACGATTACAAAACTTTCTACATAAAATTAAAAATACATTTTACATTGAAGGTCAAAATTTAACTACTACTAATTGTATTAAACATAAAATTATAACAAAATCTGATAGACCGATTTATTGCAGAAATTATCGACACCCTCAAATCTTAGAAGATGAAATAGAAACACAAATAAACGACATGCTTAAGCAAAATATAATTAGGCATAGCAAATCTCCATATAATTCTCCATTATGGATTGTAAAAAAAAAAATCAGATAACTCAAATACTCAAAAATGGCGTCTAGTAATTGATTTTAGAAAACTGAATGAAATTACTATAGACGACAAATTTCCACTACCGAATATTGAGGCACTTTTTGATAAATTGGGTAAAGCTCAATATTTTTCTTCATTAGACCTTGCAAAGGGTTTTCATCAGATACTAATGGATGAAAACCATATTGAAAAAACAGCATTCTCTACATCCAAAGGTCATTTTGAGTTTGTAAGAATGCCTTTCGCACCGTCTTGCAGGAAACAGAAAACTATTTCACGTTTTTCTTCAATCACATATGACTAAAGTTCTTCATGCGGACATTAACCAAATTTATCGATTCATTGACACGGTGAAAATTCACCATAGACAAGCGCGAAGCATAAACAGAATTGGCACTGCGTTAAAATACTTAGCCGGAACTCCAGATTGCGACGATTTTGACGAACTAAAATTTAAAACACAGGAACTTATAGAATCCAATGACCGTAAATTTTTCATAAATACTCAGATACAACAGCAGAACGACAAACTAACTGAGACTGTAAACAAAATTATTTCTAATACAAAAAAAGCCAACATTGACACTGGTCATCTTTTCGAACTACTAATGGCCAGAAATAGGGCAGTTATATCAGATTTGCACAATATAATTTATTCCATGGCTTTAGGTAAATTAAATGTTGTAAATCCTATAATTTTGGATTCAGTTGAAATTTCACTTTAAATGTAAGTAATTCTAAGTTAAAAACTTTTCAAAATAATGATATAGTATACTTTATTGTTAAGTTTCTTAGAATACAAAAAGTATGCAGCTTAGTTAGGGTTTTTCCGGTGGCACACGACGACAAAATAATTTTTTTGGAGACCGATACTGTTGCGGATTGTGGCAATTCAACAATTCCAGTTAAAAACTGCACGACAGCGCTATCTGCAAGTTTCTGTCAAATAGAAACAGATTCTACATGTGTGAGGCAACTATTTAATAATAACAAGGCGACATGCAAAACTAACTATAATAACCTTGATCCGATCGGCGAGGTGTACAGTGGCTTAATCATCATAAACGACCAAACAGTCGAAGTTCGGGAAGAGGAAACATCATCGGTTACGATATCCGGCACTTATTCAGTGACGTTCGAAAGAGAAGTTTGCATAAATGGTACAACTTTTTTCAATGAAAAAGTGAAGGCAACGCTCCCACCTGGGATTCGCTCAACACATTTTGTTGACTTGACCGACCATTTGGAAATTTTAAGCCAACCTTATCTGCGCAAAATTAATTTCATGAACCTTGGACTCATTGGAAAGCTAGATGAAATGGTCCATAGCCGCACTACCCTCTGCATGTTACTGATACTGGCCGTTGCTATCATAGGTGCAACATTAGTATTTTGGATACGCAGGATGAGTGAACGTCTAAAGGATACGAATGACAGGAAGGAAGCGTTAACCAAGATCATGCAAGCGGTCGCGGACGGTCTCGATTTAGAAGGGGGGCAGTTAATGCATTGGTCTGCTAGCGTTCTTAGAGCTACTCTACACCAGCCAGTAAGCGTGAGAATAGTCCGCGACAGCATTTTCACATCAATTGGCAAATTCTTTGCTACTCCAATATCGACGCGGTTGTCTAAACGACAACAACAACAGCAGAGTCACTTTGCAGTCACAGCAGAATTGCCAAAATTGTTCCAAAGCTTAGGGAATCAGACAGGGCTCATATTTTTAAGTTTTAGTCTTAAGCTAGACTTTAAGAGGAGTACCTAGTGCTTAGTAAAATTAAATTGAAAAACATTAAAATTTAAAGTGGAGAAACAGTTTGGTTAATAAGATTATTGAATTATAAACCTAAAGAACAATTTTTTATTTCCTGGATAACAGCCGTAAGGACTTAAGGAATAATCGAAACAATTTTTATTTCCTGGACAACAGCCGTAAGGACTGGAGAATTAATTTATACGCAGGTACAACTCTTGCTTTCAAGTGCCATCTTTTGGCGCAACTAAAGTATTAACAGAATCAGGTTATATGACTACATTCAAAATTCAAGGCCAGACTTACCATCGAGCAGGATCGCTGTACTTGAAACTGATCAGAATCCGTAATATTTGCAGATATATTTTACAGGAAATACTGATGTTCAGACTGATTAAAGTTGTGGGAACAATTCAGGGGTAAATCGCGATATTTTGGGCGTATTACAACAAATGCTACATGACGAAAATAGCTTAGTACACATGTTTAAGAATGCTCTTGATAATGATTATATAATTGTCATAAGAGCAGACAAACACCAATGGGAGACCACGAACGACGCAACAATGCACCAACATCAAACTAAGTTGCAATTATTATTATATTATTATCGGCAATGATTTGGATAAAAGGGATATTGTTTTTCACAAACAAAGTAACGCACTGCAGCGTATATCCGAAACTCACAGGTCATATGACGCTCTACAGTATCCGTTGCCTTTTTGGGAAAGCGAAGATGGATACAGTTTTAACGTGTATCAAATTGACTCTGTGACACATGCCCCACGAACAAGAAAGTTTTAGCATTGAATTTCTACCTTTTACGTTGTGGACGACTTTTTCAATAGTTTTTGGTCGACATGTACGCAAAATATGAAAGTGAACTTATTTTATTCTTAAGAATGAATCAAAAGAAACTCCGTGCAGAAGAATACGTTCATCTCCGAAATGCTATATCAATAGATGGCAATACAGACGATATTGGGAAAATGGTAATTCTACCTTCCTCATTTACCGGCAGCTCTCGACATATGCACGAAGAAATTACGGGCCCCCTGATCTATTTATTACATTTGTTTGCAATCCTAAATAGAATGGAATTGATCTGACATGATCTGACTGCGAAAGTTTTCAAGCAGAAATTGATTAAACTAGTGAACGCAGACATCAAATTAAAAATATTCGGTGAGGTTACATGCTTCATGTATACGATTAAGTGGCAGAAAAGAGGTTTACCGCATGCTCATATACTTATCTAGCTAAAAGAAAAAAAATCATTCTGATCACATTGACAAGATCACCTCAGCAGAACTTCCTGACAAAGAAACAGATCCGCTGTTATTTAAAGTCATTAGCACAAGCATGATCCACGGTCCTTTCGGTACATTTAATACTATCTCGCCATGTATGAAAGATGGACAGTGCACGAAAAGGTATCCGCCTGCTTTCCTTATTGAAACTCAAGCTGGTCAAGGTTTTTTTCAAATATTTCTTTATTTATTGGATCTGATTAGTAAAGCCTAACAATAAGTTCAAATCGTAAATCTTTTTAAACCTAGGTAGGTAGGTAGGAGTGCAGCCCTGTTATCTCTCGGGCTCAATTAACACTTGATGTGCCATTTTGATACACATGTTTCCCAAATGGCCAGTGCCTGTTGTGGTAGCTGCTACTCTGTAGATATTTTTTCTTGACCTATTTAATAAGTCGTTGGCTCTTTTCCTGTCATATGTTGGCCATAATTGTTTAGTTATGACGCATTTTGTAATGTTTTTCCACCTGTTATTTGCAACTTGTTGGAATTGTCTATTGATCTCTCCTTTGATCGATCCTAGCGGGCTTGGTATTAGCTCCGCCTCGGATTCGTTGAGAAAAGCTCCTGCCTTTGCAAATTCGTCTGCTTCTTCGTTACCGAAAATGTTCCTGTGGCCGGGAACACAGATCAAGTCTAGTTAGAGCTTGTCTTTTATTGAGCTTAGTGCTCTCTTGCAGTTGTAAACTATACTGGAATTTGTCATGGGTGAAGACAAGCCAGGAGCGCCGCCTGGCTATCCATAAATATAGTTGCTTTATGTATATTCTCGGGGTTTTTAAATATAACTTCGCAGGCTTTTTCTATGCCTAGTACTTCTGCTTGGAAGATGCTAGCCGAGTTCGGTAGACGTATTGAGAGAGATATGCCTAGATTAGCGAAGAACACCTCAGTGCCTACTCCGCTGTCTATTTCGGATCCGTCGGTATAGACTGAGATGGTATCCTTCTCTCCTATTGAACCTCTTCGCCATTCTCTTCCAGATGGTATCTTCACCTGGAAGTGTCTATTGAAATCCAGCTTTGGGAGAATGTAGTCTGATTTATTAATGGTGAGCTTGTTTAGGATTACACTTTTTCCGTAGTTCTGCTGATTCCAACCACCCAGTTCTTTTATTCCATCGCCTCAATAGCTGCTGTTTTTTGAATCAAAATGTCCATGAGTAGTTGGCGCAGGCCCACATTGAGTGCATCAGTCGGACATGACCTGATTGCACCAGTAAAACCCGCACATGCTGTTCTTTGTATTCCATTTAATTTTCTAATGTTGTATTGTTTGTTTAGCGCTGGCCACCATACCAGAGCTCCAATTCTTGCTGACGATTCTCTTACAAGTATAGTAGGCCATGTATGCTTTATTTATTCTTTTTCCTATATTTATTTTCCAGGACAGTTTGGTGTCAATCTCCACCCCCAACTATTTATTTGTGGGGAATAGAGTGAGTGTTGTACCGTATAGTAGCGGAAGTTGAAACTGAGGGATTTTGATTCTGCTTGTGAATAGCATCAGTTCTGTTTTGTTCGGGTTAACTCCTAGTCCGTTGTTTTTAGCCCATAGGCTTAACCTACGAAGTGCTCTTTCGATAATCTCGCTGACTGTTGAAGGAAACATGCTTGATACCAACAACACTATATGGTCTGCATACGCTACTGCTTTCACTGCTCCACCGTTTAGTTAGAGTAGTATTTCGTTCAGCGCTACAACCCTGTTTAGATGACTTAAGCATCTCCCCGAATGTATACCTCACTCTACCTTGGAAAAACTGGCGCACCCTACCAAGACCGCTTAATACACCACATCCGATGGCATCACACACTTACATCACCACACCACACCAACACAACTCACCACGCCTGTACCCACTCAACAAAAAGGATGGACATCGGGATGGGAGTTCAATTCGTTCTAAGCAATTCATACGATACACTGCGCCGTTTCAACATCTCGCGACTCTACCCCGCAATTATACTTTTCGACCTCCATCCACGAGAACTCGATCGCCAGCTCCAGGATTTTCGCCACCCCCAGGATTTTCGCCACCCCGTTTAGCGACACTTACATTTATTAAAATTAAATTGTGTAACGTTTATAATAATAAAACCTATAATTCTGTTGATGAGATTGTAAAAATACAAACAAAATTAATTTTTTATAAAATAAGTTTCGTATACTTTTAATCATGGTCCTTCGAGCCTCAACGAAAGGCACCTTTGGTTTTTAACAGACAAATTAAAAACAATAATAAACAATTTTGGTGGGAAAAAACAAACGAAGTGCAAAGTGAAATATATACATACATACATAAAGTGCCGTGAAGAAAAACAAAAAACAACAAAGTGCAGTGCCTCAAACAGGACAAAGAAAAAATAAAAATAAAATAAAATAGACAAAACAAATTAAGGTATACCTTTATGTAATACAAGGAACAAAAAGAAGTGGAGTGCAGTACTCTGAAAATATATAAGTTAACACAATATTTTATGAACTTCTACATAAATTCCATTCCCACATTATATGCTAGAAACATACAAACCGTTTGCATACTTTGGAGTCCTATTACAACCAAAAGTGCAACTGCGCTAAACGCGCATCCGCTAAATTCTTAAGTGAGCGAAACACGCGCAACCATGTCTTCTCCCCCAAAACCAAATAACTGCAGGTGAGCGCTACACGCGCAAACCCTTTTAGCTGACCAAGCATCTTTGGTCACGTAGGCCGGCTCAAGCATAGGTTAGATTATAAACTTTAAAGTTAAGTGTAGTTAGTTTTATAATAAAGCTCAAGAGAAGCACATAGTGCTGATTAATAAACGCATTGTTTTATTTTTTATGTTATATATGTATATACAGACATTCGTATACGTACGTATGTAAATGCAGAGAAGGTGAACTAACAAATACAAAAACAAATCACAAGGAAAATCAAAATATTAACAGTTCCAACAAAAAAAAGAGAACCAAAACAACAGAGAGAATATCGGGCGCGAGACCACCAACCTAAAAGTATGTACATAAATACAACAAATACTATTCGGGCGCGAACAAAAAAACAAAAAAAAAAACAACAGCAACAGCACAAGGAGGTAGCCAGCTGGAGCACAGAAATTGGGAGATTACGAACAGGCATGGTATGAACTGGAATATACCCTACAAAACCAAAGTGAGCGTATTCAGTTCTTCTTCTTCTTTACTGGCGTAGACACCGCTTACGCGATTATAGCCGAGTCAACAACAGCGCGCCAGTCGTTTCTTCTCTTCGCTACGTGGCGCCAATTGGATATTCCAAGCGAAGCCAGGTCCTTCTCCACTTGGTCCTTCCAACGGAGTGGAGGTCTTCCTCTTCCTCTGCTTCCCGCGGCGGGTACTGCGTCGAATACTTTCAGAGCTGGAGCGTTTTCATCCATCCGGACAACATGACCTAGCCAGCGTAGCCGCTGTCTTTTAATTCGCTGAACTATGTCAATGTCGTCGAAAACTCCCAAAGTCGACTCATCCGTTGTTGACATCGTCCAAGCCTCTGCACCATATAGCAGGACGGGAATTATAGAGTTTGGTTTTTGTTTGTCGAGAGAGGACTTTGCTTCTCAATTGCCTACTTAGTCCAAAGTAGCACCTGTTGGCAAGAGTTATCCTGCGTTGGTGGTGTTTACGCTGGTTCCAAGATAGACGAAATTATCTACAACTTCAAAGTTATGACTGTCAACAGTGACGTGAGTGCCCAGTCGCGAGTGCGACGACTGTTTGTTTGATGACAGGAGATATTTCGTCTTGCCCTCGTTCACTGCCAGACCCATTTCTTTTGCTTCCTTGTCCAGTCTGGAGAAAGCAGAACTAACGGCGCGGGTGTTGAGGCCGATGATATCAATATTATCGGCATACACCAGCAGTTGCACACTCTTATAGAAGATGGTACCTTCTCTATTGAGTTCTGCAGCTCGAACTATTTTCTCCAGTGGCAGGTTGAAAAAGTCGCACGATAGGGAATCGCCTTGTCTGAAACCTCGTTTGGTATCGAACGGCTCGGAGAGGTCCTTCCCGATTCTGACGGAGCTTTTCGTGTTGCTCAACGTCAGCTTACACAGCCGTATTAGTTTTGCGGGGATACCAAATTCAGACATCGCGGCATAAGGGCAGCTCCTTTTCGTGCTGTCGAAAGCAGCTTTGAAATCGTTGAAAAGGTGGTGCGTGTCGATTTTCCTTTCACGGGTCTTTTCCAAGATTTGGCGCATCGTGAATATCTGGTCGGTTGTTGATTTACCAGGTCTAAAGCCACACTGATAAGGTCCAATCAGTTTGTTGACGGTGGGCTTTAATCTTTCACACAATACGCTCGACAGAACCTTATATGCGATGTTGAGGAGGCTAATCCCACGGTAGTTGGCGCAGATTGTGGGGTCTCCTTTTTTATGGATTGGGCATAGCACACTTAAATTCCAATCGTTGGGCATACTTTCGTCCGACCATATTTTGCAAAGAAGCTGATGCATGCACCTTATCAGCTCTTCGCCGCCGTATTTGAATAGCTCGGCCGGTAATCCATCAGCCCCTGCCGCTTTGTTGTTTTTCAGACGGGCAATTGCTATTCGAACTTCTTCATGGTCGGGCAATGGAACGTCTGCTCCATCGTCATCGATTGGGGTATCGGGTTCGCTTTCTCCTAGTGTTGTGCGTGCACTGCCATTCAGCAGGCTGGAGAAGTGTTCCCTCCATAATTTAAGTATGCTCTGGGCATCGGTGGCTAGATCACCTTGGGGGGTTCTACAAGAGTATGCTCCGGTCTTGAAACCTTCTGCAAGCCGCCGCATCTTTTCGTAGAATTTTCGAGCATTACCCCTGTCGGCCAGCTTATCAAGCTCTTCGTACTCACGCATTTCGTCCTCTTTCTTTTTCTGTCTACAAATGCGTCTTGCTTCCCTCTTCAACTCTCGGTATCTATCCCATCCCGCACGTGTTGTGGTCGATCGTAACGTTGCGAGGTAGGCAGCCTGTTTTCTCTCCGCTGCGACACGGCACTCCTCGTCGTACCAGCTGTTCTTTTGCGCTTTCCGAAAGCCAATGGTTTCGGTTGCAGCTGTACGTAAGGAGTTTGAAATGCCGTCCCACAGTTCCCTTATACCGAGTTGTTGACGAGTGCTCTCAGAGAGCAGGAGTGCAAGCCGAGTAGAAAAACGTTCGGCTGTCCGTTGTGATTGCAGCTTCTCGACGTCGAACCTTCCTTGTGTTTGTTGGCGTGCGTTTTTTGCTGCACAGCGGCGGGTGCGAATCTTGGCAGCAACAATATAGTGGTCCGAGTCGATGTTAGGACCTCGGAGCGCACGCACATGATCGATCTGGTTAGTGGTTTTTCAATCCGGAGACAGCCAGGTAGCTTGATGTATCTTCTTATGCTGGAATCTAGTACTACAGATAACCATATTTCGGGCCCCGGCAAAGTCGATCAGCTCAACCCATTTGGGGATGTTTCCTCGTGGAGGTTGAATTTACCGACCGTAGTGCCAAAGTTACCTTCTTTGCCCACCCTGGCATTGAAGTCGCCAAGCACGATTTTGACATCGTGGCGGGGGCATCTCTCATAAGTGCGCTCCAAGCACTCATAAAAGGCATCCTTGGTCACATCGTCCTTCTCTTCCGTCGGGGCGTGGGCGCAAATCAGCGGTATGTTGAAGAACCTCGCTTTGATGCGGATTGTGGCTAGACGTTCATTCTCCGGAGTGAATGAAAGTACTCGGCGACAGAGTCTCTCTCCCACCACGAATCCAACACCAAACTTGCGCTCCTTTATATGGCCCCTGTAGTAAATGTCACAAGGACCTACTCGTCTCTGTCCTTGTCCCGTCCATCGCATTTCTTGGACGGCGGTGATGTCAGCCTTTATCTTTACGAGGACATCTACCAGCTGGGCAGCGGCACCTTCCCAATTAAGGGACCGGACATTCCAGGTGCACGCCCTCAAATCATAGTCCTTATTTCGTTTGCCATGGTCGTCATCAAAAAGGGGGTCTCTCATCCGAGGCTGTCTAAACTTTTGCATTGGGGATGTTTTTTTACGTGGCGGGTCCCAAACCCAGCGCACAACCCTATGCAGGGGGTGTTTCGCCTTCTCTCTTTAGCTCGCCTTCAAACGGATGTTCTTAGGCTACCCAGAGGATACTTGGTCAAAGACCGGAAGTCGTGAGCTGCCTGAGTCATATGTAAAAGAATCGTTTCTGGCCACTCCCAAGTGAATGGCGATCAGAGAACTTTCCTCACTTGCGTGAACTTCTACACATGACTCCATCCTCCGCGTATTCAGTTCAGTTAATATAATTTTACCATGCATATACATATGTATGTAAAAATGTATTGGTTTATGTACATGTACAATTCCATAACGCTATTTAATACGGTTAATAAAGATTTCGGATTTAACGATAATAAGCCGGCATTATACATATTAACTAATTAAAAACTTATTGCGTACTTCTACTTGGCTTTGCGTATTTAAATACACTCTCCTAAATAACTAGATAGTTCAAGTATTTACCTGCAAGAATTTAACAACAAAAAAAGACAACAGTAAGCAGGATCAACAAATAAGCAAAAGTAAATTTAAACTCAGGCAGAAATACATACTTATATGCTGTTTTATACACAGTGTATAAACATACATACTACACTTACATATGTACATATATATATATATTATATTATATACATATGTACATAATAAATACACTTGCTTACATTTTAAATTTAAAATACATATTTGCATATGCAGCATTTAACAAAGGAAAATACTCCTTTTCTATTACGTTTTCTCGCACTCTCACCTTTGCGCAAAAATATAAGTACGTTATAAAATACCATACATTGCGTTTTATTAAATTATTTAACATTTTAAATAACTAATCGTTAAATTCCGTACACAAGTAAAAGCGGTAAAACGAAATAAAATCATTTGTATTACATACAAAAAAAATCTCATAAAAACAGTTCAACACAATATACATAATTTGTCAGAACTATAGAAAATACAAATTAACACGTACTTTTTGTACAACCACATATTCTAATGTCCACATTGGCATCTATTCGGCAATACCACTTGTTCTTTGGCAAACCAAAACAAGCAGGATTGCATACAAAAAGCAAATTGATCTCTCTAACGAGCTCTCAATTGCTTACGAATAAAGCATATTCATAAACACACAAACAATTCGTGCATAATTTTGTAAAGAGCGCATTGATCTCTTCAGCGAGCTCTCAATTGCACAAAACATGAGCTTATACAAGTCCAAGTATTAGGGTGTACCTAAATACAAATCATTCGGACAACAAATATTTTAATTGATAAAAAGCGAGGTTTTTAATAACAATTAACAATTCAAATATATTTTCGAACTAAAATATAAATAAATAATATTATTTTGCAAAAATGGTTAACAACAACAATAAACAAAATACACCTGCAGGAGCTACACGCCCAAAACAGGTTGCTAAATTTATTTCAGAAAGTGACATTTTAACAAGATACTGCTCTAGATTCGCCTCTTCACCGATTCAAGAAAACTCTGAATCGTTATTAGAAATAAAACGTCAAATTCGTAAAAATTTCTGGACTCGTCTCAAAGCGGCTCATGAAGTCATAGTAGAATCCGACGATTCAAACCTATCACAAAATATGAAACAATCGGCTTCAAAAAAACTGAAAACTGCTTAGACCAATATGAAGAAACAAAAGCTATGATCTCCGATCAATTAAAGCTAACAAAAGCAATTGCACCTACACCAAATCCGAGAGTAGAGCTGCCACAAATGCAACAATATCAAGAGGCAAGTTCAGGCATCCATCTCGAGGTGTCCGCATGTGTCACAGAAATTTTATGGAGGTTATGAAGAATGGCGTCCTTCCGGGATATGTTTACAGCCGCTTACATCAACCATCCGCAACTATCAAAAGCACAAAAATTGTATCATCTCAGATACAAAACAAAAGGTCAAGCAGGCATAATAATAAAACAGTTCGCTCTTAATGACGATAATTTCTATTTGGCTTGGGAAGCTCTAAAAGCAAGATACGAAAATGAAAGAATACTGGTCGATAAACAAGTAACGACACTAATGAACTTGCCAAAAATTAAGGAAGGAACAAGTGTAGAATTCATCCAACTCATCACGAAAAAAGTGCCCAACGTGGCAACAAATGAAATATTTTCTCACCACCCAATATAAAATTGCGGAAAGGTTAGAAGAAAAAATTATCAAAACTAAGAACAAACACGACCAAAATGGAAGCTTAAATAGACCCAAAGTTAGTAACAAAAACAATTCAAACAAAAACTTTTACAAAACGCAATCGTTCACATCTGAACTGAAAAAACAAACGTCATGCGAATTATGTAAAAGAGGGTATAGGCTTATATCTTGCGAAAAGTTTAAAAACATAAAAGTTAACGAACGAAATAATTTTGTCAGGTCAAAAATACTTTGCACAAATTGCTTGTCACATGCGCACACGTATAAAAATTACAAAAGCAAATTTAACTGCTTATATTTTCATAAAAGACATCATACAATGCTTCATTACAGCACATATCCCATCTCACCTCAAAGGAGCGCATTTACAAAACCAGTTTAATTACAAAAGCAAATCCCGAAAGCCAAAATACTAAAAATTGCCAAGAGACACTATGTTTCTCAAAGGCACAAAAAGTTCAAACGCTGCACAGCGAAACACAAAGAGAACTAGTTACAGAACTAGCTACCACCATACCAACTCAAGTTGAGAAAAAATCAAATCATAAAATCAATACCTTATTTCACAATTATGGAGAATTCAAGAGATAGGGAAACTTCCCCGAATATTAAATAAAACTCCCCAAAATCAGTATTGTAAGGGCTACTCGAGAGCCACCACTACTCGATCAAATAATGGCCGGTACGTCGTACGACTAAAGCCACAATTTTTCAATACTCCACAAATTGGAATTAATGGAGCCGTTTTCCATTCCCGGCCACTCTCTTGCAAGATCCCTCTATTATCATAGTCCTAACTCCAGGTCTAAGGAATACCCATTCTGGCCGTATCTGAGCCAGGCGTGGAGTTACTATCCTTTATAAACTGATAACACAGAAAAGGCAACTAACAAACAGCTAGTTTACCAAGCCGATGGTAAAGAAATTTTAAATAAAACCACAATTAATAAGCCGTCACTAAAGAAATTGTCAACAACCGCCAATAAAAATGTATACAAACGAGTTTAAAAATAATTCAAGTCGTCAAGTCGTAAAATATGAAGGGAATTTCAATACGACCCGTTCATACATGTTGAAGTTACTTATTTCAAACACCAATTCCCGCCGAAATACATTGAACATCATATACGTAATACTAGGCAAAAAATTTGCCTAGGGGGCCCAGTATGTTTAAATGGCTTAAGCATGTATACCTCACTCTACCTGGGAAAAACTGGCGTCACCACACCACACCAACACAACTCACCACACCTGTACCCACTCAACAAAAAGGATGGACATCGGGATGGGAATTCAATTCGTTCTAAGCAATTCATACACTGCGCCGTTTCAACATCTCGCGACTCTACCCTGCGATTATAATTTTCGACCTCCATCCACGATCGCCAGCTCCAGCAAGTCGAAACAGGATTCTCGTCACCCCGTTTATCGACACTTACATTTATTAAAATTAAATTGTGTAACGTTTATAATAATAAAACCTATAATTCTGTTGATGAGATTGTAATAATACAAACAAAATTCATTTTTTATAAAATAAATTTCCTATACTTTAGAAGCGGAGAGAGGACTCCTCCTTGAGGCGTCCCTCTACGCACATAACTTGTTTGCCTTGCAGCGCCGTGTGAAGCTATAATCTTCCTATTCTCAAGCATCGAAGTATCCATCTGCACACAGTGTCATCTATGCCACCATGTGCCAGAAATTTAATTATAGCATTTACTTCTATGTTATTGAAGGCGACCTCTATGTCTAGAAAAGCAGCCATGGTATATTGTTTGTGGTGTAGTGTTTTTTCAATTACACTTATCACCTCGTGAAGGACAGTTTCGGTTGATCGGCCGTTTATGTTGGGACCTCGATAACTTCTCAGCCATTATTGTTCTTACAATATCAAATCTATTTGCCTTTCTAGGAACTTCAGCATAAAGGATGTAAGTGTTATAGGTCTAAAATCCTTGGCATTGTCGTGTGTTGTTCTGCCTGGTATTGGAAGGAACATAACTTTACTTCTTTTCCAACTTCTTGGGATGTAAGATAGTTGAATGCTAGCTTTGTATATACTTTCAAGCCTTTGAAGCGTTGGTTCTACCAGTTCTTGCAGCATTATGGGCATAACCCCGTCAGGACCTGCCGCTTTAAATGGTGCAAAACTATTTATGTCACATTTGATTTTGCTTTTGTCTACTATTTGGCTTTGGTAATTAGCTGCGTTTAACGGTGGTTCTGGTTGAACCCTCGTTGAAGGTGTTTGCTGACTCCCGGGGAAGTGCGTTGTAGTTAGTACCTCCAGAGTCTCTTTTGCCGAGGAGGTCCAATCAATTCCCTCCGCCCTAATGTAGGCAGTATTAATATGATCTTTGGGTAGCATTTTGCTCAGCCTAGCGATTTCTCTGCAACTTTCTATCGATGTGCAGAAAGATCGCCATGAGTCGGTTTTTGCTTTTCTGACTGCCTTTTTGTATCTTTTCATAATATCTTTATATGGCTGCAAGATTTTGGTTCTAAAACTCTCATTGAAAGTTTTCCTCAGTTGTCTTCTCAAATTCTTGAGTTCACTGTTCCACCAAGGAAGAGACTTTCTCTTTTTCAGAACTGTTAGCGGAGTGGATTTATTGAAAGTTGTGGTTAAGATTTTTTCCACCTAATATCGCCCTTGTTGCATATACTTATATTGCTATTCAGAATATACTGCAAGAGTGGCTCACCTCTGGTGTTTATACTGGAGCTACCCCATACAGTGTGCCTTGCGTTTGCATCACACTCTATTAGGACATCTTCCTTCCTGTTTTCCTCTACTAGTCTGGTGAGCTTCTTCTATTGATAAGAATGAATGCCCTAGGTTTACCTTTGTTCCGTGTGTAAAAAAGGTTATAGTTGCTGCTGTTTAGCCCTTTAATGGTGTCTTCATTGATCCAGGGCTCCTGTAATAGGCTGATGTCGATGCCCCCCTCGTTCATGAGGGTTCTTAGATTCGCTGTAGCACTCATCTTCGTCAACCGCTTTGCCACCTTGGAAGATTTTTAGTTTGGTATTGCGAATTCCGAAGCTGATTTTGTAGTCAGTCTTCTTGAGAGCCTCAATAGACTCATCGCAAACGGCCACCAGTATTGGTCGACTTGCTTTATTTAGTAGGTATTTGTTGTCTAGGCTAAACTTAGAATTTTTCTTTAAAAGCCAATTTAAATTTGTTGCTCTTAGCTTCATACAAATTATTTTAATCTCTATATGTTTTCGCCATGTGAGCCTTCGATCCAGGTGAATCTCAAGATAAGTTACTTCATTCGCTTGAATGTAAGATGCTTTCATGCTCAGTAATATTTATACGCCAGTGGGCTAGCCATTTTTCGATCAAAGATAAGTGCTGCCCTAATACTTTTGATGCTCTGATGGGGCATTTGTTACGGCTTACTAGGGTTATGTCATACGCGTGGATGTCAATACGTTAGTAGCTGTTCGAATAACGGCTGTATATACAGGGTGGGCCATATAAAATTTTAAATTTAAAAAGTCAATAAAAAAACGGCTTGATATTTATCAAAGGTCTAACATTTATTTAAAAGGTGGTTTTATGAAATTTATTTGTTTAAAACAATTTCGGACAAATGACCACCCCGGCTGAGTTTACAGTAGCTTATCCGATCCACCCAATTTTGGAGTACTCTCTCGATGGTTTCAGGCCTTATGGCAGCTGCAGCACCTTGAATCTCGTACTTTAGATCTTGAATTGTTTCTGGATGGTTGGCGTAACATTTATCTTTAACAGCTCCCCACAGAAAATAGTCCAATGGGAGGCCAATTCACATCACCTCTTTTGCTGATTATGCGATTTTCGAAGGTAGGGCGTAAAATATTGAGTGTAGCGTTTGCTGTATGGCACGTAGCGCCGTCCTGCTGGAACCAAATGTTGTCCAAGTCTGCCTCTTCGAATTGCTTGAAGAAAAATTCGGTTAACATTCCACCAGACCAAAATCCGCACCATACAGTGATTCGTGCTGGGTGCATTGGCTTCTCGACGATTACTTGCGGGTTTTCTGTGCCCCAAATGCGACAATTCTGCTTGTTAACGTAACCATCGAGGTGGAAATGAGCCTCATCCGAAGATATGATTTTTCGGTAAAATTGACCATCCTCGGTTTTTTTTTCAATATTTCCCAGTTTTCTTCCAGTGAATAGCGTCCCATTTCGTAAATTTTAAACATTTTACTGAATATTTGCCACTTTCCGTATGGTATTTGACGTTTCCAATGTCGAAATATAGATAATTCAAATTTAAAACGTTAGATGGCCCACCCGTTATTATGTACAGAGTTGGGCCTAGCACGTTACCCTGAGGTACACCAGCCCTTATTACTCGTTCTTCTGATATTGTCTCCTACTTTAACTGTAAATTTCCTGTAACTTAAATATGACTCCAAAGTATTAAGCAATTCGTACGGTAAAACGTTTTTGATTTTCTATAAAAGGCCTTCATGCCTGACCTTATCGAACGCATGAGGTAAATCTAGAAAAATAGTTGAATTCTCTGTTTGTAATTTTATTTACTTGCTCTACAGTGGAATGTTCAGCACGAAACCGAATTGCTGCGTTGGTATTATAGTATTTTCGTGGAGGAAAGGAGTCATCATTGATAGTAACACTTTTTCAAATATTGTAGAAATACAGGGTATGTAGGAAAACGGTTGTATTAAGTCTTTCCCAGGCTTATTTATCATGATGATCTCCGACTTTTTCCACTAAGTTGGATAGTATCCGAAACCTAGAATTACATAAAAGAGAAAGGAGAGCACCGTTATAGCAATATCTGGTTACTCAATTAGCATTTTTGGAGTAATATTATCGTGTCCTGATGCCTTTTTCGGACTTTTATGGCTCTAGTAACTTCAAAGGTAGAAGCCCTTATAGACACAAGCAACTCGTTAGCGGTAGTGGGCAAATATGGCAACTTAAAGTTATTGTTTGAGCAACTGTCTTAGAGGCATGTTGGAATCTACTGGTTGCTTAAAAAACTTTTGGGCTTCCCAAAGGTAGTTTTACTTGCTAAAATTTGGACACAGTTTCTTTATATAATGTCCAGTATTGTATTCTTCCTCGCGTTTAAGCGTTTTTTTTAACTTTCGTACAGCAGATTTCAGTTTAAGCAGAGTTGAAGGGAAGCGATTTAACTGCAATTCACGCCTAGCTCGTCTTTTCTCACTTACAAGTTTCTCTATTTCATTATTGGGGACCTTTCTAAAACCAACTGGTTTATTGTTTATTTTTGGTGTTGCCAATACAGCTGCATTAGTTATTACATCATTAAATTCTCTTATATTTTCATCAATGTCTCTTCCTGTATTTATTTTGCAATCAATATTGATGTGGCTGTTGATATCTTTCAACACTTCAACCAGTTAGTTTCATGTGATGTTAGAGAAACCTTTGGCTCAAATATCATGGGCTGTTCGTATAACTTTATTAGTACTGGAGAATGGTCAGGTGATAAGTATGTACATGTATCAGCTGTCATAAGCCATCTATCTACATTTTTGACTACAGCAAAATCTATTAAGTGTGGTATTTTTTTCTATCACTTTGCTAGTATGTCGGCTTACCAGGAGATGTTATATCCAGCTTATTATGCTTATTCATAATAGTATAGCTGTCGTCCTTTCGAATTAATAAGAAGTGAGCCCCAGTACGTGTGTTTTGCGTTGTAATCTCCACCTGCTAGAAATCTTTGACCTAGTGTTCCAAAAAAGTCTTTAAATTCGCTATTAAAACGAGGTGGACAGTATATAGCCGTTTAAGTCACAACCCCGATTTTTTAGTGAGATTGTTGTAGCTTGTAACTGTGGTGTAGCATGAGATTCAACATTGCTGTGCCACCATGCGCGTTTCCTTCCGGAGGATTTGTAGCATAGAGTCGAAATCCCGCTATATTGAAATTATTTTTATTTGCATTATATCTATATTTTTTCAGACAGAAATCTGACAATTTCTAATTTATGTTGGTTAACACCGTTAGCATTCCATATACAGATATTTAGTAAGCTCATTTTTTACTTAGTCAAATTTTGCAGCATTTGATTTTGTGATTTTATTAAAACTTTGATCATGTTTTGCATGGTAGATATAAATTGTGTCATACACTGTGTAAGATTTATAATCAAAGTTTCAATACCTCCATTTGGAGGATTTTGCTGCAGTTGCATTTGCACAGTGTTGCCTTTCACCACATTTGCATAGCTTCCTTGAATACTATTATTGTTAGAAATAATAGGATTTGAACTTTTCTTTAAGGTTGTTATAATTTCATTACGTCGTGTTTGTAACATTTGATTACGAAGTGCTTGAATACCCTGAGACAACTTCGGTTTCAAATCTTTATACACAGGACAACCCCTGTAGTTATCAGTGTGATTTCCTCCACATTTGCTGCATTTTTTATTTTATTCGTCTTTCGTAAGGGTGTATTTTATAGTGGGATCTAAATCACTACATACCACTCAAACACTGCGTAGAGTGCAATATGATTTAGTATGCACATATTCCTGGCAGTTAGTACATTGTACCGGACCGTTCCTTTTATGTGGTTCTTCAACAGTTACTCTACGATGCAGCAAATATTTCAGATCATATATAGGATCGGTTTCATTTTTTTAAGTTGATTTGAGTTCGGCAACAATTCAATTTTGAACATTGGCTGTGGTAGTTATTTCTATTAAATATATTTACAACAGTTTTAATACCAAAACCGCATTCTGCGAATGCTTCTTTGACTTCACTAGAGTCTACGGCGGACTCCATAACCTTAATTATAACAACTAGGCCTTTAGAGCTGTTCAGTTGAAACGAATAATAGTTCTTGTTTTTATTCGACAAAAATTTAACTATTTCCATAAAACTTTTTCCCTTGTGTAGGACTGATTTTTTGTTTTCTCTATATTGCCTTTTATCAAAGGCGCTATATGAAAATTGTTAGTACTTACTGGCTAAATGAGCACCTGACCCCCCTCTAAATATAATATAACTACACCCCACACATACACACCATAATCAACACATCTTCACCCCACACTGCACATCCTATACTCAACACATTGGCATCATGCGGATCATTTCCGGTCATCCCACACTACGTACCACACTCAACACATCATCTTTTACACCACACCTTTCGCACCACACATGAGGACACCACACACAATCAACAAAAGGAACTGGCGGACGAGGCCAAGGCTTCTTTTTCATACGATCCGCGCGCATATACGGTTCTCCGTCAAACAACCAAGTTTTTTCTTCAACCGACCGCAAAGTCATCGCCAAATCAAAGGTGAGTTGCCGCGAATTTGATATTTGTTTCTATGGTCCTTCGAGCCGTACCGGACGGCACTTGTGAAAAATCAACAAGTCTTTAAAAAAAAAAAAAAAAAAAACCGTGGCGGTAACGCGAATCGCGATAACCTAACCAATATATAAAAAAAAAAAAAACGGTGACGGTAACGCGATAACCTAATTAAAAAAAAAAAATAATAATAAAGTGACGTGACACCGTTAACAAACAAACAAAAAAAAAAAAAACCCAAAGGTGGCGTGACACAGTTAAAAAAAAAAAAAAAAAAAAAAAAAATCCAGTGGCGTGACACAGTTAGCAAACAAAAAAAAAAAAAAGTATTAAAAGTGGTCGAAAGACAACGGTGCTGAGGTGTGACAGTGAGGAAAAAAAAACGGAAAAAAAATTCTACAAGTGGTCAAAAGTGGTGAGGAAAACAAAAAAAAAAAAAGGTGGTGGTTTTTGGACGCGTCTCCAAGCGGCATATGACGCAATCATAGAATCGGACGAATCAGATCTACCTGAAAATTTCAAATCTTCAGCATACTCCAAATATGAAAACTGCTTAGACCAGTACGAAGAGACGAAAGCTATGATTTCAGATCAGCTAAAATTAATTAATGCAATTGCACCTACTCCACTTCCGCGAGTAGAGATGACACAAGTACAAAGTCACGAGGCAAGTTCGGGCATCCACCTCAAGGTGCCCGCATGTGACACAGAAATTTTTCATGGGGGTTATGAACAATGGCCGTCCTTCCGGGACATGTTCACAGCCGTTTACATAAACCACCCAAAATTATCTAATGCGCAAAAATTGTATCACCTCCGATACAAAACGAAAGGTCAAGCTGGCGTCATAGTAAAACAGTTCGCATTAAATGACGACAATTTTAATATGGCTTGGGAAGCTTTAAAATCAAGATACGAGAATGAACGAATATTGGTCGATAAGCAGATAACAATTCTGATGAACTTGCCAAAAATTCAAAAGGAAACCAGTGAAGAATTTATCAAACTTCAATCCACTGTTTCCAATTGTTTGTCGATTTTATCGACCCAAAACATTCCCACAGACAACTGGGACCCTATACTGGTGAATATATGCACAGCAGCATTACCAGAAAAGTCTTTACTATTGTGGGAGCAATCGCTCTCATCACGTAAAAAGTGCCCAACGTGGCAACAATTAAGAGATTTTCTCACTACCCAGTACGAAATCGCAGAAAGGGTAGACAAAAAAATAAATACAAGTAAACCAAAAGGTATTCAGCAAGACTTCAATAGAAGCTTCCACAAGCCCCAAGCCAATAGCCACAATAATTCAAATAGAAACCTTTTTAAAAATCAATCGTTCTCTTCCGAACAATATAAACAAACGTCATGCGAACTGTGCAGAGGAGGTCACAGATTAAAATTATGCGAAAAATTCAAAAAAATGAATGTTAGCGATCGAAACAATTTCGTAAGATCGAAAAAATTATGTACCAACTGTATGTCACATGCGCATACGCTTAAAGATTGCGAAAGCAAATTTAATTGCGTTTACTGCCATAAAAGACATCATTCAATGTTACATATAACAAATTTTTCCAGCTCACCCCCAAACAATGCAAACGTTAAACGAGCAACAGGATTAGTTGCCACAGCAAATTCTGAAATCTGCCAAGAAGCACCATGCTGCTCAAAGGCATTAAAACCCCAATCGCTACATAGCGAAAATCACAGTAGGGTACTTTTACCCACAGCAGTTGTCTCCATCGAGCACCGAGGAGAACTGTTTAAACTCAGAGCCTTAATAGACCAAGGATCACAACGATCCTTTATAGCGTCTAGGGCACAAAACAGGCTACAGTTACCAACAAAACTGGCCAACTTTGAAATCACGGGAATGGGCGGAAGAGTTGTTCAAAACTCAAATAAAATCTGCCCCATTACCCTCTTTTCCCCCAAAGCGGATAAGCGCATACAAGCAGAAGCTATTGTCTTACCGCAATTAACCAATATGTTACCCAGCTATCACATAAATAGCAAACATTGGCAAAAGGTTTCACACCTAAAGCTAGCAGACCCCAACTGCAACACCCCCGCTCAAATAGATCTACTATTAGGCAGCGATCTAATACCACAAATTATTCTTGAAGGTATTGAAAAAATTACCGAAACACTTCTGGCGCAAAATACCATTTTCGGATGGGTCCTAAGCGGACTAGTTGCGGAACCAGTTACAACATTAACAACTCAAGTTGAGGAAGTCTCAAATGAGTACCTCAATTCACAATTGAGAAAATTTTGGGAACTAGAAGAACTCCCCCCCATATCAGTCACAACCCCTGAAGATCAGTATTGTGAGGATTTTTACAAAGCCACAACTGCTTGATCAGAAAATGGTCGGTACGTCGTACGACTACCACTTAAGCAACAATTTCCTAACACACTCGCCTTAGGTCACTCTCGCACCTCTGCAATTCAGCAGTTTTTAAGTATGGAAAGAAACCTACTTAAAAAAGGCGAACTCAAATCTGAATATGATGGTGTGTTAGAAGAATACCTCCATTTAGATCATATGGAGGAAGTAAACCCAGGGGAGAAAATCGTCAACGGCAAATACTACTCCTTTTACTTGCCACATCATGCAGTAGTAAAGCCAGATAAAAAGACAACTAAAGTAAGAGTTGTTTTCAACGCCTCAAGATCCACTAGCTCGGGGAATTCCCTAAACGATATCCTGTTTACGGGACCCACGCTCCAACCTGATTTAATGCTGCTTATTCTAAACTGGCGTATATACAAATACGTATTCAATGGGGACGTTGAAAAAATGTATCGGCAAATAGGCGTACACAAAGACGACCAAGATTTTCAACGTATTATGTTCCGAAGATCCCCCACCAGTCCTTTACGCGACTTTAAATTAAAAACAGTTACCTTTGGCGTAAACTGTGCCCCATATTTAGCCATTCGAACGCTCCACGAATTGGCAGAAAACACCAAGTCAGAATTTCCTCTGGCGACCCAGGTGTTAAAAACACAAACGTATGTAGACGATATTCTGTCTGGAAGTCACAGTCTTCCACAAGCATACGAATCATTATCACAAGTAATCCAAGCCCTCACATCCGCAGGGTTTCCATTAAAAAAGATTACGGCAAATCACCCGAATATACTCAAAAATATTCCAAACGAAAATTTGTTGGACACTAATTTCCTTATTTTGGAAAAGGAAAGTACAACAAAAACATTAGGCATCCAATGGAATGCGATATCGGACCAGTTCTCATACACGACAGAGTCCATATCCGCATTATCAGCCATAACGAAAAGACAGATTTTATCCTCGGTGGCAAAACTTTTCGACCCCGCAGGATGGCTTTCGCCAATTATGATCCAAGCGAAAATCTTAATACAAGAACTATGGCTAGATGGAACCGACTGGGACGAACAAGTGAAACCTCTTCGCTTAGAAAAATGGTCCCAGTTCGCAAACAATCTGAATGACATTTCTCAGATTCAAATCCCACGATGGGTAAATTACTCTCCCGATCACAAAGTTGAATTACATGGCTTTTGTGACGCCTCAGAGAAGGCATATTGCGCTACTATCTATGTGCGCACGCAAAGTGACACCACGACCACAAGCCACTTATTAGTAGCAAAAGCAAAGGTGGCACCTTTAAAAACTGTAAGTCTCCCACGACTTGAGTTATGTGGCGCACTACTACTTTCAAAATTAGTAGCCATGGTGCAAAAGCATTTAAATATGACAAAATGCAAACTATATATGTGGTCCGATTCCGAAATTGTACTAGCCTGGTTGGAAAAACCACCACATGCATGGAAGACGTATATTTCTAACCGAACGTCTCAAATTCTTGGCCTAGTGGGATCAGCCACGTGGCGTCACGTAGCCAGTGCTGACAATCCTGCCGATCTAGGTACAAGAGGGTGCAAGCCACTGCACCTTGCCACTACCACCCTCTGGTGGAATGGCCCCCGATGGTTGATAGAATCTCCTGATTCTTGGCCACAATCCCCCATGCGTAACATTATCGCCCCAGAAGGTCGAAAAATCGCCACCTTTCACACACTATTGGATGATACCGACATCCTTGAACGATTTTCATCGTTTCCAAGAGCTCTCAGAGTAGTTGCTTATATGTTCAAACTTATAGAGCAACTCAAAAGCAAAATCAAGGGATCACAAAATTCCCCATGCAACACAGTGTCGCACCTAGAGTTACAAAAGGCAAAGGTCGCACTAATTGCATACACACAAGCGCGCTACTTCAGCCGCGATATATCAGCACTAAGAGAATCGAAGCCGATTGATAAAAAGAGCTCACTCTTAGCTCTCAACCCATTTCTGGACACGAAAGGTCTGCTTCGTGCCAATGGTCGGCTCGCTAATTCGAGCCTAACATACAATGAACGCCACCCCATAATAATTCCAGAGAGGTCACCATTTGCCACATTATTCCTCCACTACATCCACACCTTAATGCTACACGCCGAACATCGTCTCATGCAACAGATGGTACGCCAGGAGTATTATATCCCCCGTCTTAAGCCGCAAATTAAGAAGTGCATCTTCACGTGCAAGATTTGCACTATGCACAAGCAGAAGATGCGAACGCAGATTATGGCAGCACTTCCACCGGAACGCTGCAATTTCGCTCTGCCTTTCACCACAACAGGTGTTGATTTTGCTGGACCTTTCCAGGTAAAGGCTTCTATGTTAAGGTCTCCCACTCTCATGAAAGGCTATGTGGCTGTCTTTGTATGTTTCACGACAAAGGCAGTACATCTTGAGCTGTGTAGTAATCTGACGACGGAGGCTTTTCTCGCGGCATTTGCTCGCTTCGTCGCTCGACGTGGCTACCCATCAAAGATCATGAGCGACAATGGCAAAACGTTCATTGGAGCTCAACGAGCCACCGAAAAGCAATTTGTGGATTTCCTAAAACAAGTGTCACCCGACATCGTACAAAAGTACGCCCCTCAAGGTATCAACTGGCAATTTATACCCCCAAGCGCTCCTCATATGGGCGGTTTATGGGAATCAGCTGTGAAAAGCTTCAAATCCCATTTCAAACGGGTAGCTGGAAGTTATAAATTCAATTACGAAGTGTTCACGACGCTATTAAATCGAATTGAAGCCGTTCTCAATTCACGGCCACTCACAGTACTATCGCAAGACCCCTCAGATTTCACTGCCTTAACTCCAGGGCATTTTCTAAAAGGAGCACCCATCCTGGCCATTCCTGAGCCAGGCGTGGAGTCGCTATCTCTATTAAATCGATGGGAACGAATTAAAATTCTCCATCATGATTTCAGCCGCCGATGGAAGGACGAATATATAAAGGATCTCCACAAAAGATACCGCTGGAAGACTCCTGAACAGCCGCCTAAACTTGGAGACTGCGTCCTCATTCATGATGATTGTCTACCCCCTACTGAGTGGCGGCTTGGCCGCATAGAAAAGCTACATTACGGCTCCGACGGTCACATACGAGTCGTGGATCTCCGTACCCAAAACGGAACACTAACCAGACCGCTCGTGAAGCTGTGTTTTTTACCAACCACCGACAACCGCGAATCCGAAAACCGCAAAAACAAACCGATATTATCGTGTCCCAATCAGCTAATCAAATGAAAACGAGAAATACGCCAATACCAACCGTTACAAAAATAACAACCGTCCGAAAATAACAAACCGTGAATAAAAATAACGAACCGTAAATAAAAATAACAAGCCGTAAAGAAAACTAACAAAAAATGGTCGATCCATACGACGGCCCATTCATGCCACATATCGTGGCACGATTGCCATTATCCAATTGTATGACAGCTTTCTAATTAACAATCTCCTTTATACATAGATCACCATGGATGTAGACACATCAGTCGCAACCTCGTCGACCGCTCGGGCTATCAATACGCCACGCACCGGGCCTACACCAGCGCCCCGAACTGTGGCTGCAACAGCGCCGGCAACTACACCGGCAACTGCACCGGCAACAACGCCGGCACCTGTACCGGCAACCGCGCCCGCAGCGGTGCTTACCCCCGCACCTCGTGGTGGCACCCGACCACCATCGACTGCAGCGAGGACTTCAGAGACCCGTCGGATAAGGTGTCCCATCTGTCGACGCCCTCATCGTCTCCACCATTGTGGAATATTTAGGGGTATGCGGCCTTTGCAACGGCAGCAAGTGGCTCAGGCCCACGGGCATTGCCTCAACTGCCTGTCGCACACTCATGCGACTACAGAGTGTGAGTCACGTGGGCTGTGCCAAATGTGCCACCGGCCGCATCACACGCTGCTACACCGCAGCTCGTCACGCGAAGTGAGCCGGCCAACCAACCATCGCGGCCGCATACCCCGAGTCCAACCCGCCGCTCGTTCCGCACCCCAGCGGAGTGCAACATCATTGCGGCGTCGACAGCCTGGGCCACCATCGCGTCGATCTACGGGTCTGAGCAGCGTTGTGGCAACGCTGCAACAGCTGCAGCGCCTTTTAGGCTAAACAGTCGTTTAGGGGGGCCGGGATGGCTAAATTAGCACCTGACCCCCCTCTAAATATAATATAACTACACTCCACACATACACACCATAATCAACACATCTTCACCCCACACTGCACATCCTATACTCAACACATTGGCATCATGCGGATCATTTCCGGTCATCCCACACTACGTACCACACTCAACACATCATCTTTTACACCACACCTTTCGCACCACACATGAGGACACCACACACAATCAACAAAAGGAACTGGCGGACGAGGCCAAGGCTTCTTTTTCATACGATCCGCGCGCATATACGGTTCTCCGTCAAACAACCAAGTTTTTTCTTCAACCGACCGCAAAGTCATCGCCAAATCAAAGGTGAGTTGCCGCGAATTTGATATTTGTTTCTACTTACAATTTCACTTAATTTAGCAACAAGAGTATTATGCTTCGCTCGCGCAAATATATTGGAGGTGGTTTGGCATTAAGGACTGTGATGATACCTTTTGCATCGTCGTCTGAACCATTGCTTAGTATGGCAAATATGTTGCCATTTAAGGCTTCCATTTTTTTCTTTTTTGGTGGGCCGCCTTGAAAATTTTTGGGATTGATCTTCCTTTTTATATTAGCGTAGCGGTCAATGCCAGTTTGTACAGACTGGCCTTTGTATTTGTACATTCTCACCCTGCGTTATCATTTTCTTCGTTACCTGCGCTCTTGATGGTACCTGCAGACTAGTTGCTGTCAGTGCATTTGTTGTTTCTCGATTGTTGTTTTCTGCTGCTTATGCTAACTGCGTCCTTTGCTTCGTTTCCTTTTCAGCTGACCGCCGCGATGACTCATTATTGCCAGTAGTTGTTATTGTTGTTGGGTCGACAAATCTAAAGTAGGCATTTAAGGAATGCTACTCGACGTACAGAAGGAGAAAACCTGAAGACGGAGGAAACGTGGCAGTTGTAATAATAAACCAGACGGAAATGCAGCTTGACAACAGGTGGGTCGTACCATATAGTCCTCCGCTGTAGTACAGTACTAATCCAGTAATGAAGCAGTTTGGAGAATTTTAAGCTTTTCCATTCACGACCGTCTTCCATCCTCCGTCCATCTTGCCGTGCACCTCGAAAATGGCCAAAGGATTTCATTTACAGCTCAGAATGCCGCACAATTAGCAGCAAATCCCCAAATACCACACTTACAACTTTTTTTAAATTATGTGCAGAAGATCCGTTTGCTAAGGCGTTGTTGTACCCAGAAGTTCCGCAGTACTACACGTGGAATGAATCACAAAAAATTTGTTTTTCAACAGAATCAAGGTGCCGAAGTACCTGGTACAACGCAACAAGAAGTGATGCTCTTGGCCGAGTATACACAGTACATCCTAATGACGCAGAATGTTTTTATTTACGAATACTTCTGCTTGTCGTAAAAGGGCCAACGTCATTAAAGGAATTGAGAACTGCTGAAGGGGAGGTCTGCTCAGAAACTAGGACTTCTTGAAGATAATCAACACTGGGATACAGCACTGTTGGAAGCATCTACAATATCAATGCCCAGCCAAATGCGTCTTCTGTTTGCAATCATATTAACAACCTGTTTTCCGTCGGATGCTTTGTGGGGAAAGCATTGTGACTTTTTGAGTGAAGATTATCTGCTACAATTTCGTGGTGCTGCGAACAATCATAATTTACAGACGCCAGATATTATTTACAACAAAGACTTGATAGACATAGAAGACACATGTTTGGCTATTATCAACAAACCTCTTAAACTACTGGGACTGACTTCGCCACGAAGAGATGTCATAGACGTCGAAGATACTGATGTTGTACGTGAGAATAATAAGAATCACGAAGAACTATTCCGATTCATGGAATCAAATAAATCTCTACTATTAGAAGATCAAATTGCATACCAACGCATTCTTGGTAGAATAAGAAACAATGAGGGAGGCATTTTTTTCCTTGACGCACGCTGAGGAACAAGTAAAACTTTTTTCATCAATCTCATACTTGCAGAAGTAAGAAAAACAGGCAACATTGCGCCTGCTGAAGCGTAATCAGGTATCGCAGCCACTCTTTAGCTGGCGGTAGAACTGCTCACTCAGCGCTCAAATTATCCCTGAATCTCTCAGCAACTGATGCCCCAATTTGCAGTATTCGAAAAAAATCCCAAGAAGCTACAGTTCTGAAAACGTGCAAAGTCATCATTTGGGATGAATGTACTATGGTACACAAAAAAAACTCTTAAAGCTTTGGACAGAACTCTGCAAGGTATGAGAGGACAGGGCACGACGATGGGAGGAGCTCTCTTGCTGCTCGCTGGGGATTCTCGTCAAACTCTCCCTGTAATTCCATGAGGGATGGCAGCAGGTGAGATTAATGCGCGCCTCAAGTCTTCATTTTTATAGAGACGAGTTGAGAATTTAACACTATCAACAAATATGCGTGTACATTTGCAAGGCGATGAGGCCTCTCGCGAATTTTTGCAACAGATTCTTCGTATTAAAAAAGGAACATTTATGAATGCACCTAGAAATTACATAGTAACATGCCCAGACAACTTCTGCAACTTGACTGAGTCAACAGAAGATGTAGTGAACAGCGTCTTCCATGATATAGAGGCAAATTTTACAAATCATGCGTGGCTCCGAGAAAGAGCAATTTTAGAACCAAGAAACGACTAAGTGATCAACCTCAGCACTGATCAAGAACAAGCTGTCAACTACCCTGAAGAGTTTCTGAATTCGCTAGAACCGTCAGGAATGCCGTCTTATAAATTATTTCTGATAATTGGATCACCAATAATGATGTTAAGAAATTTGAAACCATCCAAATTGTGCAATGGAACTCGGTTGATTGACAAAAATTTATATCCTAACCCAATTGAAGCAACGATTTTGTCTAGCACAACGGCAGGTGAAGATGTCTTCATACATTGCATACCTCTCATTCCTTTTGAATTCAAAAGACTCCAGTTTCCGTTTCGCCTAGCTTTCGCAATCGCAATCAACAAGGCACAAGGGCAGTCACTTAACGTCGCAGGAATTCATTTGGAACCTTCATGCATTTCGCACGTCGGTTGCTCAAAGGTGGGCAGCCCATGAAATCTATATACATTATTTTTGCTACAAATAATACAACAAATAACGTTGGTTTCCAAACTGCATTAAAATGAAATAAAGTCTATTGACAATGAAATAAAAGTCTATGATAATTGCTTTCCAACAAGGATACGTGTAACCAGCGTTTGAAAAACTACGCTACTCCCGTAGTATTTCATTTTACTCTTGCTACCGCTCTCACTTTGTCGGGAGCCACAGCATAGCCTTAGCATAACAATGTAAAAGAAGTGCTCTACTCTGCTCCGAGTTTTGTTAGGTAAAAAACTATAGCTGGAGCGGGAGCAAAAAATTAAATTCTGCGCTATGCTCTGGCGTAGCGGTAGCAAAAAATTGGTAGCGGTAGCACAGCAGAGCTAATGAAAATTTTCATGTGCTACAACTCCCGCATGTGTTTGTAGTTTTTTTTTTTCTTTTTTTGCTATTTTCTGTCATAATATTTGAATTAATTGAATAATTCAAAAAAAAAAAAAATGTTATGCAAATCATTTTGGCACTTGTTGCGTCAAGTGACTTTATAAATCTAAAATCAAATATTTTAGGAAATATATTAATAAAGTGAATTAGATAATAATTGAATAAATTATATATATTTTTTTATTATGTAAAATATTTACCATTTTTATATTACCAAAAACATCATCTATTCCAAATGTATTACAATACTCAATTACTATGAATTTTCGAAATTAATTTTAACTACATTACTTTCCCCTTTTTTTATATACATTAGGGGTTTTTTTTTTGAACTATTAATTTTTTTCAGTCCCGTCACGAAATTTCCTTGGAAATACACGAAAAAAATTCCCTGAAAATTTTAGCCCTAAATATTAACATTAAGAACTCGACCAAGGTGAATATTCCTCGAACGCTCGACGAGTCACTCGCGGACGATGCGTCGATCGTTGAGAATATGAAAATATGGAAAAGGAAGTGTTTAAGTGAATAAAACCACACGTTTGTGTTTAATAGCAAATTAAACTTTCTTTATTAAATTGGTTACAAAAAATTACTTACATGTGGTTTGTTCGTGTGGTGATGCTGGGTGTGGTGGCCGGTGGACGACGTCTTGTCTCGTGGTCTCTCGTATGAAAGTGCGCCAAGCTGATAAGCAGAATCGCTTGCTAACCGGGAATTTCAACGAAACCATTGCCAGTTGAGTGAAAGCTGTTAACCGTTGAGTGAAAACTATTAACAGCTAACTGGCAATGGTTTGTTATACACTCACTAGGGGTGGTAAAAAGAAATTAGGCGTTGGCCTAAACACAAGGCATGTAAAAATTTTCCATAGAAAATATACGACAATCCTGATTTTTTATCTTTAAATTCCTACAGATCAGAGGTATTTTAAGGCGCGGAAAAGTGAGAGCGGTAGCGATAGCATAGCAATAATTCTAGTAATTTTGCTGCTACGGAGTAGTAAATGAGAACCCTGCGTGTAACAATACTCCACGTAGTATTATACAGAGACTATGACGTATTACGTATTCTTTCTTTCCTGTGATAATATATTTGTGCAAATGTATTTACATTATAAGTATTTATGTATGTAATATTCTTTAAGAGATCTACGAAGTTTATAAACAAAGGAAGATTGCCAATTGAACTATTTGATTTTATCATTACCCTGCATAATGATAACCTTGACAACAACGCAACACAGTCATCATTTCATTGCCAACTTCAACGCGAGGGATTCAGGCTAGTAGATCTATAATAGGTACATATGTATGTCAGTTTGTTCTTTGTTTATTATTTTGTGAAGTTCATATAAATTTATTGCTGATGAGTAATAGTTTTTATTTTTAGCAAAATTTATTGTTGTCGTTAAGTCTAGTAGTTCCCTATGGACTTCTTGCAGGATTGTTTGTTGCTTTAGCGTTTCATGGTTTACTTGTCATAGCATAGTTTCGAAGTGTGTATTAACAGTATTTTGTTTATTATTGTTTGTTATGATTGCGTTTAGTTTTGTTTAATTTCTATCATGTCGTATTGGTCTGGTACTCCTGTTACGAACTTGAGCCGAGTGAATTTAATGCTCGCTTTTGTCTGTTAATAAGTAATTGTTCCTTTAAAGTGTTGATTCTATTAATTAATGCGATATTCTGAAAGGAGTTATGATTCGGTGTTTTTGGTGTGTTTTCTATAATTGTGTTGTAGTGTTGTAATATAGTTGTTAGGTTCGTAATGTGGGATAGGTAATATTCCTTTTGGTATATGTTGGTTGGATCCGTTGCTGTCAAGATATACTTTTGACCTTCAGGATTCGTTGTTGATTGCGTCATCAGTGTTGTTAGGTTCAAGAGTGGGATTAATGTTTGTTTGAACATTTCTAATGTTATCCTTGTGGATAATTCTCCCTTTTGTAGTTAAATCGTGTCCTCGCGATTGTCTTCAATTGTGTGTTGAAAACATTGTTTTAGATCTTTTTAAAAAATAATTTGTTCTGGTTGGTAGTTTTCGTGCGTCCTATTTTTGCAGTGCTGTTTGTTTTGTATTTTCTCTATGATGTGTGTGCATTTTTCTTTATTGAAGAATATCTGGTTTGGTTTTTCTTCAATTAATGAATGAATTGTTTGATTATACTGCCTTACCGCTTCGAAGATTTCTTCTTCTGCCGTACTTTGTCTGTCTGCTGCTGTGGTTTCTTGTATTGTTGAGTGCAACCTCTCTACTTGACTGTTGGAGGTGGAATGGTTTAATGCAGTTCATGTATGTTTTATTTGTAGTTTGTTAGGTAATGCATGTCGGCATAGCGACGAATATGTTTTCATTATCCGTCATTATTTCTTGACAGTGTGGAAATATTTGTGAGAGAACCTCGTCTAATGTTTCGTAAAAGTGTCGATTTGTGTCGAGTTTTCGTAGATAAGCGTATTTTGAAAAGCGACAACTGCATGAGAGGAATTTTGAGCTATTTATATGGAAAATATGAGCTTGTATAGAAGTGCCTGGTAAATTGGGCGTTGGTGTCTTTCTTATTAAAGGTTTAGTTGGTTTTCTGTCGTATTTATTTTCTGTACAGTTTTTGCAGTTTTTCATTAATTTTTCTGTGTCTTTATTTAATTCTGGCCAGTAGCAGGTTTCGGTAATTTCTTTATAGTTGTTTCTTACGTTTCTGTGTGCTCTGTTGTATTTAGTATGTTTACTTTGTCCGTGTTGTCAGTAATACCTTTTAATTTTTCTGGTGTAAATACCTTTTTTTATGTTGCAAATATGTTTTCTATGTTTGGTTATATTTTGTGCCAGATTTCTGCTTGTGAATGGAAGTCAGTCATTATTGTTGGTTTCATCATCTTTTTTAGGTTTTCTGTCAAATATTCTTTTGTTTTAAAGTGAATAGTGCATCTATCGAGTTTTGGAAATGGTGTGATGATTATTAGTCTGTTTTCGTTATTCTTGATTATTTCTATTTGTTGTTTAAAGTGGTTAAAGGGTGTGCTAACCTGTTTGATGTTTCTGTAATCCGAGCTTTCTGCTGAATGCATTGATTCGTCTGAAGTCATATTTATTCGACTTGATAGTTCGTCGGCTACAATATTTTCGTATCCAGGTCTGTATTTAATTTTTGCACCATATTACTCTATAAAGTTTTTCCATTTCATTAGTTTTGTATTTGGATTTTTTTTTTTGGGCTTCATTATAAAGGGATTGTGTGATTTCTTCTTTCTCGTTGTTATTTATTTGATTAACAGGCTGGGCTTTGTGTTGATATCTCCCGCTGTTTTCGCCTCTCTCTCTCTTTTGTGGCCGAATGCTCTAGCTATATTCCTAAATGGGTTATAGCGTGGCATCAGCAACGGAATCATCTGGCTGCCTGGTAGTTCCGATATTTGCGTGGTGTGTTGTGAGATGTAGGGTTGTTGTTCCGTTGGTCGGTTGAAATTTATTGAGAAATCTACATTCATGGACTCGACTCGTTGTTGACTGTATGTGTTTTTTATTATTAAAGTTGTATTGTGGCTGATGACTCATTCTCGGTATATATTCAAGATGTTGGTGGCACGTGTCGTGCTGCATTGTTCTAGCAATACTGTATGCTTCCATCAAGGTAGTGCATCCACGGGAGTAAAGTGCATTTTTTATTGCCGGGCTTTTCAATCCTGTTATAAGTGTTCGGATAGCTTTCAGTTGCGTTTCATGACTCAAAGCTTGCACTACGATCTCGTTCTTGTACGTCATTTCAAGTTTGAATTGGATAACATTAAGGGCTTTGTTGAGGTTATCGTGATATATACATATGTAGCGGAAAATTGAATCTTTATCATGTCCTCTTCCAGGACGTATATGGGTCATTTGTGTGCATATGAGTCGTCTAAGCGACCAATTATGTCACGGAAGTTTTGTTTCGTGTTGTGGTTGATTAATATTTGATCAGCTCGTCAAGAAATTTTACCTCTCACCATAATTAGTGCTTGGGCGTATATGTTATGACCCTGGAACTGTTTGATGCTTTCCATTAGCGTCATCGCCATCTTTCTCCAGTTCCTATATTCATTGTAGTCACCGGTAAACCTAGTCAAAGATTTGAATATGCTCAAATCAACTTCATCTGGATGTGTATATCTGCATAGATGTTGCGGGCTTAGTGGTTAAGAAATGGGATTATTAATCTATAATATGGCAGTTTTTTGTTGAAGGTCTAGCACTATTGTTTTTAGAGTATTTATTTTTGCACTTTCCGCCATTTTTATTTAGTTTTCTCTTTCACTTTTATTTAATTTTTTTCAGAAGAATTTAATTTATTCCTCTATGAGGATTTTTGTTTTAAAGGAGTGTATACATATCCTTTTCTGGAACCTTTTCAACTGTAAGGATTTTTATTCGAATTCTTTTATTGTTGGGTCCCTGCTCGGGCGCCAATTGAACTTTGTATTTAAATAAGTTACACAAAAAATATATTTTTAGTTTCAGTGGGGAGAGCGACTTAACATTCTATCGTCTAAGTACAAAAGAGGACATATGTACATTGTGACTCTCTCACACATGAAATCGTTTGCGTTCCTCCGGGTCTTTTTAGTTTCTACTTTCTTTGCGCGTTTTCATTTCTTCGATTACAAGTGCCGCGAAAACTTACAAGTTTTACAATGTTCAAAGTCAACGCAATTCATAAATAAAAAAATTTTATTTCAAATCATAAGCATTTGTTCAAAATTCATGTTTGTAAAAATCATTTAAATGTTTTTTTTACTAAAACAAAATTATAATAATTACACATAGCTACTGTAAAAGTAGAGCAATTTGCGTATACATTGATTATACTGATCGTTGCTACTGACCAAGGCGGTGTTTTGAAACTAATAAGACATTTTTAATATCACAACAGAAAATCGCTTTGACAATTGCATCGCCAAGGAATTGCGGCTACTTTGATAGATTATGGGCGAACGACGCACAAGCATTCATAACAAACCAGATGCAACATATAAGAGTATATTCCCGAAAGTAAAAATTGATTGTTCGAGTCATAACTGGCTCAATAATCAGGCAATATTATTAGTGGTAAAAAATGTAAAAGTTGATGAAATCAATTAACAATTGTCCTCGGACGAATGGCAGTATTTTAAATTATTCGATACAGTTGTTGATGAAAATTATCTAGATATACAGGGTTTGTCCAGAAAGTAAGATAACTGAGTCGACCCTTCGTTTGAGTTCTTTGCGGACTTCCATGTTAACGGTTTGTCCAGGAGGATCAAATTCATGGCGGACGATGCCTTTGATGTCAGAAAAGACAATGAGCATCGTTTTTACTTCGGATTTGCTCATTCTTCCTTTTCTTCACGGTCTTGATCAGCGAGTTCTTTCCGGCTCTCCGAAAAGGCTTGGTGCCACCGAAACACATAACTTCTTGCTAAAGCAACATCTAGGTAACCCTGCTTGATCATATCAAACGTCTCTGTCGCAGATTAACCGAGTTTCACACAGAATTCAATCACGAACTTTTGCTCTAACGAACGCGAAAATGTTTGTTCTCTCTCTCCAGGTGCTCGGAGACAGTCGCTCATTCGTTAGCTAGAATCGCCCTCTACCGACTCCAGTCAGTGCGGGTACGCTCCAAACTTTATAGAAGACACAGCGAATTCCGCTCGTCCCTTCCTCAGTTGCCGACCGTAGCGTGCAAAATGTGTCGAAAGTTGAGCCCGTAAGAACAACGTTGATATCAGCTGTTCTCTTTTGTTTACATTTGAGATTTCATACAATTTTAAAAGTTGTGTCAGCAGCAATACAGATGTGGACAATATCAGTGAAATGTTTTTAGGTTTGTGCGAATTGTGCTCTTTATTAAAAAGTATAAAAACAAAAAAGGGAAGAGAAGATATCAAATTCGCCCAATCAATAAAAACTGGCGCTTTTCTGGACAGTTAAAAACTGTCTGGTAATGAAGAACAGCGAACCAGAACATCTTTTAAGCAAACAATGATGCCGCCAGACGTGTACAAGTTGCATCTGAATTTAGTATGGAAATCCTTGAAAATGCCAAGGCGGCGGTTTGAACCCGAGGAAAGGCTCTCGTTGTTATTACTGTAAGTTGATTGTTAGTGTATTGCCAATTAATATATATATGTATGTATGTATGTATGTACTTTTATTATAACTGTTAGCTATTTGTCACAAGGCGTATCGGTGCAGAGTACTGCATGGAATTATAAATTAGAAAGGCAACAATACGTGAAATCATATTAGAGACGTGTGATGTAATCTGGCTACTTTCCCCAGTTTATTTAAGCGAACCAACATAGTCTGAATACAAAGACATCGCAAAAGATTTTTATAATATATGGAACATTCCGAATTGTGTCGGTGCAATTGATGTTAAGCACGTTGCTATTAAGTGCCCGCCCAATTCCAATTCCATGCTCTACAAATATAAAAATTCTTTGGCATCGTTTTGATGGCTGTATGTGATTCGAATATACGTTCACAGCAGTTAGTATTGGCAGCTATGGAAGTCAAAGAGACGGAGGTACTGTATATTAAATTGTTTAACATTCTAATATAATGCATTTCTATTATTATTTATGCAGGAATCTTTCGCCTTACTCCATTTGGTAATGCATTAATACAAAACATTCTGCCTTTGCCACCACCTGTGCCACTGTCTGACGTGCAACCGGAACCTTTTCCTTACTTTTTCGTTGGAGATGCTGCATTCCTATTACGAAATAATTTAATGCGCCCGTTTCCCGGAGCTAATCTAACACACACGAAACGTAATTTCAATTACCGATTGTCACGAGCTCGTAGAGTCGTAGAAAATTCCTTTAGTATACTGAGTGCTCGGTGGAGAATTTTGAAAACAACGATTGAATGTAATCCAGAATATTGTGAAAAAATTGTGTTGGCTTGCATAGCCTTACACAATTTTATAATGTTAAACGATCACAATCGCTGGTATTGTCCGGAGAACTATGTGGATCGAGTGGAAGGACATAACATTGTTCATGTCGGTGATTGGCGTCGCGAAAATGATAATAACTTTTTACGACCAATGCGAACTTCGGGGCGTAGAGGTCCTTCAAATGCGTTTAACTTACGGGAAAGACTTGCTAACTATTTTATCAATGAAGGATCTGTACTATTCCAGAGCAATTTAGACGTTATTACAGGAGGACCATATGTTTAACCTTATTAGAAAAAATTACCATTTTTTTCTTCATGAATTCATTTATTTAATTTTTTAAAATTCAATATAAAAACATATAACTAAAACTAAAATAATAATTTATTAACAACTAATTCATAACTCCATTAAATCTAATTTTACATCTACTTATGAATTACTACGGCTCCTGTTGCACTCCAAATGCAGCTTGCATTATTTTGTGCATTGCCTTAGATTGTTTCTCCTCACTCTTGCTTAGAGAGAGAGAAATGTAAAAACTTCATATAAAAAAACGCTTAAGAAACGGTCAAGAAACTTTCCTGCGATAAATTTGCTTGTGCTAGTATGCAGCTCTAAAGATATCTAGTACTAATTTTTAATACTTTTTTCAATAAAATTCGAATACAGCAAACCTGGTTTTGCGAAGAAACATCATATCAACAATTGTTTCTTGAAGGAAATGTAAAGTAATCGTTAAATTCATACTAAACTAGTTAAATCATTATTATGAAGTATATTTCATTTTGAAATGATGCATAAAACTTACCTATCCTCAACAACATTCCTTAAATCGCAAGGAAAATATTTATGTTACTATACACATACATATATACATATTACGCACAAAGTTTATTTTCATTGTTTATTGTCTCTTGCTCTTCTAATGTGGATCATTCACAATGCGTAACCAGCTGTCAAAATTATTTGAAGAAATAATAGGGGGATTCTCTTGCTCAAGATTGCAGATTGCAAATATCCTATACCGAAATAAACAAGGGCACGAGAGCACCTATTGCAGAATCTAGTGATATATGAACGGCTGATTCGGTCATTTTGTTATAAATTACTATTGTGCATGGCTATTGTGAATTGGCGCACCTTTTGCATTCATTCTTAAAGGTTCGAATCCAGCTCTCAAGTAATTGCTGAAGAAAAAAAAAAATACATTATTTTTTCAAGTAGTTTTGACACTTGGTTACGCATTGTAAATGATCCACATTAGAAGAGCAAGCGAGAATAAACAAAGAAAATTAACTTTGTGCGTAAAATGTGTGTATTTACAGTATGTAACACAATTGAGCAAATAAATCACGAATGTCGATTCTTACAAAAAATGTGTATTTAATTTGGGCGAATTGAATTACAGTTTTTTCAAATACAATCTTCAGTCCGTCTATAATATAAAACAACAAAAGAGTAACAAATTTATTCAGGTTTTACAAGAAGAAAATATAAATTCTCTTGTATGGCACTTGCTCAATTTTGATACAATGTAATTTTTACCGCTTTAATATTTAGTATAGCCTTTTTTGGCCGCAATCACCGCTTCAATCTGCTTGGGAACGCTATTGACTAAATCTTCACATTCTTTTTTAGTGATGGAGTTCCATACTTCTACACATCTAGTAAATAATTACGCCTTTATTTTCGGTGGGCTGGCATAATTATATACCCTTTTTTTTTAAACAAACCACAGGTTCTCGATATGATTAATATCGGGACTTTGAGGGTTCTATTCCAGTTCGTTGACTTTTTAGGTACTCCTAAGCTAAGAAGACTATAGCTTTGTGCTTGGGGTCGTTGTCTTGCATCAGAACGATTTTGCTACTGTCCAGACCCAATTTCTCCAACGAAGAAAAATACCCTTACCTTAATACGTCTATATACAAATTTGAGTGTTGGGATGACATCGCGGCTGCTAATAGTCTTTGATGACTTCTTCCAAACGTAATATATTCCGTCTGACCCGTGAAGATTAATCTTGCTTTCGTCTGTCCAAAAAACATTCGCCCACGGTTCTGGAGTCCAGTTTCTGTGACGTTTAGTAGGCAAAGGTTGTTTAATTTTGCGCCTGGCTTTAAACCCTAGTTTTTTTCAGCTCGAGGTGTACAGTCATGCGAGAAATTTGTTTTCCGTAAGTCCTCTCCAGTTATTTTTGAATCTCAGTACCTGATTTTACTGCTCCCGAGGCCATCAGAGCCCTTCAATCAACCATTGAAGTATAGATTTTTTAATAGTCAGAAATTTTCTTCATTTTTCTAAAAAAAAAAACACGAAGTTAAACAGCTTCACAAAAAACAATCTTTCTAATTCTACTTACCGTCTATAAAATGAAAAATTCTTCTGAAAACGTTAGTTAATTGATAAATAGAGCTACTGGTATTTAAAATACTCGAAAGTTGTTTATTTGGTCTTAGCTATGCTCACACGCCTGAACGCAACCGATGTTGTAACACAATTGAGCAAATGTGCACGTGACGCAAACCAGACGCCGCCAGAAAAATATTGAGAAATTGTACCGTTATATTTCCGCGAAAAAAACTCAACTAGTGTACCTATTCGAATATGTATATATTCTTTTCGTAATAAGTTGCGTAGTGTAAAAAAATTTTGAAATCAGGAATATTTGATTTTATTTGCTCAATTGTGTTACATACTGTATGTGTGTAGTAACATAAATATTTTCCTTGCGATTTAAGGAATATTGTTGATGATTGGTAAGTTTTATACAACATTTCAAAATGAAATACATATATTCTTAATAACAATGATTTTAACTAATTTAGGACGAATTTAACGATTATTTTTAATTTCCTTCAAGAAACAATTGTTGATTTGATGTTTCTTCGCAAAACCAGGTTTGCTGTATTCGCATTTTATTGAAAAAAAGTATTAAAAATTAGTACTAGATTACTTTAGAGCTGCATACTAGCACAAGTAAATTTATCGCAGGAATGTTTCTTGACCGTTTCTCAAACGTTTTTTTATATGAAGTTTTTACATTACTTGAGAGCTAGATACTAAGCTTAACAAAAAAACTGTAACAAATCTTTATACGAGTACAGTGTAAACTCGGTAACCGCAACTCCTCGATTCTTGCAACTCTATAAGACATAGCATTATAACCTTTATAAGTGCAACTACTCACAAATATTGACCTCAGAAACTGCAACTCTACATCTAAATATGTTTTGCTTCAGTTCTTTTTTTGTCGTTTTCTTCTTATGGCATTTTTTTGTTATGTATTCACAAACTGATCGTTATTTTACCGTTGCTCTGTCGACTTTGCTGTTTTTGTGTGTGTGTTAAAAGCAATTGTCAACAAATGACTTTCATTATCAGTTTATTTTGCAACACGTCAGTAGTATTTTATGTGTAAAAGTTATGGTGGTCACAAAAAAATTAATAAAACTAACAATTAAAGAAAAAACTGAAATTTTGGGTAAACTAGAAAATGGTGTATCGGCAAAAGCTCTTTGTATTGATTATAAAGTTCACAAGTCGGAGAAGAAAAAAGCTTGTATACTTAAATATGGCACAAATATGGAAGCTGGGCCAGGAAGACGGCAAACCTTAAAATCTTGTGAATACCCAAGAATAGAAAAGGCTCTCTCCATGAGAAAATAAAAGAAAAGACAGGATGTTTTCATGCAAGTAATGGTTGGGTATCTAAATTCAAAAAGCGATATAGCCTCCGCCACCATCATCCGTCGACCCATTTGTAATACGTTTTCGAAATAAAATCAAGGATCTTGATCTTTCTGCAGAACAAATTTATAACGCCGACGAGTTCGGATTGTTTTTCAGGCAGATACCAGATAAAACGTTAGTGAGCTTCAAGGAATCATCCGCTCCTGGTCGGAAAGTTAGCAAGGAGAGAATAATATTCTCGCATGCACAAATGCTTTGGGTACGCACAAAGTTAAGCTCTTTGTCATTGGAAAAGCGAAAAACCCTAGAGCATTCAAAAATTTTCTAAAAATGCCCGTTGTCTGCAAGGCTAACAAGATCTCGTGGATGACTTATTTGTTTTTCGAAGACTGGTATCATCATACGTTTGTTCCTGAGATGAGAAATACGAAATGTATTGAATTTTTGTTTAAAATTTATTTGTATTTTTTGGATCGTTATAGGTATGCGAATTTCTAGAATCCAAGGGACTTCCCAAAAACGCCCATTGGTCTTGGATAACGCCCCGTGTCATCCTAAGGACAATGAGATGAAAGAGATAATGGAATTATAACCGTTATGTGTCTTCCACCTATCTGTACCGCGTTTCTCCAACCAATAGACCAAAACGTTATTAACTTAACAAAAGTCTATTACAAAAAAGTCTTTTGGCGCATTTAATAGGGAATAAAACCGCTCATCTGGAAGAAAAAGTAAAGGAATTCAAATTAAGACATGCTATTTGTCTTCTTGCAAGTTCATAGGAAAAAGTGTCAGCAAGCTCCATTCACAAGTTCTGGAATATGTTAATGAAACCAGGTGTTGAGTAAAGTGAAGAGGACAATATTCCGCATTCTAAAAAGATAAATTGAAAATTAACGCTCAATCCTTGCATCAATGCTCCAAGAACTTACACCAAATAATTCGTTCACAAATGAAGAGCTAAATGAATGGATGTACGAAAGTGTTGCTTATCAAGAGTGGGCTGAGGAAAACGATATTCCAATAAAAGACATTATATTTCTGAACGAGCTTCGTGTAAGGGCTATAATAAAAACCCTTTGTAAGAAGAAAGTGCAGACAACAACACCCGATATGTTTAAAAAATAAAATTTTTAGTAAAAGCATAAGATTTCCATATCGAAAAACGATTTTTATTTTTCATATTTCTTGTTATATATTTTTCCTCACTGGGTGCAACAACCTCAATAAGTGGAACTACCTAGATTTCTATTAGTTGCGATTACCGAGTTCGTACTGTAATTTAAATAGAAATTATAAAATCTATTTAAAATTTTCTTCCTCAACAATTTAACGTCAAAATATGTATTTAAGTAAAATGGCAGCTAGCACAGGATTGCACTTATTTTTTTACGTGTGACCTCGCTAGTACTCTTTTGGGTAGGCACTTGTGTAGAGCAGGACGGTGAAGGCAGCGAGGTTGCCATGGAAGGAGTTGAAAAAGGAGGCGATGGTGACGGCAGCGATACTGATATGGGGCTTAATGGCGACAATGGCCATAATGGTGATGCCACTTGCATCTGGTGCGTATGTCCTTGTGGCAGCAATTGAGCTGCGACCTGGTGAGTGCGATTTACCCTGAACAGCGACAGTGGGTAGCACTGGAGTCACGGTTTCACAAACATTTTGCGAATATCTAGTCCTGTAAATTTAAATTTTTACTACAAATGTTACTAAAAACAAGTATGTACATTCAATTAATATGCTAAAACTTACGGTCGTGGTACAATATGTGGCTTTAAGAACTTCATAGAATCTAACAAATGCCATTGTTTAAAAAATTCCATTCCGCTGCTTGAGGGGCGTTAGCCTTTCGCACTTCCCTCCCGTATCGATTCCGAAGTGCTAGCCATCTACGGCGACACATTTCTCCTTTGCAAATATAATTATTTATTATTAACAATATAAACAATTATAAAAAACAAAACAACTTAACACTTGCGTTCATTTCTTTCCCGATTTCCTTCAATAAGAGCTATTAATTTTTCGTCACCCATTGTAATTCTCGTACACACGTCTTTTCTTCTTTGAATAGATATTTTGAATAAATTTTTGATTTGATGTTTGTTTTAATGGCGCTTGTTTACATTTGAACAATGTTGCCATTACTCAATACGCATATATAGTTTTGTACACATCTAACTTTTCAATTACAATTTTTCATAACATAAAATATCAAAACTGAAAACAAACTATTAAAACTAGTTTATGTATTTATAAATAATAGCATTCGACTCTGATTTTGAGTTAGTTTAAGAAAATTTCAAAGATATTAAAGACAATTTTTATAATTACTACAATAAATCGAGACTGGCAACCCTGCGTTGTGAGAGAGCAATCAGCTCACACGTTTATACGGGAAAAAATCAAAATACCGTAGAAATCTATGGTATCCTACGGTAAAGCGCGTGGTAGAAACGATTGGCTGATCATTTACATTGCGCTCTCATAAGATATGTAGGTCGTATAAGCTAATTCGGGCTGCGGTTTTGCGAAATTCGCTAATTCAGTTATTACTGTATAATAGTTAATAATTGATCTATAGCTTAGCCACAGCAAAGCGTGGACTGGGTCCTCTAGTATACGTATATTTTTTTATAAAATATAATTTTCCTAATATCAAATTTAAAATGGTATGATGTCCAAACCATTTCAAAAAATTTATTGCTGGTAGGTTTTAGATTTTAATCAAAATGATATACATAGGTAAATAAGTACTAACTCTTGATGTCTTCTAAATCAAATGGAAAAAACAGTGTTTGAAATAAAGTGTTTTAGACCAAAGTTTTCTCCGAGTTGCCGATAAAAGGCAAAATGTGTTATATTTGATATATGTATGAGTACAGATGCAAACATTTATTTCTCTATATCAGAATCTTATTGTGTGTATATAATGCGCTGTTTTGTGTACCTCTTACTACTAAATTATATTTTTAAAATTCCCCAATTTAAAATCTTAATACAGATTTAAAAAATAAGCTGATATAGGGCAACAAGTATATGCATGTGAGAGTGTTTAATTATTTTTAATATATGTTTTTAAGTCGATAACGCTGCATATCAGGCGCTGCTATGTTCCTTTTCTTTATTTTTTTACGAATATTTTAGGTGTAAGTTGAGACGACTCCTTCTTTACGCTGGTCGGCTCTGAACGTACTGCTTCATAAGGGCGTACGTCAACCGTCGTCTTGGCCTCGTCACTGAGATAATCTTGGGACCATAAAAGTCGACTACCTTTCCGGGGGACGGATGGCAGCTCTGAGTGGGGACCTATGGATAAGAAAGAAAACAACCAAATACAAACGCAGACGGAAGAGTGGTGAAGGGATGTCGAAACCGACACCCAGATCTATCCCAGGCGGGCAGCAATAAGACCAAGACCCCAGTAGGAGTCTCCTCATCAGGCAGTAGGATGGGGGAAGCTGGCACAAACCTGCTATCAAGAGAAGGTGTGATGGGCAGAGGAACCTCTGCTTGAATTATGAAAGGATCTACACGGGGCAGAAACAAGGCAGCTTTAACGAGGAACCTGAAGTCAGACAGCGAATTGGCGTCCAAAATCGTAGAACGCTACGGTGATGGCAAGTGCTAATATACTCGAGTGGGTCAGGAAGGTGCTGAGCGAGATCAAAACCGACAGGTCAGTACCGGAAGCGAACAGACCTGAACCAGTGATTAAGCGGTAAAGGTCGCCTGAGGGAGAAACCTCGTGAACGGAGATTCCGCCAACTTTTAGCGAAATTGCAGAAAAGCGCAATAGAACTTGGTGTGCTCGATCACAGTAGGGAGGATGGTGCCATTTCCCACGAAGAATGTCTTCAGTCTTCCTAAAGGTGGTCAAAGGAAACCCTGGACCACCCCCAAAAAGGGTGAGTGCTGGTTGGCACCATGGGCAGCATAATTTAACAAGATGTACCGATGAAAGATCGACTCCATCATATAGGGAGGCAGTCTCTCAGGTGAGGGCCTACTAACGAGATGTGCCGATGAAAAATCTCTTATATAAGGAGGCAGTTTACTGCTTTTTCTGGAACAAGACGGAGCTGATGTCGCTCTGATCCAGGAACCATGGCTGAGTAGTAAAGAAATCTCTGGATTGAGGACGAAAAGCCATAAATCTCTTATATAAGGAGGCAGTTTCATAAAAAACGACCCGGATTTTTCGGACGTTGTGGATTTCGGAGGGCGGTTCGTCAATCGGCGACTCCGTCTTCAGCATCAAACAACTGTTTGAGGAGATGTGGGTCGATCACGATATGGGCGCTGAACTAACGCCATTGGAGGAGAGCCAGAAGGAGGCAATTCCTTCAGATTAACGAAGGCTGCCTCCGCCAGTTTACTGCTTTGTCTGGAACAAGACGGAGCTGATGTCACCCTGATCCAGGAACCATGGCTGAGTAGTAAAGAAATTTTTGGATTGAGGACAAAGAGCCATAAGCTGTTGGCGACCAAGGATGCAGGTAGAAACAGAGCCTGTATGTTGGTCAGAAATGAATTAACGTTATTTCTTTTACCTAATTTCAGCAACGCTGACGTAGTGACTGTAAAACTTGAGTAAGACGCCGGAGATGTCTGGCAAATTTCCGCGTACATACCACACGACTATAAGGGGGAGCCATCTCTCTTACTGTTGAGAAAGACCTCGTCTGAAGCGTCTCGACATAGTACCGGCGTCATTATCGGTTCCAACGCCAACTCGCGACACCCAATCTGGGGTGGCTCGGATTCCAATGATAGAGGTAAGTCGCTTTTTGATTTTATTATTAGCGAAAATCTTTACATCTGTAGTAGATGAAATTCTTCTACTTTTTTGACCGTATGCATGGAGGAGGTTCTTGACGTCACCGTAGCCTCACACGGTATTATTCCGCTGATCTCAAACTGGAGGGTTCTCGATGATCACTCCTTTTCTGATCACAGGTACATCGGGTTTATCCTAGTGGGAGAAGGTCCGCCTAGAAAATCGTTTAGAAATACCGCAATGGAGAGCTCCTATCCACTTAAAACACCAAAGGGCAGAAGGAAACCTCCTGGTGGACTATGAAACATTCGGATATTAGGGCGTCCTGCAGACGTTTATTTAACAAGGCCCGCAAGAGTGGGTTAACTGACGACTGGGCGTTGTATAAAACAGGGCTTGCAATATACAAGTCGGAGTTAAGAAAGGCTAAGAGAACCTCGTGGAAGAGCTTCTGCGAAAAAGTGGAGGGCTGTCACGAGTCCTGTAGGTTCCAGCATGCTTTCGCAAAAAACACAGTGTCACCGGGTTATCTTAAGGATGCAAATGGAAAGTGGGCCTTGAGCAGTGAAGATACACTTCCGATGCTCTTTGATGCACACTTCCCGAGCAACACGTCCTCAGTGGGGGTATCTCTCGGAATGTTGCATGATGACTGCAGGGTTTACTTTTTTTGACGTCGATTTCGAGGATGAGCGGCACTTGTCATGGACGATCAACTCGTTTAAACCGTTCAAGTCCCCGGGACCGGACGGCATCATACCAGCTGTTAAGGTGTCATACAGCTGGTTGGCACTTATCTATGCGAACTGCATCAGATTAGGTTACATCCCGGGGGCCTGAAGGCGAGTCAGAGTTTCTTTTTCCCGAAGGGTGGTAAGGGCACCCAGGGTGATTGCCTATTCAGACAATGTAGCACTTATGGTAAAAGCAAAGTTCCTTTGCACCGTGTATTGACGCAGGGGTATCTCGGCGTTATAACAAAATGGGCGGTCTGAAGTGGTGTCGCCATCAACTAAAGTAATATCGAAATGGTTTTAGTCACTAGAAGGTATAAGATCCCGGTGGCCCCGCTGGCGCAAATGGGAGGTATTCACCTGCAATCGGCGGATGCAGTGAAATATCATACAGGGCTCATCATGGATAGGAAGCTTTCATGGAAGTCGAATATCGAAGAGAGAGCAAAAACGGTATCGATTGCCTTATACTGCTGTATAGAAGCCATTGGTAAGAGGTGGTACCTCCCACCGAAAGTGATTTTCTGGCGCTATGACACCATAGTCAAGCCCATTATGCTCTATGGAGTCTTTATGTGGTAGAGGGCTTTAGAGAAGCGTTCAACGGGCTGCGCTCATCAGAATGTATGGTGCACCAAGGTCCACTCCAACCATGCCACTTAACGCAATCTTGAACATAATGCCCGTAGACATCGCCGGAAGGTGGCTGCTAGACTCAGAGAATCTGGGTTCTTAAAGGAACTCGTATCTGAACACTCGGATATCCTCACACACTTCGACTACATACCTGATCATCTGGAGTCGCCAAATCGAACTCTGGCGGAGCGAACTCCTTCCCTGCCTATATACCAACGAGGGAGCTATGGGTGGAAAGAAGCCGTTGGAGGAGAGAGGCAGTAAGTTTCTTTACGGATGGGTCAAAGCTTGGGTGGAAAGTTGATGGAGGAGTTTACTGTCGGGAACCCTCTATCAACTCCAGTTTCAGACTTCCTGACTATTGCGGTGCCTTCCAAGCTGAGGTAACAGCCATCAAGGTAACAGCAGATTTGCTGCTCTGGAGTGGGTCCTCCTTTAGAGAAGTAACATAGGGCGTTCAGGATTGGTCGAAGGGTATCTAACGTCGCTATATTTAACAGCGAGTGTCTTTGTGATAAGAGCGGAATCACAAGTAATTGCAAAGCTGTTGAGCTAGCAAGGAAAGGCAATCTAGAATCATTATCGGTAGAGCGGGAATGGGCCGGTGCTCCCGCATCTTCTTGTGTAGAACTACCGAATACCTGGGCCTCCCGGATGCTTGGCCAACGCTCTACCACTATCGGTACTTGCGCAGTCGTAAAAGCTTTTTGGTCCAAGATTGATCGCAGGACATCTAGCGATATATTTGCCGTAAGTAAGGCTACACAAAGGACTACTTTTATCAGTCTACCTGCTATCTGTGATCAGCCATCTAACCTAACCTTATGAAAATTTAAAATATTTTGCGTTGAAACTTTAAAATCTTGTAATTCAATAAATTTAATACTTTTTTTTTTAGGCCGTAAGGAGGGTTTAAAATGCCTTCGCACCATATAGGGATCGTCCGTCATCCTACGTGAGTGGTGTACCCACTAAAACACTCCCCCCTTCTATCATGGAATTTTTTCCCCTACCCCGGGACAGCTTTCGCATTACTTCAGGGCAAGGTTTCCAAGATGGACCCATTAATCAATTTCTACTCTCCCTGCGTCCAGGGATGCCTACGATTTTGTGGCCAGCATCAAGCTATTTGGCTCGTCTTCTATTGGGAGTCCGCGTCCATGTCTCTTTTTTTAGTGCGCAGAACATGTTCCACGTATTTTCCATTTAATACTTTTGTCTTTTAAATAAATGAATAAATAATGTTTTCACTTTCTTTAAGGATGTGGTTTAGTAAATTTGTATATTTGTTGAATGGTAACGGTTTCCAAAGGAAGGGCGCTTCCCCGAAATAAGTATTAAAAACAACGTTTGTTGCCACTGTTTACTTTTTTTTGATGCGAAAAAACGAGAGTATTTTTAGTTTAAACGAATTATTTTTGCCTGTGTTTAGTTTTTGTTTATTATTAATACTAAGTTAAACTCTTATAATATAGGCCTTTAATTCAATAGCAAAACTTTTATTATTGTATTAAAGACTGCGTTGTAATAAACACTTTAATATTGATCGAAAAATCCATCTGCTTTTAGTATTTTGATATGACTGCTTGAGGCGTTGTGAAAGATTCTGCGTACTCTTCTTGTGTTTGGCAACAATTGTGTAAACCAGTTTTTGTATGTTCGCTGGACATAAATATAAGCTTCTACCCAAATATGGTGACTTTCGACGGAGGTCTTTTTCATATTAAAGGTCACTTTTTTACTCTGAGTTATAAAACGGAGTGGACAGAGATAAATACAAGGTGGCGAAGGAATCATGCTACAAAACAAACTGTAATAACTTTGTGCTGTGCGACTAATCGACTTGCTTTTATACTATGTAGCAGGTTATTATTTAAATTTTTTTTAACTAAATGCTTGGGATACCGAAAAGAGGGTTTGGATAGTGCAGTGGTATCATGCTTCCCAGTTCGTCATTTCCATGCAAAGGGAATCCAGACGGAATTTTGGCGGCCATCCCCAAGTAGATGGATCATTATGTGGTTGGTTAACATGTTTGCCGAATCTATTTGTATTGCAAGAAGACCTTATCATTGAGATCCGTATGCTCGTGTTCAAGAAACAATAGCGGCTGTTGCATCACTAATTCCAAAAGTTTCGACTCCCAACTTAACGGCGCAAATTTGAAGTTAGCAGACATTCATTACAACGTATAATAGTGATGGCTTAAACCTGATTCTTCACAAAGTTCAAATATCAAGCGGGTTAAACCCTATAGATTTGCCTATTCGCCTGAAATTTTGCAAAAAAATTATTAAAATCACCGAAAAAGACAATAACATGATAATGAGTCAGGTTAGAGCTCCAACGAAAATTTGAAAACAAATTAATATCAAGAAACTCCACTTTCCGCTGGCCCCCCAAGATCACCTGACCTGACTGCGGCAGACTTTTTTATGGGATTATATCAAGCAAGTGATGTACAAAATAAATCCCAGAAACCTGACTGAATTGAAACAGTCCATTAAATCGATAATTGAGGCAATCCAGACTTCAACTCTTCAGGCCGCAATGAATAATTTACTAATTAAGTGTCGCATATGCGTGACTGAACATGGAGGTCATTTACGGTTCATAATTTTTAAAAATAATTAATTGTATAAAATTAAATAAAATTTGCTATAAGCACAAAAAAAGAAAAATAATAAAAAAAATTTTAAAAAAAATGTACTACCGTTTGGTTTTGTAGCACGATTCGTGCGCCAATTAATGCGGATATGTTTTCATTACGACAAAATGGTTTAGCCCCAAAAAATTAATAAAATCGGCTCAGACTTCGGTACCATTATGATAATTTGAATAATTTCGTCTCTACTTTTTATGTTCTGCTGCACTCTAACTTCGGTCTTTTTTAATAGATATTGCATGTTTATAGTATTAACATACAAAAAGAGTTAATCAACACAAGAATTCTGATTATAAGCCAATAACATTATATCAGACATTTATTTGTGATTTTATTATTTTGGAGTCAAGTAAAAAGCAATTGTATTAACTTTGGTATCCACAATTACCAACTTATGTAGTTATTTGGAAATAATTATCTATCAATATTTATATGTAATCGAGTAATTGAGTTTAGTAGTCACTCACAGAGATATCTAAGAAATTATCTAATAGATCTTCCCGATTGTTATCCATGCTGCGTAGATATTGAAATGCTTCTTCTATACCGTCAATGTATGGACGTATACTGTCAATCGCTAGTAATTGTTGATTATTTTGCTCTGAATTTATATTGTTCATCCCATTAGTAGTAGCTTGTGGCGTTACCATAGTCGCTTCCGTCGTAGCCATAGAGGGAGTATGTGTGTATTGTAATCCAGAGGGCTGCAACAGTTGCTCAACGACAACGTTTGGCATTATTGAGTGGGAAATTAAAACGTTATTTTCTTGTTCGACGCTGTTAATAACGACTGATGGAACATATTTGCTTGTAGATGCAGAATATGGAATAAATGGTGTAAATGTAGCTGTTGTATTGGTATGAGGATTATCTGCATTCCATTTACAATTAGATTTAGGTTTTGAAGATTTTTCAGATAATACATCTTTATCCGCATATGAGGTTACGTTCTCGCATGTGGTTTGTATATCGTCGCCTTTTACGCAGAACTGCAGAAAGATAAATATCTCATCTTAGATTTAGAGCTATATAACTATATAAAAATAAACAAAATCCATTACTTTTGGTGGTATTTGATTACATGGAATCGTTTATGTGTGGGATGAAAAAGGCTACACTCGCGAATAAATTTGTCACTTTGCTACGAGCCGCATTAACTATATCACTTAATTTTTTTCTGTATATACAGATCCACGCGGAAAAAGTTAACATTTTTTCTAAAATTTTTTGTAGGAGTTCCTTTGCAGAACTCTTCCTTCTTCAACATACTGCCTATAATAAAATATCTTTTAAATCTTGTATCTCTCACCTTTACGCATTTAGGTAAATTAGAAGAAATATAAATAAAACATCTAAACAGATTTCAGACAAGTTGGAGGCTTAATATCCAATTATAAAAGTTTTCTAGCTTCACAAAGGATTGTTCGCAACAGTTCAAGTTGGATCCACAGATATAGAAGCTTTCTGGAACCATTCACCCTTTTTTCACTCCAGAAGGATCCTCGTACAACATAATCAAATGTAAATATTTAAGCCAAGAATTATGCTTTAGCAAATATATTGAATAAATTCATGTACAAGAGAAGTCATATTCATAATAAATTACTCTGTTTTGCAATGAAATTCTGCTTCAAAAGGGTATGGTCTAAATTTGAAGATTTTGATATACCGATTATTTTTACCACGTCTATTTTTTTAATATAATTATCTTCATACCGTGAACTTAATATACTCTAACCGTGCGATTCTGTACTGTGATACAGTCTCAAGTCTCTAAATTTGAGATTTTAAGTTAGAGACAATTTTTGAGACTTGAGACGATTTTGCTATTCTGTAAGTGACAGTCACAAAATCTATTACAATTCATTATTCAGAGATGTTTTTACACTTGAAACATCGACAACAAATATTAAATTTTGTATAACATAGTCGAAAAACATAATTATCAATGAAAATAAAAATATATGTTGACTTTGCTTCATAATATTTACGAAATTTATGTAAAAATTATTTATTTTTAACATTTTCGTGTTTGAGTTGCTTACAAAATATAAAAAAACGACAATCGATTAATATCTATGATAATCTCTATTCAGTATATTCAAAATGGCAATATTTTGAGACTAACGCTGGAGACTGGCTAGTGAATAGTAACTAGTCACAAATTGAGATTTTACCTCAAAATGTCTCAAACAGAGACTAGAGCAGCGTTGTCCACGACCTATGTGCACAAAAGCGCACGGACAGTGCCATACACCTCACACCAACATGTCGCGACAAGTGTCTGTGAAAGCACGATTGTGCTACTGTATTCAACTTCGTAGGCAAGCAAAGCAGAATTTTGCGATCAGTTGACGCTAGAATAACCAACACAAGCATAACGTGCACACAGTCACGTTGGACAACACTGGACTAGAGACTGGTTACAGAATCCCGCTATAAGTTTGCCACGAAGTTTGTAACACCCAGAAGAAAACATCTGACGTAAATATAAAAGATCAGTATGATGAGGAGAATCGATTTAGCAATGTCCGCAAGCTAGTCCCTCAGTTTTTGCTATATCCATCTGAAATTTTATACATGCTCATTTGTCGGGGTGACCGATAACGAACTACTATAGCATGTAGCTGCCATACGATCTGTACGACCGGAAACAAGTGCTTGTATGGGAAAGTTTTTTATTTGACGAATATCTTCAAGTAATTTTTTCCATAAAAGTGTAGTCCTTATATGAAAAATATTTTATTTGAGCATATATCTTCTCGAAATTCGGAATAGATTTTCGTAGAGGGCAATGCTACAATCTTCGAACAATTTTTTTAGACCGAATCCCTATTCTTACAAAATTAAAATAAAGATTTCATAACAAATTGTTTCTTATTAGGCAACCCTAATTGGAATTAAAGGATATTTATATTACATCAAATAACAGCTAGAAAGAATAAGAAAATGTTGTCCTTTGGATGAAAACCGAAAAAAGTTATAAACATATATTTAAAGCAAATCTTTTCAATCAAACGCTTTCTAAACGTTCATAAATATATCAGCAAATGAAAATTTTTAATGCCCGTTTTTAGGTTAGCGAATAAGCCGCAACTTAACAAGCTTAGGCTCATTACCATGTACCATATATTTGGGTGCCCCATTCAACATTAATACCTGCATGTAAAATAACGGTGGTAATAACTTACGAAATTCTGCTGTAATGTATGTGTTTTGTCGTCAATATAGTCCCCATTAATGAAACAGTTAATAGATCCCGTTGAAGCAGCGAAATCGGAAATATTACCATATTTTGCGGTGGGTGAACTAATTATAATTGTACCCAGCTGATATTGTTGTAGCTTACAATTCTGTAGTAATTCAATATTTTTGGAGCTATTATCATTAGGTACACTATTAATTGCTGCCGGGATTTCTTCCGCCATACTTGTAATAAATATTTTATGTTCCTGTTGTGACTGTTGACGACAGCTGACAACATCGATGTTTTGTTGAATGTCGAGCTCGTCAAGCAACAAATGCCTACCGGTGGCGTGGTTGGCCTTAAGAGCGCTGCTAGAATTGCCTGGACAAATTGTGTGCATTTCATTAAATTGTTGTTGAGCACAATCACTATAATAGCTTCCAGCTTGTAGTTTTTGTAATTCTTTATATGAAATGTTAATCGGGCTTTGTCGATTAAGCACAACCATAGCTTTTGTTTCCTGTGTAATTTTATTTTTATTTTTGCTTAACGGATGTTTTTGCAATTTCTGCGGTTGATGTTGATATTGATGCTGCATTTGTCTAATTTTATGCTGTGCATTTTTTCTGTTCCTTATACGCTTCCTGTCACATTTACGGGGATCAACACCCAGTTCCCAATAACCACCTTTACCTTTCTCAAATTTTTTACGGTCTACTTTACGAAAACAATGATGTAGCGATAAATTATGCCTTATGGAATTCTGAAATACATTGTATTTATAAATTTATAATTATAATTAATTTAGATGTGAATGAGAATATATATATTTATACGAGTATATATTACTTACATTCCACTTTTTTCTAACCCGAAAATAAGCAAATTTTGTTTCTATCCAAGAACATATTTGCTGCAACGTCACTCGTCCATTTTCCAACATTGCCATACCGATTATATGAGAGTAATTAAATGGCGGCTTTTCTGTTGTGTCCGTTTGATAGTTATTTTCCGATTTCTGATATTCTACAAATACTCTATAGAATAGTAAGAAAAAAATTTGTGTTAGGAAATCATGTTTTTACCTAAAAATAAAACGGGCGGTGTAGAACTTTCTGTGTAAAACATCAAATGTGTTTTTTCAGAATCATGATTTTTGAACTGGTAACTCCTGCATACCGAAATCTGCTCTGTAGATTTCAATGAAATTTTTATAGATTTTTGGAAACAAGAAAAACTAGTGCCTGACCGAAGGCTTTTTTTGAATATCGGTTTTTTGTTAACAATTAACTGTAAGTTTTTTTCGTAAATCGGCTAATTTAAAAAAGGAAATGAAAACCTCGATAAGGCACAACATTAATAAAATTTGTTTTCCGGTTTATTTTAAATGAAGCTCTAAGGATTAGTAATGGTCACCGCAAGGCTAAAACTAGATCGACACAAACAACCATTACTTTTATAATATATTTTTTTTTTAAGTTTTGTCAAGTCAAGTAGAAACTTTCATACTACGTGCTTATAAAACAAAATAATTTACTTGCACAAACAAATTATTTAAAATCGTCTTTTTTAATTACAACGTCTAAAGAAGCCTTTAGAGAGGTCGCTGAAAACCGAGGATGCGGGCTTTATACTCGTACACATTTGCTTTTTAATTTAACAATTTTATTTGCGCTTATGGAAATGGATTACTCAGATAAACAATATTTTGGCTCAAGGTCTGTAAAACTGAATCGTATGTGCTAAATATTAAAAAAAAAAAATATTACGAAAAACATAAATACAAACAGAAAGAATTTTGGCGAATATCACCATTGGTATAAATAGCGTCTTGTTTTGTTTGTGTAGAAGTTTACGCAAGTGAGGAAAGTTTTCTGATCGCCATTCACTTGGGAGTGGCCAGAAATGATTCTTTTACATATGGCTCAAACAGCTCACGACTTCCGGTCTTTTACCAATGACCAAAATGAGAAGGCGAAACATCCCCTGCATAGGGTTGTGCGCTGGGTTTGGGACCCGCCGCGTAAAAAAACACCCCCGAATGAAAAATTACCAACAGACTCGGAACAGAAACCCTCCTTTTGATGACGACCATGGCAAACGAAATAAGGACTACGGATTGAGGGCATGCACCTGGAATGTCCGGTCCCTTAACTGGGAAGGTGCCGCTGCCCAGCTGGTTGATGTCCTCACGAAAATAAAGGCTGACATCACCGCCGTCCTAGAAATGCGATGGGCGGGACAAGGACAGAGACGAGTAGGTCCTTGTGGCATTTACTACAGTGGCCATATAAAGGAGCGCAAGTTTGGTGTGGGATTCGTGGTGGGAGAGAGACTCCGTCGCCGAGTACTATCATTCACTCCGGTGAATGAACGTCTAGTCACAATCCGCATCAAAGCGAGTTTCTTCAACATATCGCTGATTTGCGCCCACGCCTCGACGGAAGAGAAGGACGATGTGACCAAAGATGCCTTCTATGAGCGCTTGGAGCGCGCCTAGGAGAGCTGCCCCCGCCACGATGTGTAAATCGTGCTTGGAGACTTTAACGCCAGGGTGGGTAAAGAAGGTATCCTTGGCACTACAGTCCGTAAATTCAGCCTCCACGACGAAACGTTTCCAAATGAGTTGGGGTTGATCGACTTCGCCGGGGCCCGAAATATGGTTATATGTGGTACTAGATTCCAGCACAAGAAAAGACATCAAGCTACCTGGCTGTCTCCGGATCGAAAAGCCACCAACCAGATCGATCATGATATGATAGACGGAAGACACGTATCCAGTGTTCTAGACGTGCGTACGCTCTGAGGTCTTGACATCGACTCGGACCACTACCTTGTTGCAGCCAAGATTCGCACCCGCCTCTGTGCAGCAAAAAGCGCACGCCAACAAACACAAGGAAGGTTCGACGTCGAGAAGCTGCAACCACAACAGACAGCAGAACGATTTTCTACTCGGCTTGCACTCCTGCTCTCTGAGAGCACTCGTCAACAACTCGGTATAAGGGAACTGTGGGATGGCATTTCAAACTCCTTACGTACAGCTGCAACCAAAACCATTGGTTTTCAGAAAGTGCAAAAGAACAGCTGGTACCACGAAGAGTGCCGTGCCGCAACGGAGAGAAAACAGGTTGCCTACCTCGAAACGTTACGATCGACCATAACACGTGCGGAATAGGATAGATACCGAGAGTTAAAGAGGGAAGCGAGATGCATTTGCAGAAAGAAAGAGAAAGAGGCCGAAATGCGTGAGAACTAAGAGCTTGATAAGCTGGCCGACAGGGGTAATGCTCGAGTTTTCGAGGTTTCAAGACCGGAGCATACTCTTGGAGAACCCCAAAGGTGATCAAGTCAACGATGCCTAGAGAATATTTAAATTATGGAGGGAACATTTCTCCTGCCAGGAGAAGGTGAACCCGATTCCCCAATCGATGACGATGGAGCAGACGTTCCATTGCACGACCATGAAGAAGTTCGAATAGCAATTACCCGCCTGAATAACAACAAAGCGGTGGGGACCGATGGATTGTCGGCCGAGCTATTCAAACACGGCGGCGAAGAACTGATGAGGAGCAGGTATCAGCTTCTTTGTAAAATATGGTCGGACGAAATAGTGCCAAACGATTGGAATTTAAGTGTGCTATTCCCAATCCATAAAAAGGGAGACCCCACAATCTGCGCCAACTACCGTGAGACAAGCCTCTTCAACATTATGTTGAGCGTATTGTGTGAAAGATTAAAGCCCACCGTCAACAAACTAATTGGAACTTATCAGTGTGGCTTTAAATCTGGCAAATCAATAACCGACCAGATATTTACCATTCGCCAAATCTTGGAAAAGACCCGTGAAAGGAGAATCGACACACACCACCTCTTCGTCGATTTCGAAGCTGCTTTCGACAGCACGAAAAGGAGTTGCCTTTATGCCGCGGTGTCTGAATTTGGTATCCCTGCAAAACTAATACGGCTGAGTAAACTGACGTTGAGCAGCACCAAAAAGGGAAAAGGGAAAGTACAACAAGGGCAAGACGAAATATCTCCTGTCATCAAACAAACAGTCATCACACTAGCGACTTGGCTCTCACGTCACTGTTGACAGTTATAACTTCGAAGTCATAGATAATTTCGTCTATCTTGGAATCAGCGTAAACACCACCAACAATATCAGCCTGGAAATCCAACGCAGGATAACTCTTGCCAACAGGTGCTACTTTGGACTGAGTAGGCAATTGAGAAGCAAAGTTCTCTCTCGACGAACAAAAACCAAACTCTATAAGTCACTCATAATTCCCGTCCCGTGCTATATGGTGCAGAGGCCTGGACAATGACAACAACTGATGAGTCGACGTTGAGAGTTTTCGAGAGAAAAGTTCTGCGAAAGATTTACGGTCCTTTGCGCGTTGGCCACGGCGAACATTGACATAGTTCAGCGAATTAAAAGACAGCGGCTGCGTTGGCTAGGTCATGTTGTTCGAATGGACGAAAACATACCAGCTCTGAAAGTATTCGACGGAGTACCTGCCGGGGGAAGCAGAAGAAGAGGAAGACCTCCACTCCATTGGAAAGACCAAGTGGAGAAGGACCTGGCTTCGCTTGGGATATCCAATTGAGAAGAAGAACGCTATCCGCAAATTGTTTTTGTATATATAATATGTGCGTCGTTTAAGCGGGAGTGGACACCTAAAAACATTTTCAAACTATTTTCTCGCATTGATCAACTTTACACTCGGCTGCGGTCAACTTCCAATTTGCGTTGCTTGTGCGATTTCGTATGAAAATGTACGCATACAGTTTTGAAGCTTAAATGCAAGCATTCATCAGCTTTGCGTTCGGCTCGACTTTCAACGTCTAACTATAACTACTTATAAGTGTCGTACTCTTTGGGAATATTTAAGATTCGAAAAAATTTAATACTTTTTACGATTTTTGTCATTTTCGTTATCGGGCTGCTATTTGTTTTGGCTACCCAAGTTTACATACGTATACCTTACTGGTTGACTATCGGAAAAGGAGTTCCCAATTGTTAGAGAAGATGAGAATTATTTAATTCGGGTGAAATTGAGTTTACGATTTTTCTGTCTGTCCACGCAAACGATCTGCGGATGTTGGTAGAGCAGAAGAGCGGAGTAGACACGCCGCATACCCATATTTGAAAGAAACTAAAAATATTGCACTCAAACTACGCACAGCACTATTTGTTCTTTATAAAGTATCAACGTGTTTTTAGAACCAAAATAGCTATTTTTAGTTTCAAAGAATTATAAAGCAAATATTTAAATCATATATAATTATAAATTCTGTATCAGATACCTATGTGATAGTAACAAAAATTTAGTATAAATACCTTTTAACTTTTTCCAGAAATATTTCATAGCGCTCGATTGGGGTAGCTCGTTTTATTTGTACTTTTAATTGCTGCTGTTGAAAGTACATGCCTTTAAACGATTTTCTACATGTTTTTTCAATGGATTTACCAATACAATTTCGTTTAGTTACATTTTTATCAATATCGCTGCTTGAACTAAGTTCTTTGTGTTGTTTATCAAATTCATTAAACAGTGTTCCATTGCTGATTGCTGGCACTATATGATCATTATTGAAAACATAATTGGTTTTGTCTTTGGAATTGCCTTTATTCTTATCATACGCATCTTTTTGTCCTCCACTAGCTTCGTGAGACCATTTTATGTTGTGTCGATTACTCGTTTCATCGCCGCTCAAATTTGTCATGTCATTTGTCCAGCTAAAATTTTGATTTCGTAACTCCATTAACCAAGATAAGCTGGTAAGGTCACGTTCTTCATCGGATTCATTCATATTACTATTATTGATTAAAGCCATTATATTATTTCTGCTTTTAAATTTATACAAGTATTGTCCATAAAAGACCTGAAACAATCCCAGTTTTTTAGATTGTGTTCTTTTGGAACTAAGCTAAGCTAAGCTAAGTTATGTATGATGAAATTATCCACTGAACTGAGTCGTTTGTTACATGTTATAATAATGGGTTGTCAATAAAGTCTTGCGGTATTTTTATTGAATCAATTCGTGTGGCACCCATACATCGAGCTTCTTAGTGACTCCAAGCTTCTTAAAATGGATTATAACGGTTTGATGACTACTATGCCGGTCTTTTTCGACCAATTCAGCGATTTTATCGCAATTTTCGACGACAGGCCTTCCGGAGCGTGGCGCATCATCGACCACCTCTACACCAGAATGAAAACGTTGAAAGCATCGTTGTACGGTGGAAATGGAAACTGTATCGGGTCTATAAACTGCACAAATTTTATTGGCGGCTTGAGATGCATTTTTGTCTTTATCGTAGTAGTACTGTAAAATATGCCACATTTTCTCTTTATTTTGCTCCATGTTTGCGACGCTATAACTCACGAACGACTTAAAAGAAACGACAATCAATCAAACACGTGTTAGCGCGTGAAATGAGATTTCCAAAAAGGTATAGCATGACCCGATGCGACGAATAAAACTAGAACTACGCGCTTTCAGCGCCAACTAGCGAAAATACCGCAAGACTTTTTTGACAACCAATGTATAATACATTGGTAAATTTTTACTCATACGACTCAGATCACGGTATGGGCCTATCTTCTAATTTTAGAGATATGGCCATAATAATAACATGAGCTAATTGTAATTACTCGATATGTAAACAAATCCATTTAAATTCCGATTTTTATATCCTCAACATGTTGCAGAGGAAATAATAAATTAATTCATCTAAGGCTTGTTACTTTCCCGCTTTCTTTTCTTAAAAAGCCATAGGCATTAAAAGTAACCATAAAATTAAAAATCAGGTTCACATGTGAATGTTTGAATGGATATATCACACCAATACTTAGCGTCAAAATTTAGTGAAATCGATGCTTGATTTTGCCGACGAAACGCAATTTCAAGGTTTTTTTGTAATTTTCTTGTCAGTCGAATAGCTACGAGCTCAAGAATTTTTTCTTAAAATTGTGTACATCCCAATTTGATTGATTCGGACGTTTTTCTATGGTTAGTTATACAATTTTTAGTCATTGTCAACCACATTTCAACACTGTATCAAGAAATGCTAGAGAGAAATGTTCCCACTAGGTATAATTGGGTATCCCTTTAGTAATTTGGTAGATATGTACGAGTATATTAAACCGTTTAGAAAACGGAGACCATGACCACTCAAACCTTTCTAAACCGAAATGTTCCTCCATATAATAATTCAATGAGGTAGCTTAAGGCCATTTTGGGATCGTGGCAATAGTGTGGGCTTCCCCATACGCAGTACCAATCTATTCAGACCGCCAAAGCAATAATGCTATTATTTTGCTTTGTTATCATGGCTCCTTAAATTTTTAACCTTCTCTAACATTGACAGTTTACAGCATATAATTGTTGCTATCTCTTGGTATTTTACAAACATGCATATATTTTCCTAGTCAATTTTTCAAATTTTGTTACTTAATTAATGCTGAATATGTTTTTGCTCTATTTTTTGAGTTCATATGCATTAACAAACATACTAATCAAACATAAAACGCTTCTTTATTTTCTACCGGGTTCTGTGGTAAGTACACACATTACCATTCCGATATTTGTTTGTGTATTTTTATCAGCAATCACTCAGAAGTTTGTAACAACGACAGCACCAATTGGATTACTGCAAACGAGTCGCTTTCAGATTGGTAGTAAAATATATCAATGCCAGGATTGCGCTTATATTGAAGCTACACCTACAATTATTAAATAATCAGTTAAATGTGTTAAACAGAGACAAACACTTATTTAATTTTTCTACCTTATTCTACCTTATTCATATTGTAGTTTTAAAGCAAGAAACAAGACGCGCATGCGTTATTTGAAATACATGGTCGTTGCTTCCAACAAAAACCGAAAGGAAAGGCTAAGTTCGGGTGCAACAGAACATTTTATACTCTTGCAACATGCAAGAATTAAAGCATGGGAAATACCTTAAGATGTAAAACGTCTTAGATTACATATATACATATATATATAGAAAGATATAGAAAGATATAGATTAGATATAATAAATATATATGTATATACCTACTTAGACTCCCATCTCTTGGTTAGAAAAACGAAAGTCATTATATGTTGTATATGGGAGTTGGCTTAGTATCAACCCGATATTATTCATTAACTATTACCGTTAAAGTACCTCACATACAATCACCAATCATATGGAGCAAAGGCAGCCGCCTGTTCGAAAATCTTGGTAATGGTTTTAAGGGGGCTAGGTCAAGTTTTCGCTAAAATTTGTCCATTTTTGGCACAAAGATACACTGTATTGATTAAAACACGCCTTTCCAATTGCACTGAGATAATTCAAATATTGGCTGATACATCCAGCATAAAGTCACCGGGAAGTTCGAAAATCTTTATATTAGGTATATGGGGGCTTAGGGAAGTATTGACCCGATTTGACCACTTTTTGGCATACAGATATGCAGAGAAGGATGCCTGAATTTCAATTATAGATCTCACACATTCACCGATATTTTCGTTCAAAAGTCAGCTATAGATACTGGACTCGACATGTTCGGTACCTAGGGTCTTGAACAGTTTTGGATGGATTTGTACAATTTTGGGTCAAAAGCTGCCTTAGGTTAAGGGAGTTATAATATTAGTTGTCAAAAAAGTCTTGAGGTATTTTTATTACATTTTTTTTTTATTGAAATTTAAATGAATTTTTGATGACTCATGCCCAGCTCTTGACCGATGCTACGGCTGCTACTATGCCGGTCTCTTTCGACCAATTCAGCGATTTTATCGCAATTTTCGACGACAGGCCTTCCGGAGCGTGGCGCATCATCGACCACCTCTACACCAGAACGAAAACGTTGAAAGCATCGTTGTGCGGTGGAAATGGAAACTGTATCGGGTCCATAAATTGCACAAATTTTATTGGCGGCTGGAGATGCATTTTTGCCTTTATCGTAGTAGTACTGTAAAATATGCCGTATTTTCTCTTTATTTTGCTCCATGTTTGCGACGCTATAACTCACGAACGAATTAAAAGAAACGACAATCAATCAAACACGTGTTAGCGCGTGAAATGAGATTTCCAAAAGGTATAGCATGACTAGCGAAAATACCGCAAGACTTTTTTGACAACCTAATATTACTGCAAAATTTTATTCCGTTATATTAATTACTTCTTAATTTGTGTACTGGAAAGGGAAAGAATCAAATGGAATATTAAATTGTGTTACATCTGAAGTATGCGTGAATGTAGTCCGAGTTTGCTTATTTTCACACTGTAATATAGGAATGCCGAGAGTTGAAGAGGGAAGCAAGACGCATTTGTAGACAGAAAAAGAAAGAGGCCGAAATGCGTGAGTACGAAGAGCTTGATAAGCTGGCCGACAGGGGTAATGCTCGAAAATTCTACGAAAAGATGCGGCGGCTTACAGAAGGTTTCAAGACCGGAGCATACTCTTGTAGAACCCCCGAAGGTGATCTAGTCACTGATGCCCAAAGCATACTTAAATTATGGAGGGAACACTTCTCCAGCCTGCTGAATGGCAAAGAACACATAACACCAGGAGAAGGCGAACCCGATTCCCCAATCGATGACGATGGAGCAGACGTTCCATTGCCCGACCATGAAGAAGTTCGAATAGCAATTGCCCGCCTGAAAAACAACAAAGCGGCAGGGGCCGATGGACTGCCGGCCGAGCTATTCAAACACGGCGGCGAAGAACTGGTAAGGAGCATGCATCAGCTTCTTTGTAAAATATGGTCGGACGAAAGCATGCCCAACGATTGGAATTTAAGTGTGCTATGCCCAATCCATAAAAAAGGAGACCCCACAATCTGCGCCAACTACCGTGGGATTAGCCTCCTCAACATCGCATATAAGGTTCTGTCGAGCGTATTGTGTGAAAGATTAAAGCCCACCGTCAACAAACTGATTGGACCTTATCAGTGTGGCTTTAGACCTGGTAAATCAACCACCGACCAGATATTCACCGTGCGCCAAATCTTGGAAAAGACCCGTGAAAGGAGAATCGACACACACCACCTCTTCGTCGATTTCAAAGCTGCTTTCGACAGCACGAAAAGGAGCTGCCTCTATGCCGCGATGTCTGAATTTGGTATCCCCGCAAAACTAATACGGCTGTGTAAACTGACGCTGAGCAATACTCAAAGCTCCGTCAGGATCGGGAAGGACCTCTCCGAGCCGTTCGATACCAAACGAGGTTTCAGACAAGGCGACTCCCTATCGTGCGACTTTTTCAACCTGCTTCTGGAGAAAATAATTCGAGCTGCAGAACTCAACAGAGAAGGTACCATCTTCTATAAGAGTGTGCAACTGCTGGCGTATGCCGATGATATTGATATCATCGGCCTCAACACCCGCGCCGTTAGTTCTGCTTTCTCCAGACTGGATAAGGAAGCAAAAGAAATGGGTCTGGCAGTGAACGAGGGCAAGACGAAATATCTCCTGTCATCAAACAAACAGTCGTCGCACTCGCGACTTGGCACTCACGTCACTGTTGACAGTCATAACTTTGAAGTTGTAGATAATTTCGTCTATCTTGGAACCAGCGTAAGCACCACCAACAATGTCAGCCTGGAAATCCAACGCAGGATTACTCTTGCCAACAGGTGCTACTTTGGACTGAGTAGGCAATTGAAAAGTAAAGTCCTCTCTCGACGAACAAAAGCCAAACTCTATAAGTCGCTCATAATTCCCGTCCTGCTATATGGTGCAGAGGCTTGGACGATGACAACAACCGATGAGTCGACCTTAAGAGTTTTCGAGAGAAAAGTTCTGCGAAAGATTTATGGTGCTTTGCGCGTTGGCCACGGCGAATATCGCATTCGATGGAACGATGAGCTGTACGAGATATACGACGACATTGACATAGTTCAGCGAATTAAAAGACAGCGGCTACGCTGGCTAGGTCATGTTGTCCGGATGGATGAAAACACTCCAGCTCTGAAAGTATTCGACGCAGTACCCGCCGCGGGAAGCAGAGGAAGAGGAAGACCTCCACTCCGTTGGAAGGACCAAGTGGAGAAGGACCTGGCTTCGCTTGGAATATCCAATTGGCGCCAAGTAGCGAAGAGAAGAAGCGACTGGCGCGCTGTTGTTGACTCGGCTATAATCGCGTAAGCGGTGCCTACGCCAGTAAAGAAGAAGAATATAGGAATGTTATGAAAATTATACGTACTAAATTTAGTCTAAATCGGTGAATTGGGTCCCGAGATATGTGATTTTACCATAAAGTGGGCAGTGCCACTCCCATTGTTCAATTTTCACAACAGCTCTCATAAAGCCTTCTTATACCATCTCGGAGGTAAAATTTAATGTCTCTGCGGTAATTAGTTATGGATTTATTGCGCTTTTAGTAGTTTTGTACAGTACGGGGAGTGAGCGGGGTTACCTTCTGATTTTATCCATTTTCGTAATGTAGGATAGACTTATAATATTCGAGCTTAGAAAATTCGGTTGTTGAAGCTTTAGTGGTTTATTAGATATGTACATTAAACATTTTAAACGGCGTGGCCACGCCCACTTTTTCAAAATTTTTTACACATTTAGGTGCCCCTTGCTACTGCGATCCCCTGTGCTAAATTACAATTTAATATCTATATCTATATCTATCTCGATTAGTTTTAGGTAATAAGCACAACAGATAGGTGAACAAAACTATAATACTCTGTAGCAACTGGTTGCAAAAGTATAATAATATATCCGTTATAATGTGGGTAAATTGATATAATATGAGAATGTAATTATCCCTCTATGAATTTGCATTTGCATGTTAAGCATTCATACATACGCAAGAGTAGGCAGTGGCGTAGCAGGTGCCAAAAGAGCGTAAACAATTGTATGCGTACATACTCGTACATATGTATGTACATTTATAGGTAAATAAATCTACACAAATTGTCGTTACCCCAAACACTAACAAACACCGTAAAATTACTTGGACTTCTTCCAGAAATGAAACATATCCACATAGAAGACATACATAAATACGTATGTATTACTAAGTATCTTTATCATTCAAATATTTATGACATTTCTAAATTTCAAATTCATAAACAAATCAGGGGTATATTTTATACAAAAATACTTACAAGTACATTTATTGTTGCTACATATAGTATTTTTATAATGTTTGATTGTAACATTTGAACATTGTACTATCTTAACATTTATTACAGTCTATACAGTTAGTGACTAACTGATATTGCGGTTCATACTAGTTGAAATGTAGTTTATAACTAGTTGATTTCACTGCATTTCTAAAAAATAAAAAATTGCGGCACACTGCTATGATCGAAAGCATAGGAGGAGGCATCACAAGAAAAAATTTATAATAATCGTAAACAAAAGTAAGTAAGGAAGGGCTAAGTTCGGGTGTAACCAAACATTTTATGCTGTTGCACGTTTCGGGAATGAAAGCCGCCGAAGAAATAATAATACAAAGTGCTTTCCAAAGTAAACAGGACTTAAAAAAACAGAACAAATGGGGTTTTCGGCAAAATCAATTTATTTTATTCAAAATAGTCTTGTTCTGCTTCAATACAGCTTTTTGCACAGTACAAAAGTATGTCGAACGAGTGTTTTAGCTTGTTGGCCGGTATGGCCGCCAGTATCCCGGTGCAAGCCTTTTGAATGGCTACGTCTGCATAACACTTTCATTTCATGGACAAATGAATTTCCCCGAAAAGGAGAAGTCGCACGGTGATATATGAGGTGAATACGGAGTGGTTAATGGTTAAAATGTGGTTTTTGGTCAAATAATCGGTCACAAGCGTCCATGGATTCTGAGAAATTTTTGATCGTCAGTCAATTTGTGCGGAGCAAACCGTGCTCACACCTTTCGTAAGCCCAAATGTTCGGTGAAAATGTGATAAATCGATGTTTTGGAGATGTTCAATTCCATTTCCATGAATTTCAATAGTGATTGCGGCTGAGTTTTGATGAATTCATGCACAGTTTCGATGGAATTTTTAGTGATCACGGATTTTGATTGGCCCACATGTTGATTGTCATTTATGTCCTCACGACCCCTTTGAAAACGTTGAAACCACTCGTGCACTCTGATACGACATAGGCAATCATCAACATAAATTTGTTTCATCAATTGAAACGCTTCGGTAAAAGTTTTATCAATTTTAAAACAAAATTTAATGTTTGCTCTTTGTTCGAAGCTCATTTTCGCACCGATAACACAAACATACTGACACTTAAAACGCTATAACTTCACTTCCAACCTATGAAATGTCATGAAATTCTCACCGGACAATCGATAAAGATAGCAGATTCTAACGCACCAGTCGACATTTAGAATGGCTAGGGGGCGATAAATTCAAAAAGTCCTGTTTACTTTGGAACCCACCTTGTATAAATAATATGTGTATAAACAAAACGCATTGCCATAGACTTAGTTTTATTGCTATATTTTAGTTTTGGTCATTTTATCGGATATATTGTGGAAAGGGTCGTGCTGATTGCAATAATTTTGATATTACTCAGGTATACTCTAGAATACATTTAAAGCAATTTCATATATAAATAATATTTATTGATTGACATATTTGGCATAAAACATGTTAGAATAACGAACATCATAATGAATAGTGTATGAGAGTTGGGTAGTCTTGATTCGACTTTATCTTTTTTTGCCAATACTGCATTTGTACAGTTAACATTCATGCCACAGAGCCCTTGAGATTCATTGAGGTACTTCACATACAATCACCAATCATAAGGAGTAAAATCAGCCGGGTGTTCCAAAATCCTAATATTAGTTATTCCGGAGCTAGGTCAAGTTTTCGCCCAATTTTATTCATTTTTGGGACAAAGATACACTGCTTTGAGTAAAACACGCTCCATAAATGATATAATTCATAAATTGCCCAATAAATAGGGAGGCTAATGGAAGTATTGATCCGATTCAACCCAATTTTGACACACTATAATAATATAATCAGTAAAAAATATGAATTTAATTATATATGTCATACATTGACCGATATTTTTGGTCAAAAGTCAACTGTAGGTATTGGGGTCCTGATGTTTGGTACCTAGAGGCTTAAACAATTTTGGTTCGATTTGGACAATTGTTGATCATAATTTAGCAAATCGTGCAAAATTTTGAAAGAATCAAAAATATTTTAAAATTGTGATATATCAGAAGTAGGCGTCGTTTTAGTCCGATTTCACCCATTTTCGCACTGTGATAGAGGAATGTCGTAAATTTCATTTGGTTAAAATCGGATGAGCGGATAACGAGATATATGATTTTACCTAATAGTGGGTGATGCCACGCCCATCGTTGAATTTTTCCACCGGCTCGTATAAAGCTTTTTATACCATATCGGGCGTAAAATTTAATGTCTCTGGCGTATTTAGTTATTGATTTATCGCGATTTTAGTAATGTTTAACATTACCAATATATAGGGAGTGGGCGGGCCGATTTCATCTATTTTCACACTGCCAATAATAAATCTTATAAGAAATGTTCTGAGCGAATTTGGCTATTGTAGCTTTGGTGGTCTAGGTGATATATTCCTTAAACGTATAAGAGAGCGGATCACTATCACTTTTTCAAAATTTTTTTTATTGTAACTTTTCAAATTGCAGTTCTATTCTTATTTTTGTGCTTCGTTATGGCACTTTATAGGTTTTCATTAATGGCGTTTTATGGGCGTGACAGTGGTCAAATTACGTCCGTCTTCGATCTCCTTACTATTCTATCAAGGAACATGTGTAAAAAGTTTCATCAAGATATCTTAAATTTTACTGAAGTTACAGCTTGCACGGACGGACAGTCAGACAGTCACTCAAATTTCAACTCCTCTCTTCATTCTCATCAGCAGCAACATGTTGCAAGAGTATACAAATAAGAAACAAAACTATAGTAATCTCTTTTACCATTATTTAGAATATTTATTGGAATGACATTAAAAGCACTTTTATACAATTATACAAACATGTATACACATACATAATTGTTGTACGGCGTTTACATATAATTTGAAGACATGTGCTGCATCAACGCAGGTGCAGTTAATACACCACACTCATGTCCTGAAAAGAATAAATGTACTGCTTTCCCAAAGAGCTCTTATTAAACCATTTTTTCGATTTAAAAACGAAACAGGTGTAAAATTTTCGCTTCGCAATACCACTCCATTCTAAACCAAACTACATTACGGTTAATAAGATTTTATTTTTAAATAAAAGAAATCGTCAGTTTCGAGGAGAATGCGTTAATTATTTTAGTTTTCTCGTTCTGTGGTAAAAATAATTATTCTATCTGTAAAAGAAGTTTTTTACATTGCAAAACATTAAAAATGAGCTGATTTGGGCAACATTGTTTGGAAAATAATTTCTATGGAATATTAAATATGATTTTGTCAATGACATAATTTTATTATGAACAGTACATAATCAGGTCGTGGTAGACCGTTGTTATTCACTTCATTTCATTGCAGCTAAATAAGTACTACATGTACATGTATACATGTACATATGTGTATTGGCGTTTATTGAAATGAGTTTAAACCTTAATATATTATAAATACCATCAACGTTTTTATTTGATTATTTAGAATTATATGCAAAAAACTTTATAAAGCATAATTGAGTTCTTAAAGGATTCTTTCATATTGACATAATCCTACAACTTTTCCATAAAATATTAATGTATATACATTACATATGAAATTATGTAACGTATTTGGGACTATATCAAGTCAAAGCGAAAAATCAGAATGATACTAGGTAGTACTAGCTATAAGAGTATGTGTAACATGATTGGTTTTGATATTTCGTCCTTATATAGGACCTATGCTTATTTATGGATATAGTGTGAATGTACCTGAACTGATTTGCAACTAGCTCGGGAATTTGGAACGAAAATCCAAACTGAAGTAAATGTATTAATTGAATAAATGCATTGTTTCAATATAACTTCGTTAGCCAATTATTGTGCAACGTAAAATACCTTTGTAATAATTCACTTATAAGTAAAATTGAAAATTAAACACTTCGTGAAATAATTATTGGATTTTTTTTACTTGGATTTTGGCGAAATTATTAAGCTTTTCGAAGCAGTCTTTTGGTAAATGCGTCACACACCAAATTATAAAACAGAATCACTTGAAAATTTCCAAAAAATAAGTTGAAGCACGACGCAGATCTTAGAAAATAAAAGCGTGTACTGTCTATGACCAGCCGTGGTATACTATCTTTCGGCCAACGGCTAGTAACGGCTAGTAAAGAACCAGCAAAGGGTGGTCAGTAAAGTTCCCTTCTCTATCCATTAACTCACATTAAATATTCAAAAAGCGGGTTGAAAGGAAACCAATCATTCTATGTATGTATGAATATACATTCATATGTTCATGCAAACATATGCGTGTACACTATATAAAGTAGCTTTCCCCTTTTAAAAGGTGTCCTTTAACTGACACCAATCGTTTTTTTATTCGTTCGGTCTTTCGGGTGTTTTGAACTTGTCGCATCTATATAAAACAAGTAACTAATAAAAAAATAATGGACATGCAAGTGAAATTTGATGACCGTTGAGGGAGGTTCTCATGTTCAAAAATATATTTATTTGATCAGTCCAATTTAGACTGATTCAAAACGGTTATCTACAAACAATAATACGCTCTATGAAGATTGTAGTTTGTTTGGCTATACAAGCATTAGCACATACGTAGTTACTTTAGACTTAAGGAGTTCGGTGGCTTTCAGGTCTTCAAAAGAGAGATTCTTACTAATTGTTTTCTAATATGTATATACAATCATATATTTAATTTAAACAATTTAGCAGAGATACATATTTAAACAGTATATGGAAACTTTTCATTTAAAAATTCCGAAAACTTATCCATCGCTACCTCATCTTCCTTGACGTCTAAAAAAGTGCTTTTGTCACGGACAGCATAACTCATTACTGATTCACATAAAATCAAAATTGCATGGAGAAAAAAAGGGTGAAAAAATTAAATTTGAATTTTAACCGAAACTGTTTTGACAAAATTTTCGTAATATATTTTCGAAAAAATTTGTTAAAGTTCAAAATCGCTTCATAACTTTTCGAGGAATCGTGTCCACTAATTAATTAATTAAAACATCGAATTGTATATAAATCGTGTTTAAACGTGAATACTGCTCAGACGTCGCTTAATATCTACCTTTTAGAATTTACGGATTTGAAATGTTAGAAGAATATTTTCGACATATTATAAGAGATACAAAGTTTAAAAAATTTATTGTTTTGAAAATTTCAAACGCTTTAATAAGTTTCAGAAACTATTTTAAATTTATTTTTAAAGTGCTGTACTCAAAATGCACGTTCCATGAGAGTTGTCACGTTTGTTTGATAATATAATATTTGAATAAATAGATTCGAAACAAAACACCATTGTTTTCAATTATTTAATAAATTTTAAAAATGCAAGGCATGTGTAAAAAAATGTAATTATATTTTTATATTTTATATTGTACTCTGAACAGGGTGTAAGTTAGCCACGATGTTTGTAACACCCAAAAGGAACGTCGGATATACAATATTAATGTATAATAGACATGTACATGTATAAATGACTAGATCCGTCTGTCTGCATACATACACGGTAACTAGTCTATCAGTTTTCGAGCTAACACAATGAATTTTTGCAAATGTTCTTTTTTATACTAGAAGCTACTCATTTGTCGGAACCGCCTATATCGGACCACCATAGCATATAGCTGATATACAAACTGAACGATCAAAATCGTGTTCTTGTATGGAAACTTATTTATTTGTGAAGAGTATTATATCTTCAGTACAACCTAAGTTAACCTGTTTCCTTGTTTTTATAAAATATTCTCATTAGTCAATATTTATTTTTTATATTTAATACTTGAGAGAAATAATTATGCTTGAAATAAAAATGGTAGAAGTATACTAACCAAACGATATGGTACTTCGATCGATGCAGTTTTTACTAGATGCATTGAAATATTAGAATTGTTTGTATTGTTGCATTTATTAATTGTGAGACTGAAGGCTAAGATTAAGTGAGTGATAGGATAACTGAGATTGAAAAAAATAATTCAATTCACAGAGGGATAGAAATTTGTATTATTATTATTATATTATCATTTCCCTTATTTTCACGTTTTTAATACACAAAATCGTAGTGACTGAATTAAATGCCTACACACTCACTTGGTTTTTAAGTAAATTCCACACTCTCCTAACGGTTAGTTTAGTACATTAGTTCCACAGAAAGTGTATGTTTTATGCATAAATAATATTTACAGAAATAAGTTTTTACTTTGTCTGGTGAAATCGTCTTTCCATTTTATCAGTTTGTCCTACTCTACTAATATTTGTATCGAAAAACACTTCTACTTACTACCTTTTCTTGGTTGCTCAAGAGGAGATCGCACAACAAAACTTATTATTTCTACAAGCTGGGAACATAAACCTCGCTTACATATGTTAATATTTAAAAACCCACATGTGTGTCTTCGGATAGAGTTAATGAATGTTTTGATCAAGGTTTCTAATGTCATCCGGTACTGATTTTGCACCTTTTTTTTAGCAGTTAGTTAGTGTTATTTTGGTCTTTCCTCATTAGAAGGAGGTAGGTAGATTTAAATGAGCGTTTTCTGTGGTTATAAATTTAATTGACGCCATGACCTGCAGTTTCTTAAAGTACTAAAAATCGCAAAATTTAATTTCTAATAAAGATATACTGTCACTGGTCATCATTTAGGAAGAACTTCATTTGGAGCAAGCTTTTGCCCCAAATGTTTTCTTAAATATCACACATATTGACCAATAAGGTACAAAGACATCGGAAGATTGAAATTCTTACATTCGGTATATGGGCAGGGTTTAACCACATTTTATCCATTTTTAGAACTACGAAATATTATTATAGTTACTATCTGAGTCTGAGATGCAGTAGGACTTATAGCATCAGGTTGATATCATCGCTACACATATAATATAAAAAAATATTCAATAAAATCAAATGTATCATAGCAGATGTAATATTCTACTGTTTACTTACCTCACTGTTTGGAGGAAATTCGTGTAGATTGCAAAATACAAGTAAGTGCCACAACCAAATATGTACCTTTTTTCTATGTAGTACTTAAAATTTAATAGAACTTAAAAGAATCCCGTTCAAATTTATTTATTTTTAAAAAGTAAAGACAGAAACTTTAAATTTATTAGGCAAAGTTTATAATCATTAGAAAGAACATTCTTCAGTATATACTTTGTGATGATAACTGGCGAATGACACGCGAGTTATATTATTTAGCTAATAGCTTTCAAAAATGAGTTCACTCAATGAAATTAGTTTAGCAACTCTTTATTCAATTCACTTAAGCTACATATTAAATTCTATACATTACTAAAAGCACAATAACAATAAAATTTTTTCTAAATTTACTTTCGCTTCATATGTTTGTTGTAATACTTGTACAGGATATATGTATTTGTCAAAAAAATCTTTTTAATAATTTTCATACGATCTATTTTTTATTTCGATTTTAAAATTACAAAAATTTTTTATAAATTTTTTTTAAGTATAAACTTTCTTCTATCGCAGTTTTGGATCATTTCATTGTTATTGGCATTTTTAACTAACAGAGTATCATCAGACAACTCTTGCATATAAGTTTAATTCTTCTTCTTCTTAATTGGCGTAGACACCGCTTACGCGATTATAGCCGAGTTAACAACAGCGCGCCAGTCGTTTCTTCTTTTCGCTACGTTGCGCCAATTGGATATTCCAAGCGTAGCCAAGTTCTTCTCCTCTTGGTTCTTCCAACGGAGTGGAGGTCTTCCTCCGCTTCACCCGGCGGGTACTGCGACGAACACCTTCAGAGCTGGAGTGTTTTCGTCCATTCGGACAACATGACCTAGCCAGCGTAGCCGCTGTCTTTTAATTTTTTAATAAGTTTTATTATTATATTTAAATATACAATTATCACTAAAAAATACAATTTTCACATAATTTTAATTTTCTTAGCAATGTAATAGCTTTGTATTGATAATGTTTAGATTTTAACGTTAATATTTCCTCATCTATTTGATCAATTTCTAAATTATTTCTGTTTGGCATTGGTGTGATTAACTTTAAATCGGTAGAAAAATATGTTCTTTGTACCGATATTGCAAGAATGATTGACTAATTTTTGTAAGTCAAAATTCCTACTTTTGCAAGTTTTAGCCTATAAAAATCTATCTTAAAATAGTCGATTTCGTCTTTTGTAAATATTGCTAGGTGCATAAGGTTATATTTTGCTGCTGCTATATTGTTTTGTATTTCTTAAATTTTTTCCTCTAAGTACCTCTATTTGTTCAACTGCTCATTTAAGAAAACTATTCTATTTTACTCTTTAATTGATAGATACGATTGTTAAAATGGTTGTTTATCGAAGTTTTGTTTATTTTTCTTTTGTTTATACATTGCAAATAGTTGAAATAAAAGAAAGGACTAACAAGCAACTTGAATATGATTTAAACACATAATTACAAAATTACAAAACTGCTATGAGTGTATTGGCTAATTTGAAAGATCGCTGGGTTTGAGGCGTTTAAGTGTGGTCCATCTCTAAGAGTTAACATAGCTACTTCTTCGTTACAATGCTGTAGCAATCTTGCACTATGTGCTGTTGCAATTTTTAAATTAGTTTGTCAAATATCTCCCTTCCGCCTTTTGTCTTTTGAATTTCGCGGCTATGTATAAAGAGCTACAGAGCTCGTATCTGGCAATACTATATATCTTTGAAAGGTCTTGGCATAACCTACAAAAGGACGCTATGTATGATTAGTTTGGCTATTACATTCAGCAGTTACAGACGTGTAACGCGTTAAAGGCAAATCCGCTAGAGAAACTTTCCGTGAGATTAATGGTGTTTTGGGGGATGGTACTCTACACTTCGAACTGCGGAGGAATGGTTTCAACGATTCAGAGCGGGTGAAAACGACACCATGGATAACCAGCCGGCGGAAGACCTATGACGACGAAAACCGATCAAATCATGGAAAAGATGGATGCACAAAAAAGCTTGATGTTATGATATCGAACGAAAACGGTCGTGGTCGAAGGCCGGTGAATCGTCTCAAACAGTGGCCAAGCCGGGATTGACAGCCAGGAAGGTTTTGCTGTGTGTTTGGTGGGATTGGAAGGGGATAATCCACTATAATCTGTTCCCATATGGCCAGGCACTTAATTCTACCATCTACTGTAGTGTAGTGTTACACCAGACTACGGGAGCTCGGATGGGAGGTTTTATCGCATCCAAGTGATTACCACCTGTTTCTGTCCACGAACTTTCCACCGTAGCTTAGAGTCAAGCATCATTCCTTAGTATTTAGCGTAATTAAAGTACGGCATTCGTGTACCGTTATTGAAAATAGCTTCATTCAGTTTTATCTGCCATTTGTTTGCCCATTGTAAAACTTTATTTACAGCTTTTTGGGGATTAGTAGTGGACTCGTGTTCACTACTACCCACACCAAGCAACATGGTATCATCTGCAAATGTGTCTGTTGTATAATTGCAGTCTACTGACAGGTTGTGCGTGAATAGAATATAAAGAAGAGGGTCCAACACACTACCTTGTGGAACTTCTGCTTTTACTTCCCTAAGAATAGAATATTTGTCTTCTTTTTTGTCGCGAAAGTAGCGATCTGATAATTACGATTTTGTGATGTCATAATGCTGTTTCGGTAAAATCAGTTTCAGTTTCGAAAGCAGTCCTTTGTGACAAAATTTATCGAACGCTTTTGCAACATCCAAAAACACGGCAGAACAGATTTTTTTCCACAAAGTCTTTTTAAACAATTTGCGTAATCCTGTAGATTTGATCAATCGTAGAATGGTTGACTCGAAAGCCAAACTGATGCGCTGGAGTTATGGTTATTCGTTCAATGATTTTATTGATACGTTTATGAGAGTTTTTTCAAAAATTTTGATATTATCGGTAGAAGTGATATGAGTCTGTAAGAAGATACATCATATTCTGGTTTTCCTGGCTTTGAAAACATGAAAATTTCAGAAATTTTCCAATATGTTGACATGTATTTAAAATGAAAATCCGCGTTAATAATGTTGGTAATTTTTACTATACTTAATTGAGGAAGCTGTTTCAGGACCTCGGCATTAAGCAGTTCGTAACCGGGAGATTTTTTGTTTTTCAGATTTTTGATTTCCTCACAGAAGGATAATATACGTGTGTTTCATATGGGGAGAATATTTTGGCTAAATAATCCGAAAATACTTCTGATTTTTTTGAATCGTCGCTGGCCCAGCTATCAGCACTTATTTTAATGGGACATACTTGAGTTTCTGGTTTTTGTAGTCTTTTACAGCTTTTCCAAAGAGAGTAGTCGAAATTTCTTCCATTGCTTAGGGACCGAAGATATTTTGCGAGACTTTCATTTTTAAACCTCTTAATTTTCCTATTAAGATCTTCAGAAACTTTATTTAAAATAGATTTATCAGCTGGGCAACGAGTTTGATGCCACTTACGTCATATTAAGAGTTTACAGAAATTTTCCTTAATTCCGGTGTACTTTCCCAAGCTGCGTGTTGCATACTTGTTGTGAAGTGTAAAATTTCAGATTGTAACTGATCTGTATTTAATATAGAGTCATATTTATTTATTTATTTTTATGAATTATAATTATGAATAATTACATTACATTTAGAAAGGCAACTAGTAACTAAGACTATCGGCCTGACTTATTACTAAAAGATTTTATATTTTATTATGAAATGCTCTAGAATAAGATAATATTAAAAAATAAGTATCGAAGTAAATAAATGATTACACAAAGTGCAAAAGGCTACTTTGGTAAATTAAGTTAAAGATTTTTTTTATGTTTTCAATATCTAAAGTCTTTAGCATATTTGTGGGCAATTCATTTCCAAATATATTGACTCGCGCATTATTGTATTTTATACACTCATCGAGGATGTGTTTTATGGACAGTGTGCAGTTGCACGCTGCACAATAAGGAGGCGGTTCCCATTTTAACAAATATTCGTGCGTTAACTTTGTGTGACCCAGTCGTAATCTGGTGATAATACGAAGTTGATCTGCCGTCGCTGAGACCGAGAGTGTTGGCTTGTTGCTATTTTGATTGTAAACTTTGTATCCATGTTGATACGTTTGCCAGTTAGTCGCAGTTATTTTCCTAACGTGGTTGTTTATTTGTCGAATGATGTCTGTTTTTACCAAAGGATCGAAATATATACAGGGTGTCTGGTAGACTTCTTTAGCTGCGATGTCTGCATATTCGTTTCCGATGATGCCACAATGGCCGGGTACCCACATGATTTTTATTTTTGAAGAATGTTGTATCAACAGATCTCTTGACCTTTCAATAAGAGGCTCTTTGTTGTGTGGGTTTTGCAGCGCAGCGACGGACGACTTGCTGTCGGAGCAGATTATGTATTTTCCCTTAGCTGTTGTAGAGTGCATAATAGCATGGTATATGGCGATTAATTCAGCCACGAAAACCGAGCTGTGCGGGAAAAGCAGTCGCTTCTTGATAACCTTCTATTTCTCAGATACTACTGCAAAAGACGTCGATTGAGTTGTTATGGAGCCATCCGTAAATAAGAATTTCTAGCCTTTTCTCTCTGAGTTGCTTTTCAATTCCAAAAAAGTTTTTTGATAAATCGTGGGGCTCGTTGACTGTTTAGGGTAGCCTAAAAGTTTCGAGATAAAAACGGATGGAGGGAGCATCCACTGAGGAAATTTTGATGATTTAGTAAGCGTAGGATTGTAAAGGATGTTGGCTTCCTTCGCGTTCTGTAATGCATTATATATAGCTGAAGGTGTCTTCATCCGACGTCTTCTTTTGGCTACATTTGCTACGTCTTTGTGCAGAATCGCGTTGTTTGTGAAGTATAGTTTACTTATTAAGCTAAGAAGGCTTTGCTTATAACGTTCGCCAATGAAAGGGAGACCAGACTCTGCCAGCAGGTTTTTTATTGGTGTTGTGGGAAAGGCAGGAAGACTCCTACGAATCGCGTTGTGATAGGGTGCAGATAAAATTGATATTGTACTTTTAGCGCACTGTCCATAAATAGGTAGACCGTAGTCAATCACTGACAATAACAAGGATTTTGTTATATTTATAAGAGTATCCGGGTGTATTTTACTGTGCTTAGAGGTTAAGTACTTTATGATGTTTCATCTAGCGTTAAGCTTTTTTCTTATATATTTACAATGCTCCTTAAAGTTAAGAGACTTATCAAAAATAATACCTAAAATTTTGAGGTATTTAACGTTAGTAATATTGTGATTTCTGTATACAAAATTAAAGTTTTGACAACTTTTCTTTCTACATATGTGTAGATAATTTGATTTTTCGTAAGATAGACTAGCTCCTGACCTTTTTGACCAGATATAGATTTCATCCATCACATTCGATAGCCTATTCAGAGTTTGAGATACGCAGTTGGTTTTTGAAAAAATCAAGACATCATCTGCGTAAAGAGAATGTTCTAGTCACTGTTTGATTATTATTTTGCTAATTTCATTGAAGGCAATGATAAAAAGAATTACGGAGATAGGCGAACCTTGAGGTATGCCGTTATATAGGTACTCTATCGGAGTACTTGTTGTTTATTTTGGCCCTAAACGTGCGATGATTTAACAGACTTTTCACTATGTTGTAGATTTTTCTGCCCGTTTTCCAACTTTTGAGTTGCCTAAGAACTACGTGAGGACCGATTCTATCAAACGCTTTCTCGAAATCTAAGCTTAAAACTGATACACGATTTCGATTCGAGAGGGCGGTTGACAAAGAGTCATATTTACTTTCGTAACATTCCATGATCATTCTAAAGTATTTCCAATCTGTACGTTTATTATACAAGGCCGCTGTTTTGCCTTTAAAGATGACGGTTTCACTATAGCTTAAATAGATTGGAGAATGATCCGAATTAAGGTCGTAACCCTGATTGATTGACAAATAGTTCCGTCATATTTTGTCGACAGTGGAAAAATCTATCAGGTCTGGAATCTTTTGATTATCTGATGGCCAATATGATGATAAGTTCGTCGAGAATGCGTAACTTTCGGTTGACTGTAGTCCTTTATAGCGTTCTCTCCCTTTTGTAGTCGTAAGCCTTGAACCCCATTGCGTGTTCCTGGCGTTGAAACCACCACCCATTATGAACTTTTACCTATGGCTGTTTATTAAGTGTTAGTAATCTTCAAATTGGATTTGAGACCTTGGAAGACTGTACACAGGGGTAAGTGAGAGTGGACTTTTAACTACGCAAATAGTCACTCTTGTAGCTTGAAACTTATCAGTTGAAAGTTTTTCTTCCTCAAAATTTTTAATCGTATTTTTAATTAATATTGCGGGCGCAATTGCTAGGATGAATTGTTTGGTAAGTTTCATAGTTTTTAATTTTAAAATAAGTTTGTAACGTAAAATGTGTCTTCGATACCATACATATAGTACGTCAACATTTTCCGAGTTCAGTACAATTTAGATTTCATTCTTATGTTTGATTAACCCATTTGAGTTCCCTAGAAGAATTTTTATAGATTTAAACATCCATAAAAATATTTTTCATAATTATCATGTTTTCATAAGCGATTTTGTAAGGAAGTGTTGAATTTGTCTTGTTTGTTGAGTTTCTGTAAGATCAGTGTTAAAATGGATATACTATCATTATTATTTGCTTTTAAAATATGAGCAAAAATATATTTCTTTCATATACCTTCAACTTTTTGGGCTAGACCATCACCTGTTTTGTGGCCAAATGTGTTAGCTCGTATTTTCTGTAATTCTTTGGCAACAAGTCACCCGATAGTTGGCTGAATGTGCTTTGCCACAGTTGCAGTATTTAAGCTGCTGTTTCTCTGGTTTCGAACATTCAGATGTCATATGCTTATCGGCGCACTTAACGCATCTTGGTTATTTGCCAAAATACATAGTTTTGTGTGTGGCCAAATGACTGGCAATGTTTGCATTGTTGTATCATCAGTTTTACCGGTTCAATAGAAACAATTGAGTTTAGTATAGTTTTCGTTGCGTAAATCTTTTTTATGTTCTCCATGGGATCGAATGTTACCAAAAACATGTCGATAGGAGTTTTAGTTTTCCATTAAAGACGATTGACAGCACTCAGTGCATTTAACTCTTGCTCTTTTAAGTCATTAATAATCGATTTCGGATCATAAGAATTGTGAAAATTTTTTACAATAGCTCTAATTGGCCGCGTTTGCTTATTCTCAAATCTTTACCAAGATATATTTCTACATGAAAGGGCCTTTGATATGCATCCGTTGTTCTCTGTGGGTAAAGTATTTACTTTATATATTCCATTACTTAAAAGTTTAATAGAAAATTGTTTTTTGCTTCTGATTTTGAAATTTGCTGATAATTACTGTCGTTGGCATTTCCAGACACCATAATTGGTGGAGGCCGCGAACTATTTTTTGAAGTTAGCGGTTTTAATATGGCGTTATCTGCTTCTTCGTGAAAATCAGGCGAATGCTCCGCTTTCCGTTTTTTAGCTGGTTTTTTAGAATCCATTCCGTTTCGCTAGCTAGCTCTTCCCCATCCATTGAGAATTAAACCTTATTTTCCAAATTCGGAATTTTCTTTACATCAGTGGACTTAAGCTTTATATTTTCGGCTTTTAAAGTCTTTACTTCCAGTGAGAGCTTTTTTACCATTTGTTCTATTTTCTCAATGATATCGATGACATCGGCGTACGCCAGCGGTTGTACACTCTGGTAGACGATAGTACCTTCCTTATTTTGTTTTGAATCTCGAATTAATTTCTCCAGCAGCAGATTGAAGAAGTCGCATGAAAGGAAATCGTCTTGTCTGAAACCTCGTTGAACGGCTCGAAGAGTTCCTTTCTTATCCGGACGAAGCTTTTGCTATTGCGCAACGTCAGTTTACACAGTCGTATTAGTTTTGCGGGAATACTAAATTCAGACATCACGGCACAAAGGCAGCTCCTTTTTGTGCTGTAAACAGTAGCTTTAAAATCGACGGAGATATGGTGTGTGTCGATCCTCTTTTCACGGGTCTTTTCCAAGACTTGGAGCATGGTGAATATCTGGTCAGTTGTATATTTCCTAGACCTAAAGCCACGCTGATAAGGTCCAATCAGTCTGTTCACGGTGGGCTTTAGTCTTTCACACAATGCGGTCGATAGAACCTTATATGCAATGTTGGGGAGACTGGGATAAGTCGGTAGTTGGTGCAGATTGTGGAGTCTCCCTTTTTGTAGATTGTGCAGAGCACACTTAAAGAAATACTCATCAGTTCTTCACCCAAGTTTTTTAATAGCTCGGCCCGCAATCAATCGGTGACAATCCGCCGCTTTGTTGTTCTTTAGCCGGGTTATTGCTGTTCGAACTTTTTTATGGTCGGGCAATGAAACCCGAAACTTAAAGCGTTACAATAACCAAACTAATAATTTAAAATTGAATTAAAATTGGCTTGAGATAGTGATATGTTTTTGCGATTAATACGATCAAGATCTATAGACTTCAGACAGTCGTTGGCAAAGTAAACGAAGATATTTTAAAATTTTGACAGGTGAAACATGTTCGGTACATTCTCTCTTTTTATAGCTATGAATGGTTCTTTCAAGCATTTTACTGTCCTACTATTTTTGCTAAAAGTTGTAGGGCCATGGTTTGGTATAAGGATCTCACATTCCATATATAAAGCTTTATATTATTTTATAATAACCAAGTAAGGAAGCACTAAGGCAACCGCACATTTCATAGTCTTGCAACTTTTACAGATTAAAGGATCAACCCATTTTTAACATAACTGTAGACATACTATTATCAGAAAATATTTATCTTAAAATTTCACTTATATATCTCGCAGATTGACCAATATTTTCGGTAAAATGTTCCTAATAGAAACTGGAAGCAACATATTTGGTACCGTGTGGCTTAAATAGTTCTGGTTCAATTTAGACAATTTTCGATAATATGGTGGCATACTTGAGAATGGAGCCATGTGTAGAAATTCACATAAGTTAAGAAAGTTCTCTGACTGCCATTCACTTGGGAGTGGCCAGAAACGATTCTTTTGCATATGGCTCAAGCAGCTCACGACTTCCGGTCTTTGACCAAGTATCCTCTGGGTAGCCAGAAAACATCCGTTTGAAAGCGACCTAAAGTGAGAAGCCGAAATATCTCCCTGGAATGTCTGGTCCCCTAATTTGGAATTTGCCAATGCCCACTTCTTAGATATACTCGTTAGAGTGAAGGCTGATATAACCGTTGTCCAAGAAATGTGATGGGCGGAGCAAGGACTGAGGCGAGTAGGTCCTTGTGGCATTTACTACAGTGGCCAAATTAAAGACTGCAAACTCGGTGTACGATTCGTGGAGGGAAAGGCACTCCGTTGCCGAGTACTCTCATTCACCCCGGTGGATGAACTTCTAGCCACAATCCGCATCTAAGCGAAGTTCTTCAAGATATCGCTGATTTGCGCCCAAGCCGCGACGAGAGAGAAGGAGGATGTGAGCAAAGACGCCTTCTATGAGCGCTTGGAGCACACCTGTGAGTGCTGCCCCCGCCACGATATCAAAATCGTGCTTTGTGACTTTAACGCCAGGGTGAGCAAAGAAGATATCTTTGGCAAAACATTCGGTAAATTCAGCATCTAAAATAAAACATCCCTAAATGGGTTGAGGCTAATCGATTTCGCCGGGGCCCGAAATATAGTTATCAGATTCCAGCATAGAAAAATTCACTAGGCTACCTGGCTGTCTCTGGATCGAAAAACCACCAACCACATCGATCGTGTTGTGATAGACGGAAACACGTATCCATTCATTTAGATGTGCGTACGCTCCGAGGTTCTAACATCGACTCGAACCACTATTTTATTGCAGTCAAGATTCGCACCCGCCTCTGTGCAGCAAAAAAACGCACGTCAACAAACACAAGGATGGTTCGACGTCGAGAAGCTGCAGCCACAACAGACAGCAGACTGATTTTATACTCGACTTGCATTCCTGCTCTCTGAGAGCAATCGTTAACAACTCGGTATAAGGGAACTGTGGGCGACATTTCAAGCTCCTTACGTACAGCTGCAACCGAACCATTGGTTTTCAGAAAGTGCAAAAGAACAGCTGGTACCACGAAGAGTGCCGTGTCGCAGCGGAGAGAAAACAGACTGCCTACCTTGAAACGTTACGATCAACCACAGCACGTACGAGATGGGATAGATACCGAGAGCTGAAGGGGGAAGCGAGACGCATTTGCAGACAAAAGAAGGAAAGGTAAAAATGCGTGAGTAAGAAGAGCTTGACAAGCTGGCCAAAATAATGCTCTAAAACTCAACGAAAAGATCCGGCAACTAACAGAATATTTCCCGACGGGAGCAGCGGCGGGGGCCGATGGTCTCCTGGCCGAGCTATTCAAACACGGCGACAAAGAACTGATAAGGAGAATGCATCAGCTTCTTTGTAAAATATGGTCGGACGAAAGCATGCTCAACGATTGGAATTTATGGGTGCTCTGCTCTCAATTCACAAAAAAGGGGACCCCACAATATGCGCCAGCTACCGTAAGATAAGTCTCCTAAACATCGGTTCTATCGAGCGTATTGCGTAAAAGATTAAAGGCCATCATAAACAAATTGATTGGATCTTATCAGTGTGGCCTTAGACTTGGAAAATCAACTACCGACCAGATATTTGCCATGCGCCAAGTTTTAGAAAAGACCCGTGAAAAGATAATCGACACTCTCCACCTCTTCGTCGACGTTGAGTAATACCAAAAGCTCCATCAGAATCGGGAAGGAACTATTCGAGCCGTTCAATACCAAACGAGGTTTCAGACAAGACGACTCCCTTTCGTGCGACTTCTTCAATCTGCTGCTGGAGAAAATATTTCAAGCTTCAAAACTAAATAGGGAAGGTACTATCTTCTATAATACTGTACAACTGCTGGCGTATGCCGCTGATATTGATATCATCGGCGTCAACACCCGCGCCGTTAGTTCTGCTTTCTTCAGACTGGACAAGGAAGGAAGGCAAATGTATCTGGCAGTGAACGAGGGCAAGACGAAATATCTCATGTTATCAAATAAACAGTCGTCGCACTGGCGACTAGACTCTCACTTCACTGTTGACAGTCATAACTTCGAAGTTGTGGATAATTTCGTCTATCTTGGAACCAGCGTTAACAGCAAGGCTGAGCCCACACGGGATTAGTCAAAAACGTTTTTGACTAATAAAACGCAAAAACATCTTGTGCTCTAACCCACGCCAAGCGTAGTACAATGCACAATTTTGTCTTTTTGTCTCACTTGGTGAGCATTGAAATAAAACGAAAAAAGAAGGAAACGAATCAGTTTTTGCAAAGACGTCGTCGGATTCGGACGATGAAATTGTGCCAGTCCTATTTTCAATAATATCGTTTTAGGAACGAAGTGAAAGAAGTAAAAGAGAATGGTGGGTGCATCCGTACAACCAGAAGCGCGATTCAGAAAATATTATTACAAATTTGATTTCTGAACTGAGAATGCATACGAGAAAATTTCGAAATTTCACAAGGATGCAGCTGAGTATTTAATAAAATATGTAAGTTCTAAGTAATATACAAACTACCGCAAGAGCATAACTCCTGCAAAAAGATTAGTTTTAACAATTTGACTATGAAAAACAACGGTGCAGCTACAAGCAAAAAAAACGTGTTTTTCTGCCTTGCCTTTTCTGTTTCATTCGATGTGCACCGTAGCTCAGCATGTATTGATCGGCAACAAAAACGGTTTTGTCGCATTTGGTGTGCGTTGGCTGTATGACAATACGTAAGAAGTTCGACAGCAGCTCTTCAAAGAAGTCGAAGCTCGAACATGCGTTACCGTTCGGTGTGCGTTGTCACATATGAAGCTATGGGCACTTGTCGTATGAGACAAGAAAAACTGTTTTGACTAACCCGGTGTGGGTTTATCCTAAGTCACTCATTATTTCCGTCTTGCTATATGGTGCAGAAGCATGGACGATGACAACATCTGATGAGTCGATGTTACGGGCTTCCGAAAGAAAGATTCTACGAAAGACTTAGGGTCCTTTGCGTGTTGACCACGGCGAATATCGCATAGTTCTGCGAATTAAAAGACAGCGGCTACACTGGCTAGGTCTTGTCGTCCGAATGGACAAAAACACTCCAGAAACACTGAAAGTATTCGACGCAGTACCCGCCGGCGGAAACAGAGGAAGAAGAAGACCTCCACTCCTTTGGTAAGACATGGTGAGGAAGGACCTGGCTTCGTTTGGAATTTCCAATTGGTGCCACGTTACGAAACGAAGAAACGACTGGCGCGCTGTGGTTAGCTCGCCTATAATCGCGTAAGCGGTGTCTACGCCAGTAAAGAAGAAGAAGAAGAAGGTGGCACACTTTAAAGGCACTATTCGCATTAAAATATTTTACATAATTACTTCATTTATTTCGCAAAAGTCGTAGTTTTATATTTTCGCATTGTAATACAATATTGGTTGTTGTTGCACGGTGTACGCTGCTATGCGTTGATTGCGAGTATACCGTTAATTTTCATACAAAATGTCACACATTTATGTACTATGCATGTATTTCATCAGAAATGGCAACAGTTCGCTAGAGAAATCAGAAGAGGCCGTCAATTATGAGAGAGATGAGCCAATTTGCGATGCTAAGCAAAATTTTTAAATAATATCTACTTTGCCATTATTGAACTTATCAAAGCCCACATGCCCTTTACAATGTGTCAAGAAAGACTGACAGGCTTGGCAACATTACACTAGTTAACAGTCATTTGCGACTTTGATGTTAGAGGCCGAGTGCTAGAACCCGAAAATTATAGTAAAAATTTTGTAATATGTGGAATTTTTTACGTTGTTGTCAATAGGTGTAAGGGTCATTACATTTACTGAAATGACAAAAATAGCTCGACGTGATAGAACATTTTTCAATTCAAATCTGTAATCAGAACACCTCAAATACCCAAAAGACCTCTTAGAACATCATGAAATACATAGTAAGGCTGAAAAATTTCTTGAGTCTCTAGAGAAAAATCTCGAAGCTGGACGAAGCATGATACAACTTGTAAACAGCAAATATAACATTAAGGGACTATGGGAAGAGTTTCGAGTCGGAACAATCTACTTTTCCTAGGAATAAACTTTTTGAGTAAAACTGAATTTTTAAAAGGTTTTACTCCTTTTTTTATACGGTGTACAAATGACTACGAAAGTAGATTGTACGGTGTTCATAATACTTAAAACCATGGTATAAGGGAGTAACGAAAGTGACCATTCATAGTACTTTCTTTCCTCCCAAGTGCACGTTCACAATAAAACCATCAGGGCCGCCTCTGGTGAGTAAGGGTTGAGAAAGGTCGAACCGGGTTGAGCAAAACAAAAAACGCTGTAACAATAATTTATATATTATGCTTCCACTATTTTATTTAAATATACTATTTTGAATTTTCGTTTTACAATGATGTTAATTGCTTTTGACAAAAAATAAATTATAGCAAAATGATACAGTTAAATATGGGGTATATTTTTAAACGCTTTAATTTACTTATTAATGGACAAACTAATTATTACAATTAGTGGACCAGAAAAAATAACGATTGTAACATAATTTATAAGTCATAATAATTCTTTTGAATATTAAATTCAATGAGATATGAAGAGATAATTATAGAACCGATCTTTCCGTTAGAATTTAGCTATGGAAATAAGTGCAATATTTCATTAACAATCTGTACATAAAAAAAATATCTTTTTATTATAAATAGTAATTCTATTTTTCGATTTTAAATATATTCGGTAGGCACACCCGGGAAATCATGACTACCGAAACTATGAAAAAAGTTCATGCACACATATGCATATATCTATGGTATACGACTGTTGGAGGAGTCCGCCGGTGATCAGGAAATTGTGAGTTTAAGATCCTGCCTCAGTACTTCATCATTTACCGATGTGTATGTAGAATATTTTATTATATAGTTCTAGATTTTGCAAATAATTTATACTTCTTAAAGAATATATGTCTTTAAGAAGTATAAATTATTTGCAAATTCGTCATAATATAATATACTGTAGATCTATTTCTTTCCTAAAAAGTAGATTAAAATTATCTTACGCAAAAACTATCAATACTGACAAAATATTTGAATATTTTAAAATTAAGTTAAGAGGATTTTCAAAGCGGATGATGATTGTGATTACACCGGTCAACACGATTTTTGGGTCTGACATCTACATGTTAAATTTTAGTTTCTCCTATGACAAAAATAAGGAAATAAAATTTTTTTTTGGTTAAAGTTTGCTTTCGTAGAAATTAGAGCAATTTCTGTATTTTTTTTCTTACCTTCTAAAGTATTTTTGCAATTAACGCAGGTGAAGTGAGGTACCCAATTTTCATTTTGATTACTGACTTTTAGGTTGAAATAGGCTTCATAGGCTTCGCAAAGTTTCAAATTTGTTGATAAAGCAAATTTTTTCCTTCTAACTTTAATAAATTCACCGCAAATAAAACAGAATAAATCAACATCATTTTTACACTGACTTGATGCCATTTTTTAACTGAGTAATACGCTAATATTGTTGTTACAACTATAATAAACAGGTTAACATTCACTACTGTGCCTCTTACAAATAATAATACTGTTTACTTTCGGGGTAATCAAAGTGCTGCCATCTTTGATTTATGAAATAAATTAAAATATACTTATCGAAGTAGATTAGCCAGAAGCAAACTTTAAGAACTAAAGATTAATATTTAAGTGTTTTTCAATGTCTAGAATCAGAATTCAAGCATGAGAACAGAAACCCAAAAAAAAATATTTTTTTTGTTGACCGGTGTTATTGTGTGATCGAGACTTTTTATTATCAAAATTACCCGATATTATACATTTATTATGAAAATAAATTTCGCAAATTATAAAATTTGTACTCCGTTTCGTAAAATTTGCATTTTCTGATTCCCGTTTCTTACATGATTGCTTATATCCACATAACATTTTTCAGTGCTGAATATTTATTAATTTACCACAGTTAAAAAAGGCGTAAACATGAAACATAAAAACATAAAAAAAATAAAATATTTAATATAATATTTAAATTTCATTCGTGATACCTAGCGACAGCAAGAAAACGGGGAGTTTGTGGTAATTTTCCTTCATATAACTTGGAAAAAAGCGCTTCGTTTTTAAACAAAAATAACTTGTGAATCCACAACTTACTTTATTCAAAAGCCATTTAATTGTCAGTAAACTTTGGCATACTTCATGATAGGGAGTTCAAATTGTTTTGACTGATCATGAAGGCTTATTTTTTTTTTAGAATATAATAAAAATATCAATATAAATCAAATCGAATGTCCATATTAATGATTATTAACCTTTTCGTGAGCAATAACTGAATTGAATTGTTTTTATTTTTCGTTAAAAATTTTTCAGCTGTCAAAACTTCCTTTTTAGGTTAGTGAAAACTGTTGTTCATAAATATATGAACATGACACTTTTATTTCTTAAGATAGAATTATATATAGAATATTACATTTGTGACACAAGTACATTAAAACACAAATCTTGCTCTTGCAAATCCCTTACACGGTGCACGAGTTGCAGATTTTTCCACCTAATGCAACGGCACAATATCAAACACACGCAGAAAAATATTTGCAAGGGATTTTACAGTCAGACCTAACCCCATGTTTATTTTCGTGATATGATACGTAAAAAAATTATTGCAACCATGTGCTAGCTGTCATTCTACTTAAATACATAATTTGACATTAAATTGTTGAGGAAGGTAAATTTTAAATAGATTTTATAATTTCTATTTATATTATCAAAATTTGTTACAGTTTGTTTGTAAAGAATGAATGCAGAAGTTGCGCCGAATCAGCCGTTCACATATCATAGGTGCTTTCGTACCCTTGTATATTTCGGTATAGGATTTTTGCAATCTGCAATCTTGCAAGAGCAAGAGAGTCCCCCTAGTGATACTAAACAGTTGTATAATATCAATGCGTTTGTATCTGAAGTATACAATAAAAAAATAATACTTATTTGCATACATATATATATGTACACTAAGCATAAACACATACATATACAACTTTGTTCGAAATAATAGTAGTGGCATAACCCATAATTCAAATGAAGATGAAAAGAAATGAATGAAGAAAAGAAATTTTGTGATTGATTTTTATTATGGGTTATTATTATTGTATTTAATTCGCTCATATTCAAGCTTAAAAGAAATATGATTTCTTTAAAGAATAAGATAAAGTTCTTCTTTAAATAAATAGAAAAGTTGGTTAATGAAAATTTCAACTGTGATTAATTATAGGAATATTGAGGATTTTACATCAAAAACCAATTAATTCATTATAATAATATAAACTAAAGTTTAAACAATTAGTATTTCGTCGAATGATGGTTGTTGGATAACACAGCTGCGTATCTTCTAGGCATGGAGTCCACCGAACGCTTGCATTTCTCGAGAGGAATGGCCTTCCACGCCTTCTTCACAGCACTCCATAATTGCTTCGTATTTGACGGATTCTCTTTCCCTATAGCTTCTTTGACCTCTGCTCAAAGATTCTCAATTGGATTAAGGTCCAGCGACGGAGCCGGCCAACCCATAACATCAACTCCATTTAGAGCAAACCAATATATAACCCTGTCAAGAAAGTATCGGGAATTTATAAATAAAATAAAAATTTCAATCATCATACAGATTAGTTTTATCGCCTTGAAAGTAACATCCATTTGAAGCGATGCACATGTGCCAACGCTTCTTCCAATCGTCAAAACATTTTTAATAGGTGCTTTACGAGATGGTATTCAGCTCCCACGTCGAATTTGTTTTGATGTCTTCAATTAAGTTGTTGTTGTTGTTATAACGGTTATCAATCCCCGTTAGGATGGTAAGGGTTATCTGTGTTGTCGTCGACCTTATCTAACGGGAGGCCCAGGAAACATTCTGTTTCGACGGGGTCGGACCAAAGGGAGGAGAGTGGGGTTGGTAGGGCATGCAAAGAGGTGGTCAGGATCATGCGGAGACTCGTTACATGCAGAACATACTTATATTGGGTATTCTAGATAAGTAGGAGTTTAACCTGCTATAATATCTAGAAAGAAGTTGCGCTAGGGTCACTCGCGTTTCTCGCGGCAACTCGAGCGTGGTGGTTTGACTCCAAGAACGCCATTTACGGAAAGAGAGTCGGTGAAGGTGTTGATGGCTCCAATGTGAATGGCGGTCAGTACAGTCAGGACAGTCAGTTGTGTCCGAAGTCCGGTCGGCGTACTGTACGACATCGACGACGTATCAAGGAAAGACTCTTGATGCTCCTAGGAGGCGGTTCCGCTCCAAGCAGATAACTGCAAGGGTGATTTCTACGAAAACGTCGCAGCAGGAACCGCTTGGAGAGAAGTTCATTATGCTCCTTAACTAGGAGCATAAGCGTCTCACTATGAAGGTGTTCGATGGGAGACATCAAAAGGCATCCCGTCGTGGTCCGGAGTGCAGTATTTTGGCAGGTCTGAAGTTTCCTTATCTGCATACCACTGCATCCAGGCGACCATATTGGTGCTGGGTAGTTGTGGACCGGCCGGCCGATTGTCTTGTATGTTGTCAACAACATTTCTTTGTCTTTTCCCCATGTGCTGCCGGCTAGCGACTTGAGGATTTTATTGCGACTCTGTACCTTGGCGATAATTGCGGTCGTATGAGGAGTGAAGGAGCATAGACTATCAAAGGTTACACTTAAAATCTGAGGGTTATTGACAGTCGGAATATTTGACGCCATCGACTGCAATATTAAGTTCAAGTCTACACTCCTTCGTCCAGTTCATAAAAATGGTCGCTGTGGATTTGGTGGGGAAAAGTGTGAAGTTTCGTGAAGTGAGGAAATGAGAAAGGTCGGAAAGGTAGTTGTTTACTTCCGAACACATGCCATCGATTCCATTGCCCGATGTCAATATCGTGCAATCATCAGAGTACGAGGTTATTGAAGCTCCCTCTGATGGCTGCGGGAGTTTCGAGATGTATAAGTAAAACGTAACGAGGAAAGGACACCACCCTTCGGAACCCCCTGTTTAATTTTTCTCAGTTTAGATGTTTACCCTCGAAATAGTACGGATGATTGACGACCGTTCAGGTAGTGCATGGTCCACCTCTTCAGTCCATTGAGGAAGCGTAGCTTTCTCAATGTCCTGCAGTAGCGTTGTGTGGTAAACTGTGTCAAAAGCTTTTGGCATATCCAACGCTACGAGGATCGTTCTCTCACATGTAGTTTCTGCTTGAGGCCATGAACTATCTGAGCGTTTATGACGCTAAGTACTGTGGTGGTGCTGTGCACTTTTCGGAATCCATGCTGGTGGCTAGCTAGGCTCAGGTGGTGAGTGAAGGTCGGGAGTAGTAAGGCCTCAAGTGTCTTCACTACTGGGTAGAGGAGAGTTATCGGACTATAAGATTCCCCTTTGTTGGCAGGTTTCCCAGGTTTCAGTAGAGGGACCACTCTTCCGACTTTCCACACATAGGGTATTTGAAGAGTGGTCAGCGACAGGTTGAGGACCTTGGTGAGATAACTTACGCCCGTCCAGCCTAGATGCTTTAGCATTAGCATGTTAATTCATCAGGGCCAATGGACTTAGAGGATTTTGATTTGTTGATGACACTCTGAACCTTCTCAACGGTGAAAGTAAGTGGCGCGCAGTCGTTTAGCATTTTGCGCAGCCGTCGGTTAACACACCGTTTGGCTTTGTCTACCGAAGGGTGCAGTGTAAACTGCCGACTAAAATAGCTTGCGCGCTTCTTGGGGTCCGAAGAGGCATGACCATTGAATTGAACTTCGACTCGGTCGTCATGTCTCTTCGGGTTAGACAAAGCTTTGACAGTAGCCCAAAGCTTACTCACACCGGTGGAAGCTGCAGGATTTTAGCTGCTCTATCCATTTCGTCTGCTTATGATGATTTATCATATACTAAATTTCCAAATTGAGTTCCCTTATTCGGGGATCCCCGGGATCGGCATGGCGTAAGGTGTCGCGTTCTTTAGCTAAAACGGATGCTTTGGCTGGAAAATTGGGGTGGATTTCCGCTATTCGTCCAGCAAGAATGAAGCGAGCGGTAGCTGCTGCGATCAGAGTGGGAGCTATGTTGCCTGTTTGAGCTCCTGGGGTCCGTGGAGGTCCTCTGTTGCCCACTCGGGGTGAATGGCGGCGCAGCGCGATGTGTAGATTGCACAGCCGTAGAGGCTAGTGTCGCAGTATTGCGTAGGCAACATGGAGCCACGTAACACGACTTCCTGTGAGTCTTGCGGCCTGAGCAGGTCTCCATCCATTGCATGTATTACACCTGACCGAGATGGAGTTTGGATGGAGCCTTTTTAAGCAAACACAGCAGAAAAATTCCTCCGGGCCCGGGTTGGACTCAATGTCAGCACGAGTCAGGAGGATACGGAGCAACCCTGCAAGGCATTGCTCCAATGACGACAAACGCAATTTAACCCTTACCAATCCAAACAGGGTTAGATCGCCGAAAAAACAGCCCTTGGTTAGATGAAATCTGAGTCAATTCCGGTGCGTAGAACCGGCTGTCGTGGGAATTGTCTTCAATTGAGTCGAAGTGTGTGGTGAATATGGTGCTTGCTCAATGATATTTGTTGAGTGTTTGGTCAAACTTTAACACAAATACGTTGGTTTAAATTTTAAAATTCGACAAACACTACTGAGTGCCAAGTGTAGGGAAATCAGGCAGTGCTTCTATTTTCAAGTTTCAGTTGTAATTCAGACTTTAACAACAGCGCATACTGCTGAAAAATAGTTCATACTATAAAAATTGTGAATCGTAGTTTAACAAGAGCATATAGTGCTGAATAAAAAAATTTATATTACAAAAAAAGCAGCCGCTGTCTTTTAATTCGCTGAACTATGTCAATGTCGTCATATATCTCATACAGCTCATCGTTCCATCGAATGCGATATTCGCGGTGGCCAACGCGCAAATGACCATAAATCTTTCGCAGAACTTCTCTCTCGAAAACTCCCAACGCCTACTCATCGGTTGTTGTCATCGTCCATGCCTCTGCACCACTTAGCCATATAGCAGGACGAGAATCTTCAGTGACTTATAGAGTTTTGTTTTTGCTCGTCGAGATAGGACCTCACTTCTCAATTGCCCACTCAGTCCGAACTAGCACTTGTTGGGAAGGTTGTTCTGCGTTGGATTTCCAGGCGGACATTATTGTTGGTATTGATACTGGTTCCAAGATAAACGAAATTATCCACAACTTCGATGTTATGACTTGAAACAGTTTGTTTGATGGCAGGAGATATTTGGTCTTGCCATCGTTCTCTACCAGACCCATTTGCTTCGCTTCCTTATCCGTTCTGGAGAAAGCAGAACTAACGGCGCGATTGTTGAGGCCAATGATATCGATGTTATCGGCGTAGGCCAGCAGTTGAACACTCTTATAGAAGATAGTACCTTTCCTATTTTGTTTTGAATCTCGAATTATTTTCTCCAGCAGCAGATTGAAGAAGGCGCACGAAAGGGAGTCGTCTTATCTGAAACCTCGTTTGGTATTGAATGGCTTGGAGATGTCCCTTCCGATTCTGACGGAGCTTTCGCTATTGCTCAACACAGTTTACACAGTCGTATTAGTTTTTCGGGGATACTAAATTCAGACATTGCGGCATAAAGGCAGCTCCTTTTTGTGCTGTCAACAGTAGCTTTAAAATCGACAAAGAGGAGGTAAGTGTCGATTATCTTTTCATGGGTCTTTTCCAAGACTTGACGCATGGTGAATATCTGGTCGGTCATCGATTTTCCAGGTCTAAAGCCACACTGATAAGATCCAATCAGTTTGTTGACGGTGGGCTTTAATCTTTCACACAATACGCTCGATAGAACCTTATATGCGATGTTGGGGAGAATTATTCCACGGTAGTTGGTGCAGATTGTGGGGTCTCCCTTTATGTGGATTTATAGCAGAGCACACTTAAATTCCAATCATTGGGCATGCTTTCGTCCGACCATATTTTACAAAGAAGCTGATGCATGCTCCTTACCAGTTCTTCGCCGCCGTGTTTGAATAGCTCGCCGGCAATCAATCGGTGACAATCCGCCGCTTTGTTGTTCTTTAGCCGGGTTATTGCTATTCGAACTTCTTTATGGTCGGGCAATGAAACCTCTGCTCGACCAGAAAAGGTAATTATCGAACTAATTCAAGAAAGATAACTTAAAGCGTTACAATAACCAAACTAATAATTTAAAAATAAAAATTGGCTTGAAATAGTGATATGTTTTTGCGATTAATACGATCGAGATCTATAGACTTCAGACGGTCGTTGGTAAAGTCAACGAGGGTATGTTACAATTTTGACAGTTAAACAGTGTTTGGTATATTCTCTATTTTTATCGTTATGAATGGTTTTTCAAGCTTTTTACTGTCCTACTGCTTTTTCTAAAAGTTGTAAAGCCATGGTTTGGTATAAGGATCGCACATTCCATATGTATAGCTTTATATTATTTTTCTTTACACATTTGACAGAGAATTGTCGTTAGGAGTTTTTTGTCCGAGGATTAGTTACAGCGGCTCGAGCCATCGTTTCACAATTGACCATAAGTTTTAAATTGAATTGAAGTTGGGGCTTTGAGTTGGCCACTCTATCAACTTAAATGTTTGGCTTCCCAGCCATTCGCGAACAATTTTCGCAGTGTTCTTTGGGTCCCCATCTTGTTGAAAAGTTATTTCCTTTTCGGGGTACGCAATCGTTTCCAAAAAAATAGGGAAGATAAGTTTGCAAAATATGTGAATAGTTTTCTTTTCGCATTATGCCATCAATCTTATGCAATGGTCCAACGTGCCACCACGTAATGCACCCCCAAACCATTATATTTCCTCCTCCATGCTTCACGATCTTTGAAGTTTCTCGCCGGGCCTGCGCCAACAACATTGCTTTCCATCCGACTGAAACAGTTAAACTTAGATAACACGACCAGATAACGCGTTTCCAGTCATCTACAGTTCAGTTTTTGTTTTCCCTTGAAAATTTCAACCGAGCCTTACTATTTTGCTCCGCTAGAGCTGGTTTACTTTTTTCACAGATGCGACATATCCAATTCTACCAAGTGCTCTTCTAGCTGTTCACCGACTAATATTTTTATTAATTTCAATAGAAGCTTCATTTGGTGTTAAAAGCTAATCTTTTCTCATTTGCGATATCATAAGTCTAGCGTCAGAGTCTGTTAAGATGCGATGGCGCCCAGTCAACACGATTTTGGAAGATACATTTTGTCTTTTTTGCACCTTGACCACCACTGACGGACTGATATTCTGAACACAATGGTTGCGACACAACATGGCATCACGACAGTGAACTGAAAACGGCGTTGTGCATCCTACTACCTGAACGCATGTACACAAGACAACACAGCTCTCCATTTTGCATGTACACAATTTCGTTGTGGCCATACTAATACCTTGCACTTCAATGAAATTTTAATATTTTGTTCAAAGTGAAATTTTTTATGCAAAAAATAAGTAAATAGGTATATATTTTTGTCTTAAATTATCAATTGTTATTACAAATGATATAATAGAGCTATTTTATGCTTTTATTTGTAAAATAACGTCAAGTTTGTAAGAGCTGTGAATAATTTTACATTTTACATATTAGTGGCATCACCACTCTTCCTCATCTCTCTATCTTCCATTCTACTGTCAACTCTACTGTCGTCCTACTGTCGCAGGCAAATATAGGAAAATTTTAAATTTAGCGAGAACGACAACTGTCGGCCTACCGTCGCATAGTCGTGCAACAGACAAAATAACAGTGTCCATAAGAACGAGTGTATTTTAATATTTGACAGATGTCGGTTGTCGTCTGTCGCAACCATTGTGTTCAGCGTATCACTTGCAGTTTTGTAGCAACAATGCGTGTCGAATAGCCACTCTTAGTTAGGCTAACAATATTATTTTCTATATCTAGCGATTGTTTCTTCATTTTTTATCAGGAATGTAGATACTAATTTGCCAATTCAAGAAATTAATTTTTAACTATGAGGAACTATTTAAGACAATGAATATTGAACAAAGAAAACATATTATGAGAAATTTGGAAATATAAGAAATAAAACTGTTGGTTCGGCCGACCAAGTATTGTCATCATTCAATACCGTGCTAAATTTTAAGGCGATCATCGTGCGTTTTGATTTTACTTAGGCTGAAGAGCGATCAGTCTATTTGATTGAACAGGAAATGTCAACTCTTAGGCAAGATAAACTTTAAATTGCTGAGTTTTACGACGAAGAAAGGAAGTTTATTTGACCTTGATAATAAATAAAACGATTATTTTAAATCGGGGTAAAAAAGAACTGATAGAGTCACTTTGCCAAAAATATAGGCAAGATGCCTTGAGGGGTTTGGTTTCTGGCTTGCGGAATTCAATGAGCGACATCATGTTGTTCGCAACCTAAAGACTTGCCTAGTCCCTTGAATTGGAAGCCAATCGTGCTCGATTTTCGTTTTTAAATTCTTTCCAAAATAGAACGGATTCAGCTAAAGGGGGGAAAATGGTGGACGAACAACTGCTCCACACTGCGCTTATAAACAAGTGGAGAAAAAGCATGTATATGCGAAAACCCCTATGGAGGTTGATCCGACTCTGTTGCACTACAGGCAAGGAGAAAATAATAATCCCAATCGGAGAGCTGAGCGGGATTCTTAGAGAACCCGAATGGCATCCCAAAGGCCGGCGGCCTATAATAATAACCCACACCCCCAAGAAAGGGAAACAATGAAAAGACCTCGCAAGAGCGATTGGCAAAATATTTCGAAAATGCAAAGGGTTAATCACGTAACCCTAGATTCGGTGGAAAATTTTAATGAAAATTAGTCACAATGTGAATTTTTGGAAGAAACAAGTTTTTTAGACGTAGGTCGCTCCTGCCCTATGTAGATACGACCCTGGCGACAGAGCGACCGATGAAATTGTTAATCGATACCGAAGCGGGGAATAGTTGTATTAAAACCAATGAAAATTTAAAAGGGGTGAGGAATATAGAAAACTCATCTAAAGTATGATCCATCCACGGAACTGCCGTGATAAAGGAAAGGTGCTTAATTAACGTGCTCGGAAAGATTCTTTTCAGCTTCTTTCCAAACTTAAAACATTTGACGGGACTATTGGGCTCGACTTCTTGAAAGAGGTTAGCGCAAAAATAGACTTACAAAAGGGAACCATTCACTATAATGGTGGTGAAAAAAAATTATCTTATTATGATTGTAAAAATGTCAACAAAATAGTTGGAAATGGGAATTCTCCTAAGGAACCAGGGAATACGGAAAAGATTTCTTTTATATTGGAAAAACATGCAAAAGTCTTCGCAAATCCAGATGAGGCTTTGCCGTTTAACACTAATGTGCTAGCCACCATTAGGACAGTCGACAACGAACCGATTTATTCAAAGTCATACCCTTACCCTATAGCCGCTTCAGAATTTATAAATCAGGAAATTAAAGATTTACTACGGTATAGAATAATTCGTTCTTCTCGATCTCCATATAATAATCCTATATGGGTTGTCGATAAAAAAAGGGATAGATGAGAACGGGAGGAAGAAGATGAGGGTGGTAGTTGATTTTAGGAAACTGAACGTCAAAACAGTTTCGGACAGGTATCTCATTCCAGATACTTCAGTCATTTTAACAAATATAAGAAAATCAGCATTTTTTACGACACTTGACTTAAAGTCAGGGTTCCACCAAATTAAGTTGGCGGAGAAGGACAGGGAAAAGACTGCCTTCTCTGTAAATAATGGAAAATACGAATTTTGTAGACTTCCTTTCGGGCTGAAAAATGCACCCGCAAATTTCTAAAGGGCAATTGATGATGTTCTCAGAGATGAAATAGGGAAATGCTGTCATGTTTACATCGATGATGTAATCATCTTCTCAAGCAATGAAGAGGATCATTACAGAGACATCGAAAGAATTTTAACGAAACTTTACCAAGCCAGCATGCGAGTTTCAATGGAAAAATACAAATTTCTTAGGGGATAAGTGGATTTATTGTCTCGAAGGAAGGGATAAAAACATGCCTTGATAAAGTCAATGACATTCTGAATTATAAAACGCCTAGCACTCTTCGTGCTTTACGAGCATTTTTGGAGTTATCTGGTTACTACTACTACTAATAAAACACAAAAACATCTTGTGCTCTAACCCACACCAAGTGAACCATATGCACAAGGATGCAGGTGTCAACATTCGAATATTTTCTGTCTTTAATAAAACATTTCATTTTTAAGCAAAATACAAACTACCGCAAAAGCATAACTCCTACGGAAAGATTAATTATAACACTACGGTAAGTAAAAATAAATAGCTTTTTAAACTTAAAATCGATAGGGGTATTCTCATGCTCTTGCAAGATTGCGGATTGCATTTATACTATACCGAAATATACAAGGGCACGAGAGCACCCATTGCAGAATCTAGTAATATATGAACGGCTGATTCGGTCAATTTATTGTGAATGACTATTATGCATGGCTTTTGCGAATTGGCGCACCTTCTGTATACATTTTTAACAAAAAAAAAACTGTAACAAATCTTTATAATTTAAATAAAAATTATAAAATCTATTTAAAACTTACCTTCCTCAACAATTTAATGACGTAATATGTCTTTATGTAAAATGACAGCTAAAACAGGGTTGCAACAATATTTTGCGTGTCATATCTGACATATTTTACAGCCATTGCAAATAATTTTCTGGGGGTGTTTGTTGTTGTGCCGGTGCACCAAGAGGAAATATATGCAATTCTTGCACCGTGCAAGGATTTCGCAAGAGCAACAGAATACTCCTAATGTATTTTTAATTCAAACCCCCTTCTTTGGCAAAATTTTACAATGATCAATATGAAAATATAAATTATTAATTACATAAATATTTATTTGTATTCATATGCTATGTATGTATATTAGATCATCCCATGACCGATGATGACCTTGAGGTACTTAAATATTCATTTTCCTCTTCTTCTTGAAATTGATTCATTTTATTTATCATATGAATTCTGAATAGTCTTTACCTTCTGCTGGAGAGTTTTGCATAATTAGACAGCAAACTTTTAAAAAATAATTCATTTCGATTTCCTTTTGGTTTCTGCTTCGTTGTGGTGTTTAGGAACTCAATCATTGGTCCTGCTATCATCTCAGATATACTTACGTACATATCTTAATCTTTTTCGCAGGTATTGAACTGCTTTTGTCAGTACTTACTGCATCTGTAAAATAATTAGGCGACATGTCGGTAGTTTGTTCTTCGACATCAGGGCTATTTACAGGTAAATTACTGCTTATTTCACGATGCTGATATACAAATTCTTTTAAAAAACACATTGCATCAGCCAAGTGGTTTGTTTTCTTTTTTTCGAATATGAGTTCCATAAATTTGTCCACTTATTTTTGCATGCTGCTACTGCAAAATGTAAATTTTGAATTTTTAAATTGTGGTGGGTATACAAAAATTGCAGTTAATTAAAATATAATTTCAGGTATTTGGCAACTGGTGAATCTTTTAAGTCGCTTTCGTATTTTTTTCGCAGTGGGGCTTCTACAATTGAAAACATTGTAATGGAAACCTGCAAAGCTGTCTGGGAAATATGATCACCAATTTTCCTTCTAAAACCCGATGTTGCGAAATGACTTTTTACAGCGGATGTGTTTGAAAAAATGTGGAACTTTCCTAATTGTGCAGGAGCTATAGATGGAAAACACATAAGAATACAGTGCCCTCCAAAAAATACATTTTGCAAGCTGTAATTGAGGCATAAGAGCAGTTCATTTGTGTTGATGTTGGCGACTTTGAACGAAATTGCGATAGCGGTATTTTAAAACACTCTAATTTTGGAAAACAACTTATTCAAAACCAATTGAATTTACCACATAACCAAAAGCTATGTCCAGAAAGCTGCGAATGTATACCTTTTGTTTTTGTCACCAATGAAGACTTCTTACGAATGTTCTAAGACCTTTTGCACGAAGGAACTTGACAAATGAGCGAAGAATATACAATTACCGTGTATCAAGAGCAAGACGAGTCGTGGAATACGCATTGGTATGCTTGCAAACAAGTTTCGAATTTTTCATACAGAAATTTTGTTGTCGCCTATTAAAATAGAAACTATTATATTAGCTGCTTGTGCTTTACATAATACGATTCGGGAACGAGAGCATTTGCTTCATGAAATGTATAATGAACTCGATGCTATGGAATATTTAGTCCTAAAGGCTACAAATAAAAATATTGAAAACACAAGGCCATCAAATGGTGCACGTTACATACGTAACCAGTTTCTATCATATTTTAACTCTACCATTGGATCAGTTTCTTGGCAAACTAAATAAGCTATCTTAATTTTTTTTATTTTGTTTAGTTTTGTACTGTATATCTACCATTGACTATCACTATATTTTTAAATACTTATCAGCATTACGTATTTATGTACAAATTGTACAAATAAAATAAACTATTTATTTATTTATAATAATTCATATAACAAAAAGAGTTTTATTATATAAATACAAAAACGTAGCACTGGCTACGAGGCCTTCAGCCGCCTTGTAATTATAACTAGGTAAAAATTCTATTTGCTAAGGGTTAGTAAAGATGTAAGTTGCTTAAATATGTTTTAACAAATCGTTGGTTTTTAAGAATCTATATACAATTATAACGTTTTTTTCTGAAGGTTCACTTAGTAGTTTTATGAGATCAATGTTGCCAGAGTTGTGGGCTGTTGAGTGAAGCATCGGGCAGAGTGTGAGTAAGTGTTTGATAGAAGCGGTGTCATCGCAAAGGGGGCAAGTGGATGGGCTTTTACCCGATAGTAAGTGGGCGTGTGTTATGATAGTGTGTCCAATCCTTAATCGAGTATATGTCTTCATTGCGCTAGTTGGAACTGTTGACGAGTAGATTATTCGATTTCTGGCTGGGTTTAAGACCGCGTAGTGATGTTTAAATGTTTTCCATTCGCTTGCGTTTTTTTGATGCCTTTTGTGCTTAATACGATTAGAAATGTCTTGCTTGGATGAGACATAGTATGTTAAAGCAGGAGTCCTGGCTAAATTTTTCGCAGCGAGGTCTGCAAAGTGGTTGCCTGTTATACCAGCATGGCCAGGGATCCACATTACTTGGATTTTCTGAGGGGCACCAATGACCGCGTCCCTGATAACTTCTATTATGGGATTGCGATTGGAAGGAGACGTTATTGCAGACATACACGATTTGCTGTCTGTACAGATGAGGAACTTTCCTTTAGTCTTTTTTGCGTGATTAACTGCATGAAGGATAGCAGATCCTTCAGCGGTAAATACAGAGCTCGTTGAGGGGAGAAGCCAATTGCAAATAATTTCTCCTGTGGCAGTGACAACTGCTAACGATGTGGAATCGATGGACTTGGAGCCATCCGTAAACAATAACTTCAGCCATTATTTGTATAATTAGATTCCAGTTCAGCAAAGGTTTGTTGAAAGACTTCGTTTGGAGTGTTTTGCTAAGACAAAAACATAAGCTTATTCTGTAGGATTTTATCATTGATCAGAGGATGTCGTGTGGTGAATTCGCATGTTGCGTTACGTAAAATATTATTTTCTGCAGCGAAACTTAAGCATCTCGAAATAGCCGATTGTATTCTTGGAATTTTTCTTTTTTTCGTGGCATGGGTGATAGTTGTATTTAGTAAAGGGTTGGTGTTCTCAGCCGTTTTCGCAAGAATTTGGAGCGAAGAATCTATAATTTTATTTTGAATAGTTGGTAAACCAGATTCAGCCATTATCGTTTTTATTGGCGAGGTTGGAAAGGCCCGGAGACTTCGCCGTATTGCGCAATGGTATGGTGCATTTAAAAGGTTGATACTGCTTTTGGAGCAATTGCCATAGATGGGGAGCCCATAATCTATTTTTGAAGTTAGCAAAGCTCTGACAACATTGACTAGTGTGTTCGGATGAATAAATGAATGCTTAGACGAGAGATATTTAACAATATTTAATCGTGTCATTAACGAGTTTCTGACATATTTACAGTGATCATTAAAGTTATACTTAGAGTCAAAAATTAATCCTAGTATTTTCAGCTGTGTTTTACATTCGATGTTAGTTTGGTTGTGGGTAAGTGAAATACCGTTACAATTTTGCTTCCTACATACATGAAGGATATTTGTTTTGTCTAAAGAAAGTGAAGCACCAGACTCCAGTGACCAAGTCTCAATTCTGGCGAGTATATTAATAAATAAGGATTGAGCTAAATTAACGTCAGAGACTTTTGTGTAGATTAGAACATCGTCAGCATAGATCTGGTGCTCAACTGTAATTTTTTATCATCCTTCTAATATCATCGAAAGCAATGAAAAAAAGGAAGGCTGAAGGAGGTGAGCCTTGCAGCGTACCATTAGAAAGCGGGAGTGTTGAAGAAAGAAAACCATTTACGTTGACTTTGAGTTTTCTGTTTGTGAGAAAGTTAGTAATAAAACGTATCATATTCTAGCCTATTTTCCATTTTATAAGTTGTCGAGTAATAATATGGGCTCTAATTTTGTCGAAAGCTCTGTGAAAGTCCAGAGATAGTACGGACACGGAATAGTCTAGTTGGATTAAAGCATCTAACGTGCCTTGACCTTTTTTGTAGGCGACTTGATTCGGTGATATGAACTTGTTTCGCTGAGCATACCACATCAAGCGGTTTGCCACGATCTTTTCCAAAATTTTGCCCATACATGGAAGGAGGGAAATCGGCCTATAGTTAGCAAGTTCATCGGAGGATTTGTGGGGTTTAAGTATTGGTATAACACAGGACGTTTTCCAAAATTGGGGGTAGACACCAGTATTGAAAATTTTGTTATAAAGCTTTACCAACCGGAGCTTGAGACTTTTCGGCATATGTCTGAAAATTGGATAAAAAATTTTATCTTGCCCCGGGGACTTACCCTTAACGGCAGATGCAACGAACTCGAATTCAGACAGTGAAATGCTGGTTTCTATTTGTTTAGCAGAAAAAGAAAGAGGGGAGACAGAGTAGGAAGTGTCGGACAGTGTGGTGGATTTAGAGGTTTGAAACTGTGTGCTGAATGAAATATCTGAGCTTGTTTCAGAATAGTGGTTTGCAAATAACTCGGAAATTTCGGATGGATTGGTTACCAAACCCGTTGGCCCCTTTACTCATTGAATGGTTAGATTTCTAGGCACTCCAGAAAGTTTTTTTTAAAGCGTTCCATATTAACTTAGGACTAGACGAAGGATTTATTTTGCTTGTGAAATCCTGAAAACATTAACGCTTGGCCTGTTTCGCGGAACGACGGAAAAGAACATTGGCTTTCCTGAAAGATATTAAGTTGACTAGTGATCGAGCGCGGTTGTATTCATACCAAGCTGTCTGTTTTTTTGCCCGCAATTCAGCGACTTCTTTATTCCACCAAGGAACACTCTTTGAACTTGCTGTTAGCTTTGTATGAGGAATGCTAACATTCGCTGCTGAACGTATATTTTTTGTTAAACTCACACTTTCTTGGTTAGGGTTGTCAGATATTGGGGTATTATTGCCATTTATCTCGCAATGTGTCTGAAACTTCTCCCAATCAGCGTAATCAGTTTTGAATACCTTATTTATTTTGTGGTTTTAGTTGTTGAACTTAGGTGCAATTTTAGTACAATGGGGAAGTGATCGCTTCCATGCAGGTGATCGAGTATACTCCATTCGCACTCTGTGGCAAGTGTGTCGGTGCACATTGTAAGATCTACATGGGAAAAGTGGAGTGAGTGGAAAAGTGTGTCGCGGATCCGTTATTCAAACATATTAAGTTGGAGGAAAGTAAAGCGTCTTCAATGCATTTGCCCCTCTTGTTGGCTATTGGAGAGCCCCATAGTGGACTCCATGCATTAAAATCACCAGCGAAAATTAAAGGAGTAGAAGCTTGGTTGATTAATTGCAGGATGTCTGTACTGGTAGATTATTCGTCGGGTGCAATATAGGTGCAGATAATGGTGATTTTTTTAACTAAGATAATTTCGATCGACATAGCCAGCAAGTTTGGATTGAATTGCATTAATTTTGTGTGGAATATCTCTTCTTATGAGAATCGCAATGCCTCTTTTACTTGTGCTAATACATATGTGGAAGATTGTGGAACATGCCAATGTACTGCTTAGGAGTAAAAACCGACAAGTTGAAAGAGATGTGAGTTTCATTTAAGAGTATAATAGCTGGGGCATGATCTTGTATCAATAATTGAAGCTCATTGTAATTATTAGTGTAGCCGTTTAAATTCCATTGCAATATTGGAATCATAAGATCTATGTAGGAAAAAAAGAAAAAGGGAAACAGAAGAGAGCTAGAATTTCAACTCGTATGAGCAGTCAGTTGAAGCTGAGTGTCACCTATTGAGAACTAGTTCAAAAGAGAGTAAAAGCTAAGCGTATTTATTCAGAGTAAATTTCTATTTGTTCAGTATATTCAGTAGAGTATTGATTATCTTTGGAAATGCTTGTTGTTGGAAAGAGATTTTCGTGATTAGGTGGATTAGATTGCACAGTAGTGTTGGTAGTAGTATTGTAGAAGTCAGTATATTTATTAAGCGAGTTTAAGGAGTTGTTTAAGTTAGAAATGAAAGAGGCTGTTGTTGGACTGAAAAGTTTGGGATTTAAGAAAGAGTCTTGTTGGGTACAGTTGTCGCTGATATTTTTAGCTGAATGTGAGACGTTGTTGTAGTCTGAACTGATCGATGCAGGCTTTTTGATGGAAATATGCTTATTGTTGGCGTTTGGTGAGTGATTTTTGCTAGTTAAAGAGTTTATTGATGAGTTGGGTGCAGAGGTGACCTCTGCGTTTTGTTTTGATGTACTAGGCAAGTCATTGTCGGCAGTTCTATAAGTATTTTTAGGTTTTGTGGAATTGTTGGTGGCTGAAATTTTTGTTGGTGTGGTGGTTACAGAGGATACCTCCTTTGTAGGTTGAAGCACATGTGCAAAGCTAGCAGTGAGGGAAGGGAGGGAAGTATTTTCTATATATTTTTTGATGGCTTCCTGCATACTGCTCTTTTCTAGTGTCTTTATTTTTAAAATTTCTTTGGTTTGCATATACTTTGGACACGTATAGTCAGAAGAGCGATGCTCGCCAGAACAATTCGCACACATAACTCGGAGGCAGTCATTATCGTGTGGAGAAGGAAAATTGCAAATTTCGCATGTTGGGGAACCTTTACAATGTTTTTGCGTATGACCCAATTTCTGGCATGACCTGCAGCGCATTGGATTAGGCACGTACGGTCGCACAGAGGTCATCCTCCATGCGATGTTTATTTTGTTTGGAAGGGAATAACTGTTGAATGATATTAGCATAACACCAGTAGGCTTTATAACACCTTCAACTTTACGAGTGAACTTTTAAACCGCGGAAACTTCGTAAGAACTCAGCCCTTCTATTATTTCGCTTTCAGGCACATCATTTAAAAACGGTGCATAAATGGTGCCTTTGTTACAATTAAGATGTTGATGATAGCTAGCGCTAACAGCGGTAATATTGAAAAGACATTTCGTTGTTATAAACTTTTCTGCTACTTGCTTATTTTTCACTTCACTTTCAGTAATAGGCTGCCGTCGCGTAATTCACTAATTTTGTTTATATCTTTGCTCACGGTAAGTAAGGCATTGTAAACACGAAAACAAGAAACCTTCGAAAGGGGTGTAGTATTCTCATCGGATTTAATCACAATATACTTTGGGTCATCACTTTTTATTAGCGGTAAGTCAGGAAAAGCATCTTGCAGTTTTTGATGCGATTTTTTACGTTTTGGTTGGGGAGCTTGGTCCAGCGCAGCAAACCTGTTGTTCCCGAACTGGAAGCCCACCGGGGGCATAGTGGAAAAATTATAATACACCTATATAAGTATTGGATAATATTTCTCATTTAAAATAAGTATTAATCGCGTTACTTAAGTAAGCAGACCGGGGTGCAAAAAAAAACACCAAAAGAGAGCTATATGAATAGCTATAAACCCAGAGAAAGACGCTAACTCAGTACGAGGTTTAGGCGGTGACTGTAAAATAAACTAGACTTACCGTCACTATTCATTTCCGTAGCTTTTCGTCCCATAGTTTTTCCGTTAATAACTTATTTGCGTGATCTTTATTTTTGTAATTAAATATTGGGTTCCTTGCCTCGATCAAAAATACTAATTTTTCCGCGTCACTGTTCATTATAACAACTTGTATGCACATTAAAAGCACAAATAAAATGCGAAATTTTTTGACTGTGGAAACCAACGGTTCAGCCAGAGAATGTAAAGTATAGAGAAGGTGCAGGCTCGATGTCGAACATTTGTTAGATTTAAAGTAAGGAATTCGCCGCATTTGTATGTAGGTCGGAATTCACCTCACAATTTTAACATTGTTTACAATTCTCTCACATATTCTAACGAGAATGTGAAGAGAAATAAATATATGTATGTATTTACGGCATATAATGACATGGCATATATGCCCAAGCAGAGAATATTGAAGAAAAATAAGTTCTTTGCTATTCCACTTTTAACAGCGAAAAATGCGTACAAATACTCAAGAATATGAAGAGACATAAATATATGTATGCATGCTCCTTATGATACTCCTAACAACAGCATTGTGATATTTTCATGCTTCAATTTTTGCTTCCATATTGGGAATCGCAATGTATGCAAATATGTATGCTTTTGCGTTTTGCCGTCGGCATTTCCATATTGGCATGTAAAAATAATTATGATATGAATATAATTTTGTATGAATGCATGTATAATAATATTTATAGTCAATTTGGACTTGCATATGTAATAATTTTATTTGATTTTTACATAATATACTACACTGTAAATATTTTTGCATTATATTTCTAACTAATAGAAATTAAATTTATCACAACAATATATACATATGTATGTATGTACATCTTCCATCATATTAATCTTATGTATCTGCACATGCTCATATGAATGCATGTATACGCATGTGCGCGTTCAGAAATTCAAATCATGATTTTATCACTAATCAATATATTACATGTACGCGCATTGATCTGCATGTTCATACATTCATATATACTTGTATGTACATATATTTGTATACATTGCCGAACAAATAATGCACAAGCATACAAATATACATATGCGTACACATATGAATATGTCACCAACAAAAAATTAAAACATTGTTCTACAAAAACAATTGTCTCAAATAACAGAAGCATCACAGGTCAATATGGCAGCCAAATTGGCGAAGGACAAATGTAGTAAGTTTTACAACAAATACGATTTCATTCATAAACACGGGCGCATATTCCACAAGCGACCTCGCTTTATTTATAAAAACAGACGCCGTAACATCTCCCCGAGCATGCCTTTGCCTACAAGCGTCTTTTCGCGACGATGGCAAAAGCTAAAAATCATAAATTGAACTACTTTCTGAAGCTTCTTCACAGAAAGAAGTGAGAAAAGTGGCAACAACACAGTTGTCGATTTATAATATTTGTCCATTCTAAAATATTTTTCCGTGACTCGCAAAAATCTGCGTCGATATGTATTCATGCTCATACGTATACATGCATACATATTTACGCACATTTGTAGGCAAAGCTGCTACAGCGGCAAGGAAAGCGGTGGCCATTTGTTTATTTTTTTTGAGAGCCACATACATACATACATTCATAATAACAAGTGTCGCACGCATCTTTCGCCTCTCCGTTGTCACGATCAACCAATGGCCGAAACTGGCGTTTTGTCAAAGAGTCAAGTGCTGAACACATTGAACGCGACAGACTGTTCTGTCAAATATTAAAATACACACGTTCTTAAGGACACAGTTATGTAGTTGTGCAGCTGCCTCAATAACTGTGTCCCTAAGAACGTGTGTATTCTAATATTTGACAGATGTCGTTTGCAGTCTTTTGTTTTTTTTTTTAAATGTTTTTTTTTTATAGTAGGGGGAAGCATCGAAAGCCGGAGGGCGGAACTTTAATCCGCTAAACCTAACCTACTCCCAGCTCAAGACTCTCCCACGGAACCACCGGCTAAGTATTACTTCGTGGGAGGGACAAGACATTTAAGTCTCCTCTATCGTGCGAACTGACGGTCGCCTAATTTGTTCAAAAAGTCTCAGTTTTGCCATTATGGATGCTGACGCTTCGCTGACAGCTTTCCATTTATCGGTCGACTGACACATAAGTGTCGTTAAATTATCGACTGTAAAACTACCACCGAGTGTGGTTTTTAGTTTTTCTCTTGAATTGGAAAATCTAGGGCAATAAAATGGTACATGTTCAGAGTCTTCTATATGCTCTGTACACGTCGGACAGTTGAAAAGGTAGCTTCTGAAGCACCCATGTCCACTAAGTATTTGGGTCAGATGAAAGTCTAGGTCACCATATCGTCTGTCTATCCACGAATGGATGTCCGGTATAAGTCGGTGGGTCCAACGCCCTTTGGATGAGGAATTCCACCACTCCTGCCACATTTTAATGCTCTTGTTCTTCTCCTCTGTCTTTGCCGATACTGATTTAGGCGCTGATAGATGATATAAACGCTCGAGTTCATCTCCCTGGATGTCAATGGGCGGCATGCTGGCTAATACTTCAGCAGCGTCGGTTGATATAGTCCGGAAAGCACTTATTACTCGAATTGCAGAAAGCCTATGCACTGCTATTATTTGTTTAGCATACGCTTTTATATCCATTGCCTGTACCCATACTGGTGCCGCATACAGTATTACGGAACTCATTGCTTGCGCTATTAAGAATCGCCGGCTGGAACGCACGCAGCCTTTATTGGTCATCATTCTCGATAGGGCATTATAAATTTTGTTTGCCTTCGCGGAAGAATACTCTTTAAATTTTAATTTGGAATCCAATATTACTCCCAGATACTTCAGTTGCGGCTGTGAAGTAATCTTGCTTTCCCCTATATCTATTCGTTCTTCTATCTTCCTAGTGCTTATGAGTAAAACTTTTGCTTTTTCCTCCGCCAGTTTCAGACTCACAGAAGAGAACCATTGGCGTAGACCATTTAAGCACTCATTACATTTATTTCACAGGTCGGCTAATTGTTTGGCCACTGCTACCACCACGAGGCCATCCGCATAAGCTATTCGTTTCACGTCTACTGGTTGCTGTCTTCTTAGCACCCCGTCGTACATAAGGTTCCATAATATTGGGCCTAACACTGAGCCTTGGGGTACTCCACTCGAGATAGAGTAGCTCTTAGTGCCTTCGTCCGTGTCAAAAATCAGTCTTCTGTTTTTAAAATAGCTCGTTATTTTGTTTATGAGGTATTCAGGGGCTCTTATTTCATCCAGGGCTTTGATTATGTCTGCCCGTTTTGCGTGGTTGAACGCATTCTTGACATCCAGGGTAATCAGGGCGCAGTACGTTTTTGTGCCACCTTTCCGTCTTTTGCCACTTACTGCACATTTCGCAGTATCGACGACTTCTCGTAGAGCGTCAATAGTGAATCTCTGTTTTATAAAGCCGTATTGTCTCTCTGATAATCCGCCGGCTTTCTGGATTGCTAACTCCAAGCGGTTTCTTATTACATTCTCGTACACTTTACCCATTGTGTCGAGCATACACAGAGGTCGGTACGATGAAGGTTCTTCAGGTGGTTTCTTTGGTTTTGGGAGTAGAACCAAACGCTGTACTTGCCAAGAGTCGGGGAATACCTCTTCCTTTATACAAGCGTTATGCATTTTAGCGAATACTCGAGGTTTTGAGCACATGGCTTCCTTCAGAGCTCTGTTTGGTATGCCATCCAAGCCAGGCGCTTTGGTGTTTTTGATTTTCTTTGCTATTGCCAATAGTTCGTCTTCCGTGACTAACGACGGTGACTCTGCAGCTTCATTTCGTCGCTTGTCATATGAAATCTAGTCGTGTTTCGGGAATAATGTTTCGACGACTTTTCCCATAAAAGAGGCATCTTTAGGTTGCTGCTGCTTGTTTTTAAATCTCGACATACAGATTTTGTAAGCAGTACCCCAAGGGTCAATGTTTGCTTCCTCACAGAGCTTCTCAAAACATGATTTCTTGCTTCGGTTAATTGCCGACTTCAGGAGCTTCTTGTGGCTTTTAAATTCTTCATTAAGGCGATTTTCGTTCGTTTCGCCCCGGTTACGCTGTAGACACCGTCTAGCTGAGTGACAAAGTTTTCTGAGTGTGGAAATTTCCTCGTTCCACTAAAACACAGACCGCCGCTTGTTGTGATGTGACGTTCTACGCATTGTTGCATCGCATGCTGCGACTAGGTCTTTTTGCACTGCCAAGTGGGCGGCGTCGTCACCTGGTGCCTTTGATGCACTCCAGACTAGCTGAAACAGGTCTGAGTCGGAATCATGTTGCTTCCAGCTTCGTTTTCGGGAAGTATTTATGCTAGGAGGTGCCTGCTCTCGGAAGTACGAAATTTGTGCAATAATTGCCATATGATCACTGTTTGTGTAAATTAAAGGACAATGTGCTTTCCTTTGTTATTTTTTTAAACGTATGCAATTTTTCACACTTTATGGCGATGTTACTCGCTTGGTTGCTAATTACTTAATAATCTATTGTCCATCGATGTAGCTTTACTAAACCTCTGTCAGCATTAGTCAGTGCGTTGAGCAGAACAGCAGCTTCCCTTGCGGTCCTCTACTATTGTTGCTAAGCATATGCTAAGGTAGGCGAGGTTTGTGGTTGCTTTCGCGTGCCTGGTGCTTTGGCGCTACTGTTGTTGCTCTGCATGCAGCCGTCCAAGCCAAGCGCTATCAAAACGCGTGTCCCATCTAATACGTATGTTGTTACCAAGCGTATGCTAAAGTAAGCGAGATTTGTTGCTACTTTGGCGTACGGTAGTTTTGGCGGTGCAATAACTTGTTGTTAAGTGAGTGTTATGCGTTGTTGCCTTGCATTCAGACACCCAAGATAAGCGCTATCACTAAGCGTGGTTTGACGAGGTACATACATATATTTAGTATGTTGTTGTCACTAAGCGCCTGTTGTTATTGCTAGGCGCGCTCTTAACATATTATAATAATATGAGCATTATTAAAGCATTTGAGTGTGAGTTTGAAAGCAACTCAATAGGAGGTGGAATGCAAACACTCATATTAGGACCAGTAACAGCGATGTTGGCAACGCCAGTTACCTTAACTTGTATATGTCAGACACCGCCCACTTAATGTACCTGTTCAGCGAATCATTTGCAAACATAATGTCAATTATAGATCCTTTATTGCCTTAATGGTAAGTGTTTCGAGTTCCGGTGTTCATTATTGTTAAGTGCGTTTGACTCAGATATTCATGAATTAGCCGCCCGCGGTAGTTTGTACATCTGCTGCCCCATGCAGTTGACCAAGCATTAAAATCAACCGCTATTATAATAGGTGTTTTGCCTCTGGTTTCTAAAGACAGCCTTAAGAGGAATTCTTCGAATTCTGTGATTGATGCGCTGGGACGAGCATAGCAGCTTACAAAATAAATCCCTGAATATTCGCCCATGTGAAAAAATTATGGGCTTCTCTGGGGCTGGTCTTAAAAGGTTGCCCTTTACAGGACGATATTGCTGCCTTGCCAGATTTGTCTGCAATCCATGTGCTTTCCGGACGCTGGGAGTATTGTTCACCTAGTAGGACGACATACTAGGTTATCTGATCTAGCAAATCTTGTGCTGCTGCGCAATGGTTTAGATTCAACTGCAGTATGTTCATTTACTTAGAGACTTCAGAGACTCGAGGTACTTTGAGCAAGTCGTGCTCAATACAGAGTGCTCCCCTTTGCAGATCATGCAGCTCGGAGCGTTTGTACACGACTTTGCTAAATGTCCTGCGGTTCCACAACGTGTGCATAGGGAAGATCTCTCTGTCAAACTACAGCATTTACGAGCCATGTGACCCAGATGGAAACACTTAAAACACCTGGGAATGGGCGAGTATTCTTGAAGGCGACAGATCGACCACCCGATCTTTATTTTTCGCAGTTTGAGTGCAGCCTTAGCATCTTGAGCGCGCATGCATACAAGTGCTATTTGTGTGCCACTACGCGTTTTTCGCAGACTTTTTACACTTGTTATCTCCAGATTTTGGATTCCACACTCCCTTTTCAATGCTGCGCAGATTTCTTCGGGAGTTGTTATTTCGTCCAGATCTTTGCATACAATCGTAACGTTGTAAGTTTTGGGCTGTATGATAGCCATTTCTCCAACCACACCCTCCAGGGCGCTTTGGAAGGATTCTGCTTTCGTGTCTACTCCATTTTTCAATTCTAAAAGCAGGTCACCTTTGAGGGTTTTTCGAACATAGGTTACGTTCGAACCCAGCTTCTCGAGCCCGCTGTCACTTTTTATTTTTCGCAGAATATCTGCATATGACGCCCCTTCCTTCTTCGTAATAATGATGGCATCCGGTTTTGTTTTAATTTTCTTTTCCATCTATTTCCTTTTTTTAACCACGTCTACCCATCCTTCATTTCCGTTTTGAAGAGTCGTGGTATCATTTTGGGTTTTTTTGCTGCTCCACTATACGATAAATGCGCATTTTTAGTTATATTTTTTGGCTTTTTTGTGGATGGTAAAATGCCTGATGCCTCTCTCATTCTCTTTGGGGTATTATCATCTCTACCAATAGGGGCTTGAGATGATTTTCCTATTATCATTCTTCTCGATGGGATTTCCACTTTTTAAGCTTTGGCGTGTAATGTCACAATGTTGTTCAAAAGTTCACGTATCGCCTGGTTAATATGCCTTTGGCCGGCCATCATGCTTTCAAATCCTTTAACTTTTTTCCTTAGTTTGCTAAAAATGCTAGCCGTTTCTCTGTTTTGCGATTCCTCGCGCTTATCGCTTTTGCTTACATGATCGGCAGCATCACATTCCTTATTTGGTCCAGCAGCGGTGGACTCCTCATTTTTTCCATTAGGCGGCGATTTCATTATCTTTGAAATCCTTCGGAAAGGATTATCCGGTGTTCGCCCAATACTATTTTCAGGGGCCATACCTCCGAAAAAAAGATAGTCTGGGAACGCCCGTCGCTGTATATGTTCAGTCACTAGCTTTTATGCTTAACTCAAAAACAAAACGGTTGGCAATGCCAGAACTGAAAGAAAACAACTGATACTTGTGTTTTCGATGATTGGCAATGCATAAACCAAAAGGAAAACGAAAACACAAGGAGGGGAACAGCAGCAAAATAACAACGGCAGAAAAAGGAAAATACAATTAACTGCACGTTTGTTATAAGGAGAAAAAAAAAACCAAACAGTTTTGCAAATTGGAAAACACAAAAGGTATGTGCTATTGAATATATTTAAGTATAAATCAAAGTGTACTTTTCTAATCCCGTAGATCTGGTGTCCACTTAGGAGGTTAAACCTCCTGGAACGTCCCACACAATAACCAATTTCATACAATATAAAAAAAACCAGAAATTTACCAAGAAAATTTGGGAACACAATAAAAACACGTCTACTTCACACGATGTATGTATCCGTCCGTTTGCAGTCTGTCGCGCTCATTGTGTTCAGCACTTGTGTGATGATAGAAAATCCAAGCTGTGCCGAAAAAACTAAACAAATGGCCGCCGATTGTCACCGCTTCCCTTGCCGCTGTAACAGCTTTGCCTACAAACGTGCGTAAATATGTATGTGTGTATACGTATGAGCGTGAATACATATCGACGCAGATTTTTGCGAGTCACGGAAAAATATTTTAGAATGGACAAATATTTCATATAAATCGACAACTACGTTGGTGCCACTTTTCTCACTTCTTTCTGTGAAGAAGCATCAGAAAGTTGTTCAATTTATGGTTTTTAGCTTTTGCCATCGTCGCGAAAAGACGCTTGTAGGCAAAGGCATGCCCGGGAAGATGTTACGGCGTCCGTTTTTATAAATAAAGCGAGGTCGCTTGTGGAATATGCGCCTGCGTTTATGAATGAAATCGTTTTTGTTGTAAAATATACTACATTTGCCCTTCGCCAATTTGGCTGCCATATTGACTTGTGATGCTTCTGTTATTTGAGACAATTGTTTTTGTGGAACAATGTTTCAATATTTTGTTGGTGGCATATTCATATGTGTACGCATATGTATATTTGTATGCTTGTGCATTATTTGTTCGGCAATGTATACAAATGTACACCTAATTCTGTTTTTACACGATAGAATGGTTCCCGAGAAATTCGTGTAAAAAAAAAATCGTGTAAAAAAAGATACTGGCCAAGTACAAAAATAATAGATTGGTTCTAGACCTCAAAAAATAAGTTAAAATTAGACTAAATAATATAAAAAAAATATTGTTGTAGTTATTTTAAGAATTTATTTTCGTTTTAATTTATTAAATAAACTAAGTTATAATAAAATAAATTAAAATTTAGATTTCATAAAAAAAATAATATCAGAAATTCATTGCCAAAAAACTTAAATAACATAAAGTACAACCATAAGAAAAATTTAAACATTAAACAATTTTATTTATTGTCACTGTCTGATAATAAACGTAAACGTTTGCGAAAGACTACAATATCACTGCCATCACTGGAATGATTTTGTTGATCATTATCATTTCTAGCCGACTGTGTTGGGACATCAGTAGATTTTTGAACGAAATCAGTTATCTTAGATTGAGTTTTATTTCGCGTTAACCCATTATAAACTTCCCTGTAAGATGCCATTAATGATTTCAGTTCACGTTGAAATTTGGCAGCTCGTTCCTCGTCATGATCATGTTGTTCAAAATGACTACCTAATTTTGTAGCGAGATCAAGACCTTCTTTAATTAGAGATGCTTTCAAAATTGGACGATCTCTTTCGTCACTGTCACTATGTTCTTTATCATAACGAGTCTCAAGGGTGAATTCGATAATTTCATTTTCGCTCAAGCTTTCATCTACCAACAATTCTTCTACATCTGCTAACGATAGGTCATCGAATCCATCCCCACCGATTGCATTGGCCATTGTTATTATATCAGCAAGTTCAGCGTTATTATCGATAACAGGATCTTTGCATTTTACGCATTCTGGCCAAATATTTTTCCAACACGAGTTCAAAGTTGATGGCTTTAATAAATCTAACGCGATCTTGACTTGATTAATGCAGTCCATTATAGAAAATTTTTTCCATTCATCTATGACTGATGATTCCTCATAATTATCAAGTTTTTCTACAACATAATGAAATGAACTTCTTATGTAATACGTTTTAAACGTAGCAATTATCCCCTGGTCTAGTGGCTGTATAAGGGAAGTGGTATTAGGCGGCAAAAAACAAAATTGTACGTTTGGGTGCTCCAAAACTGGATGGCCTGGTGCATTGTCTAGAATCAAAAGAACTTTAAATTCGAGACATTTTTCTTTCATGTAGCGCCTAACTTCTGGGATGAAGTGCTTCTGAAACCACTCTGTGAAAATTGCACTGGTTACCCAAGCCTTTTTGTTCGCCATCCAGTGTACAGGCAATTTATTGAAATCTACACTTTTCATGGAACGTGGTCTTAAGGCACGATGTACTAGGAGTGGCTTAAGAATACGTTCTCCTGAAGCATTGGAACAAAACAACAACGTAATACGGTCCTTTGCTACTTTAAAACCACCGGCTGTTTTCTGCGATTTTGCTACATAAGTTCTTCTAGGCATTCTCTTCCAAAAAGGCCGCTTTCATCTAAATTCCAAACTTGGTCTGGAGTATATTCTCCATCTTCAATAATTTTTTTTAGTTTTTCGGGAAATTCTTTAGCAGCCAATTCATCAGCGGATGCAGTTTCTCCCTTAATTTTTATATTGTGGAGAGCGTGTCTTTTTAAAAAACCAGTCATCCAACCAGTACTTGCGGAAAATGCATGTTGTTTTGACTGAGATGATGTATCTGGATCAATTTCCTGGATACGTTTATAGATTCTTAATGCTGTCTGCTTGATAGCAAGTCCGTCTACTGGTATTCTCTTTTGGGATTTGTCTTCTATCCAGATTACCAAAGCTTTTTCCATTTTCTTTTTAACAACATCCCTTACATACGATGATGACTTTGCACTTAATTTTGTTCCAGAACATACTGATGCTCTAATTGCCGTTTCATTTTTTTTAATTGTTCTTACAGTAGCTTCATGGATTCCGAAATTATTTCCCACAACCGTTGCGCCTTGTCCCGTTGCAAGTTGATCTAAAATTTTGATTTTGGTATCTAAGCTGATCGCTTTCCTCATTTTTAATGCAGGAGAATTATGTAACATGGGTATGGCTACCAAAATATATTTTATTAATCAAAAATGCAAAAATCTAAAATTAAATATTTGAAACTAACCTGTTATTGGTCTACCAAAATTATATGAGCTTCTACTTTATTTTACTTAGCACTTGTTAAAAATCAGCAAAAACTAACGATCTTTCAATTATAATTGTCAAATAGGAACTAAATTGTGTGTACAATACATTATGTACGTTTTTACTTTTTCAATAATTCGGGGAATCCCGCATTAGTCAGCTGATCAAAGTTGCCACTTTACCAGGAAACAAAAACACGAATTGTGCGTTCACAGTTTAAATGTCAAATATCGGGCAAAGTTGCCACATATGAAATTTACCATAAACTGTGAATACAATAATTGAAAAAAAACGTGTTAAATCCAATAATTCATGTAAAAAAAGTAATTTTGTTTTTTTTTGTATTCGTGTTATTTCAAATTATGTCGTGTAAAAATAGAAATATTTTTTCGTATTTACTCGTGTTATTTCAAATTCGTGTAAAAATAATTCGTGTAAAAACAGAATTAGGTGTATGTACATATAAGTATATATGAATGTATGAACATGCAGATCAATGCGCGCACATGTTATATATTGATTAGTGATAAAATCATGATTTGAATTTCTGAACGCGCACATGCGTATACATGCATTCATATGAGCATGTGCTGATACATCCTGAACATATGAACATGCAGATCAATGCGCGCACATGTTATATATTGATTAGTGATAAAATCATGATTTGAATTTCTGAACGCGCACATGCGTATACATGCATTCATATGAGCATGTGCAGATACATAAGATTAATATGATAGAAGATGTACATATGTATGTATATATTGTTGTGAAAAATTTAATTTCTATTAGTAAGAAATATAATGCAAAAATATTTACAGTGTAGTATATTATGTAAAAATCAAATAAAATTATTAAATATGCAAGTCCAAATTGACTATAAATATTATTATACATGCATTCATACAAAATTATACTCATATCATAATTATTTTTACATGTCAATATGGAAATGCCGACGGCAAAACGCAAAAGCATACATATTTGCATACATTGCGATTCCCAAATTGAAAGCAAAAATTGAAGCATGAAAACATCACAATGCTGTTGTTAGGAGTATCATAAGGAGCATGCATACATATATTTATGTCTCTTCATATTCTTGAGTATGTGAGAGAACTGTATTTGTACGTATTTTTCGCTGTTAAAAGTTGAATAGCAAAGAACTTATTTTTCTTCAATATTCTCTGATTGGACATATATGCCATGTCATTATATGCCGTAAATACATACATATATTTATTTCTCTTCATATTCTCGTTAGAATATGTGAGAGAATTGTAAACAATGTTAACAAATGCGGCGAATTCCTTACTTTAAATCTAACAAATGTTCGACATCGAGCCTGCCCTTCTCTATACTTTACATTTTCTGGTTCAGCCTATGCCTCCAAAGTAAAGCCTCTCACAAGATACTAAGGGGATATTAAGGGGAGAAAATGGTCACGTGAGAACGAATCAATCAAAAAATATTAGAATTGAGTTGGACAACGACGCGTTGATGGCTTTCGAAAAAGTTCAAAGAATTTTATCTTCTAAGGACGTACTTCTACTGTATCCTGATCATAATAAACCATTTGACTTAACAACAACTGACGCTTCAGCACGCGCTTTTGGGACGGCATTATCTTAAGGCAATATGCCGTTTCGTTATCGACAGCAGAAGAGAATTATGCTACCAATGAAAGGGAGCTTTTAGCGATAGTGTGGGCACTTCAGAAGCTGCGAAACTATTTGTACGGAGTAAAACAGCTGAATATTTTTACCGATCATCAGCCTTCCTTCGCTGTCTCGGATAAGAATCCAAACGCGAAAATAAAACGCTGGCGAGCATTTTTGGAAGAGTTTTCACCTCAATTTCATTATAAACCCGGTAAGAATAATCAGGTTGCCGATGCATTGTCACGACAAGACATTAATGAAATAGAGAAGGAATCCTCATCTATTACTATGCATAGCGAAAAATCTCTAACCGAAGTTATTCCAAAAGTAGAAAACCCTGTTAATTCATTTCGAAATCAAATAATTCTTGAAGAAGGAAATACTACAACCAAGAAGACAAAAATTATTTTCAAGTCAAGGATAAGGCATCACGGTACATTTAAATTTTTCGGTATCTACTAGAATTGATTGGTGAATGCATTAATCCTGATGTGGTTAATGCTATTCATTGCAGTTTGCCTGTTTTGGGCAAAATTCTGGACGAGATTGTAAGGTAATTCCCGTCAATAATATTTCGTCACACAATGTGACAAGATAATGATATTTTTAATGAAGACGATCAAAACGAAGTACTGGCAATGGAACATAGCAGAGCACATCGCTCTATCCGAGAGAACATTAAACAGGTATTTAACGACTACTTTTCAAACATGCAGAAGAAATTAAAGGAAATTACTGCCAGCTGCAAAATTTGTAAAGAAGCCAAGTACAAACGGCATCTGCCAAAACCAGAGTTAAGAAAGACTCCGATACCCGTCCTGGAGAAATGTTACATATAGATATTTATTCCACTGATAAACATAATTTTTAAACCTCCATAGACAAATTTTAAAAATTCGCCACAGTTATTCCAATTGCATAAAGTGAGGCAATTGTTGACGTAAAACAAGCTTTATTACAAATCCTTAATTCTTTTGAAAATACGAGGAATGTGACGATTGATAACGCAAAGTCACTGAACTTTCAAACCATAAGGTCCCTTTTTAAGGATCATTTTGGAGCAGAAACAACCTTTCCATAGTACAACAAATGTTCAGATAGAGAGATTTTATAGCACCTTAACTGAAGTCGCTAGATGTACTAAACTAGAACAATCTATAAATGACACCAATGTACTAATACTTCTTGCTACTGCAAAATACAATAGATCAGGAGATAAAGTTTATGTTCTTCTTCTTCTTCATAATTGGCGTAGACACTACTCACGCGATTATAGCAGAGTTAACAACAGACGTCAAATACTTTCAGAGCTGGAGTGTTTTCGTCCATTCGGACAACATGACATAGCCAGCGTTGCCGCTGTCTATTAATTCCCTGAACTATGTCAATGTCGTCATATATCTCATACAGCTCATCGTTCCATCAAATACGATATCCGCCGTGACCAACGCGCAAATGACCATAAATCTTTCGCAGAACTTTTCTTTCGAAAACTCGCAACGTCGACTCATCAGTTGTTGACATCGTCCACGCCTCTGCACCATATAGCAGGACGGGAATCTTCAGTGACTTATAGAGTTTTGTTTTTGCTCGTCGAGATAGGACCTCACTTCTCAATTGCTTACTCAGTCCGAACTAGCACCTATTGGCAAGAGTTATCCTGCGTTGGATTTCCAGGCTGACATTGTTTGTAGTATTTACGCTGGTTCCAAGATAGACGAAATTATCTACAACTTCAAAGTTATGACTATCAACAGTGACGTGAGTGCCAAGCCGCGAGTGCGACGACTGTTTATTTGATGACAGGAGATATTTCGTCTTGCCCTCGTTCACAGCCAGTCCCATTTGGTTTGCTTCCTTGTCCAGTCTGGAGAAAGCAGAACTAACGGCGCGGGTGTTGAGGTCGATAATATCTATATCATCGGCATACGCCAGCAGGTGTACACTCTTATAGAAGATATTACCTTTACTATGTAGTTCTGCAGCTCGAACTATTTTCTCCAGAAGCAGGTTGAAGAAGTCGAACGATAAGGAATCGCCTTGTCTGAAACCTCGTTTGGTATCGAACGGCTCGGAGAGGTCATTTCCGATTCTGAGGGAGCTTTTGGTGTTGCTTAACATCAGCTTACATAGCCCTATTAGTTTTGCGGGGATACTAAATTCAGACATCGCGGCATAAAGGCAGCTCCTTTTCGTGCTGACGAAAGCAGCTTTGAAATCGACAAAGAGGTGGTATGTGTCGATTCTCCTTTCACGGGTCCTTTCCAAGATTTGGCGCATGGTGAATATCTGGTCGGTTGTTGATTTACCAGGTCTAAAGCCACACTGATAAGGTCCAATCAGTTTGTTGACGGTGGGCTTTAATCTTTCACACAATACGCCCGACAGAACCTTATATGCGATGTTGAGGAGGCTAATCCCACGGTAGTTGGCGCAGATTGTGGGGTTTCCTTTTTTATGGATTGGGCATAGCACACTTAAATTCCAATCGTTGGGCATACTTTCGTCCGACCATATTTTGCAAAGAAGCTGATGCATGCACCTTATCAGCTCTTCGCCGCCGTGCTTGAATAGCTCGGCCGGCAATCCATCGGCCCCTGCCGCTTTGTAGTTTTTCAGACGGGCAATTGCTATTCGAACTTCTTCATGGTCGGGCAATGGAACGTCTGCTCCATCGTCTTCGATTGGGGTATCGGGTTCGCTTTCTCCTAGTGTTGTGCGTGCACTGCCATTCAGCAGGCTGGAGAAGTGTTCCCTCCATAATTTAAGTATGCTCTGGGTATCGGTGGCTAGATCACCTTGGGGGGTTCTACAAGAGTATGCTCCGGTCTTGAAACCTTCTGCAAGCCGCCGCATCTTTTCGTAGAATTTTCGAGCATTACCCCTGTCGGCCAGCTTATCAAGCTTTTCGTACTCATGCATTTCGGCCTCTTTCTTTTTCTGCCTAAAAATGCGTCTCGCTTCCCTCTTCAACTCTCGGTATCTATCCCATCCCGCACGTGTTGTGGTCGATCGTAACGTTGCGAGGTAGGCAGTCTGTTTTCTCTCCGCTGCGACACGGCACTCCTCGTCGTACCAGCTGTTCTTTTGCACTTTCCGAAAACCAATGGTTTCGATTGCAGCTCTACGTAAGGAGTTTGAAATGCCATCTCTGTCCTTGTCCCGTCTATCGCATTTCTAGAACGGCGGTGATGTCCACCTTTATTTTTACGAGGACATCAACCAGCTGGGCAGCGGCGCCTTCCCGGACCGGACATTCCAGGTGCATGCCCTTAATTCGTAGTCCTTATCTCGTTTTCCATGATCGTCATCAAAAGGGGGTCTCTCATCCGAGGCTGGTTATAACTATTCACTGGGGGTGTTTTTTTACGTGGCGGGTCCCAAAGCCAGCGCACAACCCTATGTAGGAGATATTTCGCCTCCTCAGTTTAGCTCGCCTTCAAACGTCATAGAGTCATATCTGGCCACTCCCAAGTGAATGGCGATCACAGAACTTTCCTCACTTGCGTGAACTTCTACACATTACTCCATCCTCATCCTCTTTTATTATTAGGATCAATAAAAGAAGTGGTAATAAATTTACAAAAGTTTTGCGTACTCAGGGATCTGACAGAAAAATTATTAATTTTACAAAATTCAACTACATACCAGGTATTGACGGAAATGTCGCAGTTTGGGACAAATATGACTATTTCACGAATCGAACGAATTTGACGAATTACCTCACCGTCTTGCGGCAAACAGAAAACATATTTCAAGTTTTTCCCCAATCACACATGACTAAAGATCTTCAGGCAGACATTAACCAAATTTATCGATTGATTGACACGCTGAAAATTCACTGTAGATAAGCGCGAAACATAAACATGATTGGCACTGCACAAAATGAACTTAAATTTAAAACACAAGGTGGGTTACTCGGTAAGGCGTTAGGAATAGCAATGCGTTGCGAAAGTGAATTGCGTTGCGAAGGGCAATCGGTACTCTGTAACACTTTTGCATTGTAAACAGTGTTGCACCCTTTTTCCGTTGACATATCTCCAGTATAGTTGACATTACTGACCGAAACGAAGGAGAATGAAAACAAAATCAGTAACAGAAAAGTGAAGAAGTGTAGAAAATTGACAGACAAACATAATTAAATTTGAAGAGTTTTATGTATATATAAAAGTAATTTTAAATCAATAAAAAAAGTGTGAATATGGATTCCGTTGTGTTATGGGAGGAAAACAAAAAATATGAACGAGTTGAGCGGAAAATCATTAATCATTAGGGACAAGTCTAATGTGATGAGTCTTAGTGAAAAAAGGTAAGTTTGAATGATAAAGTGTAATGCGATTCTTTAAACTTGTTTGTGCTTCTAGTCGTAAATAGTTTTGTGCAAAACTTTCGCCTAAGCAAGGAATTATTCAAATACGTGTTGGATACCATAAGTAGTGAGCTAAAAACTCCAGCAGGTCCACAGGAATACTCGAAATTATAAAATTAGCGGTAACTTTAAAATTTTTGGCGCAGGGAGGGTATCAACAGCAAATTGGACAAGATCACCATACAGGACTAGCTCAATAAACTGTTTCGCGTTGTGTGTTTGAAGTTTGCAAAGCAATTGAGAAAGTGCTGTGTCCAATACACATAACTTTTGCTATGTCTTCAGAGGAGAAAAATGAAGCGAAACGAGCTTTTTACTCAGTGTCTGGAATTCCAGGAGTAATTGGAGTGGTGGATGGTACTCACATCCAAATGATTCGACCGGCAGTTAATGAGCATTTATTTTTCAATAGGAAATTAATGCATAGTATAAACGCTATGGTGGTAAGGCAATTGTTTTTTAATTTATCTTTGTTTTTTTATAAATATTGTTTCCAAAACCTAGATATGTGATCATAAGATGATGATAAAAGCCGTTAACGGTCGGTTTGCTGGGGCGTGTCATGATTCACATGTGTGAAATTTGTCAAGCGAGCGCCAATATTTACAAACCAACTATGTGAATGGAGAAATAGGAATTCGCATTCTTGGTGAGCATATACACATTCGTTAATTTTACTTGTTAGTTATTATATGCATCAATTATTTTGCTAACTTAATTTTTTTCTTATAGGATATCCGCTTGAGCCATGGCTTTTAACTCCATACAGAAATGCTGCTGAAAACTCTGCTGAAAGTTACTACAACTACAAATTTTCAAAAGCCAGATCCCTTATCGAACGAGTAGCGCGGTTCCGATGCCTTTTAGCTGCTAGAGAACAACATTATCCCCCAGAAAAAGTGTTGCAAATTTTGAACGTATGTTGTGCTCTTCATAATATTTACACTCTTTTTAATGTGGAATCACCTGTCAATATAGCAATAGAAGTTGAAGAAGTCGATGCTAGTTATACTGAAACCATAGGAAATGCGAATGAAACCAATATTGCTAAACGTTTAAGGGATCAAATAAAAAACAGTATGATTACTTTATAAACATATAACACTATTTAATAAAGTAAACTTTTTAATTTTTCACATTTTCACAAGTATTTGATTAAAATTCACATTAATGATATAAAGCTTTAGTCTCTTGCACATGTGTATACATATTTATATATGTCAGTATTATATATGTAATAAAAAGTAAAAACTATCAAATCAACACAGAATACATTTTTAAATCAAAACAATTCATTTAAACTATTAATATAATAAATAAATAATTATAATAATAAATAATTATAAGTATTAAAAAAAAGGAACAGACTTCAATGTCAATAACTAAAATACAATATTTTTATTGGGCGGGTCGTTCAATTTCTAGCATTTGCTTTTTTAGTTCTAATGTTGCAAATTTTAGTTTTGTTTTGTCCAAATCATTCCTTTTTTTTTGTGTTCAACAGCTAATTTATATTTTCTTTTACCCATTTTATTTATTTTTTTTTCATACATTTTGAAATTACCTTTAAGTTTTCATTAATTTCAGACAACACTTTTAATGAACCTTTGTGATAAGCGATTTGGTTATCCATCTGCTTATTTAAAAGGCTCTCTTTCTTTTGCGGAGCGACTCTTTGACGTGAACAATGTGGCATTTCATACACTGGCGTTGGTTCATTCTGTCGGAATTCGTCGGTTGTGATGTCTGACCCACTTGGTTGCGTTAACTGTGCTGCACCAAATTCTAAGGTGCCGCTTATTCCACTGACGGATTTTTCCATTGCCAGTAGCTCACTAACCTGCTCCTCCAACGGTGTTAAGGAACAATGACTTGGAAGACCACCACCAGTTCCAGAGATACTTAGTTTGTTCCGCCGCATTTTTGCTTTCAAATGGGTTTTAAAATCATTTATAATTAATCTTTTTTAACTTATTCCATTTTAAAACATCAGGCGATGGTGGCCCCGCAGCATTAAGGTCACATACCAACTCTTTCCATAAATTATTTGCAGCATTTTTCGCGTCCACAGTTTCAGTTGTCCTTTGGAAAGTTCCGAATGTGTTTTCTTACAATTAATTAAAATTTCGAATTGTGTTGGGTTTGTTTGTTTATTTTTAGAATGTTCCCTGTTAAACAATTTTTTTTAATTAAAACTACAAATATGCGTTATAAACTTACACTTTTTGTTCGTTGCGCTTGCCAGTTTGATATCGAATCATAAATTCGTTAAACGCACAGATTTGACAGTCGTCATTGCGAAGGGGTAAAAATAAATAAATAAAATATAAAAAATATAAAAAAATAATAAATAATAAATAAAACGCAATTTCCAATGCGCTTGTCGCCTTACAGAGTAACCCCCAAGAACTTATCGAATCCAATAACCGTAAATTTTTCATAAACACTCAGATACAACATTGTAACAGTTTTCGCGCAGAGAAAGAAAAACTCGTGACCGATATTGTTAACGCATTTATTCAGACTGCCGTTTTACAATAATCGTATGATCTAATTTACTGTTTTATAGTACATAGACAAGTTATGTACATATGTATAGTATAAGAGTACAGGATTGGTTTGCAGAGTTGTATTCAGAATTCAACAAACGCCCCTTCAAATCAAGCCAAAGTATTAAAAATTCAAAATTATATATTAATGTTCGTCAATCCGCAATTATAAATATGTCTCTGCTTTCCCAACGCCTTAGTGAGTATATCTGCTGCATTTTCATTTGTTGAATGTAGTGATACCGAATGTCGATGTGCTTGCTTCGCTTCTGCACCATCGGGTTTTTCACCATAAACTGCGCACTTTGGTTGTCGCATAAAACCGTAGTAGGACCTTTTATATAGTCCGTGTAACCCAGCTCACAAAGCATACCACGTAGAAAAACTGTCTCTTTTGCACCTTGACACAATGCGATGTACTCTGCTTCCATTGAGCTTAACGCAACCACAGACTGCTTTCTTGACTCCCAAGCTATAGCTCCACCAGCCATCGTAACGAAATAACCTGTGTACGATTTTCTGTCTATACTATCGCTACCCCAGTCTGCGTCTGTGAAACATACAAAATTTTTAAAATTAGCAGAAAATTTAAGTTTACCATTTGGAGCTTTCTTCAGATATCGAAGCACGTATTTAGCAGCTTGCATATGCTCTTTATGCGGATGCGAGTTATACTGAGACAACTTTGATACCACATGCGCAATATCCGGGCGTGAGATTATAGCCAGGTACATAAGCCCACCAATTAAGCTTTGGTACGCTTTTGTCTCCAAATTGCCGCAATGTTTTTCACACCTCTTAAGTATTGTCCCTGGAGCCCATGGAGTTGCCGCTGGTTTGCAATCTGTCATGCCCCACTGCCGTATAAGTTCCGTAGCATATCGTGTTTGATGTATCGCGCTCTACTTCCATACCCAAATAAAAAGATATTGTACCGCGATCGACCGCCTCAATATTCTGATTTAAAACTTCTATTATGTTCTGCATTTCTTCTTTGTTTGAGCAAGCCAAAATCATATCGTCGACGTATAGACCGATGATGCTCACCTTGGTATTCCAACGTCGTATATACACCGATGGGTCTGATTTGTACCTTTTAAAACCTGATTCTAGTAGTATTTGTGTTACCTTTTTGTTCCACTCACGACCGGCTTGCTTCAGACCGTACAAAGCCTTTTTAAGCTTGCATACCTTGTTTGGATTGCTTGCATCTTGAAACATTGGGGGTTGACACATATACACCGTCTCCTCCAAATCACCGTTTAGATATGCCGCAACGATGTCAATGTGGTTGACCAACAACTTATGCCTTGCTGCCAATGCCAATATTAACCGAATTGTGGAATGGCGGACCACTGGTGCAAATGTTTCGAAATAATCGACGTTATACTTCTGCGAACAGCCTAGTGCAACTAACCTCGCCTTAAACTTCTCAATAGAACCGTCAGGTTTGCGCTTTATTGCAAATACCCATTTGCATCCGATTAAATTGCTGTTATTTGACCTATCCACCAAGACCCACGTTCCATTTCGCATCAACGAATCGTATTCTTCCGACATTGCCGCTTTCCAGCTATCTGCTTCTTTTGAATTTAGTGCCTCGGTAACAGTGCCAGGATTTTCAACAATAAAACTAGGCATCTCCGGAGAAGGGCCAGTACAATAAACTTTCTTCGGCCTACCTACTCCGCCTGAACGTACGAATTTAGGTCTTCCTCGCTTTCTCTTATTGTTACCTACAGCAACCTCTTCATAGTCGGACTCAGACTCGCTTTCTGGCTCATTTCGCCCATCTTGCTCATAATTCTCGTTTTCTAAATTCTTGCTATTTGCTTGAGATGTTCTTTCGTTAGTTGTTTGTTCATTTATTTCAACAAGAAATGGTTCTTCGTCTCCATCATTATTCTTTTTATGTGATTCAAAAGACTTTTAAAAAAAAAATTACATCACGCGCGATTGTGATTTGATTTGTCTGTAAATTAATAAGTCGGTATCCTTTCGTAGCTGCTTGATAACCTACGAATTTAAACTTTACACCTTTAGGCAAAAATTTACTACCACGTGGTTTCGGACCCTTCTGTAGAACCACGGCATCGCAACCAAACGTACGTAAATGTGAAACTGACGGCTTTCGGTCGTGCCATTTCTCGTACGGTGTAACTGCACCTAAAACTTTTGTTGGACACCTATTTCTAATATACACTGCCGTGTTGACGGCTTCCGCCCATAACGATTGGGGCAAATTTGAGGAATTTAATAAACAACCTGACATTTCAACTAATGTTCTATTGGCTCTTTCGGCCACACCATTTTGTTGAGGGCTGTATGGTACAGTAGTTTGATGCCGAATGCCACTTTCATTTAAAAATGTCTTAAATTGGGAATTAATAAATTCCTTTCCATTATCACTATGTAATGTTTTAATTTTGCGGCCTGTCTGCTTCTCCGCGGTCGCAGCAAAAAGTTTAATCATGTCGAATGCATCCGATTTTCTTTTTAAAAAATAAACCACCATATGCCTCGAATAATCGTCTATAAATGAAATAAAATACGATGCACTGCCAACCGAACTCACATCCATTGGCCTGCATAAATCTGTATGTACTAAGTCCAAAACATTTTTCGAATTAACATTGCTATAGTTGGCATAGGGAACACTGTGAATTTTACACACCGCACAAGTCAAGCAGTCAAGGATTTTCGGAATTTTAATATTTAAACCATTCACCATATTCATTTTTGATAATTTGTTTAAATCGTTTATGTTTAGATGACCGAACCGCCTATGCCAATTACTTGCGCATTCACTAATCGCAATAATACTATCCGCGTTTCTTTTTATGTTAGCAATATACATGCCATTTTCTAATTTAGCAGTTAAAATTGTCTTCCCCATTTTATTTTGTATCAAAGCACTATTTTCTTCAAATTTAATTACGTTTCCACTTTCAGCGGCTTTACCGATTGAAAAGAAATTGGAATGTAGATTTGGAACGTACCATACGTCTCTTAAATGTATTGTTGTGTATTTTGTCCTCAAAACAACTGTTCCTTTCCCTTGTGCATAAATATAGTCACCTGATGCTAAAATAATTTTATGTTTATCACGAACAAGAGAACTAAAAATTTTTGCATTATTGCACATATGAGACGTGCGCCGCTGTCGATAATCCAAATGCCGTTTAAATTTCTCTCCTTCTCAAATAGTGACCAAGCTTTGTCATCTACTAGCGCGTTGTTACCTGCGACAAAGCACTGAGAACGTATATGACCTCTACGTCCACACTTATAACACCGTATGTTGTTGTTGTTATTACTAGAAATTCGACTTTCGTTAGCTCTTCCTTTTTCCTTCATTTTCGTTCTATTATCACTGTAGCTGTCAGCACTTTTGCTGCTACCGACGCTGAACTCGCTGTCCATACCTCTGCCACTGCTACTGCTGATGTTGACTCTGCTGCTTGTGCCTTTGCTGCTGCTGTTGACGCTTCTTTTATTTACAGTGTGTCGCCTTATATCATTTGCTAAGAAAACTGTTTCTCCGCTATTGCACTTTTCACCGTGCCTTTGCTCCTCTTCCAAAATCTTAGCAATGAGATTGTCCAATTTTGGCAATACGTCCCTACTTTCCATTGCCACCACAAAATTCTCCAATTCGTCGGGTAATGAAAAAAGTAATAGAATGGACAAGAAATCATCATCCATCTCTAAACTTACTTCTTTTAAGTCATCTAAGATGCAGCGGAATTCCTTTAGTTGAACCGAAAATTTCTCGCTGGTTTTGAATTGGAACGGAATTAATTTTTTAAATAAATTTACTTTTCTGCATGCTGTGTTTGCCTTGTAGATAGAGCTCAACGTATCCCAAGCACTTTTAGCTGTGATGCAGTTTTTATATGGATGAGTTCGCTTGGCTTTACGCTCAACGTTATGGTCGCAAGTGCCTTCCTGTCGCACAGAAGCCATGCTGCCTTTTCTGATTCCGCTTCTGGACACTTTTCCGCGACAGCACCCCACAAGTCCAGAGTGATGAGAAGGCTTTTCATTTGGATGCTCCAAGTGGCATAATTGTCGCCACTCAATTTTTCAACGCTAGCTATAGCATTAGCCATTTTACCGCGTTTATTGCTTTTGACGCCGGATTAGCAAATTAACCGAATTATTGTAACTTAAATGTTCTTACGAACCGAAAGCTTGAAACCCATATCTATCTGGGCCCATAACCTTTGTAACAGTTTTCGCGCAGAGAAAGAAAAACTCGTGACCGATATTGTTAAACCAAACAGTCGAAGTTCGGGAAGAAGAAACATCTTCGGTTAGAATACCCGGCACTTATTTTGTGAGAAGTTTACATTAATGCTACAACTTTGCTCAATGAAAAAATAATGGCAACGCTCCGACCTGGGACTCCTTCAACGCAGTTTGTTAACTTGACTGGCCATTTGGAAATTTTAAGCCTACCCCATTTGCGCAAAATTAATTTGAGAGACCTTGGACACATTAAAAACCTACATGGAATAGTTCATAACCGCATGTTAGTAATACTGGCCATTGCTATCATTATAGATGCAGCATTAGTATTTTGGATACGTAGGACGAATAAACTCATAAAGAATGCAGATGATAAGAAGGAAGCGGTAGCCAAGATCCTGAAAGCCTCGATTTAGAAGGGGACAGTTAACACATTAGTCTGCCCACTGTAGCTTTTTTAGAACTACTCCACGCCAGCCTGTAAACGCGGGAATAGTTCGCGTCAGCATTTTCTCATCAACTGGCAAACTTTGCGCTACAATAACATCAGCGCGGTAGCAGCAATTCTCCTGTTGTCTAAACAACAACAACAACAGCAGGTGCAGTTATATATGTAATATTATATACATATGTGAATGTTAGTTGCTTTGTTACGCATTCTCACCGAAAGCCTTTATACAAATACTGGTATTAGAAAATACATACGATACTTATTATTAACAAAAATACAATTTTTTGGGGATTATGATAAGTTTAAATATTACAGATATGATTGTCTGTAAAAAAATTTTAAAATATAACAAAACATAAATACGTCAATGATTTATATTAGACCAACATGTGTTTTTCTGGTTGCCACCACCACCACGGATCAGAGGATCAGTGCGATATGGTTTTCGTGTACACACTGTTTAAATGAGTTAAGCACCTACATCCTCTACCCGGTAAAACTGGCGCATCCTAATACAACAGATGACACTGCAAAACAACTCAACACATCTGTACACCAACCCACTCAACAAAAAGGATGGGCAACGGGAAAGCAGACTCACTTTGTCACACACATTCGTTCATATTACATTCGCATATCCACTGCCTCTTGCCTACGCTACTCCACCGTTAATCTACATTGTGATCTCGATACGTGGAAACTCGAACGCCAGCACCAGCAAATAATCTTCGGCATTGGATTCTCGCCGCCGCGCTTGTTGACATTTTGTACAAATAAAACTTACAACATTTATAATATTTAAATTTATAATTTATATTGTGAAAATAAAATCAAAATTTATTTTTATTTAAGAGCGTGTGCTCTATATAAATTTTGTATCTTAATTGTTCACACACTATGTATTTAGTTATTATGTTTTTTTAATGATCTTTGATAATTTGGCTAAGCTTTTCAATACGAGCGAAGCCGCGGGTAGAGTTAGTAAGTGATAATTTGTAAATAGGCAGATACTATAAGTCATTCATTATTTTTTAAGTTATTATAGAATGCTTGGTTTTTATTTGCAGCAATTATTTCATACTAGTTATTTTCATTATTTTTATAATTATGCATATGCATGTACAATAATTAATATTTTTTACATTCAATGCTATCCTTCAGCTTACCTAATTAAATAAATATTTATTTTAATTAGATTTCTGATTACTCTAACTGAGTTATGTCCCAACTAGAGGTTCCTGACGTATTTCTGATTTAAGTTTCACAAACTCTTTGGCGACTTCATCATTATTACGTTGTGATAAAATGCGTAAAATCGTCCAACCCGTTTCATCCATCTGTATACGACGCTGCAGGGGTAGCCAACAAGCAACCGAGCCCTAAAAGTTTTAAAACGAAACATAATTGATCAAAACTATCGGTTGTGCACGAAATATTTAATAAGTTAACTGCAGATGTTTTCCATAGTGTCTGTAAATTAGCAAGAAAGAAGTTAGCAAGGACTATGTTGGTGTGGAATGAAGACTTTGTACTTTCACAACTTATAAGGATAAACCTGGGTGCATATTTTCAATTATTGGAACACTTTACACTAAAAAATGTTGGACTTGAATTCAATATTCAACGAAATTATAGGTAAATCGTCCTGAAAAAATAATATTTAATCCACATCTACATAATGGGTTGTCAAAAAAGTCTTGCGGTATTTTCATTGAATCAATTAGTGTGCCACCCACACATCGAGTTTCTTAGTGACTTCAAGCTTCTTAAAATGGTTTATAACGGTTTGATGACTACTATGCCGGTCTCTTTCGACCAATTCAGCGATCTTCGACCACCTCTACACCAGAACGAAAACGTTGAAACCATCGTTCTGCGGTTGAAATGGAAACTGTATCGGTTCCATAAACTGCACAAATTTTATTGGCGGCTTGAGATGCATTTTTGCATTTAGTACTGTAGAATATGCCGCATTTTCTCTTTATTTTGCTCCATGTTTGCAACGCTATAACTCACGAACGACTTAAAAGAAACAATAAGACAATCAATCAAATCCGTGTTAGCGCGTGAAATGAGCTTTCCAAAAAGGTATAGCATGACCCGATGCGACGAATAAAACTAGAACTACGCGCTGAAAGCGCGTACTAGCGAAAATACCGCAAGACTTTTTTGACAACCTAAAATATCGATTGGTTTTAGGTGTGACAAACAACCGTTAGGTGAAGAAAGCGTTTATGCATGGTGAGAGAGCAGAAAAACTTTGCAACCGGTTCTAACTAAACCAATTACAGTAAAAATAATAAGTACAACAATGTTATTGCAGAAATGTGTAAAAATATATAAAACATTGTCAAAGAATTGTATTTCCAAAGTAATGAACCTTGCAAATAAATGAAATAGAATATCATATTTTTACCTTTTCCGATATGTCTTTTAATGGTATAACTGCAACACCAACTAAGCGATCTTCTCTAGCAAAGCAATAGTCTTTAACACAGATATGCAATTCAAAGAACTCCAACTGCTCCTCGTTGCCAATCGTGCTGCGTATATCAGGGTTAAATATGCGCTTTATACATATAAAATGAATAGTTGAAAATATATAAATTAGTTCTTACAAATTAAATGTTTCATTATATTTTGGCGACCAATTGTTCGACTTGGACTTTGTTGCAAATTTTCGTTTCCTATCCTGTAAATGTGGTCCGATCAAATTAATTTCAATAAATGGACGAAACATTCCTGACGCTATTTGCCATTTTATATCATTTGCAGCGACAACTGGAAATAACGAATGAATGAACGCATACGGCTTATCTCTGTATTTATGTAAACATTATATTCAAGTATGTATATTTTCATAAATTTATTGTGCTTTCGTGCTCAATTTTTTTATTACTTTCATTATTTTATTACCTTTTACGTTAACTTTGTGCTCGCCAGTACCGGGATGTGAGAAAAGATCAATTTGTACTGATATTTCACCAACACTTTCCTCTTGATTTTCCGGATCAACTGGAAAAAGTAGTAAAGAACACAAACTTGTTTATTGCTTTTTATTCCTCAAGCGACATTTAAGAACTTTTTTTAAAAGAATATGATATAAATATCATATGTCATAACATATTTAAATGTACTTGTATGTACAAATGTACTTTTACGCTAATTTAAAAATATTTACGCACTTTCATGTACTTGACTGGAGATAAAAGTTTTGATAAGCGTGTCTGTCATTTGGGTGTATAAGCTTAAAGCGTATCGTAAACTTTGTAATTCAGGCGACTTCTCAAGGAATGTTTTTTTCAGTCCATTACCAGCAGCATGGAAATATTGCTTGATGGTATCTAAGGCAACATCTAATACAGCACATTGTTTAGGTGACAAATTTTTTTCGACCTCTTTGGAAATATCCATAACACCGCTAAGAGCACTCTTAACATCTTGTTTGCCAGACATATGACTTTTGAACAATCTTCCCATATCCTCAATTTTGGCATTCGAAGCAAGGTTCTTGGCATTATCTGTTAGATGTTTAAACATCATCTGTAAATGTAAAAAAGGATTTAGGTACAATCTTTAGTATAACATTTTGATTTGAGCTCACGCTTTTATCAGTCATTGGAGGTAACACGATCGTCTTCTCCAATATACGCATAACAATTTTCCATAGCTCTTTGAGCAACCGTTTAAGCACAGTTTTTTCGCAGGATTGAGCATAAAGTGTTAATGAACCATCCAGCAAATCCATCAGTGGTCGGAGGACCTCATCAGCTTCAACTGCAACAACATTTCCTTGTGCAGTTTGATTGAAATTCATATTATTACCTCCTTTAACAGAAAGCAGTAGATCTCCTAACTCTCGAACGGACTGTGTTATACGTGGTTCAAGGCTGTAACAGAGGAAAATGTAAGACATCATGAACATAGAGAAAATAAAATAGGGCTTGGATACATAAAAAAACGAACATTAAAAGATAGAGAAAATGTTAAATGTGTAAGTAACCTGTGAAGTATTATCCAATATGGTATTTTTAATTTCACTATAATTAACATTTATTTTAAAGTTAAATTTTCCTATAACATAAGGATCAAGATAACCACTTACATACCTGACAGCAAACTGTGATGCCAAGTCATCTAAAGCCATATTTAGGTTCTGTTGTAATTCTTTTAGTATATTCGCAGCATCTTCTTCTAGCTTATCTCCACCCATTGATTCGAACATTTTTTCTAATTGAACTCTCAGTTGCTGTATATTATTCATGAGTATGCATGCCTGTTAAATATTCTTATTACTTAATTTAATAGTATCCATAGACAAGTTTTACCTACAATTCTTTCATCTTTCATGTGATCAGGAAACTCTTTCTTGACGATATCGGCATATGCAATCAGTACTTTTACGATTGTTTTAGCAAAACGCCTCATGTAACGCTTCCAGATTTCTGGATCCGGACACTCGAGTTTGCTAACAACATCGAAACACTGTGTTAATTGTGTAAATACATCAACAACTGAGTTGGAAAATAACGCATGCTCGCTACTCTTTTGGAACTGTAATTAAAAACAAAGTAATTATTAAGATGAATATGTATTTTTTCGTTATTCACCCCATCTTTCTTATCACGGTTGAATGCACCATGTAAGTATTCTAAGGACACGTCATCATTTTCGTTTAACCATTGCATGACGAAAGGCTCAAACCAGGCTGGATATTCGGGAACTGCACCCTTATATGGTGGCACCTCTTTAACATAATTACTGTAGAGCCATTTTACGCGAAAATGTAGATTCATATATGCCGATGATTTACAAAGGCGATGCTGTTCGTGTTCTTCTAATGCATACTTCATATCAACAGCAAATAGACTCCACATCGTTGCTGCAGATAGCTGATAAATTAAAAAAAAAATTAAGTAATTGTGGAAGTATATCTTCTGCATATTCCTCTGGAAAGTAAATTTCATACTATTTAAAACAATTTTTCTTTAAATAATTACGCACTCGACTTACTTTGTTCACAATATGGCCGCATATATTGCTGCCACCCCCTTTTATTTATAATTAGAAACATATTCAATTTACAGATTTATAATGTTGCCAGAATATATAATTTACATAAGTACTTATAAAGCTGCCACAGTTCGACCATCCTGTCTTGTAATCGTCCCGATTACGCTTTAATTAGAGAGACTATAGTTTAACCAAGGTTTGCTAATTCCCATATTTCTTGATAAGGAATTTAGCTAGGTTGAAATCCCTCGACGTCTCTAAGTAAATACCTGTAATTAGGAAGTATTTCGCAAACTCTATACGGACCTTTGAACGTGGGGGCAACCTTTTTACATACACCTAGAGTACTTATATGATTTTTTACCATAACATATACTTTCTTTGAGTCCGGTGTTTATCTTTCAGTATACCCTTTAACGTCCAAGGTGTACGGATGTGTTTTGTAATTCGCAACATGCATTCAAATTTTGCAAAAGTAAACAATTAAAAATAATAAGATAAAAACAAACAATCGAGTAAAGACCAGTGCACACAAATTGTTAATAATAATATAAACAAATAGAGCACAAAACAAATAGATAAAAAACAAAAAAAAAACAATGATGAGTGATTCGCAGCCTCACCATCAAGGCCGTAGGCATTTCTTAAATGCCTACTTCAACTTTGTCGATCCAACAATAACAACAACTACTGGCAATAAAAAGTGTAACGGCGATGATGTGTCATCGAGGCGATCAGCTGAAAAGGAAACGAAGCAGAGGACGCAGACAGCAAAAGCAGCGGAGAACAACAATAGGGCGACAACAAATGCGCTGATAGCAACCAGTCAGCAGGTACCAGCAAGTACGCATGCAGCGAAGAATAACATAAAGCAAGGTGAGAATGTACCAATAGAAAAGGCCAGTTTGTACAAACTGGCATTGACCGCTACATTAACATAAAAAGGAAATTAAGACCTTCAAAGTCATCGGTCAATCCAAAAAATTTCAAGGTGGTACACCAAATAAGAATAAACCGGAAGTTTTAAATGGCAACAGATTTGCCTTACTAAGCAATAGATCAGACGACGATGCTCTAGGGTACCACCACAGTCGTTAATGTCAAACCTTCATCTTCTTCTTCTTTACAGGCGTAGACAACGCTTACGCTATTATAGCCGAGTCAACAACAGCGCGCCAGTCGTTTCTTCTCTTCGCTACGTGGCGCCAATTGGATATTCCAAGCGAAGCCAGGTCCTTCTCCCCTTGGTCCTTCCAACGGAGTGGAGGTCTTCCTCTTCCTCTGCTTCCCGCGGCGGGTACTGCGTCGAATACTTTCAGAGCTGGAGCGTTTTCATCCATCCGGACAACATGACCTAGCCAGCGTAGCCGCTGTCTTTTAATTCGCTGAACTATGTCAATGTCGTCGTATATCTCGTACAGCTCATCGTTCCATCGAATGCGATATTCGCCGTGGCCAACGCGCAAAGGACCATAAATCTTTCGCAGAACCTTTCTCTCGAAAACTCGCAAAGTCGACTCATCCGTTGTTGACATCGTCCAAGCCTCTGCACCATATAGCAGGACGGGAATTATGAGTGACTTATAGAGTTTGGTTTTTGTTTGTCGAGAGAGGACTTTGCTTCTCAATTGCCTACTTAGTCCAAAGTAGCACCTGTTGGCAAGAGTTATCCTGCGTTGGATTTCTAGGCTGACATTGTTGGTGGTGTTTACGCTGGTTCCAAGATAGACGAAATTATCTACAACTTCAAAGTTATGACTGTCAACAGTGACGTGAGTGCCAAGTCGCGAGTGCGACGACTGTTTGTTTGATGACAGGAGATATTTCGTCTTGCCCTCGTTCACTGCCAGACCCATTTCTTTTGCTTCCTTGTCCAGTCTGGAGAAAGCAGAACTAACGGCGCGGGTGTTGAGGCCGATGATATCATTATCATCGGCATACACCAGCAGTTGCACACTCTTATAGAAGATGGTACCTTCTCTGTTGAGTTCTGCAGCTCGAACTATTTTCTCCAGAAGCAGGTTGAAAAAGTCGCACGATAGGGAATCGCCTTGTCTGAAACCTCGTTTGGTATCGAACGGCTCGGAGAGGTCCTTCCCAATTCTGATGGAGCTTTTCGTGTCTGGTCGGTTGTTGATTTACCAGGTCTAAAGCCACACTGATAAGGTCCAATCAGTTTGTTGACGGTGGGCTTTAATCTTTCACACAATACGCCCGACAGAACCTTATATGCGATGTTGAGGAGGCTAATCCCACGGTAGTTGGCGCAGATTGTGGGGTTTCCTTTTTTATGGATTGGGCATAGCACACTTAAATTCCAATCGTTGGGCATACTTTCGTCCGACCATATTTTGCAAAGAAGCTGATGCATGCACCTTATCAGCTCTTCGCCGCCGTTCTTGAATAGCTCGGCCGGCAATCCATCGGCCCCCGCCGCTTTGTAGTTTTTCAGACGGGCAATTGCTATTCGAACTTCTTCATGGTCGGACAATGGAACATCTGCTCCATCGTCTTCGATTGGGGTATCGGGTTCGCTTTCTCCTAGTGTTGTGCGTGCACTGCCATTCAGCAGGCTGGAGAAGTGTTCCCTCCATAATTTAAGTATGCTCTGGGCATCGGTGGCTAGATCACCTTGGGGGGTTCTACAAGAGTATGCTCCGGTCTTGAAACCTTCTGCAAGCCGCCGCATCTTTTCGTAGAATTTTCGAGCATTACCCCTGTCGGCCAGCTTATCAAGCTTTTCGTACTCATGCATTTCGGCCTCTTTCTTTTTCTGCCTAAAAATGCGTCTCGCTTCCCTCTTCAACTCTCGGTATCTATCCCATCCCGCACGTGTTGTGGTCGATCGTAACGTTGCGAGGTAGGCAGCCTGTTTTCTCTCCGCTGCGGCACGGCACTCCTCGTCGTACCAGCTGTTCTTTTGCGCTTTCCGAAAACCAATGGTTTCGGTTGCAGCTGTACGTAAGGAGTTTGAAATGCCGTCCCACAGTTCCCTTATACCGAGTTGTTGACGAGTGCTCTCAGAGAGCAGTAGTGCAAGCCGAGTAGAAAAACGTTCGGCTGTCTGTTGTGATTGCAGCTTCTCGACGTCGAACCTTCCTTGTGTTTGTTGGTGTGCGTTTTTTGCTGCACAGAGGCGGGTGCGAATCTTGGCTGCAACAATATAGTGGTCCGAGTCGATGTTAGGACCTCGGAGCGCACGCACATCTAAAACACTGGAGACGTGTCTTCCGTCTATCACAACATGATCGATCTGGTTGGTGGTTTTTCGATCCGGAGACTGCCAGGTAGCTTGATGTATCTTCTTATGCTGGAATCTAGTACTACAGATAACCATATTTCGGGCCCCGGCGAAGTCGATCAGCCTCAACCCATTTGGGGATGTTTCCTCGTGGAGGCTGAATTTACCGACCGTAGTGCCAAAGATACCTTCTTTGCCCACCCTGGCATTGAAGTCGCCAAGCACGATTTTGACATCGTGGCGGGGGCATCTCTCATAAGTGCGCTCCAAGCACTCATAAAAGGCATCTTTGGTCACATCGTCCTTCTCTTCCGTCGGGGCGTGGGCGCAAATCAGCGATATGTTGAAGAACCTCGCTTTGATGCGGATTGTGGCCAGACGTTCATTCTCCGGAGTGAATGAAAGTACTCGGCGACGGAGTCTCTCTCCCACCACGAATCCAACACCAAACTTGCGCTCCTTTATATGGCCACTGTAGTAAATGTCACAAGGACCTACTCGTCTCTGGTTTTGTCCCGTCCATCACATTTCTTGGACGGCGGTGATGTCAGCCTTTATCTTTACGAGGACATCTACCAGCTGGGCAGCGGCACCTTCCCAATTAAGGGACCGGACATTCCAGGTGCACGCCCTCAAATCATAGTCCTTATTTCGTTTGCCATGGTCGTCATCAAAAAGGGGGTCTCTCATCCGAGGCTGTTTAAACTTTTGCATTGGGGGTGTTTTTTTACGTGGCGGGTCCCAAACCCAGCGCACAACCCTATGCAGGGGATGTTTCGCCTTCTCACTTTAGCTCGCCTTCAAACGGATGTTCTTAGGCTACCCAGAGGATACTTGGTCAAAGACCGGAAGTCGTGAGCTGCTTGAGTCATATGTAAAAGAATCGTTTCTGGCGACTCCCAAGTGAATGGCGATCAGAGAACTTTCCTCACTTGCGTGAACTTCTACACATGACTCCATCCTCCCAATATATTTGCGCGAGCGTGACATAATACTCTTGTTGCTGAATTGAGTAAAATTGTAGGTACTTACAAATTTTCATATAGTGCCTTTGAAGAAAGGCAATATAGATGAAACAAAAATTCAATCCTACGCTGAAAAAAGTTTTATGGAAATCGTTAAAGTTTTTGTTTTTTTATTCGTATCAATTGAAGAGCTCTAATGGCCTAGTTGTTGTAATTAAGGTTATGGAGTCCGCCGTAGGCTCCAGTGAAGTCAAAGAAACATTGGAAGAATGCGGGTTTGGTATTAAAACTGTTGTAAATTTATTTAATAGAACCAAAGTACCCCAGCCAATGTTTAAAATTAAATTGTTGCCGAACTCAAATCAACTTTAAAAAAGTGAAACACATCCAATACATAATTTGAAATAATAGGTTGACAAAAAAGTCTTGCGGTATTTTTATTAAATGATTTATTGAATTTATTGAAATGGTTTATAACGGTTTGATGACTCATGAACAGCTCTTGACCGATGCTACGGCTGCTACTATGCCGGTCTCTTTCGACAAATTCAGCGATTTTATCGCAATTTTCGACGACAGGCCTCCCGGAGCGTGGCGTATCTTCGACCACCTCTACACCAGAACGAAAACGTTGAAACCATCGTTGTGCGGTGGAAATGGAAACTGTATCGGGTCCATAAACTGCACAAATTTTATGGGCGGCTTGAGATGCATTTTTGCCTTTATCGTAGTAGTACTGTAAAATATTCCGTATTTTCTCTTTATTTTGCTCCATGTTTGCGACGCTATAACTCACGAATGACTTAAAAGAAACGACACGTGTTAGCGCGTGAAATGAGCTTTCCAAAAAGGTATAGCATTAACCGATGCGACGAATAAAACTAGAACTACGCGCTTTCAGCGCCAACTAGCGAAAATACCGCAAGCCTTTTTTGACAACCTATTATTTTCTGCATAGCAGAGTAACTGTTGAAGAAAAACATAAAATAAACGTTCCGGTGGACTAACTGCCAGTGTTTGTGTTGTATCTGGTGATTTACATCCCACTTCAAAATGCACCCTTAGAAAATACGAATTAAATAAAAAATGCAGCAATTGTGGAGGAAATCACACTGCTAACTATGGGGGTTGTCTTGTATATAAAGATTTGAAATAGAAGTTGTCACAGGGCGTTCAAGCACCTCGTAACCAAATATTAAATATTCCTCCGAATAAAATCCCCTTCCATATTTCAAAACCAGTAAATCTTAAAGACAATGCTACACAAGGGAGCTATGCAAACGTGGTGAAAGGTATTGCTCAAAAGTCAACCAAATGGAAGCGTTGAAACTATGATTTTCAACCTTACCCAATGTATGACACAATTTATGGCTTCAATGCAAAATATGATTCAAGAGATAATTAAATCACAAAACCAAATATTCCAAACTTTTTTAAGTAAAAAATGAGTGTATTGATCAATGATAACGGTGTTAACCAACATAAATAGGAACTTATTAGGTTTCTGGATGAAAATAATATTGATTCTATGCTATTGTCAGAAACTCATCTTACAAACAAAAACAATTTCTTTATACCGGGACTTAGACTCTGTGTTACAAAGCACCCAGATGGAAAGGCACATAGAAGAACAGCAATGTTGGTTAGAAAACGATTAAATCACCACGCATTAAAATCTTATGCCACAGCGCAATTACAAGCTACGACAATAACTATAAAAAATCGCTGCCGGGACTTAAACTTGACGGCCATATACTGCCCACCTCGGTTTAAAATTACAGACATCCAATTTAAAGACTTTTTTGGAACACTTGGCCATAGATTTCTAGCAGGTGGAGATTACAATGCAAAACACACGTACTGGGGCTCACGTCTTATTAATCCGAAAGGACGACATCTGTATCAAACTGTTATAAATAGGCACAATAACCTTGAAATAATATCTCCTGGTAAGCCGATATATTGGCCTAGTGATCGTAACAAAATACCAGATTTAATAGATTTTGCTATAATCAAAAATATAGATAAATCACACATAACAGCTGATACATGTACTGATCTATCTTTTGAACACTCTCGAGTACTAATAAAGTTATGTGAACAACCCATATTCGTTAATCCTAAAGTGGGTCTAACTTCCTATAAAACGAATTGGCTAAAATATAAAAAATACGTAAGTAGAAACATTAATATTGAGTAGAAAATAAATACAGGAAGAGATATTGACGAAATCATAAGAGAAGTCCATGATATAATAACTAGCGCAGCTGTCTTAGCAACACCAAACAAAAACTATAAGCCCTTGGTCCCAGAAAAATCACTAATAGAGAAACAGAAAAGCTTGTAAGTGAAAAAAGGCGTGCAAAACGTGAATGGCAGATAAATCGTTTCCCTTCCACTCAACTTCAATTAAAATCTGCTAAATTAAAAAAAAAACGCTTGAACGTGAGGAAGAATTGAACACCGAAATTTATATAAAGAAGCTGTATCCAAATTCAAACAAGCAAAATTCCCTTTGGAAAGCCCAAAAGTCCATGAAGCCACCAACTGACTCCGACATGCCTATACGAGACTTGGGTGGAAATTGGGCTCGAAGTGACGAGGAAAAGGCTAACTGTTTTGCAAATCACCTAGAAAAGGTATATCAACCTAATTTGCCAAAGAACAACTTTAAGCTATCAATCTTACACAACACAACTAAAGAGTCGCTAGAGTCTTTTAAGACTTCACCTTCTGAAATTATTGGAATCATCAAAGAACCTAATCCAAAAAAGTCGCCGAGACATAATAATATTTCCCCAAAAATGCTAATTCAGTTACCAATTATTGCTGTAGAGGTGCTCTCTTTGCTCTTCATTGCAATTCTTGGTTTCGGATACTATCCAAAGACTTAACATAGCCGTCTTCATACAGACCAATCAGTCTTCTACCCTGTCTTTCTAAACTATTTGAAAAAGTATTACTTTCAAAGATGTCTCCTTTTCTCAATAATACAATATCAATGCATCAATTCTGATTTCGTGCAAAGCATGGCACAATAGAGGAATTAAATAGAACTACTAACGAAATAAGGAAAGCATTTGAACAAAGTTAGTACTGTTCAGCAATATTTCTAGATATAGCTCAGGCGTTTGATAAGGTGTGGCACGAAGGTCTTTTATATAAGATTAAAAAAATTCTACCTTTAGAGTTGTATAAAACATTGGAGTCTTATTTAAATAATAGACAATTTATGATGAAAGTAGGAGATTTCATATCGGATGTAAGACAGATAAGGGCTGGTGTACCACAGGGCAGCATTTTAGGCCCAACTCTATTCATCATATATACAGCTGATCTTCCAACAGCTAATAATGTATTAACATCAACTTTTGCGGGTGACACAGCTTTAGTGAGCCGTAACAAATGCCACATAATAGCGTCAAGAAAATTACCGGAGCATTTAAGTTCTGTCGAAGAATGGCTAGCGAACTGGCGTATAAATGTTAATGAACAGAAGTGTAAGCATGTTACATTTTCTCTTAGACCAAAAATGTGCCTGTCAGTAAAAATAAACAATATTTTAGTACCCCAAGCGAACACATCTCTAAAATAACATGTATGAAGATTAAAGCTACAAATTTAAATTGGCTTTTAAATAAAAACTCTAAACTTAGCCTAGACAACAAAGTGCTTTTATATAATGCGGTCATAAAGCCGATTTAGATGTACAGCATTCAACTGTGGAGTACAACCTGTTCAACTAATAATGAAATAACACAAAGGCTCCAATCGAAAATGCTTAGAACAATTAACGTGTTCATCCAAACGCTTTGGCTAATGCTTTGGTACATTCCTGCGATCAAACACGCCTTAAAAGAAGAGATATGCCTGCGTACTAAGGAGCTACGAATCACCAAAACAGCTCAATCATTTGCTTGAGCCTGTCTAGTTTTTAAATAGATTTAAGATTTTATTTATTTATTTATTGTAAAGCTTAAAAAAAAGCAGATCCAATACATAATATCATAATGAAAAAAAAAATTTTTTTTTATTATAATTTTGAGACTTTGAAATATTTTCTGCTAAGTTAAGTGCATTTTAGTTTAAAAAATTTTCGTCTAGTCTTTCTCTAAGAAAGTCAACGACAGTTCCCCTTTATGAAACTCCGAAAAGTAGTTCACTTGGAGTTGTGCCTATACTACTGAACACCTAATGACCCAATTATTTTGGGGAATACAAACCACTGGTGACTCAATATGCACTTACACTCGCACGAGTGTTTAAAATTAAATAAAAAAGAGAGTTGTGTATTTTAAAGATACATTTTATTCAAAATTATCCTTTGTTTGCAGTACAATGTTTACTTAGTAATATATCGCGTCGAATCGAAATAGGATGTGTTGGATCGCTGTCGGCGCGGGTGGAACGATGACGATCGAAAGTAGTGGGAGTTCCGCGACATGAAGTGATTGTTTATATGGGCAGTATGTCGAACGAAATGTGTAAACGAATGTGTCTCCTATCCTGTTGTCCATCCTTTTTGTTTAGTGGGTAGGGGAACAGGTTTGGTGAGTTGTTTTGGTGTTGTGTGGTGATGTGTGTTCGTCCTTAGGGTGCGCCAGTTTTTCCCGGGTAGAGTGGGGGGAGGATTAACTCATTTAAACAAATACGTTGCATCGTATTGTTTAAAGCATACTCTATGTCCGGTAAAATTTTATCTAAGCTAAAATTAGAGCCACCGCTGGTTAGTTTGCCTATCCGTTTTTTATTTGACCATCAGAAGCTAATAACTAAATCATGGTCAAATAAAACGCATATAAGTAGCTTATTTCATATTTTCGCGTAAAAACGAAGTGTGTTAGAAATGCAGGCGGGAACAATCAGCGGATATTCAATTTGTTTCAAAATGACTGATGTGAAGAAAAGGTTAGTTTGAATTCTTCAATTTGTAAACAGGTTATTAAATTACTATAAAAATATATTTATTTTTTCTTTTCATGATATTAATACAAAAAAATTATAACAAATGTTCATATTTGTATTAATTTTAACTTAAACAAAACACAAAACTTTGTAATTTTGATTTGTTTACATTTTCATCTGTCGAAATGAACTGTATAGTAACTATGTGTTCAGTTTATATGGGAGATATGCTATAGTAATCCGATCCGAACAATTTTTTTGGAGATTATATTATTACCTTAAAAGGCTATACCAGCGTGACACTTTCAAAACATTTTTTTTTTTTTTTTGACTTTTTCGATGGTTTATATATTCAAAAAATATTCTTGAAATCGGCAAGGTCGTATCTTGAATAGTTTTTGAATGGCAGCGTTCTAAACAGCGACCGCTCAGAGGTGCAAACATATATAAATGAAACTTTAACTGCATTTTTTTCGAAACGACATTTTTCAAACTTGCTGACATCATAACTCAACGAGAAGTTGACCGATCAACTTAAAATTAAAACTGGGTATAGTTGAATATATTTGCTATACAATGGACTACGATCTTTTTGATTGGTTGAAAATTGTCAATTTGGCATTGAAAAAACTTCCATTTTGTCGTAAAAAAACGAATTTTTTTTTTCAAAATTACGCTATTTTCTTAATTTTTGATATTTTTCAAAGATTGTAGTTCATTGCATAGAAAATATGTTTAGGTTTGATAAACATTTTGAATTTTTTTGTTTCAGCTACTCATTCAACCGGAATCATGCCAGCAATTGAAGCACTTTTTTCGGCACTTCCGTAAACAGCACATAACTCCGTTATTTTTCAATATTTTTGTAAAAAAAAATTTTAATATAGCTAAAAATATACTTTTTTACGTCCATAGAACGTTGAAACATTCAATCTAGTACTTTCTTTCAAAAAATTCACGAAAATCGCTTAAATTTTCATGCGCCACATTGGTATAGCAGTAATCCATGTCAAATTTCGTTAAGATACCACGTCAAATGCGAAAATTCTCCATACAAGAACTTCTTTCCGATCGTTCAGTTTGTAGGCAGCTATATGCTATAGTAAGCCGATCTGAAGAATTCCTTCGGAGATTGCATTGTTTCCCTAGAAAATAACCTGTGCCGACTTTTGTGAAGATACTCGTATATATACAGACAGACGGACGGACAGACAGACATGGCTAAATCGACTTAGCTCAAGATACTGATCATTTATATCATATATAGTATATACTTTATAGGATCTTCGACGCTTCCTTCTGGGTGTTACAAACTTCGTGCCATACTCAATGTACCCTGTTCAGGGTTCAATATACAAGCTATGATAGCTTATGACAAGTCAACATAATTATGTTGGCTAAGTCTTCCATACAAAATGAGCTAATTAGCTTAATTTGTTGGTCAAATAAAACACGCCTATTGGTGCAAGACCACGATTAAACCGATCCACCTGTCCATTCGCTTGTTGCATTCCTGTCGCAATTTTGATATGTTTTACGTTATTTGTTTCTAAACAATTTTCAAAATCTTTTCATGTAAACGCACTGTCCCCATCAGACTTCAATATCCTTGGACGACGGTAACTACTAAAATACAGTTTTAAACAGCTCAGGACCTCCCTCGTGCCTGCTAAGCACACCGCATATAACGTAACAAATTTAGTGAACCCATCTATAACCAAAAATACATAAGGGGATTCTCTTGCTCTTGCAAGATTGCACGATGACACAAAATGTAAAATTCCTTTATCGAAATATGCAAGGCCAAGAGAACACCCATTGCAGAATCTAGTGATATATGAACTGCTGATTCGGTCAATTTATTGTGAATAACTATTGTGAATTGTGTTGAAATGCAGTCCTGCATATAACAACGTACGTATACATGCAATTCTGACGTATTTGAAATGAAATCGTATTGTAACTGAATTTTACGTACCTACACATTTTTCTCACTCTTGTTCTGACCACTGAAGAATAACCACATACTTTTAATAAAGAAAAGTTTAACAAAATTTAACAGGTTATGGGCCCAGGTCCAAATTCCTGCGGTTCAAGTGATAAAGTTAATATAAAATATGAGTTCGTCTCCATTTAATATTGAAAAATTAGATGAGTCTAATTATGACTCATTGAGAATACATGTAAATATTGTAGTTGTGCACCAAGAGTTGTGGGCAGTAACGTCAGGAGAAGCAACGTGTCCAGAAGGAGCTGTGAATGACAAAGCGGTTGTTATCTGGAAGGCTAAGGAGGAGAAGGCGATTGCAACTTTGATGTTGAGCATTGCGTCGGCCCAGACAGCTCATGTAAAGAATTGTAAGACGTCAAGTGAGGCATGGAATACTCTACGTGAGATTCATAGGCCAAAAGGACCGGTGCGTAAGGTGACTTTGTTTAAGCGTCTTCTTGGTATGCGTATGAGCGACGGTGAATGTGTGCAGAAATATGTTTTCCGATTTTACATCAGTTGTAGAAAAGCTTGAAGAGATTGGAGTTAGTTTACAAAATGAGTTCTGTGTAATAAGTTACTCGCGAGCCTGCCAAAATCATTTGAGAATTTGATTGTGGCATTAGAGTCTCGATGTGAGCTACCAAAGCTAAGTGCTGTGAAGATAAAGCTGATCGAAGAGGATGAACGTCGAAAGTGTACCAGTTCGGAACAGACCGAAGGTAATGTGCAGGCGTTTATGGTGCGCGAAAGTACATGCGATAAAAAGAATGGCAAAACTGTACATACAAACATGCAACATACAGCTAGCAGTGGTCAAAAGAGCAAGCCGAAAATTTTCAATGCTACAGTTGCGATAAAAAGGGGCATTTCGCTGCTTAGTGCAGAGAAAAACAACAACAACCCAACAGTCAGAAGAGTGACAACAACAACAGTAACGGATTGTTTGCAACAGTCGGGTTAAACAGTTACATGCCGGCGTTTGGTGCGTCGACAGCGGCGCCTCATCACATTTATGCTGCGATCGAAATATGTTTGTCGAGTTAGAGGAATGTGAAGAAGGGATCATACTAGCAGGTGACAACAAAATTTCAGCTACTGGCAGAGGAGTTGTGCGTTTGAAGTCGACCATGTGTGACGTGACACTTATTGCTGTGTTGTATGTATCAGGGTTGCAATGCAACTTCGTTCCGGTTGCAAAGGCAGTCAACAGTGGATACATTGTAGAATTCAACAAGCAAACTGCAACTATCAAGAATCAGCACGGAGAAATAGTTTTACGTGCAAATAAGGCCAGTGATCTGTTTATTTTAGAGCCAAATAAAAACACATTGTTTTTTTTCAAGGAAATCAATTGATGATGCTATGAAGTGGTATTCGCGCTATGGGCATATTAATTTTGCCAGCCTACTAGTATTGAGTGACAAACAAATGGTTCATGGAATGGAAGTTAGAATACCACAAGAAATTTATTGTACTGTGTGCAAGTTAATGACAGCCTCCACACAGCCACTTGACCATAACTGTAAACAATATTGAATCTTTACACTTTGTAGTTGTGCGGCCTCATTAATTAAAATAGAATTCGATATACTTTTTCCGTTCACATTAGAATAAACCATTCTTATCTAAACAATATTTGTAGCCCTCACAAGAAGGCATAATAAAACCAAAACAGAACACTTAACGTTCTGCCTATAAATGCTGAATATGGAATTAATGTAAATTGACACTTTCTTTGTTTCAAACTCAACTTCAATATGTAATAACTTTAAGTAAATAATAAGTAAATATATAAATATTAGTAACTTGTAAATAAAAGATAGATTTTGTCTCCGGCGATCCAGTCGACACGACGTGTTTCATTTTCTCTGCGCGTTGGCAGATAGAAAAAATATATTTTTTTACAAATTCCCGCGATACGGGAATTAATTTGCATGACCAGCAAATGTACGCAGAAACCGTATAGCAGTACAGAAAGGCGATCAGCGGAAATATTTGGGGTAGCTTACAGTGATGTGTGTGGCCCAATGAGAATTCCATCACTTGGTGGCGCAAGATATTTTCTAACGTTTATTGATGACAAAACGAGATACGTTTTTGTTTATTTTTTGAAGAGTAAAGGCTAAGTCTTCAATAAATTTAAAGAATTTAAAAAGATGGCAGAGTGTCAAAGTGGAAAGAAACTCAAAGTACTACGTAGCGATAATGGTACAGAGTTCGTAAATAATTCGTTTGATAATTTCTTAAAAGAAAATGGTATAATACGGTGTGTTCTATACACACCTCAGCAGAACGGCATTGCAGAAAGGTTCAATCGATCGCTGGTTGAAATGGCTAGGAGTATGTTAGTCAGTTCGGGTGTAAACGAAACCCTTTGGGCAGAGGCTGTTTACACAGCAGCATATCTACGAAACCGTGCGCCAACAAGAGCACTAGACTCGATGACGCCATATGAAGCATGGCATGGTTATAAACCAATGGTAGGATATTTTCGTGTATTTGGATGTGTGGCAATTGCTTTAGATAAGAATCAAAGCAATAAATTCAAACCAAAAGGCAAAGAGTACATATTGTTAGGATACTCTGATGTATCGAAAGCATACAGGTTATACGATCGTGAGACAAGACGATTGATAGTTAGCAGAAATGAATATTTCGTTGAGTCAATGGGGCGAAACCAACAAACGAATATGCACACGGCGGTAGGTGTACACATATACAGGAAAGCGGCAATATCGACGTTCCAAATTTAAATAGTAATTCAGGCGAAAGCGAAGTACTACAATCAGCACAAGTTAACAGCGATGATGAGTTCCAATCAGCAAAGAGGACCTGGTAGACCGAAAATTGTTCGAAGTTTAGGGCCAGGCAGACCAACGAAACAGTACAACTATTTAATATGATGAAATAAAAGTACCAGAAACGGTAGAACAGGCGTTGAAAAGCCAATACGCTAATGAGTGGCACGAAACTATGGAAAATGAATACCAATCGTTATTAGGCAACGATACATGACAACTTGCGGAATTGCAAAAAGGGCAGAAAGCAGTGCGCAGTACGTGGGTTTTTGCTTTAAAGAAAGACAAAAACGGTAAAATAGAACGTTTCAAAGCAAGATTAGTTGCTAAGGGCTGTGCGCAAACTTACGGTGTAAATTATAAAGATACATTTTCACCGGTGGTGCGGTATAGCAGAATAAGAACGATTTTTGCGATTGCAGCGGAGTAAGGTTTATATCTCAATTTATCAATGGAACATCAAATTGGTCGGCATATTAAAAGGTATTGGATTCCAACCATGTAAAAGCGAACCGTTTATGTATGTAAAGCACTATGATGATCACATCAATATTATAGCAGTATATGTAGATGATCTGCTTATAGCGTGCTCCGATTACAAACAAATGCAACAAATAAAGAATGACATTTCGAAAGAAGTTAAGATAGTTGACAAAAGACCAGTACAATATTTTTTGAGCATCGATCGTGATGGTGAAACTGGGTCTATATGCGTTGGGCAAAAATCATATATACGAAAGATGTTAAGCGAATATAATATGGAAAACTGTCGATCAATCGCTACTCCACTAGATCCGGGACATCAAGTAAATTGTAATGAGAGTAATTGTAAAAAAGGCAACCAGATGCAGTACCAATCATTAATAGGTTCATTGATGTACCTAGCAGTATGTACGCGGCAGGTATTTTGCACTCAGTGTGTAAACTTGCGCAAAGAAACAACGATCCACATTCAGAGCTTATGGCTGCAGCTATGAGGATATTGCATTACCTGTGTAATACTCAAGACAGCGATTGCGGTATTATAGCACACAGAAATCGAATGCTTTGTGGATGCAGATTGGGGGGCGATAGCAGCGAGCGTAAGTCATATACGGGGTATGCATTTATACTTGCTGAAGGTGTTTTTTCATATGAATCAAAGAAACAATCAACAGTAGCTCTCAGCAGCACCGAGGCCGAATACATGGCACTTACGTCAGCCGTGAAAGAAGCAGTATTTTTACGAACACTTTTGGGAGAAATGAGAATCGAATGTCCTAAAACGATCATGGTAAATGGAGATAACCTCAGTGCCATGAATCTTGTAAAGAATCCACGCATATCACGCAAGAACAAAACACATCGACATAAAACATCATTACATAAGGGATATTTATCGAGGAGGCGGCATCGATCTCAAAAAATGTTGCAGCAGTGACATAATTGCTGATATTTTGACGAAAAATTTATCAAAGCCTAGCCACGAGAAGTTAACAAAGATGCTAGGTTTAAATTAAATTAAATGAGTTGTATTGCTTTTTAATATGCATGAATATGAACGTTGAGGAGGCGTGTTGAATGCAGTTCTACATATAACAACGTACATGCATGTATTTGAAATGAAATCGTATTGTAACTGAATTTTATGTACCTACACATTTTTTTCACTCTTGTTCTGACCACTGAAGAATAAACACATACTTTTAATAAAGAAAAGTTTAACAAAATTTAACAAATTGGCGCACCTTCTGCATTAATTCTTAACAAAAATGTAACAAATTTTTATAATTTAAATTGCAATTATAGAATTTAAAACTTACGTTCCTCAACAATTTAACGGCGAAATATGTCTTTATGTAAAACAGGGTTGCAATTATATTCTTACGTGTCATTGCACGAAAAGAAACATGAGTTTTAGTCTGACATGTTTTACAACCATTGCGAATAATTTTCTGTTTGTGTTTGTTGTTGTGCCGTTGCACCAAAAGGAAAATTCTGCAATTCGTGCACTGTGCAAGGTTTTGCAAAATCAAGAGAATACCCCTATATTTTTTCTTACAATGTTTAAATGATACTGGCCTGAAGTGAGCCACATGAATACTTTCAAAAGGTACGATTGCTTTGTGTATATTATGTAAGAGGCCCTCATATTTCCCAATCTTCAAGAAAAGGCAATACACTTCAGGCAATTTGAGATACTTATGTTCTTTAATTTTTTCGTTCATTTTGGGAAACCAATATGATTTTATTATAGCACTGAAAACTTTGTCACTTCCCATATGACCCATTTCCTTATGAAACTTTCTCAATAAATGTTCTTCCATCTCAAATGGTATAAAAAATACTATATTTTGCCCGTTTTTTCTATAAACTGAGCCATTACGAATTTCAAAAACACCATTTTCCATATTTTCTAACTCTCTCCGTATCCTAATAATTTTTCTATCCCGATTTTGGCAAATTGACAGATTTTGCTCAAATGTGTTTTCTTCACGAACTAGGATATTTGAAGTGCAAGTGAGTGCGTCCACATGGAGCATTCTGTTTCCATTACGATGTTCGAGAACATACTGAAAATTTTGCAATTCAAGTGCCCAACTGGCTATTCTCGGATTTACTTCCTTCATATTTAAAGTTAGTGTGAGTAAATTGCAATCAGTGATTGTCTGACGCTTCAATCCTTGCAGATATACCCGAAATCTCCGAAGTGCATAAATAATCGCAAGTGTTTCCAGCTCAAAGCTGCGCTTATATTTTGAAAAATAAAGGATTGGATGAAATTTGTCGTCGCTCTTTTTTGTAATAATATTACACCAAATCCCCGAGAGCTGACATCGCAATGCTGCTCTGTAGCATCCCTTGGGTAGTAAATCGCTAAGATAGGAGACCCAATTAATTTATTTTTAAGTTTCTCAAAACAATGTAACTCGTCTTCTCCAAATGTAAATTTAACGTTTTTTTAAGTTTGTATAGAGGCTGAGCTTCTCGTGAAAAATCTCTAACAAATCTTCTAAAGTTTGAGCATAAGCCCAAAAAACTATGTACAGCTTTTGTGTTGCTGGGTATAGGAAAGTTCACTATAGCTTCAACATTCTTTTTCCATAAAAAGGCATTTATATAATCTCAATTCTAATTTATTTTGTACTAACTTGTCAAAAACTTTCTGCAAAATGTCCAAATGCTCTTCTTCAGTACTAGTAGCTATCATGATATCGCCTAAATAAATAGCAATTTTTTCTTCTCGAATCAAATCATCGAAAACATTGCTAACAAACCACTGGAAAGTTGAAGGGGCATTTTTCAGACCGAAAGGCATTTTCAAAAACTCGTACTGCCCCATTGGTGTTACAAAAGAAGTGTGTTTAATCGATTCTCCAACCATATCTACGTGATAGAACACACTCTTGACAATAACGAAAAAATACATTTGTTTGCTAGTCTATCTAGCAGATCATCAATAAAAATCGAAGGATAGTCGTCTTTCTATGTTATCTTATTCAAACTACATAGCCTTATATCACCTGTACCTTACTAAAATAATGGAGGAAGAATACTCTGACTTACTCGATCTAATTATCTTGTTTTGCATTAAGTCATCTTAAACAACCCTAACTTGTTGTTTTTCAGTCTTCTCGGAGAACAATTAAAAGGTTTTTCTGTACTCAGCAACAGTTTCACCTCACAACTAATTTTTCGAGTCTCGGGCGTTCACAACGCATAATAATCTTGAAATATTTTTTAAAATTATACAAATACAAATTATACAAATTTTTGTTTTGCATATACACTTATTTTATATATTTTTTTTTAACAATAGGGTTTTTTGCTTAAATTTTCATTACTTCAGTGCAATTCACAGAAAATTTGGTATTATCAAATTCAATTTTCATTAATCTTTTATACTCTTCATGAAATGCATTATTTCTGACTTTAAAATTCGAATCTTTCGGTTTACATTCTAGTTTTAAATTAGATTTACCTCTCTTCCTAAAATGATTGAATAAGTCATTGCTTCATTTGTTACAACTAACATTGTTAATTAAATTATTTTATTTTTGAATAAAATAAAGCTGTTTACTTTTTCGACAATAGATAATGGACTTTTGTTTATATCACTATGTTTTAAGAATACATTGTTTTTTCTGTTTATTTCTGCATATGGTACGAACTGTTCACAAAACTAATGGGGCTTCCCGTATCAATTAACGATCCTAATAAAGTTTTATAACTAAATTTAGAATTAATAAATAAATAATTTAAAAACCTTACAAATTCATCGCCTTCCGTCAATTCGGTAACATGTTGTACAGGGCGGCTCTTCCTTTGAGGACAATTTGCTGCAAAATGTCCAATTTCTGTGCATACGTGGCAATCATCAACCTCTCGTATGGGTTTTCGGCATACATTTGCTTAATGTCGGAGTTACAATTGTAGCATCTAATGACTGCCGACGCCTGTTGTCCATTACTCAACCACACATGTTGATTATTTGCTGTCATTTTCTTTGGTATATACTGAGGCAATTGAATATTTCGAAATGGTTCTAACAATTCATATTAGTTATGAAATGGTTGCATTTTAGCTTGCGAACGTAAAGGCTTATCCGGAATACCCTCAATTAGATATTCAACCAGTTCATGTTCTTCAATTAGAATTTTATTTGCTAGAATCAACTTTTCATGGAAATATTTTCGAAACGATTCGGTAGCCAACTACTGCCTGGTTTCAAACTTTTTCTTTAGAACAAAATTGCTTGTTTTTCTGCAAAGAGTGATCTCATTTCCTCTAAAAACTTGTCAATAGGCATTGCAATCAAATCACCTCGATAATGTGTAAATATGGCTTTAGAAATTGTTTTTTAATGTTTTCGCAGTTAGTGATAGTTGTTATCATTAAGTTTGTAAACACTCTGAATTATTTTTTAGTTGTGCTTGCTATAGTTTAACATGTTCACCACTACCAGAAAAGTCAGAAATAAGATCTTTTACATGTGCGAACTGTTGCTCGTTGGGAATGTTTCTTTTTTCATTATCATTATTTCTCAACTGTTCTTTTTCTCTTTTTAGAAGTTCATTTTCCCTTCTAATTCGATTTTTAAAAGACGCCACTCGTTTGCATCTCTCTTTGCGTCGATTTGTGGTACAATACCATTGTTAAATTCACCACACTCGTTGGTAATGTTTGTTCTGCTCGATCCTTCGTTGAATTCGTCAGGAATGGTGGCTTGTGTAATAGAGGCCATACACGGGCACACACGTGCGTTCGATCTGTGTGAATTCGTTTGCCCATACACGACACACAAATCCATTTTGCGTTCGTTCTTCACACAGTTAACATCTGCGACAGGCAAGCGGAAAATTTCTTGGAATTTATTCCTAATGTAGAACTTTTATCTATTTCTTTGTATTTCATTAATAAGTTATTCCAACTTTTATTTTTCTCAATTTTATTTTTATATTTATCACTTTTCGTTTGCCAAATTGCCAATTAATTTTTTATAAGATCAATAAATTCTGATACGAAATCTTTATTAAGGGAAGAGCCTACTTTAGAAGTTTCAAACAATCGCTTAAATCTCTTTAAAAATTATCTAACAACAAACAAAGTTATAGATTGGAATTCGAAATATTGTCGAAGCTAGAAGGGAAATAGTGACCGAGCGTCTAACAGATACATACAAGTATATGTATGAGCGCTTGGGCAAAAAGCGAATACTTTGAAGCGCGATTTCTCGGTATTTTATTTTTACGATAATTCTTAATTGGCGGGCAAAGTTGGAATTGGCATAAAATTATCTTCTATTTAAACTAAAAAAAAACTAAGAAAAGTCAAGTTTGAACATATTTTTAAACAAAATACATAAAGTAAAATTTTTTGGTCACTTTTTTCAATTTTTAAAAAATTTGTAAAATTTTACACTTTTTTTTTGGAATTTTCATAGTTTAACTAGAAGATAAGTTATTAAAAACATGAATATTTTTGAATTTTTTGTTTCTGATAAATGCATATGCGAGACGTATCGGGCAATTGCTTCCCGAAGGCAGAATATCAAAGATTTCGTCTTCAAAAAATTTGTAAAAGATGTTCAAATATATAACTATAAAGCCTAGAAATTTCGCTTGAATCAATTATTTCTTTCCCTCCCAAAAAAATCCTCAAAAAATCCATTTTTTTAGCCTCTAAAGCAGGCTCTCCCCTTAACACTTGCTATTGTCCGCGATCTTCACTGCTCGGCGACACGAGAGAAATGAGATTTTGTGCGCTCACAATGCCATACACGATAAACATGTTCCCGCACCGATCGTAAAAAATCAAACATTTTCGCGAACATGGATCGGTACGCGAACTAGCCCATGCACGAATAAACCGCATGTTTACACATACCGATCGAACGCACTTATGTGTCGGTTATGCCCACTTTAAACGTAAAATCAGCGTCAACGTCTGCGCCAGTGTCAATCGTCGAATTTCGAAAATTTCCACGAAGCTCATCAGGAATTTTTTGTAGACGAACAATTAGTTCGGCTTTATTATGCCCGAGCAAACGCAACCATGATGTTAGTTGCTCAACGGTGTATAAACTAAACAAATCCTCACATGACGACATTTTGGGTACAACACAACCACTTCTGATATTTTAAACAATTTTGTTATGATATATTGGACGCTCTTTAAATGATTACGCACTCGACTTACTTTGTCCACAATATGGCCGCATATAATGCTGCCTCCCTCTTTTATTTATAATTAGACATATACATGTTAAATTCACAGATAAATAATGTTGTCAGAATATATAATATAGTTTACATATTTATATAGCTGCCACACTATATTCACAATAGCTTAATTTAAGGGTGGAACGGGTTCAATCGAAATAAAAGTGAGAGTCCTCGGATATATAGGTGGATGTATGGGGTGCATCTTTCGTTGGGTAATCTTGGGGTGGTCGTATGTGGTGTGATCCTGTGTGATGTCATTATGGTGTTCTCAGTTGTTGGGTGTTCTGTTAGAGTGCGCCATTTTATTCCGAAAATAATGGTATGAATAGGTGATGTTGTTATGAATTACGAGGGGCAAGGTTAGGCTCATTTAGCGATCCTTCCGTTTAGGTGAAACTCTATATCTCAAAAGCTACTCCACAGATTTCAATGAAATTTGGAGCATAAGTGTCAGGATAATAACACCTTTCAAACTTTACTTTCCAAATAACACAATTTTAAATTACATATTGAGCTTATACTTTAATTTAACCAGCTTATACTTTAAGAAACGTAAATGAAACATAAATCAAACAGCGATAAAAATATCGAAACAAAACTTTGCATAAACAGCGCCTTCAAGTTGTGACATTTCTTATATAAAAATAGTTGTACGCGGACAATAGCTTTTATACATTGAGTGATATTTTTCAAAAGCTACGATTCATGAGTCATGACTAGTAATATGTCGCTATAAAAAGTAAATAAGTTGCCTTAGTCTCTAATCACGTAGTTATTAAGTCAAAAATTATTATTATTATCTTTTCTAAGTTCGAAAATTTTAATTAAAAATCATTTCTTATCCCGAAAACCGGAGTGAAAAAAACGTTATTCCCAAGGTTATAATTAAAATTAAAATGTTTTTAAATTAACAGTTTTCAAGCTTGCGTAGTTTATGTTGTACTATTTTGAACTAGAATTCGCACAGACCCATCATATTCAACATTTATTTTAAAATTTATAATTCTGACTTTGAGATTCAATACGAAACTTTAATTTCCGATTTAGCAATTAGAAATTACATACAATGTAAGCAGAAATTTCCTGTTCTTAGTTATATCCAATTGCACTATACTGTAAGCAGCTTACCTGCCCAATATTTAATTCCTGTGGAAACTGGTTCAGTACGGTACCATAACTGTTTTTATCTTCGTCGATCACGGACACAATTAAAGCGATTAGCTTATGCCAGAAGTCAACGTTATCCAATTTAGGGCCGTGGTCGTCAGAGTCACGTTTTGCTTCGTTTGGATCCACCTTGAAACCAGTAATGAATTTTATAGTTGGCTACGATATCTACAAGAATAAAGATAATTTAATTACCTGAAATTCCCTATTATATAATTCATAACAATTTTCGAACAGGAATTGATAGGTGGATCTAAGACAAGCCTTCACGCAATCCTTGACAACTGTACTCGCTCGGGGTGGACTAGAGAGTTCTTGAACCTGAAATGAATGGTCAAACATTTACGTCTCGCACAAAAAAAAAAACTATCAAATAAAAATATATAGTTACCTTCATACGAAAAAATGTGATACTGGTCAACAAATCCACGGTTGATTTGAGGTCCATTAGTTTTTCTTGACTAGACGCTGGGAAATTGTTACGATACATAGAGAGATCAATTCGTAATGAATTGTGTAGTTGATCTAATAATTTTACGAATTTTTCTTTCTGTAAGAGTCAAATATATGTACAATTTCATTATAGATCAATAAAAATCTATTAGAGAAGCACACGTCCATTATGCCATAATATTTTGCCAAAGCAAAGTATTCACTTTATAGAGTATTGTTTTTCTTGAATGCATTAGGGTGGTTAGCCTGTATTTTTCTTTTTGTTATCTTGCACGAGAATCCCTCTATTGTCTATACTTACACCAAAGTTACTAGCGGCAAAACGATCACTTGCGGATACGGCTGACGATGCTGTTGTATGCGCATAATATGCGTTGATGTTTGCTAATAACGTACTCATTACAGCCGGAACCCCAGGGCATAAATATTTGGTAGACAGGCAGTGAAAGTGAGTCATTGCTTGGTATATATTTTCAATGCCATATCGCATAGCGAACTCGTCAACGATCTCCTCGGGAATTTCGTCAAAATAAAGCTTCCACGCATCATCCCCCTTCTGCTGTGGTAGTTTAACCTAAGTATTTTAAAAGATCAACTTGAAATGCTAAGTTTTATGGTTAAAATTAAAGGTTTAAAATAGTACCGTTGGCATAAATTATGATGCTTTATATTTAAGTTTTCTTTTATACACTAAAGAGTTTATACCTATTAAGTTTGTAACTAAGTTTTTAACACCCAATAGGAAACGTCGCAGACCCTACAAAATAACTGATGAGTATAATGAGCTGATTTAGCCCGTCTGTCTGTCTGTATATACAAAACCTAATCCATCACTTTTTGTGATATCGATCTGAAATTTTGCACATGCTCTTTTTTTCTTAAGAAGCTGATTACTTGTCGGAACTGCCGACATTGCACCACAATAGCATATACCTGTCATGCAAACTGAACGATCGAAATCAATTGCTTGTATGAAAAACTTTTTCATTTCACTATATATCAGAGAACGTATATTTATAGAGAAGGCTTACGATATCGAAAATTTAGGGATATTTCAATTTTGGGATGTTTACTGTCTTGGATGAGCGTGTTTCACCACTTAACATCAGGGGCATGAAAATAGCAGAATTGAGCATTTTCAATATTAAATGAGAAAAATTATGCTATTTCCGACGTTAAGAAATGTACGCTTACAGATTCGTATATTTACAATGCGCAAACGACTCTGCATATAATTTATATACATACATACATATGTACATTTCTATATATTATATTTTATATCAAAGCACACAAGCATGTGCATATGTACGTACAAATTGAACTATTTCATGATGAATTCCTTAAATCTTTGGAAATGTATACTAAAATCATATTTGTATTATTACCTAATTATTTAATTAATGTAGGTTTGATAAGATATATACATACATACATATTTATATACAGTAGAAATTCGATAATCCGACTACTCTATAATCCGGAAATCCAGTAATCTGAAGGGTTATATTCTTACTACTGGCTTTCTGTAGTCCGAATTAATTGCAACTCTATAATCCGAATTGTATGATGTGCTCATATAATCAATGGAATGAAATGATTAACGGGAATTTAACGCTTTTTAACAGCATAGCTTTCATAAATGAAAGAGGGAATGCATATTTTGTCATTGTGTATCAGTTTTGCAAGTGATCAGTCGCAAAATGAATAATAAAAAACGTGCTCATAAAACTTTGTGTTTATTAGATAAAATAAAAATAATCGACGAAATAAAAAAAGGCAAATCTAATAAAGAATTAGCCAACAAATACGAAGTAGGACGTTCGACTATTTCTGATATAAAAAGAAAAGGTTATAAGCTTAAGAGGTTTGTATGCATAACTGTTACAATTAGTTTGCAAGTTTTAATTTTTTATACATTTGTTTTAAAGAGTATCGGAAAATGCAAGCGCTAAAAATCTAAAACTGCGTCAAACTTTAGAGGAGGTGAATTTCCAGAGTTTGAAGAACGCCTATACTCTTGGTTTTTAAGGCAGCGGGAACTTCAAAAGATACTTTTACGTGAAATTTTATGCAAAAAGGTAGGTATGGCAGTGGCAAAATATTTAATGCGTCATATAGATGGTATCAAAAATTTAAGAAGAGATATAATATCCGTTGTTTAAAGATTTGTGGCGAAAAACTATCCGCACAAGATGATTTAGTACCTGCATTTATACGACATTTGAAAGAACTTCAATCATCAGAAGACTTATGCGACACACAAATTTATAACGCAGATGAGTCAGCCCTTTTTTGGAAATTACTTCCTAGTCAAACTTTGGTACATGCTAAGGAAAGATCTGCGTCAGGAAGAAAAATGTCTAAAAATTGGGTTACTTTTCTTTGCTGTGCAAATAAAACTGGAGATCATAAATTGCGGATTATGGTTGTAGAAAAATCAAAAAAGCCGCGTTCTTTCAAAAATCTTCCTCCAGTAGAGTACTACGCATCTAAGAATGGTTGGATGACTTCATATATTTTTTCGCAATGGTTTCAGAAATCTTTTGTTGCACAAGTTAAACAATACCAAACTGAAAACAATCTGGAGCAAAGAGCGTTACTAATAATATATAACGCTCCGTGTCATCCTACTGAACTTGCTTATGAAAATTACAAATGTTTATTTTTACCCCCTAATTGTACCAGTTTAATTCAACCTATGGACCAGAACGCCATTAGAATAACCAAACTGTACTATTAGAAATCGCTTTTATGTCATATAATGGGAGGAGGGGGAGATAACGATAAGTCTTTGAAGTCTTTTACGTTAAAGGATGCATGTATTTTCCTCAAACATGCATGGAACAAACTTCGAGAGGAAGTTTTAAAGAAGTGCTGGTCAAAAATTTCTCATGAAAATACCATCTCTGAAGATGATATTCCTTTGGCTACTCTTCGACAAAATATAATGTCTTCCTAATACAAGGTGAAACTGAAACAACGAATTTTATGAGAGATCTTGTTGAAAATTGAATGAATGGATCGAAGAAAACTACGAAAGTGATATTGCAGACGATATTCTAACGTTGTCAGATCCTGATGAACCGGAAGTAAATGTTGAAAAAGACGAGCAAATCTCAAATGCTGAAGCAGTTGAAAATTTAAAAAAGATTATTCTATGGGCACAGCAAAAAGATATTGAGCAAGAGAAAATATTATTTTTAACGGATTTGGGAGATGAAGCGCTGGAGCTTTGCACAAAAAATGTTAAGCAAACAAATATAAAAGGTTTCTTTAAATCGTAAAAAAAAACTTAATTTTTTGTAACTTCTCAAAGTAAATATATGCGTATAATTAAGAGTTCTCAAAGTAAATATATGCATATAATTAAGACTTAAATGTTTGTTTTATTGTTAATAAATGAATTCATGTTTAGCATTTTTCTTATATACCTTCACATATAAAAAATAATCCAATAATCCGAATAATTCAGTAATTCGAATCGGATCTGCAATCAATTATTCGGATTATCGAATTTCTACTGTACCTACATATTTATTTGCAGGTCTTTAAAGGTTTTGATAACATGTTAAAAGTCCAAGCGGTCGCGCATATTCACGTACATACATATATATGTAATTATGTGTGCATGTAAACAAAAAGAACCATACGCAAAATGCTTGTATATTTGTCCATACCCAACTTTGTATGTAAATATGTACACTTATTCTTTCATGCCGTTGTCACGGAAAACTAATGGCCGAAGCTCACGCTTTGTCAAAGAGTCAATGTGTCGAAGAACAGACACGACGACATAGCGTCACAACATTGTGTTGTTGGTAGAAAATCCGAGCTGTGCCGAAAACACAAACGAACCATCGCCAATTGCCACGCTTCCCTCGCCGCTGTACCAGCTTCTCCAATAAAAAAGCGTAAACATGTATGTTTATGTATGAGCTTGCATATGTCGGCGCACCCTAATAGTGTGTGGATATTAGTATGCGTATGTGAGTGTATGTGTATACAGTTCAGGGAATTTCATTAGAAGACTAAGTTTCTCATAATTGCATCATATGCTGAACACAATGACGGCGACAGACTGCAAACGACGTCTGTCAAATATTAAAATACACACGTTCTTTCGGACACAGTTATTTTGACAGCTGCACGACTACACGACTGCAGGCCGACGGTTGTCGCTCTCGCTAACTTCAATATATTCCTATATTTGCCAACGACAGTAGGACTACAGAAGAGTTGACAATAGAATTGAAGGTAGAGAAATGAGGGAGAGTGGTGATGCCACTAATATGTAAAATGTAAAATTATTCACAGTTCTAACAAACTTGACGTTGTTTTACAAATAAAAGCATAAAATAGATCTATTATAGCTCTATTATATCATTTGTAATAACAATTGATAATTTAAAACAAAAATATATACCAATTTACTTATTTTTTGCATAAAAAATTTCACTTTGAACAAAATATTAAAATTTCATTGAAGTGCAAGGTATTAGTATGGCCACAAAGAAATTGTGTACATGCAAAATGGAGAGCTGTGTTGTCTTGTGTACATGCGCTGATACACAACGCCGTTTTCAGTTCACTGTCGTGATGCCATGTTGTGTCGTAAGCATTGTATTCAGCATATGAGTGGTTGTCTGCATGTGTCGCTGTGGGAGGTACGGTTTTAGCGGTGCGCCAGCGTGACGCTGTCGTCGAAGGAATGATGAGTTCAGTTGCGTTTTAGAACTCAGTGAACAAAGCCGAAACTCGCTGCGCTAGTAAAATGTCAATAAACGATAATCATGCTACAACATCAGAAGTGGGATCTGGCTCGCTCAAAAATTTGATCGAACTTATCAAGGCCGTTCAATCATCGACACCCGAAACAACAAACAAAAAACAAAACAAAAATCATGCTACAACATCAGAAGTGGGATCTGGCTCGCTCAAAAATTTGATCGAACTTATCAAGGCCGTTCAATCATCGACACCCGAAACAACAAACAAAAAACAATTGTGCTACCAAAATTCAACGCAAACGTGGAGGGCGCCGACATGTCGGCATGGTGTTCTACAGCAAGTATAATTTTGACAGAAAATACCGTAAAAGGCAGCGCGCTGGTGATGGCCATGAGTGCATCGTTAGAAGGCAGTGCGTCGCAGTGGCTTTCTCAAATATGTTATCCTGACATAACTTGGGACGAATTTAAACGCCAGCGGCTATGTTTCTGTCAATGTTAGCTAATTGTCCGACCGAAGGCGAATGCCTCTCCAATTATGCTAGCCGTATGATGACGTCACTTATCACAAAATGGCGCTACATGGACGTGGAGGAAACTGCAGTTTCTGTGACGTTTGCGAAGATGACTCATGTTGATAACAGATTGCAGCGCCTAACCTTTACTTCAAATATGCGCACCAGAAATGAATTACAAACCGAGCTTAAAGCATTCACGTTCAACAAAAGGAAGAAAAATCCGCAAGAAGAAGGGTCTTCACCTGACATAAAGCGTCCGAAACTTTCAACAATCAAAAGTCATTTCAGTGGAAAATTAGCCCACAAGATGATGGAATGTCGAGCTAGACAGCAACAAGATCATCCTTCGTCTCATGTTATGAATAGTAACGGAAGGAGTGCATTTGGCCACCAGCAAAAAGCGAATGTAACCTGCTTTAAGTGTGGTGAGCTTGGTCATATTTCAACCCATTGCAGTAAGTTCAAAATGGATAAGGTCAAGGATACACACCAAACGAAAAGAATGGAGCTATGCGAAGTTGTTGAGCCCACAGGAGAGATGATTCATCATGGTCAGACGTTTGTAACAACATTCGACTCTGGAGCGGAATGTTCATTAATAAAACAAAAGATAAGTTTCAAATTAGTTGGTAAAAGAATTAACAATGTAGTGATGTTAAAGGGTATTGGTAGTGACGCCATATGTAGCACATTGCAAATACTTAGCAACGTAAAAATTAGTCAACACTATATTGAAGTTTTGTTTCATGTTGTGGACAATGAATATTTGAAAAACGATATTATTATTGGTCGAGAAGTACTGTCCCCTGGATTTAATGTTATAATATCACCAGGAAAATTCGATATTATTAGATCAAAAACTGTAAACTTTTGTGCAAATGATGAGAAATTTTGTGAATTAAATACTGATCTTGTTGGGGAAGATAGAGATAAATTACTAAAATTTATTGGAAAACAATTCAAAATCTTTTATTTAGGGAATTCCTTTGAGTGGAGTTATTTCGGGTGAAATGAAAATTAGTAGATCCAAAAAAATTGTTCAAAGAAGACCATATAGGCTTAGCTTAAATGAAAGAGAATTAGAGTACGAGATAAGATTAATGAATTATTGCAATGTAAAATTATAAGGCCAAGTTTCTCACCTTACGCAAGTCCCACAATGTTGGTTAATAAAAAAGACGGCACTCATCGTTTGTGCGTTGATTACCGTAAGTTAAATTCTAATACAGTTGCAGATAGATATCCCTTGCCCCTTATATCATACCAGATAGCCAGACTTTATGGAGCGAAATATTTTACATGTTTAGGTATGGCAAGTGGGTATTATCAAATTCCCATGCACGAAGAATCGGTAGAGTGTACAGCATTTGTCACTCCAGACGGGCAATATGAATTTTTGGCAATGCCTTTCGGGCTCAGGAACGCACTTTCAATATTTCAACGCATAGTTATGCAAACACTTGGAGATCTTTCAAATACGTTTGTTGTCGTTTATATGGATGATGTAATGGTGGCTGCTGCAACAAAAAGTGAGGCTTTGGAAAGGTTGCAAATCACTCTTAATTGTCTCACGAATACTGGATTCTCATTCAATACAAAAAAATGTTCTTTTCTCAAGTCAACAGTTCAATATCTGGGATATGAAGTGAGTGCAGGTGAAATCCGCCCGAATTCGCGTAAAGTTACAGCGTTAACTACTTTGCCACCAATCCAATTTACTGGACTGGCGTCTTGTTTCAGGCAATTTATGAAAGGATTCTCCTGTTTTATGAAACCGTTATATCTTTTAACTTCGGAGAAGAATGATTTTGTTTGGAGATCGGAACATGAATAAATTAGACAAAAAGTTATTTCTATCCTTACGCAAAAGCCAATCTTAGTAATTTTTGATCCGAACCACCCTATTGAGTTGCATACCGATGCAAGTTCTGGAGGATACGGTGCCATCTTATTACACAAAATCAACAACAAGTCGCATGTCATTGAATATTTTAGTAAAGCTGCTTCTCCTGCTGAATCACGGTATCATTCTTATGAGTTGGAAACTCTTGCTGTTGTTTTGTCTATAAAACATTTTCGCCATTATTTATTAGGTAGAAATTTTGTTGTCTTCACTGATTGTAACTCAGTTAGAGCATCAATAACTAAACAGGATCTATGTCCCAGGGTACAAAGATGGTGGACGTATTTACAGTCTTTTAAATTTGACATACAATATAGAGAAGGTAAACGAATGTCTCATGTTGACTTCTTTTCAAGAAATCTACCTTCAGCAGAGTTGACTTGAAAAATTCCAGAAAAACGAGTTAAATTGGCAGAAATATCTGACAATTCGCTTTTGGCCGAACAGCGTTAAGACTCTGAAATAGTTAATATTGTAAATAAAGCAAAAGAAAATTCTCTTGCTGAGGATATTGCTAAACCCTACGGAAGTTTGTTGAGAACTGCATTACGTGTAAAATGTCAAAGTCTTCTTCGGGTGAAGTTCAAGTAAGTCTTCATCCAATACCAAAAGTAAATACACCTTGGCACACCATTCACATCGACATAACTAGAAAGCTGAGTGGCAAGTCTGATCAGAAGGAGTATGTCATTGTTCAGGTAGACGCCTTTACCAAATTTGTTTATTTAACTCACGCGCTTAAAATTGATGCTCAAATTGCATAAATGCTGTCACGTCTGCTATTTCTCTGTTTGGAGTACAAGATCGCATGATAGCGGATCAGGGCAGATGTTTCGTCAGCACTAGATTTAGTGAGTTTTGTTCACAACAAAAAATTAATTTGCATTTGATTGCGACAGGTGCAAGTAGAGCAAACGGACAAGTTGAATGCATTATGAGCACTTTAAGTACTTATTAACTGCCGTTGAAACTAGCAAGGTGCATTAGGGGAAGTGTAATTAGCTTTGAACTGTACGGCTAGTCGAGTGACAAAGACAAGCCCCTTAGAATTGTTTATCGGCAAAGTTGACCGCTCGCTGGGGTTGTTTCCACCCTGCGATATGGTAGAAGAGATCGACTTGGCAGAGGTGAGAGCACGAGCAGGTCAAAATATTTCAGCTGCAGCAGCATATAACAAGGAGCAATTTGATAAAAACAAGGCTTAAGTTGTTAGATGCAGGGTTGGAGATTTCGTATTATTAAAAGTTGAAGAGAGGCATCAAACAATGTTAAGTCCAAAGTTTAAAGGACCGTTTCATATAACCGAATTGTTAGAGGAGAATAGATATATGTTCAGGTCTTTGACAAATAATAGAAAATATAAATATGCTCATGATGACATAAGACAAATGCCAAATGGGCAAATACCAGTTGAGTTTGAAAGTTGTGATAAGGATTTAAGTAATGAAATAGTTGAAAAAGACACTGTTGAAAGAGACAGACAGTAATGAAAGCATGTAAAAAGAAATTGTTGAAAGAGACAGTACAGGTGCCTTAAGGGCTAATAATGAAATTTGTAATAATAACACAGTACAACAGCTAATCTGGGGGGTGAGGAATTCCCAGTCAGGGTGATGGTACTAGGTCAGTACAGTAAAACCCTCAAAGGGTTTGGCGTTCGTATGTGTCAGTTTTTTTTTATGACCTTTTAAATTTTAAATTAAAAAAAAAAAAAAAACTGACACATACTAACGCCAAACCCTTTGAGGGTTTTACTATACTGACCTAGTACCATCACCCTGACTTGGAATTGCTCACCCAAACCTGAATGGTTAATGATAATGTAAAAATGCGCTGTGTCAAAGAAAACAATTGCATTAGTTAAAAAAAAAAACAAAAAAACAAATGGAAAATAGATGAAAAATTAGAATTTTTAATTGAATAAACTTTATAAGTTGGTTAACTGGTAACAAAGCATCTTTGGTAAAATAGCACGAGGCTGTGTATTGGTAGGGATGGCCGTGTCGGCGCACCTTAATAGTGTATGGATATGTATGCGTGTGTGAGTGTTTGTATATACAGTTTAGGGAATTTCATTAGAATACTAATTTCCTCATAATTGCATCAGCCGTTGATTGTGCTGTGATGGGTTGTCTGCATGTTGTCGCTTTGGGAAGTACCGTTTTAGCGGGGTGCCAGCGTGGTGACGCTGCCTATCTCTTTCGACCAATTCAGCGATTTTATCGCAATTTTCGACGACAGGCCTTCCGGAGCGTGGCGCATCTTCGACCACCTCTACACCAGAACGAAAACGTTGAAACCATCGTTGTGCGGTGGAAATGGAAACTGTATCGGGTCCTTAAACCGCACAAATTTTATTGGCGGCTTGAGATGCATTTTTGCCTTTATCGTAGTAGTACTGTAAAATATGCCGTATTTTTTCTTTATTTTGCTCCATGTTTGCGACGCTATAACTCACGAACGACTTAAAAGAAACGACACGTGTTAGCGCGTGAAATGAGCTTTCCAAAAAGGTATAGGCGACGAATAAAACTAGAACTACGTGCTTTCAGCGCCAACTAGCGAAAATACCGCAAGACTTTTATCAGTTTTGCATGTATTCATAAAAATTCTGAAATGATAATCATATCAAATTATATGATTGCATGTGAACCTATAAAAAGTCATTAATATATATTAATAATATTGAATGCCTCTCCAATTATGCTAGCCGTATGATGACGTCACTTATCACAAAATGGCGCTACATGGACGTGGAGGAAACTGCAGTTTCTGTGACGTTTGCGAAGATGACTCATGTTGATAACAGATTGCAGCGCCTAACCTTTACTTCAAATATGCGCACCAGAAATGAATTACAAACCGAGCTTAAACATTCACGTTCAACAAAAGGAAGAAAAATCCGCAAGAAGAAGGGTCTTCACCTGACATAAAGCGTCCGAAACTTTCAACAATCAAAAGTCATTTCAGTGGAAAATTAGCCCACAAGATGATGGAATGTCGAGCTAGACAGCAACAAGATCATCCTTCGTCTCATGTTATGAATAGTAACGGAAGGAGTGCATTTGGCCACCAGCAAAAAGCGAATGTAACCTGCTTTAAGTGTGGTGAGCTTGGTCATATTTCAACCCATTGCAGTAAGTTCAAAATGGATAAGGTCAAGGATACACACCAAACGAAAAGAATGGAGCTATGCGAAGTTGTTGAGCCCACAGGAGAGATGATTCATCATGGTCAGACGTTTGTAACAACATTCGACTCTGGAGCGGAATGTTCATTAATAAAACAAAAGATAAGTTTCAAATTAGTTGGTAAAAGAATTAACAATGTAGTGATGTTAAAGGGTATTGGTAGTGACGCCATATGTAGCACATTGCAAATACTTAGCAACGTAAAAATTAGTCAACACTATATTGAAGTTTTGTTTCATGTTGTGGACAATGAATATTTGAAAAACGATATTATTATTGGTCGAGAAGTACTGTCCCCTGGATTTAATGTTATAATATCACCAGGAAAATTCGATATTATTAGATCAAAAACTGTAAACTTTTGTGCAAATGATGAGAAATTTTGTGAATTAAATACTGATCTTGTTGGGGAAGATAGAGATAAATTACTAAAATTTATTGGAAAACAATTCAAAATCTTTTATTTAGGGAATTCCTTTGAGTGGAGTTATTTCGGGTGAAATGAAAATTAGTAGATCCAAAAAAATTGTTCAAAGAAGACCATATAGGCTTAGCTTAAATGAAAGAGAATTAGAGTACGAGATAAGATTAATGAATTATTGCAATGTAAAATTATAAGGCCAAGTTTCTCACCTTACGCAAGTCCCACAATGTTGGTTAATAAAAAAGACGGCACTCATCGTTTGTGCGTTGATTACCGTAAGTTAAATTCTAATACAGTTGCAGATAGATATCCCTTGCCCCTTATATCATACCAGATAGCCAGACTTTATGGAGCGAAATATTTTACATGTTTAGGTATGGCAAGTGGGTATTATCAAATTCCCATGCACGAAGAATCGGTAGAGTGTACAGCATTTGTCACTCCAGACGGGCAATATGAATTTTTGGCAATGCCTTTCGGGCTCAGGAACGCACTTTCAATATTTCAACGCATAGTTATGCAAACACTTGGAGATCTTTCAAATACGTTTGTTGTCGTTTATATGGATGATGTAATGGTGGCTGCTGCAACAAAAAGTGAGGCTTTGGAAAGGTTGCAAATCACTCTTAATTGTCTCACGAATACTGGATTCTCATTCAATACAAAAAAATGTTCTTTTCTCAAGTCAACAGTTCAATATCTGGGATATGAAGTGAGTGCAGGTGAAATCCGCCCGAATTCGCGTAAAGTTACAGCGTTAACTACTTTGCCACCAATCCAATTTACTGGACTGGCGTCTTGTTTCAGGCAATTTATGAAAGGATTCTCCTGTTTTATGAAACCGTTATATCTTTTAACTTCGGAGAAGAATGATTTTGTTTGGAGATCGGAACATGAATAAATTAGACAAAAAGTTATTTCTATCCTTACGCAAAAGCCAATCTTAGTAATTTTTGATCCGAACCACCCTATTGAGTTGCATACCGATGCAAGTTCTGGAGGATACGGTGCCATCTTATTACACAAAATCAACAACAAGTCGCATGTCATTGAATATTTTAGTAAAGCTGCTTCTCCTGCTGAATCACGGTATCATTCTTATGAGTTGGAAACTCTTGCTGTTGTTTTGTCTATAAAACATTTTCGCCATTATTTATTAGGTAGAAATTTTGTTGTCTTCACTGATTGTAACTCAGTTAGAGCATCAATAACTAAACAGGATCTATGTCCCAGGGTACAAAGATGGTGGACGTATTTACAGTCTTTTAAATTTGACATACAATATAGAGAAGGTAAACGAATGTCTCATGTTGACTTCTTTTCAAGAAATCTACCTTCAGCAGAGTTGACTTGAAAAATTCCAGAAAAACGAGTTAAATTGGCAGAAATATCTGACAATTCGCTTTTGGCCGAACAGCGTTAAGACTCTGAAATAGTTAATATTGTAAATAAAGCAAAAGAAAATTCTCTTGCTGAGGATATTGCTAAACCCTACGGAAGTTTGTTGAGAACTGCATTACGTGTAAAATGTCAAAGTCTTCTTCGGGTGAAGTTCAAGTAAGTCTTCATCCAATACCAAAAGTAAATACACCTTGGCACACCATTCACATCGACATAACTAGAAAGCTGAGTGGCAAGTCTGATCAGAAGGAGTATGTCATTGTTCAGGTAGACGCCTTTACCAAATTTGTTTATTTAACTCACGCGCTTAAAATTGATGCTCAAATTGCATAAATGCTGTCACGTCTGCTATTTCTCTGTTTGGAGTACAAGATCGCATGATAGCGGATCAGGGCAGATGTTTCGTCAGCACTAGATTTAGTGAGTTTTGTTCACAACAAAAAATTAATTTGCATTTGATTGCGACAGGTGCAAGTAGAGCAAACGGACAAGTTGAATGCATTATGAGCACTTTAAGTACTTATTAACTGCCGTTGAAACTAGCAAGGTGCATTAGGGGAAGTGTAATTAGCTTTGAACTGTACGGCTAGTCGAGTGACAAAGACAAGCCCCTTAGAATTGTTTATCGGCAAAGTTGACCGCTCGCTGGGGTTGTTTCCACCCTGCGATATGGTAGAAGAGATCGACTTGGCAGAGGTGAGAGCACGAGCAGGTCAAAATATTTCAGCTGCAGCAGCATATAACAAGGAGCAATTTGATAAAAACAAGGCTTAAGTTGTTAGATGCAGGGTTGGAGATTTCGTATTATTAAAAGTTGAAGAGAGGCATCAAACAATGTTAAGTCCAAAGTTTAAAGGACCGTTTCATATAACCGAATTGTTAGAGGAAAATAGATATATGTTCAGGTCTTTGACAAATAATAGAAAATATAAATATGCTCATGATGACATAAGACAAATGCCAAATGGGCAAATACCAGTTGAGTTTGAAAGTTGTGATAAGGATTTAAGTAATGAAATAGTTGAAAAAGACACTGTTGAAAGAGACAGACAGTAATGAAAGCATGTAAAAAGAAATTGTTGAAAGAGACAGTACAGGTGCCTTAAGGGCTAATAATGAAATTTGTAATAATAACACAGTACAACAGCTAATCTGGGGGGTGAGGAATTCCCAGTCAGGGTGATGGTACTAGGTCAGTACAGTAAAACCCTCAAAGGGTTTGGCGTTCGTATGTGTCAGTTTTTTTTATGACCTTTTAAATTTTAAATTAAAAAAAAAAAAAAACTGACACATACTAACGCCAAACCCTTTGAGGGTTTTACTATACTGACCTAGTACCATCACCCTGACTTGGAATTGCTCACCCAAACCTGAATGGTTAATGATAATGTAAAAATGCGCTGTGTCAAAGAAAACAATTGCAGTAGTTAAAAAAAAAACAAAAAAACAAATGGAAAATAGATGAAAAATTAGAATTTTTAATTGAATAAACTTTATAAGTTGGTTAACTGGTAACAAAGCATCTTTGGTAAAATAGCACGAGGCTGTGTATTGGTAGGGATGGCCGTGTCGGCGCACCTTAATAGTGTATGGATATGTATGCGTGTGTGAGTGTTTGTATATACAGTTTAGGGAATTTCATTAGAATACTAATTTCCTCATAATTGCATCAGCCGTTGATTGTGCTGTGATGGGTTGTCTGCATGTTGTCGCTTTGGGAAGTACCGTTTTAGCGGGGTGCCAGCGTGGTGACGCTGCCTATCTCTTTCGACCAATTCAGCGATTTTATCGCAATTTTCGACGACAGGCCTTCCGGAGCGTGGCGCATCTTCGACCACCTCTACACCAGAACGAAAACGTTGAAACCATCGTTGTGCGGTGGAAATGGAAACTGTATCGGGTCCTTAAACCGCACAAATTTTATTGGCGGCTTGAGATGCATTTTTGCCTTTATCGTAGTAGTACTGTAAAATATGCCGTATTTTCTCTTTATTTTGCTCCATGTTTGCGACGCTATAACTCACGAACGACTTAAAAGAAACGACACGTGTTAGCGCGTGAAATGAGCTTTCCAAAAAGGTATAGGCGACGAATAAAACTAGAACTACGTGCTTTCAGCGCCAACTAGCGAAAATACCGCAAGACTTTTATCAGTTTTGCATGTATTCATAAAAATTCTGAAATGATAATCATATCAAATTATATGATTGCATGTGAACCTATAAAAAGTCATTAATATTCGGTTTTAGTTTTCTTTAACTTAATACCTTCATATTTTTAAATATAAGTACTAAATGAGTCATTTTTTTTCAAAAATTAAAAAATAACGACTATACCGTGCAATGTTTACAGTTTACTAGAAAACGACGCGTCATTTATGGCCACGTTATGGTGTGGGGGTGCAAAAGGGTCGAGAAACTAGTTTTATTAATGGGATAATGAACAAAGAGTCGTATTTTAATATCCTAAAAACCAATTTAAACTTGGTATTTTAGAGTCGTTCAAATTTTACCAGGATAACAACCCGAAACATAGTGCAAGAGTGGATTCTTTATAATTGACCCAAAGTGCTCCATCCACCTCCCCAATCTCCGGACATTAACCCCATCGAAACCCTGTGGGATGAATTAGATCCTCAAATTCGCAAACATCCGATTTCTTCAGTAACCGACCTGAAAATTAAGCTGCAGCAGGAATGGGATAATATGTCGCCGGCATACACTGCTAAAATTGTTGAAAATATGCCAAATATGTAGGTTGAATGAAGTGCTTAAACAAAAGGGATATCCTACCAAATATTAATGTTTTTCGGTATTAATTTTTTGAATAATTTTGTGCCTTAAATACCAAAAAACCGAATATTAATGAACGCTCGTTTTATGTGTGCCTGAAGTTTTTTGCTTTTTTTTTAATGGAATTCTATATTATTTTTTTGTTTATGGGCACTATTTACTGTTGAATTATCCTAAATAATAAAATAAATAAAACTAAATAATAATTAGAGTTAGAGAAAACCGAATATTAATGACTCTGACTGTACGTCTGTAATAGCAATGTATATTTCTGAGCATAATTTTCATTGAATGCTCAGCTCTGTTCACTCATTTCTGTTAAAACTTCTCCTTCTTAGCTAGCTGTGGTGAAACAAACTCATCGCATTTTGTTAGTTTTTGACAGTTCACAAGCTTGTCCGTTGTTGGACCTTCTCTATTATTTTACGTTCTCTGTATATATCTTCAGGACTAGAATCGGAATCTGAATTAGGATCAGAATTGCATCATCAGCGGAGATGTCAACAGCGGTAGCAGTAATTATAAAGGACTAGCGGTAACAACAGCAGCGGCAAACAATTGCATAATTAACGGGAATTATAACAGAGACAGCGAGAGAATATATTTGTAAGTTTAAATTAAAATTAACTATATTTGGAATATGTATTGGAAATAGAAAATCGCCCAAGTATTAAATATAAAAAACTGTCATATTGCTTTTCTAAACTCAAAAAACAAAAAAACTAATGGTTTGTACAACCAAATAACTTTTGTTGTGGCAATTCTTGGTTTATAGGCGAGGGGGCGACTAGGAGAGGAGAATCGTGCCGAGTTTTCACTGTTCAGCAACACGCTTTGTGTTCTCATTCGTAACAGTTCGCTGCGACGTTCTTAGGCATTCGTGTTCTTTCTTTCGTAGTACATAGTTGCATTTGCGTATATTTTTTTGAAATTAATATTTTGAATATATTTGAAAAATTTAATTTCATTCTTTTGGTAAGTAATTTGCAAATATGTATACAAATATACATAATATAATATAAATATTTTAGAAAATGGAGTATTACGAAAAAATCGAATTAATTAAAGATATTGTGAAATGTATGGAGGAAGCCATACAAATTGATTCAGACGATAGTGAAAAGGGTGATATATGTGAAGGTCTGTTATATAGTCTTTGTTTTAATTTTGAATTATAAATAAAATGTATTTTTTAATTGACAGAACTGATTAATATATGTGATATTGTGGCCCAAATACCTATAAGAAAAAAGAAACGACAATGGGTTAAAGTAAAGTGAAAGAGAACGAGAAAAAAAGCTCGCAGAGTTGCGCAACACAAGTTGCTCGTGTGAATGTAATGGGCGACAGCAAAAGAGAATCGCCCGAGAATTAGCAACAAAAGTTTTTGTGTGTAAAACAGACTAAATTACATAATTAAAAACTGCGATTCACCACCCTCGGGGGGACCCTCCAGCTTATAACAATTTAGAATTCTCTGCGATTCACCACTAGGGTGGGTCGATTCCGGACTTTTTTCGATTCGGGATTTCTAATAGTGCGGAAAAGTTACCTTAGTACTTCCTGATTCCAATGCAACTTTTTGTTTTGAGATCGGATTGCATCTTCAACCCCAACTCCGGCCTTGAAATTTCGGAAATTCGCCTAAAATCGTGAAATTGTCTACCTAGCGCCTGAAATACACATCTCATGGCAAAATGTACATGAACAAAAGTTATTTGTCACGTCATTTGCTACCGAAATGGTATGTGACGTAGGACGAACCGTTCCCGAGATACGAGCGAAAAGGCGGCGCGCCACAGCGCAAGGTGAAAATTGTTACAGCTCTCAGCCAACCTGTATTGGTCACCCAGAACCCACCGCGTGGAGGTGGCTGCTCTTCGGGTTCCTCCCAAGCCCAACCCAACCAACCAACCATATGTCAGGCTTGCTTTAGTCTGAATCTGTGTCGAATTTATTGATAAAATCAGATTTTGTACTAAACTTTGGCACTTGTTGCCTAGATTTCAGTGTAGAGTGTATAAAACGATCACGAGATTGGGGGCCAATAACTTTAGAAGATGCCTCTGTCACCAGTTTGATGGTTCTTTCGACTGCCACGGTGTGAATTTCCATACCTCTGCAGTGTCTCCCGACAGCCCTTTTATGAGTTCTTCGTTAGAAACTGAACAAAGAACTGGTGGAACAGTTAAGGTAATAGTCTTCCAGTTAATCATATCATAATAATTATTAGCTTTGAAATTCAGCTTTGGCACTTTATTACATCTAACCCTTCCATTTACAGTGTCAGACTCTGTTTCTCTGGCTGCCAGAAGACGGTCAAGGGCCAACTTTCTGACTTCTATCCGTTCGTCAGTCATCATATTAAGGAGAATGTTTTCTGGAAGAGCAAAGAAAGCATTCTGTTGAATGGATGAATCGACAACCTTGCGCAGTTTAGCAGGTAAATATCTCGACCTTTGAATTGCAGCATAGAGATGGCGCGAGCCATATTTGATTGAACTGTTGAATCTTATTGAGAACCACAAAGGTGAGTAAACTGTAAGTATGTACTTGACCAAAACCTTTATTTCCTTTGTTGGTTTGTCAGTAGAAATGTATAATCTCAGAATTCTATTTGCACAGGTGAGACAGAGAGATGTGCACATGTTACCTGAATGCATCGACGCTTAATCTGAGGAACATTGACCGGAAATAACAGCTTCTAATATTTTCTAGAGGCAAGCTTGTTCTGTGCTAAGTTGGGTCGAATTAATAACCTCAGAAGGTAATTGGCAGGATGGAAAACTTTCAAATTTGACAACAGGCAACTTCTCACAATCAGGGAGCAGTTTACCTATGTCGCCAGAGAATGTATTTGGACTCTTTGAGACACCATCTATGTGTTCGAAAAGAGCACAAAATGGAAGTTTGTTGAAATGTAGAAGACAAACAACCCACTGTAATGGCCTACCTATTCTTTCTTCTAATTTCCGAATGATTCCACCTTTCCAACCTGTGTTCGTGTTGGTGCCATCAGCACCGACAACTTCTAGATGTTCCACATCAACTGAATTGTCTTGTAAATGTTGCTATATAGCTTGCGTCTCATCCTCAGCTGACCCGGAAGGAGACGTGACGTGGCCAAAGTAATGACAACCAGGTTCCGCTATAAGAGAAATATGTTCCTCTTTGACAGTGTCGCGATAGTACTTTTCACCTTCGCTGACATGTGTAAGTGTATTGTCTTTGCGGCCGTCAAAATACAGCCCATATACAGAGTCAATACTTTCGGTGTTTTGGAGCTTAACTCCAACACTTTTTTTTGCCCCACTAATCTTGCATTTGTCAGTGACATAGCTAGCCTAATCCTCTGTTATCAAACCTGCTTTTTTGGCATCCATATAAGGAGATGAAACAATCAAGGCCGCTGCTCTATCACTTACTCCAAATCTTTGTGCAGCTAAAGCAGTGTGTTCTAATACTAGTGTGTTTTGTTTGGTTTTACAGGATGGAAGAGAAAATTCATTATCAGCATCGTTTTTGGAAGAATCAATATGCGACGCACCTACATTGTTGTCGTCTGTATGAGAGTCTGGCTGATCTGAGTGGTCATGTGTTCTGGCTGATACTTTTCTGGTAAGTGTTGATGTTGAATGATGTTTTGAAAGCTTTCTTTACGTTCATTTTTCTTTGTAATCTTTTTTGTTTCAGGTAGATCAACACTTCCAATGCGACGAATTCTTCTGGTTCTCTGGTCCAAGAGAAATGGTTGTTCATTGATAGGAACTTTCCTTTCCTTTAGACAAGTGCAAGAAGAAAAATAAATGCATTTACAAGCAGCGATGTCAAATAATTTTCCGGCAGAAGAGACAAAGTCGTCTCTTTTAGAGCTCAAACCTATTCGATTCCTTAAAAACATTTGTTTAAGAGTCAGAAATTCCTTATGGTATGTGGTGAGCATTTGTACAACTCTGGTGTGTGAAACTATCGGAATAGATGACTTTTTGAAAGTATTTTCAACCTTTTTTGCAACTATTTCTGTAACCTCTTACTTGTAGGTTCATAGTTGTCGCCTCGGAGTCGCCCTATACGAAATCTTTCAAACTGATAAGACAAAAGAACATCCTGGTAAGTAGGTAACTGGGACTCAGAGAGATTGACGGATATATGCCAAACACAGGATATTTCTGTCTAAATTTAAATTTAGATACAGACATTTTGAGTTCTGTGTTCTGTTGAGAGAATATAAGTGATAGCACTCGGCGAAATCAACGACAAGAGTGAAGGAACTCGATGAAAAAATATTTGTGTGGAGACCTATCCGAACGTGTCCTTTGGCGTAGGTGAATGAATGTGAGTGATAGCACTCGGCGAAATCAACGTCAAGAAGTGCGGCCGCAAGCCGATTTTTACCTTTTGCTGCGGCGCGCCGGATTTTCGCTCGTATCTTGGGAACGGTTCGTTCTACGGCCGTGATCATATATACCATTTCGGTAGCAAATGACGTGAAAAATAACTTTTGTTTTATACATTTTGCCATGAGATGCCTATTTCACGCACTAGGTAGACAATTTCACGATTTTAGGCGAATTTCTGAAATTTCAAGGCCGGTATTGGGGTTGAAGATGCAATCCGATCTCAAAACAAAAAGTTGCATTGGAATCAGGAAGTACTAAGGCAACTTTTCCGCACTATTAGAAATTCCGAAGCGAAAAAAGTCCGGAATCGACCCACCCTATTCACCACCCAAGAGAATCTGCAATGAATTATAAAAAAAATAATCCAAACAATAAATTTTTCCTGATAAAATACTAATTAAAGGCTCGACCAGCCATATAACAAAAATATATTGAAGCCGCGATTCACCACCGCAAGAGGTATCCTCCGGTTTATAATAAAGCTTAGTTCTGCGATTCTCAACTCCAGACTCTCCGGAATAAAAAAGCACCTCTTCCTAGAAGGGATAAAATGAAAGTAATTAACAAAAAAGACCAGAAACTGAAAATTAGACAAAATGGCTAATGGTGACGCTTTGACCGTAGACCTAATAACTCGCCTCATTGCTGACAGCAATATAGCACCACGTGAGGAAGTAGAGCAATTACGCTCACAAATAGTAGTCAATACCAATACTGCAACCGATTTTTTAACACAGACAATAGACGATATCAAGAATCGTTAGACGTAGTTAAATCCGTACCTGAATTTACTGGTAGGATGAATTTATATGTTAGTTGGAGAGAGGCAGCGCTTAACGCTACTTTGCTGTACTCACAATACTTAGAAATAAAATAACGCATGATGCAAACGATGCATGAACAAACCATGGAACAGTCCTCAATTTCGATGAAATTCTATCCCGTATAGACTTTGCATATGCGGACAAACGTCCAATGCATATAATTGAACGAGAACAAGCATCTTGAGGCAGGGTGCAATGTCGGTTGTGGAATATTACAACCTCATCAACAAAAAATTGACGCTATTAATAAACAAAACAATCATAACACACGGAAATAACGCAGACCTAACAAAAGAATTAAACAAAAAGAATAGGGAATATGCCTTAAGAATTTTTATAACAGGGCTAAATGCCCCATTACGAGACATAATATTTTCTCTAAACCTACAAGATTTACCTGACGCTTTGGCAAAAGCTCAGGAACTCGAATAATCAAAGAGCTCGGTTTGCCCAAAATTTCACATATGATAGAAGCAAGGTGAAGTGTATAGTATACAAACAATAATTTAAGATTTCCTCAAAGGATCAACCCTCTAAATAACAATATACATTATAATTTTCCGAAACCAACTCCTATGGATATACTCGTAGATTCATCTGTATCCAGACTTTATAATAGAGATTTTAATGTGAGGGGACAACAAGGCCATAGCAATTTCAATCAAAATACAAAACCTATACAAACGAATGCAAACTTTCGAGCCAAAAGGGAACATAATCAGGAAGCACATGGGGTAAAGCGGCATAGAGAAAGTAATCAAAGCTTTCGCCCATAAGAGAAAATAATTAATTATATGAATGAGAGCCATTTTTTATGCGAAGTTGGGACGAACTCCCCTATCTCAAATTACATGATTTCAAATTAAATAAAAGCTTAAAAACTCTAATCGATACGGGAGCAACCTCATGCTACATTAATCTTGGGGTTTACAATAATAAAAACGAATTAGCCATTTATAAGCGCATAAAAACAGTTAATGGCTATTCCATTATCAAATTTTACCACATAATAACCATATTTGGAGCAGAAGAAATCTTCTATGAAATAGAGGGATTAGAATCTGATCTCCTTGTGAGATACTATTTCCTTAAAAAGATTGAAGCACTTATCGATGTGTCCAACGGGAAAATTCATTATAGGGTAAAGAATAACATGGAAAATGAAAACAGAAGTATGTTCATTTATTTTGAAAACAAAACCAAGGAACAAAAAGCGTCCAAAAAACTAGCCGAGAAAAATATCATAATAAAAATGTAAAAAATATTAAAATTGTGGAACAACCAAGTTCTACACCGCCAGCCGAAGATTTTACCGGCAATATTATATTAAAAAAATTTATTTTGGGACAAAACGATCCTAAAACGCCAGTTGAAGATTTATACCAGCATAATGAAAAAATAATTATAAAGAAAATATTGTGGAACGAAAAATTATTCGGAAAAGAATTCCAAAATGTTAGATACTGAAAATCAGAATGAAAAACTAACTGAACTTAAAACAAAAATAAAAGAAAAAATTGCTTAAATGCATTCAAATATCAATACAAGCTTTCCCTTCATGACAAATGTAAAAGCGGAAATAGTAATGAAAAATGAGGATCCGATATGGAGCATACAATTTCTGATCCTTATCCGATTCCGGATACAAACATAATACTATCTAACCTAGGCAAAGTAAAATATTTTTCAACCATTGATCTAGATTCGGGATTTCATCAAATTTTAATGACAGAAAATGATATTGAGAAAACAGCTTTTTCCGTTAATAATGGGAAATATGAATTTTTGAGGATGCCTTTAGGGATAAACCAATTACCTGTATTTCAAAAACTCTTAAAAACACAGAAAGAAATTATGCAACTAATGAAAAAAAACTTAATGCCATTGTGTGGGCATTAAAAAATCAACGAAATTACCTCTATGGTGTAACCAGTTTGGAAATACATATTGATCACCAACCATTAACATTTGCTTTATCACCCCGCAATCCTAATCCAAAAATGAAAAAATGGCACGCAATTATAGAAGAATTTTCTCCAAAATTTGTAAATCAACCCTGTAAATCCAATATTGTAGCTAACGCATTGTCGCGTTTTGAATTTTATAATATTTCCGATGATTCCCGGAGTCAGGAATCCCAACACTCAGCACAGAGTAGAGAAAGCGTTCAAATACAAGAAACACAAAAACCTATAAGTTAATTTATACAACAAATAATATTGTGTAAGAACAGATTTACGGTCCATGAGTTAATTGAAACCTAAAATTTGATACAGTAGAAAATCTATTAATAATTTTGAAAGAATATATTCAGCCAAAGCTAGTGACGGGTATTCACTGTACTGTTGAAGATTTGCAGGAAATCCAAGAAACTCTCAAACAAACTTTTCAGAACAAATTCGTATTTACAAAACTTTTTCCAATGGATATTATTAATAGACAAGATCAGTCCGGACTAATCCAACAAACCCATAATCGAGCTCATCGAAGCTATAATGAAAATATTAAACAAATAGAAAATCGAAATTGTATGATATGCAATAAAAATAAATATGATCGCCATCCCAAGAACATACCAATAGGCAAAGCCCCAATCCCAGAAAAAGAAGGGGAGCAACGTCATTTCGACATTTTCTACGCACAGAAACTAAAATTTATCACATGGGTAGACGCTTATTCAAAATTTTTAATATTAAAACATATAGAGGCGAGTCATCGACTGCCACTCGACGCATACGGTTGTTCTCTCAGTGTTTTCGGTGTTTACATTGTACAGCGCGCCTACGAGTTAATTCGTTTCACGTGTTTTGCAATTTACTTTTTCTTCTTTCTACAGTGATTTTTCTAACTTTTCAATACAGTCAGCTACAAAGGTAAAATTTTTTCAAACCCAACTGGGAAATAAAAGGTTCGCCCTGTTAGATTCTAGTCCCGAACCAAAAAGAAAAAAAACCAAAGCAACAAAATTGGACCTCTTCCCCACTCTACCAATAAAAGCAAAAGACCATCCCAAATATTTGGTGGTAAGTGCGATAGACACGAATAAACCTCTAAACAAATACTCCTGTTTCGCAATCCATAAAGCTTTATTAAACAAAAGCTCTGAAATAATAAAAATCAGCGAGCTACGGGACGGAAACCTACTTCTTCTTGTAAAAAACAACATTATCGCCAAAAAGTTCACGTCTACAAAACAACTATTAGGAGTTTGCAACGTCAAAATTGATTTACACAAAAATCTGAATTTTAGCAAAGGAACCTTTTATGCTCCTTGCTTAAATGACGTACCTGACGCAGAAATAGTTGAAAATCTGAAGGAACAGGGTGTGTCGTCCATCTACAAATTCCCTAAGTATGTAAATGGTCAATCTGCACCGAGCGGAGTAGTTCTTCTTACATTCGACTTGTACTACTTACCGGAACGAATCGACATCTCGTGGTACAAAACAAAAGTAAGACTATGCTAATCCCATGAGGTGCAAAAACTGCCAAGCTCTTGGTCACACCAAAAAGCGTTGTAATAAGCCCCCTGTATGTGACACATGTGCTTTGCCACCTCACCCTCCGCCATGCACCCGTTCCTTTTGCGTAAATTGCTCAGGCAATCACTCATCTTCTAGTAAAGAATGCCCGAAATTTGAACAAATAAAAAAAAATAATCACCATCGAAACAGACAACAAATGCTCATATCGCGAAGCAGTAAACATACATAAATTGCAAACTCCACCAACTTTTACTTCTTCATCTCCCTCATTCTCTAACATATTAAACAACTCAACCAACAAAGACAATGACAATAACAAGAAAACAACAACCCAACCTGAAATTCACACAGTTACTCCCTCTCTCAACTCAAATAATAACATAGAACCAAAGCCAAAAGAAACAAATTCACCAAACTCAACAAAGAACATTTACTCATTAAACTCATTACCAACCTCAACGGCAGTCGATGACTCTTCCACGACGACTCTCGACTACACTTCAACGATCCCACTCATTTCCAACTTTATTACTCATCTTAACAATTTAACCCCCCACTCACCCTCCGCACAAATAGATACTCTCAGCTCAGAATAGACTATGCGTATTCTTCAATGGAATTTGAAAGGTCTATTTAACAACTACGCTGACCTTAATCTCCTTATCAATCAATTTTCACCACACATTATCGGACTACAAGAAACACACCTCCCCGCTAATAAATCAGCTTACACTCCCAACAACTACGTAGGTTACTTTTATAATCTCCCCCGCAATAAAACAGCTAAACAAGGAATAGCCATTTTTATAAAAAAGTCTGATATACATAAACAAATTCCTATTTCCTCCAACATAGCCACCCTAGCAGTGGAAATCGACATACGCTTTAAATTTTCGGTAATTACGTGCTACATACCACCGCACCAAAACTTTAACTCCAGAGAAATCATAAAGATCGCCGATTCCTTTTCTACGTCATCTATAATTTTGGGCGATTTCAACGCCTGGAGCCCTCTTTGGGGCTCTGGTTCTACAAACCGCAGAGGTCAGGAGTTAGAAGACGCCATACTTGCCAAAAGCCTTGTCGTTCTAAATGATGGGCAACCAACACACTTCTCCACACATAATTCGTTCACCCACGTAGACATTGTCCTTTCATCGGCCTCTATTGCTCCTAAACTTTCGTCCCTGACATTAAAAGATTTACATAGTAGTGACCATTTCCGCATCGTAACCACCCTGTCCACTCCCAGTTTATATACCATTAAACCGAGAGCAAAATTCTTAACTGAGAAAGCTGATTGGGCTAAGTATTGTTCACTTATCTCCTCTTTTATTCTAGAAAAAGCTATATCTAGCAACATAAACGCAGAAGCATCCGCAATAAAATCTATTATACTCTCAGCTGCACACTTAGCTATTCCCCAAACTAATACTACACAGTTTTCCACAAAGCTTCCATATTGGTCTAAAATGTTATCTGTGTTAAGAAATAGAAAACAAACGTTATGGGCTACCTACAAACACAACCGAACAATCAACAACTTAATACAATACAAAAAAGACAATGCCACTTTTCGAAAAGAATTAAAAAATGCAAAAAGACAATCGTTTGTAAAATTTACAGCTAACATAAAACCTACCTCTAGTCCTAAAAAGGTTTGGGCGGATATAAAAGCTCTGTTGGGCGCATCTAAACACCATAAAATCGATTTTATCCACTCTACACAAGGCCCTATCTATGACCCCAAAGAGATTGCTGAACACTTTGCAAGTTCATGGTCTAATGCTTCTCATAATTCTCATTTCCACACGGATTTCAACTCTCTCAGTAATATAATTATTCCTAAAACTTACCACAACCCGTCACCTTGCCCTACAGCTTCCCTAATCGAATCAGCAATCTCACTTCACGAATTCGACTCGACTATTTCTACTATGTCGGGTAGCTCTCCAGGCCCGGATAAAATACCCTACTCCCTCCTCAAAAATCTTCCTTATACCCTTAAACTCCGACTCCTATCCTTGTATAACAGAATTTTTGATAAAGGCACCCTTCCACAAGATTGGAAAAAAGCTGCTGTTATACCTATTCCCAAACCTAACAAAAACAGCCCTTCCGTCTCCAACTTTAGACCTATATCCCTAATACCCTGTATATCTAAGGTGCTTGAAAAAATTATATCCGTGAGAATTATGTGGTACGCCAAGAAAAAAGGGTTGATAAGCTCTAACCAGTTCACATTTCAAAAAGGTCTCGGTGTCATCGACCCACTTCTGTATTTTGAACACTGTGCTTCGACAACGCTCTCCGCAAGAAACCACCTGTCCGTCCTTAGTCTAGATTTTGAAAAGGCTTTCGACAGAATTGGTGCACATATAGTTTTACGAGAATTAGAACGCTGGTGCGTAGGAGACAAAATCTACAGTTTTGTTAGAGCCTTCCTCCTGAATCGTAAAATTTTTGTCAGCGTAAATAATCAAAACTCTAACATATACCCCTTGCACAACGGCGTGCCACAAGGCTCACCTCTTTCAGTCACCTTATTTATTATTGCTTTTAATGAACTCAGCTCCATATTATCCCAATACGACACGGTTGAGCATGTAATGTACGCTGATGACGTTCTAATATTTTCCGCTCTCAAAGACTTACACTAATGAAAGAAACTTTCACGAGAATTTTAGATGACGTATCCAACTGGTCAAAAACTTCTGGATGTAAAATCTCATCTAACAAAAGCTCAACCTTCCATATCTGCAGAAAACATAAATGCACCTTTCCTATCCTATCCCTTTCTAATACTCAAATTCCTCACACTAATACACTCAGAATACTTGCTATAATTTTTGATAAAAAACTAACTTATAAGGAACATTGTAAATATGTTAGAATAAATTTAATATCTAGACTTAACATTATTAAGTATTTATCATCTAAGCACTGTCATATACATATGTCAAATCTTTTAAATATTGTAAAAGCACTGATGTTATCAAAAATTGATTTTGGACTCGTGATATATGGACACTGCGCAAAATCTCACCTCGCATGCATCCAAGCGCCTTACCACACAGCAGTAAGAAGAAGCATACGCGCGTTCCCCACCTCTCCGATCAGAGCCGTTTTAGCCGAAGCAGGCCTACCGAGCATCCAGTAAAGAACTAAATATAATACCATGATGCTTCTACCTGGGATTCTCCATAATAGGAGCAAAATCTTTTTCAACATCCTCGAGAAGTTTACAACTTGGAGGAATGCATCGAACAAACAGTCCACCTTCACGCAATGCATAGCCCTGATCAACGACCTCAATTTAATATCCACACCCGAATTGCTCGTCGAACCTGACCATCCACAATGGTTGACTCCCAAATATTCTTTTATAAACACTCTGTCAAAGCACCAGAAACTAAAAACCAGCTCCAACGAATTTTTTCTGCTCTTCAACGAGGCAATTGAGCCTTATAAACCAGAATGGGAACCCATATATACCGACGGGTCGAAAACGGACACTACTACCACGTTTGCAGTGTCAAACGATCAGGGTGTCGCTATTACTGTCGGTGCTTTGCCAACTTATTGCTCGGTTTTTACAGCAGAAGCTGCAGCAATTTACGAAGCGGTTCTATACGCCTCATCAACAGGAGAAAAACATATAATATGTAGCGACAGTAAATCAACCATTGATGCACTTCAAAACTCAGCAAATAATTCATGGCTAATACAGAATATACGCGACAAACTCTTCCATCCTGAAAACAGCATAAACATAATGTGGGTACCAGGGCATGCTGGTATAAAAGGCAATGAGACAGCAGATAAACATGCAAAAGGAGGTAGTAGAGAGCCGTTGGTGTTCTTTCCTCACTTTACTACTAAAGACATCAAAGAACATAAAAAAAAAATACTGCCATCATATGCATCTCCGAGGCTGGACTAGCTACCAACACCACTACAGGGACCAAACCCAACTGGTGCAAAACCTATCTACCCATCGGACTGCTCATGCCACAACATCAAGACGTTCACTCGTCTTAGAATAGGCCACACTACAAGAACTCACCGCCACATTCTTAACGGTACCGATCAACCAAGCTGTCACCATTGCAACGCTCCCACCCAATCAGTCATCCACCTCATCGATGAATGTCCTTCACTGCATTTATTAAGGAAATCAACCTTTGGGAACAAGAGACCTTCCGACCTTCTCAAAGCAACAAATAGCGATAACATCAGTGCCATTAATAAATTTCTTAAACTGTGTAACATCAAAGACATATAACACCACATTCAACTAAATAACCTTACTAAATATTTTCTTTTTACCATAATATTAGAATTAAGAGCCGAAGGCCCTGGTAGCCAGTGCTGATTCTTATAAGTGGATTAATTATTTATAATTAGTTCTCTTTTAAATAAATAAATAAATAAAAACATATAGAAGACAAATCAAATATCGAAGAAAAGGTTTTAAAATTGCTTCAAAATTTCACAAATGTAAAAAAATAACTTAGACAATGAACCAAGCTTTACCACACCAATATTTGAGTCCTTAATGCATAGATTAAATATTGAAATTTATTTTTGTAATCCACGTCACAGCATAACTAATGGACAAGTTGGAAGAGTCCATTCAACAATAATTGAAATAGCCAGATGTATAAAAGAAGAATACAATATTGTCAGTAATTTAGAAACAATAATTAGAGCAGCGCAAAAATACAATGCAACAACACAGTCAGTAACGAACTTTAAGGGGTTATATACAGTTAGGATTTACAAAACATCGATTTTTTTTGCGTTTTCTCAATATATATATATCTGAGTATACACACACAAAATTTCAAGTCGAATCCGAAGAATAAGTTATAGTGAAGACGCGCCAACTACATGTAAAGTGCTTTCAAAACTTTAAACTCGTTTTTCTCGAAACTGTGTTTTCACGAAACGGCTGAACCGGATTTCCCCATCCGATGAAAATTTCTTATTTTTATAAACAATTAAAGACCCGAATTTTGGTAGAAATTCGAACCTTTTGCTTTGAGTAGCCGCCATTTTGTCAAACAATTTTTTTTTGCTAATTCCTTCGATCAATTACTAGATTATTTATTATATTAATTAAATTTATTTGGTTTTTTGCATTTTAGATGATCCAGTCCAGAGATTTCGTACTCACCGCAAGAGGCCTTTTTTTGCGGTCCTCTGCAAAATTGGCAATATCAACGTTCCCGATAATTATTTTTGACAATAAAAAAATGTGAATATAGTTTAAGGTTGTCATAATATACCTGCCAAGTTTCAAATCAATAAACCAAATAGTTTGCTTAGAAAAAAATCTTTAAAAATTCCTTTTTCTTAAACCTCCTAACTGTACTTTATAATAGAATAAACCATGAAAATTTGCCAACAACCTTAAAGCAAGCACAGGAGAAAATGCTATATCTTCCGGCGAAATCATTTACGAGAAAATAATAGGAGAGAGACATAAATTACAACCTAGATATAAAAAACAACAAGTTAAGGAAAATTTAGGGAATAAAATAATAATTAATAATAGAAATAGAATTATTCATAAAGATAATATAAAATCATAATTATTATAGGTTTCCAATATGATCATTTTAATTTTGACTGCACTAATCAGCTCAGAAGTCGCTGATGTTATAGACTATACCCGACAAGACTGCGTACTTATCGAAGATGGAGATCTTTTCATTTGTGAGGAATACGGGGACCTATTTCACATTAGTAATTTATCTTATTTTGAAAATATAATAACAGACGAAAATAGAAATTTTTACAGTAATAACGAACAAAATCACGACAGGAATTAGGAATTATTACACAGGAAACAGAATCCAAAATTTTGATAATTAAAAACTTTATTAGAACAATTACGAGGGCTGCTATATATATTTCTGGCCTAATAAAGAAAATAGGCATATTTATCACCGAAAATGTTTTTTTTTTCGTTGGATTTGGCTCGTCTTGGAAGACTTACACGGTCGACTGCTGTTTTTTTTCGGGCTCATACGCATAGATCCATGATTCGTCACCTGTGACGATCTTATGAACATCTTTTGAAGCACCGCGATTGTATTTTTTCAGCATTTCTTTACACCAATCCACACGAGCCTTTTTTTGAGCGATTGTCAAATTGTGCGGGATCCAACGAGAACAAACCTTTTTTACGGCCAGGTGTTCATGCAATATCGAATGTATGCTGGTAGGCGAAATGCATAGGCATGCCTCTATCTGAAAGTATGTTACATGACGGTCTTGCATTATCAGTTCACGTACGGCATCGATGTTTTCTGGCACAACGGCTGTTTTTTGGACGACCTTCACGGAATTCGTCTTTGAGCGAGCGTCGGCCACGATTGAATTCGTTGTACCAGTTTTTCACAGTAATATAGGATGGTGCTTCATAGCCATACAAAGATTTTAGTTCATCGATGCACTCTTGTCGTGATAATCCACGTCGAAAGTTGTGAAAAATGATCGCACGAAAATGTTCACGAGTTAATTCCATTTTTTGGCCGAGATGAATTTTTTAATTCCCTGTAAATAAAACAATTCACGATTAAATGACAAAACGTTCTGAGTGATGTTATGCTAAAAAATGTCAAACTTTGCCTAGTCCAGAAATATATATAGCAACCTACGTAAAACAAACCCATTTTAGGCAAAAAAAGGAGTATAAATGAATTAGAAACACTCTGAAAATGGATAGCTGGTACACCAGACCATGACGACTTTGTAAACTTTAATGACGAATTGGACGAACTGGTAATAAATAACAATAAACAATTCACAAAAAATTTAGAAATTTTTAAAGTAATAACAGAATTAACTGACACAGTAAATAATATTAAAGGTGATACCATAAACAGGAAAATAAAAAAGAAACGAAATCAATATGTTATACATGAACTGAACAATAAATGCAATAACTTTTGGTAAAATTGGAATTTTAAATCCAACAATTTTACATTTTCATGAACTAAAAAACATAACATATTACCAACACGCTATAATGACTATAACAGATTTAATGGACATTTCTAAATTTAAAATAGCCCAAAAAGGAGACATAATTATAATTTATATAAAATACCAAAAATAGAACTAATATGTAAGTACTATGATATAAGAGCCATAGCTCACTTAGATGATAAGCTTATTATTGACCAGAACATAGCATATTGTAATAATAAATTTTTTAATATTCACAATTGTAAAACAGAAATTTCAAAAACATATTGTAAACTAAATAAAAAAGCACATGTTTGTCAGAAATTTTAAACAAAGAAGAAGGAAAGTGTAATAAATTAAAAGAAAAAAACTTACAAATTGAAGAAATTAAACCAGGAGCGATATAAGTTTCAGGAAAAAATATTGTAGACAATCAACCATTGAGTGGAACATATTTAATAACATTTGAAAATTATACTGTCATAAATAATCAAACTAATGAAAATATTGAAATAAAAATTTGGAATTATTTTAAAAATAACCATATAAATAATTTTTAAAATTTAAAATATATTGAAACAACTAATAAACTGTTAAAATCTCTATATATAAAAATGAATCGTCAAAATGTATGTACGGTCATAACTTTCATACGACTGAACCAAATTTGATAATTATTTTTTTAAAATGTTCGTTGAGGTTCAGGGATGGTTTCTGCGGAGAAGAAAATACGAATAATTGCCGGAAAACCCCTAAAAACAGCCCTTTTCTTTTTCTCACACAAACGAAAGAATGTTTGTTTGTTAGTAACGCCAAGAGAACGGCTGAACCAATATTGATGACATTTTAAGAGGTTGTTCGTTGTGGATCAAGGAAGGTTTAGAAATAAAAAAGCTGTGTGCTTTTCGTGAGGAAAAGTCGGAAAATTCCAAAAAGTTAATTTTTTCCATACAATTTTTTTTCAATTTTTTTGTTTTGTTTTTCAATTATTTGAATCGTTCAAATTTGTCGTTTGCGTCAAAAATTTTTGAAAATTATTCAGTGAAAACGTTATGTGTGTTGCACACAAAGTGATTAATTACAGAGTGAAATTTGTTACGATGCCACGAAGAGGTCGCGCTAATATCGGTCGGCGTTCTTTTTGGCATCAACATACATTAGCAGCCCAAGGCACATGACCAAGTACTCCCAGGATGCGATGACATACGTGCGGTATTATGGATCGCGGTCAATCAGCAAGCGATCGTCCCGATGTCACAGCAAGACTTTTCAAGTAACAGCTTCGATGGACTTTATCTTGGAGCAACGTATATATGGCGCTGTTAGATGCTAGATGTACTCTGTTGTGTGGCAAAAGAGAGGTTTGCCGCACGCACACATTCTTCTTTGGATGATGGATGGTGGTTACACCAGATCAAATTGATGAAGTCATTCAGTCACGCGGAAATTCCTGATGCAGAGAAAGGTGCAGTATTATACGAAGTGATGAAAACCAATATGGTTCATGGACCTTGCGGACACAACAATCCCACTTCGGTTTGTATGTCTGACAATAAATGCACGAAACAGTATCCACATTTCTTTCGGAAACACAAACCAGAAATGAGGGATATCCACGCTATCGGCGTCGCTCACCAGACGACAATGGCAGAACATTCAGCATTCAATTTAGAAGAGTGAATATCGAAGTTGACAACACATGGATCATACTATATTCACCATTATTGTCTAATTCATATTCAAAACTCATATCAGTGTTTAGTATTGCAGTTTGATGTAATGGATAAAATACGTTTGAAAGTACGTCATCATAGGAAGCAATATGGGGGTTATTGGGCTTGAACGATACGGTTGATACATAAACTGCAATAAAGCGCTTTGCAGGACATTTACTTCTGCAATTCATGAACGTTTTCCGGCTGTTGTGCGTTTCACAGTTAATTTGGAGAAGGCCAAAGTGTGTATTTCAACCCAGGGAATACAGTACAGCCAGTGGAAACACCGTCAGCAACAAAATTAATATTTACGAGTTTTTGCTCAACTTTCGTCAGAGATCCGTTTGCGAGGATATTTGGAAATACCTTGACATTATACATGGAATGCATCGTTGAAGAAATAATAATAAGAATTACAATTGCTGGAAAATGACAATCACTGGAATGCAAATGAAGCACACTTTTCGCGATAATCATTTCGACATATCAGCCTTCAAATCCGCGTCTATATGTGATACGAACAAAAAGGAAATTTCCGAAGACTTTTTACACCGTCTTCGCTAAAAATTGGGAATAGATCAATTCCGGTTGATACTTCCGGTGGTTTGATATCAATTCCATCTGCCGTTTATCAGTTCACGAAATATGAACTCATCACGAATGTTCGGACATTGGCCAAATTATCGTAACTACGATTCCTTAAGTATACGCGCAATGTTAGCTGCCAAAAATACCGATATTGTTGACTTAAACTGGAAGATTCAAAGTCAAATTCCGGGAGACTTGCGCTCATACAAATCGATGGTTCGTCTTGACAATGAATGACATCAATTACCCAGTGGAATTTCTAAATTCTTTGGAGAGGCTTGGTATGTCACCGCACCATTTGCGTCTCAAAGTTGGATTTGTCGTTATTATGTTTCGCAATCTTCATGCGCCGAAACTGTGTAATGGAACCCGACTGATTGTGACGCACCTATCGAATACAAGGAGCAGAACGCTTGATTCTATGAATTCTTTTGAGTTCTATCGATTTGCCATTTCAGTTTAAACGTATTCCGTTTCCAGTGAAAATTGCATTTGAGATGACAGGACACAAGGATATTCGCATAGTGTGTGGCATAAATTTCGAAATACTATGTTTTTCACACGGTCAGATATACGTGGCGTGCGCACGAGTTGGAAAACCATCTTTTCTGTACACCGGAACAGAAACCAAAAAATGTTGTTTATCAAGCTGTGTTGCATTGAAAAAAAAAAATGTAATGATAAATTTGACTTTCTTTTCATTTCAAAACACATATTTTCACGCAGGACAACAGCTGCGGGGTCAGCTAGTTAGATAATATAAATATTTTAGCATAGCGGAACAAGAACATCACAGTCCATTACTTTTTTTGGTACGTAATTTAATCTTGGGAATACTTTTCATAACTTACTTAATACTAAAATTAAAAAAATCTCGCGAAATTCCCAAACTAATCGAAAATACGCAGTTTCAAGAAATCACTAATAATGCTCTTTCGGATCAAATCTATAAATTACCCCAAAATAATGTTGAATCGGTGTCCATTTTAGAAAAGGGGGGTTTCAATTCGTGACTGTTACTATTCACTAATCAGTCTCTAACGTTAGTCCCAAAATATTGACTCAAATTTGAGACCTGATAGTTAGCAGGTCACAAACTAAAAAGAACTCTTGCTGCCATTTTGAATATACTGAATAGGGATCATAATAGGTATTAATCGATTTGTCATTTTTTTTACATTTTGTAAGCAACTCAAACACGAAAAGGTTAAAAATAAATCAATTTTACATAAATTTTTTAAATACTATGAAACAAAGTCAACAAATATTTTTATTTTTATGGATAATTATGGTTTTTAACTATGTTATAGAAATTGTAATATTTGTTATCGACATATTTATTTTCATTCAAGTGTAAAAACATCTCTGAATGATGAAATATAATAGATTTTGAGACCGTCACTTACAGAATAGCAAAATCGTCTCAAGTCTCAAAAGTTGTCTCTAACTTAAAATCTCAAATCTAGAGACTTGAGACTGTATCACGTTACAGAATCGCACGGTAAGTGTACATATTTACATACAAAGTTGTGTATGGACAAATATACAAGCATTTTGCGTATGGTTCTTTTCGTTTACATGCACACATAATTACATACATATGTATGTACGTGAATACGCGCGACCGCTTGGTCTTTTAACATGTTATCAAAGCTGTTAAATAAATATGTATGTATATATCTTATCAAACCTACATTAATTAAATAATTAGGTCATAATACAAATATGATTTTAGTATATATTTTCAAAGATTTAAGGAATTCATCATGAAATAGTTTAATTTGTACGTACATATGCACATGCTTGTGTGCTTTGATATAAAATATATAGAAATATACATATGTTTGCATGTATATAAATTGTAAATATACGAATCTGTAAACGTACATTTCTTAACGTCGGAAATAGCACAATTTTTCTTATTTAACACTAAAAATGCTCAATTCTGATATTTTCATGCCCCTGATGTTAAGTGGTGAAACACGCTCATCCAAAACAGTAATTATCCCAAAATTGAAATATCCCTACATTTTCGACATCGTGAACCTTCTCTATAAATATATGTACGTTCTCTGCAAATAGATCATTGCAAACAAAGGTCTTGGCTAATTAGAAGCAAAGGTTGTAATCTATAATAGTAATTATATACTCACCATACCGCAATTTTCTTCACATAAATAATGAAAAATGTTTTCATGCAAACATGTGTATTGTACATGGTATGGAGCGACTTTTTCCTCTCCCTTGATTTCTACTGAAATATGTAAACGTATGGCTCCAGATACCGCTGATTTGTCCGTACGCTTCTCTAAATTATACCAAACATCCATTTCACCTGAAAGTGTGCGTACTTCGATTATTGTCTGACCCAAAAAGTCATCAGATTCTCGAGTTAACTTCTGACGCAATTTAGATTTCAGATCATTGTCTTCATCCCAGACGCGAACTTTTATCCTATCTGATGAGTTGTGACATTCGCTAAAGATCGTTATTGAGTGTGGTTTTGTTTTCGGTAGTTGACGATATTGCAATTAGTGACACAATTATTCACGTTTAGTGAGTCGATTATGAACATAGAAGAAGTAATTTTAATTAGTGTTTACATGTGTATAAAATATATATACATACACACAAATATATATATTGTAGTTTTATAAACATGATATTTATTTTTACACAAATATATGGTAAAAATTTTTAGCATTAATTATATGTAAATAATACACATATCCTTTATATGACATTAGCAATTTTTTAATTAAGTGCCCTACGTTTACACATACATACATACATATATAGATAAGAATAGGCAAACTCTGTGAGCGCTAAAGAAACAAAAAATAAATCTTTAATAAAGTTGAGCAAAATTTTCCACCAGATTTCGTGTCGGAAGCATGTGCGCTAAAATAGAGTAAGTTCTTATTTGAAAAATAGTAAGTAATAATAGTAATAGTAAGTAAAAACAAAAGGAATATTTCAGAAATGGCTGCCAAGCTACTTTAAGTAAGTGTATGGGGTAATTTCATTCAAAAAATTTAAATGTTAAAAAATGTTAATATTCAGAAAGTCTGTAGTAAAAATTTGGATAGAACAAAAAAATCCGGGCATTCATCATGTAGTGGTCAAGAACGCGACAGTTTTTTTTTCTAATATACGGTGTTTTCAAAATGAATGCATAACTTCTGATAGGATTAAAAACTAGTAGTTATGTTAGTCACTTAGCTATCCTATTTTTTTCAACAAATTTTTGCTGCTTTTTTAAAAAAGTGTTAATTATTTTCTATTTTCTTGATCGAATTCAGTGGCATTTCGCCTTTAGCATGTGGGAACATATGGTTTACAAGTATATGTAAAATACTAGCATCAACATGTTGAAAATTACGTCACGTCTTGTCAATTTCCTCCATTTTTGATATGAAACCATATTTGGCACAGCGAAACATTCTTACAAAATTTAGTCGCCAAGCACGATTTTGACATCGTGGCGGGGGCAGCTCTCATAGGTGCATTAGAAGCGCTCAAATAAGACATCTGTAGTCACATCATCCTTCTCTTCCGCCGGGCGTGAGCGCAAATCAGTGATATGTTCAAAAGCTTTCCTTTGATGTGGATTGTGGATAGATGTTAATTCACCGGAGTGAATGACGGCACTTGGCGACGGAGTCTCTCTCCCACCACGAATCCCACACCAAATTTGCGATCCTTTATATGGCCATTCTAATAAATGCCACCAGGATCTACACGCCTCAGTCCTTGTCCCGTCCATTGCATTTCTTGGACCGCGGTGATGTCAGCCTTCTTTTCATGAGCACATCAACCAGCTGGGCCGCGGAACCTTCGCAATTAAGGGACCGTACATTCCAGGTGCATGCCCTTAAATCGCCTCGAATAGGCAGACTACATTCTCATCCCTAAGGCGGCTTAATTAACAACAACAACGATCACAACCCGTGCGGAATGGGATAGATACTGAGACTTAAAGAAGGAAGCGAGACACATTTGCAGCAGAAAGAGAATGAGGCCGAAATGCGTGAGTATGAAGAGCTTGACAAGCTGCCCGACAGGGGTAATGCTCGAAAATTCTACGAAAAACTGCGTCGACTAATAGAAGGTTTGAAGACCGGAGCATACACTTGTAGAACCCAAGGACTTGAGAAGGAGTAACCCTTGCTCAGAGCATACTAAAATTATGGAGGGAACACTTTTCGAGCCAGCTGAAAGGCAGTAAAAGAATAACGCCAAGAGAAGGCGAACCCGATTCCTCAATCGATGACGGTAAACTGGCGTTCCAATGCCCGACCATAAAGAAGTTCGAATAGCAATTACCCGTCTGAAGAAAAACAAACCGGCGGAGGTCGATGGCTTGCTGGCCGAGCTATTGAAACAGGGCGGCTAAGAACTGATAACAAGCTTGCATCAGCTTCTTCATAAAATATGGTCGGACAAAAGCATGCCCAAGGATTGGAAATTAAGCATGCTCTGCCCAATCCACAAAAAGGGAGACTCCACACTCCGTGAAAGATTAAAGCCCACCGTCAACAAACTGATTGGACCTTATCAGTGCAGCTTTAGGCCTGGGAAATCTGCAACTGACCAGATATTCACCATGCGCCAAGTCTTGAAAAAAACCCGTGAAAGGAGAATCGACACACACAACCTCTTCGTCGATTTCAAAGCTGCTTTCGACAGCACGAAAAAGAGCTGCCTTTATGCCGCGATGTCTGAATTTTGTATCCCCGCAAAACTAATACGGTTGCGTAAACTCACGTTGAGCAACACTTAAGGCTCCGTCAGGATCCGGAACGACCTCTCCGAGCTGTTCGATACCAAACGAGGTTTCAGACAAGACGATTTCCTTTCGTGCGACTTCTTCAATCTGCTGCTGGAGAAAATAATTCGAGCTGCAGAACTAAATAGGGAAGGTCCTATCTTCTATAAGAGCGTACAACTGGTTTCTCTAAACTAGATACAGAAGCAAAGCAAATGGGTCTGGCAGTGAATGAGGGCAAGACGAAATATCTCCTGTCATCAAACAAACAGTCGTCGCACTCACAACTAGACTCCTACGTCACTGTTTCAAGTCATCGAAGTTGTGGATAATTTCGTCTATATTGGAACCAGTATCAACACCAACAATAATTCCAACGCAGCATAACTATTGCCAACAGGTGCTACTTCGGCCTGAGTAGGCAATTGAAAAGTAAAGACACTCTCGACGAACAAAAACAAAACTGTATAAGTCACTCATCATTCCCGGCCTGCTATATGGGGCAGAGAAAAAGGTTCTGCGAAAAATTTATGGTTTTTTGCGCGTTGACTACGGCGAATATCGCATTCGATGGAATGATGAGCTTTTCGAGATATACGAATACATTGGCACAGTTCATCGAATTAAAAGACAGCGGCTGCGCTGGGTAGGTCTATCATACGTATGGACGAAAACACTCGAGCTCTGATACAATACCCGTCGAGAGAAGCAGAGGAAGAGGAAGACCCCCACTCCGTTAGAAGGACCGGGTAGAGAAGAGCTTGGCTCCGCTAAGTATTTCCAATTGGCGCCACTTTGCGAAAATAAGAAATGACAGGCGTGTTGTTGTTAACTCGGCTATAAACGCGAAAGCAGTGTCTCCCCCCGCAAAGAAGAGAAGAAGAGGTTGTCAGAAAATAAATATCCTTATGATCAGTTTACTGAGTTAAGGCAAATATATGGGTAATTTTTGGTAGAGAGCTTTCCCATGTTTCTTGTTGGTTAAATTTTTCTTAATACAGTAACTAATGTTTAATTTCAAAACCTAGATACATATAATCAAAGAAAATTAGTTTTAGTCCAAAATACATCTTTTAAGTGAATTTATTTGTTGAATAAGATCGTGAAGTTAGTTTGGTTTATTTTTTGGGAAAGCATAATGATAGTTGTCGTATAAGAAAGCATGCTAAACAGTCGCTCAAATGTTCTGAGTTGTGCAGGATTTAACGTTTACCCCGGCTATATGTTGCCTCGAGTTGTTACTTCTCGGAGAGAACCTTTTGAAAATTTTCATTAATATGACTATTAATTTGAAACCTTGCAATATCTCTGCCGGTGTCAGTATGCTTTGAAGTCAAACCCCCTATTGAATCCGAGGAGATATGTGGAAGTTCAATTCGTAGGACATGCCTTCTCGAACCCGATTAGCAGCAATTTATATAGCACCATTTGGTGAATCCATCACCATCGCCCTAGTCGACATAAACATACTGATGCTAAAGAATCTAGGCTCGTTGGGAGTAAAATATCTCACCAAGGTTCTCAATACGTCTCTGTTCACTCTTCACAAAATCCAATTAATGAACAAGACATCCTTAAAGTGCACAGATAACTCGTGGTATTACTCAAAAACCTTGGACTTCTGGAAACAGCAGGATGCAGATGAAGATGTTTAAGACTAGTCAGAACACTACATTATGGACAATAGTAGGATATCTTTTTATGTCTCTCAGCAAACACCAACACAGCGAGGCCTATATGTTTGCAATTTAAGACAATTTAAGGACCTCGTTGGAGTGAAGGTATCTCACAGAAGCATCAATAAAACATTTCTTCAATTCATAGATGACATAGAACACATTACCGACCTATGAACTATGAACGCACAATGGAGGCTATAGAATTCCGCCCTTTGCAGAAAAAGATCCCGATTTTCCTCGAGAATCTACAGTCACCATCTACAACTTCATTCTAAATGCTTCACCAGATTAAAATCTTAGCATATCCAAAATTGATCTCGGCATACTAAACGTATGTATGTCCTCCATGCAGTCCTCGCATGTCTCAAATTTTCTTCTGGCATGCTTCTTGAAACTATGGTTCATGCCCAATCACACAGCAGGTTCCATGGACCTCCCGTTTGGTGACTGCAAAGACAATTAACTTGCACTGAGCCGTTAAATCGCAAGATCTTGGCGGCCATATGACTGGGCCATTTCTCGAAATTAGTTTCAATATAATTGGTTGTCAAAAAAGTCTTGCGGTATTTTTATTGAATCAATTCGTGTGGCACCCATACAACGAGCTTCTTAGTGACTCCAAGCTTCCTCAAATGGTTTATAACGGTTTGATGACTACTATACCGGTCTCTTTCGACCAATTCAGCGATTTTATCGCAATTTTCGACGACAGGCCTTCCGGAGCGTTGCGCATCTTCGACCACCTCTGCACCAGAACGGAATCGTTGAAACCATCGTTGTGCGGTGGAAATGGAAACTGTATCGGGTCCATTAACTGCACAAATTTTATTGGCGGCTTGAGATGCATTTTTGCCTTTATCGTAGTAGTACTGTAAAATATGCCTTATTTTCTCTTTATTTTGCTCCATGTTTGCGACGCTTTAACTCACGAACGACTTAAAAGAAACGACACGTGTTAGCGCGTGAATTGAGCTTTCCAAAAAGGTATAGCATAACCCGATGCGACGAATAAAACTAGAACTACGCGCTTTCAGCGCCAACTAGCGAAAATACCGCAAAACTTTTTTGACAACCAATATAAAGCTATTAAATAAAATATCTATTAATACATCAATTAAAAAATATTTTTAAGTTAAAGCCCTTTTGTTTAAAACTTTTTATCGGAAAAACGCTATATTACAATATGAGAACATATTGAAAATCATATTATATCATTATTGAGATCCTTGTTTCTTGTGTGTCTATAGCAAGGCTCATTGCTATGCAAAAAAGTGTTGTATTTTTACTGTCGTAATGTTCATGTATATAAAAACGTGTTTTTTTCAGTAACTCCAATTCGTGTTCGGGAACATGTTTTGTGTTCCTGCTCGTTTACTTCGCTGCTGCGTAATTAGGCATTCTTCTTCGTTTTAATGATTGCAATTGCTCTCAGCTTCATATAAATAGTTACACCATGTTCGGACCAAAAATTTGAAGTGAGTAGATTTTATTCACTAATCTCTCATTTGCGCGTTGGGCACGGCGAATAACGCATTCGGTGGAACGATGAGCTGTATGAGACATACGACGACATTAACATAGTTCATCGAATTAAAGGACAGCGACTATGCTGGCTAGGTCATGTCGGCCGAATGGACGAAAACACTCCTTCTCTGAAAGTATTCGACGCGGTACCCGCCAGGGGAAGCAGAGGAAGAGGAAAACCTCCATTCCGTTGGAAGGAACAGATGGAGAAGGACCTGGCTTCGCTTGGAATCTCCAATTGTTGTTAACTCGGAAATAACCGCGTAAGCGGTTTCCATGCCAGTAAAGAAGAAGAAGAATCTATTTTGTCCTGACTACCGTTGGAAATTTATAAAGCAGATATTTTTAACACTAAAAAATGCACATCGTTTAATATTCATAGTGTCGTACTTTGCTATAAAAGTCGTCTTGTTTTAAATATTTTCCATTTAATAGAAAAAATGGCCGCATTTTTCGATTTGGAAAGTCGATTGCAAGGAGTATTCAAATGCGTTTTCTTAATTTATTTACTTGATAATATTTTTTTCTTTGTGATGTCCAAATCCGCTGTGATAATGTGATTAATTTCACTTCGGGCAAATAGATAGCAAGTCGCACAGGGAAATTTCACGTAGATTAGACTCAATTAGACGCAATTTTCAAGTTTAATTTTTTAAGGGCGAATTCTTGCTAAATCCGTTATATTAATGAGATAATCTACTCAACAGACCATTACTATGTTCCCACCAAAAATTTTAAGTGATTAGCTTACATTAAATGTCTTCACTAATCTCACCGTTCTCACCGCCGTCGAACAGATGTTTTTGCCATTCAAGAATTCATATCGCTTAATATTTATTAAAATAAAACATTGTTATATAGTATTTTGTTATAAAGCCGTCTTCTTTAAAATATTTTCCATATAATGAAAACAATGGAAGCATTTTTTTATTTGGGAAGTCGATTTTCATCTGAATACAGATTCATTGCGTTTAGTTCATTTGTTTACATTTTTTTCTGTTTGCAGTGTCTAAATCAGCTGTGATAATGCAATAAATAAGAGTCGCACCGAGAGATTTAGAGTGGATCAGTTTCAAATCAAATTAGTGGAATAAACTATTCAACAGCCGAAATCCTGTGGTTAAGTGTCAGTCTGAACATGGTATAAATCTTGTAATTAGATGCCGGTCGGAACATGATAGGACATTATGTTCGGAAATTTGAATGTTAATATGTAACACAATATGTAAATATGTATAATATATAAATCTTTTAAAAAAGGTGAATAAGAATAAAAATTAGCCATTGAAAAATATTTTTTGCGATCGTTAATGAGGAGTACAAGATAATGAGAAAATAATATGAAAGATGCAGATAAATGCAGAAAATTGACAGACGTAAAAATGTAATATATTATAAAATATCATTTTGTTGGTCGCGGAAAATTGCACAACATGTGTATAATTATCTATTTGAGTTACATTGTTTTTCTTTTATATATTTGCCAATTTAGCTGCAATTATTTTTTATAAATTTTAAACCTAAGCTTCCATATACGATAGTTTTGTAGTTAGTAAATACTCATATTTTTGTAAGATATCCAAACTTCTGAAGTTTAAACTAAGTAAGAAAGTGTCGTTTGAAAATTAAATTCTAAATATTTCCATGGAAATATTGCAATGTGTTATCAAAATAATGGAACACCAAATTGTATACACATCTTAGGATAAAAAGCATTCTACGTAACTTTAACACTATCTCATATTTTTAAAAAAATCTTACTTAAATCTATATTTTCAATAACAAAACCTTCAGTAGCAAATATAAAACTATCTATATTTAGCCTGTTTTCGTAAAAGTCCTTACAACCATGTATGGTTTTGGAAACTGGCTCAGTATCTTTAAAAATATAATCTAAATACACCCAACTCTTTTTTACACGGTTTCTTTTTACACGGATTTGAAGTTACACGGTTGAGAAAATTTTATTTTTCTAAAAAATTTTTAATCTACTACCGTTTCAACATCACTGTCTTGTAATAATGCTTGTTTTTACTACATTTAGAACCATTGCTGAAATGAACATACATAGTAGTAACTGGGAAATCCCCTTATTCGATAACGGTTACCTACACCTTTTTTTCGCATGATATTTACATCACTGAAATGGATATTTCCAGCGATGATACCGACTTTAGGCCAGTTCGTCGCAAACAATTGCGCTTGTTATCAAGTAGCGACGAATAATTATGTGGCTATGTAAATATTTTTTCCTTATTTCTATTCTAATTTTTCTGCCATATGAACATACAATTTGTCTGCATATCTGAAATTTTATAGTTTTCAACATTTTTTTACACGATTTTTCGAAGTAAATATAGTTCTTTATTTCATCTAACACGGTTTTCAGATGAAATGGAACGTATCCCCCATTTTACTATATGAAACGCCTCTTTTTTCATACGGTTTTTTTTACACGGATTTCTGAGGAACGTATCTACCGTGTCAAAAAAGAGTTGGGTGTATTTGTTTAATTTTCTATGCGCGCAGAAATAGAGAGAAACAACGCCACAACACAACTACGATAGGCTAACCTTTTCCCAGTACAACATGGTAAATGAAAAAAAAAAACAACCGATTTCGTGTAGTGCTGCAAAGTAAAAAAAAGATAAAGGGATGTCCAACTTATTCCAGTGTGAGAGTGCCTCAAAATTAGCGTTTTTTATAACATTTTCCATTTTAGCCAGATCGAATAAAATAATATTTATTATTCGTGAACCTATAAAGTTACGCGGCAAGTTTCTGCATTAATTATAATTAATCTCAATTAGCATTGACACGTTCCGTGTAACGTATAACAATTGTGCACATAGCGTAGTGTCTGTTATAGACTCACCTTCACGATGTCATGACAGACACACGAAAGGAAGTATGATGCAGGGAGTAGGTTTGCAATAAGGAAATTTTTCGTGATCGAGATGTTTAATTCAGAAAATATTTCATAGATATCAACAATTTAGCTTACACTGCGATATTGATGGACTAGTAAACGATTAGGATATTTCCTATGAAGCTAATGACTGCCGCTTATTTGTTGATTCTTGAACATGATTTTCAAAAGCAGTTTTGCTACACAATGGCAACCAATACGCTTCTTTACTAGTTGCTCAATCAATAGTAGTAAAAGAGGAATACTGCAACCTGGAATTCTTACACGAAAAGCCTACGGCAAACATTATGTGCAAAAAGATTGGACGCTTATGAAAACTTTAGCTCCAGGTTTTAAAAATGTCATAAAAAACGTCGAATACCAGAAAGTATAGTAATTTTTCCACCACTCCATATAAAATTGGGTATTGTAAAACAATTGAATAAAGCTATAAGAAATACGCAACACAAATATTTCGAGTACCTCTTCGAAAAAATTTCCAAATTGTCAGCATTTGAGTGGGCCACAGACACTGAATTTCAAAAAAGAAAGACTACGGTGGAGAAAACAGCATGGACAAGTTTTTGAGAAATTACTACAAAATTTCTAGGAAATAAAAAAAGATACTAATTAAACAAGTATTGTTTACCAAAAGGTAAAAAGTTTTCAAGCATTGGAATACGTAATGAATTATATTAGCTTTATTCACATTTGAATATTTTCCTGAAAATGGTTGACTTTAGTGAAGAGCAGGGCACAGGATTGCAGCAGAGATTGAAAAGAGGAAACGAGAAGGGAAAAGCACTAAGAAATGATCTAAAAGAAGTCGTTACAACTGAGTCAAGGCATGTAATTATACTTTTGCAACCATTTCCAGTATTACAGTTTTGTTCATCTAACGGTTGCACGTATCATCTAAAACTAAGAGAAGTAGATATAGGGTTATATGTATATAAATGATCAGGATGACAAGAAAAGTCTGTCTGTCTGTCCGTCTATGCAAGATGTAACTTGAATAAAATTGAGATGAAACTTGGTATGTGGATTCCTTAGTAAAAAATAAATTTGGAGTTCTTAGATGGGCGTGATCGGACCACTGCCACACCCACTAATCGTCATTAACCGAAAACATATCTATAAAGTGCCATAACTAAGCAATAAATTAAGATATAAAGCTGTAGCAAGGGGCATCTGTAAGCAAAATTTCTGGAAAAAGTGGATTTGACCCCGCTCTGTAACAAGTTTAATGTATATAAACCACTTAACCTACAACAACCAAACTTTCTGTGTAAAAATCTTATGAAAACTTCTACCGACAGTGCGAAAATGTGTGAAATCGGAGGATAACCCCGCTAATAAGGGTACTCGTTAAAACTACCAAAGTGCGATAAATCAATAACTAAACACGCCAGACATTAAATTTTACCACCGAGATGGTATGAGGGAATCTTATGGGAGCTGGTGTGAACGATGGGCGTAGCACTTTTTGGTGAAATCCCCTATCTCGGGACTTAACCAGCCGATTTCGACGAAATTTGGTACGTAACATTCTTCTTTCATTCTTACATCACTTTGTTCTTATATCGAAAATGGACGAATTCGGGCAGCAATCACGTCTACTTCCCAGTTAGCACAATATTAATATAACGGGATAAAACCTTGCACGAATAATGTCTTTAATGTGTGCCACCTTATGACCAAAAATTTATTAAATCCAATAAAAACTGTTCAAGTCCCTAGGTACCGAATATCTAGACCCCGGTACCTATAGTTGACTTTTGATTGAAAATGTCGGTCAATGTGTGATATATAAAACTTAAATTAAAGAGTTATCCTTCTCATATCATGGTTTGTCTGTATATTAAAAATGGGTTGAATAGGGTTAATATTTCCCTGAGCCCCCATATACCTAATATAAAGATTTTCAAACTTCCAGTTGACTTTATACCGCATATATCGGTCAGTATGTGAGTTATCTCAATGAAAATGAAATATCATCTTTTACTCATAACAGTCAGTTTCTGTGCCGAAAATAGATAAAAATGGGAGAAACCTTGCCTAGCACTCATATAACTAACATCAGTATTTTCGAACATCCGATTGACTTTACTCCATATACAAGGTGGTTTCCAAAGTAAACAGGACTTTTTGAATCTAGCGCCCTTGGTGGCGCCATCTATATGTCGACGTAAATGACGATCAACAAGTGGGCGAATCAAGATCCGTGATCACCGGAAATTCCATCGAAACTGTGCGTGAATTCATCAAAAATCAGCCGAAATCATTATTGAAATTCATGGAAATGGAATTACATATCTCCAAAACATCGATTTATTGCATTTTCACCGAACATTTGGGCTTACGAAAAGTGTGCGCACGGTTCGCTCTGCACAAATTGACTGACGACCAATAATTGCTCAGAATCCATCGACGCTAGTGACCGATTATTTGACCAAAAATCACATTTTAACCATTAACCACTCCCCGTATTCACCTGATATGGCACCGTGCGACTTCTTCCTTTTCGGAAAAAAGCATTTGCTCATGAAAGCAAAGCGTTATGCAGACGTAAGTTAAGGAACGTATTCCTTATAATAGTAACAAACATGAAAACAACCTTTTGTTTCAGTAAACAGAATGCAGAAACAACCTTGAGTTGGAACAATTAAAATGCACTATCACTACAACAAACAATCTTAAACAAACAAGTATCAAAACAACATTGAGTTTGAATCTAAGCAAGCAATATATATGTAAACAAACCTAACCAAATAATATAATCTGTATCTTAGTAAACTCTCAACTAGTAATAAGTAAACATACTAGTTAGTATAAATAGAAGTAAGAACGATGTAATAAGTTAGTCTTAAGAGTATAAATAAAGAGCACACATTTCAGTGCAGCTCAAAATATATTCTTTTGACTCATTTTTACTTATGGTAAAAATTAACTGGGGGCTCAACCGGGATGGCAAATTTATTTGCTATCCAAAAAGCCAGATTTTATTTCGAAAGGAATAAATCAAAAAATTCCACGGGAAGTAGGACTTCCAGCACTAAATGCCTGAAAAAAGTGCAGAAACAAATGGCAATGGATATAAGTCCTGTAACAGCGGACAATACTTCCAGAATGAATCAATAGCAGATCCTGAAAAACCGGGCAGCGGCGAATTCAGCAGGATTCACAACAGACCCTGGAACAGCTTACAGCGGCAATTCCTGAAAAAGTGGAACAAGGTAAAAAGTATATGTCCTGAAATAGTGGATAATACTTTCACCAAGATTCGCAATAGACTCTGAAACAGCGGACAATGTTGAATCCTGGAAAAGATAATACAAAAACACCACATTCCCATTAAAAGGAGACACCAGCATCACTACATACAAAATTAAAGTATGGGAAAGAGTAAACAAATACCAACGAAGAACTCTTTGAGATCAATCTCAACAACGACAACCTCCATCAGTTCCAATGGACGTGGAACGACTTTGTCAAAGAAAAAATTCAGCAATTGTTAAATGACGGAATAACATAGACAATAATTCCAAAAAAGGCACCGAAAACAAGGCAAGCCAAAAAGGAAAATTGTTGTTGAATTCTCGAAAATTAATGCTTATTCAAAAGGAACTAAAAGAAAATATCATTTGAAACACGTAAAATTAATTAATTGTAATATAGAAATGTATTAATTGTAAACATGAAAAATTAATCAAACACGAAAAGTGGAAATTTCCACAAACACAGCCAATAATTCCAAAAAAAAAAGCACCGAAAACAAGGCAAGCCAAAACGGAAAATTGTTTTTGAATTGTAGAAAATTGAAGCTAATTAAAAACTAAATTATAAGAGAAAAGAAAGCATCATTAGAAACAAGCGAAAATAATAATTTACTAATATAAAAAGGTATAAATTACAAACACAAAATATTAATCAAACATATACAATAATTAATTATTATAAGCCGACTCAAGCCTAGATGTTTTGAAATGAGGACATTTTATTTTAATTAAGGGGAGAGTTAAGCAACGTATTCCTTATAATAGTAACAAACATCAAAACAACCTTTTGTTTAAGTAAACAGAATGCAGAAACAACCTTAAGTTGGAACAATTGAAATGCACTATCACTACAACAAACAATCTTAAACAAATAAGTATCAAAACAACATTGAGTTTGAATACCACAACAACTTTATCTTAAAACAAAGCAATTGTATCTAAGCAAGCAATATATATCTAAACAAACCTAAACAAATAATATAATCTGTATCTTAGTAAATTATCAACTAGTAATAAGTAAACATACTAGTTAGTATAAATAGAAGTAAGAACGATGTAATAAGTTAGTCTTAAGAGGATAAATAAAGAGCACACATTTCGGCGCAGCTCAAAATATATTCTTTTGACTCATTTTTACTTAAGGTAAAAATTAACTTGTAGGAGCCATTCAAAAGGCTTGCACCGGGATACTGGCGGCCACACCGGCCAACAAGCTAAAACACTCATTCGACATAATTTTGCATCGTGCAAAAAGCTGTACAAGTACTGAAGCAGAAGGAGACTATTTTGATTAAAGTAAAAAAAAAAATAACATTTTAACTATTAACCACCTCAATAAACCCAGGGAAATTTGTTTTAGTATGTGGCATGATAATAGTATAGATAAGATATACTACATATAATATGTATGGTGATTTTCGTTTTTTTCTATGTGTCTGTCAGTATATGAGTTATAGTATATGTATTTATAAAATTGCTTGTATTTCGATCCCCTTGTTTACGTTTTACACCTTAAGCTATTCCCTGGCCTTTATTCTTGCAAGGTGTAAGAGTATAAAATGTTCGGTTGCACCCGAACTTAGCCTTTCCTTACTTGTTCTATTTATACATTTTTAAACATAACCTTAGAATTGTGAGAGGAAAGAGGATTCACTTTTAATTAAGTATCACAAGAGGATCAGAAGCCTGCTACGTCCTGGATATAGCTGATTGTAGGTACTTGCAATATAAAAGATGTCTTGATCTTATATTGGATATTAATTTAGAAAATCTTATATCCAATTCGTAATCAGATACCCCAAGAACCACAGAGTAACAAGTTTCAAGGAAATACGTCAACATTAAAAAAGGGTAAAAAGTTGTGTTTGACACTCGAAATCCACCATGGTTTTTGAGGTTAGAAAAAAATCATGACGTTAGTGGGCAAAATGGAATTCGAATTCGAACTTAGCAACCCCAAAAACTTAGACTACACCAATTCCCAAAACAGGCGGTTCTACGTTACCGGAATTGATCCGGATTTTATAAGGCCAAAGAGTGATATTTCGGAGATCGGGGTTAGTTTAGATCGGTCTGTTTTTTTGATCTTATACTACACCAGGTTTGGTGAAAGGATTCCCAGAACTATTTTTTGTGGACCTGTGTCAGACCATTTTTTGCCACTCTCCAAAAAAATTAGTTGTTAAACTATATTTATATATTATGCAAGTAAGAAAGTATTAAAGTAAAGGTGGAAACGCATGTTTTATACCTTTTCATGATCAAAGGTATGGAAATATTTTCGCGTGCTGGTAAAATTTTATATTAAAAAGCGATGTACATATTTGAGATTCGTTATTCGACGAATGAATGGATTCCTATCATAATCATTAAATTATGCTTGAAAAAACATTTACATCCAACTTTATTAAAATAGCTCACACACTGACTGATATATTGGAATAAAATCAGTTACAATAACAAGAACATTATAATAGGTATATATGGTTTCGAGTAATTGCACTCATATTTACACTACGTGCTGAAGAACTTGCTATAAATTTTTCCGAAAGTGTGGATAGCATGGCTTTGTAGTCTGTGAGATATACACTGTTGGACAAAATTCACAGTCATTTAGTATTTGGTGTTTGAAGATTTTAACAATTTATTAAATTTTTTATATATGTATATAACTTTTTTTTTAACTTTTATACACAAATGTATAAATTTAAAAATTATAATGAGTATTTCCTACGGACAAAAGTCACCGTCAATTTATATAGAAATTTTTTATTATGGGGGGGAGAAAATATATTTTACATATGTTTTATGTATAAATAAGCCCGGTGTCAGCATGAGAGGAGCAGGGACTGTACAATTCCGAAGTACATACAAACCGGTGACGACTTTGCAAAGGTATATTTCAGGAATTTGTTTCACCTATTTGTTAAACAAGTTTTGTCAAGCCTTTATTACTATTAATAAAAAGGTATTGATATATTTGCCTTATCGGCATGATCTCGCGCGATGTTGTTTCTTTCCAGTCAACAACAATATCAAAATTCTGCTGTGAAACGCTAGCTCATGGAACCAAACCTTTTACGCTTCGAGGCCACTCCTACTTAACAAATTTTTTTTTTTACTAAAAATACCTCTCCCTACTATGACATTCTACACTATTTTTGTTAACTTAATTTATGTCTTGGTTACGTAAGTTGCATTACATATTTCCGGATTCGACAAAAAAATATTGTTATTCGAAATATGCTTTATTGTTTTTCAAAATATTCTCCATTAAGATCTATACACACTCTTTTGAACCAATTGTCGAAACATTTTTACAACTCTGATTGAGTTATTTCCAAAACATGTCTTTTGAACGCATCAATTCTCTCTTTTGGTGCCGAAAAACGTTGACTTCTTAGTTTATTTTTTACGAAGAAAAAGAAGAAGATGGACTCTTGATGAGTTAATCCACGTCGACAGTTGTAAAAAAATATCGCGCGAAAATGTTCCAAACTTAATTCCATTTTTTGGTCGAGAACTTTTAAGTTACGGTAAACAACACAAACAGTACTTGTATGTCAAAACGTTTTTTTTGATGGTATGTATAAAAACGTCGAATTTCACGATTAAATTTTGAGTTTCCACATTGCAGCACTAGTGTTGCCAAATGGCGAAATATAAAAGGCAACCTACGTATAGCACTTTATAGTTTCGAATATCGGTTTTTGTGGCAATTGTTCGATTTTGCTCAACTGACATAACAACCTCTTCGTGAAACCATGTACTGAGTCTCATCAAGATAACTCAAATTTTGCTATGCTATCGCTTTGACGAACAAAGAGACATCCGGAATTTAATCCGTTTTAAACCATTTTGATAAATTTATATTTATGTAGTTTAGATTTAGGTGTTAATTGTGCAACATATAACGAGAAAATAAAAATGAGTAAATATACGTATGATATACATATGTCACCAAATATGCAATTTACCAGCAATTGTGAACTTATATAAAAGCTTATACTTAAAAGCTCTTCGAAACATTTTGTCAACATGACTTAAAAAATTAATAAATGAAATGAAAAATAAAATATTTTTCACACATTTTTTTCTTGAAATGCATGTAATGCCTTATTTTATGAAGGTCTTTTTAAGCATATTTTACCCAAGTCAGTTTTTGTGAAGAAGATACATAATTTTTGCATTATGTGAAATAATGTCATTTTCTTTCTCCATTACGCAAGTGCCAATGAAACAGATCCCACTATATGCGTTTACTACAATTCAATATGTGCCATCAACATAGTACACATAATACCAAATGTTGTACCAAATATCTGTCACAGGTATTAGTATATGTCAATTGCGCGTATTAGAAATATCATGCGTAATTTCTTCATAGTTGTTGTAGGTGGTGCCGGTATCTGTCGTTCGCGAATTAAATATTATTAAGAATTTATAAAATTCAATATATAAGCTTTTCGTAAATAATCACTTGAGATAAGCGAAAAATACCAGCAATGCCTCTATCAAATAGATGTTAAGCTAGTTTATGTTAGAGTGCTCATCCTCCGAGACAGCGGATCGGCTTGAGCGTATCACAAATCTGTCTAGATATTTTATTTCTACTTCCGCTATTTCACCTGCATGTTTTAAGGCGAGAGATCCGAGATATTTGAGCCTTATTCTGGCGAAAGGACATTCAAAAAGGAAGTGTTGCGGTAACCTGCGCTGCCTGAGCTCGCCTGAGGCCCAACCACCCAGTAGTAAATCACCAGAAGTCAGTGGAGCTCTTATTCGTTTCCTTTCTGTAGCTAGAGAAACTGAAGCAAGCCTATTAGCCATACAGCAATTCACTGAGGATAGGCACCCAAGACAGTGTAATCATGGAATAACTCGATGTCTGAAGTAAGGTTTCGACACATCATTTCTTAGTCTCGAGCGTAAGGTCAGGGAGTTCAATGCTTAAGTATGTCATGTCATGTTTATGCTTCATTTCTACGAAACGGCTAAGTTTATCCCACGTTTTTTAACACTTCTTCACCACGAGTTAAATAGTCTACTCAGATAGAATATGCGATATACACTTTCTTTACATATGTCGACGTGTTAACTCGGGCGTACTTTAGGAATAAGTTGAACGTCAAATCAACCGATTTCTTGCGACGGTATTTATTGTTGTGATAAATTGTTTGCGAAATTAACAATAAATATTTTGTCTATCCGCATTTATTGCCTGTTTTGCACATATTTAAAGAAAATCATAAAAAAAATGCATTTTCTTTCTATTCAGAAGACATTAAAGAGCAGATTTGTGTTTAAGCTGATTAAAATAGGTCTCCCGAATTTGTCAAAAGCGTAATTATTTATCAAAAAGCTTACCATAATTAATAAAAGTTATCGCTATACTTTAATTTCCCACTAATTAAAGTCCATGTGAAAAAAATGAGTCAGCGAAATATAACATAAGTGCACTTTAATATGTAGCTACGGCAGTTGCTTTGTTCAACTCGAGTGGAATATTTGCCGTTATTGTATGATATTATAAGCTTTATCAATATAGAATATAACCGTGTAGAAATGAAGCATAAAAACGGTATGTACTCTAGTGATACTAAGATAATGATACACAATAAATTTGGATTTAAAATTTGCGAGTGTTTGCAAAGGTATGGGGTTTTAGCTAAAAAAGTTCGGTGTCACTTTGTCCAAGTTCCACACCAAGTCAGATACTGGCTTGTAGAACCATCTTTATGAGTAAACGCAATTTTCTCAGTATTCAACATAACCTATGTACATATGTATTGCCGTCATTTTCACACTGAGGCCATGAGCCAAACAGTTGCATTTTTCTGTGTAGACTTAAGGTCATTTACTACGAATGTAAACAAATTTTAAATTTTACTGTAAAGAAGAGTGCAAAACAATCACAATTGCGTTGCTTGAATTTTTATTTTGTTAATTGAATTATTTGAAATAAATACAAATTTACGAAAATATTTTGCTTTATCAATAACAATATTAATGAAACAAGAAAATTGCATTCGTTTATGGTTGTATTAGTAATTGAGAACTTTAGGAAACGTGCTATCTTCCCTTTATGATACTTGCATTTGATATTCTATGCAATCATATATATGTACATAATTATATCGTTACATGAAGATTTGAACGAATTTTTGAGGATCTGGACATAAGGTTCTCTTCCAGCCACTTTCAAAAATTTAATAAAATCCATGATCTATATTAATGTTTTTTTTAATCTAAATAAAGCTAAATCTTATACTTTTATTATCTCTTCATGATTAATGTCAGTTTTTCTTAATGATTCCATTTAAATAAAAAACATATATAATCATACTACTAAATACAATTTAGCTAATTTAATTACATTTGCATAAGTTGTTAAAATTTTACCCAGCTTTGAGCTGGGTAATATTCTGACGTTCGTTGGCAGAATTTTAATTTTTCTATCCTTATATAATGAAGAATTAGAGGTAAATGTTTACAACGAAGATGACTAAGATGGCTGCAGTAGTTCGCGACATGTCTACATATACGGACATAAAAGCTTGTAGACGGCGGGCTATTTTAACAAATGGTTAATTACGTTTACAACTGTTTCCTGTGACTCTTTGTACCAATATTCAGTTTAATAGCTTAATTTGCGACTTAGTTATAACACTGTAAACGAGATATTGTGAGAGTAACAATGGGCAGTTGTAGGTAGCAGAAGGAACAAGTATATTCAACGAATCTCAATATATTGTCCATTTATCAATTCGTCTGTTTATCCTGATCGCTCTTGCCAAATTTCATCAATTAAAACAAAGTAAGATTAACCAGGAATAATGTTGACTGAAACTTAAAGAATTATATGGGTTTGATTTATATTCCCTGTCTTTGACACTGTGCGAAGCCAACGTAATCAGAATTTCGTCCAACTAAGTTAAGTAACATATTTTCCACAAAAATTGAGATATCCCAATGTTACTCGGTACATGTATTTTGTGGCACCCAAGGGAGTTTGGCATTGCAGATGGTCGGAATCGTAGCATAGCCACGGCCACAAAATTCTGTTAAACAAAAACATTTAAAGTACTATTACTAATCTATAAATTTAGATATAAAATTTGAATTTACGCAATTGGCGAAATCACGCCTTCATTTCTTATATCAAAATTGTTAATTCCATATGACTCGCTAACTTCACAGAATATAAATGGAGCACCATTGAAATTATTTAAATAAAACTTTGCATAAATTGTGTCCGTGAAGTGTTCCATCTTCAAAAATACTTGAAATCGGACCATCACTTTTCAAGATCACCTTTTGTTACCGAGAGTATCAAGTAATCTGTAAGGTATAAATGGACATAATCGGATAAATGGACAAAATGGCGTCGAAATTATACCTAGCCTCATTATGTGTTACTGGCAAAAATAGATAAAATAAATACTACCCTTTACTCCCATATTTTAATGAACGAATTTCTCGGACTTTGATTCTTGTAAGTTGGAAGAGTATAATTTTCGGTTACACCCAAACCATGTGCTTCCTTACTTGTTATATATAAGATTTACAAAATTACTTTATTTATTCCAATTTTTTGTAATAAACATAAATTGTAGTTTCATATTTTCGCATTCGATTACAAATTGTTTATATGTATATATTTGCACAGGCATTTAATTAATCAAAGAGTGATAGGTTTCCTTGTAATTTCAAATAAAAGGAGTGCAGTATTATAACTTTTTTGCTGAAAAGGTATTATGTATTAATGGAAAATATTAGGGAAGACTTTTAAGAATAGTATAGAAATTAATATATAAAATCAGGTACTATTCAGGCACAACAAAAATAATGATCAAACTAATGTAATAAATAATATTTATCAGACATTCCAAATTTTCTATTTGGGAAAATGCTATGCTGTGGGAAGAAGAAGTACAAAATGTTGATTATAAATACCGTTGATTTTTCATTGAAAATATACATTATAAGAGGGGTTTACTACTTGGCAATTACTGTATTGCTTTTTTGAAGGGCAGAGAAGAAGTCTTATTATTGGAATTAGTACCAAATCTTGGCAATGCCATTAAATACATACGTATGCTGTCTAAAATTTTTATAATACAAGTAGGTGCAAAATTTTATGAAAGCATTTTTATGCAGATAGCTAATTTCGTCTAAATTCGCATTTGCCTCCATTTTTATATATACTACTGTGATCAAATTTAAAGGTGAGTTTTGTCCATTTCATCTCCTTCAAAGTAATCCCCTCCCGCTGCAATACACTTATGCCAACGAATTTTGCTGTCATCATAGCACTTGAAAAAATCTTCCGTCGTGATGGCCATCAGAGCCTTCTTCAATTCAGCTTTTATATCTCCAATTGAGTCAAAAGGGTGTCCTCGGAGCGGTCATGTGAATTTGCTGAATAGCCAAAAGTTGCTCTAAAGTAAATCAGGCAAATGCGGTAGTTACGGCACGATATTAATTGAAAATGTGGCGAAATTATCATATTGCACTTCTTTGTTCAATAAATTCAGACATAGAAAAATGGAAGAATTCACTTTTAGAGTCTCACAAAACGACGCATATCTCAAATACTAATAAATATTTTGACGTAAAATTTAGCATAGATGTCGCTAACAGTACTACCAACTTACAGAATTTGCCGAATCGAAAAACACGCGAAGTAAAAATTAAAAATTCACCTTTCAATTTGATCACAGTACTATTTTGAGCATTTAATAATGTTTTGATATAACAACAAATAGTATTTTGATCAAAACTACGCTCATAAAAGTTCCCCACTGAACTTTGTTATATTTATTCAAACGAATGAGGATAATAATATCCTACATAATTTATTTAAGACAATGTGTGAAGAAAGACTGACAGGCTTGGCAACATTGTCAATTGAAAGTGAAGTGACACAAACTCTTGAAACAGTTGAGCATGACTTTTCCAAATTAAAGAAAGCATTTAAACTACTAATTATAATGTTTTTTAATAATTAAAAGTTTAAATTTGTTTTTTGTTTAAAGGCAAAATAGACTTAGAAGGGGCGCAGAATTTGGCATTACATTAGGACGGAAAATATTTTCAGGCCGGCCCTGAATTTAACCAATGTTTATTGGAAATGTGTCACTTTCGATGAAATAATTGTGATTTTCTCACTGTTATTGGATGTTTTAACTCAAAAATGTTTCTTAATTTCTCTAATTAATTAGAAAACTAATAACATTTGATAGTTTGCTTGTTTTCGAGTTGTGAAGCTTATGTATTTAATATGCGATATGTTAGTAAGGCACCTAATAGGATTGTACTGCATTCACGGTTTTAAAATTGTAAATTACGTAAAACTATAAAATGTTCGGTTACACCTGAACTTAGTCCTTTCTTGCTGGTTAATTACGATAAGGTACTGCCAGTTGTCCGAAAACCTTGTGAACAGCACTTATTATAAAATGCACTTGATCACTCGATTTTTTTCGATTTTAATGCATGTTATAATGAATGTGCGTGAGTGCGATAGCGTGAATAAATTGTGTATTCTGATTACACCCATGCAGATCACTGATACATATTTATACATACGTAATATTGCAATATATATTGGATAAAAAACATATAACAATGATACATACATACATATAATTTAAATAAAAATTCGCAGGCATACACGTTAACATTCAAGGATATTATACTGACATAGAGGTAGTAAGGTAAACAGACAGACATTATGTACTCACAAGTGAAACTTCTCATTCCACACAGGATTTAACTCCTGCGGCATTGTACGTGTACGCTTTTTCACCTTGCTAACTTGCACCGTCACATAGGGATCACTGGTACCGCTTTTATCCTTCGCTATCAGGCCTTGAGCACATATCACTGTAGAATTACATATACATATTTTTTAATTCAAATCTTTTTTGTCAAAATTTATTACTTGTGGATACACGTTTTCGTTTCATTATCAAGAATCGAAAATTAAAATTATATTTGTACGAATATTTAAATACATCTAAATAGGAGTATAGTATGTCTGCAGATTTATAAAATAAGAGTATTTACTAATAAGTAGTATATGTGAGTGTTATTTAAGTTTGATGATGGTTAAATATAAAGTAAGAGGCTTTGTCAAAATTTTGTTGTTGTGATGAATATGAATTTCTAGTATATTTATGTTCATGTGATATAACTATTTAGTTAGTATTTATCTATATGATGAATAATCGTAGTGGGAAAATATGATATTAATGAGCTTGCTGAAATAAGATGAGGTTGGGGAAAACGATTAGACGGTACGGTATCATGCTATATAAAATCATGTAATATAGTACAACAACTGTATTTCCCGCATGCACCTTTAAATCAGTATGTAATGCTTGCATTCCTTTTTGGAAACATTACTGACGTACCATAATTACTTAAATATATAGAATTGCATTATCAGATATATGTTCCCACTGCCAATCTTCTCAAAGGACTTTATTATAATATGTTTACTCTTACAATGTATATACATTTGTATTATAAACATTAAATAGCAAAAAAATATTATATGTATTTATTTATGTATTTGCACCGACTTAGGGTCGTTTTCTCCATGGTTAGCTTAACCACGACTAATTTTTTCGGTAATAACCTTTTTTTAACCAGAACGTAACTGACAGATGGCTGCTAATCAGACATTGAGAAAACGGCCCTTAATCTGCAATTTGTGGAAAATACATACATACATTTATAATAATAGCTCTGTTGTTTCCACGGGTGTATATTTCTTACTTTAATAACGTCTCTGTTATTTATGTTTACTGGTGGTGTAACTATGTCTAGATTACATTTTGTAAACCAACTTTAAAATTATTGTCTCTGTTTTTTATAATTTTCTATAAGACGAAATGTAAAAACTAAAAATTGCATATGGCAGCAGAGAGAGGAAACTTTAAAGGTATACGGATCCTAGAACGCGGACCAAACAAACGCATATCAGAATGTCTAGAGCATATGGGAAGGGTTTGACGACAAACATTGGACAGGGGGTTCTAAGGACAACAGATGTGTGATCAATTAAATGCAACTTCACACTGAATGCATTAAGGCCATTGCCATCATATGAGCATTGCTCCAAACATTCTCCCGTCGTGATACCTGACAGTGGTACCGAGGTTAAGGTTCAATACTAACACTGACTGGCCTCGATGCTTCCTAACCAATATTACGGAAAGAAATGGCGTAATGCGATTTGACTACCAAGTTTAGTAGTAGTTTATGTTATACAGTAGCGGATTATTCTCAAAGTGCCGAGAAACATGTACGTGGCAATTTTAAATAAAGTAAACACATGAGATCAGTGCTTGGCATTTCATAACACAATTTTGCTAGTTGATTTCATACGTTTACTTATACTCCTAATTAAGCTATTTTTGTTTATAAGCGATTTTTGTGGTTATTTAAAGACAATAAAGTTAAGATTTTTAGGGTTCAATATATATTTTTAATAATAAAATTAGGTGTATGAAATGAATGAGATGGTGTCATGGCGCCCCGGATTCATAGCAAATCCCGCCATAGCTGTTCCAGGAGTTTATTGCGGTTTAGTTTCCGTCGGACAAGATTTAAGTTTGTGTAACGAATGTGTTTTAATGTATAAAATCCCTTCCTAAAAATACATTTGAGGTTTCCCAAGAACTTTAAATTATCTCAAAGCCCCTCAAATCAAGAATTTACGAAGTAACACCAATATTAAAATTATGTTGGAAAGAAAAAAGGAAGAAATTATGGATTTGCCACTGATAATGTTATATACTACTGTGCCCAAAAAATAAAGACATTTGAATTTAAACTGCGCGCGTCTAAGGATTTGGAGAACTATTTTTTTTTAGATTGGTAGTACTGTCAGTCACATTTATGTCAAATTTCATGTCAAAATATTCATTAGTGTTTGAGATACGTGTCGTTTTGTGAGCTGCTAAAAGTGAGTTTATTTCCTGCTGCGGAAACGTTGAGGATGGCGCAGAGAGCCTTTGGTGATGAGGCTATGTCTAAAAAAAATTTTTACAAGTGGTGTAGTAAGTTCCAGGCCGGCCGTGAACGTGTCGAAGACGAAGAACGTCCAGGGGGACCATTAACCTCAACCGACAAAGCTCACGTTCAACAAATCAAAGATTTGGTGTTGAAAAGCCATCGACATCCAAAGGTTCAGCCAATACTATTTGGAAGATGTTTTGGGCCTCAAGCGCGTCAAATCTCGACTGGTACCGAAAACATTGAATTTTTTGGAAAAAAGGCGTCGCGACGATGCTTTTCGACTACCAGGGTATCATGCAATGCATTATAACTGGCGATGAGAATTGGATCTATGCTTACGACCTTGAAACAACCGATCAATCGAACGAATATCGTGCCAAAAGAGAGCCGAGACCAAAAAAATCGCGTCAAAGACGCTCAAAAATTATGGTCATGTTGACTGTTTTCTTCGATTATCGTGGTGTTTTGCATTATGAATTCCTTCCAACGGTCAGCAAGGAATATTATTTGAACGTTATGCGTCGTTTGCGTAACGCTATCCGCCTAAAAAGGCCGGAATTATAGAAAGACAATTCTTGGTTTTACACCACGATAATGCACCATCCCATACTGCCCTCATATCGTTCCGCAACCACCGTATTCACCTGATCTGGCGCCGTGCGACTTCTGGCTGTTCACCAAGCTCAAAAGACCGCTCCGGGGATACCGTTTTTATACGATAGAGGAGACTCAAGCCGCAGCGAAGACGGCCATCCCGGAAAGTGACTACAACCAGTGTTTCGAAGATTGGAAAATCCATTGGCATAAGTGCATTGCATCGGGAGGGGATTACTTTGAAGGGGATGGAATTGATTTGGAAGAATAAATAAAGAATTTTCAAATAAATACAATGTCACCTTATTTTTTTGGCACAGTAGTATAAACTATGTCTCCAAAATTGTAAAAATTCCATGTTGACTATAATATTTTTTTAATTTTAAAGTGATTTTTCCTGATATTGTCAAATAATTTGAACAATAATAATATTTTTCTTGCACCCCTGGGTAAATTCTCTCAATACCATGTGCAGTGTATATGTATGTATGTATGTACGGAGTGTGTTCAAAAAGTAACGGAAATTTTAACATTCCTAGCATGTAACTATGTAAATACATGATGAAAGTCGTATTAAGTAAACATATGTGTATGTAACATTCTTTTACCTGCAGTCAGTAAACTACGTTAAAACAAATAATCAGCTGTACTTTTCCAAACAAACAATTGGTATTTTTTAATTTTGATATCTCAAATGACGATAATTTTGATATTTTGAACATAGTCTAGTTGGAAAGCGGAGCAGTCAATGATATATTTATTTTATTAGAAAATTATTTCGTAAAGGTTTTTTCCCAATATATCGTTCGTAGCCATCTGTTAATTCAGTTTTGGCTAATTAGCCAAGACTCCTTTCGGGAAAGAACCTTTTTTTAAACAGAATTTAACTGAAAGACAAACTGAAATGATAACCAGACATTAAGAAAACGTCCTTTTATATTATAAGACCGATGTTTTGCTGTTAAGATAGATTACGGACAGGAACTTCACGTGAAAATTGTTGGTCCACTGCAGGATAGGTAACCACATATCTAATAATCGAATAAAACGATAACATACTAATAAAGCCATTGATTCAAGTACAGAAATTTCGCAAGTGATTAATGCAAGTTCTATAAATATCTTATTTATAATATTTTGAAGGAATTACAAATTTCAATAACTTCATGTGAGTTACTTGAAAATACATACACATGTATATGTTTTCTATACATAAGCCTTAGCGTTACTCTATAGCAATGTATTCGTATATATAACGATTTATTTATACCTATGTATGTATATGCATATTAAATACTTGTGGTATAAATATTCGATTTGATAAGAAACGAAGTGAGCCACACATAATTTGTAAGTGCATTTTCTACGTTGTATTCATTTATCAAAAATTCAATTTCAAGGAAGAAAGAAGAAGAAAAAAACGGAAGCATTCTCTCTAGATATGCTTTTTTATCTTTTTAAATAGAATAAAGTTTTCTTTATTGTTGTAAAAATAACTTTTATTTTCGAAAAATGTCTAAAATAAGCTGAGTTTTTCCAAACAAAAAATTATACAAATTAAATTTTGTATTAATCTTCAAAGAACTTAAATGTTAAAAAAATACGCTAAAAATTGCACCGATTCACAGAATGTCTTTCAAATTTACCAATTGTATAATATTAAAAATATTGCCAATCAATATTCTTACAACAATAAATGTTTAGAAAACCTTTAAAAGTTTTATACTTCATACCAGGATACACTAAACATTGTACGATATATGTGTATATAAAAAAATTATTTGTCATAATTTAAAGCAAATTTCATCGTAAAATGCAACTACATATGAGTTACTAATTATTATTCTCGTTTTCCCCAACACGGTTATTGTGCCAAATAATAACGAAAAATATTTATATATCAATTTATAACATGATCAAATTGGTGAATATCAATACTTTGTTTTTCGTCAAACAGACCGTCCGCCCTTTCGCCACGAAGTAAAAGTTGGAAGTACATCTTATAAAAGAACTGAATCTACATGACGACTTGACTTCAGCAGTAAATTACATTGCCTACTTGAGCATAAATGATTTCTGATTACTTATGTAACAATGCTCGATTAAGAAATTGATTTCAAGTAGCATTCACATTTTACATTGGGGCCTCTTGACGATCAAGTTAACACAGTTGATCAAAATTTTTTCAAAAAATATCATGCAATGGTCGAGAATATGAATATTTTCTTACATTCATGGATCGATATCAAAATATAAGTATATCAATCAATTTCTGAAGAAATTGAAATGTCTGTGCCCTCGAATGTCAGAACAAAAAAAAGTAATTTGGAATATACTCTAAAGTTGTTTTCGAACAACTCAATTCATCTCTTCATTTCCATTCCATCTTGCTATTAAATTATTCATTTCGTTCAAAACTTTCACGGCTTTTAAGTGGTTTCCATGACGATGGCATCTTGAAACGATTATTGTTTATCAAGTTGCTTGCAGTCCACGTCATGACTATCGATTTAAATCAATTTTGAAAAGTTGTTTGAGTGATCAACTTGAAAAAGTTCTTGATTGTGTAACTGCAGAGTAAAACAAAATTTAATCCGTTTCCATGACAGTCAGGTCTAAGGATCGGAACGGACCTGGATTTTTATCCGGCCAAGGACTGTCAACTCGGCACCATGTCTCGATATCAGGAATATTTTCTGTCGTTACAACAAGTTAAATACTATTATTTTTCAAAGAGATGCTACGGAGTAATAACATATTTTCTATAGAGTTGGTCTAAATTTCTCAGTGAATTATAGTGGATGGCTGACTTAAAATTTATAAAACACTTATGTGATGTTAATTGTCACTGAAAAGAATACGGAATTTATTTACTTTCATTTATTTTGATTTATACACATTTAAGAACAAGTATTTATGTGATAAGAATTTAGTAGCCCTTTCCCTTTCTTAACTAAAAATAGAAAAAAAGCTAGTAAATGAATTAAACTTCAATAATTTAATAGGAATTACTAAAGGCTGCTGAGAATGGTTCATAACGTGTCTGAAGGATTATTTATTATTTTTCAATCTGTATAAGTACACGGACAGACGGTAAATAAATATTACAAAAAATAATTTTTATTTATATATTATAAACATTATATTATATATCGTAAAATGTGGAATTATATATTCTGGTATTGCAAGTAAAAATGAGATGCTTTTTGCATATGATCGGTATGTGAGTGGTATGTTAGTGTTGCTTAGGAATCAGTGATAATAAACGTAGTTAGAGTTAATTTAATAAAGAACATTTGGTCGCACTAAAAAATAAATAAGTTTAAATATCAATTCCATTACCACATTCATTCAGCATTTAGAAGATATGTACATACATAGATGTTTTATTCAGGCCATTAAATATTTTTTATTTATACACTTGTTTTATTTTCATAAAATATGTTTGTGTAAGTATCATCCAAAATAAATTAAACATAAGCCAAATATGAGCCAAACACAAACAGCTACGTATGTATATAGAATTGGACTTATATAGCAATAAAAGGTGTAAGCAGAGGCAGTTAAGGATATTTAGAAAAACACGATTAAGCTCGCAAACTTACGTCATAATTATATTGTAAACTGATGATTATACAAATTATCTATATATTCTGAATATTTGATAGTTATGCACTTGAAATTGCTGTTGTGAAAAGGAAGTTTTTAGATTTAAGACACGTTCGTAGCATAGAATGAAAAATATGTAACATTGATAACTTATCAGATCATACGCAAATAAGAGCTGATCCGTTTTTAAGCAGAAATGTCCATTGCCCATTTACCTAATTGTTATTGTTTGAATTTAGCGATAAGCAATTTTATATCATGTCAGATTGGACGCAGCAGAGCTAAGCGAACACATACATTCGTTTTTGTTAACGGTGCCTCGAGAAGTTTCTAATATCCGGTTGGGTATTAACTAAATAAATGTATAATGTTTTTTTGATTTTTGCATAAGCAATTTTATAAAATAGAATTTAGCTTGTACTCCGGTAACAAACTACTGAACAAAACTTATTTTATTTTAAGAATAAATAATAAGTAAATTTTGTAACAAACTAATGTTGGTGCAGTTTTGCTTAAGAACTGTTTCAAAGTTATGTTGCGACTTAAATAAAAGATACCAGGGTATACATTTTGTAGAAAAATTTAGGAGTGTGGCACCACATTATCATTAAAATATATTAACAAAAATGTATTTTACGAAAGATTGCAAAGTGATTGAAATGTGAGAACAATGCAATTTTGCTCCTTATTATATCTTCATGTGATTGATTTATACAATATAATTGTACATTAAAATCACGCTTCGTGAAGATCAGAAAAATTCCCGAGGAAAGTTTAAAAAGCACAAATTCGGCACCTCTAGCTTTTATACCCAAAGTATTTATATAAGGAACATAAAAGACTAAGCAGACAGGAAAAATGTAAAAAATATACTTATTATTTGGAGAATTCATAGTGTAGACAGAGTTAATGAAATGCTTTGGGTATAAATCATGTATTTTGGTCGTCTACGTGCACTGAGAGTTTTATCAGGGATAAAGGAATGCCCAACTTATTCCAGTATGAGAGCGTCTTGGTTTTAGGGTAATAAAAAAACTTGAAATATGAAGACTATTATAATAAATATAGTAGTAGTTTTTATACAGTTTAATATCATGGTGGAGAAATTTTAAATCGACCTTTTAATATTAATTACTACTAAATTGAAAAAAAAAAAACATTATTAATCGTTGACGTGCGGGTGACATACTTTATTGCAATGTATAATACTGTAGTAAGTTTATGAATGAATAGAAAAATTACACAAAAAAAAGGATGTGGGTCCAGTTTTGAGAATATTTTGAGAACTTCTTCTGTAGTGACTTCAATGTCATGACGCTTGTGCAGCAACGCCAGGCCGATCAATCTATCTTGACGCATGTTCGTCCTCAGCCACGTTTTTATGCGGCGAAGTGTCGAAAAAAGCGTTCAGAGCTTGCATTCGTCACAGGAAGTATGCAGAATACAAGGTGCGTTTCAAAGCAAAAAGTAGAACAAATTGTATTTTCAACAAAATCAATTTATTTTATTCAAAATAGTCTTCTTCTGCTTCAATACAGCTTTTTGCAGGGTCCAAAAACATATCAAATAAATGGTTTAACTCGTTGGCCGGGATGGCCGCCAATGTGCCGGTGCAAGCCTTTTGAATGGCCTCATCGTCTGCATAACGCTTTCCTTTCATAGGCAAATGCATTTTTCCGAAAAGGAAAAAGTCCCACGGTGCCATATCAGGTAAATACGGGGAGTGGTTAACGGTTAAAATGTGATTTTTGTTCAAATAATCGCTCACAAGCATCGATCGATGTAACGGATTCTGAGCAAATTTTGGTCGTCAGTCAATTTGTGCGGAACAAACCTTGCGCACACCTTTCGTAAGCCCAAATGTTCGGTCGTTTCCATGAATTTCAATAATGATTTCGGCAGATTATTAATGAATTCATGCACAGTTTCGATGGAATTTCCGGTGATCACGGATGTTGATTGGCCCAGATGTTGATCGTCATTTATGTCCTCACGACCATTTTGAAAACTTGAAACCACTCGTGCACTCTCCTACGGGATAGGCAATCATCGCTATAAACTTGTTTCATCAATTGAAACGTTTCGGTAAAAGTTTTACCAATTTTAAAATTAAATGTAATGTTGGCTCTTTGTTCAAAGCTCATTTTCGCACCGATAACACAAACATACTGACACTTAAAACGCAATAACTTATCTTCTAATCCATGAAATGTCATGAAATTCTCACTGGACAACCGATAAAGATAGCAAATTCTAACGCACTAGTCGACATATAGATGGCTCCACCAGGGGGCCTGTTTACTTTGGAACACACTTTATATGAGAAGAAAACCCCGAATTATGGCGTATAGGTCTACATTGCAGGTTTTTAACGTTTCCAATGCAGTAGTTGGTAACTAGTAGTCTATTAACTTTTGCATCTGCCCCCAATGGCACTGCCAGTTAACAAGTTCACTTTTGAGTCTCAAACGTAGCACGAAGTTGTCATTATCCAAAAGGTCTTTAAATCTTTTTTTAAAATTTTCCATTTCTTTGGCTTTCAAAGCACATGCTTTTCTGGAAGCAGCAAACTCAGTTTAAATACATTCAATACTTCTCTAGAAAAGCGCGTCTTCAAATGTTCTCCGATTGTATCTAATAAAGGAATGTACACTTAGACCTTATAGTATTCTGCACAAGTTCTCAAGCAGGAATTTTCGCGTTTTGTTTGTTGGCCGCAGATTCTTGGTGTTTCTTCGTCAAATTTCAGTTCTGCCGACATCTTTTTTTTGTCTGAATAAACGGATCGAAAATGTTCCTCAAATTTGATTCCTTCGCCAGATCGTTCTGAAGAATCACGCTGGGTGAATAGTTAGAGATAAAATATCTCATAGGCAAAAAATTCCAAAAATACATTTTGTAACTTCAGTGGTATCTTAGCATTATTTATTATATTCAAAAATTGTCTTTAATTTTGTTTCTGAAATAAAATGGTGAATTTCTGCATTCTATTTCTATTACTTTATATTTTTTCAGAGTAGTAAAATTATTAATAAGCCAATTAGCCCTTGGGGGAAGGAAATTTACCCCGTCTAAATCCACCACTGTATATATGTAAATATATATCCATTCCACATATGGAGAACTATTTAAATAATTTTTTGTGGTTTTGTAATTTATAAAAACAACTGATTTTTGAACTTTCAAGAGTTAATAAAAACCATTAAACGTACTATCTCTTAATTAAAAATGTTTTTTATCATTTGAACTTTAAAACTAATACTACAAAGCATGATATTACAAAAGATTTTATAATTTAAATTACAATTTCGTGTTTTTCTTAATTTTTATTGTTTTAAAGCATTACTTAATGATTTTGAACAGCAGCACCCAATTTCTCCGTTAACATATTATTTGATAGGATTTCAACCTGGCCATACCTATTTTCCCCCTGCTAAACGTCAAAATCTCCTGAACTTTGACAGTTGACTGAGTTCAGAAGGCTTTAACGTTTAGTAATTGCTCTCGCATTTCAAATGACAGATGAGTTGGGCATCTCTTTATAGGCCCATTCACATACAACTTTTCTCGCTTTGAGTGACAGTTCATACTGAAACAACGAAGTGTATATGTAATAAAAATTGCGACTGTTGCTCGACAAAGCGTATAAAATATTTTGCTTGGTTTCACGTCGAAAGCTTTTTATGTGAATGTACGCAAAAGGTAAACTGGGGCAGATTCGTCTTTGGGACAAATTTGACAAAACCCGTTTTGATATGATGGAAAATTACTTAATAGTCATTATTTGGTCAACTACATATATTTTGATAAAGTTTGGCACTTTTGTTGCGAAAATGAAAAGATCAGCACGTGTTTAAAGAGTTTTAGAAGGTTGTTGCAATTTCGACATGTACTAAGTGCGTAAAGTGCCTATAGAGCTAATTTTAAATAAAATTCAAATCAGGTGATTGCAAAGTTTTCAAAAATATTTATTTAATTTAAGGAAAGTAAAGATAGTATTATTTCATTTGTTGTAATGCAAAAAAAAAAAAATATTTCGATACAAATCAAGTGTTTTCGTTGCTCAGTTGGCAATTTAGAAAAGGGCATATTCAGCACAGAAGAATTAACTGGGGCAGATTTGTCACCTTCTCGTTTAAAGTTCTGTAATTCAGAAATTTGTCTAAAAATTTAAAACTGTAATAATTTGATTTAAACATTGATTAATGGTTTACAAAATTTGTTAAGATTTTCGATTTATACTTAAAAAACATACGATTTTTATAAAAATGTCACCCTATTTGTGCCCCATAACTCTTTACTAAGGAAAGTAGCGATTATAATGCAATAATATTCTTTTAAGGGGGTATTCTACTCTAGAATTTTGAAAAATTCGATTTTTTTCATATATTTAAAGTTTAGACTTTCAAAAATATGACCTTGAAAGGATTTTTCAAAATTCGACTTATTTTCGGAGATACAGCCGATTTTGTGAGGTGGCGTCCGTGTTCACTAGAATTGTCTCCTAAACTTTAAACGCGTTTTTCTCGAAACTACTTTTTTCCACACGGTACCGGCATTATTTCAAGTTCTATACAACCGATTCACTTGAAATTGTGTGAACCTTCTTTATATAATCCTTTATCGTTCCTACCAGCGTCGTGTCAAAATTTTTGTTGTTAATATATTAAAAAAATTCAGGAATTTCAAAAAAAGCGTCAAAAATGATTTTTATTTTCAGGCAGTCGCCATTTTTCAAAAAAATTATTTTTCGTTTTCCCGGACTATAACAGCATCCTTACTGATTAAGAATTTCTTTTGATTTTTTTTTTCAAACCACCAGGAGAGTCAGGAACAACGTCACCAGGATGCGCCATTTTTTTACACCTGTCTTTCCCCCCTCTAATCTATTTAATTTTTAACATTTTTTTGTAAAATTCTTTTTCTGTATTCTTAAAATATCAATAAAAACATCATAAAAAATGGATAGTAAAAATATTTTTGTTTTTTTTTTTTTAAATAAAATTCAGAATACCCCCTTATAATATTTTTAATAATTGAGCGCAGTCGCGCGAAACTACAAAAAAGGCCAATCGCTCTTCAATAAACGAAAATGACATTAAAAAGCACTTTTTTATTGCCCAACTGAGCCTTTCTAAAATTATTTTTCTCGAGAAATATTCTAAGCGGGTTTCGAGCATCTGAAATATTTTGAACATATTCAGTTATGATGACTTTGTCATGGAAAATCTGTCGCAAGAAGGTGTTTTAGGTATGGAGTATGATACCGCTTTAATACAAAGTTTTCTCAGAGGTCATGTTAAGGAAAACATACCGCAAGAAGGCGTTCCCAGTATGAAGGACAATACCACTTTGGAACAAACATTTTACAAAGTTCATAGTAAAACACCTAACGCCATACTCTCCATAAACCGTTGATGTGCCGGGAAAAAACAGTCAGATATTGACAACGTACTCATACAAAAGCGTATATCGAACTTCTCTGTAAAATCAAATGTCTGACGCAAAGCGAAGCAACAGTTCTATGTGAATTGGTCATATCTCTGGTTTTATAACAACAATTTTTGAGGACGATTTTGGCCTACTCTCATATTTGCTAACTACAAAGCGTTACAGTGATAGCTGAAAACACAACTTATGGTCAGTAAAGGCTGGTTAGTTGTAACATACATAAGTAAATAAGCATTGGTGAATTACTATATATAATCCTTACACTTATTTTGCAAAAGTTTTCCTTTTGCGAATATTTTGTGAAAAATATTATAAGATAATTAGGTAGACAGATGGGCAAAGAGGGAAAGTGTAGAGATCGATTTATGTAAGTAGTGAAAATGATCAAAACAACGGCCGGTTCGAGATAGTTCTGTGAAACCGAAAATGTAGACGATTTCATTAGTACTTAAAAAAACTTGAAATTGTTCTAAGAAGTAAGATCTCTCAGAAAAAACGATATACTTAGGTGTGTGAAGGTGAGCATTGCATTATGGTAGCAATTTTTCTAATTTTTTTGAGTATATTCAATGTACTATATATATTTATGCATTCTTAGTCCAACATTATGTGCATATACAAATTAAATAAATATAGAAAGTAAAAATTCTCGAAAAATAAGTTGAACAAATCAACATTTCTTCTAGTATAGGAAGCTTGTGTTATATATATATATATATATATATATTTTTTGTTTGTAGAAATCGACTTGATGATAAACTGGTATAATAGTACATTTCGGATGACTGGTACAAATGTGTTTAATGGTTGGGTTAGTGGCAGGGTAATTTAGGTATTAGTTATAAGGACTTTACGGGTTCAATTAAGTACTATAAGTTTTGGATTATATTTCCCTGTTAAACACCGTGTTGTGCTACTTTTAAATAAATAAATATAAATGTCCATACATATGTTTTTGTTTGCTTTGTGTGTACCTGTAATTGTTAACTTGCATGACCATTTGGATGTTCCCTCAACAGTTGCGAGTTCGGCTTGTTCTAATGAATCTATGTGTGTATCTGGATCCACACCAAATGTCATCCTTCAAAAATCATAAGTATTTATAAATTGGATTTCTTTAGATAACCAGTATAAGTAAATAAAATATTGGTGATGGATTTCTTAAATTACGTTTTCAATTGATTTCATTCTGAGAAGGAAATAAAAACCTGGGCATAATGTATAGACCTAAGAGCAGAACAAAATCATTGCAAAGATGAAAATATAACAAAATTATTACTATCATTTCTGTGTGATGTAAAATATATTAAACCTTTAAAAGGCATTGGATAAAAGGTTTCATTAGGCAGTACAACATAAATGGCACAAAACGAAATATAAAAAAATGTGCTTGAACATGAAACAAAAACAAACATATGTATGTATTAAAAACATACTCTTTGTCATGGTACAGACCTAAAAGAAAACAAATGTGTAGATATACATAATTACTCAAAAATGATAATCTCAAGCAAAAATATGAAAAAAATCATTGTAAAATTTCGCGCTGCTAAAATATTGTACACCTGCAAGGAATTCGTTAGATAGTAAATCTATACGATGTCCAATATTTGAGTACAGAAAAAGAGCAGCTTACTGCACGTTTTAAGGTCATTTCAGTAATTTATTGTAAATTGATTTATTTAATAATAAAATAAAACACTGTATGCAATACGTATATGTAAACATTCCATAATCTTTGTAATAGTTTACTACTTTTAACTGTTGTACATACATGTATATACAATATATACATATATGTGTGTATAATATAATATACATTATATACTGTATATTATTACTGGAGAAACATCTGTTAGTGAAATTTGCCAAAAGCCGATTTTATCCAAAATCAGAAACGTGGTATACGTAAAGATCTCTAATCTTTTTGGCCATGCAAACCTTACCACTCAAAGTTTTCAAGTATTGTGCATATTTGTCTACACTTTATAGTGGTGCTTTTTGCGGTATGCAAAATCATTAAATCATAGTGTTGAATTCAGTCCCTTAGTTATTATTTTTTTTCAAAATAATAGTGACGACATTAATATTTTACTAAAAATATTTTTTAATGTAACGTTTTGTAATAATACTTCTCTCTGAAAACCATGGACATTTTACTTAATTTGTCACCACCTTTAGCGTTTATGGCATTTTTAACACTTTTTGGGATGAATTGTATAAAGCGCTTAAATATTCGGGGATTATTGCTTTGAATTACACTTTTTCCATTGTTTGCCTTAATTAAACCATTGTTTTGGGTTTCTTTTTGTAGGTTCTAGCGTTTATTAGGTTTAGGTTTTCCATTGAATTGAAATCGGAGCACTTAATGACCAATCCAATACCCATATCTTCCTTTAATTTACCAATCTTAAATGTCAAAATTAACGAATAAATTTAAAAAATGTGGAGACTCGATAGCAAAGTGCAGAGTTATCATGAGAAATAGGATTTATATGTATCATTTTTGGGTAGGGGCACCAAGCTAAGAACCACCCCTTCTATATCAGTTTTTATATTTCTCAGCGTTCATTCAGACCTCTAGTATTAAACTGATTCCAATTTCTACTTGGAAATGTATTACAGTTCTTTTATATAAGGGTAATGTTTTGCAGTAGGAACTATGCAATTATCTTCGAATCGTTCACCAAGTCTGCGACGAACTGCTTGATAGCCAGGTGCAATAAAGTTAAACTATGGTTATTCAGAAAACATTACAGATTTCCACTTCGCTTGCCTCTAGTTTATTTTATTTTTGACACAACTTAAACGCTCTTCTTTAAATTTTCTGGTCATGAATGTCCTTTTTACAGGCTTTCTTCTTAACATTCCCATATTGTTAAGCCGATTTTGAACGGCTCGAGTTAAAATATCATAACAAATGATTTCTGCAACTCTGCTTTAATCTCAGCTGCGTTTTTAAAACGTAAACTTGCTCTTATGTTAGCATGGGCTTCTCATAAACTAGTGCTTCTTTTTCTTCCTTAAGTTGTCTTCATTCTCATTTCGCAAGTTTTACGATATTATTCCAAAAAATGTCAAACAGAGCTTTCGTTAAAATGTATGTATTTGTGCTGCTATTTTACGAATAGACCATTTTTGATTTGCTTCTTCTTTATTGGCGTAAACACCGCTTAAAGTGGCCGTACACGGCATACATGTGCGTACGATCGGTATGAGTGCGATTGCGATTTCCTCGTGTATGGGCGTGTGCGCATATCAATCCATGTTCGCGAAAATGTTTGATTTTTAACGACCGGTGTGCACACATGTACTATATGTCGTGTATGGCGCTGTATGCACACAAAATCTCATTTTGCTCGTGGCGCCGAATAGGATCGCAGACGAACAATTTTCCGCTTGCTTGTCACACATATTCACTGTTTGAAGAACGAACGTTAAATGGATTTGTATGTCGTGTATGGCGAAACGATTTCATACAGAGGTGCACATGTGTGTCGTGTATGGTCACTTTTACGCGGTTATAGCCGAGTTTACAACAGCGCGCCAGTCGTTCTTCTTTTATGCTGTTTGGCGCCAATTGGAGACATCGTAGTTTTAATCCAATGACCAAACGGGCAGAACCTTAGTAAGAAAAGCACACCCATTAATATTGAGACTGCCGTACTTTATTGTTTCTGTGGTATATATACCTACATATGTATGTATTTCCGTATATGTACTATTTATTCTAACAAAACAACAGAATCCTCGGCCACCAAACAAAACGATCTTCCTATCGTCAGTCCAAGGAATGATTCGCCACCTCTCAGCTAGCCAATCTAAGCGAAATTTCGTAAAGTGCATGCGCTTAGCTACAAGTTTTGTAGTGAAAAGAGGTACTTTCCTAAGGGTGCCCGCAGAGTGGACGCTCAAAGCCGAGCTGAGTGTAAATTCATATTAATATTAAGAGCTGCCTCTTTCAAATTTTCTATTTTCCATTTAAATAACATGAAAAAAAATCTTTTTTTTGTGATGGTTATTGTGCGGAGGTCGAAGTCGATTACTTATATTACTGACTACTGAAGATCGATTCCGAAAAATCGATTATTTTACGAGAAAACTCGATTCTCGAGTAGAATCGAAATCGAGTATACCATTCCTACTGGCAGCCATCGCGTGCACATATAATAACCTCCCCACAATAACCACCACAAAAAAAAAATATTTTTTTCCATGTTATTTAAATGGAAAATAGAAAATTTGAAAGAGGCACATCTTAATATTAATATTAAGAGCTCATATTTTGATTGACTTTTTTCCACATTTTCGAATGTTTTTAGCCTGTTTTTCAGTTGAAAAAAAAAAGGTTGCCTCAGAATGACCCACCCTAATATATATATATTTATGTATATATTATATTTTATTAAGGTATTAGGGTTAGGATAACACACAAAATATCCTTTAATTCGGTATGTGGTATTTGTTGCAGTAAGTGCAAGTATGGTTAAAGCTAGTTCGTTTTTAAATTTGGATTTTTTAAAACTTTTGGTATTACGAGGTATGACAATTAAGTAATGAGACTGATTCCATAAAAACCGTATATTTGAAAATTATTCTACAACTCTGCCATCCCCTTCAAAGTAGTCCACTTGGGCAGCTACACAGCGATGCCAGCGCGTTTTCCATGCTTAAAAACATTTCTGCAACGCTTCGACTGGGATGTCCGCGAGCACCCTCGTCACGGCCGCCTGGATGTCCGTAATCGGCTCAAAATGGGTTCCTTTGACCACCGATTTTATTTTAAGAGACAAAAAAAGTCACAGGGTGGCATGTCGGGCGAATAAAGCGGCTGTTGCAACACGGCGATCCTTTTAGAGGCCAAATACTGGGACACGCTGAGGGCGGTCTGGCACGGCGCGTTGTCGTGATGAAGGATCCAGTTATGAGCGATGTCTCGGCGCACGCTGTTGACTGGTTTTCGCAATCTTTTGAGTACTTGGTAATAGAAGACTTAATTCACAGTTTTTCCCAGTGGAACGAATTCTTTGTGGACGATTCTTCTTCACCGCTTACGCGATTATAGCCGAGTCAACAACAGCGCGCCAGTCGTTTCTTCTCTTCGCTACGTGCCGCCAATTGGATATTCCAAGCGAATCAAGGTCCTTCTCCACTTGGTCATTCCAACGGAGTGGAGGTCTTTCTCTTCCTCTGCTTCTCGCGGCGGGTACTGCGTCGAATACTTTCAGAGCTGAAGTGTTTTCATCCATCCGGACAACATGACCTAGCCAGCGTAGCCGCTGTCTTTTAATTCGCTGAACTATGTCAATGTCGTCGTATATCTCGTACAGCTCATCGTTCCATCGAATGCGATATTCGCCGTGGCCGACGCGCAAAGGACCATAAATCTTTCGCAGAACCTTTCTCTCGAAAACTCGTAACGTCGACTCATCGGTTGTTGTCATCGTCCAAGCCTCTGCACCATATAGCAGGACGGGAATTATGAGTGACTTATAGAGTTTGGCTTTTGTTCGTCGAGAGAGGACTTTACTTTTCAATTGCCTACTCAGTCCGAAGTAGCACCTGTTGGCAAGAGTAATCCTGCGTTGGATTTCCAAGCTGACATTGTTGGTGGTGTTAATGCTGGTTCCTAAATAGACGAAATTATCTACAACTTCAAAGTTATGACTGTCAACAGTGACGTGAGAGCCAAGTCGCGAGTGCGACGACTGTTTGTTTGATGACAGGAGATATTTCGTCTTGCCCTCGTTCACTGCCAGACCCATTTCTTTTGCTTCCTTGTCCAGTCTGGAGAAAGCAGAACTAACGGCGCGGGTGTTGAGGCCGATGATATCAATATCATCGACATACGCCAGCAGCTGTACACTCTCATAAAAGATTGTACCTGCTCGATTAAGTTCTGCAGCTCGAATAATTTTCTCCAGCAGCAGATTGAAGAAGTCGCACGATAAGGATTCGCCTTGTCTGAAACCTCGTTTGGTATCGAACGGCTCGGAGAGGTCCTTCCCGATCCTGACGGAGCTTCTGGTGCTGCTCAACGTCAGTTTACACAGCCGTATTAGTTTTGCGGGGATACCAAATTCAGACATCGCGGCATGGAGGCAGCTCCTTTTCGTGCTGTCGAAAGCGGCTTTGAAATTGACGAAGAGGTGGTGTGTGTCGATTCTCCTTTCACGGGTCTTTTCCAAGATTTGGCGCATGGTGAATATCTGGTCGGTTGTTGATTTGCCAGGTCTAAAGCCACACTGATAAGGCCCAATCAGTTTGTTGACGGTGGGCTTTAATCTTTCACACAATACGCTCGACAGAACCTTATATGCGATGTTGAGGAGGCTAATCCCACGGTAGTTGGCGCAGATTGTGGGGTTTCCTTTTTTATGGATTGGGCATAGCACACTTAAATTTCAATCGTTGGGCATACTTTCGTCCGACCATATTTTACAAAGAAGCTGATGCATGCTCCTTATCAGTTCTTCGCCGCCGTGTTTGAATAGCTCGGCCGGCAATACATTGGCCCCTGCCGCTTTGTTATTCTTCAGGCGGGCAATTGCTATTCGAACCTCTTCATGGTCGAGCAATGGAACGTCTGCTCCATCGTCATCGATTGGGGAATCGGGTTCGCCTCCTCCTGGCGTTGTACGTTCACTGCCATTCAGCAGGCTGGAGAAGTGTTCCCTCCATAATTTAAGTATGCTTTGGGCATCGGTGGCTAGATCACCTTTGGGGGTTCTACAAGAGTATGATCCGGTCTTGAAACCTTCTGTAAGTCGCCGCATCTTTTCGTAGAATTTTCGAGCATTACCCCTGTCGGCCAGCTTATCAAGCTCTTTGTAATCACGCATTTCGGCCTCTTTCTTTTTCTTTCTGCAAATGCGTCTCGCTTCCCTCTTCAACTCTCGGTATCTATCCCATCCCGCACGTGTCGTGGTCGACGCAACACGGAAATCCTCGTCGTACCAGCTGTTCTTTTGCACTTTCCGAAAACCAATGGTTTCGGTTGCAGCTGTACGTAAGGAGTTTGAAATGCCGTCCCACAGTTTCCTTATACCGACTTGTTGACGAGAGCTTCCAGAGAGCAGGAGTGCAAGCCGAGTAGAAAATCGTTCGGCTGTCTGTTGTGATTGCAGCTTCTCGACGTCGGCGGGTGCGAATCTTGGCTGCAACAATATAGTGGTCCGAGTGGATGTTGGGACCTCAGAGCGCACGCACATCTAAAACACTTGATACGCGTCTTCCGTCTATCACAACATGATCGATCTGGTTGGTGGTTTTTCGATCCGGAGACAGCCAGGTAGCTTGATGTATTTTCTTGTGCTGGAATCTAGTACCACAGATAACCATATTTTGGGCCCCGGCGAAGTCAATCAGCTGCAACCCTCGTGGAGGCAAAATTTACCGACCGTCCTACCAAAGATACCTTCTTTGCCCATCCCGGCGATAAAGTCGCCAAGCACGATTTTGACATCGTGGCGGGGGCATCTCTCATAAGTGCGCTCCAAGCACTCATAAAAAGCATCTTTGGTCACATCGTCCTTCTCTTCCGTCGGGGCGTGGGCGCAAATCAGCGATATGTTGAAGAACCTCGCTTTGATGCGGATTGTGGCTAGTCGTTCATTCATAGGAGTGAATGATAGTACTCGGCGACGGAGTCTCTCTCCCACCACGAATCCAACTCCAAACTTGCGCTCCTTTATATGGCCCCTGTAGTAAATGCCACAAGGACCTACTTGTCTCTGTCCTTGTCCCGTCCATCGCATTTCTTGCACGGCGGTGATGTCAGCCTTTATTTTCACGAGGACATCAACCAGCTGGGCAGCGGCACCTTCCCAATTAAGGGACCGGACATTCCAGGTGCATGCCCTCAAATCTTAGTCCTTAATTCGTTTGCCATGGTCGTCATCAAAAGGGGGGTCACTTATCCGAGGCTTGTTGTTTTCCTTCATTGGGGGTGTTTTTTTACGTGGCGGCTCCCAAACCCAGCGCACAACCCTAAGTAGGGAATATTTCGCCTTCTCACTTTAGCTCACCTTCAAACGGACGTTCTTAGGCTACCCAAAGGATACTTGGTCAAAGACCGGAAGTCGCTAGATGCTTGGGCCATATGTAAAATAATGGTTTCTCGATACTCCCAAGTGAATGGCAACAGACAAATTTCCTCACTTGTGTGAACTTCTACACATGACTCCATCCTTGGACGATTCTACGGCTATCAAAAAAGGCAATAATCATCGTTTTCACCTTCGACTTGCTCACGCGAACTTTCTTCGTCTTCCACGCTTTCACGCCCCTCCTTTAACTCTTTATGCCATCGAAACACCTGGGCACCACTAAGAGCATTATCATCATACACTCTTACAATTTTAGCGTACGTTTCCGAAGCCGTTTCACCCAACTGGCGCAAAATTTTATCGCGACGCGTTGCTCTTGATTTCATTTTTCCATTTTCGTGACGAGCACTACAAACACACGTCTTCTCAACTTGACGCAACAGGCGAACTAAACAAGCTAGAACGATGGTACATACTTATGTACATCAATGGAGAGGGGAGGGATGCCGGAAAAAGGGAAAGGGAATTTCAAGGTCACAGGTTTACCACAAGCGCGGCAATAAAATCAGTCTCTTACTTAATTGTCAAATCTCGTATGGTAGTTGACACTTTATTAGTCTAGGTCATTGGTCGACCTAGAAATTCAATAACAACCCCTCACCGGTGAAATTTTCTGATCATTCGTTATTCGATAATATGTATAAAAAAAAACAGCTTTTAAAATAAAAAATACAAAGACAAAAAAAAAATACACACATTTGGGTTGCACAAAAAGTATCTTATTTTAACACGCTTATTATGTGTTTTATTTGACCGTCAAAATCTAATAGCTTAATAGTTGACAAATAAAAAGCTTATTTCATATTTTCGCTTAAAAATGAACTGTGTTGGCAATTCGGGCAACAGTCAACAGACTGTCACCTGATGTTCAATTTAATTCAAAATGTTTGACTTGGAGAAATTGTCAGATTCAATTTCAAATTTGTGTATGGAATAGTAATATGTTATACAAATATATTTATTTTGTCCCATTAGGGTCAAGAATACAAAAAACTGAAAAAATTTTCATATTTGTCTTACCCATCTAAAAAATTTATAATATTGGTTTGATTACATTTTCATCTGTCCTTCCTTTTTTCCTTTTTTCTGCAAAGATTTAACTATTTTGAATGAAAAAAAAAACGATGAACTGATAATGTCTTTAGTTCAATACATAACAGCGGCAGCGACAAATAAATGTCAAAAGTTCTTCATGTCCATAGATTAACGTTTGTAATTAATTTTTCGTTTCGTTTCTTTTATACTAATTTTAGAATTTCTGTGGGAATTTGACGTAAAATTCCCGCTTTATTTAGAGATGCTGTGTCGGCGTTAACGTTGAGCCGCAAAAACCCCGCCGGTCAACGATTTTTTCTTAGGTATGCCAGTTTGTGGTCAATACAAAATAAGCTAACGTGCTGGTCAAATAAAACAAGCCTAATATTGCTCTTGCTTCCGCAGTCAGCGTAACAGGACAAAATACGAGTATATTACTTAGAAATACGTGAACGAAATTGACGGGTATTATCATTTACAGCATCAGTATGAATGTGCAATCTCAATTTTTCTAATATTATCCCAATAAATCTTCTAAACATTGTTTTTTATTTTAAATAATTTTTTTTTCCGCGGCTATACTCGCATTTATCGCTTGAATAATTCTCAAAGATTATTAACAATACCAGGTAATAATGTATATATATATATTTGTATACTAAATATACTGATACTGCAAAATTTGCTGTGATTTTGCAAAAAACTACTACTAATGGAATAACTGTACAAATTTCCACGTATATATATACTTACATATATTATATCTTATGTATAAAAAGGAAACGCTACTTCGTTATGCGCCCGCATAACGTTCGATCCGCAGCACGAAATACGTGGAATTTTGTACAGGTAATGGAACAGTAGTAGTTTTTTGCAAAATCACTGTCGATTTTGAAATATATTTATATATTTATAACCCAGTATCGGCGGAACCGTTTGGCTGAAAATTGGTGAGGATGTAGCTTGAAACCTCGATTTTGACGTTATTCGAATAACAATCACATCTGCATGAACAATCTTTTCAATTTTGAAATGTATTTTACAAACAGATATTGAATTGAATTTTGTTTCATCGAATACAATTGCACAATCGTCGGTGATTTTGCAAAAAAGACCTCCTGTGGAAATAAACGAAAGGCTGTATACGACTTTCCGTGCTGAGGTCCAGACGTTCTGCGAGGAAGAGCGTTTCAGCATAAAATATGATAGGTACAGAAGTATATATATATAGTAGATTCATATATATTTGTATTAAAGCTGTTAAAAAATTAGTGATACCACTACAACTTTACTTTACTCGTAGCATTCTGCAATTAGTTTATCGTTTTACGAGTTGAGAGAGAACGTTGATTGAAAAAATTGCTATACGATAGCGCATTTGGTAGTATAGTATGTACTATAGAAGAAACGCCGTAATAAATATAAATTGGGGTAATGGAATTACACAAAAAAGTTAAAAATATATATGCATGTTAGGCCGGGTCGATTTGTGGGAAGGCAAAAAATTCGCCCATTGCTCTATGAAAATCATATTCTAAGGATCAAAATAAGATACTTTGCCGAAGGAACCATACCCCCGAAACGAATTCTGATGTCCCCCAATTTGGGTCGAACTTTTGGGTAGGGGCAAATTTTGAAAAATCCCACTTTGACCCATGTAGAGTGCTCCAATCGAGTCCAAATGTATAACCGACCCCCACTTACTTTGGACGGCCGATCCACCCATGCCAGTGGCACACCCCCTGGAACTCCCCTGGGGGGTTCCCCATACAATCATTTCAAAAAATCACCATTTTTGGTGATTTACATGAAAAAATCAGCTAAATTGTTATGTTTTTTCTTTATTTTTATTTATTTATTTATAATAATATCTATTTTTTCTCTTAAGAAATTTATTTAGTCAGAACATATGTAAATGAAAAAAATTAATTTAAGTGAGTTATAGAAAAGAAATTAATTAATTTTAAAGAAGATATTTTTGTAAGGATACAAATATCATATTTGAAATATTTATGTTCATTATCGTCAGCGCATACGAATCTAGTCTTAAACGTAGATATGTATTTACAAATACCCATTTCTATCAACAATATAATAAATGTTCATTTCGGGTATATTGATTAGTGACCTTAGTATTTAATGTATGCAATGTAAAGGATTGTCTGCCCTTGAGATCGCAAATGACAATAGACAAGAAACAATTATGTTTGCCCTGAAGATCGCAAATGATCTTAAACTAACAATAGACAATTGTGTTTGCCCTTGAAAACACTTATGCTTAAGATATGTGTACATACTGTCGGTATGTACAGTAGATTAGTGTTAAGATGTGTGTATGCACTCAGCATGTGGTGCATACATAAATTAGGATAAGGAATGCTATAAATAAAGGAGCTCTGGGCAACCAGAGCTGAGTTCTATTTAACAACCGAAACCCTACGCGTCTTACTTTACAATTACCATTTCATTCTTATTACCTCAAAAAGTTTACAATGAATCCACCATCCTCTACACCGCAAGATGAAGCAACTACATCAACAACTATCGAAAACCCAATGAGTCATATACCCAAGCATGATGTTACTGTTTTTGGTGTGTCTACTGATTTGACTGATCTTAATTTACCAACCCATCTGGATATCTTGAGATATTATTTTTACTTAAACGAACGTGCTAAAACAGAACAAAAAAAGTTTTCCCATAAATCATTCACTATTCAAGTACAAGATAAGTTGTTTGGAATTTGGGAAAAACTTGGTATGGAAATAATGCTGAAAAAAAGTGTATGTAATTTTTTACATTGGAACATGTAAATGCGATTTCAAGGCAGCTCCATGTGCATGCGGCTGGGTTCCCGAACGCCTCAAAGAGTTCATGCACGATCAACATAATCAGAGAAGACTAACAATGAATGCATTTTTGATGGAAACTGAAGAGCAAGAAGCAACGTCTATGCCATCAATGCCAACATATCAAGATCCCGATGATTCAACATACGCACGGCCACAAGTTCACAATACACAGAGAGATACGATTGTTTTAACTTTGCCTTGGTATGTGACAGATTTGGTGTGCCTGACAGAGTAGCATCAGCATTGGGAACCGCTCTTTTGCAAGATTTTAAAATTAAAGATAAGCATGGGAAACCTCTCATCATGGATAAATCGAAAGTTCGCAGAGAAAAAAAGAAAGGCAGACAAGAAGTGCTTCGCAAACGGTTAGATGATACCAATTTGTTAGCGTTTTCATTCGATGGCAGAAAAGATGATACTTTAACGATAGATAAAATTGATGAGAAGTATCATACTAGGATGGTAAAAGAACTCCATCTTGTTATTTTGAGAGAACCCAATTCTGAATTGATTGGTTACGTAAGACTGGAACATGAAACCGCTGAATACAAAACAAACAAATTAAATGGTTTTTTCAACGATAAAAATATATCACTGGATACATTAATTGGAATATGCACTGATGGTGAGCCAACAAACACTGGCCCACACGGTGGAATTATACGACTGCTCGAGAAAAAAAAAGAATTTTCACCCGATTCGAAGTACTTATACGACATGGCCCATGCAATTTCTAGCGGCGTGGTTCCGGTGGATTTGGCTAACATCAAACCAGGGAAAATTGTACATTCTCGGTGGCTAACCAAGGCCGCTAGATTATTGCGATTATATGTGACAACGGAAAATCCAGATGCAAATTTAAGAATTCTGGTTGAATTTATAATTAAATGTGATGTGGCAATGTACTTCAATATCAGCTCTGTCGTGTACGGCAGTGTATTATTTTTCAAGTTCATTGGTTGGTCACGATTTCTAGAACCTCGCTTACGCAAAGTTGTCAATTAAGTAATTAATGATAATTCATATTATGCGCATTCGGAAAATATCTTGTTATCAATGTTGTTTGATGATAGGAAAGAAAAGCGCGACTGTCCATCAAGAAAATTCTACGCTATCGAACCGATGTTGACGAGCCAATGGAACTTAGAGTTTATAAAAAACCAGATATAAACTTTAATTGCGCAAGTTATACGGAAATGATCAATTTAAATGATATAAATATCGTATTTGAACCACCATTCACGCGAAGCATTCCGTACGATACATTGAAAGAATATTTAAATCAAGATGATCCACCGTTTTATGATCCAAAAATTCCATCACAAATACAAGGAACGGAACGAAATGTTCAATTGCTAGCTAGCGTTTCCAAACGGGTTATACCGGAAAATGTAGAGGCTGTTATGGCGACGACATTAGAGAGCCGTGTGAAATTTTTTTTAATTTCTTTTCTATAACTCACTTAAATTAATTTTTTTCATTTACATATGTTCTGACTAAATAAATTTCTTAGGAGAAAAAATAGATATTATTATAAATAAATAAATAAAAATAAAGAAAAAACATAGCAGTTTAGCTGATTTTTTTCATGTAAATCACCAAAAATGGTGATTTTTTGAAATGATTGTATGGGGAAACCCTCAGGGGAATTCCAGGGGGTGTGCCACTGGCATGGGTGGATCGGCCGTCCAAAGTTAGTGGGGGTCGGTCATACATTTGGACTCGATTGGAGCACTCTAAATGGGTCAAAGTGGGATTTTTCAAAATTTGCCCCTACCCAAAAGTTCGACCCAAATTGGGGGACATCAAAATTCGTTTTAGAGGTATGGTTCCTTCGGCAAAGTATCTTATTTTGATCCCTAGAATATGATTTTCATAGATCAATGGGCGATTTTTAAATCGACCCGCCCTAATGCATGTCATTTCGTAAACTCAGTACAAACTAACTCTCTAATTATGTTAACTTAATAAACCATATTTTTGTCCAACTAGCTAGTATAAATGTCCTTATTGGTTCTACCAATGGCTGCTTTTACAATTTTATAAGTGCATTAACATAAATAAATTACAACACATTTTAAATGCAACATTTATTGTTTATTTTTATTTTATATGCACCCTGCAAGAAACTCTTAAATGCCTCATTTATGTGTAGGTTTCTTGTCTAAATCAGTATCAGCGTGATATCAGTATTTGGTGTCAGTACTTCAAAAAATGAAATTTTTTATTGAGTCCACACATATTGGCAAGTTTTTCTTACAGGGCATATATAGGTAGAAAGTTATATGTAACTAGATAAGTCCTTAGAAAACACTTACATATTTATATGCATAATTATTCCACTAGAAATAACAACAATAACTTTTATATATAATAAATGTATATTACCGTTATGGTTGTTCAGAAATTAATTTTAAATTATACTTATAAAAAAGGAGTTATAAATATATCTGTCTGTAGAATTGTATGTGTTTTATTTAACTTGAACGCCCTGAATGAGTGTATCATGTTTGTGTATACGTGCTTATATGTACCGGTAAGGCTTTAAATGTACATTTATATTAAGTATCATTATTATAATTCACATATCATAGTATTTATTAATGTAGGTTTGTATCTATACGTACATATATATGTACAAACATGTGTATTGGCATTTGTGTTTGGTATTTGTGCATAAAACAAGTTACTAACAAAATACTTGATTCATAGTTTAAAATATGCAAACCTGTAATTGCAATTTTAGCCGACCATTTGCTAGTACCGTCCAAAACGCTTTGCTTAACAGCTTTCATGTGACCTGTGTGACTTTTCTCTTCTACGCTGAATACCGCACTGCGCAAGTGCACAGTTATTGGAGTAGTTGTTGTAGATAGTAGGTTAATATTTAGGTTGTTAAACGATAGGTACATATACATATTTATAGTTTTTAAAAGACTATGAGTAGATGGCTATGCGTAGTTACATATCATATTTTAATTGTTATGTTCTAGAAAACATATTGTTTTCTAATTAACCCGTTTAGGGCGAGCATGAATTTTAGAAACAAGTTTTCCTTAGTTGTAGAAAGAATAATGCTACACACATAACAAAATTAAATAAATAATAAATCACGTTACGACAGCAAATACTTAATGTATTGGTAAATTCTGAAAATATTGGGGTATCTTTTGGAACTCCGCTATATAAGCCCAATATGATTAGCATTTGAGGCATGCGCATCATAAAAAGTGTATATATTTTCCAAAATGGTAACTAAATAACTAACTTCGACCTGTGATTTTGATATTTCTTATATAATCTCTTTCCTGCCAACAAATACTGAAAAAATAAACTACAAAAACTTAAAATTTGTAATGTGCTGCCTTTGTAACACTATTAGTTATAATGTTTTTTTGACCATAATATTATTATATTTTGTAGCGTAATAATAATTATCTGATGAAAAAACCCTACTGATATAAGACAAGAATTACTTAATAATAAAATGCATTGAACAGTCACAACTGGTAAAGATAAAAGTAAAATATTTTATTCATATTTTGAAATAACATATGAATCTATTGTTAATAATATTAATACAAAAGAACGCGTAATTGAAAGCTTGAAGTAAAAGAATTACATTCTGTAAAGTTGAGGGAGGAATCGGTTCAAAATGTCTAACGTTTAACATATGTCGGACTTCAGTTTACAATAGTGATTATTGAACAACATTATTCACTTTATAATTTGCTTTTGGTGTCAATGGTGTCGGTACTTTACAATAAATGTACAAGTGTACAAAATAACAAGACAAAATATTTCCTTCGGTTGCATTGAATCTACAATACCCATCACAATTACAAAAGATTCCACACATGAACTTGATTTTGATCAATCAGCTAAATGCTGTAGTCGTTCAATATGAACCATTTTTGCGGAGATTATAGATTTCAAAGCATCAAATTTCCCATACTAGAACATGTTTTTGTTCGATTAGTTTGCTGTAGTGGTGCGACCTGTGAAATTTGTTGGGAGATTATAACGATATCTTAGATAATAACATTTTGTTGCCCTAGATATCTAAACAAATTTTGATGCTTTCCAGTGTCCAGGTCACAACCTTATTTATAAAATAATATATATTGGATGAGCTCTTGTTTTTAAGATAATTGCATATTTAATATTTTGATAAATTTCGGCTTGCTAGTAATAAAAGGAGGATGGAGTCATGTGCGAAGTTTGCGCAAATGAAAAAACTGAGGCGAGTAGATCGTTGTGGCATTCACTACAGTGGCAATATAAAGGCACCAACCAGATCGATCTCCAGTGCTTTAGACGTGCGTACGCTCCGAGAGCCTAACATCGACCCGGACCACTATCTTGTTGCAGCCAAGATACGCTACCGGCCGAAAGGTTTTCTACTCGACTTGTACTCCTGCTTTCTGAGAGCACGCATCAGCAAATCGATATAAGGGGACCTTGCTCTTGCTAACAGGTGCTTAACTTAACTTTTGCTAACAGGTGCTACTTTGGACTGAGTAGGCAATTGAGAAGTAAAGTCTTCTCTCGACGAATTTTCGAGAGGAAGGTTCTGCGGAAAATTTATGGTCAATTGTTCATTGGCCACGGCGGTGTCTACGCCAGTAAAGAGGAAGAAAGAAGTTATAAAATTGGGTTCTTACTGATGATTAGGGTTTTACGTTTTTTCACGCATACAAACGTCTCGTGACCCTTTTTCTCAGACTTCTTACCGAAATTACGTGAAAACGTTTTAAGAATTTACTAAAAATCAAAGATGGAGGTGTTTAGAATTACAGTTTGCAAAATTTCTGGATTTACTCAATGGAAATTTCACTTACATTTCAAATGTAATTTGCATAGACTACTCAGAATCAATGATATTCAGATACCTGTGTATATGTATAAGAGGGAGATGTGAATCAAAGTTTTTCTCTCAAAATAAACTCAGTTATTTAATACGTGATTAGGTTAGGAATGATAAAACTATTTTTAAATTCATTGCACGTGGAAGGATATTGTTAAGTGACATTTGTAGAAAATTTCTGAACTTACTGTTGAAAATTTGTTATATTTGTTGTTCCTCAAATATGACAATTCGTGAAAGATACTGATTTTATCACAGTTATGAATGTTTTGGAAAATGTAACTTGGATAAGTTTAGTGTAGATAGTGGAAATTTTCCTAGATGACCGCAAAGCACCAAATTATGAAAAACATTTCCATGATACAAATGACATTAAAAACATTTCTGTTGCATATTTTCTGATTTTTGTCATGTAAAATGAAAATAAAGACTTAAAAATAAACGAGAGAAAATCCATCAAAGTAAGATAGTGTCATGAATTGTAAGAAGAAATGTATCCAAAACCGATCTTATAGTATATCTAGGGCAACAAAACCACTGCAGACCTGCGTAATCTATGCCAAATTTCGTCATATTTTAATAAAGTTTTCCATTGAAGAAATTGATATGCAAGAACTGTTAATAACTAAAGTAGTATACATTCTATTTGAAAAATAACACATCTTATTATTTATCATACTTTACTTTACTCTAAAAAGTAAATTTATTAAGTAACTAGAAAAATGAGAATGAATTAACAAAACGATTTTTGGTACTAATCATTTCCTATTTATTAACACAATGGACAGTTGCGCTATTAGTATTTACAGTTGTTTAGTACCAAGATTACCCCGCTCAACCTTTTTAAGAAGCTTTCAGTTACTAATGTCATGTTCTAAAGGTTTGAGTGACACACTCAGATTTACTAGACTTCGTGATGAAACGGAGCAAAAACTTATTGATTCGACAAATAAAACTCGTAGCTAAACTTATAATATAAGAAAAGAAATTTATGAATATATAGAAGTTAATGAAAACAATTGTACGTGGTAGTATTAATACCGTCTAATACCCTTCTGCAAGCCCTGTGTTGACATTTCAATACTTTCTTAAAAATAATCCGACCAAAACCCTGTAGCAAAAGAACTTTGTTATAAACCACCAGCCCAAACTTATTATTCATTAATATAATCTTGTATTAATTATACCGTTGCCGTCAAAGCTTTTTTGCTTTTAAACATTATAGTGCCCATTTACCAAACGAGTTTAATGCAGAAGTACACATCTCTACGATACGTTTTTCTAATAGTAAATTACATTTTTTAAGTAAAATAATAGTAATAAACATAATTGATAAAATAAATACATGTTTGAACTAATTAATTGAAACCAAGTGAAATATATTTTTATTAAAGGGTAATGGTAAAATCTTTGTCTTTTTAAACAGTTTTTTTTTTTTTTTGTTATACCTTCATAGTTTTGTATATTACCACTCACAGATATACATATGTATATATCTATATATAAATATATATATATTAGGGTGGATAAAAAAACGATTGTATTTTTCGATTGGAGACTGAAAAATTGGTTGGTAGACACCTTTAAGAAAGCCTCTCCAAGTATGAGCTCTTAATTGTAAACAGAAAGTTCTTCGCCTAACGGTTTTTTATTTTTTTCTTACTGTCAGATAAAAATTCAAAGTTCGCTTCCAAATTGAAATTGTTTAATGATTTTGTAGGAGATTGAAGCTCTTCGAAAAAGTTCTGTAACAATTTTTTCGTAAACCTAGTCGTTTAAAATTACTATCTTTTAAACGACTAGGTTTACGAAAAAATTACGAAAAATATTGAAATTTGACTATTTTAAGGCAAAATTGTTTTTCTCTTGAGTTTTATAATTTAATGATGGTCGTCCATAATTTTTCGATTAAGTTAATCGCAGAGAACGTTTATCATAGAGAAGGTTCACGGCGCGGAGGTCGTAAAAATATTTTTGGATAACTCGGTCGAGATGAGGGAGTTTCACCCCTGCCAGCTCGGCAGAAGAAATCTTAACAGTTCGCTTGAACAGAGCTGAGCATTGAATAAAGATTATGCTCAGAACTATATAAGGGGTTGTCAAAAAAGTCTTGCGGTATTTTTATTGAATCAATTCGTGTGGCACCCATACATCGAGCTTCTTAGTGACTCCAAGCTTCTTCAAATGGTTTATAACGGTTTGATGACTACTATTCCGGTCTCTTTCGACCAATTCATCTTCGACTACCTCTACACCAGAACGAAAACGTTGAAACCATCGTTATGCGGTGGAAATGGAAACTGTATCGGGTCCATAAACTGTATACCAAATTTTATAACAAATTTTATTGGCGGCTTGAGATGCATTTTTGCCTTTATCGTAGTAGAACTGTAAAATATATTATATATATAATATTTTTTCTCTTTATTTTGCTCCATGTTTGCGACGCTATAACTCACGAATGACTTTAAAGAAACGACAATCAATCAAACACGTGTTAACGCGTGAAAACTAGAACTACGCGCTTTCAGCGCCAACTAGTGAAAATAGCGCAAGACTTTTTTGACAACTTAATATTGCCGTTACAGACGTATGTTAGCTCTTTTGCTTATATTTTTATACGTTTATATGCAAACATGTGTATTCATATGAATTTTATTCATTATTCATATTTATGAATACAGATGCAATTGAATACATTTGAATTAATTAACTTTTTCAAAGCAATATTCGTAGTTAATGTGAAAATAAGGCATACTTTTTAATTATTTCTTGTATTTGATATATTCATGCTTATGTGTATTAGGGTGTGCCATTCTGAGGCAACCTTTTTTTTCAACTGAAAAACAGGCTCAAAACTTTCGAAAATGTGTAAAAAAAAGGTCACTCAAATGATGAGCTCCTAATATTAATATTAAGAGGTGCCTATTTCAAATTTTCTGTTTTCCATATAAATTACATGGAAAAAAAATCTTTTTTTTTGTGGTGGTTATTGTGCGGAGGTTTTATATGTGCCCCGATGGCTGCCAGTAGGAATGGTAAACTCGATCCCGATTCTACTCGAGAATCGAGTTTTCTCGTAAAATAATCGATTTTTCGAATGTCGAGAACCGATTCTTAATCGACTTCGACTACTGGAGATCGATTCCGAAAAATCGATTATTTTAAGAGAAAACTCGATTTTCGAGTAGAATCGGAATCGAGATTACCATCCCTACTGGCAGCTATCGGGGCACATATAAAAAGTCCGCACAATAACCACCACAAAAAAAATGATTTTTTTTCCATGTAATTTATATGGAAAACAGAAAATTTGAAATAGGCACCTCTTAATATTAATATTAAAAGCTCATCTTTTGAGTGACTTTATTTTTACACATTTTCGAAAGTTTTGAGCCTGTTTTTCAGCTGAAAAAAAAGGTTGCCTCAGAATGACACACCCTAATGTGTATACTTCATTATATACAGCTGCGAGCAGTGAAATAGTAGTGGGTGTTAGAGCTTTACATATCTGTGAGTTATGTAAAATGCCAAACAATTTTAGCATCCATTGAAATGTAAAAGTGGATCATATTTTCCAGGCTACGTTTATTACTAAAAATATTTAGATTTGAACATGTACAAGATATGTTTATTTACAAAGATGTGTTTATGTATGAAAATTGTTGGGAGCAGTAAAATAGTAGTAAAGTACTAAAAAATGTTTTTAAAAAATACTGAAGGATTTTTGCAAGTTTCGTCTATAAGAAATCTTAGCACTTGGTAGCATGGCCATGATTTTTGATAACAGCAATACATCGCTTCTTCAGAGAATCTACGCGACTGAGGCATCTTTTCAGTGGTATGCTCTGCCATGATTGCTGCGCTGCGGTCCACAACTCGTTGTTGTTTTTGGGTTTATCCTTCTACACGGCTTTCTTGACGTCTGCCAAACGGTTTTCAATAGGATTGAGGCCAGGAGATTGAGCTGGCCTATCCACGACCTCAATTCCATTTACCCGAAACCACTCCTTTGCTACCCTACTGGTGTGATTCGGGTCATTATCTTGCTGAAATATTCTTTTCAGCGACATGTTCTTTTCAGCAAATGATATCATATTATACTGTATTATATCCACGTATGTGTATCGGTGCATTATCCCAGTAATTTTGTGAATTAAGACTACACAAAAAAATTGGGCCTGTAAGAAAAACAGCCCAAACCATGATATTCAAACCGCCACGCTTCAAAGTTTTTGTGCTGAATCTGGGGTCGTACTCTGTATTAGGGGAGCGTCTTAGATACTGAAGAGACCCTTTACCGCCGTATAGAAAAACTTTCGACACGTCTGTCCACAAGATGTTGCGCCATTTCTCAATCGGCCAATTCAGGAGTCGAATGGTGAATTGACGAATTTAAGACGACTGGCTACATGATTTTTGTTTTTTAATAACGGTACTTTTCGAGGACTGCGAACATGTAAATTATGTTCTTGTAGAAGTCTTATCACTGTATGAACACCGCAAGCCAGGTTCAGTTCTTTCCGAATCTCCATAGCTGAAATTCTTGGTCGTGTCTTGGCACATCTTACAACTATTCGTGTAAAATTCTCAGAAAGAATCCGTCTTGCGCACCTTTTTTTCGTTTTTTTTTTTTATAACTAATTGCATAGCGAATCGTTGTGGCTTAACACCTTGCAAGTCTTTCCACTCCCTTGTAGAATTTACCGTTGTTTATGACAGATTGAATCCATTCTCGTTTTTCTTCACTACAGTGCTTCCCGCGACCCAATAAAAGGTGCAAAGTCATATTTTTTTGCTTTTTGCATTGAATAATAAATAAAAGATCAGGAAACTTACTTTTTGTTTGATAAAATTAAATTTTTTTTAGTAAAAATTTTCTGTTTGCGATCAGCTCACCGTTCACTACTATTCTATTACTCGCTCATAAAAATATGTAGATATCCCAATAAAATTGGCTCTAAAAAAATAACGGTAAGGGTTTCACACTTATTGTTGTCTATAACAGGACCGTTATACTTCAGAGAATATAGCTAAAATCAGGAATAAAGGGATGCTTAACTTATTCCAGTGTGAGAGCGCTTCAAAATTTGCGTTTTTTGCAACATTTTCCAATATGGCCAGATTGAACAAAATAATAGTTTTTGGGCATTTTTCAACCCAATACCCAACATTTAGTACGAATAAAAATTACTATATAGTGGTTATTTCATATATGGAGAAAATATTTATATCCTTTTAAAGTAACGGGTGATTTTTTTGAGGTTAGGATTTTCATGCAGTAGTATTTGACAGATCACGTGGGATGTCAGACATGGTGTCAAAGAGAAAGATGCTCAGTATGCTTTGACATTTCATCATGAATAGACTTACTAACGAGCAACGCTTGCAAATCATTGAATTTTATTACCAAAATCAGTGTTCGGTTCGAAATGTGTTTCGCGTCCGTGTCCGATGAGCGATGAGGCTCATTTCTGGTTGAATGGCTACGTAAATAAGCAAAATTGCCGCATTTGGGGTGAAGAGCAACCAGAAGCCGTTCAAGAACTGCCCATGCATCCCGAAAAATGCACTGTTTGGTGTGGTTTGTACGCTGGTGGAATCATTGGACCGTATTTTTCAAAGATGCTGTTGGACGCAACGTTACGGTGAATGGCGATCGCTATCGTTCGATGCTAACAAACTTTTTGTTGCCAAAAATGGAAGAACTGAACTTGGTTGACATGTGGTTTCAACAAGATGGCGCTACATGCCACACAGCTCGCGATTCTATGGCCATTTTGAGGGAAATCTTCGGACAACAATTCATCTCAAGAAATGGACCCGTAAGTTGGCCACCAAGATCATGCGATTTAACGCCTTTAGACTATTTTTTGTGGGGCTACGTCAAGTCTAAAGTCTACAGAAATAAGCCAGCAACTATTCCAGCTTTGGAAGACAACATTTCCGAAGAAATTCGGGCTATTCCGGCCGAAATGCTCGAAAAAGTTGCCCAAAATTGGACTTTCCGAATGGACCACCTAAGACGCAGCCGCGGTCAACATTTAAATGAAATTATCTTCAAAAAGTAAATGTCATGAACCAATCTAACGTTTCAAATAAAGAACCGATGAGATTTTGCAAATTTTATGCGTTTTTTTTTTAAAAAAGTTATCAAGCTCTTAAAAAATCACCCTATATAATAGAACAACTAAATTTTGACCTTTCAATACCCAATAAAAGAATTTAAGCTTATCAGCTCTCAATCATTTATATATGTTTTTAATCATTTCCATAGAAAATAATACTACGATGCTTCAAATTACAAAACGTTTCATCAAATAGCTTTAAATTTCACAAATTTATTTAATTTTCATTGTTTAACACTTTTTATAAGTGGTCTTGAACGATGCAACAAATCCCTCCGTTTACATTTCTTTTGGTAAGATTTCAATCTGGCCATCGCTCGTTTCCAATTGCTAAACGTCAAAACCTCCTGAACTCGATCAACTGTCAAAGTTTAGGTGGTTTTGACGTTTAGCAATTGCTCTCCCACTTCCAGTGAGGGAGGAGTTAAAATCTATTTACCTCTGGCTAAAATAATGATCGACGGCAATATTATAAAAGAAACAAAATTTAAAGGAAAACTCTATTGGCCAATAGGCACTACTATTTCAATGCTCGCAACTGTATGTGTGTGTATATAACAAACTATCATAATATATTAAAAAAATTAAATATATTACAATAGTGATAAATGTATGTACATGAATCGTATATTTTATCATTAAAAACTTATATTCAAATCTACCATGACCATATGTGTTTATGTTCGCTTTCGCGAATTCAAATCATGTTTTAATATCACTTATCAATAGTAACATGTACGCGCTGCTCATATGTATGTACATAAATATGCTCGCATGATATTGGCACACAAATAATGCATACACACACTTACCTACAGATATGCGTACACATGTAGATATGTCACCCGAAAAATTAAAAACATTGTTCTACAAAAACAACAATTGTCTCAAATAGCATCAGCAGCGTCACAAGTCAACTTTCAAATGGCAAACTCGCTTTATTCATATAAGCAAACACAATTACATATCCCTGGCATGCCTTTGCCTACAAGCGTCTTTTCGCGACGGTGGTAAAAGCTAAAACTCATAAATTGAACAACTTTCTGATGTTCCTTCACAGAAAGAAGTGAGAAAAGTGGCAACATAGCTTTTGCCGATTTTTAATATTTGTCAATTCTAAAATATTTTTCCGTGGCTGGAAAAATCTGCATCGATATGTATGCACGCTCACAAGTCCATACATATTTACGCAAGTTTGTTGGTAAAGCTGTTAGAGCGGCAAGGGAAGCGGTGACAATCGGCGCTTGTTCGCTTATTTTTTCGGCACAGCTCGGATTTTCTACCAACAATACAATGTTATGACGCTTTGTCGCCGCGTCGGTCTGTCGACACATTGACTCTGACAAAACGTGAGCTTCGCCATTGGTTGTTCGTGTCAACGGAAATTTCCCATAAAGCAAGAGAGTGTACATATTTACATACATACCCCTACTGCAAAACTCTGGTGAAACACGCTTAAAATTTGTCTGTGGTGAAACACCCTCATCTCTGCCGAGTACCCCTGTGAAAATCATAACATTCTAAAACGTGAACCTTCACTATTATAAACGTTCTCTGTTAATCGTTTACGTGATATTTATCGTAAAACATCAATGCATATCGCTTCTTCTAGTTTTCAATAACTCGAGAAATTTTAATTTATTTTGTGAATTTCAGGAAAATTTACACAATTTGAGTTTCTATGAATAGCAAAATATTATTAACCAATTAAACAATTTTTGTAAGTAGTTGTAAGCAAGTTATGAATTTTTATACCCTGAACAGGGTATATTAAGTTTGTCACGATGTTTGTAACACCCAGAAGGAAGCGTCGGAGACCCTATAAAGTATATATATAAATGATCAGTATGTTGAGCTGAGTCGATTTAGCCATGTCCGTCTGTCTGTCCGTCTGTCTGTATATATACGAACTAGTCCCTCAGTTTTTAAGATATCCTTTTGAAATTTTGCAAACGTCGTTTTCTCTTCAAGAAGCTGCTCATTTGTCGGAACGGCCGATATCGGACCACTATAACATATAGCTGCCATATAAACTGAACGATCGGAATCAAGTTCTCATATGGAAAACTTTCGCATTTGACAATGTATCTTCACCAAATTTGGTATAGAATATTCTCTAGAGCAAAAATGTAATATCAGAGAAAATTGTTCAGATCGGTTAACTATAGCATATAGCTACCATACAAACTGAGCGATCGGAATCAAGTTCTTGTATGGACAACTTTCACATTTGACAAGATATATTCACGAAATTTGGTATATATTATTTTCTAAGACAACAATGTAATCTCCGAAGAAATTGTTCAGATCGGTTAACTATAGCATATAGCTGCCATACAAACTGAACGATCGGAATCAAGTTCTTGTATGGAAAACTTTCACATTTGACAAGATATATTCACGAAATTTGGTATATATCATTTTCTAAGGCAACAATGTAATCTCCGAAGAAATTGTTCAGATCGGGTAACTATAGCATATAGCTGCAATACAAACTGAACGATCGGAATCAAGTTCTTGTATGGACAACTTTCACATTCCACAAGATATATTCACGAAATTTGGCATATATTATTTTCTAAAGCAACAATGTAATCTCCGAAGAAATTGTTCAGATCGGTTAACTATAACATATAGCTGCCATACAAACTGAACGATCGGAATCAAGTTCTTGTATGGACAACTTTCACATTTGACAAGATATATTCACGAAATTTGGTATAGATTATTTTTTAAGGCAACAATGTAATCTCTAAAAAACTTGTTCAGAACGGGTTAATATAGCATATAGCTTCCATACAAACTGGAAACATAGTTACCAACAGAAATGCACCTGTGAAGGGTATTTAGCTTCGGTGCAACCGAATTTAACGTTTTTTCTTGTTTTAACTGATAATAAGAAAAAAAATCGTTCGGCGGAAGACCTTCCCGTTTCATTTAAGAGATCATACTTGAAGAAGATTTCGAAAAACACAATTCTTGTTTTTGACCCACCCTAATATATAACTATATATGTACATGTACTGTGTCCACAGATAAATCATTAAATTTTTATAAGTACAGGTAAAAAATTACAAAATAATTATTTCGCCTTTTTCGTATTTCGATAATAACACACAATTCGTACATACAAGTAATATCCTTTTTTATATAATGATTGATGATGATTGAAGCAAGTTCTCAAACTATAAGGACAAAGTTTAAGTCCATGGTATATCAAATGGTAATTGTGTACGCAAATTAATAGTTTTGAAGTGATTTTCATTTATTCTTCTAGATAGAATTTCGCTGCCACTCCAAAAAAAGAATATGCCACTAAAACGGATCCAGCACGGTATCGATTCAAAATATGCATCTAAGTTTGATTAGTTCATATCATAGTTTTTCAATGGCCTGCACAACATCGATCACAATCTCGTATAGTATCTTTGAAAAACAGTGATAGGACAATAAAAAGCTAAAACTGTAAAACAATTTAAAGAATTTTCTATGCAACTATGTGAAGCATTTATGAAACTACCTTTAAAATAAGTTTTGAAACAACCTTGGTTGACAATGCTACAAAGAATTATTACAATTTTTCATAATAATGTGCTTTCTTGGTGGTTAGCAATAGAACCCCACATACACAGCAACACAAAAATGTTTGGATTGATACTTTAAATTAATATTGAATTTTTTGGTATTTTGGCTTTTTTAACGGAATAAATACTGGCGTTCTATTTAGAAAAACTACGTTTTATATTAAGTTTGGTATGTTTCTTCAGTTTTAATGGATACTATATAAATGCATATGTATAATTATTACGTGTCACGTTGTTTGTACGAGATAAACTACCGATTTTAATAAAGTTGAGTATACTTGCAATTTTGATAGATCTTAAAAGAAAGAATACTTTGTACCTTAACTTAGAGTCACGAAATTTTTGTATTGAAAATTATTTGCTTATTATACAAATATATATCAAAGGGGTATAATTTTCCATAAGATTTCAACAGATGACGGTGTTATGTACTACAAAATACATATATGGTCACAATTGCATTGCAACTACTTTGTCAAATGGTGGACGAACGACGCAACAGCATTTTTGTATGTATATATATATATATATATATATATATATGTATATATGTATATATAACTATATATATATATATGTATATATAACTGTGAGTGTTTGTGTCTTTGCCTTTTCCTTGAACGGCACTATATTCAAATAATTTTATAACTTAAACCTATGGAGCTTACCGGATTAATTCGAAAATTTCGGGCTTTTCACGTTCACGCTGCTTCATGCGATCCTTCATAGCTGTTATAATTGAATTGGCCTTGTCTTCAGCTCCATGCTTTGAGCTTTTTTCGGCGGCTCCTTTTTTGTTAAAGAGTAAAAATATAAAAGAGACTTTTCTGAGATATCGTTTTTTGCGCTAATATGCTTTGACGATTCTAAATACATATACCACACTATTAATAACATAGGAGTTGTCTAAATGAGTTACGCCCCCTTATCAAATTCCAACCTTTTACAACACTGAGTCCTTCAACACGCCATACCAATATAACCCATTCTCGAGAACACCACACATCGATCCACATAAAACCGAATCCACAATACATCATCCAACACACTACAGAACCCACGGGATTTATGGGGAGTCAAAAAATGGAAAAATCGCGTATGCGGGAATGTTCTACGCGTATGCGGGAAATGTTCTACGGCCGGGCTCGAGCCAGCGATTTTTAAGGCGATATTTTTTAAGGATCATAAATTTATTCGTCTGTATTTGAGATTTCTGAGTGAAATTTAATACGTATTACATATCTCCCATGCAACTTATTATTCATATTTTTAAAACTTCGTCTTAAAAATCGCTAGGTCGAAACTCGTTTTCGACCCATAGTCTCTTGAGGAAAGTTGGTCAGAATGATCCGTAGAATATTTCCCGCATATACCTAAGGAATCAACTAGATCGGAAAATGGTCCCGATTACCGAAGCAGTCTCATCCGTCACATGTACCCTCCAATAAAGTATACTGATTGAAAGTTTAAGCAAAATGTTGTATTTTAAAATGTACAATTAGTTGGCCAAAACAAAACTTTTATTTTTTCCTTAAATATCGTCAGATTTGAGGAAAACAAAATTCTGGCTATGTTTGAGCTTTTTGAACAAATATTAATAGTGCGGCATTCTGATTTTTGATTTTCCATATGAATAACGCCGGTCTATTTTCATATTTTGATTGGACGTTTAATGTATTAGAACAAACTATTGTCAAGTAAAAATAAATATTTGCACGGAAAACCAATAAAATTTTTTTACTAAGTCGACTCATTCAAAAGTTATTTGAAGTTAAAATCCAACCTTGGATCGTATAAGGTTATTTTTACAACTTTTTTACATGGTTTCACAAAATAAGGCTTCAAAACCATAGAATATTTTATTTTTTAAGACTTTTTATTTGTTCTTTTCCATAAATTCACTGGGATTTTGTTTTTTATTTAGCACGATTGAAAAAACGACAAAAATAATCTAGTTATTAAAGAGTTTAGAAACTTAGTCATGTTATGCAAGTAATGCCTTTTACTTAATACGCTTTCAGGGAACAATTTATTTGCTTCATCTCCCTATATCCTTCAAAGGGTGACTTCAATCTGCTTTCACAGTATAACGAGTTTGCAGCTTGATAGTACAGAAGTACATAATGGGTGTTTTTATACATGTACAAATAGAAAAAAATAAAACGCATATAATTTAAGTTATGGCAAATTATTTAGTTTTTTTAAGTAAGATAAAGATTAGCCATTATGTTTTAAAAATTAGTTAGGCAATAAAATAAAATCCAGCCGAGAGGCCAAATTTTCTACCACTTTTACAGCAATTGGGGCCTTATGTCAGCAATAACGCGCCGAATATCTCTTTCAAATCGTAAATCGCCACGAGGTTATCTGTGTAGAAAAGCGACTAGACATAACTGCACAAAAAATAGTCTAGCGGTGTTAAATCGATCTTGGAGGTCACGTCACACGCACGGTGCGAGATAAGAAGCCCACCAAAAGTCTCCCTCAATAAATTGATTCCAAAGGTATACACACACGTTAAGCATTCACTGCAATTCATTATGGCAAGCTTCATTTTTAAAGAAATGCGAACCTCTGTCCATAGAGGAGACCAAACAGTAACTTTTCGAGGATGAAACGGCGTCGCAACAATGGTTTGTGAATTAAAATCTCTCCAAATGCGTAAATTTTTACTAACGTACTCCTTCAACCAAAAAAGAGCTTCATCGAATAAAGGACGCAACGCACGATACGTTGCCCGGGCTAAACCGTTACTTTGGTAATTGTTCCGTAATAAGTCTGTTCATTGAAATGGCAAACCAAACTGAGTAACAGCTGTTAATAAGACTAACGCTGAAAAAAGTATTATCTCATTGAAAACCACATGTCTAAAAAACACCCTCACATGAAAAACGACACGAGTTTGACGTTTTCTGTTCGCAGCTATTTATGACACAGTTTAAACTAACATACATATGTATACTATATTGTATGTTGGAGTATGTAAATGAATATAGCGCATATTTATAAACACATATTTCTTCCATAACTTAAAATGTTATACATATTTCTATGTATAATATTTTTAGAAAATATACGTACTTTGCAAGCAGTCAGCGTTTAAGAGATCCTTGCATTTTTCATGACATTTCACGCCACATTCTGTGCACCGAACTCCCTGTCGTGCGATGCCCCATAGCAGTCCTTCACATTCGTAGCAGTAAGTTGGCGATGTTGCAGTCCACAGTACGAAATTATGTGGGGTTGTTGACGAAATTGGATAAATAAGCGCTTGGAGAGCCTTTTTGTAAACGTGCATTTTCTAATGTTGGACAAACGTCAATTAGTAAACCATATCTCTTAATTACAAATTATAATTCCAAAATATAATTACATATATAGCTCTTCAAAATAAAACTTTATTTATACAAGTTAATTTTAACAAATCTTTTAATATTGTCTTGTTTAAAAGCTATTAACTTTAACTCTTTTTAAAATCGGCAGATTTTTAAAAACATACGTAGTCGATATTTATGTGAACTTTTAGAGTCAGTATATTATTTAAGATTGGGAAGAATATACCGTCAGTACAAAAATATATTCATAATCAAGGGGGATGAATTAAAGATTATATATTCAATCGGAGTTTCTTAATATTAAAACACATATCCTTGAACTACACGAAAACCATACTCTAATTAAGAATTCCTTAGATAAATTTTAAACAACTGATTAATTTAATAAAACACGGTCGGCATATATTTACTTCCGCCTTAATACTCATGTTTATCCACTGATGGCAGGCTTGTTTCTTAATGACTACTAATACGGAGTCTAAAACGCTGGAAAATATTGACTGGACCATTTGTAAAATAAAGTCCTAACGAGGCTGACAGCTATCCTCTGTAAGAAAACCTTCTACGTTCGAGTTTTCAAGACAAATATTTCAGCGCGCGTAAATTAAGGGATCTTCTCAGTGTGAAATTTTCGAAAAAAATCAATTTCTTTGTTACAATATCGGATAGTATACACTGTAATAAGCACTTTCTCTAATTATATATTTCGGTCGCTATAGCGTTTCTTATAGAAAGGAAACAGGTTGGGGAACGGATCGACTCCAATCTTTAAACACGTTTTTCTGAGAATAGTGTTTCCCACTCATTCTTAAAGGAAGAGTTTTGAAGATATCTAGTTCCAATTTGGAGAGAACATTTCTAACATCATTAGTCTTTTTTTTAATATTCCTAGTTTTTTCTGAAACTGTCCAAAGAAAGGGCCAAATTTGATACCTTTTTGTTCAAACCGCCGCCATTTTGTCAAATTTCTAGAGTTTAATAGTCTTTTTGAAATTTTTGTTTTAGATCAAAATTGCGGCCGCAATCGTGGACATCGTACAGGGTTTTTAACGTGTAATTCCTACAATTTTTTTAACTATTGTACACCCAATAAATGAACATTAAAAAAAAAATCGTTTTGTATTAATCATGAATGTGTTTATTTGTAAAAAAAATCGGACTGATTAGTTAATTTCAACATAAAAAAAATTGCGAAAATAAGTACTTTTTCGAAGGGTCACACTGAGACGATCCCTTACCCACGCATTCTAAAACATCTTTTTAGTACACTTTTGCCCCGCTTTTAACTTTTTTCACCAAAGTGAAACAGGAGACTGCCACCAAAACATTCCAGCAGCTGAATGGTGACCACGTTGAACCCATGGAACAACGTATTGGGGGGCACGATGCAAAAATCCTATACCGAAATATGCAAGGCCAAGAGAGCACCCAAAATCTAGAGAGCTGATTCGGTCAATTCATTGAAAATGACTATTGTGCATGACTATTGTGAATTAGCGCACCTTCTGCATTTATTCTTAACAAAAAACTGTAACAAATCGCAATTATAAAATCTATTTAAAACTTACCTTCCTCAAGAATTTAAGGGCGAAATATGTCTTTATGTAAAATGACAGTTAAAACAGGGTTGCAATTATATTTTTACGTGTCATTGCACGAAAAGAAACATGGGTTTTAGTCTGACATTATTTACAGCCATTGCAAATAATTTTCTGCGTGTGTTTGTTGTTGTGCCGTTGCATCAAGAGGAAAATTCTGAAATTCGTGCACCGTGCAAGGATTTTGCAAGAGCAAGAGAATCTCCCCATTGTATTTTACATGTTTTTGAGTAGTTTGATCTGTTTATTAAAAACATTTTCAACAGTCAAAATTTGTTTATCAGTAAAAAGTACCATGTGCCACTGAAGCTGCAGCTTGCATCTGTTGATCCTAATATGCTTCAAGAGCATTGTCAAAAGATGGTCCGCGATAGGATTTCATGAATATGAGGTCGATATATCCATTTCCTTTGACATTATTTCCTGTTTTGTAAGAGTGGCTAAATTAGTTCGAACCACGCGAGGGAAACTACTTCTACACTCGTGACCACGCAAATCTTACCACTATACTATCTCAAATTTCTTTTCGGTCGTTTCCGTTCATTCAGGATTTTCTTCAATTTTGTGTTTTTTTTTTATTTTTTAGTAAGGAAAAGTAAACTAAATTATATTATCTAATTTTAATTATATTTTTTATTTATTACGTTTAATGAGTAAAACACAAATTAGATTTTCTGTGCTTATACAAAAGCAGCCAATTTTTAGGTAATCCACTAAACTAAACCAAAATTCGTGTTTCAATTTAAAAAAAACATAAAATAGTATATTGATTTCAATTGTAGTGTAAATGAAATTTAATAAAAAAATAAAAAATATAATTTTTTCATCGGATGTCAGTCTCTTATACTTCGTGCTCATTTTGTAAAGCTCATTATCTTTCAATTGATTTATCTATAGCTGAATGTGTTTTGTTTTTAATTTTTAATATTTTTGATTAATAACATGTCATTAACTTATTTCTAAATAAAAAAGTCTATACCGCAAAAAGTACCGCTATAAAGTGCAGTCAAATGTGCACAATACTTCAAAATTTTGAGTGGTAAGGTTTACGTGGCCACGAGTGTACTTCTGTCAACAACTGTAGACGCTTACGAAAAGAGATCAATAAACAAACAATCTCAAAATATGAATTTTTTGGTGAAACTAATAAAATTCACTTGCGCTTTTTCCACACTTCTGTTGATTTTTTATGATTTTCTTAACTCCCCACTCCATTGTTAATAGAAAAAAGCAAACTTTGAACTGATGACACTGTATACAAATTATAATACAACATCATGACACCTTTTTCTGGGAACTTCCATTCGCTGCATGCATTGAAAACTTTGTAACAAAATTAATGGCAAGAGTAAGTATTTCCATTCCTACTCAAGTATTTCTAAGCGTTGGGACAGCATTATTAACATATTTTGCAATAAATCTATATAGTTGAAGGTCCTTTGTTATTAAACTATTAACAAGAAAAATGTTTTGTATACCTACCAGTTCTTCATCATTCAAAGTGGCTCGAGGTACAGCTGATGTTAATCCGGCATTGCGCTTGGTGGCTGCCATTGTCTATAATACGGTGTTTTTCAATTATATATCATATTTTAAAACATGTTCTAATGTAAAAATTTCGTGTCAATTAAAATATGAGAAGTACATTAAATGGATTACTTGTCGAATTACGTATGTATAATTATAAGGGTGGGTAAAAAAAATAACTTTTTTATTGGCACTGAGCAGTAAATTTCCTACAAAACTATAAGTTTTGCAATTCAAAACGATTTATTGAATGATAATTAAGTTATAAAAATCAAAAGAACAAAAATTTGTTGATAACTTTTAAATAATTAAGTTTACGGAAAAATTGGAGGGATTTTCGTAGAGATGTCTAGACCCTATTTTTCAGAGTAGCAAGCGAAAAAATATTACATATAACTATACCAGTCACTGAATGCATATGTAAAATTTTCATTGCAAAGGCTCAGACCATTAAATGCACACAAATACAAAACCAATTATTTTAAACATCCAAAAATTAAAGAAGGATATAAATAAGTAAGGAAGATCAAAGCTTGAGAGCAGCCGAACTCTTAATACTCACGCAATTTGTAATAGCTTAAGATATGTGAACTATTTCATTCATTAGTCATTAAATGCTCGTTATTACTTTCAATTGATTTTCTTCATTTGATCTGAGGTCATGTGTTCATATCGGTTTTCTACTATATCTAACATAACTTCCGAAATATCTATTTTAAAATCAACCAAAGAAAATCTTCACAAATCACTACCACATCATCGCATTTTACTTCAATATCTCATTTAAAGTTAGTCTTCACTAAGCTATCCCTGTCTATCGAAGTGTAAGATGTCTCAGATATTGAAAAAAAGTATGCACTACGACCTGTGTTCTATTGTGTCCCCCCTTCTTCACAAATATTAATTTCCAAGATCGTGCTAGGCATTGCACGACCGATGTACGTACCAATTCTATTTGAGGTCAACTACAATAGTCCAAATCATTACATCGAACCATTTTCAGCACCAAACTACATTGTGGTTGGAAAACAATTTATTTCATAAAAGTATTTCACAAGCACGCCCATGCTGCTGTACGAACAAACGCACGTAGCGATATCCGGGTATAAATTCGTTTCATCCTGTTCTATTTTTACTTACATAGCAGTAAATCTACCTCGAATAGTTCTTTGGATTATCAACTACGTTTAGGACTTTAAATTACTTGTTGCGAGAGTATGAAAAGTATCTAAAATAAGTTTAGATGATAAGAAAGTGTTAGCAACTACTACTATTTTAGTCGAAAAAGTCTCTTCGCATGCCTAATCAAACTTCAACTTATTTTTTTTATATTTATAATGAACTTTAATGAACCAAATTTGTACTATTTTAGGCTATCATTTTCCCGCTAAAGACATTATTCCATCAGTGTAAAACTTTTCTGGTTTCTCGGCGAAAAACTTCCACAAGTAATTTTTACATGCTTCTCTTGAAGCCAGCTTTACTACATTAAAGGAGTTCTGCATTGACCGAAACAAATGGTAGTCCGATGGTGCATAGTCAGGGCTATATGGTGATTCCCAGCCAAGCTCTCCTAGTTTTTGCCGAGTCATCAAAGAGTTGTCCAGCTGGAACAGCTCATAGTGGATGATTCCTTTCCAATCACAACTCAGCATTTGTTGAGTTTCACCACTCTTGGACTATGATCTTTTTCGCACATAATTGTCGTATTTTATTAACTTTTCGCCTCCTGTTACATTCGCTTCAGAAATGTTTCGATTTAATTTCGTTTCAGCAAAAAATCGCAGATGTTAATTCCGTGCATTAAAATGTTTACAGACAATTCATGTGGTACCCAAACATCAAGCTGATTGTGGAAGCCAGCCCTTTTTAAATGGTTCAAAACCGTCTGATGCTGAATGTTAAGTTCCTTAGCGAAGGCATGGCTGCTTATGTGACGGTCCTGGTCAATATTTTCCATAATTCTATCTATCTATTGACAAAATTCGAAAAGACTTTTTCGATTACCCAATATTATTGTGTACACATATAACTATATAACATATTAGCATGAGCTTACAATCATTTTATAGTTAAGCCAAACTAAAAATAAATTTTCATGCGAATAAGGAAAAAGCAAACATTGATTGCTGTATGATCTTAATGAAAACTATGTATTATCAGAACTTGTTCTCTATAATTTGCGATATTGCATTTAACACAAAAGCTATAACAACGGTATTCGGCTGCACCGAAGCTATAAAACCGTTCAGAGACGTTATACTGGTTAACTGGCACGCCATACATAGACCTACAGGTCCTTAGAGTGCCAGATGGACGTTCAGTTTAAATTCAGCTGAAATATTCGTCATACACGTAATCTCTTTATCTGTTTACATGGCTATGGTGGTACTATCCAATTTAAAGATTGTAACGTTGTCTTCAAAAATAATCGATGCCGAATTTAGTGAAAATATCGTGTCAAATAAAACTATGTAGATATATAACTTGATTTTGATCGGTCAGTTTAAATAGCTGCTATACGAGGTGTTCAAAAACTAATTTTCGTTCTTTGAAAAACATATTTATTAAATTGTCTGCATTAATGAAATCGCATCTAAATAGTCCCCATTCAATGTTATGCACATATGACAGCGCTTTTTCCAAATCAAACTCGATTTTTGGGGTTTGCCTTTAGTTCTTTCAACCATGTCGTCTAAGCTTGTAACACAACGGTCTTTGTTTTTGGAAATAGAAAAGGTCGCACGGAGCCATGTCTAGCGAATATTTAGTTAAATCTTTACAGTATTGCTTTTGGCCAAGAATTCACGAACAAATTTTTTGATCCATTTCTCTAGACAAACAAACGAAAATCCATAGGCTCATAAAAACATGCTTAACTTTAGTAGCTGCTACAAAAAGCGTAAGCAATGAATACAGCTGATTAGCTATGGAGTTAAATTAGAATTTTTTTTCGAAAAAACTCTTGATATTTACCGTGCTCTTTTCCAACAAAACGGCTTTTTTAGAACTGAAATACGACAATCTACGTTGGATAAACTCCAATTTTTGTAGCTGATTTTTGTAGCCTTAAACATTTAATTTTGTACCACTTTAACATTTTAGACAAAAATTATATCTTCTTAATCTGATGATGTGTGATATGTATAATGGAAAGTGAAATAATGTGATAAAAATTATGATTGTCATCTGATTTCGCCAATTTTCACAGTATCATATGAATGTTTGGATAATCGTACACATCTAATTTGGTAGAAATATGTCAAATAGTACCTGGGTTATAGCATTTCACCGAAAAGAGAGCAATGACACGCTAATTGGAACATTTATACACCGGCTCCCATAAAGCCCTTCGCCTGCATCTTGGTTTTGAAATTTAAAACTTGGGGCGCACTTACTCAGTGAATTATCGCACTTTTAATAATTTTTAACATAACCGGGAATGAGCGTACAGGGTCCGACACCCGAAGTGTAACCAACTTCACACCGTTCGCGCTGCTGTCGCAGTGGAATCAGCTGTTTATAAATTTGCTGAATGACAGTTCGGAGTATTGTTCACAAGTGCACAAAAGCGTTTTGCCAAAAGTGAACGCAACAAAAAGTGATCAACGATGGAACTCAAACGCAATAGTGTGATTGCTTTATATTTAGCTGAAAAGTCACAGCCAGCAATTGTTCCTGAGCTCAAACGTCTTAATGTGAATAAAGTTTTTGTTTATCGCACCATCACTCATTACAATGATTCTGGTAGCATCGCAAAACACCATTGAAGTGGTCATCAAAAAACTGCAACGTCACATGAGATGGTTCGGAAAGTGAAGAAGCGACTTGAGCGAACGCTCAACGAAGTGCCAGTCAAATGGCTAAAGAACTGAAAATATCCGACGCATATTGAAAAATGAGCTCAAGGTCAAGCCTTACAAGTTCCAAAAGGTCCATGCTCTCACACCGAAGCAGCAACAAGTAAGACTTGAGAGAGCGAAGCAGTTGCTTCGCTTAGCCGAAAGCGGTCAAATTCCGAACATTGCGTTTTCTAGCAAAAAAATGTTTCCAACTGAGCGATTCTTTAACTCTCAATATGATAGGGTTTACTTGACCGACCGTTCATACGAGAATCTAAGTCATCGATTGGCCACCAGGAGGCAGCACCCGCCATAAATAATGGTTTGGGCCGCTGTCACCGCAGATGGGCGCTATCCAATTGTTTTCATCGAGCCTGGCGTCAAAGTAAATGCGATATATTATCGGGAAAGCCGTGGGCAAACAAACATTTCGGTCGGCGTCATGGACGTTTCAATAAGACTCAACACCGGCTCACAAAGCGCGAGTGACCCAAGAATGACTGAAAAAGAGCGTTCCAAACTTCATTACGACCACACAATGGCTCTCGAATTCACCAGATGCGAATCCAAAGAATTATTCTCTCTAGGCCATTTTGGAGAGCAAGGTCCGAAGTAAAAAATACACCAGTTTGTCCGTCCGTGAGTGGGCCAAAATACCGGAAAGTCACATTCGGGCAGCTTGCAATTTGTTTTTTGACCGTCTCAAGGCCATAGTTAAGGCTGAATTTATGATTATTTTCACACATTTTGTACATAAAAATAAATAAAAATAATTTCCCAAACCGAACTTATGGCTTTTTTAATTGGTTACACTTCGAGTGCTTCGACCCTGTAGTTATCATCCAATCTCAGCGGTTTTCACAGTATAAGGAGAGGTGCTAATTGCTATATTTCTTTTTAGCAAGTTTGGTTGAGTTAGCTTTTGCTTCTTAAAAGATGTATACATTTGTACTCATTTAAAGGGCGGGGCTACGCCCACTTGTAAAAATAGCTTAGCCCACAGTTGTTCCTCGCTATTGCAATCTCCTGTACCAAATTATTTTGTATCTTAATTTGGTGCTCAGTTATGACACTTAATAGAACGCCTTTGTATGCCAACGAACATTTGTAGCAAGTTTCGTCAAGATATCTCAATTTTTACTCAAATAGACAGACGGACGGACAGCAGTCAGCTGGATTTCAACTCGTGTTGTTACCCCGATCATTTATATCCATATATATCTCGATTAGTTTACAAACAACCTTTAGGTGAACAAAACTATTATATGTATATGATAACCGACGTTTCTTTTTTATATTACAAACATCGTGGTAAAACTTAATATACCTTGTTCAGGGTATTAAAATCGGATGGAGTTCAAAATATTGTGATCATTTCCAAACAGCGTGTAGTGCGAATGTTTTTATACGTTCGCAATATATTCCACAGATTTTAAGAACATTTCCTAATTTTACTTTAATTGGTGATAATCTTCACAAGTTCTGGATTTTTGACATTATTATTCAAATAATTATTAAGATTTAGAAAGTTTCTATCAGTTCTCAATAAAGGGCAAACGAAAGATAACTTGGCGGTTATTCAAAGTGTTGGACTCTAATTATTGCATTGTAATTTTTAAGCCGAACACTTTTTATATTTAACTTACTAACATTCCTAATATGAACAACTTTTGAACCCATTTTTTAATATCGGAATAAATCGTAAACTTAACGGGGTAATAAAAGAACACCCTAACATATATATAAATAATGCAGCCTGTTTCATATAAAGCCATATAAAAAATAGAAATTCTGTGTAATTTTGACATCTGGCAGGCAAAAAAGTTATCATTAAAACAAATTCTAAAACACTTTGGCATCGAACAGAAATAAAAAAAACGTTATCATTACTACATAATTTGTTTGTATATGTCATTCATTCAAGTGCTAGCAAGTAGAAAATTGAACCATTAAACAGAAGTATTGTGCAAACTGTGCAATTAATTTGAGTAATTTTAACAAGTTTTTTTTGTTGTAAATGTACTAATTAACGCTACTATATAGCAATGAATAGTTTTATCAAGAAAATAAAACGATCACTTTCTTCAAATTATATATATGAATTATTATATTAATTGAATTATTTCATATACCTTGAGCACCTTTTGATCCACATTTGCAAATACAGCATATTGATATTATATTGGTCGATTTATTTTCGGTTTTATTTTCAATTTTTTGTTTCAGTTGTTTTTACATAAACATTGATTTAGAAGTAGAAAATGCAAGCAAGAAATATTTGTGGATTAATACAAAAATTACAACTCATATTCGCTTACGAGTATATTATTTTATTACTTGACCCATACCAAAAAAATATAATCATGATATTAAAGAAATAAAATCTTATTTAAATGAAGTAATTAACAAATATGGATTGTACAGGTACAAATGCATTTATCGAAAACAATAAATATATAAATTGAACATATTACGATTTAACGGAGTTTTAACCCTAAATATGTATGTATAGACGTTTAAAAGAGAAGTAGAATATTTTGAAACAAATAAACAGAATCTATATAGAAACACTAACTAACTACTTATATAGAAACACAAACCTTATTCTTATTATTTGTACTTTACGAGTACATATTTTTAGAACTACATGGATGTATGTGTATGGCTTTTGACTGTCTTAACGTTCAGGTTTATAACAGAAAAATATGTACATTAGTGAATACATACTTATACATATGTAGTCATTCGCGCATTTTTAAAAGCTGCCTTCGATTCGCCAAGCAATAAAAAGTAGTGAACCGAACAAACCAAACCAAATGTTCAAAAAAACGGACAGCACTTGTGGTCGAATCCTTCGCTAACATGGCTTCTGAAGCATACGCAACTACATATGTTGCGATTCATTCTTTGGTGGAGAACTCATCTTTTTTCGTTGAAAAGGTATCCCCGTACTCTCTCGTACGAATGCAACTCGATAACTTTGTTGGTGGCTTTGACAAGAGAGCAGCCCGTGAAGATAACGACGAACAAAACGGCGAATCAAAGACAGCTTTTAACCGTTTGCTTTCAATGAACATTTGGCTAATTTAACTCTTGCTTAGTAGCATAATTTTGTAAAACTTAGTTTTTTCTGACAAGTATGATTTCATATGACGTTCATATGGGAAATGTTTCTAATTTTAGTATAATATGTATATCCTATATACAGTTACTCAAGTGTTCACATGGTATTACAACATTATCATTGTTCTCTATTTGATCAGCAAAACACGATAGTGCAAGAAAATAGGTATGAAGCAATAACAATTGAAATATTTCTAGCGGGATAAACATGTATTTATTTTTTGTATATTAAATCTCAGTGCTAAACTTACATTTTTTTTCATTCTCAATACAAAAATTTGTTTTTCATGAAGATGTTTAAAATTACCTATCCTTTGCCAAAAAATGTAAATTGGCAAATTCGTCAACTTTTAAGAAAAGATAAAAGATATCGTGGAATTGCTTCACAACTGGATATGTCAGTGGGGCCAGTGGCTAACGTATACAATAACATGGCTGATCTAAGTGTTAATCAAGGCAGTGCTGTGATATTTGAGGAGTTTAAAACAATGCAGTACAAATACATAAGTCGTGAATTGAGAACCATAATAATAGGTTGTCAAAAAAGTTTTGCGGTATTTTCGCTAGTTGCCGCTTAAAGCGCGTAGTTCTAGTTTTATTCGTCGCATCGGGTCATGCTATACCTTTTTGGTACGCGCTAACACGTGTTTGATTGATTGTCGTTTCTTTTAAGTCATTCGTGAGTTATAACGTCGCAAACATTGAGCAAAATAAAGAGAAAAAATATTATATATATATAATATATTTTACAGTACTACTACGATAAAGGCAAAAATGCATCTCAAGCCGCCAATAAAATTTGTGCAGTTTATGGACCCGATACAGTTTCCATTTCCACTGCACAACGATGGTTTCAACGTTTTCGTTCTGGTGTAGAGGTGGTCGAAGATGCGCCACGCTCCGGAAGGCCTGTCGTCGAAAATTGCGACAAAATCGCTGAATTGGTCGAAAGAGACCGGCATAGTAGCAGCCGTAGCATCGGTCAAGAGCTGGGCATGAGTCATCAAACCGTTATAAACCATTTCAATAAATTCAATAAATCATTCAATAAAAATACCGCAAGACTTTTTGACAACCTAATATTAATGTTTCTGTTGACACTGTACGGAATACATTAAGATCTGCAGATAAAATGAAAAACAAAAGTTTAAAATGAAAAGCAAAAGTAAAATAGCCACTGTTCACTGCCAGACACAAACAACTGCGGTTTGTTAAGTAACATGCGAATTGGACTGAAAAGAAATGGGCGAATGTAATTCGGTCAGATGAATCCAAAATAAATCGTTGGAGGGTCAAACGGCCGTTAATGGTTATGGAAATAACCCGGCTCGAGTTTAGCATCACCATGTTAAACCAACTTTTAAGCTTGGTGGTGGTTCCTTAATGATGTCATGATTACCCAAGGTGTTGGATTCCTTGATAAAGTGGTAGTCCTAACATTACATATACATTTTGAGCCGAATAAGTTTAGTTTACATAAGGGGGGCTTTGTATTCCAACAAAACATCGACCCTAAACATACCGCTAAAGTTACCACTAAATGGCTGCATGACAGCGGGTATAAAGTGATTTTTTAGCCTCCAGAATCCCCGAAATTAAACCTATAGAACATCTCTGGGGTGTTCTGAAAAGAGGAATTGCAGGGGATTATGGAAACTTGGATGATTTATGGTCAACTAAAAATGTCCAAAACTGTTGTTGACAGTATGCCACGTCGTATTCAGGCCGGGTTATTGAAATTAAAAATAATACTGTTAGTAATAAATACGAAAAAGTGTTCACGTGATTTCATTGTATTATACAAGTATACTTCAGGATAATAATATGATATAATAACACAAGAAACTTATATACATCTGTTCAGAGGAAACTAGAATGATTAAAGTTGCCTACTAGTTCCTTTTTAGTTTAGTTTAAATGCAGTCCGACGAAACCACATTGAAAACATGTGAACCCTTGTTTGAGTGACAATATGTGGTAGGTTTACTGGCCGGAACACTGACTGAAGTCACTGGCCAAATGCAAACTATTGCTTCAAAAATATCGAAATAAAATTACCTTAGCTATGTTCAATGTAATGATAACGTAAATAAACAATTTGTTATGAATTCGAAAAATAACTTGGACACTGGAGGTTCTTACTCTAGCTGAGTATACAAGAATTAAGCAAATACATACTATGTATATTAGGATGGGTCAAAAACACCAAATGTTTTTTTCACTTGGTACTCTCCAAGGATGAGCTCTTATCGGCTTTCTTTTTTCTTATTATTAAATAGAAAAAAATGTATCTCGCTTCGAACTACTCAAAAAAATATTCGTTTTTTTATTCTATAGAAAATTGCTCTTCAAAAAAAGTCGTCGAAAACGAACTTTTCGTAAGCCTAACCGTTAACGGTTAAACTTTTATTGGTTAAAAGAAAACTATTTTTTTTCTATTTTAAGTGTTATTTTTGCGTTTTGTGGGTATGACAGTGGTCTAATTATGGTCATCTACGAACTGGTCTCCTTTTCCGGACGGACAGACAGTCAGTCGATTTTCAACTCGTCTCATTATTCTGAACATTTATGTATATATAGTACAACCCTATATATCGGATCATCCAATAATATTTAGAATTTCATCATAGAAAGGTATGTGTACGTAAGAACAATTTTTATTTGTTATATTATTTCATTATTAAAACAAAACCAATTCAATTAAGAAGTCGTACCTGGAGAGCTTTTCTCAGAGTTGTCTATCCACCAATCTTTCAGAGAACGAAGCGAAAAACACCATCGTTTTTTTACCCGCCCTAATGTATATATGAATGTATGTGTTCATTTATTTATTTAACAAACATGTACGTGCCAAACTAACTATTTTTATTTCTCGTCTACATAGGTGAGTAGGTCTGTATATGAACGTAAAAACACAGCACAATGATTTTTATATGTATCACACATACGTTTTTAGTTATTTGTACAACTGTAATATTATGTGTGTACATACATATATAAATATACGTATTATATAAGTATAATATAATGAAGTTATTATGTATAGATGATTTAAATGCAAAAACATACTACTTACAAGTTCTGAAACGAGTGGAATGGATTTCCGACGAGGACGTATATCTGGCATGCTGTCAATGTTACTGTAGAATGGATTATCTCCCGGGTGCCCGCTACCCCGTATGCCAATATCACCAGATCCACTGCCATTCTTTATTGTGTGGAAGATAAATGAAGTTTCCTTAGTAATGTATCAATATATTTTGAAAACTATTGTTATATTTTTTTTATATCAACATGTAGTTTATAGAGTCATTATTTTTGTATAATAATAGTTATTATTGAGCTGTATAAAAAAAGTAAAAACAGGCGCGAGTTTCTTTGAAATATTAAGAGGAGTTGGGTACAAAATAAAATATTTTTTTTTTTAAATAGTTTTTGATTTTTGAAGTTCATTATTGTTTATTATTATTTTGGAGATATCTAGTTAAATATAAAAGTGTTTAATTCATATGACAGCTATATTTTATAGCGGTTCGATAACGACGGTGGACGTGTTCAAAATTTCAGATCAAAACCTCTGGGACTACTTCGTATATGCAAACAGACGGATTTGGCTAAATTAACTAAGCTCATCACGATAATTATTTATATAGTATATCATCAACGATTCCTTCTGGGTGTTACGGACTTCTGGGCAAAGTACTTAATTATACCCTGTTCAGGGTATGAAAACTGACCGACTTCGGCAATTTATCGAAAGGACGCAAATATCACAGTAGTAATATAATGCAAAGGCTATTCGGAAATACCATAAGCAACATATGTCATGCATATTACATTAGTTATTAAATTTGTAGTCATCTTTTGCTTTTTGTGGTCAAAACGTATAAGTAAAGGAACTCCTGTGAGAAATTTTTACACAATTTGTCAATTTAATCCATGTATACATATAAACTAAAGTCGTGTTTGTTACACTATTTATATATAATATAACTCAATAACGAGAGAACAGATTTTGGTGCGTAGGTAGCTTAGAACCAGGAGACGGACATAGAATTTTTATTCCGTTTTCGTGGTGTAACGAAACGTAGCAGACGCAACTGTTTGTCCAGCTAAGCTCCTAAGCTACTGAACCGATTTTAGTAAAATTCAGCACACTGTGTTCATCACACTTATCACAATGTGTTTACATTATTATCTTAAAAATCCAAACAATTCATAAATAAAATAAAAATTTCAAATCATAAACATGTGTTCAAAATTCAATTGCAAACGGAAGGTGTTTTCAACGGAAATTTAAGCCGTTTAAATGGTATTGGTAGATCACTTGAGATCATCGGAATCCTCGGTGTATGAGCTAGTTGACTAGATGCTGAGCCGGCGATAATGGTTGCAACAATTAAATTGTCCTTCAATTCCTAAATAAGCAGCCTCGTCCGGTTGCCATGTTTGGAGGACTTAAATTCCTCAAAACTATAATTGGAATTCCAATTTTTAAAGCTAATGCTCATGTGGTGGCAGTCCAGAAGGGTTTAATAAATTTAAAAACTCCTTAGGATAATGGACTGCGTCTTCGACATTTCTCCGGGAACTTTTTGAATAATTAGATCGTTGGTTTTGTTGACACAATCATTCCACTATTGCCCTGGAACACAACCAATGAAATTCCTTTTAGTGCAAATTTTCGATGTATACTGCATCAATTAAAATTTCTAAACTATTTACGACAGGTATTTGGCCTAGAGACTCATCCAAAAGAATATTACAATTACCGTTTAAATTTGGAGTGGGAAAAATTCCTTCCCTAAGTTTAAGCAGTTGTTGTGGAATATCACCATCAGTGATTCCATGAGGATGATCTGTCATATTCGCCCGTAATTTTATATTTTGAAGCCCATAAGGACGACGATATTAAGCATGCTTTGATGATATCTGCTCGGGTACTTCTATTAATGACGGGAAGAATCTGCCGGAAATCTCCTGCAAATACAAAAGTAATCCCACCCATGAGAGCAGAAGAGTTTCTAAGGTATTTTAATGTTCTGTCCATGGCCTCTATATGTGCTTTATGGCTCGGATAGAACATATTGATTGTTGTTCAAGATTTATGGATAACGGAAGTTTAAAAGATGAATGAGCAATTTTCCATCCCATAATTTAGAGTTACAGCAATTCCTGACGAAGCAACTGTTATCACTATCTTCCCTGATTGTCTTATTTTAGCAAGTATTAAATTTGCAAGAAACGTCTTGCCAGTGCCCTGGCACATTCAATAAAAAATGGTTCTGTCTTTTTTGTTGTTATTCACGCTATAATTCGCTCTTATCAGTGAACTGCAGCTTAGGTAAACGTTAAATAACATTCCCTGTCTAAATTTAACATTATTTGTTATAAGGAAGCAATGAATTTTTTTTTTTAATTTTCGCTCGTAAGTCGGTTAAAAATTATCATTTTCTGATGTTTTTTATACAAACCATCCTCATTGAATTACCTTCAAAGTAGTTCAGGCTATTTTTTCATTTCATGCAACGGTTTAGTCAGCTTTAGCGAACCTACTAAAACCTAACTTATTTTTATGCTAGAGCACCCGTTCACGCTTTACTGTGGCTGACACATATATAATTCTACTATAACGATCTATATGATTTCTATTAATTAGATTAAAACTATTAGTTAATGAGATATAGCATTTTTGCGAAGCAACTTGTGCTAGTTTACAAAACAATGGATCATAAAGCATTGCGTGTGTTAATAAAGCGTCGCTTTTTGGAGGAAAATACTGTTGAATTTGGACTCAGGGAAATCGACCGTTGAAAAGATATTTGCTAAGTTTTAAAGAGGCGAAATGAGCACGAAGGACAAAGACGCCCTAAAGTGGCGAAAGCTATGTATGTGCAAAATGTGTGCCTCGCAAGTTCATAATCCAACAGTGAGTGCTCTTTAATCGTAATCGAACCGAGTTCTTGCGTCGGTGTGTGACAATAGAAACATAGCTCTATCGTTTCACACCAAAGTCCAATCGACAGTCAGCCTAGTAGACTGCACATTATGAACCAGTCCTCAAGCGTGGACTGCTACTGGACAAGGCGTTTTTTTCTTGGACGCACCATGTGGAATCGGTGAATATTCTAATCATCAAGCATAAATCGCATTGATAGTTGCATCACCAAACGGTTTGGTTACCTTACTTTATAACGGGTGTAGAACGTACAAGCACTTATGACAAACCAAACGCTACACAAACAAAACAAACTAATAAAAGCGTATTATACAATAAAATAGCGGTGAAAATGCAGTATTGAGAATAAGTTCAATCATAATTTGAGATGAGTGCATAATGGCTCAGAAATATTCTCGAAGCATTGGTCACAAAAATCAAGATTTAAACGGCAATGACTACCTTTTCGATTTTGCTGTGTTACTACTGTCTGGTGATTTCCGATAGACCGGTCATTCTTTGCATTAGTTTAGCCAATTAAATTAACGAATATTTAAATTATAGTTATTTTTATGTTAAAACATTTGTATTCGTCTTAAATATGCGGAATGTAGAATAGACTGCAACTAAATAAGAAATGCAATAAACTGCCAAATTTCTGCATCACTGCTGTTCACGAAAAAAAATTATTGAAAGTAGTTTTCAGAAAAAAAATTAAGTACTTGGATCATAACTGAAACGTTATCGGGTTACATTAGCGGACACAAATGTAGTTGTTGACCAAATTAATTTCCAAGTAGAACAATTTTGTCGATCTGATATATTTTAAATCAATTATTACTTTTGATGAAGGAAATGAAAACGTAAATTTTCATATTTTGTATCTGAGTTCGGTAGAAATATTTCGAACAGGGAAATATGTTGCAGCATGTTAGGTTGGTGTAAAGTGCCCACTACCCAGCATTTACTGTAAACTGTCAAAGAAAATATTTAGATAATTTGAATTCAAGGTCTAAAATTCACGGCCTGAAACCACTACAATCGGCTTTTGGAGGAAAGATGAATTCCCTGGAGAGCAAGAGATTTACGACTTTCAGCGCTCAACAGATTCAACATCAAGAAATAGCAGTGTTAGAAGTAAATAAAATAGAATAGAAGAAATATTCTCCATTCGAAGCAAATGACTGTGCTGGATTACCAGAAGTAAATATATTACATCAGTTACCCTTTTTATTCATTCACTTGAAGTTCTTGATTTCAAAAGCGATTGCTTTTACGTACTGGACTTCTGTATGATAGCTTAAGATTAACGGTCACACAACCTCAGATTCTGTGTTAATATTGGATTGCTTACCTTTTCACGATCTTTACTACATTCCTCGTCTTTAGCTTTAACTTGATAATTTTTTTCTTCGATTTTCCGTTCTTTGAGAGTTTTCAGGAGTTTCCATTTGCTACTCCCAAGTACTGATGTATTGATATTTGTACCTTGCGTCCCACTAACTTCAGCACTAGAATCATGACTTAATAGATGTATTTCCATTTGTGTGCTGTCTTGTGTTTCTTTCTCGAGTTTTGTTAAGTGCTCATGAATCTTGTTAACAGTTGGAGCGGTTCTATGATTAATTTCTAACCCGGTATTTTCGTATTCAGCATCAGCAAAATTTTGTTCCCCCCTCACACTTATGTTAGATACTTCAATGCTTTCTTGATTGCTTTTAAATGCTTGATAGCTTGGAACGGTCTTATAAATATTTTGGTCGCCTTCCAGTTCCTCACTTAGTTCAGCTGGTGTATCTGGACCAAGTGTGGCACTGGATGACATACTCACATTATTTACATCATCATCCTCGTTAAAATCAACACATATATCTTCATCCATCACATTTGCTTTCGGAGCAGAATTTAGCAACAGGTCATTTTGCGTTGGTTTGCTAGAACTTTCATTTTCATTAGGTTTAATTCTAGCTATGGTTGCCCGTTTATGCTTATCGCAGCTACTGCTACCACCCCCTTGACTCGTTTTTATCTTATCTTTATAAAGTTTGATTCCGCTGGTCACTTCCTCTTCAGATGAATATGAAGAGGTAGTGATATGTTGATGCTGCGGATCATGATTAGTTGCTTCATTATCCTTATCGTTGTTATTATCGTTCATCCGTCGGCGATCACGTCGTTTGCGAAAACGCTTATTTTGAGCTACACGTTCACCACTAATATGCTGTGTTTTCTGTTCTGGTTGTTGCTGATGAAGGTTATGACATTTTTCGAATTTATTGCGTGCTACATTATCAGCACATACGAATGTATTTATCGTACTGCCTTCATCCATAGCTTCACTGCTACTAGTTTCTTCCAGAGTATGTTCCTCAGCATCCATATCAGAATAACCATGTAGCGAATCATCTCCATTAATATCTTGCCATGCGCTATGCAAATCAGTAACTTTTGTCACACGTTCAAAGATACTTGAGACGGTTAATTTCGTGGAAAAGCAGCGGTTTTGTGAACATTTCGTCGTCACTACTTTAAATGGTGACTCCGCTTTCACGTTGTCTATTGCTGGTGTTTCCTTGACAACACATTTCAGTTCTCTAAGAACTTCACACATAAGCTGTTTAATAGCTTCGTCCGGTTCGTTTTCAGCCGAAAATTGCAACCTGGTATTATTCACTACTTTATTTTCACTATCAAATGTAGCATATGTATACATATGTTGGGAATTATTATAGCAATTTGTACTTCTTAGAGTCAATTGATCGATTTGTGAAAACAATCGTACATTATCAACCAGGGATATGCCTACTGTTGACTTCTTATCACTTTCATCTAGGTATTCAGCTTTTCGTTGCTGTTCCAATTTTTCCAACTGTCTTAGCTCATAACAAAAGTATTCATCATCTGTATCAATGCTATCTTCAGTGCTTTGACGACGAGATGACGACAGCGTGCGGAAAGAATGCTGACTGCGATTGTCATCTTCTTCAGTTAAACCTAGAGAGACATCAAGTGACTGCTGTGCTGCCCAACTTCGATTAGCAACCTCACTTGTTATCGGTTCTGCTATCAGTAATAGTGGTGGATGTGAGTTATCAGCTGATGTCACAGCTATTGATGGTACTTCTGTTTCATTTAAAACACCATCGTCATTATATTTCCCTTCTTTCTTTTCCACGACAGTGGACGAAGTCATTTGATTGGGAGTTCTTACAAAGTCCATCAAGACGTGAGAATTATCCATCGCCTTTGAATTATTTTTTGTTAAAACTGATTTATTTGCACTATGTAATTTGGTTTCAACTTGATTTTGCAGACTTTTAAATCCTCCCGTAATCGTATTTATATATTGATCTGGTGGTTTCAATACTTTTGACTGTAAATCAAGAACTTCGTTTTCCTTTTTATCTGCCGTAACCGTTTCTTTGTGACTTATATATGTATTCGAAGGAGTCACTTTGACGGTTAAATCACGTATTTCATTTTCTTTAATTTCATTCTGCCCAAATATGTGGCCAGCTTCTTCATTATCCTTAACTTGTGCAACATCACTCAGTCCACTATCTTTTACATCGGAAGACACAACTCCCTTATAGTTGTCTCCGTCATCATCCTCTCTGACTCCAAGCTCTTTACAAAAAAACTTTATACCGTATGATTGAAGTTGAGGTTTATTTGCATCATATATTTCAGTATCGCATCCATCATCACGTCCGTCAGTATCCACTGAAAATGTACTAAAATTTCCAATGTCACTAACTATAGAACCCTCATTATCCGAAGAATTAAAACTGGGTACATCCGCCTCTGTATCTGATACACTATATACTATAGCTGCAGCACGAGAATCCGTAATTCCACGAGCTACAAAACTGTGACGCCTGTATCCAGTTTTGGCTTTCTGCATTAAATTATTTACAGTCGCTGAAAACCTTGAACGTTTTTTATAGTTACCAGCTACAGTCTTGTTAGTTGTATCACCGCAGTTTAAATTGCGGGCAGCAATTATGTCTGATGGAATTGTGCTAGCAATGGGGACTGCACCAGGCTGAGAAGCATGCTGCACCAGCTTTGTGGGTAGTTTGTAGAAACGTTTCGAAAAATCAAAACGCCTACGCGAATGTTTATTGCCACTCTGCTGTTGCTGCCAGCTTGTTGTTGGCTCTGTAGCCACTTTATGCAATGACACATTACGATTATGTCCTATGTTCTCACGAGACACATTGAATGATGCCATGTGACCCATAACTGAAGGGTAACAATCATCTTGGCTTGTTTGAAAAGGTCCTCTATCTTCCGAGTAATTATCATGACCCGTAGGCAATGACCGAGAACGACCATATCGTAAAGATCGCTTTAATTTTAAATTGTCCGGCAAAAAATTAGTAAACTTATTCCAAACTTTAAATGTAGTGCTTGATGTTGTCTCACTACCAGATAAACCAACGATGTCGGCAGGAGTTGTAGATGCTACTATGTCAATATCTTGTGCTGATTCGGCATTATAATGCGCTCCGTGTAAAATATAGGGAGTGGACAACTGTGCATTCTTGTGCTGTTTGGATTGAAATACATAACTTCGAGAACCGTTAAAATGATTCTGTTTTATAATCCGATTGCTTTGTTCATTGACGACTGGTGAAGAACGATGTAGCATGTAATGTTGGTGATGTGTGTTTACTGCCTTTTTCATTACCTCATTAGAAAAATTGGTGGGAGCTAAGCAGCTTAAACCATGATTATATGACATTTGCTGATGAGGTTGATGTTGATAAGGGTACTCCAAAAAATTAAGATTATTGCAGCTATTATAATCTTTAATCACATTAGATGTTGGATAATAAACGAGACGATCAGTAAGCTGTCCTTTATGTGTTTGGGATGATTCACCCCTACCCTCAGACTGTACACTTGTCCTATCGGAAGTGGTACTTCCGACCCCTCCAAGCGTAGTTGTATATGTGGGTCTGCGCAAAAGATCCGGCATACGCCGGTTGTGATCACCTAACACATTTGCTACACTTTGCTGTCTCTTTGCTGTCTGCCGTTGTTGCTGCCGATGACCCCACTCAAAGACTTCATCGACATTACGTACATGCTCATCCATGGTGCCAACTTTGAGTTTATTGAAAATGGATTTGCTCTCATAGACGGAACAAATAGGCATATTTTTAGACAACTCACATATATAATTCAAATTTTCTTCATTCAACAGGTAATTATTTTCCGTCGACAATGTCGCTTGCTGTATGGGCGTTAAATTATTTTTTTGCTTTATTTTATCGCCATTGTTGGAAAAAGTGGCATTAGTGGTACTAATAATCGTTGGAATAACAGAATTAGCAGTCGCTATGGTAACTGCACGTGTTGTTATCTCCAGTTCTGCTTCAGTAGAGCTAGTATCATTTAAACTCAAATCACCATTATCCAGATCTGCGGCCATCCAAGCCTTTGAATTTAACCTCGAACTACACAAATTAGTGGCACTATTATTTACTGATTCCAAATCTTCAGACATTAGTAACTGCAAACTCATACACTTATTAAGAAATGGATTGTATTTATCTGCGTTCGTACTAACAACGCCAACTCCGTATAGCGTAGAGTTGAGGGACTTCTCCCAGCTTGACAAACGGCTTAAAGATGAAAGGCCAGAACTCGATTTAGTTTGTTTTGGTCCCGAATTTAACAATTCAAATTGAGCATTGTCATATGGCGCGCTATGTGTATGAAATGGATTTAAGGCGTTTATTGATGGTACCGATAGGTTAGCTATACCTGCAACGGTGTCATCATTTACCAACTGCAAAGCCGCCTTTTTTTGAACATCATCGTTATTGCTATCAATGGTTGCATTTGCATCATCGTCATCGTAGGGCGCTGGCGGTGGTGGGCTTTGAGTCCCACCAACACCAGCTAAGAGTATGCCATCAATGTCCAAAGCCAAAATGTCTTGATATGCTTTTGTTTTACTTTGGTATTCAGGATGTTGTAAATGTAAAAGAAAAAGCATGCTATTGTGTCGCTCTAGGCTTCTCTTTAGGGACTTTATATACTCATCATTATTGTAAAGTGCTGCTACCGAAGTAGCGCGACCCAATGTTGTATCTTGACTATTAGGTGTTGCTTTTGTTGTTTGTAACAGCATATGCTGAGACTCCACATCCATGCCAGCCAAATAATTGCATTGTGTTTTCTGTCCGAGACCACTTTTATTGTTTATAATATCATTGATGTTGGTTGTAGGGCTTATGGTAGAGTCATGCAACTTTTTAAGACGCATCTCATATTCTTGAGTTTCTAAAATTTTTAGTTGTTCATCCAAATTGGAATTGTTTCGAAGTAAATGAGCGCTATAGTCAAAGTGTGTCTTATCACTATCGAAGGAACTATTTGTGACAGGCGTAATTTTATCTATATTAATTATTGTTTGTGTCCAATGTGTATCTGCAAGATCGCCAATTATATTTTCTTTCGTTTCCGTTTGCTTTTTCTTAGAATTTTTTAGTTTTTTATTTTTTGTTCTCATGATATTCGACAGAGCTTCATTATCATCAGCCAGATTATTTTCAGTTCTTTTTATCAGCACCAATTCATCATCGCTTAAGTACATTCGTGTATAGTCGTCAAAAGAGTTGCCAACTAATTTTTTCAGAGTGTCTATATTACGTTCCAAGGTTTTCATAACTTTTTCGAACTTTCGTATTTTATCATTTCCAAGTATACGAAGCTCCTCGTCCATTGTTATCGGATTCAGAAGCAGTAATAAAAGATTCTTATTAACTTGGTGTATTTTTTGAAAAAAATTATGCTCTTTTTTAACCAGTGTGCGTAGTGTGCGAATTTGTGCAGAGCTTAATTCTTGAAGATCTTGTATTTTATTTATTTCCATTAGCAATATCTCTCCAGTGCTGTCGAGGAGTACGGTTTTGTCTTCATTCAGCTGGTTACAATAATGATCCTGAGTTCCGTGAACTTTTTTAGCTCTGTATTCGTCCTCCGAAGATGAAGAAGTTGAATAGTAATCACCATTATTTGAGTTATTTTGGACATATTGTTCTTCGGTGAACGCAAAACTGGAACACATTGACGTTTTTTTAGGTAATACTGGACTGGATGAATGAACGCCAGCAGCTTGGGCAAGCGCGCTTTTCAGATTGTTCAGCATTTCCATCTCGTCATTGTGATGCTTTTTCTTTTTGTGTTTTTTAGCGTCTTTCGTTCTTCTTGCGACTATTGTTGTGGTTTTTGTATTTGTTGCCGTTGTCGTTGTGCAAGCTTTAAAAGCTTGTGCCGATGTAACTTCTATTTTTGAAACTAATTGAGATTTAGTTATATCGGAATGTTTTGAAAGTATAGCGCCAATACCACTCTCCTCATTGTCTTCGCGTATTATATCCAAAGCTGAATTGCTACCCATGCCCAAACTGCTCAGTATAGGTTCATTTGTGGCTTCACTATGTTGCAATAAACTTTCAACATTGGAAATTTCTGTGTTCAAAGTGTCATCACGATACGCCTCATTAAGTGTTTTATAAAAGTCTTCGGTCACTTCTCTATTGTTTCTAACATCGACTGATAATACTGTTCCACCCGTGTCTTCTATTGGTACATCCACTTGCAAGAGTTCGCCTTGCTTAGAGGCTACTTGTTGAAAAAACTTATCCTTCCTAATAAAATCATTCATATCCATATCTCTTGTCTTATCAAAATCTTTCTTTTCGCGTATATTATGAGTCGAATCGCAATAAATTTCCGTGCTGATATGCGTTGAGCGTGTATTCGATACTGATGCATTTGTCTCAATTGCTGTTGTCGGCAGTGCCACAGCGAATATACCATCATCTAACTTCGACAAATTCTGCATATTTCCTATTATGTTAGTGGCTTCATTACAACTGCCTTTAAACAGATCAAAACTGTTAAAACTTTCTGGCTGTGTAAGTTTCTCCAAAAGTTTACGGCTATACAGAAGTTCTTGAGACAGTACATTTTTGGCATCGTTTGCCAACAGTTGTTGTTGATAATAATGTAAAAGATCGGAATCTGTTACTTTCGAAGAGTCGAGCCAGCTTAAATGGGAACTTGGCTCTTGATGTGACTTGGTTTCTTCCGATAATATATCTGATACTTGTTGATCTTTTAGACATTGTCTGTTTACTGAGTTCAACTTTGCTAACGAGCTGCTTACATTGCAATCAGATAGTTTTTTCAGCGACAAATTAGCGTCATCAACCATTACAGCAAGTTTGTGCTCATATTTACGTTGGCGGTCACGTCGAAATGCTGATACCTGAAAATGGTTATTATGGCCGATTTTGTTTTCATTTCGCAAGTGCTGATGTATGGCATTTATTTCACCAGAATTGCATATATTATTTGTTTGTTGCTGCAATAACTTGTCAAGTGCTTCCAATTCGCTGTTTATTCGTACGGCATCCAGCGCATCTAATGTATCGTTCTTCAGCTCTTGTAACAAGTTATTATATATTTTGGAAGTGCATTCCGTATCAATATCTTGCAATAGTATAGCAGCTGAATTATTCAAGAGAATGGCCTGTTGTTCGGCTTCAACCAAATTAGACATCAATAATTGTTCACCTTGCAGCAAGTAATCGAACGGTGTAAGCTTTTGTTTCTCGGTAGGTTTTGAGGTGTCAAGAAAGCTTAAATGTGTCACACAATCAGATTGTTCATTTTGATCTTGCTGTTCATGTTTAAGTGCTATTAAACCTATTAAATTATTTACAACTGACTGCTGTTCAAACGAGATCTTCTCGAGTTTTTCCAACCGCGCCCAAATTTTACCATACTCACCAGATAACAAATCGAGTGCACGCCAAGCAAATTTTAACTCTGTATCTAATAAATTAATACGCGTCGCTATCTTTTCCATATAATCTGAAATTATATAATCGGAATGCTGCTGTGAATTGTACAACTGACAGAGTTGCTGCTCGCTGGTGATGGATGCCATACTACCGGTTTGTGGTGCAGAATCGAGTGCTCTCAAAGATTTACTGACGCCACTTAATGATAAATTATTTGCACTTAAGTTAGGCCCTTCGCCAACTTGGACAGATTCAATCCCGATATTATCGAGTCGTTCACCGATGCTATTGCTAAAGTTCTTATCGATGTAAGGTTTGTTGTTTTCACTTAAGATACCAATGCAGTCACCATTTTTATCATAGTTCGTGTTGTTGCTGGTGCTGAAAATGTGTGTGGAATTTTTTTTACTATTAAAATTAAAGTCGCAACTGCGATAGTTGTCATTTGTATCATTAAGTTGGAACTTTTGTGTCTTCTGTTGGTGTAGTGGTGATGATTTCATTTTTAGTAACTCTTTATGTATTGGTGGCGATTGCTGTGCAGACTGGGTTATTGACGGTTGATTTATAGCCTTTCCAGCGCCTAAACATTTTTTAGATTGCTCCATTTTTTTCTTCTGCCTATGTGAGACTGACATAGAATCATTCACATTTGTTGATGTTACACCACGGAAGTTTGTTGGTTCACTTGAATCTGTTGCAACGTTGTTATAAACTCTAAGCTTTTTGCGCTGCTCCAGATAACGATTGAGCGTCTTTAGTTGTACTTCGCATTTCTGCTGCTGTTCTTGTTGTGGATTTTTGCCTTTGGCAATATTATAATGTTCATCGTTACCAATGTTTTCGTCATTTGCTGTTTTTGTAGTTGAATTAATTAGAGACATGATAAAATGGTTCCTACTTCTAAGTACTTATTGTCGTACTTTTTAAAATTTTAATAGAGCTATAGCAAGCTATAATTAGTCAACTTTAATTTAATTTCACGGACCACTTATAGCGTTTTCTTTTCTCGATGAAAATGTGGGCTCATTTAATAGCAACATTATAAAAAAATTAAACCTTGTCAAAATTTTTAGTTTTCAAAAATGAACAAGAAATCCGCCAACCAACTTATTCGCAATTTAGATTATTGAGTTTAACCAAATTTATCTAGTCATTATAATTAGTAAAAAGTTTGGATTTAAAAAAAAATAACTATAAAAAAAAAGAAAAGTTAACAAAATAACATGCAAATGACAGCCCAAGAATAAGGTAGAATAAATGCAGCTATTTTGAGAGAAAAGAAAACGCCATTATATTTATGTGCATCTATACGCCTTAGCATGTGTGTGTATTTGTTGTGTACCATAAATCCCACACGAGACCATTTCCTTATTATGACGTCAACATTTTTTTTTTGCGAAGTACGGTATTATGTAAAATTATACTTAATCTAAAACTGGAGCACTTTAGAGGTTTCCAAAGTCTAGTCTTCAAAATTTTAATTCAAAAACCACTTTAAATTGTTATATCAACACAATATGAATACAGCTATTTCTTGTTTATTATTAATGTATTATTTTAATGTAACGCACAGAAACGAACACTGCCATGTCCTGGATTTTTATTTTTGTTATATGTATATCAGTATAAAATGAATGTAAAACACAATTTTACACAGAATTAAGAAATGGTTAACTAAGTATCCTAAGATTGCACGTCTACCAATTTACTCAATGTTATATGTATGTATCAAACCTGGATAGACATACGAAAAACAATAGGTTTCATGTACTCATCATAGGGTATTACAGTTGAGCAATAAAGTCTATATACCCCTTGAAAAGTGCACGAGCCATCCATGCACAATGGACTAACAAAATACATACCAAACAAACTCTAATTATGAGCACAAAGATAATTTGGACAACTTGTTTACTCTTTTAAACATTTTTAAAAATATAGTATATGTATTTTAAAATAAATTGTCATTCGTTTATCTCGCTAAATCGCGAAAAATTCTGGACCAACTATAAGTGATTTGAAATGTTTATGATATATAGGCCCAGAAGGCTTAGAAAATATATGGAAAAACTGAAAGGCATATAAGAATATATAACTTTTATTTGAGTTGGCAACGTAAATCAAACAAAAAATGCATAATAATAATATTTTTAAAAGTTGTCATTGTTGTTAACCCTTTTAGTGCCGGGCGAAATAGAGGTGCCTATGCAAAAAATCCGGCCGAATTTCACAGTTTTACAAGGGTTCGGAAAAATGCTTGTAAAAACCAAACGAGAAACAATATTTTAATGAATACGTATTGGGGATGAAATACAAAACTAAACAATGGCACTCGTTTTTTCGAACTCATTTCAAAATTATAGAAAAAACAAAGGGATAACTCTTTGTGAATAAAATGAATTTGAGATCTCTTGTAGAAAACAAACAGTCATCTTTTCATCATAATTTTATATGGGTCAATTATTATAAAGTATATTCTTTTTTGTAAATATATTTTTTATAACAAGATAAACAATATCACATAACAAAAACAAAACATAATTTGAAAGTACACGATACACGCCTGACGGATTTTCTCTTTCGAACTATGTAATTGTTATCGGTAACAACCTGAAGAAATTCAAGGGCTGTAATTTCATCTAGCACCTTAGACTTTTTCTTATGACGATATGTAAATAAAATAAATGCCAAAGAATGTTCTTTCGACTGATAATAAATTTGAAGCTTCTTTATTTTTCTGTTAAAAAGTAGGAAACATCGAAATGGAGCAATGGATTTAATTGAATCATAGTCGGAATGTAAAGAAAATTTTATTTTGCTGCTTCGCACACTCAATATATATCTCTCTAATTGAAATATATCTCTTGAAAAAAATTCGGTTGCCAGTTGGTTGTCGAATGTTTATATTAATCATCACTGAAACGAATTTGAGCACATTGTTTGCAAATGTAATATCGACATGTTTTCTTTCGAATCCGAAAGAATTCCGGATGAACTATAAGGTTGGCATGTTTAACGTTCCTAATCAATAACAGCTAATATTCTACAAATGGATTCATTCAAATTCATTTTTGGTGAAGTCATTACTTTGTTACAAGGTGCTTTTCGTCATACTCTTCCACCTAGATATATTTAAGTTTTGTATTCATTTGAATTGCTAGCATGCTTTGTTTAAGGTAGTAGTCTGGTAACTTGGGTTCAAAAAATCAAAAAATATTTTTTTCCTTAATTTGAAAGTACAATGTCTTGAGAATATATTGTGAAAATTTCAGACAGAAATTCGAAATTCGGGAGTTATAACGACTTTCTTAGAGCGCCTCGGAGTCCTCTCTCTTGGAGTTGTTGAATTTTAAATGCGTTTTTCTCAAAACATTGTTTTTCTGGTCGTCCCGGGTCCTAACTTTTTTTCTACCAAACCGATTGCTTTCAAATTTTAACAGGCTGTTCTACCCACTTATAGTTCTCGTCGGAGCTAACAAGAATTTTTTCACCCCTACCTTTTTATTTTACAACCCTTTCTTTGCTAAAAAAATTTTTTTTTTTTTTCAAAGTCCGCCATTTTGTTATTTACCCTTGAACTTTAACTTCAGTAGTTCCGACCAGAATGACATGTCTATGGATTAAGAATAAACAAGAATATTTGATTTCAGATAACATCAATAGCCAAAATTTCCCGGCCCACCCACGTACATTTTTTATTGAGGTTCCAACTTTGAGTGACAATAATATTACTATTATAGTATTAAATTTTTTCAAATATATTTCTTTTATATTTTCAATATGTAAATAAAAACACCCTAAATATTCAAGATAATTCATTATTATTTTCCTATAAAAAACTACCCTCCAAAGAAGTCACGAAAAAAGGCATAAGTTACCAGACTACTACCTTAATAACCAGAAGAATATATGCGGAATGTGTAAGTGTAACAAAATACAGTTTAAATAAAAACGTTAGCATATGTGATTAGAAGTTTATCGGGTCATCTAATATTGTATAAAAATGTATTTCAAAACACAGAAAAGTCTGCATGCGGCACTTTTTAAAACTAGTTATAAATTACCATAAATTGTTTTGCGGTCGACCGCCAAAACAAATGCCACGGTCCTCTCGCACTAAATACAAAGCTTTGGCTTTTATACAATTGAAGTAATTAAAGTCAAAGTCCAGATTTAGATCCCTTAGATAATCTAAAGGATCATTTAGAAATAAGACTGAGACAGCGGCCAAATTACACAGATACTAATGAAAGAACGGTACAATATAGAAACATCCATAACAAGCAAGTTGGTTGGTGGCAAGAAGAGCTACGCGATGTTAAAAAGTAAATTTTTGTTTATGTCTTTTATTTAACTGGAATTCTCGAATATTGTTTTACTTTTAGTTTTGGAATAAATATTTTTTTGTGTTTTTTGGTCAGTTTTGACATTGGCCAATATTTGCGGTAAAAAGTCAACTATAGGTACTGGGGTCCAAATATTCCGTACCAAGGGGCTTGAACAGTTTTTGTTGAATTTGAAATTTTTTAATATTAAGATGGAATACTGCAAATTTAAAATCGAGTTATAAAGAAACTGGTTGTGTTAAACAGGAATGTTAAAAATAAATTATTTACCGAAATTGGTTGAAATCGGTCGATCAGGTCAAATTTTTACACCTGCTCCTTTAAAGATCTCTTACATTATCTCGAGGGTAAAATTTAATATCTCTGGTGTGATTTTACCTAACAGTTGTCCCTTTTTTACACCGGCTCCTGTAAAGCCCTCTTATACCACCTTGGGGGTGAAATTTAATGTCCCTGTTGTACTTAGTTATTGAGTTTTCAACTGGACCGTTATATGGGGAGTGGGCAGAGTTATAATCCGATTTCATCAATTTTCATACTGTTAGTAGTAGTTATTATAGGAATTGTTCTTAGCGAATTGGGCTTTTGTAGCTGTAGTGGCCTGGAAGATACGTACATTAAACAAACTACAGTTTCATATCTTATTTTAGTACCTAGTTATGGCACTTTTTGAGTTTTTCCTTAAGAGTGCTGTAGGCGTGGCAGTGGCCTGATCACGCCCTTCTACTCCGGCTTACATTTTTGTCAAGGAACATGTGTGACAAGTTTAATCAAGATATCTCAAATTTTACTCAGCTTGCACGGACGGACGGACAGACAGACAGTCACCTGGATTGCAACTTCTCTCCTCATCCTGAGCATTTATTGTCATTTATACCTATAAGATAATCCTATACCTCTCGCTTTGTTTAAGGTAACACGTATAACGGTTAGATAAAAAAAAATTATAATTTTTAGCAACATGTTGCAAGATTATACAAACCATTCAGTAATATAAGTGATTTAATAAATAAAAGTAAAAAACTATGGGTTCATTTGACCCACGAATACATCTTCCACTGTCTAAATGCACCAGACTCAGAAAAGGAATTGATATTTGCTGCGTCAACACGCCAAATAGTTTTAAAGAAAGTAATGTTAATAAAGAAATAAGCACAATAAAATTTTTGATAAAAGAGCGGCTTCTCAAACAAAAATCGATTTTGACTGAAATTTCGGTCTTAAATTGTTTATAAAATTATATCTATCGGAGAGAAAAAATCTTCGACTTAATGCTTCCAAGCATTCTGAAACGCCTTTTAAAATTTGGGTGTACCTTCGAAAATATTCACCGGGGCATATGAAATTTTCCTGTATATAACCCCTTAAGCAAATTTTTATTTAATGTGAAAAACAATTAAGTTATGAATATAATATCATTCAAATGGCCTTAAGACATTTTTTGCAGGAACGAATTCGATTTACCCAATTTTCGAGTACTTTTTCCACTAAATCGTCTCTCATGAATAGCACGTTCAATAATGTAGAGAGTCTGATTTATTGCTAAAGACCAATGATAACAAATAACCCCACAAGAAATAGTCTAATGGTGGTAAATCAAACTCACAACGTCACAATTTCTTGAAATAATCGAATCTTTAAACTTTTGTCGCAATAATTCGGGTTTTGCACGTGCTGTGTAGCACATAGCCCTGCCTTCTTGGATGTTGTCAAAATAAACTTCTTCCAATTGCTGCCATCAAAAATCGGTCATCATCAATCTATACCGCTGTACATAGACAGTAACGGTGTCGCCAGCTTCATTTCGAAAGAAATACGAGCCGATGATTCCACTAGACCAATAACCACACTTAACGGTCAATTTAGGTGAATGTAATGGTTGTTAATGAATAATTTGTGGATTTTCTTCGCACCAGAATCGACAGTTTTATTTGTTTATCGCATCTCTCAGATAAATTTAAGAATATGATTTTCTAAAAAAATCAAGGCAAAATCTGCAAATTCACGATGTTTACGATGATCTAATGGCTTCAGTTCTTGAGAGAGAATAATTTTATGTGGATGCAAGTCCAAATCTTTTCTCAAAATCCACCAAGTTGTGGTTGTGTTTTTTGCTCTTAACCATTGTTTAAAACCGTAGGAAGAAGGATTATTTTGACAATAAAATGGAATAATAAATAATAAAGCTAAACAAGCCAATCGTCGAACAAACTTTCCAAACGCAATTAAACAAAAAATGGAATTACTTGGATGAGTGCAAAATCTGACGCAGGTGTGGGCTAGACAGAGAATATTATTCAGAAAACATCCGATGATGTACTAGGCAAAATGCAAATACAAAAGCACGGTTCGATAAAACTCCTGTAACAGATGAGATGCTTGCAGAGCTGTATAATCACATGAACCATTTTTCCCTCCGTCATATTTTTACGTTGTTCAACAGGTATGGCAATAATTAAGCATGCCATAGCAATGGGAATAATATGCCTACTGTAGACAAACTCCAGTGCAAAACACTATAGACCGGTTACATCGCTACATATTCAATATATAAAAAAGAAAACGCAATTTCGTATGTGCCCGCATTGCGTCCGAACCACGGCACAGAAAGACGTGAAAATTTGGAAGTTATTCCTTTAGTCCTGCAGAAACTCCTAACAGAGGCCTTTTTTGCAAAATCAGCGTCGGGTTTGCAATATATGTATACATTTATAACTCAAGAAGGGCTAAACCGATTTGGCAAAAAATTGGTCAGGTTAGAACCTCGGGACGGGCATAGGCTACTTTTCATCGTTTTTTGTTAAAATTCAAAACAATTCATGTATAAAATATTATATTTCTTATCATTAGCATGTATTCAATATTCATGTAAGAATCATTTGAATATTGTTTTTACTTCAAAAAACAAAACAACATCACACATCCACTGCCAAGATACAGTAATTTTTGTTTACATACGTGCATATATGGTGGATTATACAGGGTAGGCCATTTAAAGTTGACCCATTTGCCCATTTGCAAAAATTAAGGCGTCGCGGATAATCAGCTGGGTTTAGTTTTTGTGCCATTTGAATTTTATATGGAAACATCTTCAAATCTTTATGAATTATGCGTCGGAGAGTGGTGCGAGAGATGTCTAATTCCTGAGAGCGGCGATAACTCGATGTCGATGGAGTCTCCTCAATACTGGCTCGTACAGCTTCGATATTTTCATCAGAACGTCTTGTGCGTTGTCTGGATGCATGACTGGCATTACTGAGATTACCGGTGTTCACAAATTTTGCGTATAAAGACTTAATTGTGTTCTTAACTGGAGCACTTTTCACTTTATTTTTTTTGCGAAACGCACGTTGAGTTAACACAATTGAAAAGTTATTTTGAATATAAAGCCGAACAATTTCAGCGCGTTTTTTTGGAGTGTACTGTTCCATGGTATAAATTGTCTTCGAATGACGCTTCTAACGCGGTATGACATTAGCCGATTTGTCAGCGCTGTTAAAAGTTACAGCGTTGCCAGATGGGTCAACTTTAAATGGCCTACCCTGTACTAACTGTTGTTACTGAACAACAGTCGAATCATAATTTGAAATGAGTACAAAATAGCTAACAAATATTCTCGAATCATTTCACAAAACAATGCAACATTTTTGGTAAACGGTAGCGATCTAGTTTGTTTTTCTTATGTCTACTACTATCTAGGTTTTAGCCGTGGATTTTGCAATTATGTACATCTGATGATTCTGCAAGAACGGTTACACCCATTCATAAACCAAATTATGGATGACTAACTATCATAACTGGAAGAGGCACCATCGAACAAATATTTATAATAACACAAATTCTTAAAAAAAAAACATCAGGAACATAGTATAACGACATTTCATCTGTTTTGTAGAATTCTAGGCGGATGAGGGCTTATATGAGTTTGATCGACATAAAAAATAAATCTTATTAAAGCCACACTGACGAAAGAGAGTTTTGGTACGAATATGACTCTTTTTGTAAGCTCCAGATTTGCAGCTTTTTTATTTGAATAAACGCAGTTTTTAAATCGTTTGTAGTTGTCAGCGTTAGCCATTTCAGTTGATTTGAAAAATATTGAGCCTTTAGTGTTTGCTCCAGTCCAGTCCAGTCCAGGGACTGGAGCAAACACTAAAGGCACTCCAGTCCAGTCCAGGGACTGGAGCAAACACTAAAGGCTCAATATTTTTCAAATCAACTGAAATGGCTAACGCTGACAACTACAAACGATTTAAAAACTGCGTTTATTCAAATAAAAAAGCTGCAAATCTGGAGCTTACAAAAAAGAAGATAAAACAAAAGTATTAATCCACTCCATCACTTTTACGACGATATAAAAATTTTATAAACCATGCTTATAATTCGAAATGTTAAGTTTTTATTTTTTCGAAGATCCAACTATGACCTCTTAAAGTGTCTCTCATATAGTATAAGCTTAATAGAAAAATGATATTTACCATTCGTATATGAAGAAAAGGTAGACTATATTTTAATTTTTCTATTTTCTAGTCATTTAAATACTATAATTAATATTGATGTTTAAAAAACTCATTTTCGAACTTTGAAGGCACTTCGAAGAACGGAAAGTTTCTTTGTACTAGAGTCAATTTCTCGAATGAAATAAGCTAGGTCAAATATCCAGTCGAAACATTGGCTAATATATCATTATATTAATATTTTGGGGTAATACCGATATAACTCAAAGAAGGCCATTTCTAATGCGTATACTCGAAACATGTTAAGATATCTTACACATTGGCCGATATATTACATTCACCCGATTTTATCCATTTTAGGCCCAAAGAAACACCGTTACCGGAAAGATATATTCTTTGAATTTCATTAAGATTACTACTTATTAACCGATATAAGCGGTGTAAAGACAATCGGAAGTTAGAAAATCTTTGCGTTAGTATATGTAAATAGATGTTTCAGCCTTCTTCTCACTTCTACTGGTATACTCTGCCGATTTCTAAGAATTTCGCCCCATTATTACTTCTGAGAGTATGCGAATTACGTTTGAAACGAACGCGAGATATTCTTTGAGTAAAAAATGGGATTTTGTAGACTGTAAGACTAGATAGCTTCACGTTTGATTTTTATTAAAACCTTAAGACTTTTTGCATAATTTTTCGCATATTTTCGGTAAGCAGCCTGAGGTGTGAAAAACTCTAATCATGACTGAAAATTTTAACTATTATTGATAATAAGCCGATAATTGATTAAAAGATGAGATTCTAGCTGACCCCGCAGCCGTTGTCCTGCGTGAAATTATGTATTTTGAAATGAAAAGAAAGTTAAATTTATCATTTCATTTTTGTTTTTTTTTCATGTAACGTAGCTTTATAAACAACATTTTTTGGTTTCTGTTCCGGCGTAGAGAAAAGATGGTTTTCCAACTCGTGAGCACGCCACGTATATCTGGCCGTGTGAAAAACATAGCATTTCCAAATTATACCACACCCTATACGACTATCCTTGTATCCTGTTGATTGTCATCTCAAATGTAATTTTCACTAGAAGCGGAATACGTTTGAATTGAAATGGGCAATCGTTAGAACTCAAACGAACTCGTAGAATCAAGCATTCTCCCCCTTGTATTCGATAGGTGCGTCACAATCAGTCGGGTTCCATTACACAGAAACTTAATAACGACGGATGCCACTTTGAGACGTAAATGATGCGGTGGCATACCAAGCCTGTCCAAAGAATTTAGAAATACCACTGGATAATTCACGGCGTCGTCTTCACTGTCAAGACGATCGATCGATTTGTATGAGCGTAAGCCTCCCGGAATTCGACTTTGAATCTTCCAGTTTAAGTCAACAACATCGGCATTTTTGGCAGCTAAAATTGCGCGTGCACTCAAGCAATCACAGTTACGATAATTTGGCTAATGCTCGGATAAACAATCGTGATGAGTTCATCTTCCGTTGTAGTGAATTGACAAAAGGGAGGTCAACCGAAATTTGCCCATTTCCAATTTTTAACGAATACAATGTAAAATGTCATCGGCAATGTCACTTTTTCGTATCCCATATGAAGGCTGATATGTCGAAATGATCTTCGTGAAAAGTATGCTAACTTCAGTGGCATGCGCAGTAACTATCGCATTGTCCTTCGTCTGTTTCCAGTGATTATCATGTTCCAGCAAATACAACTGCTGGCATGCTTCTCAAAAAGTTGCACACACTGTACCATTCACAATAGGCAATGACTTGAATGAAGTTGAACCGCGAGACAGTTGGAAAACTTTCATGAATTGCAAAAGTAAATATCCTACAAAGCGCTTTATTGCAGTTCACATATCGACCTATTTGATACTTGCTGATCTCAGCTCGTTCAAGGCCAATAACCACCATATTGCTTTCTTGCGTGACGTACTGCAAACGATTTTGATCGATTTCACCAAACTGCAATATTCAACATTGACATGAGTTTTGAATGTGCTTTAGACAACCATATTTGCCATGGTAAGACCCATGTGTTGTCGACTTCGATATTCACTCTTCTAAATTGAATGCTAAATGTTCTATTTATTCTATTTTCTTCCGATGGAGTGGATATCCATCATTTCCAGTTTGTGTTTTCGAAAGAAAAGCATGTGGATAGTGTTTCGTTCATTTATTGTCAGATATATAAACCGAAGTGGGATTTTGATGTCCGCAAGGTCCATGAACCATTTTGGTTTTCACCACTTCGTATAATACTGGATCTTCCTCTCCATCAGGATTTTCCGCTGAAATGAGTTCATCAATTTGATCTGGTGTAATCACCATCCGCATCCAAAGAAGAAGGTGTGCGTCCGGCAAACCTCTTGTTTGCTACTCAACAAAATACATCCAGCATCTAACAGCACCATATATGTATGTATACCATACGTTGATTCAAGGTAAAGACCATCAAACATCGCAGCTAATGTTTAAAAAGTCGTGCTGTGACATCGCTACGATCGCCAGCTAATTGACCGCGATCCATAGTTCCGCACGTATGTCATCGCATTTTGGTACTTCTTGCCTTTCCTTGGGCTGCCATACGTTGATGACAAAAAGAACGCCGACCAATATTAGCGCGACCTCTTCGTGGCTTCGTAACAAATTTCAATATGCAATTGATCACATTGTGTGAAACACACATAAAGTTTTCCCTGAATAATTTTCAATAATTTTTCCTTTGGATAGCGGGAATAAAAAAGCAAGCGATAATTTACGAGTACAAATCAAAATATTGAAAAACAAAACAAATAAAAATTTAAAAAAAATTTTATGGAAAAAGTTAGTTTTTGGAATTGTCCAAGTTTCCGACTTCTCCTCATGAAAAGTATAAGGTATTTTTTTTCTAAACCTTTCCCGATCCACAACAAACAACCTTTAAAAATTTCATCAAGATTGGTTCAACCGTTGTCTTAGTGTTACTAACAAACAAAAATTTTTTTTTTATATAACGTTTATATGGGGAAAAGAAAAGGGCTGTTTTTAGGGGTTTTCCGGAAATTATTCGAATTTTTGTCGCCGTAAAAACCATCTTTGAACTTCAACGAACATTTAAGAAAAAGAATTAGCCAAATTGGTTCAGGCGTTATTGAGTTAAGAGCGTACATGCAGTTTGACGATTCATTTTTATTTATATAGATTTAGCAATCATAACAGCAACAGCACATTCAACACTTTGACGAACAAACTTAGACATTTGAAAACCACAACATCTGCTAAAATATTTAGGACAACTAGAAAAATATTTTTTTTGTAGAGCTGTGTAATCTATGATAACAACAGAACCAAGACTACCACTATTGAACTGACTCTTGCATCACGGAGGTATTTAAGGAAAAATTAATGCAATTTGTTGGTGTATGGTACATGCATCAAATTTGATATTAACCGTTTAGAATATTTTCAATTAAATTGCATTTGGAAATAAAAATGAAAAAATAGATTACTTAAGTATAGCTTTAAAATTTGTTTTTAAACGGGGAAAGTAATAATAACATTTAAAAATTAATTAAATTCCATCTGAGCCAAATAATAAATCATTCAAAACGTTTATTAACATTATTCATTTTAGACATGGCAGCTCCGTTTTTACGTGACAATCTCCTGTTCACTTTTTATCGAGATTGCCTGAATGAACGTAGAAATAGCGCATGCGCCAGTTTAGCCGTGTACATTATTCCGTGTGTATACAGCTGTATATATTTAGATTTTTTTTTTTTTTTGCTAATAAGCATTGTGCATTTGGTCTATTTTTAAGGCTTTTACTGGTGTCTTCCTTGTTATCGTATAAAGCGTTTTTTTAATCACCATTGTATGGATTTGTTGTATTGTACACGTTTGTTTTTGGTCCCTCAAAAATTAACAATATACCCGACATATATAAGCAGAAGAAATATATTCAGTGTCACTATTTAAGGTTTCAAAATAAATACGAAGTAGCAATTAAGATTTGTTGAATTACTTTTGTTTCATACTTTTGTTTTATATTTAGAAAATATAGCACTGCACTGGGGATTAGCAAGTAGTACACTATAATTTTATATGAATTCACTTAAATAACACTGCATTGCTTGGATATTGCTCACTGACTAATAAATACTATCACATCAATTAGAAATGTTTTTACCAAGCCTACTCCTTATTTCACTGAATCGGTATAATGTTAGTTATTTTACTACTTGTTTTAAAGGTTGACTGATTGCCTAAGTACTGCGGATATGCGTGAACATGGTTGCCGTGTTGCAAGGGTGGAAGTGCGCTAATTCAGTGTTCATTGCGCAACTTTCACATATGTATATGTATGCATTCATTCGTTGTCGGTTCATTTGCAGTGTTAGCAGAGCCATTACTCAACCATTTAAATATATGATTAACGAAAAAGTATAAAAAAAAACTGAGTGCACAAAATAGTCAACAACAATTTATTTTTAGTTGTGCTTGAAAACAAAATTTTATTTCATAGCTATTGTTTTGGTTATTGCAATACCGTTATTAAGCGTTAGCAGCGTTGTGCCCATAAAGTTTGGCACGTTTGATGAGAATTATTTACACTATATTTTATTAAATTCACAATATACATACAATAGACTCCAAACAAATCGATCATTTTATTCAAGGTTGCGATTTTTTTAGTTGAAAAATGTTGAATTAATATATAAGTTTTCAATTATTAAACCATCTTGTTGGGTTTGAAAAACTAAAATTAAACATCTTTTTTATCTCAACATCAATATTAACAAGTAAGGAAAAGCAAAGTTCGGGTGCAACCGAACATTTTAACTCTTGTAACTTGGAAGAACCAAAGCCATGGAAACACACTAATGCCATGTTCAGACCGACACTTAATCACACGATTTCGGATTTCGGCTGTTGAGTAGTTTATCCCACTAATCTTATAATATAATCTTAATCTAATTTAGAATGAATCTGAATTCACCTGAAAATCTATTTCTCCAATAAAAAAATGCGTCCATTATTTCCATTATAGGGAAAATATTTAAAAAAAAAGACGGCTTTTATAACAATGTTTTCGGTTTTATAAATATTAAGCGATGTAAATTCTTGAATGGCAAAAACATCTGCTTTATCATCTGTCCAACGGCAGTGAGAACGGCTAGATTAGTGAACAGATTAAATTTAATCTAATCACATAGTGTAAGGTGTAAGTATTTCTCAGATTTGAGCACTCTACAAAAGTGCCCATGGGGACAAAGTCGAAACTCACAACGGCGAGGTAGTACGGGGCTCTAAACCTGATTTTTCCACGAAATTCGCGTTTTTTTGTATATGTCTCATAAATGACAAGAGCTATAAAAAAATGTACATGGCAAACTTGTAGGAAATTTTATTTGCTACATAAAGGTCCGAGGTAAAAATCACTATCATTAATACATGTGTTGTTGGTAATGTTATGTTCTTGCTATATTTGGACTAAGTAAAGTTTCCCCCCAAGTCTATTCATTTTAGGCGCAAAGATACAATTTTATTACTATAACACATTCTCTCATTTTCATTGAGATAACTCCTATGTTGGCCGGTATACCATGCGGTATAAAGTCACCTTGAAACTCGTTGGGTTGGGTACATATGTATATGAAAGCCGAAAGTATTTACACGATTCAACCCACTTTTGACACACAGACATACCATAGTCAGGAAAAGATTATCCCTGAATTTCAATAATATGTATCTCGCGCATCGACCAATATTTTCAGTCAAAAATCAACTATAGGTACTGGGATCCAAATATTCTGTGCCTAGGGGCTTAAACAGACTTTGTTGGATTTGGTCACAAAGTAGAATACTCTAAACGGATTATTCGGTTTATCCCGTTAAAGAACCAAAAGAAACTTAAAATTGTGTTTTATGAGAAGCGTGGTTGGAGCCCGATTTCGCTAGTTTTCATACTGTGAAGAAAGATGATATAAGAGGAATATTATGTACCGAATTTGGTTGAAATCGGTAGAGCAGATCCTTATACATATATGTGATTTTACCTATAAGTGGGCGGGTGACACCGTAAGTTATCCTATTTTTTCACCGGCTTTTTTAAAGACTTATCATATCATCGCGGAGCTAAAATTTAAAGTCTCTGGCGTATATACTCGTCACTTTTTTGTGGCCGGAAACACGTGTACCAAGTTTCATCAAAATATCTTAATTTTTACTCAAGTTACAGCTTTCACGGGCAGACGGACAGACAGACAGTCACTCGGATTTAAACTATTCTTGTCATCCTGATATATAACGGGTGGGCCATCTAAGGTTTTAAATTTGAATTATCTATATTTCGACATTGGAAACGTCAAATACCATTCGGAAAGTGAAAAGTCTAAAATTAACGAAATGGGTCGCTATTCACTAGAAGAAAACTGGGAAATATTACAAAAAAAAAAAACGAGGATGGTCAATTTTACCAAAAAATCATCTTTTCGGACGAGGCTCATTTCCACCTCGATGGCTACGTTAACAATCAGTATTGTCGCATTTGGGGCACAGGATGGCGCTACGTGCCATACAGCAAACGCTACACTCAATTTTTTACGCCCTATCTTCGAAAATCGCATAATCAGCAAAAGAGGTGATGTGAATTGGCCTCCCAGAAGCTGCGATTTAACTCCGTTGGACTATTTTCTGTGGGAAGCTGTTAAAGATAAATGTTACGCTAACCATGCAGAAACAATTTAAGACCTAAAGTACGAGATTCAAGCGGTTGTAGCTGCCACAAGGCCTGAAACCATCGAGAAAGGACTCCAAAATTGGGGGGATCGGATAAGCTACTGTAAACTCAGCCGTGGTGGTCATTTGTCCGAAATTGTTTTCCACAAATAAATTTCATAAAACAACCTTTTAAATAAATGTTAGACCTTTTGAAAATATCAAGTCGTTTTTTTAATGACTTCTTAAATTTAAAATTTTATATGGCCCACCCTTCATATAATTCAATATTTCTCGCTTAGTTTTAGATGCTACGTATAACCCTTTTCGCTATAATCGCGTAAGCGGTGACTACTCCAATTAAGAACAATACTATTATACTCTTTAACAACATGTTGCTAAATAAGAGTATAAAAATTTATATAACATAAAACGTTTGAATGTAAGTTTGCCGAACAGTGCTTTAGAGTATTGAAGGTGATGGTTAATTATATTCTTGCGATCAAAATTTATTTATTTTTTAATCAGGTATCTGGCATTATTAATTAAAAGTTAATTTTTCATGCGGTTATTTTTCATCTGGTCTTTGGAATCAAAAATTAAAAAAAATGGGTTTACAAAATAAAAAAAAAAATAGTTCAATTATTGTTAGTGCATTATTTGCAACCGTGATTTTCTCACCCATCCCCATAAGAGGAAAATATGTCGTATGGTAAATATTTTATGTTGTGCCTTGTTAGAAAAGAAAGTATATAACAAATAAGGAAGCGCTAAGTTCGGTTGTAACGGAGCATTTTATACCATCCAATTTACAAGGAAAAAATATTTTCGGGTATTGGCGAAATTTAGCTTTAAAAATTTTTTCATAAGAATTTAACGTTTATTATTCGATGAAACCGTTAATGGATTACAATTATAGTTTTAATTTTATAAACTTACTAACATGGAGTCATGTGTAGAAGTTCAAGCAAATGCGGAAAGTTCTCTGATCGCCATTCACTTGGGAGTGCCCAGAAACGATTCTTTTACATATGACTCAAGCAGCTCACGACCTCCGGTCTCTGACCAAGTATCCTCTGGGTAGCCTAAGAACATCCGTTTGAAGGCGAGCTAAAGTGAGAAGGCGAAATATCCCCTACTTAGGGTTGTGCGCTGGGTTTGGGACCCGCCACGTAAAAAAACATACCAATGAAAACCAACAATCAGCCTCGGATGAGAGACCCCCCTTTTGATGACGACCATGGCAAGCGAAATAAGGACTATGATTTGAGGGCATGCACCTGGAATGTCCGGTCCCTTAATTGGGAAGGTGCCGCTGCCCAGCTGGTAGATGTCCTCGTGAAAATAAAGGCTGACATCACCGTCGTCCAAGAAATGCGATGGACGGGACAAAGACAGAGACAAGTAGGTCCTTGTGATATTTACTACAGTGGTCATATAAAGAAGCGCAGGTTTGTTGGATTCGTGGTGGGAGAGAGACTCCGTCGCCGAGTACTATCATTCACTCCTATGAATGAACGTCTAGCCACAATCCGCATCAAAGCGAGGTTCTTCAACATATCGCTGATTTGCGCCCACGCCCCGACAGAAGAGAAGGACGATGTGACCAAAGATGCCTTTTATGAGTGCTTGGAGCGCACTTATGAGAGATGCCCCCGCCACGATGTCAAAACCGTGCTTGGCGACTTCAATGCCAGGGTGGGCAAAGAAGGTATCTTTGGCACTACGGTCGGTAAATTCAGCCTCCACCAGGAAACATCCCCAAATGGGTTGAGGCTGATCGACTTCGCCGGGGCCCGAAATATGGTTATCTGTAGTACTAGATTCCAGCATAAGAAGATACATCAAGCTACCTGGCTGTCTCCGGATCGAAAAACCACTAACCAGATCGATCATGTTGTGATAGACGGAAGACACGTCTCCAGTGTTTTAGATGTGCGTGCGCTCCGAGGTCCTAACATCGACTCGGACTACTATATTGTTGCAGCCAAGATTCGCACCCGCCTCTGTGCAGCAAAAAACACACGCCACCAGTCACAAGGAAGGTTCGACGTCGAGAAGCTGCAATCACAACAGACAGCCGAATGATTTTCTACTCGGCTTGCACTCCTGCTCCCTGAGAGCAATCGTCAACAACTCGGTATAAGGGAACTGTGGGACGGCATTTCAAACTCCTTACGTACAGCTGCAACCGAAACCATTGGTTTTCGGAAAGTGCAAAAGAACAGCTGGTACGACGAGCATTGCCGTGTCGCAGTGGAGAGAAAACAGGCTGCCTACCTCGCAACGTTACGATCGACCACAATACGTGCGGGATGGGATAGATACCGAGAGTTGAAGATGGAAGCAAGACGCATTGGTAGACAGAAAACGAAAGAGTCCGAAATGCGTGAGTACAAAGAGCTTGATAAGCTGGCCGACAGGGGTAATGCTCGAAAATTCTACGAAAAGATGCGGCGACTTACAGAAGGTTTCAAGACCGGAGCATACTCTTGTAGAACCCCCAAAGCTGATCTATTCACCGATGCCCAAAGCATACTTAAATTATGGAGGGAACCCTTCTCCAGCCTGCTGAATGGCAGTGAACGTACAACGCCAGGAGAAGGCGAACCCGATTTGTTTGAAGCAGCAGTGTCCAATGCACTTTGATCCTTGTGACACTTACCACTTCCACTTATTTGAATAAAACACGCGGCTAAGTTACACGGGTAATTCAATATGAATTTAATTCGCTCTTCTTTAATGTACAAAGCTCAACAAATATAAAAATTAAAGTTAATGTTGGGTTGGGGTGGGGCGGCTTATCTCATTTAGCCATCCCGGCCCCCCTAGGCGAATGTTCAGCCTAGCAATCTTTGAAGTTGCTGGAGAGTTGCCACTACGTTGCTGAGTCCAGTAGCGGGGCGATGCTGTGGTGCTTTTGGACGACGCCTGGTTAGTGCAACGTTGTGCGAACGCCATTGATGGGGCGCAGGCCGGGCTGCAGTAGTTCGGCGTCGTACCGTCTGGTCTCCTTGCGTTAATCTACCCGTGCTTGAAGCAGCTGGCCGACCTACATCGCGTCGTGGAGTCCTGTGCAGCAGCGTGTGATGTGGTCTGCCACACGTGTGGCATAAATCGGCTGAGGCACACTCCTGCGTCCCATGCGTGTTCGACAGGCAGTTGAGGCAGTGCTCATGTGCCTGGGCCACACGCTGTCGTTGGGTTGGTGTTAGCTCCTTAAAGAGCCCACAGTATTGTAGTCGATGTTTCCGGCGACATAGCGGGCATCGAGCGCGACGCGGCTCGACTTGAGCGGATGGCGTTGATTGGGCTGCACGTGAGCCACTACCAGAAGCGGCAGTCGATACCGTAGCATTGGTTGAGCGGGGAGGAGGAGTAGGCCCAATACGTGCCCCGTTGGTGGCCGACCGAACAGTTGGTGTTGGGATTGTAGGCATTTCCACGTCCATCTTGAACTCTGTAAGAAATTGTATTTGAATATACATGGTAGTATATAAATAGAATGTGTGATTGTGCCACGTTAGGTGGCATGACTGGGTCGTCGTATTGACCGACCATTTTTTTGTAATTTTTATTGTTGTTGTTAACGGTTGGTTGCGGGTTGCGATTTTATTGATTTATTTTCATTTGCGTTACGGTAGAAAGCATAATTTAACCAGCGGTCTGGTGAGTATTCCGCTTTGAGCACGGAGATCAACGACGCGGATGTGACCGTCTGAGCCATAATGGAGCTTTTCTATACGGCCAAGTCGCCACTCGGTAGGTGGGAGACAATCGTCGTTAATAAGTACACAATCTCCAAGCTTTGGCGTATTTTCTGATGTTTTCCATCGATACCTCTTATGAAGGTCCTTTAAATAGTCTTCTTTCCATCTGCGACTGAAATTATGATGGAGAATTTTAATTCTCTCCCATCGATTTAATAAGGATAGCGACTCCACGCCTGGCTCAGGTGTGGCCAGAATGGGTGCTCCTTTGAGAAAGTGCCCTGGTGTTAGGGCTGTGAGATCTGAGGGATCTTGCGAGAGTGTTGTTAGTGACCGTGAATTGAGAACGGCTTCAATGCGAATTAATAGAGTTGTAAATTCTTCGTAATTAAATTTGTAGTTTCCAGCTACTTTTTTTAAGTGGAATTTGAAGCTTTTTACAGCTGATTCCCATAAACCACCCATATGAGGAGCTCTTGGGGGGATGAATTGCCAATTAATGCCTTGGGGGGCGTGCTTTTGTACAATCTCAGGGGAGACTTGTTTAATAAAGTCCAAAAACTGTTTTTCTGTGGCTCTTTGAGCTCCGATAAAGGTTTTTCCATTGTCGCTCATAAGTTTGGACGGAAAACCGCGTCGTCCGACGAAGCGAGCAAATGCCGCGAGAAAAGCCTCTTTTGTCAGATTAGTACATAGCTCGAGGTGCACTGCTTTTGTCGTAAAACAGACAAAGACAGCCACGTAGCCTTTCATTAAGGTAGGAGACCTTAGCATGGACGCCTTTATCTGAAAAGGCCCAGCAAAATCAACACCTGTGATAGTGAAAGGCAGAGCGAAATTGCAGCGTTCCGTTCCGTGGAAGTGCTGCCATAATCTGCGTCCTCATTTTCTGTTTATGCATAGTGCAGATCTTGCACATGAAAATGCACTTTTTTATTTGAGGCTTAAGCCGGGGAATATAGAACTCTTGGCGGATTATATATTGCATTAGGCGATGTTCCGCTTGCAACATTAGTATATGTACATACTTGAGTAGCAATGTTGCAAGTCGAGACTTCTCTGGTATTATTAGAGGATGGCGTTCGTTATATGTCAGGCTTGAGTTAGCAAGTCGACCATTAGCACGAAGCAGACCTTTCGTATCCAGAAATGGATTTAGTACTAAGAGTGAGCTCTTTTTGTCAATCGGCTTCGATTCTCTTAGTAGTGACATCTCGCAGCTGAAGTGGCGCGACTGAGTAAAGGGTGATTTTTTAAGAGCTTGATAACTTTTTTAAAAAAAAAAACGCATAAAATTTGCAAAATCTCATCGGTTCTTTATTTGAAACGTTAGATTGGTTCATGACATTTACTTTTTGAAGATAATTTCATTTAAATGTTGACCGCGGCTGCGTCTTAGGTGGTCCATTCGGAAAGTCCAATTTTGGGCAACTTTTTCGAGCATTTCGGCCGGAATAGCCCGAATTTCTTCGGAAATGTTGTCTTCCAAAGCTGGAATAGTTGCTGGCTTATTTCTGTAGACTTTAGACTTGACGTAGCCCCACAAAAAATAGTCTAAAGGCGTTAAATCGCATGATCTTGGTGGCCAACTTACGGGTCCATTTCTTGAGATGAATTGTTGTCCGAAGTTTTCCCTCAAAATGGCCATAGAATCGCGAGCTGTGTGGCATGTAGCGCCATCTTGTTGAAACCACATGTCAACCAAGTTCAGTTCTTCCATTTTTGGCAACAAAAAGTTTGTTAGCATCGAACGATAGCGATCGCCATTCACCGTAACGTTGCGTCCAACAGCATCTTTGAAAAAATACGGTCCAATGATTCCACCAGCGTACAAACCACACCAAACAGTGCATTTTTCGGGATGCATGGGCAGTTCTTGAACGGCTTCTGGTTGCTCTTCACCCCAAATGCGGCAATTTTGCTTATTTACGTAGCCATTCAACCAGAAATGAGCCTCATCGCTCATCGGACACGGACGCGAAACACATTTCGAACCGAACACTGATTTTGGTAATAAAATTCAATGATTTGCAAGCGTTGCTCGTTAGTAAGTCTATTCATGATGAAATGTCAAAGCATACTGAGCATCTTTCTCTTTGACACCATGTCTGACATCCCACGTGATCTGTCAAATACTACTGCATGAAAATCCTAACCTCAAAAAAATCACCCGTTATAAGTGATAAGAGCGACCTTTGCCTTTTCTAGGTCTAGGTGCGTCAATGTATCGCCTTGGGGATATACTGTGCGTATTCCCTTAATTCTAAGTTTGAGTCGCTTTATGAAGTTGAGCATGTAAGCGATTACCCTGAGGGCTCGAGGGTATGATGAAAACCGCTCAAGGATGTCAGTGTCATCCAATGTCGTGTGAAAGGAGTCGATTTTTCGACTTTCGGGGGCAATTATATTGCGTATGGGCGATCGTGGCCAAGAATCGGGGTATTCTATTAACCATCGAGGGCCATTCCACCAAAGAGTGGTGGTTGCAAGGTGCAGAGGCTTGCACCCCCTTGTACCTAGGTCAGCAGGATTGTCAGCACTGGCCACGTGTCGCCAAGTGGCTGATCCCACTAGGTCAAGGATTTGAGACGTTCGATTGGAAATATACGTCTTCCATGCATGTGGAGGTTTTTCTAACCAGGCTAATACAATTTCGGAATCTGACCAGAGATACAATTTATATTTGGTCATATTTAGATGCGTTTGCACCATGGATACTAGTTTGGCTAGTAGTAGCGCACCACATAGTTCCAGTCGTGGCAAACTTATTGTTTTTAGCGGAGCCACCTTTGCTTTGGCTACCAGTAGGTGACTGGTGGTCGCTGTGTCAGATTGTGTGCGCACATAGATGGTGGCACAATATGCCTTTTCAGAGGCATCACAGAAGCCATGTAGTTCGACTTTGTGCTCTGGGGCATAATATATCCATGGTGGGATTTGAATCTGTGAGATATCATTCAGATTACCCGCGAACTGGGACCACTTTTCTAAACGAAGTGGTTTCACTTGTTCATCCCAGTCAGTAATACAATTCTTGTATTAGAATCTTTGCTTTTATCATAATTGGCGAAAGCCATCCTGCGAGGTCGAAAAGTTTTGCCACCGAGGATAAAATTTGCCTCTTACTTATAGCTGATAGTGCGGATATTGACTCATTAGTGTATGAAAACTGGTCAGATATCGCATTCCATTGTATCCCCAAAGTTTTTGTTGTGCTTTCCTTTTCCAATTTAAGGAAATTAGTGTCTAATAGATTTTCTTTAGGTATGTCCTTTAAAATATTAGGGTGGTTCGCCGTTATCTTTTTCAACGGAAACCCTGCTGTATTGAGAGCTTGTGTAACATGTGCTAGTGACTCGTATGCCTGTGGAAGATTGTGGCTTCCGGACAGAATGTCGTCTACATACGTTTGTGTTTTCAACACTTGTGTTGCCAGAGGAAATTCTGACTTTGTGTCTTCTGCCAGTTCGTGGAGTGTACGAATAGCGAGGTATGGGGCACAGTTTACGCCAAAGGTAACCGTTTTTAATTTAAAGTCGCGTAGTGGACTATTGGGAGATTTTCGGAAAATAATTCGCTGAAAATCTTGATCATCATCATGTACGACTATTTGTCGATACATTTTCTCAACATCCCCATTGAAAACGTATTTGTATATGCGCCAATTTAGTATGAGGAGCATTAAATCTGGCTGAAGCGTGGGTCCCGTAAATAAAATGTCATTTAGGGAATTCCCCGAACTTGATGATTTTGATGTATTAAAGACAACTCTTACCTTTGTGGTTTTTTTGTCTGGTTTTATTACTGCATGATGTGGCAGGTAAAAAGAATTGTATTTACTTTTTATAATTTTTTTGCCAGAGCTGACTTCCTCCATGTGGTTTAAATGGAGGTATTCTTCTAAAACCCTATCGTATTCTGGTTTTAGCTCGCCTTTTTTAAGTAGGTTTTTTTCCATACTTAAAAACTGTTGGATAGCAGAGGTACGAGAATGACCTAAGGCGAGTGTGTGGGGAAATTCTGGCTTTAGTGGTAGTCGTACGACATACCGGCCATTATCTAATCGAGTAGTTGTGGATTTGTAAAAATCCTCACAATATCGATCTTCTGGGGTTGTAATTGATATGGGGGGAAGTTCTTCTAACTCCCAAAATTTCTTTAGTTGAGTATTGAGGTACTCGTTTGAGATTTCCTCAACTTGAGTTGTCTGCGCCAGAAGTGTTTTTGTAATTTTCTCAACACCTTCGAGAATAATTTGAGGTATGAGATCGCTGCCTAATAGAATAGTTGGGGTCTGCTAACTTAAGGTGTGAAACCTTTTGCCAATATTTGCTATTTATATGATAGCTTGGAAGCATGTTTGTTTGTTGCGGTAAGACAATAGCTTCTGCTTTAACATTAGCGAAGCTGGAAAAATTTGTAATGTAAAGCATTGAGTTATGTCGTTTATGGCAATAAACGCAATTAAATTTGCTTTCACAATCTTTGAGCGCATGCACATGAGACAAACAGTTGGTACAAAGTTTTTTTGTTCTTACGAAATAGTTTCTTTCGTTAATGTTTAGTTTTTTAAATTTCTCGCAAGATTTCAGCCTATGCCCTCCTTTACACAGTTCGCGTGACGTATGTTTATTTTGTTCGGATGTGAACGCTTGTGTTTTGAAAAAACTACGATTTAAATTGTTGTTGTTACTCGCTTGGGGTCTACTAAAGCTTCGATTTAGGTCGTTTTGGACGTTTTTAGTTCTGACCATTTTTTTATCTACCCTTTCTGCAATTTCGTATTGGGTAGTTAAGAAATCGTTCATTTGTTGCCACATTGGGCACTTTCTTCGTGATGAGAGCGATTGCTCCCACAAAAGTAACGATTTTTCTGGTAATGCGGATGTGCATATATTTACCAGAATGGGGTCCCAATTGTCTGTGGGAATATTCTGTGTCGCTAGAACCGACAAGCAATTTGAAACAGTGGATTGAAGTTTTATAAATTCTTCACTTGTTTCTTTTTGAATTTTTGGTAAATTCATTAATGTTGTGACTTGTTTGTCGACTAATATTCTTTCGTTTTCGTAACGAGCTTTTAGAGCTTCCCAAGCATAATTGAAATTTTCGTCATTAAGAGCGAACTGTTTGACTAATACCCCTGCTTGACCTTTTGTTTTGTATCGGAGGTGATACAATTTTTGTGCATTAGATAATTTTGGGTGGTTTATGTAAACGGCTGTGAACATGTCCCAGAAGGACGGCCATTGTTCATAACCACCATGAAAAATTTCTGTATCGCATGCTGGCACTTTAAGGTGAATGCCTGAACTCGCCTCTTGGCTTTGAATTTGTGGCAGCTCTTCTCTCGGTTGTGGAGTAGGTGCAATTGCTTTAATTAATCTCAATTAGTCGGCGATCATAGCTCTCGTTTCCTCGTACTGGTCTAAGCAGTGTTCATATTTGGAGTATGCTGAAGATTTGAAGTTTTCAGGTAGATCTGATTCGTCAGATTCTACAATTGCGTCATACGCAGCTTGGAGACGTGTCCAGAAATTGCTTAGATTTTCTTTTCTGATTTCTAGTACCGATTCAGAATTATCTTGAATCGGTGAAGATGAAAATCGAGTGCAGTATCGAATTAGACTGTCTCTCTTAGCAATAAACTTAGTATATGAAATATCTTTCATCTTTTTTTGCTTTGTAGCACCTTGCTTTGAGCGTGTAGCATCAGCAGGTGTACATGGGCTCTTTTCTTCTGAAATCATTTTTTGTGCTTTTAGATATTGTGTTGATTTAGATTCCTTAGAATCTCCGTCCATTTAGATAATATGATACAATTGAAATATATATGTATGTATATGAGAAAAGAAAAATCTCTCAGTGTACTTTTGATAACAATAAGTACGCGTGAAATCTTTAAGATAAAAAGTTTTTTTTTTTGTTTTTTGTATACGCAATGTATCAAATAGCGAACGCGTATTTCTTTTTACTTATTCCCGGTGCTTATGTATTTAGCTACAAGTTTGTTCTTGTTTTTGTTTTTTATTTTATTTAATGTTTCGTACTCGTTAGCAAATACTTGCGTATACGAGCGATAATGCAAAAAGGAGAAAAAGGTTGATGACCTTTGTATATAAGTTTGCACAATATGTGCGTGTTTATGTGCATACGTAAGATGCAAAAAATTTATTTTTTTGTTTTGTTTGCAATCCTGCTTGCTTGTGCTTTAACAAGAACAAGGGGTATTGCTGGACAGGTGCCGATTTGGTCTTTGAATATAAGTATGTGTGTGTAAATACTTGAAAATGGCAATACTTATGTATTTGCTTTTTCTTTCTACCAACGCTTAAAATTTTTTGTTTTATTTGTCCGTAATTAATTTAATAACGAATTTTAAAATTTTTAATAAATTAAAATTTCGCATTTACCGCTTTATTTTTCGGAATTTTATAAAATTTGTAAAATTTTAATTTAATTTTGTACCCTATGTACTTTGTATATTCCGGCATAGGCAAATTGTATGCCGTATGTACATATGTATGTATATAATATTTGCCGTACGGATAACGCGGGAATAGAAAATCGGTGAAGTGCAGGTATGCACTTTTGTTAATATGTAAAATTTTTGGTATGTCGTTTATACATACATGTGGGTGTATGTCGCATTAATTTTGTTTCTCACTTTGTTTCGGTATGTAAGGTATCTACATATGAAAGTGGTGACTATTGGCATATATGTATGTATGTTTGGTTTTGTTATTTTTCTTTTCTCTTTTTAAATTTCGCAATTGCCTTAGCTTACTTTTTGCGCAATCCTGCATATACTGTTGAGTATAAGGGGTATTGCCGGAAAATGTTGTCAAGTGAATACTTGAAATTTTTTTTTTTGATTTTTAATGTTGTGTGTTTAGATACACAAATGTAAGCATAAGTAGGCCTTTTATCAGATATGTATATGCCAGTATATATACAATTACATATATATATATATATATATATATATATATATATATTATACCATAGTTTATGCCACTTCGTCCAAACTGCTTCCTGTCCGTTTCCTTTCCTGTTTGATGTTCCTGGTTCCGTTGTTGTTAATTTCCCTTTGTTGGTTGGCTTTCCCCCGTTGGTTAGATTTCCTTCGTTGGTTGGCTGTTCTTTTTATTATTATTATTTTTATAATTATTTATTTTGGAGTTTTTAATTTCACGTTTATTTTGGTTTTTCACAAGGAAATTAGATTTTAAAAAAATTTTAAATATATGTTAAGCTCGCGCCCGTGGGGATTTTTTTTTCTTTTGTTTTTTGATACATTATATTTCGCGCCCGGTGTTTGGTTTTTTTTTTTGTTTTTCGGTTTTAAGACCTGCTTTATGTGTATATGTATTTTGCACTTTGTTTGTTTTTTGATTTTGATTTGGGTATCACACAACGGAACCGTTTCGTGTCCGTTTTTCAAACCGTTTTTTTTTTGTAATTTTATGTTTTTGTCTCCGCAGTTTTGGTTATTGTCGAGTCACCACACTTTGTTTTTTGTTTTTGTTTTGCTCCACTCTACTTTTTTATTTTCCTGTCTTTTGTTGTATATGTTACTTTTGTTTGTACATTTATGAGTTATTATTTTTGTCACTTTTTGTTTTTTATATATTTTTTTTCCAAATAGTGCCTTTCTTTACGGCTCGAAGGACCAATGTTTGAAGCAGCAGTGTCCAATGCACTTTGATTCTTGTGACACTTACCACTTCCACTTATTTGAATAAAACACGCGGCTAAGTTACACGGGTAATTCAATATGAATTTAATTCGCTCTTCTTAAATGTACAAAGCTCAACAAATATAAAAATTAAAGTTAATGCAGTTAATTTTGATTCGATTTTTGATTGGAACAATATTGCGGAACTATTAACACAAGTTAATCTTAATTTAGACCAATGTGTGGACTTTGCTGATATACGATGATCAAAAAAAGGCGCGAGGTCACAACGGCGATGCGTATGTTTCGTTTGCAGATCGTAACGAGACTGATCATAAACTTTTTAGATGACCCTTTTCACCAGTGTGATATGTGTTTGCATGTGTGGATGTCCTCTCGCGTGTGGGTGGTGTTGATGTGTGGGTCCTGTGGAATGTAGGTTCTTTGTGTGTGGTGTATTGGTGGTTGTGGTGTATTCGTGTAGTGGCATTAGGGGGGGGCGGCTTATCTCATTAAGCCATCCCCAAATCGATGACGATGGAGCAGACGTTCCATTGCCCGACCATGAGAGGTTCGAATAGCAATTGCCCGCCTGAAGAACAACAAAGCGGCAGGGGCCGACGGATTGCCGGCCGAGCTAGTCAAACACGGCGGCGAAGAACTGATAGGGAGAATGCATCATCTTCTTTGCAAAATATGGTCGGACGAAAGCATGCCCAACGATTGGAATTTAAGCTATGCCCAATCCTTAAAAAAGGAGACCCCACAATCTGCGCCATCTACCGTGGGATTAGCCTTCTCAACATCGCATTAAGATTCTATCGAGCGTATTGTGTGAAAGATTAAAGCCCACCGTCAACAAACTGATTGGACCTTATCAGTGTGGCTTTAGACCTGGCAAATCAACAACCGACCAGTGACCCGTGAAAGGAGAATCGACACACACCACCTCTTCGTCGATTTCAAAGCTGCTTTCGACAGCACGAAAAGGAGCTGCCTCTATGCCGCGATGTCTGAATTTGGTATCCCCGCAAAACTAATACGGCTGTGTAAACTGACGTTGAGCAACACTCAAAGCACCGTCAGGATCGGGAAGGACCTCTCCGAGCCGTTCGATACCAAACGAGGTTTCAGACAAGGCGAATCCTTATCGTGCGACTTCTTCAATCTGCTGCTGGAGAAAATTATTTGAGCTGCAGAACTTAATCGAGCAGGTACAATCTTTTATGAGAGTGTACAGCTGCTGGCGTATGTCGATGATATTGATATCATCGGCCTCAACACCCGCGCCGTTAGTTCTGATTTCTCCAGACTGAACAAAGAAGCAACGAAAATGGGTCTGGCAGTGAATGAGAGCAAGACGAAATATCTCCTGTCATCAAACAAACAGTCGTCGCACTCGCGACTTGGCTCTCACGTCACTGTTGACAGTCATAACTTTGAAGTTGTAGATAATTTCGTCTATTTAGGAACCAGCATTAACACCACCAACAATGTCAGCCTGGAAATCCAACGCAGAATTACTCTTGCCAACAGGTGCTACTTTGGACTGAGTAGGCAATTGAAAGTAAAGTCCTCTCTCGACGAACAAAAGCCAAACTCTATAAGTCGCTCATAATTCCCGTCCTGCTATATGGTGCAGAGGCTTGGATGATGACAACAACCGATGAGTCGACGTTCCGAGTTTTCGAGAGAAAGGTTCTGCGAAAGATTTATGGTCCATTGCGCGTTGGCCACGGCGAATATCGCATTCGATGGAACGATGAGCTGTACGAGATATACGACGACATTTACATAGTTCAGCGAATTAAAAGACAGCGGCTACGCTGGCTAGGTCATGTTGTCCGGACGAATGAAAACACTCCAGCTCTGAAAGTATTCGACACAGTACCCGCCGCGGGAAGCAGAGGAAGAGGAAGACCTCCACTCCGTTGGAAGGACCAAGTGGAGAAGGACCTAGCTTCGCTTGGAATATCCAATTGGCGCCACGTAGCGAAGAGAAGAAACGACTGGCGTGCTGTTGTTGACTCGGCTATAATCGCGTAAGCGGTGTCTACGCCAGTAAAGAAGAAGAAGAAAATAAAAAAGAAGACATCCTCAGACCATTAATAGGAGTATGCGCATACGTGTATAATATATATACACTGTATATAGATGATGTCCTAATATACATACATATTCAGCTAACCCTGAACAACATATGAAAGATATCACCAATATAATACACACTTCACACGCAGCCAACATGAAAATCTCGGATGAAAAGTAAAAATTTTTTCAAAAACAGACATAATTTTTAGGATATATAATTAAAAACGGTAGAATTACAGTAGATCCAGGAAAAATAGAAGTTCTATATACCCCTACAAATTTGAAAGACTTAAGATCTTTCTTGGGAATAACCTTATATTATAGAAAATGTATAAAAGGATTTGCATCCAACCATTAACACTCTACCTACGAGGAGAGAATTGTAATATTTCAAAGAATAAATGTAGCTCAGTACATGTAAAATTAGATGACGAAGCACTTAAAGTAGTTGAAACACTAAAAAATAAACTAAAAGAACAAATAGAATTATTCCAACCAGATTTTGGAAAAGGATTTAATTTGACTACACACGCAAGCAATCATGCGATTGGAGCTGTATTGTCACAAGGCAAGAAACCTATAGCATTCATTTCACGTACATTAACGCGAACTGAACTAAATTACTCAACAATCGAAAAAGAAATGTTAGCAATCGTTTGGGCACTCAAGTAACTTAGGAATTATCTGTACGGTCTCACTAGTAATACTGATCATCAATCCCTATTTTTTTCAATATCAGAGGACAACCCAAATTCAAAATTAAAACAATGGAAAAATGTTATAGAAGAATACGGAATAATAATTAAATGTATTAAAGGAGATTTAAATATAGTAGCCGACGCACTCAGCCGTCAAGTAAACGTAACTACGAACGACTCAGAATTAAAGATGTCAGCGCTCCACTGAACCAATTTAAAACACAAATTGTAATTAAAAAATGTGAACAAAATGCATTAGAAAGAGCAACAATTTTTGCAAACCACGAGAGATTTTATGTTAATTACGTCACACCACAAGACTTGATAGATACACTAACGAAAATTATCAAACCTAATATCACGACCGTATTTCACACTACACTAGAAACGTGGCATGAAATTCACGATATTATAAACTCTTCATATAACACGGAGAAAAAGGTTTTTTGTCAAAATCTATTGAAGGACATTACGAGTGAAGAGGATAGAGAAAATATAATTAAACATACGCATGAAAGAGCACATAGAAACGCGAAAAATAATACATTAGAGGTACTAAAAACTTGCTATTGGGCAAATATAAAAAATGATGTAATCCGACTAACTAGAAAATGTAGCATTTGTAAAGAGAAAAAATAGGAACGCCATCCGACAAAACAAGTTTTTGCAAAAACACCCTTTCCCGAAGGTATAGACACACAAATACAAATGGACATATTTGAAATCGAAGGAACAATGTATATCTCATGCATAGAGAATTCAACAAAATATTAGAGGAAGTACTCATACAAATATTCCCATTTTGTAATAAGCTAATGACAGATAACGAGACTATATTTAATAGTATAGCAGCAAAAACTCTATTCCAACGGCTATACATATATTGAACATTCAATGACCGCAGCAAACTATTCAACATCAAACGCTCAAGTTGAACGGCTGCATTCAACCATTCTGGAAATTACTAGAACTCACATTAAACAAAATAAATCAACCGCGACTGAAGAACAATAAAAAATGAACACAAAAGGAATATAAAATAGGACAAACAGTTTATGTGAAACAAAACCGACGAAATAAAACAAATCCACGCTATTTGAAGAAAACAGTACAAGAGAATCGTGAGGACACAATTTTAACAACGGAGGGGAAGATCGTACACAAGGACAACCTCAGAAACAATGATGAAGAAACGCTAACATTAATCCTAGCAACATCCTTAGCTCAGTAAAAAACCGACTTACAAGTACGTGTTAACTGAGATTAACCCATCATTTTTGCATCAAAGACACGAGTACCTATTCCATATGACGAACTTAAGCAAAATACTTAAACCATACTACGAGATCGCCGAACATAAAGGAGAGATGCCTAGTGAAGACGCAACAGAAACAGAATTGATCAATAGAATAGAAATCCTCAGAAAACAACTACTGAATAATGAACAAGCCAGACGCTCAATACGATCTCTTGATTGCTTAGGATCGATTTTGAAATTTATCACAGGAGTCCCAAACCACGACGACCTGATTGAAATTAAAACAATACTCAACGACATAATTGAAAATAATAACAAACAAAGACAAATTAATTCCAACTTTGAAATAATGATAAAAACATTTAATATTGAGACGATTAAACAAAAAGTTATATTGCAAGAATTATACAAGGAGTTATTTGACTTAACTACGACAATTAATTTCGCGAAGAACGGAAATTTTTATTCAGCAGCAATAAATACGGACGAGATTGAAAGGATATTAGAAAAGGAACAAACTAGTATACCGGTTATTGACATGTAGTACTCGAATATGCAGACACGAATGTAAGTAAATTAGACGACACTTTCATTATAATTTATAAATATCCAGTCATTGAAAGGAAATGTACAACATACAAAGTTACTCCATTATCCTATCGTCAAGGCATTTTGGAAATGAATAAAATCGTAAGTAAATGTAAAGATAAAATAATATTAACATCTAAATGTAAAAATAATTTAAGTAAATATATTTGTAAACAAGAACCTAATGACAATTTTACAATACCTATGATCGAAGGTTACGAAGCCCATTGCAATGTTATCCAAGAAAATAACGCACTTATTATAAATTTAGGACATGGTAATGTCGTATTATAAGGAAAACATATTTTAAAAGAAAAATTAATTGAAGGATTGAATTTAATCCAATTTAATGAAACAATTATTATTGACTCAGAAGTATTCCACAACCAGGAACAAGAAATTAAAGATTATATTATAGCTAATGGAAACGAAAGAATTCACATTCTTAAAATATTGGAATCAGAAAACGAATATCATTGACAACATTGAAAAATTAAATAAATTTTTAATACCATTTGAAGAACACCCAATCAAGAATATGTTCATAACTATAGGAGTACTTGTAGTCCTAGTATTAGTATATTTGTAATATTCAAACTATACATAATTAATCAAAAAACTGTATATCTGAGAAACTACAACGCTACCATAGAACGTGCAGGAATGACTCATCTACTCAAGACTCAAGTATAGATCAGGAGACCTATTTTTCCAAGAGAGGGGAGAGTTAATACTTTAACATTTAACCACAACCTCATGTTTCAGTCAACATTAAAGAAAAATCATCAAAACAACTTTATCTTAGAACAATCGCAAAGCGCACTATCAGTACAACAAACAATAACAACCCAAATAGTTATTTACTAGTAAACAATCTGCATCTCAATAGTATGAGCAGCAATAAGCATAGCCTTATAGTATATAAGCAACTGGAACAATAGCATCGAGGTCACTTTATTATTATCGACTGCCGAGTAATAAGTTACCACTTGTAACACTTGCACAGATTAAGTGTAATATTATATATTCAATACTGAAGTACAAGTGTATACGGTGAAATATTATACAAATGAAGGCTCAGTCAGAACCAATCTCATTGGCTGACATAAAATTATATATTTATTTTATTCCTAACGAGTAAATAAATTGACTCCCTCGTTCACCATCAGACCCATTTGCTTCGCTGTCTTATCCATTCCGGAGAAAGTAGAACTAATGACGCGGTTGTTGAGACCAATGATATCATTTGCTTCGCTGCCTTATCCATACTGGAGAAAGCAGAATTAACGGCGCGGTTGTAGAGGCCAATGATATCAATATCATCAGCAACGCCAGCAGCCGTACACTCTTATAGAAGATTGTACCTACGATTTAGTTTTACAGCTGGAATTATTTTCTCCAGAAGTGGATTGAAAAAATCACACGAACGTGAGTCGCCTTGTCTGAAACCTTGTTTGGTATCGAACGGCTCGAAGAGGTTTTTCCCGACCCTGAAGGCGCTTTTGGTGTTGCTCAACGTCAGTTTACACGGCCGTATTAATTTTTCTGGGATACCAAATTCAGACCTCGTCGCATAAAAGCAGATCTTTCTCGTGCTGTCAAAGGCAGCTTTAAAATCGACGAAGCGGTCGTGAGAGTCGATTCTCTTTTCACGGGTCTTTTCCAAGATTTGGCGAATGGTGAATATCTGGTCAGTTGTTGATTTGCCAGGTTTAAAGCCACTCTGATAAGGTCCAATCAGTTTGTTGACGAGGAGCTTTAATCTTTCAAACAATACGCTCGATAGAACCTTATGCGCGATTGTGGGGTCTCCCTTTTTGTGGATTGGGCGGAAAATAAATTCCAATCCTTGGGCATGCTTTCGTCCGACCATATTTGTCAAAGAAGCTGATGCAGGCTTCATATCAGTTCTTCGCCGCCGTGTTTGAATAGCTCGGCCAGCAATACACCGGCGCCCGCCGCTTTGTTTGGTAACTGCTATTGGAAATTCTTAATGGTCGGGAAATAGAACGTCTGCTCCATCATCATTGGTTACTCCTCCTCACCTCCTTGGGTTCTACAAGAGTATACTCCAGTCTTCAAACCTTCTGTTAGTCGCCGCATTTTTCGTAGAATTTTCGAGCAGCACTCCTGTCGGCCAGCTTGTCAAGCTCTTCATACTCACGCGTTTAGGCCTCTTTCTTTTTCTGTCTGCAAATGCGCCTCGCTTCCCTCTTAAACTCTCTCTATCCTATCACTTTCCGAGGTAGGCAGTCTGTTTTCTCTCCGATGCGACACGATACTCCTCGTCGTATCAGCTGTTCTTTTGCATTTTCCAAAAACCAATGGTTTCGGTTGCAGCTGTACGTAAGAGCTTGAAGTGCAAGTCGAGTAGAAAATCGTTCGGCTGTCTGTTGTGATTGCAGCTTTTCGACGTCAAACCTTCCTTGTGTTTGTTGGCGAGCGTTTTTTGCTGCTCGGAGGCGGGTGTAAATCTTGGCTGCAGCAAGATAGTGGTCCGAGTTGATGTTTGGACCTCGGAGCATGCGCACGTCTAGAACACTGGAGGCGTGTCTTCCGTCTGTCAGAACTTGATCAATCTGGTTGATGGCATTTCGATCCGGAGACAGCCAGGCAGTTTCATGGATTTTTTTATGCTGGAGTCTAGTACTACGGATAACAATATTTCGGGCCCCGGCGAAGTCGATCAACCTCAACCCATTTGGGTATGTTTCTTCGTGGAGTCAGAATTTACCAACTAAAAATTGGAGGATGGAGTCATGTGTAGAAGTTCACGCAAGTGAGGAAAGTTCTCTGATCGCCATTCACTTGGGAGTGGCCAGAAACGATTCTTTTACATTTGACTCAAGCAGCTCACGACTTCCGGTCTTTGACCAAGTATCCTCTGGGTAGCCTAAGAACATCCGTTTGAAGGCGAGCTAAAGTGAGAAGGCGAAACACCCCCTGCATATGGTTTGGAACCCGCCACGTAAAAAAACACCCCCAATGCAAAAGTTTAGACAGCCTCGGATGAGAGACCCCCCTTTTGATGACGACCATGGCAAACGAAATAAGGACTATGATTTGAGGGCGTGCACCTGGAATGTCCGGTCCCTTAATTGGGAAGGTGCCGCTGCCCAGCTGGTACATGTCCTCGTAAAGATAAAGGCTGACATCACCGCCGTCCAAGAAATGCGATGGACGGGACAAGGACAGAGACGAGTAGGTCCTTGTGACATTTACTACAGTGGCGCAAGTTTGGTGTTGGATTCGTGGTGGGAGAGAGACTCTCTCGCCGAGTACTTTCATTCACTCCGGAGAATGAACGTCTAGCCACAATCCGCATCAAAGCGAGGTTCTTCAACACATCGCAGGAAACATCCCCAAATGGGTTGAGGCTGATCGACTTCGCCGGGGCCCGAAATATGGTTATCTGTAGTACTAGATTCCAGCATAAGAAGATTCATAAAGCTACCTGGTAGTCTCCGGATCGAAAAACCACCAACCATATCGATCATGTTGTGATAGACGGAAGACACGTCTCCAGTGTTTTAGATGTGCGTGCGCTCCGAGGTCCTAACATCGACTCGGGCCACTATATTGTTGCAGCCAAGATTCGCACCCGCCTCTGTGCAGCAAAAAACGCACGCCACCAGTCACAAGGAAGGTTCGACGTCGAGAAGCTGCAATCACAACAGACAGCCGAACGTTTTTCTACTCGGCTTGCACTCCTGCTCTCTGAGAGCACTCGCCAACAACTCGGTATAAGCGAACTGTGGGACGGCATTTCAAACTCCTTACGTACAGCTGCAACCGAAACCATTGGTTTTCGGAAGGCGCAAACGAACAGCTGGTACGACGAGGAGTGCCGTATCGCAGCGGAGAGAAAACAGGCTGCCTACCTCGAAACGTTACGATCGACCACAACACGTGCGGGATGGGATAGATACTGAGAGTTGAAGAGGGAAGCGAGACGCATTTGTAGACAGAAAAAGAAAGAGGCCGAAATGCGTGAGTACGAAGAGCTTGATAAGCTGGCCGACAGGGGTAATGCTCGAAAATTCTACGAAAAGATGCGGCGGCTCGCAGAAGGTTTCAAGACCGGAGCATACTCTTGTAGAACCCCCCAAGGTGATCTAGCCACCGATGCCCAGAACATACTTAAATTATGGAGGGAACACTTCTCCAGCCTGCTGAATGTCAGTGCACGCACAACACCAGGAGAAAGCGAACCCGATACCCCAATCGATGACGATGGAGCAGACGTTCCATTGCCCGACCATGAAGAAGTTCGAATAGCAATTGCCCGTCTGAAAAACAACAAAGCGGCAGGGGCCGATGGATTGCCGGCCGAGCTATTCAAACACGGCGGTGAAGAGCTGATAAGGTGCATGCATCAGCTTCTTTGCAAAATATGGTCGGACGAAAGAATGCCCAACGATTGGAATTTAAGTGTGCTATGCCCTATCCATAAAAAAGGAGACCCCATAATCTGCGCCAACTACCGTGGGATTAGCCTCCTCAACATCGCATATAAGGTTCTGTCAAGCGTATTGTGTGAAAGATTAAAGCCCACCGTCAACAAACTGATTGGACCTTATCAGTGTGGCTTTAGACCTGGTAAATCAACAACCGACCAGATATTCACGATGCGCCAAATCTTGGAAAAGACCCGTGAAAGGAGAATCGACACACACCACCTTTTTGTCGATTTCAAAGCTGCTTTCGACAGCACGAAAAGGAGCTGCCTTTATTCCGCGATGTCTGAATTTGGTATCCCCGCAAAACTAATACGGCTGTGTAAGCTGACGTTGAGCAACACGAAAAGCTCCGTCAGAATCGGGAAGGACCTCTCCGAGCCGTTCGATACCAAACGAGGTTTCAGACAAGGCGATTCCCTATCGTGCGACTTTTTCAACCTGCTTCTGGAGAAAATAGTTCGAGCTGCAGAACTCAACAGAGAAGGTACCATCTTCTACAAGAGTGTACAACTGCTGGCGTATGCCGATGATATTGATATCATCGGCCTCAACACCCGCGCCGTTAGTTCTGCTTTCTCCAGACTGGACAAGGAAGCAAAAGAAATGGGTCTGGCAGTGAACGAGGGCAAGACGAAATATTTCCTGTCATCAAACAAACAGTCGTCGCACTCGCGACTTGGCACTCACGTCACTGTTGACAGTCATAACTTTGAAGTTGTAGATAATTTCGTCTATCTTGGAACCAGCGTAAACAGTACCAACAATGTCAGCCTAGAAATCCAACGCAGGATAACTCTTGCCAACAGGTGCTACTTTGGACTAAGTAGGCAATTGAGAAGCAAAGTCCTCTCTCGACAAACAAAAACCAAACTCTATAAGTCACTCATAATTCCCGTCCTGCTTTATGGTGCAGAGGCTTGGACGATGTCAACAACGGATGAGTCGATTTTGCGATTTTTCGAGAGAAAGGTTCTAGGAAAGATTTATGGTCCTTTGCGCGTTGGCCACGGTGAATATCGCATTCGATGGAACGATGAGCTGTACGAGATATACGACGACGACATTGACATAGTTCAGCGAATTAAAAGACAGCGGCTACGCTGGCTAGGTCATGTTGTCCGGATGGATGAAAACGCTCCAGCTCTGAAAGTATTCAACGCAGTACCCGCCGCGGGAAGCAGAGGAAGAGGAAGACCTCCACTCCGTTGGAAGGACCAAGTGGAGAAGGACCTAGCTTCGCTTGGAATATCCAATTGGCGCCACGTAGCGAAGAGAAGAAACGACTGGTGCGCTGTTGTTGACTCGGCTATAATCGCGTAAGCGGTGTCTACGCCAGTAAAGAAGAAGAAGAAGAAAGATACCTTCCTTGCCCACTGAGTGGCTCTTATTTTTCAAGTACAATTTTTTTCTTGTGCTACCCCTAAATTTAGTTCCTTTTTATAAAAAAGTCAGATGAGCGAAATTTGAAGTTAATCCGATAAGTTTAAAGTGTGCCCCTTGGCCCTCAAAAATACAAAATAAACGAAAATTCAAATAAAAAATCAATTTTGCTTCTTGGTTTCAAAAACTTGTACAGAGTTATCGCCCAAATTAGGTCCGGGGGAAAATTGCTTTGTTTTACTGCAAAAAGAAAGTGAAAAAGATTCGTAAAAGTATGTTCGCATTGCAGCGAAAACACGCTTTCCGTGTTTTCAGCTGAAAACCTAATTGAAAACATGGTTTTCGTCATGTGTTAACTGTCAAATGCATAGCTTATTTTCAGGATGTTTTCACCAAAATCAGAACGAAAACGCAGTTTATTGTGAATTACTAAGGAGTATTGTGAATTGAGTGGATGAAAATAACTATTTACGGTAAATATTGACGGTTATTGTGCGTTTTTTTAAATTTTGGGTGTGCTTCGTGTATTGTGAATTGAGTGGATGAAAATATCAGTCTCCTATAACATTCGAAGTGAACACATACGGTAGCACAATGTAAACTCCTAGATTACGAAAGAAAATTTATCTTCTTGGGCATTACTCGAATGAAATTGTTGGAAGTAAACTTGAGGACCTTTTTGATATAGCACACGCCAATGCTTTGAGTATCATTACCATTGAAGAAGATAAACAGTTCTTAATCAATCAGCGGTTGAGAGGACGGCCAGGGTTTATGTATGAAATTGATTACCAGCTAATTGCGAAAGAAGCACGAGTTTCTGAACGAAAAATGCAAGAGATGAAGAGGAAAAAGCGAAGCGATCATGAAATGCAACAACTGAGTAAGTATCGATTGTGTATATAAATATTTATGGATTTATACATACGTTTTCATTTGATTAATTTTTTTAATTTTTTAGCTCAACCTGCTATGCTCATGACGTCTAGTTCAAGCAGTAGTGAAGATTTAGATTTCTGTGATTTGGAGGAAGTTCCGCGAGTCTCAAAAGATTTATCACCACAAGCAAAAAGGAAAAGGGGGCGTCGAACAATAATCACTCCTAAGCTTGCTGCTGCCTTGGATAAGTGCAAGATCAGTGACATGAATGCTGTTCATATTCTGGTAGCTGCCATCGAAGCGCTTGGTTATAATGTTGAAAATTTCGCTATCAACAAGTGCTCTATTCACAATTTTCGAGAGAATCTTCGCGAACAAAAAGCTGCTGAAAGCAAAAATATTTTCAAGGATAGGAAATTGCACGCTGCTACCTTGCATTGGGATGGTAAACTACTTCCAGCATTAACGGGTAAAGAGACAGTAGACCGACTTTCTGTAATTCTTTCAAATTGTGTACTGATCAACTTCTTGGTGTACCTGCATTGCAATCGGGGAATGGAAAAGAACAAGCAACAGCTGTTTGTGAAACTCTTGCGGAATGGGGCCTTCAGGATTACGTAAAAGCATTAGTTTTTGACACAACAGCATTAAATACAGGCGCTTTTAAAGGTGCATGTGTTTTGATTGAAAACTTTCTAGAAAAAGATCTCTTGTATTTACCCTGTCGGCATCACATGTACGATATAATTTTAAAAGCAATTTATGAGGAAAAGATGGGGAAAGCTACAGGCCCAACTGTACCAATATTAAAAAAGTTCCAAACTGCTTGGTCTGGAATTAACGTTAATAATTTTAAAACCGTAATCGAGCATGAAAAGGTCAAGGAAAATTTGGACCCGGTCGATGTATCTCGAATTCTTGATTTTGTACAAGACGCTTTGCAAAAACAACATCCCAGAGAGGATTAGAGAGAATTTTTAGAATTGACTGCTATTTTTCTTGGCACAACACCGCCTCGTGGAGTGATCTTCCGAGTACCAGGGGCTATCCATCATGCAAGGTGGATGGCAAAGGCTATTTATTGCTTGAAAATATTCATGTTTCACGATGAATTTAAGTTATCACCGCATGAAGAAAATGCTATTTGTGATATTTGCATTTTCCTAATCCGTGTATATGTCGAAGCGTGGTTTTGTGCTCCTTCTGCAGCCAAAGACCCATATTTAGATTTCAGTGTTCTTTCAACACTTTTTAAATATCAGAATATTGATAGTGACATCTCCCGTGTGGCTTTACAAAAAATTAAAAATCATTTGTGGTATCTATCTCCTGAACCCATCGCCTTCGCGTTCTTTGACTCTAATTTGTCTTCTGAATCAAAAAGAAAAATGGTCAGTGCACTATATCGTGAAGCAGATATATCAGAAGAAAATACCAAAAAGATTAATGTGCAAATAAATCAAATCCCAGAAATAATGAACAATGAAATCGAACAATTTGTTTCTAATAAAACAAGGAAATTTTTCACTAGATTCGATTTAAGTGACGAGTTCCTTAACATAGATCCTTCGCAGTGGCACAAAAATGAAGATTTCATTAATGCTCTAAATCTAGTTAAGAAACTGAAAGTTGTAAACGATCCGGCGGAAAGAGGCGTGAAACTAATGGAGGATTACAATAATTTATTTACCAAAAACGAGGAACAGAAGCAGTATGTGCTTCAGGTTGTAAATGCGTACCGTCAAAAGTTTCCAGATAGCATAAAACAAACTTTATCGATGAATATGGATTTTTAATTCATCATGACATTTTCTTTTGTAAATTATTAACCTTTCTTTATTTCAAATTTGTATGTTATTATTTTTAAATATTTTCTTACCATTATTTTTTCTAATAAACTGAAATGAATTGATTATTTAATATTTATTACTTAATAATCTTTATGAATACAAATTATATATGATTTAATATAATTTAACAGTAAGAATTCTTGCAAAAATAACAAATAATTTGATTTTCATGTGATTCTCGGTTCATTTTGGATTTTTAAGGGCCTAGGGGCACATCTTACCCTTATCCGATTGACACCAAATTCCATAGAGCTCTTTTTTTCATAGAATGGAACCAAACTGAAGGGTAGCCCACGAAAAATTATTAAAAATTGTAAAACGTGCTATATAAGAGCCACCCTATTGCCCACCCTAGGTGCGCTCCAAGCGCTCACAGGAGCCATCTTTGGTCACATCATCCATCTGTTGCGTCGGGGCGTGGGCGCAAATCAGCGATATGTTGAAGGACTTTGCTTGGATTTGGATTGTGGCTAGACGTTCACCCACCGGGAAGAATGCTCAGTGACGGAGTCTCTCTCCCACCACGAATCCCACACCAAACTTGCGCTCCTTTTTATAGTAGTAAATGCCACAAAGATCTACTCGCTTCAGTTGTTGTCCCGTCCATCAGATTTCTTGAATGACGTTGATGTCAGCCTTTATTTTCATGAGGACATCAATCAGCTGTGCAGCAGTACCCTTCTAATTAAGGGACATTCCAGGTGCATGCCCTCAAATCGCAGTCTTTAATTCGTTTGCTATGGTCGTCATCAAAAAGGGGGTCTCTCATTCGAGGCAGTTAATAATTTTTCATTGCGGGCGTTTTTTACGTGACGGGGCTTACACCCAGCGAACAACCCTGTGTAGAGGATGTTTCGCCTTCTCACTTTAGCTCGCCTTCAAGCGAATGTTTTTAGGGTACACAGAGGATACTTGGTCAAAGTCCGGAGCCATCTGTAAAAGAATCATTTCTGACCACTCCCAAGTGAATGGCGATCAGAGAACTTTCCTCACTTGCATGCACTTCTACACATGACTCCTATATTATACTTACAAAAACTGAAATGAAACAAGCCCTGTAATAAACAAGAATTGTACACTTTCTTTTGGTGCTGACTGTATGTCACTGGCAACTTGTAGACTTTTAATATTAAGATATATATATATAGATAAGATATAGTTGAATATCGGTGAACACAATCCCTGATTTCTTCAACAAACTGATAAACGTGGCATGAATGGAATAGAACCCGCACATGCCGACTATTGAAATTCAAAGGATATAAGGTCTTATCGGCGGACATCCCAGGCGACCTGGAATACCAAATGACGGTTATTAAAGAAGTTGCCTGGAGGTAGACTGTTGGACATCTTGTATGCAAGGCTTCATATAGGAAAAGAATTTCAACCAGCACATTTAATTTTAATTTTGAATGGATGAACTTCGTCAGAAGCACAGTGGTGGTTCAGAGAAAACATAATAGAGTGAGGAGATTTTAGTTCCGGTGGTTTCATAATGGGCATCATAAAGGCCTTGGTGGGACATCAGACAACCACTCTACATACCTAGCCACACTAAAATGTTCGGTTTTACCCGAACTTAGTCCTTACTTATTTGTTTAAATATACTTTTGTAATGCGTAAACACATTAAACGATACAAATTATATTGAAATACTATTTCCTACTTACATACAATGTTTCTGAGGATATGTTACAAAGTCGATGTTTCAATAAAATACTAAACTTTCGTGTGCGTTGTGTGGATGTTAATGAAGCCTTTGGTAAGGTTGGAGCGGTTTCTTTTTTATTAATTGGTGTACACGGCGTTGTGGAGATGACTTCCAGTTCATTGCCATTTGTTGCAATTTTAACACATTCATTAGTATTTGATTTTTTGCGATTGTCGCAGATTCTTTGCAAATATTGAAACATTAAATATATATACTTATTTATATATTTATATACATCTATATCTATATGTATATATATATGCATATATACATATATTTATTATATATATATATATGAATATATATATTTATTTATATGCATGAAAGTACGCGAAAATTTTTTCAAGAATGTCTACTTGATTGACTGTTTAAACCAACTAAATAACTTTTTGACTTTTGCCCACTCAGTCGGTAGCAGTATGTATTTATACATACATATATGGACAATAAGATACATATAAGCAATGTATTATTTAAGTACTTTTATCACAACGTTACTTCATATGTACATATATGGCTCGCTTTTATTGTAATCGAATGAGTTTGGGCGGGTGCGAATAAAGCCATTTTTATCAGACGAATTTTAATTTAATATAATAAGGTTACTGCCTATGTTATCGCTGTATGGGGTCCTACATTTGTCAACTACAACAGCTTGATTACTGTACATATGTCACTTGGAGAAACATTTTTGAAAAACGTTATGTACTTATTATAGTATTTTATTCGCTCAATATATACAAAAAAAATACTGCACATTTTTACAACTCTGAATATTCAAAAACAAATACAGAAATCTTGAAATATTTCATAGACGCTTCCGTGAACAGGAAATTTTGTTTTGTGTGGGCTGTGCTTTGTTTTTAACAAATGAATTTAATTAATTTGATGGACTGAAATACTTCATACATATTTGAAACAAAGTACTAGAAAATGTAAGAACCCATTGACATTTTTTTTGATCGGGATTAAAACATTTCATGAGCACTACATGTGCTAGTTTCATTTAATAACTTTATTAATATATGAAATGTCGGTAAAAAGAGCAAAGAGATAATCTTTCAAATAACAACCTTTATAAAACAAAATTCTCTTCAAAATGGGGTGTGCCACACTCAGTCTCTAATTTTTAACTGATCCTCGTGTTAGTCTGTAGTATCGTTTTTTTAGTAGAATTTTCCTTTTCTCGAACGTAACCGTTATATGGAGGTAGCAGTGGTTAACTTTCAGCCAAGAGCGCTACAAAAGCTTTTTACATAAAAGAAAAACGATTTGGGATATCAATGAAATTCTTTATTCCATTATGTATGGAACGATTTGTTTTGCGTGGACGCTATGGCTCACCGAAGCGGTCAATCGACTGGGCCATTTTGTGAGATAGCACGTTCACCAAACTTGGTTTTCAATAAATTGATTGTGTTATTCGCTGTGTGGCTTGTGGCGCCGTCCTGTTGGAACCACATACTTTCCAAGTTCCTATCATCCAATTCGGGCCAAAAATATTCGGTTATCATTGAGCGGTAGCGATTCCCATTCATCGGTGCCGGTGCTGATCATCACGGAAGAATTACGACCCAATGATGCCGGCCCATAAAAAGCACCAAACGTAATTTTTTCGGGATGCAATGGAGTATGTACGAATGCATTTTCACACTAATAAAGATTTTCATTGATATTCCAAATCGTTTTTGTTTTACAAAATATTTAAAAAATCTTTTAATCTTAAATTCCGAATTTGTGTAGTAAATTTTAATAATTTGGACTCGTTTAGATCATAAGTATATCTTTCCATAATGAAACATCAAAAGAGCGGGAAAAAATGTGGCGACTTGAAATTGAAATAAACAGATTGAATTTAGAATTGTTTTATATGGGAAGTAGACGTGGTTTTTGACCTTTTCTCTATTACTTTCTCACCGTAATGAAGGTGGTGGAATGGGGTATAGTCATACTTCTCGTCGCGCATCCTGGAAATGTGGGCAAATGTAGAAGGCTCGGATGAAATACCCCACTTTTGATGACGACCATAGCAACCGTATTAAGGAGAGTTAAGGACATGAACCTGGAAGCCAACCCAGCGAAAGCATTGGGTTTTGGGAAGGTCAAGTGAACAGCTGGCACGATGATGACTGTCGTGTCGCAGTGGAGAGAAAGCGGACAGCTTACCTCGGGTGGGTCGGTGGTATGGGATGAATACCGAGAGCCGAAGGGAGATGCGAGACGCATATGCAGACAAAAAAAGAAAAAGGCCCAAATGTGTGAGTATAAAGAAATTAGAAACTGACCGGCAGAGCTAATGCCGAAAATTCTACGAAAATATGAGAGATAAACCGAAGGTTTCAAGATCGGAGCATACTCTTGTAGGACTCCCAGAGATGAGCTAGTAGTTATTGTTCATAGCATACTGAAGTTATGGAGAGAACACATCTACAGCCTTTTGAACGGCAGTGAAAGTGTAATACACCGTCTAAAAGTATGCCCGATGATTGGAACCTAAGTGAGCTCTACCCAATCCACAAAAAAATCTTATTATCTGCGCCAATTACCATGGGATAAGCTTTCTTAATATCGAATATACAGTCTTACTGAGCGTAATGTGTAAAAGACTGAAGGCCACCGTCAACAACCTGATTAGACCTTGTCAGTTTGGCTTTAGACCTGGAAAATCTACTATCGATTAGATTTTCACCAAGCGCCAAATCTTGGAAAATACCCGTGAAAGGAAGATCTAGACACACCATCTTTTCGTAGAATTTAAGCCGCCTTCAACAGCACAACCGCCATGTCTAAACTTGGTATCCCCACAAAAATAATACGGCTATGTATGCTGACGATGAGCAGCACCAAAACCTCCGTCAGAATGGGGAAGGAACTTTCCTAGCCGTGAGATACCAAGCGAGCTCCACTCAGTTGGAGAGATCAGATGGAGCAGGACGAGTTAAATAACGAAAAGAATAATCGACTGGCGCTGTCGTTACCTCGGCTATAACCACGTAAGCCGTGCACAAATTCTTTCAATACTTTGTTACTGTAATTTCCTGTGCAAATTACAGTTTTTTATCTTAATTTCTTGCTTAGTTATACATATCTCTTTATAAGTTTTTGACTTATTGCATTTAGTGGGAGTGGCAGTAGTCCTGTTCAGCTCTTCTACAAACTCGGCTTTACTTTTTTGTCAGGAATCATGTTTGTCAAACTTCATTACATTTTCGGAATTTCGACACAAATTACACATAGATAGTCAATTCGGAATTCAACTAGTCTCAACATCTTGATCATTTACATATATACATATAGTAGTTTTAGGAGGTACAAACAACCGTTTGGTGAACAACATGTGGCAACATGTTGCAAGAGTATAAAAAGATTTTCCACGTTTACTTTATTTACTCAGCAGAGAACAACAACAAGGAAATTACATGGTTTCTGTGACATTACTGTGAAATTACATTTGGAAATTGATGAGCTATTAGTTAATGAGATATAGCATTTTGAGTGAACCAGCTTGTGTTAGTTTACAAAAAATTAATCAAAAAACATTTCGTGTGTTAATAAAGCAATGCTTTTTGGGAAAATACTGTTGAATACTTGCTCTACACCAGGGAAATCAAGCTTTGTAAAGAAATTTGGTAAGTTGGAAAGTTTCAAAAGGGGCAAAAACTATGTGCAATATGGTTGCCGCGCAAATTCATACTTAAACAAAAACAGCGAATTGCTGATTTTGAGGAGTGTTTGAGTACTCTTTAATCGTAATAAAACCGAATTTTTGCGTCGGGGTGTGACAAAAAAAACATTTCACACTGGAGTCTAATCGACAGTCAGCATAGTTGAGTGCACATTATGAACCAGTCCTCAAGCGTGAAAGACGAAAAAGTCGGCTGGCAAGATATGACAACAGTGTTTTGGGATGCACGTGGTATAATATTCATCGACTGATTACTGGGCCAATTATGATCCATTGCACATGGTTATTTGGTTGCAATTCTATTCTACCACTCCTAATATTCAGCAATTGTATTACTTTTGAGGAAGGATCAGTTTGAAATTGTGCGCATATAAATACTTCATCGTTGACCTTTGTATACACCCAACTCTTTTTTTACACGGTAGATACGTTCCTCTGAAATCCGTGTAAAAAAAACCGTGTAAAAAATTAGATGTTTCCTATAGTAAAATGGAGCATACGTTCCATGTCATCCGAAAACCGTGTAAGATGAAATAAAGAACTATATTTAAATCGAAAAACCGTGCAAAAAATGTTGAAAACCAAAGAATTTCAGATATGCATACAAATTGTATGTTCATATGGCATTTTATTAAGCAATAAAACTTAAAATACATAATTCATACAGGTGAAAAATTGGTAGATTTAGCAAAAAAGAAAAGAAATCTGTTAACCCAGAACTAGAACAGAAAGCTTAGAATGGAAATAAGGAAACAATATTTACATAGCTACATAATAATTCGTCGCTACTTAATAACAAGCGCAATTGTTTGTGACGAACTGGACTAAAGTCGGTATCATCGCTGGAGATATCCGTTTCAGCAATGTAAATATCATGCGAACAAAATGTGCAAGTAATAGTTATCGAATAAGGGGATTTCCCAGTTACTACTATGTATGTTCATTTCAGCAATGGTGCTAATTGTGGTAAAAACAAACATAAGTACAAAACAGTGATTTTGAAACCGTAGTAGATTAAAATTAAAAAAAAAAAAATTTTCTCAACCATGTAACTTCAAATCCGTGTAAAAAAAACCGTGTAAAAAAAGAGTTGGGTATATTGCACTGCTTTATGCAATGCTTCGAAAATATTTTTGTATATCTCAATTTATAATAGATGTTTTAATCAACACTATGGTTATTCCGCTATTTTTTTATGTTAGATGTCACGTTTGGTTTGTTATGAACTATGTTATGAGCAACTGGCCTGTTTAGGAGCTACAATCAGTATAACCCATACACTAAACATCCATACGAAAATTAGTGTTCTCCCGCATTAGCTCTGTGTTGTTATTATACCCTTAACAGGGTATATTAAGTTTCCCACGAAGTTTGTAACACCCAGAAGGAAGCGTCGACGACCCTTTAAAGTATATACATATATAAATGATCAGTATGTTGAGCTGAGTCGATTAAGCCATGTCCGTCTGTCTGTCCGTCTGGATATATACGAACTAGTCTCTCAGTTTTTGTCAGATATCGTTTTGAAAATTTGCAAACGTCAGTGTCTCTTCAAGAAGCTGCTCATTTGTCGGAACTGTCGATATCGGACCATACAAACTGAACGATCGAAATCAAGTTGGAAAACTTTTACATTTGACAATGCATCTTCACAAAAGTTGGCACAGGTTATTTTCTAAGATAATAATGTAATATACGAAGAAATTGTTCAGATCGGCTTACTATGGCATATAGTTGCTATACAAACTGAACGATCGAAATCTAGTGCTGGTATGGAAAACTTTTGCATTTGACAAGATATATTCACGAAACTTGGTACAGATTATTTTCTAAGGCAACAATGTAATCAAATGATCGGAATCAAATTCTTGTATGGGAAACTTCCTCATTTGACGATATATCTTCACGAAATTTGGTATGAACTATTGTTCATAGAAATAATGTAATATCGGAAAAAATTTTTCAGATCGGCTCACACAATTTGACCAATCGGAAAGGACTAAATAAACTCCACCAATTATCAAAGCCGGTCTTAATCATTTATTTATAAATAACCCTATATCTTTCTCGCGTATTTTTAGGTGAAGGACAAAATTATTATACTCTGCAGCAACGTGATGTAAGAGTATAAAAATAACTGACGTGATTTGCTAACTGCTGCTAAAAGCACTCCAAACTTAAAGTTTACCCAAACAAAAAACAAAACTCAACCAAACAAGTATCCCACTCATTGCACAAAAATGCATAACCAATTCACTACAAACTAATTCGATCTCTCACTACGACGATGAAGATGAATATAGACCTAGTCCTTTGTTCTTCTGCTATCGCCCCAAAACTAAACAGCCAAAACTTAACTAATCTATGTACATAACAGTGATAATTTTCCAATAATAACTCACCTATCAACCCCTTTATCCGGTAAAAGTTCGAATAAGCCAAAATTTCTTTTGGACAAGGGGAAATGGTCAAAATTGCACATATGTACATGCATGCACTACAGATACGATAACCATAATAATTAAAACCTCTGCTCCCTTTTCTATCCCCCAAACGGATAACCATATCTTCAAAAGTCATGTACTTTATTGGTCTACCGAGCTAACAAAACTCTGAGAAGAAAAACAATCTCTAGGAATATTATAGAAAAGAACTTGACCCATTAATGTTTCGAAAAGATACTAAAGACGCTAAGGACTTGCCTACAAAAACTTACCGAAGTTTCACCCAGGAAACATATACAAATAAAAATGCTCTCCAGCTCCTACTCGCATGTCAACATTAAGGGGCTATACCAGTGTGACAGTTTCAGTTTCTATTTCCATAAATATCCTGTGAAATCGACAAGGTCGTATCTTGAATAGTTTTTGAATGGCAGCGTTCTAAAGAGCTACCGCTCGCAGGTATAAACATATATGTATAAGTGAAACTTTAAACGCGTTTTTCTCGAAACGACATTTTTCAAAATTGCTGACCTCCTAACTCATCGAGAAATTGACCGATCGAATTCAAATTAAAACTGAGTGTTTTTGAATACATTTACTATACAATGACCTACGATATTTTTGATTGGTTGAAAATTGTCAGTTTGGCATTAAAAAAACAATCATTTTTTTACATAAAACAAACGATTTTTTTTTTTTAAATTACGCCATTTTGTTAATTTTTGATATTTTTCAAAGATCGTAGGTCATTGTATACAAAGTATTTTTAAGTTTAATAAACTTTTCGAATTTTTTTGTTTCAGCTACTCATTCGGCCAGAATCATGCCAACAGTTGGAACACTTTTTTTTGGCACCTCCGAAGACAGCCCATAACTCCGTTATTTTTCAACATTTTTGTAAAAAAAATGAATATAGCTGAAAATATACCTTATTACGCTGAAAGAAGTTCGAAATATTCAGCCGCGTAATTTTTCATGCGTCACACTGGTATAGCCCCTTAAATGTATAAATAGCCCGAACGGCCCAATTTTCGACTCAAAAGATATAGTTAATCACTTCGCCTCGGCTCCTCGAGCAACTCCTCAAATTTTCAAGTCTCGTTTGTATCATATAAAAACGAACTCCTTAGAAAAAGGTACAGTAAAGACAACTCACCTATATGTATTACCGAATCAAATATAACCATCGCTAAAATTCACATCCGAAGTTAAAAAAAATCCCTTCAAGTCTCAAAAATAGAATTATTAATTATTTTACGTCTACCCCCAACGCTGGAAAATGTATTGGCAGTAGCTATTCCTAACACCAATAATGTCTCTACAGATGTACTTGGTTACAGATCTGTGATAAAAAAATATAAAAAAAAATTATATCAAAAAGAACTCGTAGTTCGCAATACAAAAAAAAAAACATTTTCAGCTCAAACAAAGTGGCATTTAAAAAAAGGCAAGGCACAAAAGATGCTTTACTTTATTTCACACATTTCGCCAAAACTGTCTTATGGAAAAGAAATCACGTATCTACTCTCAGTTTGTATTTCGAAAACGCTTTCGACAGAGTCGGCTCGCACGTTATAAATATTTAATTTTGCAAAATCTTTACAAATTAATCGCAAAATTATGATCAAAACCAATTAGATCTTCTCGTATACGTACATGTACACCGTGTAAGGATCACTATTGTCTTTTATAAGGGGTATGTAGGTCAATTTTGTTAATTCGTTAGTCGTTGCTCGGTAGTTTTCAAACGAGTTTTGTTTTTGTAAAGTTAACAGATTACCGTTTTACCGAGTAACGAAGTACCAGACAGGCAGGCTTGATAATTTTTTCGTTAGATGGTATTATCAATTTGGCTGTTTGTTTTGCCTTGTTGCCTAAAAAGTTCATTTGATTTATTGCGAAACAATAAATTAGCTGCTCACCACAAAATAGTTTTTGACAAATTCTTCAAAAGTAAGTATTTAATAAAATTGAATTACCTCTTTTGGAATCAAATCACTACCACCACCTAGATAGAGCAAAAAGTACGTTAAGTATTAAGCCTTTTAACGAAGTACCAATTAACAAATTAGCAGTTTAACAAGTCCGGCCTGAATACCTCTATAGTATTTGTAATAACATTTAACGAAATCCGTGTAATCATTTCTAAACATGAGCTCATTTCGCATATTATTTATGTTGATGATGTGCTACTTTTCTCCAAACAAAATAATCTAAATAATGTAAGATGAACTTTCTTATACATTCTAATTGAAATTTTAAATTAAGCCAATTACGCGAATATCTATAAACAAATGTAAATTATTCCATATTTACACAACATAAATGTTATACGAGGTATGACAATTAAGTAATGAGACTGATTCCATAAAAACCGTATATTTGAAAATTATTCTACAACTCTGCCATCCCCTTCAAATTAGTCCCCTTGGGCAGCTATACAGCGCTTCCAACGCGTTTTCCATGCTTCGTAACATTTCTGGAACGCTTCGACTGGGATGTCCGCGAGTACCCTCGCCACGGCCGCCTGGATGTCCGTAATCGACTTAAAATGGGTTCCTTTGACCACCGATTTTGTTTTAGGAAGCAAAAAAGTCACAGGGTGACATGTCGGGCGAATAAAGCGGCTGTTGCAACACGGCGATCCCTTTAGAGGCCAAATACTGGGACACGCTGAGGGCGGTGAGGCACGGCGCGTTGTCGTGATGAAGGATCCAGTTACGAGCGATGTCTGGGCGCACCCTGTTGACTCGTATTCGCAATCTTTCGAGTACTTGGCAATAGTAGACTTGATTCACAGTTTTCGCCGGTGGAACGAATTCTTTGTGGACGATTCCACGGCTATCAAAAAAGGCAATAATCATCGTTTTCACCTTCGATTTGCTCATGCGGAGACAATCATTATGAGCTTTGGCGTTTGGTTTCTGGGTCTAAGAGCACTATCACTACACACTCTTACAATTTTAGCGTACGTTTCCGAAGCTGTTTCGCCTAATCTGGCACAAAATTTTATCGCGACGCGTTGCTCTTGATTTCGTTTTTCCATTTTCGTGACGAACACTACAAACACACGTCTACTCAACTTGACGCAACAGGCGAACTAAACAAGCTAGAACGATGGTACATATGTACATCAATGGAGAGGGGAGGGATGCCGGAAAAAAAGAAAGGGAATTTCAAGGTCGCAGGTTTACCACAAGCGCGGCAATAAAATCAGTCTCATTATTTAATTGTCGAACCTCGTATATTCAGTCTTCTAGACTTAAATTTCTGCCACATGCCGCTGCCATGACATCAAGGCCTTTGTTCGCCTTCGTCTTAATCATAGGTCATTAACTTATTCTCATTTATTAAATGGAAATAGAATTCCACCTTGCCCATTTTGCAACTCTTACACTTTACCCATAATTCACAAACGACTGATTCAACCCAGAAAGAATCAGTATCTTTCAGAAGGGTGCAGTTGATTTATTAAAAACTAGAGGACCCGTCCACGCTTCATTGTGGCTGATACATAGATAATACTACTATCACCATCTATATTATGTCTATTAGTTGGATTTTAACTATTAGTTAATGAGATATAGCATTTTTGTAAGGCAACTTGTGTTAGTTTGCAAAAAAATGGATCACAAAGCATTACGTGTGTTAATAAAGGGTCGCTTTTTGGGGGAAAATACTGTTGAATTTGGACTCAGGGAAATCCACCGTTGAAAAGATATTTGTTAAGCTGGAAACAGGCGAAATGAGCACCGAGAACAATAATGATCTCAAGAGGCGAAGCTCTGTGCAAAGTGGTTTGTGGCTGATTCTGAGAAATGTTTGAGAGCTCTTTAATCGTAATAAAACCGAATTTTTGCGTTGGTGTGTTAATAGAAACATAGCTCCATCATTTCCCACTGGAGTCCAATCGGCGGTCATTCTAGTGGACTGCACATGGTGAACCGGTTCAGGCGTGGAAAAACGAAAAGGTCGGCTGGAAAGGTTATGGCATCAGTCTTTTGTGATGCACGTGGTATAATACAGTATTTATCGGATATATGCACCTCACTTATAAGCACAACTCTTTTATAAGCACTAAAAATAAAAACATATAATTTCCGCATTTAAAATATACGCAAAAATTTTCGATATATGCATTCCGCTTATAAGCACAACTCGGATATAAGCACCGAAAATTATGTTTTCAGCTTAAAATTTCCCTATAAAAATTACCTAAGTATATAAGCGCAGTCGCAAAAACAAAGATGTTTTTTACTGCTTTGAAAATCCTAATATGATATGGCAGCACTTATGTAATCGACATAAAAATCGATGTTTCTAGTTTGAACATCGTTACTAATGTCAAAATGAGTAAGCGTACAACATTAAATTACCGACAAAAAAAGCAAGTTCTTTCTGAAGTGCAAACTACGTGCAAAAGCGAACTCTGTGTTAAATATAAATGTTCGCTATCAACAATTAATCGTATAATTCGTGAAAAAGAAAGACTTTCTGCGCAAAGTACTTTGAAAAATTTGAACAGAAACAGCAACAGATATAGCAACTCAATAGAAATTGATCGTGCTGTAACTATTTGGTTTAATCAAATGCGTTCATCTGGCGCAGTAATATATAATATATATATGATCAAAACCAATTAGATCTTCTCGTATACGTACATGTACACCGTGTAAGGATCACTATTGTCTTTTATAAGGGGTATGTAGGTCAATTTTGTTAATTCGTTAGTCGTTGCTCGGTAGTTTTCAAACGAGTTTTGTTTTTGTAAAGTTAACAGATTACCGTTTTACCGAGTAACGAAGTACCAGACAGGCAGGCTTGATAATTTTTTCGTTAGATGGTATTATCAATTTGGCTGTTTGTTTTGCCTTGTTGCCTAAAAAGTTCATTTGATTTATTGCGAAACAATAAATTAGCTGCTCACCACAAAATAGTTTTTGACAAATTCTTCAAAAGTAAGTATTTAATAAAATTGAATTACCTCTTTTGGAATCAAATCACTACCACCACCTAGATAGAGCAAAAAGTACGTTAAGTATTAAGCCTTTTAACGAAGTACCAATTAACAAATTAGCAGATTAACAAGTCCGGCCTGAATACCTCTATAGTATTTGTAATAACATTTAACGAAATCCGTGTAATCATTTCTAAACATGAGCTCATTTCGCATATTATTTATGTTGATGATGTGCTACTTTTCTCCAAACAAAATAATCTAAATAATGTAAGATGAACTTTCTTATACATTCTAATTGAAATTTTAAATTAAGCCAATTACGCGAATATCTATAAACAAATGTAAATTATTCCATATTTACACAACATAAATGTTATACGAGGTATGACAATTAAGTAATGAGACTGATTCCATAAAAACCGTATATTTGAAAATTATTCTACAACTCTGCCATCCCCTTCAAATTAGTCCCCTTGGGCAGCTATACAGCGCTTCCAACGCGTTTTCCATGCTTCGTAACATTTCTGGAACGCTTCGACTGGGATGTCCGCGAGTACCCTCGCCACGGCCGCCTGGATGTCCGTAATCGACTTAAAATGGGTTCCTTTGACCACCGATTTTGTTTTAGGAAGCAAAAAAGTCACAGGGTGACATGTCGGGCGAATAAAGCGGCTGTTGCAACACGGCGATCCCTTTAGAGGCCAAATACTGGGACACGCTGAGGGCGGTGAGGCACGGCGCGTTGTCGTGATGAAGGATCCAGTTACGAGCGATGTCTGGGCGCACCCTGTTGACTCGTATTCGCAATCTTTCGAGTACTTGGCAATAGTAGACTTGATTCACAGTTTTCGCCGGTGGAACGAATTCTTTGTGGACGATTCCACGGCTATCAAAAAAGGCAATAATCATCGTTTTCACCTTCGATTTGCTCATGCGGAGACAATCATTATGAGCTTTGGCGTTTGGTTTCTGGGTCTAAGAGCACTATCACTACACACTCTTACAATTTTAGCGTACGTTTCCGAAGCTGTTTCGCCTAATCTGGCACAAAATTTTATCGCGACGCGTTGCTCTTGATTTCGTTTTTCCATTTTCGTGACGAACACTACAAACACACGTCTACTCAACTTGACGCAACAGGCGAACTAAACAAGCTAGAACGATGGTACATATGTACATCAATGGAGAGGGAGGGATGCCGGAAAAAAAGAAAGGGAATTTCAAGGTCGCAGGTTTACCACAAGCGCGGCAATAAAATCAGTCTCATTATTTAATTGTCGAACCTCGTATATTCAGTCTTCTAGACTTAAATTTCTGCCACATGCCGCTGCCATGACATCAAGGCCTTTGTTCGCCTTCGTCTTAATCATAGGTCATTAACTTATTCTCATTTATTAAATGGAAATAGAATTCCACCTTGCCCATTTTGCAACTCTTACACTTTACCCATAATTCACAAACGACTGATTCAACCCAGAAAGAATCAGTATCTTTCAGAAGGGTGCAGTTGATTTATTAAAAACTAGAGGACCCGTCCACGCTTCATTGTGGCTGATACATAGATAATACTACTATCACCATCTATATTATGTCTATTAGTTGGATTTTAACTATTAGTTAATGAGATATAGCATTTTTGTAAGGCAACTTGTGTTAGTTTGCAAAAAAATGGATCACAAAGCATTACGTGTGTTAATAAAGGGTCGCTTTTTGGGGGAAAATACTGTTGAATTTGGACTCAGGGAAATCCACCGTTGAAAAGATATTTGTTAAGCTGGAAACAGGCGAAATGAGCACCGAGAACAATAATGATCTCAAGAGGCGAAGCTCTGTGCAAAGTGGTTTGTGGCTGATTCTGAGAAATGTTTGAGAGCTCTTTAATCGTAATAAAACCGAATTTTTGCGTTGGTGTGTTAATAGAAACATAGCTCCATCATTTCCCACTGGAGTCCAATCGGCGGTCATTCTAGTGGACTGCACATGGTGAACCGGTTCAGGCGTGGAAAAACGAAAAGGTCGGCTGGAAAGGTTATGGCATCAGTCTTTTGTGATGCACGTGGTATAATACAGTATTTATCGGATATATGCACCTCACTTATAAGCACAACTCTTTTATAAGCACTAAAAATAAAAACATATAATTTCCGCATTTAAAATATACGCAAAAATTTTCGATATATGCATTCCGCTTATAAGCACAACTCGGATATAAGCACCGAAAATTATGTTTTCAGCTTAAAATTTCCCTATAAAAATTACCTAAGTATATAAGCGCAGTCGCAAAAACAAAGATGTTTTTTACTGCTTTGAAAATCCTAATATGATATGGCAGCACTTATGTAATCGACATAAAAATCGATGTTTCTAGTTTGAACATCGTTACTAATGTCAAAATGAGTAAGCGTACAACATTAAATTACCGACAAAAAAAGCAAGTTCTTTCTGAAGTGCAAACTACGTGCAAAAGCGAACTCTGTGTTAAATATAAATGTTCGCTATCAACAATTAATCGTATAATTCGTGAAAAAGAAAGACTTTCTGCGCAAAGTACTTTGAAAAATTTGAACAGAAACAGCAACAGATATAGCAACTCAATAGAAATTGATCGTGCTGTAACTATTTGGTTTAATCAAATGCGTTCATCTGGCGCAGTAATATCAGGCACTATGGTCCGGGAAAAAGCTCAACAATTGGCCGTCAAGATGGATGTAGAATTCGAGCCCACTCTTGGTTGGCTGTACCGATGGCAAAAGCGTGAAGGCATTTCAGTGAAACAAATTCATGGAGAGGGTGCATCTGCGAATATTAAAAGCGCCAATGACTTTTTTGAATTGCTACCCAATTTAATCCATAACTACAGCGCTAAGGACATATTCAACGCTGATGAAAGTGGCATGTTCTATAAAGCATTGCCTAGGTCAACTTTAACCAGAAGTGGTGATAACTCAAAAGGATTTAAGTCATCAAAGGAGCGTCTGACGGTCTGCTTTTTTTGCAATGCATCTGGCGAAACAAAAAAAATTTCGTGATTGGAAAACCAAAAAATCCACGATTTTTCAAAAATAAGACCTTGCCAGTACAGTACTTTTCACAAAAAAATGCATGGATGACTCAAGATATATGGACCTCTATTCTAACTTCCTTTGACAAGGAGATGCTAAGTCAAAGCAGGAAGGAAATTTTATTCATCGATAATGCCGCTCCTCACAAGCCATTATCTTTAAAAAATTTGGAAATGTTTTATCTGCCGGCAAACACCACATCAATTGCGCAACCGCTTGATCAACGCATTGTCCATGCATTTAAAGCATATTATCGCCAAATGATAGTAAGGAAGCAACTACTTGCTCTAGAAAAAGGAAACACGATTGAAGAATTTAAGAAATCGTTCAACTTATTGACAGCGATTCATATGATTAAACGTGCTTGGTGGATGGTTAAACCTGAAACGATTGCCAACATTTTTAAAAAGGTATAAGGTACTTTATTTTATATAATTTTTATGTGTTCTTTTTGTATAATACACATATACTAATTTCTTGCAGTGCCAATTTATTAAAGAATCCTTGGAGGTTGAAGAGCTTTCACAAGAAGCAGATGGAATAGTGGAGCTTGTGAATAGTGATGAGTTTTTTCACGAGGAATACTTAAATTTCGTTCACTGCGATGACAATTTGCCCTGCCACGGTGAATCGACTGATGCGGATATAATTGCAGAAACAGTTTCAGGTGCAGAAGCGCTTTCAGAATCGTCTGAAGATGAAGACGAACTAAGCATACCCACCAAGAGAGAAGCTTTTGACTCAATTAATGTTCTACGTAAAGCATCTATGCCTTCTAATTCATTTATGCAAGAAATTGAGGATATTGAGAAGTATTACTTCTCAATAAGCTCCATAAAAAATGTTCAATCCGAAATAATAGACTTCTTCAAAAACAGTAATAATTAATGTAAATTACAATTGTTTACAAATGATGTAAATGAACACGAAATCCTATAAGCAAATGCTAAATAAAAATTGATCTCTAAACTTTTGTGTACATACTGTTTTTTATTTTTGTTTTTATGTTTGTAAATTGAATATTTTTTTAATAAAAACATATTTATTTTTTCAAATTTATATTGAATTATTATTTCGAAAAGAGCACCGCAAGTGCATACATATAAGAATGTTCCTATATATGCACCAATTGTGCGAAATTTGGATATAAGAATACTCGTTTATAAGCACCAAGTTTTGGGCATTTTTGCTAGTGCTTATATCCGATAAATACTGTATATACTCAACGACTGATAACTGAGCCAGTTATATTCTATTTCACTGCGTATTTGGTTGCAGTTCTTTTCTACTATTCCAAATACTTAGCAACTGTATTATTTTTGAGGGAATATGTTTAAAATTGTACGCATACATATATTCAAATGATTCCTACAAACATGAATTTCAAACAAATGCTATCTAAATAATACTAAGATTTCTAAATTCTTACATCGTACAAATTTAAAATACGTATCTAAGTTTATTATTCCTTTCAAAAAATTGTGTTTAACAAATAATTTTTATTGCATAAAAACATATTGCTTGTAAATAATTTTTATAAGAAGACATAATTTTTAAACTCCTGCACCCTGTTGCTGCAGAGTATAATAGTTTTGTTTCCTAACGGTTGTACGTATCACCTAAAACTAAGCGAGATAGATAAAGGGTTATATATTTATAAATGATCAGGATGACAAGAAAAATTTAAGTCCGAGTGATTTTCTGTCTGTCTGTCCGTCATTATCTCAACTTGAGTAAAGATTGAGATATCTTGGTATGCGGGTTCCTCAGTATAAACAAAAATTACGAGTATGTAGATGGACGTTATCGCCCATAAATAAGCACTAAATCAAGATAAGTTCAAAAAGTTTTGTAGTTTGATAAGAGAGGGCGTTGCTACTAGCTCAATTTTTTTTTTCTTTTTGTAAAAAACACTTCTCCGCACTCACCTTTTACACCACCACTAGTTTTCCGCACAAAATAAGGTTAATGTCTATGCACACGCGTAGGGTTGTACCAAATCGGCAATGTCCTAATGGGGTTTATTAAAAATAATTTAAGAACAATATAGAAATCTATATGTTAATTTGTACAAGATATGATGTAAACACTCCGGTCGAGCATGGAGTGACTAACTCGCGAAAAAAAGCAAAATGCACAGCGATCGAAGAAGCCGAAAAAAGGTATCGCACAGGCGTACAAGTCGCGGTGAAGTTCGCAAACGAAGTGAAGTTGCGATCTCCTTGTTTGTTCCTTTTCTCCCTGTGGTGTGTGCGATCAGATGGTGTGATGTGGTTGGTTGGTGTACGTGTATGTGGGTGTCGATGTGTGGTGCTCTCGCGAGTAGTGTGAAATGTGGGTTGTAAGCGCTGATGGTGGGTATGATGAAGCTGCGTGTCAGTGTTGGGAGGTTGAGGTAATGTGGTGTAATAGTGTGGTGTATGTGTGGATGTCGGGGGAGGATGCTCATTTATTCATCCTGGCCCCCCTAGGCGAGTGTTTAGCCTAGTAGCCTCTGTAGTTGTTGTAGAGTCGCTACAACGTTGCTGAGGCCCGTCTTATGGCGGGCTTGCGGCCTAGGATGGCGCCTCCGATACGGGGTGGTATGACGTTGACGCCAGAAGCGGGACTCCTCCGAAGGGAACTCTTGCCTTCGCGGTTGCTGTCGTGGGGGGTCGTCGGCTCGCAGTACGGCCCCGGGGGGCATGATGACGTTCGACGTCGGGTCCGGTATTGCGGTGGAGCATCGTGTGATGATGACCAATACAAACCTGGTACTGATACCCGGTGGCGCATTCGCGCGTTAGATGGGTAGGCGCCAGACAATTCAAGCAATGACCGTGGGCCTGGGCGACCTGCTGGCATTGCTGAGGTGTCATCCCCTTGAAGATGCCACAATGTGGCAATCGATGTCGGCGGAGACATAGCGCGCACTGAAGTTGTGGCTGTTCTGGAGCCCGTGCTTGCGTGTCACTGCGCGGAGCTGATGGAGTTTCTCGGGGAGGTGCGGCAGCGATGGTTGTGCGCGGCGCTGCTACTGGGGTAGCTCTAGGGCGCGGAACCGTGACGGCGTAACGCACAGTGGGCGTAGGCACAATTGGCATCTCGGCATCCATATGGATCTGTTAAGAAAATAGTAATTTTAATTATCATATATATTTGTATATATAGTTATATGGCCGGTGGTGCCACGTAAGGTGGTGTGAGTGAGTCGTCGTATGGGTCGACCTTGTTTTGGTTTTGTCTTTTGTTAGTGTTTATTACTAGTTGATAATTTTGCTATTATTTATTCTGTTTCTTTGTTTATTAATTACGATTACATTATTTTCGGTTTACTTTTCGGTTTTATCCGCGGTTGGAAAAAAGCATAGCTTAAGGAGCGGCCTGGTTAGCGTTCCCGTTTGTGTACGGAGATCGACTACGCGAATATGACCGTCGGAGCCGTAGTAGAGCTTCTCTATGCGGCCAAGCCGCCATTCGGTAGGGGGGAGACAATCGTTATTGATTAAGACACAATCTCTAAGCTTAGGCGCGTTGTCTGTGATTTTCCATCGGTACCTTCTGTGGAGGTCCTTTAAATAATCATCTTTCCATCGGCGACTGAAGTCATGATGGAGAATTTTAATTTTTTCCCAACGGTTTAATAAGGAAAGCGACTCCACGCCTGGCTCAGGTGTGGCCAGAATGGGCGCTCCTTTAAGAAAGTGCCCTGCGTGAGGGCAGTAAAGTCTGAGGGATCTTGCGAGGGTGCAGCGAGAGGCCGTGAGTTAAGAACGGCTTCAATTCTAGTTAAGAGTGTCGTGAATTCTTCATAGTTAAATTTATGATTGCCTGCTATCTTTTTAAAATGAGATTTGAAGCTTTTTACAGCTGACTCTCATAAGCCGCCCATGTGAGGGGCGCTGGGGGGTATAAACTGCCAATTGATACCTTGAGGAGCGTATTTTTGGACAATGTCAGGTGAGACTTGTTTTGTGAAGTCCACAAACGGTTTTTCGGTAGCTCTTTGAGCTCCGATAAATGTTTTACCATTATCGCTCATGATTTTTGATGGAAAGCCTCGTCGTCCGACGAAACGAGCAAAAGCCGCAAGAAAAGCCTCCGTCGTCAGGTGTACTGCTTTTGTCGTGAAACAGACAAAAACAGCCACATAGCCTTTCATGAGGGTAGGAGACCTTAACATGGATGCCTTTATCATAAAAGGCCCAGCAAAAGCTACACCTGTAGTGGTGAACGGCAGAGCAAAATAGCAGCGTTCAGGTGGAAGTGCTGCCAAAATCTGCGATCGCATTTTCTGCTTATGCATAGTGCAGATTTTGCACATGAAAATGCACTTTTTCATTTGGGGCTTCAGTCGGGGTATGTACAGCTCTTGGCGGACCATATGTTGCATGAGGCGATGTTCGGAATGGAGCATTAGTGTGTGGATATATCTAAGAAATAAAGTGGCAAACGGACACCTCTCTGGTATGATTATAGGGTGGCGTTCATTGTACGTTAGGCTTGAATTAGCAAGCCGACCATTCGCACGAAGTAAACCCGTCGTGTCTAGAAATGGGTTTAAAACTAAGAGTGAGCTCTTTTTATCGATAGGCTTCGATTCCCTTAGTAATTCTATATCGCGGCTGAAGTAGCGCGTTTGGGTTGATGCGATAAGAGCGACCTTTGCTTTTTGTAAGTCTTGGTGCATCAATTTATCGCAATGGAAATAATTTGCTCCTTTAACTTTAAGTTTAAGCCGCTCTAAAAACTTGAGCATATAGGCAACTACCCGGAGGGTGATGAGAATCGTTCAAGGATATCAGTGTCATCCAGTGTTGCATGATAACTGTCGATTTTACGACTTTCTGGGGCAAGTATGTTGCGCATAAGCGATTGTGGCCAAGAATCGGGAGATTCTGTTAACCATCGGGGGCCATTCCGCCAGAGGGTGGAGGTGGCGAGATGCAGAGGTTTGCATCCTCTTGTACCTAGATCCGCAGGATTGTCAGCACTGGCTACGTGACGCCAAGTGACTGATCCTACTAGGTCAAGTATTTCAGATGTTCGGTTAGAAATATAAGTTTTCCACGCATGTGGTGTTTTTCTAACCATGCTAGAACTATCTCGGAATCGGACCATAAATATAATCTGTATTTCGCCATATTTTAGTGGGTCTGCACCATTTAAGCCAGCTTTGCTAGTAGCAGAGCGCCACAGAGTTCAAGTCGTGGGAGACTTAGCGTTTTTAGTGGCACAACTTTTGCTTTTGCCGCTAATAAGTGGCTTGTAGTTGCGACATCGCTTTGTGTGCGCACATACATCGTGGCACAATATGCCTTTTCAGAGGCGTCGCAGAAGCCGTGTAGTTCCACTTTGTATTCGGGGGAATAGTTTACCCATCGTGGAATTTGTATCTTCGAGATGTCGTTCAAATTATTAGCGAACTTGGACCATTTTTCTAAGCGAAGAGGTTTCACTTGTTCGTCCCAGTCGGTTCCGTCTAGCCATAATTCTTGGATCAGGATTTTCGCTTGTATCATAATTGGCGAAAGCCATCCTGCGGGGTCAAAAAGTTTTGCCACCGAGGAGAGAATTTGGCGTTTTGTAATAGCGGATAATGCGGATATCGACTCAGTCGTGTATGAAAACTGGTCCGATATCGCATTCCATTGGATGCCTAGTGTTTTTGTTGTACTTTCCTTTTCAAATATAAGGGAATTAGTATCCAACAAATGGTCTTTAGGAATATTTTGTAAAATATTTGGATGATTGGCTGTAATCTTTTTTAAAGGAAACCCTGCGGTATTGAGGGCATTTATTACCTGTGATAAGGTCTCGTATGCTTGTGGAAGACTGTGGCTTCCAGACAGGATATCGTCTACATACGTTTGCGTTTTTAAGACTTGTGTTGCCAGTGGAAATTCTGGCTTTGTGTCTTCTGCCAGTTCGTGTAGTGTACGAATGGCTAGATATGGGGCACAGTTTACGCCAAAAGTAAATGTTTTCAATTTAAAGTCGCGTAGTGGACTATTGGCAGATTTTCGGAAAATAATCCGCTGAAAATCTTGATCATCTTTATGAACCAGTATTTGTCGATACTTCTTTTCGACAATATGAGGAGCATTAAATCTGGTTGGAGTGTGGGTCCCGTAAATAGAATATCATTTAGGGAATTACCCGAGCGCGTGGATCGTGATGCATTGAAGACAACTCGAACTTTTGTTGTTTTCTTCTCAGGCTTTACTACTGCATGATGTGGCAAGTAGAAAGAGTAATATTTGCCTCTTATGATTTTTTCACATGGGCTTACTTTCTCCATGTGATCTAAATGAAGGTATTCTTCCACGACACCATCATAAACCTGTTTAAGCTCACCTTTTCTAAGTAGGTTTTTCTCCATACTTAGAAACTGCTGCATTGCAGAGGTGCGAGAGTGACCTAAGGCGAGTGTGTCTGGAAATTGTTGTTTTATTGGTAGTCGTACGACATACCGACCATTATCTGATCGAGTAGTTGTGGCTTTGTAAAAGTCTTCACAATACTGATCTTCAGGTGTTGTAATTGGAATGGGGGGAGTTCTTCTACCTCCCAAAATTTTCTCAGTTGTGAATTGAGGTACTCGTTTGAAATTTCCTCAACTTGAGTTGTCATGGCTGTGACTGGTTCCGCAACTAGTCCACTTAGGACCCATCCGAAAATGGTATTTTGCGCCAGTAGTGTTTTCGAAATTTTTTCAATACCTTCTAATATGATTTGCGATATAAGGTCGCTGCCTATTAGGATGTCTATCTGAGCTGGCGTGTTGCAGTTGGGATCTGCCAGAGTCAGGTGTGAAATTTTATCCCAATGCTTGCTATTTATTTGATAGCTTGGTGGCATGTTTGTTAGTTGCGGTAAGACAATAGCATTTGCTTGAATGCGCTTATCCGCTTTGGGGGAAATTAGGGTAATGGGGCAGATTTTACTTGAGTTTTGTACTACTCGTCCGCCCATTCCCGTAATTTCATAGTTGGCATGTTTTGTTGGCAGTTTTAGCCTATTTTGAGCCCTAGACGCTATGAATGATCGTTGCGATGCTTGGTCTATTAGGGCTCTTAGTTTGAACAGTTCTCATCGATGTTCGATGGAGGCAACTGCTGTGGGTAGTAGTACTCTACTATGATTTTCGCTGTGTAGCGTTTGAGTTTTTAATGCCTTTGAACAACATGGTGTCTCTTGGCAATTATCTTGAGTTTTTGTTTCGGGAGTTGCTGTTGCAACTAAACCCGTGGCTTTTTTTTGAAAATGCGCTACTATGAGATGTGTTGGGAAAGTTATTGAGATGCAACATAGAATGATGCCTTTTGTGGCAATATACGCGATTAAATTTGCTTTCGCAAGTTTTAAGATTGTGTGAGTGGGACAAGCAATTTGTACAGAGTCTTTTTGACCTGACAAAGTTGTTCCTTTCATTGACATTCAATTTTTTTAATTTCTCGCAAGCTTTTAACTTATGCCCTCCAGTACATAGTTCGCATGACGTGAATTTATTTTGTTCAGACGTGAACGATTGTGCCTTGAAAAAGCTTCTGTTTAAATGATTGTTGCTTCCGGCTTGGGGTTTATTTTCGTATCTTTGTCTTAAAACTTCGGAATCTAAATTAAAATTATCGTCATTCAATGCGAACTGCTTGACTATTACGCCTGCTTGACCTTTAGTTTTGTATCGGGGGTGATACAATTTTTGCGCTTGTGATAATTTTGGATGGTTTATGTACACGGCTGTAAACATGTCCCTGAAAGACGGCCATTGTTCATAACCTCCATGAAATATTTCCGTATCACACGCTGGCACTTTGAGATGAATGCCTGAACTTGCCTCTTGGGCTTGCAATTGTGGTAACTCTACTCTACTGTGGGGAGTAGGTGCAATTGCCTTCATAAGCTTTAATTGATCTGATATCATTGCTTTTGTGTCTTCATAGCGGTCTAAGCAATTTTCGTATTTGGTGTAAGCCGAAGATTTGAAATTTTCAGGTAGATCTGAATCATCAGTTTCTACTATTGCGTCGTATGCCGCTTGGAGGCGTGTCCAAAAATTGTCAATAGATTCATTTTTAATTTCTAGTAGTGAAGATGCAAATCGAGTGCAGTATTTAATTCAGCTGTCACTCTCGGAAATGAATTTAATATACGAAATGTCTTTCCCCCTTTTTTCCTTTGTAGCACCTTGCTTCGAGCGTGTAGCTTCTGCAGGTGTACATGGACTTTTGTCATCATTAATCATTTTGGGAATTCTTAAAATTCTGCTTTTGATTCTATTGAATCTGTGTTCATTCAGAAAATTTGATTTAATAAAATATATATGTATATTTTATTATAATAGAGTTATAAGAGTTGTTACTTCCGCAAAATTGGATTATTAAAATATGTATGTAACCGGTAGCTCTTTTCAACAAGTAAGAGCTGTTACTTTCGACAAAGTATTTAATAACGCGTTTATCGTTTATATTGCTTGTTTTTTCTTCGGAAAAGTGTTTATTACGGATTTATTCGTATGCCCTTGTATCAGCGCGCACTGAAAACTAGGTTAATATCCTTTGTACATACGTGTGGATGTTATGTGCATATAGTATGCGTTAAATAAACTATGTGCAAATATGCTTGTTCTTGTTTGACAAGGAACAAGATAAATGCTAAGAAATCGCCAAATTGGACTTTCAATACATGTATGTATGTATGTACAAAGGTAATTAGTATGAAATGTTTAATTTTCAACCAATACAATTCGATTTTCTGCACCGTTTATTTATTATTATTATATTTTTTTATCTTATTTAATTGTATCCTATGTTTATAGGTATACAAGCGTTTGAAGATATACGGCAATATGTATAGTACATAAAACAATTCGCATTTATGTGTTCGCGGTTGTATACTCGCGTTTAGAAATATGCGCTAAAGCGTTAATGTATGTATATTTATATTCTTGTATGTAGGTATATTTATACGTATATATATATGTATATACATATATATAGGTATCTCTATGTTTAAAAAATTTGATTTTCTTTCGTTTTGTTGAATCCGCTTGAGGATATGTATATAAGTATGTATGTTTCTATTTTCTTTTATGTTTTATTCTTCTTGCTTTCTTTTTTTTGCTTACGTTTTGGATGCAATTCCTCTCACAGCTTAATAAGCTGAAGAGGTATTGTCCGTATGATTTGCAAGTATCCCTCTCACAGTTTATAAACTGATACTATGTTCGGACCGACAATGTGTGTTTTCGATGAGTTTTCACTGACAACTATCAATATGGGGATTCTCTTGCTCTTTCAAGATGACACAAAATGCAAAAATCCTATACCGAAATATGCAAGGCCAAGAGAGCACCCATTGCGAATCTAGTGATAGATGATGGCACGAAAATAAACATGGGTTTTGGTCTGACATATTTTACAGCCATTGCAAATAAATTTTTGCGTGTGTTTGTTGTGCCGCTGCACCAAGAAGAAAGTTCTGCAATTGGTGCACCGTGCAAGGGTTTTGCAAGAACAAGAGAATCCTCTTAACAGTGAGCAGCTGTATTTGTATATGGAATGTAAACAAATATCGAGTGACAATTTAGAGCCGGCAAAATATGTCTTTCAAAAAAATCGATTAAACTAGAGCAGGCACCGATTATAATGAAACTGTGTGTGTGAAACTGTGTTTTCGTTTGACAGATTTTACATGGACGAAAACACAAGTTTTCGTGTGAAAACCAGTTTTTCCCACGAAAACATGTTTTCGTTGTCGGTCCGAACATAGTATGAAGCGGTATTGCCAGAATATTTTGAAAATGAATACCTGAATCTTTTCCGTAAATTGTGTGTATTGTATACACGAAGGTAAGTTAAAAAAAAGCAAGGAAAAATAATTATTTTAGTTAAATATATATAAATACCACAGCTATTATTTACCGTATTTGTTTATATCGGTAATTAAATTTGCCGCCGATTTAGAGCCTTTACTAACCGTTTTTATTAAACGGGTTTAATTAATATCGGTTCTATGATTTTGACCGTTGGTGCAAGTTACATACATATATACATATTATAATAAAAATCAAAAGTGGAATAGATACACTCACTCAGATTTTCCTCAGGGATTTTGGGGGTTAAATTATAAAATGTGTGCGCTCCCTTGGGTGATGTTTCGCTTCTCCGCCGGCGTTCCAACTTGTTGACTTATTGCTCCTTTCTTTTGTTTAATTTTGTATTAAGTTTAAGTTGTTTTATATTTATTGAGTTTCGCGCCCGTTTTATGTTGTTATTGGAAATTAGATTTAATTGATTTGATCTGTTGTTTTATACGTAAAATTTTCACAGTCTTTTGTGTTTGTATTGTTATGCACTTGACTGCACAGTAGGTATGCCTTTCTTTCACTTTACTTTTATTTATATTTTTTTTTTTGAAATTTATTTTTCAATTTTTATACACTTTGTTAGTTTTTGTTTATATACATATATATTTACATATTTCTCCTGTATTTCTTTTTTGCATATATTGCACAATAATAATTAATTTTAATAATTTTTCTTTATATTATATATACATATGTACATATGTATTTTCTCGCCCACTTAACTGTTTTTTTTTTTCACTGTTTCCAAGGTGCCATTCCTTATGTCTCGAAGGACCATGTAAAAAACACTTCTCCGCACTCACCTTTTACACCACCACTAGTTTTCCGCACAAAATAAGGTTAATGTTTATGCACACGCGTGCATAATGTTTAACACACGGCAATTTCCCAATGGGGTTTATGAAAAATGATTTAAGAACAATATAAAAATCTATATGTTAATTTGTACAAGATATGATGTAAACACTCCGGTCGAGCATGGAGTGACTAACTCGCGAAAAAGCAAATTGCACAGCGATCGAAGAAGCCGAAAAAAGGTATCGCACAGGCGTACAAGTCGCGGTGAAGTTCGCAAACGAAGTGAAGTTGCGATCTCCTTGTTTGTTCCTTTTCTCCCTGTGGTGTGTGCGATCAGATGGTGTGATGTGGTTGGTTGGTGTACGTGTATGTGGGTGTCGATGTGTGGTGCTCTCGCGAGTAGTGTGAAATGTGGGTTGTAAGCGCTGATGGTGGGTATGATGAAGCTGCGTGTCAGTGTTGGGAGGTTGAGATGATGTGGTGTAATAGTGTGGTGTATGTGTGGATGTCGGGGGAGGATGCTCATTTATACACTTTTGTTGGTACAATGTTCATATAAATCAGTGTTTCCCAAAGTGGGCGATAACGCCCCCTTGTGGGCGCTGCAGGTGTCAAGGGGGGCGGTAAGAGACCCAGAAAGAAAATGGGGGCGTTGTGTAGAGGCCTGGGGGGTTATTTGTAATTTTATTTAGCTAGGAGGCCTCTTAGACAACGACTACATGAGCTCTCGACTCTCAACAACAACTTGTAACATCAACTAATATGAATTAAAAGATTGCTCAAACTCGGTTCTATATTTCTCTCCGCGTAGTTCACATATCTGTCCTATTTTATTGAATATAGAAAAAATTAAAATCATGTCAATCGGTCGCTCCGTTTCATAACGGGGCATCTCGACAGGATAGAATTTATAGAATACCAACTGTCAAACGTATTGCTTTTGCCATTGCCAAATCTGTATGTGGGCATTTTCTATCATAATATAATCATTTGCGCAAAGGTGTAGGGAAGGTAGGTTCGAGCTGTGTAGCGCATGCTTTGAGCTCTTGAAAATTTTATTTTATCACTTGCGAAATGACGTCGGGTAGGTAGCTGATGTAGCGCACATTTTGAGCTTTTGAACTCCTTAAATCTTTTATGTGGAAAATAAAAAAAGGATCTTTATCCTTTCTTACAAATGTATTTCTGGGAAAAATAAGATAATACGAAAAGGATAAAGATCATTTTTTTTCACAAATATATTTTTGGAAAAAATAAGATAATACGAAAAGGAGAAAGATCCTTTTTTACAAATGTATTTCTAGGAAAAATAAGAATTCATATTTTTGGACTACTATGTAATAATTGTGCTTAAGCATTCCTATATAAACAATGTAATAATTATTTTATATTCATTTGTGGTTTTGCGCGCAATAGATGAGCATTACTTACACCTCCTTTACACTACTCGCGAAGTTAAACGTATTTCTCAAAACAAAACAATGTCGGAAGTAAAAAAGAAGAGACGGCAATACTGTGCGGAATACACTAAATTCGGATTCATTGAAAATCCCACAAACCCATCCTCGCCTTTGTGTCTTCTATGTCTAAAAACATTTTCGAATGAAGCAATGAAGCCTTCAAGACTGCAAGATCATTTGAATAAAATGCATCCAGATAAGAGAGACAAGTATGTAGCATATTTTCAAGACCTAGAGAAGAAGCATAATACTCAATCAAGTGTAGCAAAACTATTTTCGGCGGCTGCTAAGCAAGATGACGACGGACTTCGAGCTTCGTACAATATCTCTTTGTTAATTGCTCAAAAAGGCAAACCATATAACATCGGAGAAGAGTTAATATTGCCAGCAATAAATGAAGTAATAACTACCGTGCTTCATAAACCGCCCGCAGATATTATCCGAAAAATTCCTTTGAGTAATAATTCTGTGCAAAGACGAATTGATGAAACGGCTGAAAACATTGAAGAATCATTGTGCGATCACCTAAGGACAAGCCAATTCTCAATTCAGCTCTAACTGAAGCATTGTTGTTGTCTTACGTGAGGTTTATTAAAGATGAGAAAATACGAGTATGTGAAGAACTATTATTTGCTAGAAATTTAGAGACCGATACAAAAGGCGAAACCATATTCAATATATTGGAACAGTTTTGCGATGAGAAAGAGATTCCTTTGAAAAATATTATTTCAATTGCTACGGATGGCGCTCCGGCTATGATAAAACTTAATAGCGCACTTAAAAAATAAAATTCCAGATGCCCTTGGTGTACATTGCGTTATTCATAGACAACATTTAGTTGCTAGAAACTTATGTGAAAAACTATTTCAATCACTGCAATATGTCATCAAAGCAGTCAATAAAATTCGCAAAAGCTCTTTGAATGATAGATTATTTCATCAGCTTTGTGTTACTAAGGACGAGGGTTTCAATCGTTTGTTGTTTCATACTGAAGTTCGTTGGCTATCAAGAGGCAATTGTCTGAGACGATTCTACAACCTGTATGACTCTGTTGTAGAGTTCTTGGAAACTAAAGATACAAAATTTCAAAACAAGCTCATAACATCAAAGAATGATATAGCTTACATGACAGACCTGTATAAATTGTTCAACGACATGAATCTCCAACTGCAAGGCGATAAACTAAATTTAATTAAAACAAAAAACGTCGTTGCTGCTTTCGCAGCCAAACTGCTTCTACTCAAAAAGAATCTGGGCAGACGTGAGTTTCACAATTTTCCGAATTTATCAGTACCATGCAATAACGACGAATTGTTTGCCTACTGCCAACATTTGGAAAACCTCCACATACCAGACTGGGTGTTGGATCCGTTTTCAAATGTCAACACAGCAATGTCACCTCAGCTGGAAGAAGAACTTATAGAATTGAAACCAAACGAGGAAATAAAAATCAAGTTAAAAAATGGTTACCAAGAATTTTGGCTACAAAAACCGATTTCGCAATTGTACCCTGGATTGTGGTCAATCGTTCAACCATCGTCATATTTGTGTGAACGTGGATTTAGTGCTGTAACAACACTGCTTACTAAAAATAGAAATCGTTTGCTTGTTACCGAACGTGGCGACTTGCGACTGTTCTTGAGTAAATTGGAACCCGATATTAACAAACTTATTAAACAGCATCAGATTCATCCTTCACATTAGTTTTTATATATGGATCGATTATTTTAATTTTATTTTGAATAAAAGATTCTCTGTTTTAATACTATAAAGTTGCGTTTCAATAATCATTCTTATTGGCAGATGGAGCCCGTAAGAGTTAACTTGAGACCTAAGCGCCGTTCTATGTTACCTATTGCGCTCAGGTTTCAAGTTGCTGGTTATAGTAAAAGTTTCGTTTAGAATTCTCCGTTAATATACATATATAAGTCACAACAATTAATTTGAAGTTATAGTGGTTTTTAAATAGGTGAAAAAATGGGGGCGCTAAAAAAAATATTTATTCTCAAAGTGGGCGGTAGACAAAATAAGTTTGGGAACCACTGATATAAACGTACATTAAGTTTCATTTCAATCTGTCAATTCATTCTTTGTTTATAAACCATTTACTGTCGCCGTATCACAGCATTTTTCTACAATGTCAGAAATTGAATATCGTGCAGTGATAAAATTCTTATTTTATTTAAACACCAGAAACAATAACCAAAATACAGGATATGGTTTTGGGTTTTGGAAGATCTTCGACTGACTGAAAGTGGCTTAGTAGAGACTGTACACATCTTATTAGACAGTGTGAGACATATTTTAAGTGAAATTTTGGGTTTTAGAAAGCTGTGTGCACAATGGGGGCCGCATTCGCTAACAATGGAACAAAAACACGATCGAATGCGACTTCCTCAGCAACATTTGAAGCGTTTTAAAAAGGATAAAGTGGATTTTGTGCGTCGATTCATCACTATGGTAGAGACTTGGGTCTATACCCATGTTCCTGAATCAAAACAAGACTCTTGTTTGTTGGCTATTTACAACCTGGTAAAATAATTAATTCTGAAAATTATTACAAGGAAAAGAAATCGTAAAAAAAAGACCCGGTTTGCAGAAGATAAAATCCTTTTTCATCTGGACAATGCACCGTGTCACAAGAGCATTTTGACAATGCCTAAAATCCATGAATTAAAGTTCGAATTGTTGAAGCATCTACCGTATTCACCAGATTTGGAATCCAACGACTTCCATTTGTTTCTAGAACTCAAAAAAGTTATGCGTGGCAAGCGTTTAGCATCAAAAGAAGAGGTCATAACGCCTGTTGAAACATACTTTGCAGACCTTCCGGATTCTCACTTCAGGGAGGGGATCCACAGATTGGAGGATCGTTGGGGCAAGTGTATTAATGTTCAGGAAGCTTACACTGAATGATAAAGTGTATTTTGAATCAAACGACAGAACTGATTGAACAAACTAGTGTTGCTAATATTTCGCTCATCTGGTTGACAATTTACACTTTAAAGTATTTCCCTGGCGTTGATTCTTGCAAGTTGCAAGGGTATAAAATGTTCCTTTGCACCCGAACTTAGCTCTTCTTTACTTGTTATTATTTAATACCCTTAAAATTAAACCGCGAGTTGAAAGCCTCTGAAGCGATCATTTTACGTATTATAAGTAAATAGCTATCGGTAAATAAGTAAGATGTCTTATCTTAATTATAAGTTATATTTTTTGTACTTTAATGGAATTGTGTAGATTTCTTAAAATAATGTGGTTTACTGTTGAATATGAATTGTTCCAGAACTAAGCCTAAACTTCATATCCCTAATAATGACTCCCAGCTTATGGGAATTGATTGAATTTTTCAAATACACCAAATACATTAAATTTAGCTACTTTGGTTAAATTTATATCCCATTTGAGTTATTTAGTTTGATTTTAATATAAATATTTCTGGCATCAAATAAAATGTAGTAAGAAAACCAAATGGGTATACGATTTATGCAATATGTTCATAAGTTCTAAAGATACAAAATTTGATCGTACTCCATTCAGTTTCTTCGAATAATTAATGTTAATGTGAAAGTGTTCTTACGCAAAATTTTTTATTAAACAGTAGCGCCAACATCTGAAAGTAATAATCCATGCAAATTGCGAGATTTTGAAATGTTCGGTTACACCCGAACTTACCCCTTCCTTACCTGCTCTAAAGTATATTGTTCCGACATTAGAACCAAAGGTATAAATGTTAGTTACATACTATGATTAATTTGGTAATTTGTCATTGTACTTACATTTAATTGCATTATGATTTTATTGTAGGCCCAATGCCAACGCTGCTTTGCTGTAACCTCTGACTTGCGGAGTATGTGCAAGTGCCCGCTGACAACTTCCTCGGTTTCACCGCGTACGAGCATTTTTTTCTTGGGTGCTGTAGAGGGCATGGACGGCATTTCGCATATTACGTCATTTTCATTTTCAATTATGGACTCATGGCTTGACCTACAACTATGCGGCAGTTGATCCTTACTTAGGACGCTATTGTTGGCACCGATTTCATTGAACAATATGTCTCCTTCATCCTCTTCCACAATTATGCTATCCTGTTTTTTAATTTGATGTTGATGGGACGACGACGGTAAAGCAGCATTGTTTCCATTGGCCATACCAGAAGAGTTATCTGTTGTTGGTACGGTAGGTATTTTGTTCGTATCGTTCGACATTTCATCATGCTCTCCACCGATTGGTTTTTCAGCGATTTGTATTGACTGTTGTTTACTTACTAAAGCGTTTGCCGCTCCACCAATAACACTACTGCTCGAACTTTCATCTAGATAATTGCCACTGTCTTCGCTTTGATAATTATCTTCCATATAAATATCGGTAGAATCTTCATACTGATACTTTTGTTTTTGTTTCTGTAGGTTTTGCTGTTGTTGTTGAAAGAGTATTTCCTGTTCTTTCTCAAGATATTTATACTCATCTTCTTCATTAAAATAATCCTCGCGATAATCATAACCACCATTCGTATGCTCATAATAACCATTGGTAGTCAAGCCTCCTTGGAGATGTTGAGACAACTTTTGTTGTGAATCCGAAGGTGCTTCCTGCAGCTGGGGGTCCGTGTAGTAATTAGCCTGCTCACTATCGATGCCATAAATTTGCTGAATTTGTCGTAAGCTTTGCTGTTTATGGTTTAGCTCTCGACCAATGAGATCATCAACGGAATACCGATCTAATTCATCATCATCATCAACATCTATATTACTCAAATTATTATCATTTAGTTCGTCGACGGTTTCACTGTCGTCGAGCAAGTCATTATGTTCATCGGCAAGGCCGATCAAATGGTGTTGACTGGTATCATTCACAAGATCAATAATTAGATCGTCGTCGTAGATTTCCGTTGGCTGTTGCTTTATTAAAAATCCGGATTTACTGCCATTGATGGTGGGCAGCTTTTTACCTGTGGATCCAGCTGTTGGCACCGACGGCAACAATTTACAGTTTTGTTGCTTTTGGAGTTGGCCTTGATTACCATGCAAATAGTAATTGTTATATTGTAGTCCTGCAGCATCTGTAACAGGCATTGAGTTATTTACTTTAACTGTTGCTTCTGCAGTTTCTGCATTATTTTTGTAGTTGTATAAATTTCTATTGTCATAATCCCCGGCTATTGTTGTGGTAACAGGATAATAACTTGATGATGTTATGCTTTGTTGTGACAGCAGTTTTTGCTGCTGATTAGTTGTAGCAATCGATGCTGTTGATATTGTTGCAGGTGTTTGCAGTGATGCTGACGGTATAATTGTTGCAGCCTTTTGTTGTACGGATGTGGTCGCCTGATTGACGACTTGTGTTGCAGACTGTACGGCTGCAGCTGCTTTCCCTAGAAATGAACCAAACATACCACCACCACTACCGGCGTTAGGCTTAGCTGGCTTCACTGTTAACTGTGACTTACTACTGGTGCTACTTACGCTGCTTGTAGGTGGTTTTTGGTTATTTACATGTGCAGTAAAATTCGAAATCGCTGGTAAGAGAGACGAGGAAGCCTTTTTCGCAAGTGACGCAGTATTTATCAATCTCGTGTTATTTAAACCTTCCATCTCCTGTTGTCGTAGGTGTGGGGTATGTTCTCTGATATTTTGTTGCTGTGGGTGGTAATATGTCGCTGTCATATCATTTTCAACATAAGCTGTTGTACTACCGTCAATTATACCAATAGATATTTCTTCATTGATTTGCTCTGCATTAGAACGATTTTGCATATCATCAACAGCTTGCTGCATATCCGCTACATATTGATTATAGTTAACGTTGCCATACTCTTCACTCACAACAGGCGTCAGATCAGCACCGTCAGATCCAAAGTTATATGCGTAGCTATTTAGGTCACCTTTTCTAGTATCACTAGTTATCACTTCACTTGAAGGCAATATAGGATGAATTTCATGTGGCTGCACGTACATAATGCCATCATTGTTACCGTAATTCCCGATGTTCTCAGACATCATGCGCAAATCTGTCAAGATTATTTCATTGGATTGTACAGATTGCCTCTGCTGACTATGTAAGGCATTGTCCCTCATATCGTAAGAAAAAGTCATATCATCGTTCTGACTATTCGTATACAATGGTTCACTGCAACTATTTATTGGACCGTAGGTGTCATCAACAGTAGTTGCAAATGTAGTACTGGCGTGGGAACCATAACCACAACTATCCATTGGTGTGTTCATATTGAATGTTGTGGTTGTTGTAGTTATTGTTGGAATTGTACTAGTCACATTGATACTTATATTTGTTGACTGTCCGACTGCGCTTGTCTGCTGCACAAGAGTCGTGGTGCCAGCAAACAATCCACCAACATTTGGAACAAATTTCGAGGCCAAACCAAACCCGAATCCATTCTTTTTCGGCTGTTGTTGTTTTGAATCCGAATCGCTTGTGGTCGTTGCAGTATTTACACTGCTGAGCACACCGTCGAGCCCGCCTTTGAAACCTTTAGAAATACCACCAAACATAATAGTAGCCTTACCAGCAACACTAAGTGCAGATGGTGATAACGTTGTTTCCGCTACTGTTAAAGTTGTTGTCGCTGAAGGTGGACTTTCTTTTGTAGATGCGTCTGCATTTGTTAGTACAGATGGGCGATAATAACTGCCTTGTGAACCCCCGATTATACTAACTCCAGAAGCGGTTGTAGTGGTATCATCCTTATAAACCAATATGTCAGCTGATGATAAGTCTGGCTTTTTTGGTATTTCGGTATTATTTTTGTCAATAGTGGTAAGAGCTGCCAACGATGACCAATCAACATTATAATTATCATAAAAACTGTCATCAAAAGCCGAAGTGAGTGACGGAACCGTTGCTGATACCGACATGGTCGTTGGAGTGGCTGCGTACTTGCTTACTTCAGTCTCTGAAGCGGTAGTCATAGCGTTTTCGACGCTAGCCTTGCTTAAAGGAGTAAAATTTGTATTTGGTAAACTGCGTACACCTGTTGTAGTCAATGTATATGCATTCTTATCAAATGTTTGCAACATTGCATCATATTTACTGCTGAAGTTGTCACTTATATTTAGATTTGTTGTATCACTGATTAAAAACTCTTTAATGTATGATGGTAATTCAGGAGCGACATTGTTATTGCTTCCACTGCTACTATCAATCATTGATACTGTTGGCAGTTGATATTTTGCCAAATAATCCGTATATGTTGTTGATGTAATCGTTTCAGCGATACTAACTGTGTTGTTAATTGTTGTCGTTATCGCCATATTCGCTAATGCAACAGTTGTTGTGAGCAATGGCCCAACATTATTATTGGGCAATGTTGTTACTGCTGATAGTGTGGTTGTGATTTTGCTTTGAGAATAATTTTGATCATTTTCGGACCGCGCCACATCATGTCCAATAAATGGCGTTGTTGTAGCGGTTGGTGGTAATACCGGTTTCAGATTCGAGGCATTTCGGACATTAAATGAAGATGAAGTTAAAAGAAAAGTTGCTGTTGTTGGTGTTACCGATATTTTATCTAGTGTATTTAATGTGAAGGGCTGTGACTCGAGTGTATCACACGTTTTTGCAACAACTATGCTCGTACTTGATGGTGTACAACTCGTATCTGATAACGAGGTATCTGTTGCTATTGTTGTTGTTAACGTTGATAAAGTTGTTGCAGTGGATATTAAATAACTTTCACCGGCATTTTTAAGATATTCATCATAAATTTTAGACATTGTTGTATCAAATATACCCTTAGCATTTAGATTATAAGTACCGATGGCCGCAAATGAATTTCCTTCGGTACTCATGGCTATAGTATTTTTGAGTCCTATGTCAGTACTAGTACTTAAGTTATTATTAGGTTGAACATTACATAAAATACTATTACTTTTGTCACTACTATATGCAGACAACATAACTGTTTTATTTGTTGTTGATGATGACGTGGTTAATGTCGTTACATTTTTTGATGAAATATCACTTGCGGGCTGGCCTGTTATGCTTTTAATAGTATCCGTGTTCTCTAACAATGTTGGTTTAATTAATTTACTACACGTTTTAAGTGGAATTTTTATTGAAGGCGATGATAATGGCGAATTGGATGAAGTTGTCTGTAAAAAATTATCATATACGTTAGCATATATACTAGAATATTTAACCGCAATGCTATCATCAATTTTTTCGCTGCTAGTGCTCATATTTATAGAATAGCTTGGCTGTCGATAAAAAGGATATTCGCCTGAAAGCGAAGATATTGTGTTCGTTGGCATTGTTGTTGTTACTGATAATTTACATTCAGTTGATGTTGGTAATATGATAACACTATCATTATTGTTGTAGTTGATGCTGTTTTCCTTCTCAATATCATATTTACCAAAGGTTTTATTGTTGTTATAAATACTAATGTAACTGTTTATTTTGCTGTGCGCAATAACTTCTCTATCTTTTGTTGAAGTTGGCAACATAATGGTTGTTAAATGTTCTTTACTCTTTATTGTTGTAGTAAAATCAGTAACTACGCATGCATTGCTTGTTGCTGTTACAATCGACTTATATGGTAGATATGATGTTGAATACGATGCTGATGCTATTGATGTTGTTAATGTTTCTACGCATGTTACTGATTTGGATGCACTAAATGTGTCTGCCATTACTGAAGGAAATGTACCCGTTATTGAAATTACATTAGCTGATTTCATTTGCGATGTTTCTATACTTTTTGTTGCTGCTAAATCACCCACATCCACGTTTTCAGCAGTGGGTATTTCTTTTTCAATTGGCAATTGTGGTAATTTCTTGTTGGAACCATTCACTTTGTCATGGCAGTTGCTATTTTTATTATTCCTTTTTATTTTTGGCGTGGGTAGACGTTTTGGCAATTTTCTAGATGAAGTCTTTAGTGAGAGTGTTGATGGTGTTACCATTGTCAAATGGGTTGCAACCGTCGAACTCGTATTACGTAGAATATTACTTCCTGCCGACGTTGTTATTGCACTCACCATGGCGGAGTTTGTTACCACTTGGCCATTTCTGCTGTTTACACCTTCATTTGTTCGCACCCACAATGATGACGACGATATAATTGCTTCATTACTACAAAAATCATAGCCCCCAAAGGCTTGAGCTTTTAATGCTACAGAATCAGTCTGTGCTACTATCGCATTTTCACTATGAGTCGCCACATCATATTCAGTGGAACGTTTCACCGGCACACGTGTTTCGCCGGACGCTATCACAGACGCCGTAGTCATTGCCATCATAATTGCATATTTGCGTTGTTGCTGTAGGTGTAACTTTTGTGCTGTTTCGGCTGAATATGTTGCTAAGTCGCAGCGCGTTGATAAATTATCGGTTATATTGCTGTTGCTATACGCATTATTGTATGATGGACTGCAATCATCGTATTCCATATAGCATTGTGGTGTCATCGATGCATATTTCTGTTGCAATAAAGTTTCATTACATATTGAAACTCTAGAGGTGTTCCTGCTATTATAATACGTATTGCCACAAATATATCCATAGTTTCCTATTATTGTCTTATTGTCCGAAGTATCCACGCATAAATTAGTTGAAGTCGGCGGTGTGATTTCTGTTGAAGACATCGTTGTCCCAATATTATGACCGTTTCCAATTTTCTTATGATGTATATTTCCAAATTCCTGGGTAAGATGAAGTTGTGGCAGTAAACGCAATGACACCGGGCCACTATATGCACCATTAGCACCCTCTTTAGCGCCAATAGTTTTAGAAACAGTGGTATCCGAAGTAGAACAAGAAAATTTAGTGCGGCTCTCATTCGCTCGTACATTGGGCAACATTAGTACCGTCTCTATTGTTTGTAACGGTACTATAGATGATGTCGTTAGAGGAATGTTCGCACCATAACATTCCGCTGTCATTTTCATGTCGTCATACTCATTCAAATCATCCACTAACCCACCTCTTTTTTTCGATGGTATGCATGGTAATACTTTCGAACTGCTAATAGACTTATGTCGTCCGCTAAGGTGATCGTCTTTATGTAGAGTATTCTCCCAACTGCTGTACCCGGCGCTGTATTCATTGGTGTCGTGATTAAATCCCAATTTATTATCATCATTTATATCACTAATGGGAATATTATAATAGCTTGTTGTACTATAAACGATGTCTTCGTTCTTATAGCTATCGTAAGCGTAACTATTGTATACGTGATTTTGATCGTTTAGGTTGTCATTGATGATATAACTGCTCCCATTACTATAGTCTTTTTGCAGATTTATAGATGTTAATGACTTAGTTGATGTAGTGGCACCCTTTTTTAATAATACATCGTTAACACGTCCACACGTATTCATATATTCTCTATTACTATCCACGTATATGTCATTACCAGGTTCGTAAGCCATCCGCTGCATTATAATGTCCATTGATCCTCTCGAGCCGTTGGTGATGTCGTAATTATTTGTATTACTGTAATTATGTACATCAACGATGTTTTTATATTGTTCATTACTACTTTCTCTACGTAAAGTGCTATTGATTGGTCGGCTATTGCAGGATAAGGCATCGTTTTCATTGTTGTAGTAGTAGTTGCTTTGTGAATGAGACTGTAATAAACGTAATGTGTTTAACATTATAATATAGGGTATATATGAATATTACAAAATTTTCTTTTCATACGTTAAAAATACTTTATGTATTATTAGAAAAAACTTAAATATGTATCGAAGAGGGCGGAAAGAAATTTAACCAAATATTAGGTGTACAGTGAGCTCCCTTCCATAAATACGACAAAACTCTCTCTCAAGAACTGCACTAAGTACCTTGGGGTAGTCTTGGATAGCTAACTGCTGAGAAAGTAAAATGTGGAAGAAAGAGAACAAATACCAGCAATGCTTTATATTCTTGTAGGCAGATGCTCGGCGCAACCGCGAGGTTTCTCCTTCTCTCTTGAAGTAGCGCTACACAGTGATTGTAAGATAATTTCCCTCAACTGTGCACCGGAGACCAATGGAAAGGATTTAGCGGCTCGCTACGCTATGCATAACGAGAACTCTAAGAACATCTTCAACGGTGGCTCTGGAGCTAGTGCTAAACTTGACATATACAAGGAACATTCACAAACAAAGAGCACTTTTTAAATCTAGCACCCCCTGGTGATACCATCTATATGTCGACTGGTACGTTAGAATTTGCTGTCCTTATCGATTGTCCAGTGAGAATTTCATGACATTTCTTAGATTGCAAGTGAAGTTATTGCGTTTTAAGTGACAGTATGTTTGTGTTATCGGTGCAAAAATGAGCTTCGAACAAAGTGCCAACATTAAATTTTGTTTTAAAATTAGTCAGGCACGCCTGACGGAGTCAAAACACTACTCTGAAAGGGTTACCTTGGGATTGGATTGTTAAAAACTATCGAAAAGTCCGAAATCACTATACCCGCTATATTGGATATAGAGGACTAATTTCCAGGCAATTTTATTAAGATTGATCGCTTAAATATATCTCAATAATCGGTTGTGTGGGAGAGATATGTTATAGTTTTCCGATTTTCTTTTTTTTACTGTCATTGTTAAGTATGTACTGGAGGGAAAATTTGCAAAATTTCGTGCTGTTAGCTTTTTAATTAAAAGCAGGATATCGGCTAATAAAACATTTGAATAATCGGTTGTGCGGATTGTAGTACAAGGAGCTTTCCACAGTAAACAGGACTCTTCGAATTTGGCGCCACCTGGTGGCGGTCTATATGTCGACTGGTGCGTTAGAATCTGCTATCCTTATCGATGGTCCAGTGAGAATTTCATGACATTTCATAGATTGGAAGTGAAATTATTGCGTTTTAAGTGTCAGTATGTTTGTGTTATCGGTGCAAAAATGAGCTTCGAACAAAGTGCCAACATTAAATTTTGTTTTAAAATTAGTAAAACTTTTACCAAAACGTTTCAATTGATGAAACAAATTTATGGCGATGATTGCCTATTCCGTAGCAGAGTGCACGAGTGGTTTCAACATTTACAAAGTGGTCGTGAGGACATAAATGATGATCAACATTGGGCCCAATCAAAATCCATAATCACCGGAAATTCCATCGATTTTCTTGTAGCCAGTAATCGTTCCGCCGATTTTACCGCTTAGTTAACAGCGAAGAGATCTATATAGAGCTTTCCAAAGCAAACAGGACTTCAAGAACAAAAAAAAAAAAAACAAACAGATGAATTTTTCCGAAAAAGAAGAAGTCGCACGGTGCCATATCAGGTGAATACGGGGAATGGTAAATAGTAAAGATGTGATTTTTGGTCAAATAATCGGTCACAAGCGTCGATCGATGAAACGGATTCTGAGCAATTTTTGGTCGCCTGTCAATTCGTGCGGAACAAACCGCGCACACACCTTTCGTAAGCCAAAATGTTCGGTCAAAATGCGATAAATCGATGTTTTGGAGATGTTCAATTTCATTTCCTCGAATTTCAATGATGATTTCGGCTGATTTTTGATGCATTCACGCACATTTAGGATGGAATTTCCGGTGATCACGGATTTTGTTTAGCCCACATTTGATCGTCATTTATGTTCTCACGACCACTTTGAAAACGTTGAAACCACTCGTGCATTCTACTGCGGGATAGACAACATCGCCATAAACTTGTTTCATCAATTGAAACGATTCGGAAAAGTTTTACCAATTTTAAAACAAAACTTGATGTTGGCTCTTTGTTCGAAGCTCATTTTCGCACCGATAACACAAACATACTGACACTTAAAACGCAATAATTTCACTTCCAATCTATGAAATGTCATGAAATTCTCACTGGACAATCGATAAGGATAGCAGATACTAACGCACCAGTCGACATATAGACCGCCACCAGGTGGCGCCAAATTCGAAAAGTCCTGTTTACTGTGGAAAGCTCCTTGTACTACAATCCGCACAACCGATTATTCAAATGTTTTATTAGCCGATATCCTGCTTTTAATTAAAAAGCTAACAGCACGAAATTTTGCAGATTTTCCCTCCAGTACATACTTAACAATGACAGTAAAAAAAAGAAAATCGGAAAACTGTAACATATCTCTCCCACACAACCGATTATTGAGATATATTTAAGCGATCAATCTTAATAAAATTGCCTGGAAATTAGTCCTCTATATCCAATATAGCCGGTATAGTGATTTCGGACTTTTCGATAGTTTTTAACAATCCAATCCCAAGGTAACCCTTTCAGAGTAGTGTTTTGACTCCGTCAGGCGTGCCTGCTCTATAAAATATGAAGACTGTCCTCTTGGGTGGCAAAGGTATGGCCACCGTGTTGTAGATTCACCAGATGGGCTATACTATACATCGATAACCTGGAGAAGGGCTAAGTAATCAGAGAGCAAGAAAAAAGTGGTCTTGCATCATGACAATGCTCCGTATTACTGTTTTTAGTTCCAACCTCCAGAAAACCATGTTCGCAAAAGTTTTAGTGGAATGAGGAGAAGGTCTACTGCAAAGACCTCCAAAAATTGCCTTTTCCATACGAATTTATTAAGTTGTGGAATCATGGGATAAAATTTAAGAAGGATTTCTTTGTTACTGTAATCCAAGCTGTTGAAAGGAGGGCTCTTTAATGAAACTTTAGATTTATCAGATTCTTATTAAACTTAGTTAAATCATATGATTATCAATATGCGCTGAATACTTAAAGGTGCTCCTAATTTCTTTTTCGTCAACTTTAGCGTTGAACTTGCCGTACATATGCCCCTATAAATGAAAATTTTTGTCACAAAATAATAATAAAAATAAATGTATAAACAAAAAGGCATATTTATTTACTTACCGTCATATTTAAGCCTTTCTCTGGACGCTTAATTCAGTTATCATATGTTCTTTAATTACGGCTAATAATTCATAATGTATAATTATGTAAATAAATACATATGCATAAATTTACGTATTAAAGATAGACTTCTTCAGTTTTTAATTACAAATATAATTTTAATTTTCGTAGATATTTATACCATCTTCAAGGTTGGTATATTCCGCATAGTTTGGATGTAATTTAGCGTACGTTCCAACACTCAGTGTTTAGCGCTGCAATGATTGATTGTTGGATTAGTTTATTTTCTTATGTGGTAATAATTTTTAACAAATGATTATGAGGTTATAACGATTTATTTATTCTTATCATATATCCATTTTTAACAGTTAAATCTGTTTGGGTTTTATTCTGACATTCTAAGGAAGGAGATAGTTGAATTCTTATTGCGTACAAATTTACATTAGAATAAGCAACGGTACTATGCTTTTGGGATTTGACATTTAATTCTCTTTTAGTAGTCAGAGCAATTGTACGTCTTCTAATTTTTATTGTTCGAGTTGTTGATTTCACCCTTCTCAAAGTAGATATATTTAGCAATAATTTGAGATATAGTAGCGTTTTTTCGTCCAGTGCAGTGTATAGGTACATTGTGATGACGTTAAATTAAATTCATTTAGGTAATTATGGTTTGCGAGTGTCCGTTTATAATTGTCTCTCTTTAAAACGCGTTTGAGAAACCAAAAGTTACATTCTGCTTCGATTCACTTGCGAAATTAATATTTTTAATTGTGAAAAACATAGTAAACGTTTTTAACTCCGTTATGCCACTTTTTGAATTCTGCAAATAATAAAGGAAAATATGAGTTATTACTTTTTTGAACAAAACTATACACATGTATAATTATATAAGTATATATATACTATATATATATAAGTATATATACACTATATATATATACATATTTCAAAACAAAAGCATGTGTTCAAAATTCATGTAATAATCATTTGAAAGTTTTTCTTACTTCAAAAATACGAAATAGAATCACATATGTAGCTACTACTCGTAGTAGGGTAAAGTAGTTTTTGTTTACATACACATATACATTCTTAGATATATGAATGATAGTGATAGTTGTAACTGATCAAGAAAAGGTTGAATCATAATTTGAGATGAGTGCATAATAGCTGACAAATATTCCTGTATTTTCTTACGTGTAGTATCTGGGTTTTTTTTTTTTTTGCAATTACATTCCATGAATTACCATATGATTAGATTAGACATAGGGCATGAGAACCGCCCTCTTCTGCTATACTTCTGCACTGTTATTCACTATAACAAGATGCTTATATGCATATGTGTAGAGACTGTGAAGATATATATATACATATATATATATATATATGTGTGTGTATATATATATATATATATATATGTATATACATAAAAATGTACTAGGGTGATTCAAAAAACAACATTTTTTTTCGTTTGGTACTCGGAAAAATAGGTTCCTAGAAAGCCTCTCCAAGCATGAGTTCTTAATTGTAACGGGAAGGTCCCCCTTGTTACAGTTTTCTATTTTTTCTTATTATCAGATAGAAAAATTTATATCTCGCTTCCAACTACTTGAAAAAATATCTTGTTCCTTTGATTTTGTAGGAAAATGAATGCTCTACAAAAAGATCTCCAATGATTTTTTCGTAAACCCAACCGTTTAAAAGATATTAACAGTTAAAGTTTGATTGTTTTTGGGAATTTTTTTTTATTTCTTATGAATTTTATAACTTAATGAAAAAAAATCATTATTAATGACGAAACTCATAGTTTTGTAGAAAATTAATTGCTCTATAAAAATGGTCTCTTATAATTTTTCGATTAAGTTAAGCGTTTACGAGATACTCATCGTCAAACATCTGTGCATATTAGGGTGGATTACAAAAAAAAAAAATTTTTCGTTTGGTACTCTGGAAAATAGGTTCCTAGACACCTCTAGAAAAGCCTCTCCAAAAACCTATGAGTTTCATCATTCATAATGATTTTTTTACATATTTTATTGACTTCGTAAATCCCTTAAGGGATCATCTCAGTGTGAAGTTTTCGAGAAATAGATTTTTTTTGTTGCATTATCGGATACTATGTACTATAATAAATATTCTTTCAACTTTTGGAATCGAGCGTTTCTTGTAGAAAGAGAACAGGGTGGGGAACATAGCGACTCGAATCTTTAAACGCGCTTTTCTCAAAATGGTGTTTTTCAAAACAGTTTCCACTCTCAAAGTAACAGTTTAAAAGATTAAACAAAAAGGCTTCCATTGCGCGATAGCAACTTTTCTACAAATTAATCTTTTTGAAATTTTAGCTTTAGACCAAAATTGCGGCCGCAATCGTGGACATCGTACAGGACCTTTTTTTACGTGGCATTTCAACCATTTATTGTGTCTATTGTACACCCAATAAATAAACATAAAAAAATTCATTTTGTATTCGTCATGAACTATCGCTATAATTCATATATGTACTGTGGCTCAAACGCATAATCGGACAGTGGTTTTTAATACGAAAGTTTATTTTAATTGAAAGAAAAAAGCCAGAAAAAAGAACAACAATGATTCAGTTTTTATGGTGAGTATTCTCCAATCTCTCATTTTTCATACAACAAAAAAAACAACAAGAATAAATTCATTTTTACAAAACAAATTTAACAAAAGCAAAATAAATCAGAATTCTTAAGCACAAACAAATAATCGGACACTAAACAATATTGTCATAATAGTGCAAAAGAAGCAACCAAAAAAATGCTCAATATGAGGTTTAATATTTTGTGGGGTATCCTTCAGAGTCAATTACAGCTTGCAGTCTTTTGGGCATAGAATTGACCAAATTTTTACAAACTTCTGGCTCAATTGAATACCAAGCCTCTAAAAGTCCTTCTTTTAACTCATCTAGAGTTTTGAATTTGCTTTTGTGCACTCTTCTGGCCAGTTCATCCCAAAGAAGTTCAATGACATTTAGGTCTGGACTTTGGGCAGGTGTTTGGAGCAGCTTGGGGCAGTGGTGGATCAACCACATCTGTGCGACGTTCTATTTGTGCTTCGGATCATTATCTTGATAAAATGCAAAGTTTTCCAAAATACCAAGCTTCTCCGCACTCTGCTTCAAATTTTCTTTCAAAATGTTGGGGTATCCAAATCTGTCCATTTTTCCATCCACGAAACACAAATTGCCTACACCAGCAGTAGACATACAGCCCCAAACCATGACTGAACCTCCTCCATGTTTAACTGTGCCCTTAGTATTTTTAATAGCAAATTCTTGATTTGGCTTTCGCCAAACATAAGACTTGCCGTCAGATAAATTGTACAATATAATTTTGTTTTTGTAATTTTTAACTGTCTTCTATAACTTATCGTGTTCCAGAACTCAGACGATTTAAGTAAATAGTCTTTAGCAAAAGCGATTCTTAGCTTCTTGTTCTTGTTGCTAATGAACGGCTTTTTCCGAGCGATTCTAGCATGGAAATCATTTTTACGAAGAACATTACGTACCGTCTCATCACATACTGTAACTCCAGATCTTCCCTCCAACCCTATTTTCAACTCTTTAACGGGTTTAAAAGAATTTTTCTTAACTTCTATTAATATTTTGCGCTCTTCTCTTGCTGATATCTTTTTCCCTTGACCTTGCCGTGACTTATATTCCAATCTAAATTCGTCCCTATACTTTTTAATTATATCGTGCACCGTAGATTTTCCTTTCCCGACTATTTCAGCAATTTTGCGTACCGATTTTCCCTCAAAATTTAATTTTATAATAAGTTGGCGTATTTCTAATCCTAAGTGTTTACCTACAGGTGCCATCACGTGCAAACTTCAACAAAAAATCTCACAATGTTCATCACGTCAAATATGATAACTGTAATCAATGTAACGGCATTTTTTTGTTGCTTCTTTTGCACTATTATGACAATATTGTTTAGAGTCCGATTATTTGTTTGTGCTTAAGAATTCTGATTTATTTTGCTTTTGTTAAATTTTTTTTGTAAAAATGAATTTATTCTTGTTGTTTTTTTCTTGTTGTATGAAAAATGAGAGATTGGAGAATACTTACCATAAAAACTGAAACATTGTTGTTCTTTTTTCTGGTTTTTTTCTTTCAATTAAAATAAACTTTCGTATTAAAAACCACTGTCCGATTATGCGTTTGAGCCACTGTATGTGTATGTAAACAGAAACTACTTTACCCTACTAGTAGCTACATATGTGATTTTATTTCGTATTTTTGAAGCAAGAAAAATTTTAAAATGATTCTTAAATGAATTTTTAACACATGCTTATGTTTTGAAAAATATAAATTTTTTGTTTATGAATTGTTTTGGCATTTAACATAAAACGATAGAAAATAGTCTATGCCCGTCCCGAGGTTCCAAGCTACCTCATCACCAATTTTCAGCCAAATCGGCTTAGCCGTTAGCCGAAATCGAGGGCGATTTTGCAAAAAAGGCCGCCGTTAGGACCTTCTTCAGGACTAAAGGGATACCCGTTCAAATTTTCACGTCTTTCCAATACGGTGGTTTGGGCGTAATGCGCGGACTTACAAAAAAGGCGTTTAATGTTTATATATAAGATTAAATTTATTTATACAGTTAAATTTGAAAGTGTTTGATATATTATGTTTGTTCTGTAATAAACGAAGATGAACTTAAAATCGAATGGCAAATCCGTTGGAATCATTGGTACACGAGGAAGAAAGACATCCTCTCATTTGTATTTTGCCTTGATGACCTTGCCTTAATGATCAAGCTTCTACAGCCGATCTACAGGTCATTACTTGGATTTTCTTTGCGTGTCGCTACACATTAGATGATTTTTGGCGCATGGTAAGTTCGTCTCGTTTACCGAGAAATAACAGGAAAAGTCTAGCTAAAATCACTTGACAATAGAATAATGGCTCCATCAAAAAAGTTTTGGTTGTAAAGTTAATCTTTTAAGGTCCTATCCAGTGCCTCTAGCGATTTCTTGAGAGCCAATGTGTATTCGTCAGAAAATAATCAAAGGAGCTGGCGCAACGTTTTTTGGCGACAAGTTGATTAAAAACTGAATTACCATCACGGTTGTGAAAAACATGGAAACAGAAAACATTAATGTTGAGGATTATGGTATGTCTTTCAATGACTGAAGTGAATATGTCTTTGCAAGAATAACCAGATTTGCAAGGTATGTATAATGCTTGAAGTGGAGTTCACTAAATGTACCAAAAGTGAAAAAACAGTTGGAGAAAGTTCAGCGGGAAAGGCATATTGGGAAGAGCGGAACATTTTATACTTGGTGTGTGGTTGCTTGCATCGAGTATGATAGAGCGAAGATGAGCAAAGCTGGCAAGTTTAAAGTAAAGATTTCATTGGGTTGGTTATCGGCAATCCGCTACGGTTGCTTGCATCGAGTATGGTAGAGCGCAGATGGGCAAAGCTCCCAAATTTAAAGTAAAGATCTTATTGGGTTGGTTATCGGCAATCCGCTACGGAGAAGGTTGACAAATATGCTGAATGCATTGTATCTAAAGGGTCTAGGTCCAAGAGTCATAATCAGACGAAGCAGTACAATTCGGGTGCGCCATCTGAAAGCATTGACTTAGATGTATATAATCCATCTCCCTCCAATAAATTAGGAAACAGACATATTTTGGTAGTCAATCAACATTTCAGCGAATTGCCACAAATATACCCAATCACTAATCAATGGTAGCGGACGCATTTATCAATCATTTATATTTAAGTGGGTAACAAGATATGATAAGATATGAAAGAAGTGTCGAAACAACTTTAGGCCAAAGTATGTACCAGAATTTGGGTATCGGTAAAACGGATAAAGTTAACTCCAATAAGAGAAGGACGACTAAGGAAGTCAGCAGCGTCTTAGAAAATCTAAAAATAAATAAATATTATGTGTCAAACATGTCTAAATCGGGAGGATCAGACTTAGATGGAGAGCAGTGTGACGAACGCGGATGATAGCACAAAATCGAAACGCTTATAAATTGCCAGAACCAAGTAGACAGCGAAATTCATAGTTACCAGAATATTCCGTAAGCAATGGGTGGTTAATAACCGACTGTATACGTGCTGCCGTATTGTGCAGCAGATACAGTTCTGGTTAGAGTGCTGCCTTGTAAAGAGCAATTGATTTATAAGTAAAAAGTTGTAAGCTAAGAACTACTAAGTAATAAAGTTTTAAGTTGTTTGTTGAATTATAAATAAAAATACATACGATTTATCGAGAAATCCGTTATAATATTGTAGATCTCTTTGTTACTCTTGGTTAAATGCATCTGGCATTGAGCGATTGCATATCTCATTGCAAAACGTTCTCGAAAAACTCTAGTAGTTAGCATGCCTCACGATAAGACGAATTCAGATGTCCATCAACTGTTCTCAGTTATTTAAGAACGACATAATGGTTACAGAATAACAGTTTACTTTATAAGTTATTAAATATATTTTTGAATCTTAACAACAAACCAAACAGCTGATTTTGACATTATGAATTTAGGCAGTTTGGCAAACTGTTTAATAAGGTTGTCAAAAAAGTCTTGCGGTATTTTTATTGAATCAATTCGTGTGACACCCATACATCGAACTTCTTAGTGACACCAAGCTTCTTCAAATGGTTTATAACAGTTTGATGACTACTATGCCGGTCTCTTTTGACCAATTCAGCGATTTTATCGCAATTTTCGACGACAGGCCTTCCGGAGCGTGGCGCATCTTCGACAACCTCCACACCAGAACGAAAACGTTGAAACCATCGTTGTGCGGTGGAAATGGAAACTGTATCGGGTCCATAAACTGCACAAGTTTTATTGGCGGCTTGAGATGCATTTTTGCCTTTATCGTAGTAGTACTGTAAAATATGCCGTATTTCTCTTTATTTTGCTCCATGTTTGCGACGCTATAACTCACGAACGTCTTAAAAGAAACGACAATCAATCAAACACGTGTTAGCGCGTGAAATGAGCTTTCCAAAAAGGTATAGCATGACCCGATGCGACGAATAAAACTAGAACTACGCACTTTCAGCGCCAACTAGCGAAAATACCGCAAGACTTTTTTGACAACATAATATATGTGTAAATTAATATTAGGGTTTCTTTTCGCTATTCATTTCTTTCAATCCCATCATGAAATTTCCTTGGAAATACCCCAAAAAAAATTCCCTGAAAATTTGAGCCCTTAATATTACTATTAAGGACTGGACCAAGGCAAGTAAAAATTTTTCATTGAAAATACACGACAATCGTGATTTTTTATCTTTAAATTTCTACAGCTCAGAGGCATGTACATACATATATACATATACATTAGGCGTTGCTGTGGCTAAGATATATGTTCTTCTTCTTCTTTACTATCGTAGTCAACGGTTATGTGGTTATAGCTGAGTTAACAACAGCGCGCCAGTCGTTTATTCTTTTCCCAATATGGCGCCAATTGGAAATTCCTCCGGCGGGTACTGGTACAAGGTATTCGACCTTCGATATCGAGACTGACATTTTTTATTAATATAATATCGATATCGGTGTACGCCAGCACCTGTACACTTTCATAAAACATTCTCTATTTAGTTCTGCAGATATAATTATTTTCTCCTAGAGTAAATTGAAGAAGTCGCACGATAGGGAGTCGCCTTTTCTGAAACCTCGTTTGGTATCGAACAGCTTAGAGAGCTTCTACCCGATCCCGACGGAGCTTTTGGTATTGCTCAACGTCCGCTTACACAGCCATATTAGTTTTGTGGGGATACCAAATACAGACATAGCGGCAAAGAGGCAGCTTCTTTTCATGCTGTCGAAAGCAACTTTAAAATCGACGAAGAGGTAGTGTGTATCGATCTTCTTTTAAATGAGTTAAGCATCCACCCTCTACTCGGTAAAAATAGCGCATCCTAATGCTACATCGCAATTCACCACAGCTGATGACACTACAGCACAACTCAACACATCTGTACGCCAACCCACTCAACAAACAGGATGGGCAACGGGAAAGCAGGCTTAATTGGTCACTTTCAATTCGATCATCAAAACGTTAACATATACACTACGCCGCGCCGACACCCACTCCTGCGCGCTACATTAAACATAATACGCACGATCACCTAATTTCATCGGGATACTGTCTCCCCAGCTCGCCGTGGATTTCCATCGTACATTCGCACGTAGCGAGTACATTTAGATTTTTCATATTTTGTTATTAATTGTAAAGTTACGAAATTACATTTGTAAATTAAAATTTACTTATGCCAAATAAAAAAAAAAAAGCGAGCATTTTTTCCTGCCTCCGTTTAAACACGTGTCTTTTCCAAGATTTGGCGCATGGTGAATATCTGGTTCGTTTTTTGATTTTCCAGGCCTAAAGCTACACTGATAAGGTCCAATCAGTTTGTTGATGGTGGGCTTTAATTTTCACACAATACGTTCGATAGAACCTTATATGCGATGTTGAAGAGACTTATCCCACGCTGGTTGGCACAGAATGTGGGGTCTCCCTTTTTGTGGATTTGGCCATGCTCTTTTCCGACCATATTCTTCAAAGAAGCATGCTTCTTGACAGTTTTTTGTTGCCGTGTTTGAATACCTCGGCCGGCAATTCATCAACACCCACCGCTTTGTTGTTCTTCAGGCGGGCAATTGCCCCATCGTCATCGATTGGGGAATCGAATTCGCCTTCTCTTGGTGTTATGCTGTCACTGCCCTATTAGCAGCCTAGAGAAGTGTTCACTGCATAATTTTAGTATGCTCTGGGTATCTGAAACCTTCTGTTAGTCACCGCATCTTTTTGTAGAATTTTTGAGCATAACTCCTGTCGCCCTGCTTGTTAAGCTCTTCATACTCATGCATTTCGGCCTCTCTCTTTTTTATGCAAATGCGTCTCGCTTCACTCTTCAGATTTCGGTATCTATCGCATACCGCGCGGTTTGTGGTCGATTGCAACGTTCCGAGGTAGGTAGTCTATTTTCTCTTCGCTGCGTCACGCCACTCCTCATCGCATCAGCTGTTCTTTTGCCTTTTCCGAAAACCAGTGGTTTCGTTTGCAGCAATACCTAAAGAACTTGAAATGCCGTCCCATAGTTCCCTTATACCGATTTGCTGGCGAATGCTCTCAAAGAACAGGAATGCAAGTCAAGTAGAAAGTCGATCGGCTGTCTATTGTCATTGCAGCCTCGGTTGTGTTTGTTGACGTGCGTTTTTGACTACACATATACGGGAGCGTATATTGGCTGTAACAAGATAGTGGTTCGAGCCGATCCTCGGAGGGTACGCACATTTAAACAACTGGAGACATATCTTTCGTCTATCACAACATGATCGATCTGGTTGGTGGCTTTTCGATCCGGAGACAGCCAGACTGGAACCTTGTCTCTACGCCTCTACGTCTGTATAACGCTCCGAAAAAGAAGAAGTCGCAATGACCACTTTAATGATGATCTTCCAATGTTGGATTCTGAGCAATTTTTGGTCGCCAGTCAATTTGTGCGGAACAAACCGCGCACACACCTTTCGTAAGCCAAATTGTCGATAAATCGATGTTTCATTTCCATGAATTTCAATGATATTTTCGGCTGATTTTTGATGCATTCACGCACATTTTGGATGGAATTTCCGGTGATCACGGATTTTGTTTAGCCCACATGTTGATCGCCATTTATAGGCCATAAACCACGACCACTTTGAAAACGTTGAAACCACTCGTGCATTCTGCTACGGGATAGGCAACATCGCTATAAACTTGTTTCATCAATTGAAACGATTCGGTAAAAGTTTTACCAATTTTAAAACAAAATTTAATGTTGACTCTTTGTTCAAAGCTGATTTTTTCGCCGATAACGCAAACATACTGACACTTAAAACGCAATAACTTCACTTCCAATCTATGAAATGTCAATCTATGAAATGTCAATCTATGAAATGTCAATCTATGAAATGTCAATCTATGAAATGTCTCACTGGACAATCGATAAGGATAGCAGATTCCAACGCACCAGTCGACAAATAGACGGCGCCACTAGGGGACACTTGATTTAAAAAGTGCTATTTACTTTGGAATGCACCTTGTATTAGGTATTTTTGGTCACACCATCCTTCTCTTCCGTCGGGGCGTGTGCGCAAATCAGCGATACGTTGAACATGAACTTTACTTTGATGCGGATTGTGGCTAGACGTTCATCCACCGAATGAATGCCAGGACTCGGCGACGGAGTCTCTTTCCCACCACGAATCCCACACCGAATTTGCGAACTTTTCTATGGCCACTGTAGTAAATGCCAATGCCTACTTGCCTGAGTCCTGGACAGTTTGAATGGCGGTGATGTCAACCTTAACGAGGACATCAATCAACTTGGCAGCGGCACCTTCCCATTTAAGGGATCGGACATCCCAGATGCGTGCTCTTAAATCGTTATCCTTAGTGCGTTTCCTATGGTTATCATCAAAAAGAGGGTTTCTCTTTCGAAGCTGTGGTTTACTTTTCATTGGGCACAACCATGAGAAGGAATGGTTCGGCTTCTTACTTTAGCTCGACTTCAAACGAATGTTTTTTGGTTACCCAGAGGATACTTGGTCTAAGAACGGAAGTCGTGAGCTGTTTGAGCCATATGTAAATATGTAAATGCCAATCAGAGAACTTTCCTCACTTGCGTTAACTTCTACGTACACATGACTCCATCAAACCATACACAGTGGACCAATAAAGTTTACATACACATAGTTCTATTAAATTACGACACGTTTATTTGTTTTAAAATTAATAAATTTTGTGTTTTTTTTTCTATCCATATCAAGATATGTATATTTAACATTAAACATAGCATAACAAAATATTTTTTTTACACAAATAAAAAAAAAATAATGCTAAAGCTAAAAATGCGCCTAATTCATATCAAAGAAGTTTACGTTACAGAGTTGGACATTTGGATTTTTTTAGTGAAAAATGGATAAGCTTATGTATCTCAACATTTTAAGAAAAAAAATTAAATTTTAAGTGTGCTTAAATCGGCTGTTAATAGCAGCAAAATCAATTTCCAACATGATATGGGCTCAAAATACACATTGTATCTTGTATGTGCAGGGTTGTTATGGAAATAAAAATAACTCCATATGTCCCGCAATCACTAGACATTAATGCTATTTAAAATGTCTAGAATTTTTTGGAAAATCGTAAATCAAAATAAGGCCAAAACACTGGATCATCGACTTAGTGGGTCAAAATATCCGGAAATAATACTAGAAATCGAGTTGGGAGCATGAGTCGACATCTAAGGACAATAGCAACAATATGTAGGCCAAAAACCGCTAAAACTATTGTAATTACCTTTGATTTATATAAATAATCATTGGTGTACGTATACTTTTTTTTTCTCAAATTCTTTATTTACAATCTGTCTGTATTCAAGACAATAAGCAAATGTTCTAAAATATACATAACTTTGTACTGTTGGACACCAGTGGGCGCAAAAGTAATATTTTATTCTATACTTAGCTTAAGCTAGTGAAAAAAAAGAAAAAAATAATAATGATTATTTATTTCCTGTACGGGAGGTCTAGAATATGAAATCGTTTCAGTCGAAACGTTTCATCTGTTTCATCCAATAACGCAATAGCTAAAGGGTTGGAATGATTGCTCAGCCTTTCAAGATATCAAGAACTAAATTTCCTAATTTCGTCTTTGACACTTGGTATATTTAGGTCGTTGTTAATTGTGATATTTGGAACAAACCAAGGAGCATCCAGAATCTTCCTGAGGGTTAAGTTCTAATAACGCTGCAATATTTCAATATTTGAGTTGCTGCAAGAGCCCCAAAGCTGGATTCCATACGTCCAGACCGGCTTTAGTATGGCTTTATAAAGTAAAATTTTGTTTTCAAAACTTAATTCAGATTTGGGTCCAATAAGCCAGTACATTTTATTAGTCTTTACTTTAAGCTCTTTTCGTTTTGCCTTAACGTGATTTTTCCATGTTAATCTTCTATCAAGATGGAGGCCTAACTACTTCACTGTATTGCTGTTAGGAATCTCTTCATTGTTCATAATAATACTTTGACAGGAGTCTTTTTTTATTGTAAATGTGATATGTATAGATTTATCTGTATTAATGGCCATATTCCATTTTTTAAACCATGCCTCAGTAATTCGTACCTGATCCTGAATCATTTTCGACGCTTCGATCCTAGAACTGCTTGCCCCAAGTATTGCAGTGTCATCCGCATAGGTGGCGACTAAGACATTTTCAAGGACAGGCATATCTGAGGTATATATTGTATACAGGATCGGACCAAGAACGCTTGCCTGTGGAATTCCAGCACTAATAGGATATATTTTCGAATATTCGTCTATCACTCTTACGTAAAAGTGTCTATGTAGAATGTAGTTTTTCAGAACAAGGAAAAACGGAGCAGGGAGCACTTTTTTTAGTTTATAAATCAACCCAATACGCCAGACTCGATCAAAAGCTTGTTGAATATCTAAAAACACTGCGGCACAGTAATCTTTACTTTCCAGCGTATTACTAATAAAACGAACAATGCGATGGCATTGTTCAGGAGTACCGTGTTTGTGACGAAATCCGAATTGATGCTGCGAAATAATGGAATTTTTCTCTAAAACTGATAACAGTCGTCGCAAAAGGATTTTCTCAAATAATTTGGAGAGAGTTACCAGTATGCTTATCTGTCTGTACGACTTCAGCATGCTTTCAGGTTTGCCTGGTTTGCTGATCATAATGATTTCCGCGCACTTCCATTGAGACGGAAAGTGGTGAAGCCGTAGTATTGCATTGAATAAAAGTGTTAAAAGGTTATGTGCTTTTTTCGTTAGCAATTTAACCACTCTTGCGTTAATTTGATCATAACCAGGGGATTTGGCATTATTGAGCATTTCTATCTGGTTATCAACCTCACATTGTCTTATAGGTCTTAAAGGAAGATCCATTTGACAAGGGCTTTAATAAAATTATTTATTTCTTTAATGACAGAAGGGCAGCTATACTCAAATGGCTGGAAAGTGCCTTCTAAATGCTCGGCAAAAGCTTCTGCTTTGGCAAAATCGGACCTACACCATGCTCTGTTAATATCTTTTACCGGATGGTTTCTTGTTTTTGGGCGTTTTATGTACTTCGTTGCTTTCCAAATAGAGTGATCGCTGGGTCGTGTACCTAGACTTTTTAAAAAGTTAGCTGTACATTCATTTTTGAAATCTGAGAGTCGTTGCTTTAGCTCTTTTGTTGCCCTGTTTAAATTTCTTTTGTCAGAGGGGTACCTACTTGTCTGCCATATCTTCCTTAACTGTCGCTTGGTCTGAACCAGTTTTCTTATGTCAGCTGAAAGGAAATCGCTATACGATCTTTGGTCAAGTTGTCGCGAAGGAGTGGAGATGGCGGCTGCTTCATGGATTGAATTGGTCAAACTTTCCACAGCCTCATCCAAATCTCTACCAGATTTTAAGCAAATATTGAGGTTGATATTTTCGTCCAGGCAGTGTTGAAATTTATGTATATTGGTTGTTTAAAAAATGATACTGCTCTTTTTCATATAAGTGTGCAAAAAAGTGTTATAGTGAAGAATGATTGGAGAATGGTCCGAGCTTAAATCATTTGAATCTGTTATATGGAGGCAATTTTTAGGAATTCCATTATATACGACAAAATCTAGCAAGTCAGGAGCTTTACAAGGATCAGAAGGCCAGTATGTCGGGTTTCCTGTGGACAGTGTTGAAAATTTCTTATTGCTAATACACTTATGTAACTCTTTGCCTTTTGGGTTGGTTAGCCTGGAACCCCACCGTGGATGCTTAGCGTTAAAGTCACCACCTACTAAGAATCTTGGTCCCAACGACCCAAAGAAAGCATCAAATTCATGAGCCCTGATGTTATGGCGAGGGGGTAGATATATTGAGGATACAAGCACCTCGGAAGAGTCACATTTTATTTTTATACATGCTGCCTGAATATAATTTTTTGTGATGGGCTCTTCAACAGTATACTTCATATTTGCCTTAACCAAAATAGCAGATCCTGCATGAGCTCTGTCGGTTGGATGGTTTACGCTTATCAGATCATAACCTCTTATCTTGAAAAGAGATTTCGATGTGAAGTGGGTCTCAGAAATTAAAAATATGTCAATGAACATGGTCTTAAGAAATTGTTCTACTTCTAGTACATGATTTGAAAGGCCGTTGGCATTCCATATAGCTAGTTTTAAATTTAAGGACATAATTTTGTTATAATTAATCTCATCATTTGCATCATAGTGTTCATTAATTCGCTTTGTTTGTTAATCATTTGTTCTATCTTGGTTATTAGAGAATTTTCTTTGGCTAGGTTAATGCTAATATTATCACTAACGCTATTTATATTATTGTCGTTATTAATGAACTGAGACCGGGTAACATCTGCATATGACAAATTTGTGTTGTTGTCTTAAACTTGAGTTTCCCGTTCCCTATTATTTTTAACATTATTTCTTTTAATTAATTTTTGGTATACCAGGCATCCTCTGTAATTTGCTCTGTGTATCTGTGCACAATGGACACATTTCGGTGGGGTCTCTTTCTGTTTTGAGCATTCTGCTGTCGGATGACCTAGGGCGCATTTAACACATCTATAGGCCTTTCTGCAGTAATTTTGGGTATGACCACACTCTTGGCATCTGAAGCACTGAACTAAGTCATTTGTCTTTCTTACAGGCTCAATCGTAACAACCGCGTTGCACAAATGTTCAATTCCATATATATCCTTGTTATTAGTGTCGGGGTCCAAGTCTACCAAAAACATATTCAGTGGTCTCTTGTCAATGCTGCTTGTAGAATTCCTAACACTTCTGACGCTATGACCAAGAATTATAAGCTCAGCTTTTATTGATGAAATGTCAGTGGAGTGATGAAACCCTTTAATGACAATCCTAAACGAACGTTCTTCCTTCAATTGGTATGTATGATAGTTAACTTTAGTTGCATTCAGTTGTTTAATTAATTTGCGGTAGCTTTCAACGTTCTTTACCATAAGCCGAACTTCATTATTTTTAACAGTTTGTAATAGAAATCATTCATAGATATTACTTTTTGAATGCTAGCTATCATGTTGTTTACCTCAGTTACATCTGGAAAGAATATTGGCGGCGGTTTTGGTATTTTTTCCTTGGCTGTAGTATTTTCATTAATGCCACAGCTGTTATTGCAGTCCATAACATTATTGTCATTGTTGTTCGTGCTAATGGCATTGTCAAGAAGACTGAATCTATTGTGGCTTGGCAAATCTTTACTTAGTTCTCTAACTCTTTTGCTGGTTTCCGGAGTTGGTGACGTTGTTTCTCTAGGTCGCTTGGTGGTCACAGTTTGCCAGGATGAGTCCATGCTGCAGCAGCATGTATTTTTATTTTAATTAGAATTGATAATAGTTATTTATAGTTTTTATTAATATTTTACTTAATTTAATGAATGTCTGATGTCGTTTGTAATATTGTATTAGTTGCACTTTGCACTTATTTATGTAAATCAACCATATGATGTACATATATGGTTGTTAGTGTCTTAGCACTGCACTCAGCTGTACTAGCACATAGTTGTTAGTGCGTTAGCACGAATGATACTGTGTTATCAGTATTTTGTCTTACACTCTCGTTTGTTTTTTTTTAACGGTGATTTGCTTTGCATTGATCGCTAAAATATTCACTTGATTGAATGTTAATCAGCTTCACTTCACACTGGTGTACGTAAACTTCACACGTCTGTTCTACTCAAAAGTTGGTTAGCGACTATACTTTTTTGATATGAATTAGTCGCATTTTAGCTTTAACATTATTTTTTTTTTTTTATTTGTTTAAAAAAATGTATATTTTGATATGCTATATTTAATGTTAAATATACATATCTTGATGTGGATAGAAAAAAAACACAAAATTTATTAATTTTAAAACAAATAAACCTGTCGTAATTTAACAGGTGTACGTAAACTTTATTGGTCTACTGTTTTATATACTAATTTCACTTTTCGTTGTAATTTTATAACTTAAGAACGGACTCACCTGTCCAAACCAAATATTTAGGCTTTGTTCGAACTACTTAGAGCGTTTCTTCATTTATCACGTTTACACAATAAATTAAATTAAGGTTAATCTGGATTTTTGTGTCAAATAGAAATTTTTTGTGGTGAGGATTGTGCTGGCAAATTGTTGTGTTGCTATGTCATTTCATTTCGGACGTGCTTCGATTAAAGCAAATTGTCAGCGATAATTATTGCTTTGTTTTTATATATTTTTGAAAATATTGTTGAATGCATTCATCCAAACGGTGAGGCTTAAATTGTTCAAATTTGCACTATGTACATATAGTATATGTTTTTGTGTACTTTTCTCAGTTTTTAGCGAGTCGTCGGTACTTCATACCGTTTACAGGGTTTATTTCAATTAAATTGTCAAACAATGGTAAGTTTTGAACAGTTGAAGTGAAATACTTGTACGCATGTATGTTTCTTTATTTGAAAAAAAAAAACATATTGGTTTTTAATTTGATTTATTCTTTTTTATATGAGGGAAAAATGTCACGAACTAGAGATGGCAAATATTTCAGTACCTGTGATTTTGTCACTGCTACTTAAAAATCACTGGTCACAGGTGTGACAAGTTTCCTAAAGTAACAGTGACTGGAATTAGGAAACACATGGGAAACTTCAACAAAGTAGCGGTCACAGTGTCAATGTAGCATTCGCAGTGGAACATAAAAAATTGTGACTGTGACAAAATAGCTTTTACAGTGGAACAGGAAAAATTGTGACTGCTGCAAAATAGCATTCACAGTGTAGCGCAGCTTGATACAACTTTTTTTAGTTTCTGTTCCGGTGCGTAAATGTATTGAAATATTGGGTTTCGGATTTCCAGATTTATGCAACACACTTCTAGCGACTATCCTTGTGTCCTGTTGATTGTCATTTCAAATGCAACTTTCCCTGGAAACTGAATAGGTTTGAACTGAAATAGCAATTCGTTGGAACTAAAAAGAATTCGTAGCATCAAGCATTCGACGCCCTTGTATTCGATAACTGCATCACAGTCAGTCGGGTTCCATTACATAGTTTCGGCACATGAAAATTGCTAAACATAATAATGACAGATCCAACTTTGAAACGCAAATGATGCGGCGGCATACCAAACCTCACTAAAGAAATTAGAAATTCTACTGGATAATTCACGGCTTCGTTTTCATTGTCAAGACGATCAGAATTTTCCCATTTACAATTCTTAGCGAATACGATGTAAAATATCTTCGGCAATGTAATTTTTGTTCGTATCCCATAATTGACGCAGATTTGGAGGCTGATATGTTGAAATGATTATCGCGAAAAGTGTGCAAACTTCAGTGGCATGCGAGGTAGCTATCGCATCGTCCATTCCATCATATTCCAGCAATTGTAATTGCTGGCATACTTCTCCAAAAGTTGCACACATCGTACCATTCACAGTACGCGATGACTCAAATGAAGTTGAACCGTTGATTAATCAATAGCAACCGAAGGTTGAAGCAATCGTCGTTCTTCGGGTGGATTGTTTAAATTCCTCCTAATGCATTAGTTGAGAACACACCTGAATGTCCATCTACTGGTTGGCCTTGTTTTCTGTGTAAACATTTCTTCGACGATACATCTCATGTATCATATCAAGGCATTTCCGAATAGAGCAATTTTCTCGCAAACGGTTCACTAACGCAAGTCGAGAAAATACCCGTCAATGTCAATTTTATCGGAGCGGTGTTTCCGTTGGCTGTACTGAATTCTCTGGGTTGAAATACACACTTTGGGCGATGTTTTGATGCACAACAGTCGGAAAAGGTTCATGAATTGCAAAAGTAAATATCCTACAAAGCGCTTTATTGCAGTTCATTTATCGACCCATTTGATAATTTCTGATCTCATCTCGTTCAAGGCAATAAACGCCAGTTTGCCTTCTTTGGTAACGTACTTGCAAGCCTATTTGATCGATTTCACCAAACAGCAATACTCAATATTGATTGATATGAAGTGGGATTGTGGTGTCCGCAAAGTCCATGAACCATATTGGTCTTCATCACTTCGTATAGTACTCGATCTTTCTCTACATCAGACATTTCCGCAAAAATGATTTCATCAATTTGATCTGGTGTAACCACCATCCACCATCCAAAAAAGAATGTGTGTGAGTATATCTAGCATCTAACAGCACCACATATACGTTGTTTCAAGATAAAGTCCATTAAACATCGTAGTTCTTGTTTAAAAAGTCATGCTGCAACATCGTGATGATTGCTTGCTGATTGACAGCTATCCATCATCTATCATGTGTCTTAGGCTGCCATACGTTGATGGAAAAAAGAACACCGACCGATATTAGCGCGATCACTTCGTGACTTCGTAGCAAATTTCTATCTGTAATTGATCACTTTGTGTGAAACACACATAAAGTTTTCACTGAATAATTTTCATTAATTTACCTTTTGAGTAGCCGGAATAAAAAAGCAAGCGACCGAAATTGAACGATTCAAATAATTTGCGAATCAAAATATTGAAAAACGAAACAAAAAATTAAAAAAAAAAATATTGTGTGGAAAAAAGTTAATTTTCGGTATTGTCCAATTTTTCGACTTTTAGGGGTATGGAAAATAGATAGTAGCCGATTCTCAGACTTACTGAATACGCATATAAAATTTGGTAAAAATCGGTAAAGCCGTTTCGGAGGAGTACGGTAACTAACATTGTGGCATGGAAATTTTATACTCGTATATACATAGATAGGTACTGTAAATATAAGTAACAAAATATTTTTAAAAGTATGCTTTCGTTTACTTTAAATAGTTTCTATTGAGTATCCTTATATTGATAAACAAAAAAAACTCCAGAGATTGTATTTATTGTGACTTAAAAATATGCTTTTTAAAAAATAACGGATCATTTACATTTACGAAACGGTTACAAATCATTTTGCTTATCTTCTTCTTATATATAAAAATGAATCGCAAAATGTGTTGGTAAGCGCATAACTCAACAACGCCTGGACCAATTTGACCAATTCTTTTTTCTAAATGTTCGTTGAGGTTCAAAGATGGTTTTTACGGAAATAATAATTCGAATAATTGCCGGAAACACCCTGAAAACAGCCCTTTTCTTTTTTCCATACAAACGAATGAATGTGGGTTTATTAATAACGCTATGGGAACGACTGAACCAATCTTGACGAAATTTTCAGAGAATGTTCTGTGTGGATCAGGGCAGGTTTAGAAATAATAAAAACCTGTATTCTTTTCATGAGGAAAAGTCGGAAAATTGGAAAATTCCAAAAAGTTAATTTTTCCATACAAATTTGTTTTTCAATTATTTGAATCGTTCAAATTTGTCGTTTGATTCAAAAATTTTTGAAAATTATTCAGTGAAAACGTTATGTGTGTTGCACAAAAAGTGATCAAATACAGATTGAAATTTGTTACGATGCCACGAAGAGTTCGCACTAATATCGGTCGGCGTTCTTTTTGGCATCAAAGTATGGCAGCCCAAGGCAAGGCAAGAAGTACTCCCAAGATGCGATGACATACGTGCGGTATTATGGATCGCGGTCAATCAGGAAGCGATCGTCCCGATGTCACAGCAAGACTTTTCAAGCAACAGCTTCGATGGACTTTATCTTGACGCAACGTACATATGGCGCTGTTAGATGCTAGATATACTCTGTTGAGTGGCAAAAGAGAGGTTTGCCGCACGCACACATTCTTTTTTGGATGATGGATGGTGGTTGCACCAGATCAAATTGATGAAATCATTCAGTCATGCGGAAATTCATGATGCAGAGAAAGGTCCAGTATTATACGAAGTGATGAAAACCAGTATGGTTCATGGACTTTGCGGACACCACAATCCCACTTCGGTTTGTATGTCTGACAATAAATGCACGAAGCAGTATCGACGTTTCTTTCGGAAACACAAGCTAGAAATGAGGGATATCCACTCTATCGGCGTCGCTCACCAGACGCAATAGCAGAACATTCAGCATTCAATTTAGAAGAATGAATATCGAAGTTGACAACACATGGATCGTACTACAAGTATATTCATCATTATTGTCTACTTCATATTCAAACCTCATATCAGTGTTTAGTATTGCAGTTTGGTGTAATCGATAAAATACGTTTGAAAGTACGTCACAATAGGAAGCAACATGGGGGTTATTGGACTTGAACGATACAGTTGATACATAAACTGCAATAAAGCGCTTTGTAGGACATTTACTTCTGCAATTCATGAACGTTTTCCGTCTGTTGTGCGTCTCACAGTTAATTTGGAGAAGGCCAAAGTGTGTACTTCAACCCAGAGAACAGAGTACAGACAGTGGAAACACCGCCAGCAACAAAATTAATATTTACGAGTTTTTGCTCAACTTTCGTCAGAGATCCGTTTGCGAGGACATCCGGAAATACCTTAATATTATACATGTAATGCATCGTTGAAGAAATAGTTGCGCAGAAAGCAAGGCCAACCAGTAGATAGACATCCAGGTGTATCAACTAATGCATTGGGACGAATTTACACAATCCACCCGAAAAACGACGATTTGCCATTTCAGTTCAAAGGTATTCCATTTCCAGTGAAAATTTCTTTTGAGATGACAGGACACAAGGATATTCGCATAGTGTGTGGCATAAATTTGGAAATGCTATGTTTTTCACACGGTCAAATATACGTGGCATGCTCACGAGTTGGAAAACCATATTTTCTGTACACCGGAACAGAAACCAAAAATGCTGTTTATCAAGCTGTGTTGCATTGAAAAAAAAATGAAATGATAAATTTGACTTTCTTTTCATTTCAAAATACATAATTTCACGCAGGACAACGGCTGCGGGGTCAGCTAGTACGTAATAAAAATTAAAGATTTCTGTATCAAAAAGAACCAAAACGAGTTATGTGTGGCAAGTTTTTAAAGAGGTGGATGCCGTTTTCGCAAAATGTGATATTTGTAAATTCAAAATATCATACAAAACGTCAACATTTTATTTAAAAAAACGTATGGCACGAAGGTGCCTCCGTGTTCAATTGGAAATAAAAAAATTTTGAAAATAATTTTGAAATTATATCAAATTGGTATTGTGAAAATGTTTTTGCGGCCGCAAATTACGCCAGCGCCGCAACATGGGTCTGTTACTTTTGAAGATCTCCTTTCATCAACTTCGACTGCATTACCAAAGCCTTTAACTCAAATCAAGTTTTTAAATGTCCCGCGGCTAAAATCAAAAAGTGAAATTACAAGCAAATTATTGCAGCTCTTTACGGTGGGTTTGCAACCTTTCTCTATAGTTGAGGACAGAGGTTTTCGGGAATTTGTAACAACCCTAAGTTAATCTTATGACATTCCTGGCAGACGGCATTGTATGAAGAATGTAAACTTAAAGTACGAGAAATGATTAGGATTGCTGTAACGGAACATTATGTCTACGAAAATTTTGAATTAACGTCAGTACTTTTATCGTCATCCCAACTAAAGCAAAATCATACAGCTGAAAACTTAGGTGAGGCAATACAACAAATCGGAAGTGATTCGGAAATTAACGACAAAATATTGCTAGCTGTTTCAGATAATGCTAGTAACATAAAAAGTGCCATAATTAATAAGTTAGGTAGGAAGCATTTTGGATGTATGGCTCACACAATTAATTTAATTGTAAAAAATGGATTGCGTATTTCTGAAGAAAAATAAGTAACTGATAAAGTTAAAGTAATGGTTGCTCACTTCAAGATAAGTACCTCAGGGAATGAAGCATGGCAACAGCCATGAAGAAATTATTTAAACAGGTTAAAACGAGGTAGAACCCCGCACTGCCGATGTTGGAGCGTTTTTCTGAGTTGGAGTAAGCGGTGAAATCTACATTGGTAATTATAAATAAAAATTTACTAATATTTATACTTCGTGCATTAATGGTGAGACGTATAGCACGGATTCGCTGGTAATACCAATCGAAAGTGGTCTATTAGATATATATAGACACTTGCGAGCTGACATATTTTCAAACACCATAAAAAATTATTGAAATTTTTGTAAATGGAATTAGAGAACGTTTTAGCAGTTTGCAACATAGCTATACACTTACGGTAGCTATACGTACTTTTCTCGACCCAAATTCAAATTAGTGGTATTGGCTGATGAATCTGCAGCACATAATTAAAAAAAAATATATAAAACGTTATCTAATAGAAATGCAAAGGGAAGAAATAGAATTTCAGACTGAAAGAAGAGAAGAAGAGAAATGTACAACAATCAATATCAATATGGAGTTTTTTCGATAAATATGCTAATGAACATAAACCACATAGTAGCGTAGAAGCAAAAGCCATTATTGAAATTCAGCGCTATTTGAAAGATGGGCTGATTAGCTGCGACCCATTTCATTGGTGGCTTGAAAATAAATACAGATACCCTACAATGGCAGAATTAACAAAAAAGTATTTATGTGGTTTAGCCTCCTCCGTTCCTTGCGAGAGTATTTTTCCAAAGAGGGGCAAATTGTACGTCCGTCAAGATTAAGCGAAAGGAATACTGAAATATTGTTGTTTTTGAATACAAATGGGAAATTTTTATAAACATAATATTTTAGCCTACTTTTTCATTTAATGTAATTATTTTTAACACTATTTGATTTAAGCTTTTATGTATATATTTGGTATTTGCTGATTTTCTAAACATAAATTTCCTATTTTAATTTCTGTTTATTCTAATAAATATGTTCATTGTACGTAAATGAAAAAAGGTAACAAGTTCTACTTTATTAGCCTTTATCTGTTACAATTTTTATTACAGTCACAGTCACAGTTTAAAATAACTGCTACTACAAAGTCACAGTCACAATTAGCAGTGTTCCTTATAAGTCACAACATCGCACATCACTATGACGAACCAGACGAGCAAATATAGGTCAGCGTAATGCAAATGAGGTGCCACTACTAAGACGATCACAGACTGCAGATAAACGTGCACAAACTAATGCATCGCAACGTGAACGTAATGCACGAAATATATCTGTTGACCCTGTACCTGTACTGAATGTTGCATGACGATCACGAAGATGTGATGCTATTTTGGCTGAAATTATGCGTGCTGCTTTTAATAACAAGTGTCAGATTGATTATTGTATGTACGGATAGATTGGAATAATGGACACAATTCCTTCAAGATCCGGGATATGTTGTGCTAATGTCAAAGTGATATTGAGAACTATGAGACTCTTGCAACCTGTTACTGTTGGCAGCGAAAAAGTTGCTGCCAAATTTGATTGAAGCTATGATCTTAACTGCTAAATCAAAAGGAGAAAATTCATAGGCAAAATGGGTGCAGCGCACGCTCACAATCCTACAAAAATTACAAATTGCTGATTTTGGTGAGTATATAATGGACTACACGGGACGAACCGGCGCAAGCGTGGAAAGACGCAAAAGTCGGCCGGCAAGGTAATAACATCAGTATTTTGGGATGCACATGGAATATTATACCACCGACTGTCAGTTATGATCCATTACACTGCGTATTTGGGTGCATTTCTATTTTACCATTACCAATATCTAGCAATTGTATTATTTCTGAGGGAGACCAGTTAGCAATTGTTCGGTAATCTCATTGGCTTAATAAAAGCGAGGACTGACCAGGACCGAAAACTTTATCGTTTCCTTTTAAATATTGCATTTTCAATGCTTCGAAAATATTTATATTCATTTCAAAGTAAAAAGACGTTTTTATAAATACTGCATTTATTCCTGCGGTTTTTTTTTATGCTAGATGTCGCTTTTGGTTTGTTATGAATGCATTATATCCTTCGATCATGAGCTATCAAAGTAGCCGCAATGCCTTGGTGATGCAAATGTCAATGCAATTTTTTGTTGTAATATTAGAAATTTATTGCCGGTTCGTCCTAAAAAACCCGCTTTGTTCAGTAGCAAAGCTCAGTGCAATCCATATATTATTCCCTCTGTGTTGTTATTTGTTTTTATTTATTTTTCTTTTTTTAAAAAAATTTCAAATAACTTTTACATGAATTTTAAACACACGCTTATTGTATTATTGTAAACATAACGAGATTTAAAGTATTATATGTCCGTCCCCTGGTTCTAAGCTACCTCCCCACCAATTTTCAGCCAAATCGGTTCAGCGAAGCCTGAATTATAAATAATGTAACGTAACACGACATTATTTTATATACTTTCATATTTATGACCTCGTAATTGTAAATTCAAGAACCTCCGTTTTACAGTTTTCAAATTTTTTCTTTTTAAGAGCAAAATTCATATCTCCCTTCCAACTAAATGAAAAGAGATCTCGTTTCATAGATTTTTTAAGAAATCGTTTAATCGTTTGCAATTTGTTTACGGTGGTCCAGTGGGTTCAATTCTTGAGTGAGAACAATTTTATATGGATGCAAGTCCAAATCTTTTCTCAAAGTCCAGCGGGTTATGGCTTCAGACGGTCCCAATTCTTGAGAACGTCTTGAAGTCGACAAATTGCGATCTTCAGCAACATTAGCCTGAACGGCGACAATATTTTCAAAACTTCGCCGATTCTTTGTTTTGTTGACTCTTGAACATTACGTTAAAATATGTGAGGTCGAAATTTCCAACCATTCGACGAATAGCAATCACAGGTGGACGATTATTACGATCAAAAAGTGGCAAAAGCGCACGAAAAGTTACAATTGGGTTTTGATAATAAAATTGAATAAGTACAATCTCTTAAATTCTTACACGAACAATAACAATCCACCTTTATGCTTAAATAATATTGTCACTGTATTGAAAGTTTAATATTTAAGTATTAAACATACAAACAAAATTTCAGAGACCGAAACAAGTAATATTCCAAAGGTGCCAAGTCTGGAGAACATGGTGGTGTCTTTTGGCAAGCCATCAAACTTGTATGAGGTGTCGCATTTTATTGGGGAAGTACAAACCGTTTTCTATTCATGAATTCTGGCCTTCTGTTTGAGTGCATCACTCAATTTATCTAGCTGGTCACAGTACACCGAAGAGTAAATAGTGGTATTGTCGTGCGAAAGCTTAAAATAAACGCTTCTTTTGTAATCTCACAAAACAGACAACATAACCTTTTTTTGATGACTTTCGACCTTCTAAGTGGTTGAAGCTGGGTCAGTTTTTTAGACCACGATCTCTTGCGCTTTACATTCTTTTAAACAAATCACTTTTCGTTGCCAGTAACGATGCGGCTCAAAATGGACGACATGTTGCATCCTACAGATCGAAATTGCCGGAACAAAATTTGGCAGACCAATTTTGGCATTGGCGTTCGGGAAACACATAATTTCTGCCTTTCTTGATCTTTGATTTGATAGTTAAACAGTAAAATAAACTAAAATGGTGTTCGCGATTTTCCATCTTCGTTAGAGCACCAAACCAAAACTATTACAAAAAATTAAAAAAAAAAACATTCAAACAATCCTTACGAATCGAAAAAAATCATTAGCATGAGCTATTGTCATCAAATGAAATTACTCAGAGAACGATACAAATAATAGTGGCTATCTTCGATTTGCCTAGTGTTGGAAAGAAGCCAATCGAACAAACTATACGAGAGGTTCAAACAAATGGGAATCACTTGTGATGAAACCCTGCGCTCTCCTCTGAAGCATCCGCAATTTTACACGGTTGTTTTAAGGATTAATCTTATATGAGTACATGGGAATAGAGAAATAAAGTGTGTACCAATAGCGAAGACGTGGTTTTGATAGCTCGTGGTGGTTATATTTTTATACGGATTTGTGTCAAATTTTGTCAGTGTGTTCAGTAATGTTTGCCATATTATCACTTCGTTTCACTTTGGTATAATGCTTGGAAATTATCCAACCTTAGTACAAAAATTCTCAGATCAGGTCCATTTCTGGCTTAATGGCTTCATCAATAAACAAAATTGGCGCTTTGGAGTGAGTCAAATCCTCTTGTGGTTCAATAAAAGCAATTGATTTCCCAAAAAATTATCGTTTGGTGTGGATTGTGGTATGGCGGTTTCATCCGGTTTTATTTCATTCAAAAAGAGGCAGAAAATGACGTTATCATTAATAGCGGGTGTTAAAACACAATATTGACTAACTTTCCTGGAATTGGATGAAATCGACCCGGATGATCCATATATACAGCAAGACTGAACGCCACCTCAGATTTCACGTTTAAACATGGACTCATTGCTTGCAAAGGAGCCCGTATCGTTTGACTAATATTTATGTAGACTGAGTAAAATCTTAATTGACAAATTTTTTGATCAGTATGCGCCTGGAGAATAATACACTAACATACTGTAAACAGGAAACTGAACCCGAGCAAAATTGAAGACTTATGTCCATCAACAAAACATAAACCATGGTGCTTTTATTAACACTAATTTTATTATCTTCATGAATTTCAAAAAGGTAACTAACTTAAATATTCATGTGCAGGGTTTGTCCGGAAACTAATAGGACTGATTTTCTTTCGCCGCGACTGTACTTCGGAGCGTGTGCGCACCAACTGAATTCAGTAGAGGCCTTCCTAACTAACTAACGAGCGGCTGGTCAGTTGTCTCCGAGCACCTGGAGAGTGAGGACAAAGATTTTCGCGCGAGGAGTTTCTGTGAGTGGTGCAAGCCAAAAATAGAGCGTTCGGTAGAGCAGAAGGATTAAATTCTGTGTGAAACTCGGTAAATCTGCGACAGAGACGATTTATATGATCAAGCAGGCTTATTCAGATGTTGTTTTAGCAAGAAGTTATATGTTTCGGTGGCACCAAGTCTTTTTGGAGGGCAATGAGCAAAACCAAAGTGAAAACGATGCTCATTGTCTTTTTTGACATCAAAGGCATCGTTCACCATGAATTTGTTCCTACTGGACAAACCGTCAACGCCAAGTTATACGAAGGGTTAATCGGGTCCAACAAGACATCGCAGCCGATTGGAAGTTGCACCACAAAAACGCCCCGGCTCACATCGCCTTTTTGTGAACAACTACCTAACCAACGCTTCCACAATTACCCTTCAACCCAGATGTGGCCCCCCGGACTTTTTTTGTTTCCTTGCCTGAAAAGGCCGATGAAAGGCAAGCATTTTGACGATAGAGGGGATCCAAGCAAAAAGAACCTCGGCTCTCAAAGCTATTTCGGAGAATGCCTTCCTGCATCGACGTAGAAGGAGTATATTTTGAAAGTTTTTAATGAATTTTAAATAGACTCAGTCCGGCTACTTTCCGGAAAGACCGAACGATATTCACACACAAGGTTTATACAGATTTAGCTAACATAACAAATCTGTCTATCCAAAGTTTCTAAAGAGTAACCGATTCTGGCCACATTTACTCTTTCTTACTTTTTTAATAATAGGGTCGTTATTTAACAGTTTTATATTAGACAATAATTTTTTATATCCGTAAAAATGTGCAACTAAATTTGCTTCTCTTTGTAAAAAATTTTCAGCAGAAAACTAAAAAAATTAACTTTGTTTGCACCGAAATTAGAATACCACAAAAAAAAAATCATACAATAACTTGATTTTTGTCGTTCAGTTTGTATATCAGCTATATCATATAGTGATAAGATTTGAATAATTTGTTCATATATTGTAGCATTGCTTCTAAATTAAATCGAACTACCGAAACCGGATACTAAATTTAACTTTAGACAGGAGGAAAGAACGGCGAACTGTTCCATTCAGGATTTTTACTAAGAATATAATACCAAGCATTCCTACCACTAGTATGTGCAAGCAGATTAATAAGTCTTACACGACTAGTGTAGTGTAGGTAGACTTAACCTAGAATCGCATTAGAAATGCCCTAAAGCGAAAAGTAAAAATTGTTTTTGAACTATCTCTAACTTGTGAGAATAAATTTGATAACTAGGGTTCTATACCATAGCGTCATACTCCACTACGCGAAAGTTGTAAAAAGTGTTTTAGTAACATACGGACCTCTAAATTCTTTAGACCATTTTTCAGTAAGCATGAAGGTATCGTATCTGTGCCGTAATTAAAAGATGGTTTTAACTTATTTTAATTAAGTAAGTGGCTCCGCTCACTCCCTATTGTCAAGGATATCATTTATCGTGATAGCAATATAATGGAATTTTTGAATTGGTTAAATCGGAAATCTGTTATCTTATTGACTTCGTAAATCCCTTAAGGGATAATCTCAGTGTGAATTTTTCGAGAAATCGATTTTTTTTGTTGTATTATCGGATACTATGTACCAGAGAGCTGCAACGAGTATGATAAAATCAGAACAAACAGTCGTGCCAAAAACACCATCAAATCAATTCAGTTCAGCATAGACAACATTGTTAATCAATACGTGTGTCTGCCAGCGTCAACTGACCTGATGCAACACGAACAATCTGTTCTTCGGCAATCACGATCGTGGCTGGCTTCGGTTCCAATCGTATCATGTCAGTTCATAGCGTTGCGAGGATTGTTTGAATTGATGTGAAACTTTGGGTAAACTATAAGTAAATCTACGAGTAAATCTATGGGTAAATCTATAAGTACAGTTCAAACGTATCAGCTTTGAAAATGTGCGCATGTCACAAATTGTCGATGCGTAAACAATGGGAATTCCATCGAGTACGTACATACATATATACATACATTTCGTGTATGTACATATGTACTCGATGAAATTTCCATTACATACATACATGTACATACAAACATATGTATTTATCCCTACAAGAACGATGATCAATCATATGACAATCACTAGTGACACAATTTTCTGTCACTGGCTCAGTGCAAGCTTCTATCACATTTTTAAGGGCAATATGGAAAAGTTGACAAAAACTTTTGTATACATGTGATATTGCATTTCTTTCTTACATACTGGGTTTAACAACCTGAACCACATATAGCTACACTGCTCACTCCAACGGTGTTTAGAATAAAAATTTGTGTCATTAATGATAAAAATCTCTGTCATGAATGCCTGTTATGCTTGATGCCAACATCATGCATGTGTGTCTATCACATATGATGTAAATATCATGCAGTTGTGACAATCATATGTGATGTAAAATTCAGGCATGTGTGACTATCATATATGATGTAAATATCATGCGGTTGTGACAATTATATACGATGTAAGCACATGTAAAAACTATGCATTTATTAATTTATTGTAATTGATTTTATTAAGAAAAAATTAAATTCATTTTAATTCATATAATATTCATTAATTCATGTTATAAAAAAATTGTACAAAAAGTAAAAAAAAAATTGATGTAAAATTAAAGCTTCATTTTTTGGTTTTAATTTGTTTAGTTTTTAAACTTAATTATTGTTTCCTTTTTTTCAAATAAGTACGCTGCTTTAACCTATGATGGCTGAGCAGTATTGACCGCTTTATATTTTGCTCGAAACTCCTGCACCCTTGTTGTTGAAACATATCTAAATTAAAAGAAAAATATATATTAGTAAACATTTTAAGTAAACGTTAAGTTGCAATTATGTATATGTATGTACTTCTTAAAATGGTATCAACCAGCGCCAACTTGCATAGGAATTTCTTGCTCCACCTGCCATCCTAATTATACCCTTCCAAGAGGCCATCTAAAAAAACCTTAGGTATTACGTCAGCCACATTATCACTGGCGCCTTTAAGTTTGTGGAGGAATGTAGTCTTAAAAGAAGTAAAAGTATTGTAAGTAGTAGTATACTTATTATATTTTATTTTTTAGGTTACCATTGTTTGGGCATAGTCTTGGCTTTGCAATCCATCTTCCACTTCCGCAACTGTTGCTTGCGAATCCATCGGAAAAGTGCTAGCGACGTCGTACAGCTCTTTGTCAATCACTTCGCCGGTCATGCGGCACACTGACTGCTCCACTCGTTTTAAGAGAACTTTGCATTCTCTGATTGACTTATTTTGCGCCAAAACCTCAGCCTTTTCGACAATCTAAGAAATAAATTTAGACGAAAAGTTATAAATAAAGTCTTAGATACTGAGTGTACATACAATATTGTAAAACACTTACTTTCGACTCCATCTCATTCAGTATTTCAAATATAGCAGTTTGGTTGTGAACCAGTGACGATTGGCTTCACTAAGGGTTTTTTTGTTCAGCAAAGTTATAATTACGTTTTCCTCCAATTTGTCTAGCCTTTCTTGTATATTCTTTTGGCCCGCAATGATTCTTTTTAACGCTTCAAGAATATCTTAAATTTAAAAAGTTAATATATAGTATATTTTATTAGAAGCTTTAAGTTAAAAATTACCTGAGTTTTGTTGTGTTCTTGATATTCCCACTGTATATAGGCGCCGCTCAATCCTCTCAACGATTGGAATCTCTACTAAAAAATTAATAATTTTTAATATATTTATACATATTTCGATGAGTATTTTCCTTTTAACTTACCAGCTTCATCTTGCGTCTCGAATATGTTACTCATTTGTATATATAATAATTATATTATTATTATATTAATTATATTAGGTTAACATCATAAAAATATACAGTGTTGTTAAAATGTCGTGCAACATATTGCATTTGGAGTTTGCTGCTTAACATATGAACAATACTGTATATTTTTTATGATGTTTTATATTTGTTATTATGTTTTTTCTTATATTGCATTTATATACAGTTTTGGTTATATTAGTAAAACCAAAATTGTATATTAAATTTGAAAGTTGTGGAATTGAAAGTGGAATGTGCAAATCAGTGGTTAATGGGAAAATGTGTTAAAAAGATGGTGTAAAAGTGGTATTAGCAAATATTTCTCTTCGATAGGAATACAAAAGTATTTGAAATCAATGTCTTCGATAGGAACTGTTACCATTTCTTCATCTAACTCACTTGCGACCACAATCCCTAGGCCACTTGACGATTCTACAGGTTCATTAAAGTAGTTTTCAGTCTTTCTGAAAACTTTGCAGACAATTTCATACGACTGTTGAGACTTTATGACATTAAATACCTTCATTGGTCCTGTCAACTCACTAAAACAAAAACTATCTTTCTGCTTGTTGGGATTTAAATAAAATGATGTAAATTTTGGCACATTCTCTGAATTTGATTCAATACCCTGTTTTTCATCAAGTCTAAGATATATTTGCTGTAGAATTTTATTGGGTTTATTTACAATTTTTCTATATTCTGCATTTAGTTTTCGAAACGATACGCTGAAAAAGAATCTAATGGTCCAAACTGTTTTACGCAATCTGCCAAGTGAAGTAGTCCACGAATATTAAAGCTAACCAATTCATCACCACATAAAATTCCAAAAATATTGACGAAATCTGTTAGCATTTGTTGTGCAATATCGGCTTCGATTCGGTGCGATTTTTCATTTGACAAAAGTCGAATACTACTATGTAGCAGCAGGAAGTGATAGTATTGATCGGTACTGATACAATCTTTAAGAACGAATATACCAGAATAAAGCAAAAACTGCCTAAACTCAGTCGATTTCCAATTATGAATCTCATCTAAACTTCTAAATATGCGGCCAAACTCTGATGGGATAAATTTAGAGACATAGTCAAGTTTTTCGTTAATAATAGTATTTTTGGCCTTTTTTGTTGCAAGTTTAAGTAATTTCTTTGTTACTCCTAAGTCGACTAAGTGCATACTATCAAGGGGAAACTGAGAAACCATCCCAAAATCTGATACTTCCAAAATGCTCTTTTTGAATTTGAAATCTTCCAAATGATGCGCAGGATTTGAACGTAACATAAACGTTGTATCCGATCTTAAGGAACCGACGTTTTTTTGAAAACTTACTCTATTTTTTTGGTAAGTACCTTCCTGGCAGCATTTTGAACAACCATTTTTCCCGTTGTGTGATATAACACCTGTTACAAAAGCCCTCGCTGGGGAGTCACAAACAAAAAGACGAATGTTAAATTTTAAAACGTTTGGCTTAAATCCAACTTTAATGCCGGTTGCCCTTAGCGACACGACCTCGGCACAAAATTCGGACTTGAATTGATCTATATTATTTGGCTTCTTGAACCCGGAATAACATGCTATCATAAACGGGCTTCTATTAGGGAAACCTACAACTGAACCCAAGATAGGCCATAGTACCCTGTTTGAACTTTTGTACAATTTTAACCCATAAACTCCTATATCTAAATAAACCTTATTTTTCCCTTCCAAGTAATTAAACGGACTTGAAACAAAATAGTTTTGAATTCCTAAGTACAAAAATTCTCCATCTTGCATTTTAGTGATATTTATTTTTTCTTTACTAGTATGTAGTAGTATTTTTGCAGATAGTGGCATACCATCAACACCTACTTTGCGCAATGTTTTTAGAAGATCTTCTAAAGCGATTTGCGATATGTTGTCTCTGATAGCCCACGACTTGATTTCATTGCATTTAATTATTTCGTCATTATTTTCTGAAACGACACTAAACCCTATAGAGGTGGACGCTTCGGGCTCAGAATCAGTGCCTACATCGCTAGAAAAGCTCAAAGTATCACTAGCATCACTTTCATAATTTCCTACTACTGAACCTACCACTGAAGGATCAGGTTCCCTATTACTTACAAAAGGAATCCTTTCAAAAAACGCACTAGAACTTACACTTCCACTTTCATTTTCACTTTCCTCTTTCAAATATTTTTTTTATAAATTTAATGTTGGACTGGAAAGTCCTTTTTTCTTTTGAAAGACAATTAGTAAAATGTCTTCTTTTCATTTCACTTATTTTTTTAATGTTTTAAAATATATTCCACTTCGAAATTTTTAAATTTAAAATTTTTATTTCACTTCCTTGCACTTTTTTGCGTTTGTTTTCTTCTTCTTCCACTATATTTTCGCGTTTAATAAGAATAAATAACGGTTGATATACATACACTGTATGTACGCATGTATGTCCAGAGAACATATGTTTTTAGTTTCTCTGACTCTACATTGTGTGTATATCAGCTATTTCAGTTTTGCACGTGTAGTCATAGCCCGAAAGAAAATAATCTGAATCGTCTTTTTCTTACTTGTGGATAGGTATACAATAATTTCTGAAGTCTATCATTCAATTCTTGTAGGGTATAGAACAGAAGTGCCCGACTAAATCAGTGTTTAGGGGATGATATACAAACCGAACGTTGTCGATCATTTCAATCATTGAAACATAAGTATTAGGCCGGGTCGATTTGTGGGGAGGCAAAAAAATCGCCCATTGCTCTATGAAAATAATATTCTAGGGATCAAAATAAGAAACTTTGCCGAAGGAACCATACCTCTGAAACGAATTCTGATGTCCCCCAATTTGGGTCGAACTTTTGGGTAGGGGCAAATTTTGAATTAGAATTGAAATTACCATTTTATTCTTATTACCTCTGAAAGTGAGGAGAACTAAAGCAATAACCACTATGGTATTTCAAAAAAAATAATAAGTGAAGTGACCATTCCAAATCAAAAAGTTTACAATGAATCCACCATCCTCTACACCGCAAGATGAAGCAACTACATCAACAACTATCGAAAACCCAATGAGTCATGTACCCAAGCATGATGTTACTGTTTTTGGTGTGTCTACTGATTTGACTGATCTTAATTTACCAACCCATCTGTATATCTTGAAATATTATTTTTACTTAGGCGAACGTGCTAAAACAGAACAAAAAAAGTTTTCCCATAAATCATTCACTATTCAAGTACGAGATAAGTTGATGGGAATTTGGGAAAAACTTGGTATGGAAATAATGCTGAAAAAAAGTGTATGTAATAAATTGAATCAATTGCTTGACAAGTATCAAGAGCATATCAAGAGAAGAAACAACACCCAACAATTTACAAAGTATGTAAAATCTCTGGAAACAATTTTTTACATTGGAACATGTAAATGCGATTTGAAGGCAGCTCCATGTGCATGCGGCTGGGTTCCCGAACGCCTCAAGGAGTTCATGCACAATCAACATAATCAGAGAAGACTAACAATGAATGCATTTATGATGGAAACTGAAGAGCAAGGAGCAACGTCTATGTCATCAATGCCAACATACCAAGATTCCGATGATTCAACATACGCACCGCCACAAGTTCAAGAAGATATGGATACACACACACCACAAGTTCACAATACACAGAAATGTGACAGATTTGGTGTGCCTGACAGAGTAGCATCAGCATTGGGAACCGCTCTTTTGCAAGATTTTAAAATTAAAGATAAGCATGGGAAACCTCTCATCATGGATAAATCGAAAGTTCGCAGAGAAAAAGAGAAATGCAGACAAGAAGTGCTTCGCAAACGGTTAGATGATACCAATTTGTTAGCGTTTTCATTCGATGGCAGAAAAGATGATACTTTAACGATAGATAAAATTGATGAGAAGTATCATACTAGGATGGTAAAAGAACCTCATCTTGTTATTTTGAGAGAACCCAATTCTGAATTGATTGGTTACGTAAGACTGGAACATGAAACCGCTGAATACAAAACAACCAAATTAAATGGTTTTTTCAACGATAAAAATATATCACTGGATACATTAATTGGAATATGCACTGACGGTGAGCCAACAAACACTGGCCCACACGGTGGAATTATACGACGATTCGAATTGCTGTTAAAAAGACCATTGCATTGGTTTGGTACACTTCAACGAACTTCCGTTTCGGCATTTGTTTGAAGCTTTGGATAAATCAACCAGCACTGGACCAAGATCGGCAACCGGAAAACTGAGCCGTCAAATCGAAACTTGTGAAACTCTTCCGGTAAGTTATTGCTATCACTCATTTATTATAATTGTCAACCATTTTTAATTATTTTATTATTATATATTTTTAGGTGGTGGACGGCTTCCAGAAAATTTAGTTGCAAAATATGCCCCTTGCTCCAGAAAAAAAAAAGAATTTTCAACCGATTCGAAGTACTTATACGACATGGCCCATGCAATTTCTAGCGGCGTGGTTCTGGTGGATCTGGCTAACATCAAACCAGGGAAAATTGTACATTCTCGGTGGCTAACAAAGGCCGCTAGATTATTGCGATTATATGTGACAACGGAAAATCCAGATGCAAATTTAAGAATTCTGGTTGAATTTATAATTAAATGTTATGTGCCAATGTACTTCAATATCAAGTATTACAGCTCTGTCGTGTACGGCAGTGCATTATTTTTCAAGTTCATTGGTGACCAATCAACAACGATTTCTAGAACCTCGCTTACGCAAAATTGTCAATCAAGTAATTAAAGATAATTCATATTATGCGCATTCGGAAAATATTTGTTATCAATGTTGTTTGATGATAGGAAAGAAAAGCGCGACTCTGCCATCAAGAAAATTCTACGCTATCGAACCGATGTTGACGAGCAAATGGAATTTGAGTTTATAAAAAATCAGATATAAACTTTAATTGCACAAGTTATACGGAAATGATCAATTTGAATGACATAAATATCGTATTTGAACCACCATTCTCGCGAAGCATTCCGTACGATACATTGAAAGAATATTTAAATCAAGATGATCCACCGTTTAATGATCCAAAAATTCCATCACACATACAAGGAACGGAACGACATGTTCAATTGCTAGCTAGCGTTTCCAAACGGGTTATACCGGAAATTGTAGAGGCTGTTATGGCGACGACATTAGAGAGCCGTGGGAAATTGTCCAGACTTGAAAGTAAAAAAGACTTCAAACAATAATTTTTTTTTAGTTTCTTTTCTATAACTCACTTAAATTAATTTTTTCATTTACATATGTTCTGACTAAATAAATTTCTTAAGAGAAAAGATAGATATTATTGTAAATAAATAAATAAAAAAAAAGAAAAAAAACATAGCCATTTAGCTGATTTTTTCATATAAAGGCCAAAAATGGTGATTTTTTGAAATGATTGTATGGGGAACCCCCCAGGGGAGTTCCAGAGGGTGTGCCACTGGCATGGGTGGATCGGCCGTCCAAAGTTAGTGGGGGTCGGTCATACATTTGGACTCGATTGGACCACTCTAAATGGGTCAAAGTGGGATTTTTCAAAATTTGCCCGACCCAAAAGTTCGACCCAAATTGGGGGACATCAAAATTCGTTTCAGAGGTATGGTTCCTTCGGCAAAGTTTCTTATTTTGATCCCTAGAATACGATTTTTGCAGAGCAATGAGCGATTTTTAAATCGACCCGCCCTAATAAGTATGCATCACTTCGGGTATTTTCTGCTGGAACGAACGTTCATAAACAAATCAGGTATAAGCCGATCGCTAGTGATACAAAGTCTCTATTACTATGTTCGGACGGACATGGAAAACATTTTGAAAACACATTTGTATGTTGTGGAATGTAAGTCGTTCGGACCGACAATGTGTGTTTTCGATGAGTTTTCACTGACAACTATCAATACGGGGATCCTCTTGCTCTTTCAAGATGACACAAAATGCAAAAACCGAAATATGCAAGGCCAAGAGAGCACCCATTGCGAATCTAGTGATATATGACGGCACGAAAATAAATATGGGTTTTGGTCTGACATATTTTATAGCCAGTGCAAATAAATTTTCGCGTGTGTTTGTTGTGCCGCTGCACCAAGAAGAAAATTCTGCAATTGGTGCACCGTGCAAGGGTTTTGTAAGAATAAGAGAATCCCCTTAACAGTGAGCAGCTGTATTTGTATATGGAATGTAAACAAATATCAAGTGACAATTTAGGGCCGGCAAAATATGTCTTCCAAAAAAATCGATTAACCTAGAGCAGGCACCGATTATATTGAGTAGAATGTAAGTTTTCAAGTACGAAAACACAAGTTTTCGTGCGAAAACCAGTTTTTCCCACGAAAACATGTTTTCAGTGTCGGTCCGAACATAGTATATCGCTGATTTGAAGAAAACAGTTCGCTCCGTGTACATGAACTGAACTGGCAGAATCAGACAGAGTAACGGATCAGTACTTAAGTATAAACAAAAATTTATTACTCGTTGCAGTTCTCTGTTATGTACTATAATAAACATTCTTTCAACTTTTGGAATCGAGCGTTTCTTCTAGAAAGGGAACAGAGTGGGACGTTTTTCTCAAATTGGTGTTTTTCAAAACAGTTTCCCCTCTCAAAGGAAGAGTTTTAAAGATAAAACAAAAAAGCTTCCATTGCGCGATAGTGACTTTTCTACAAATTAATCTTTTTGAAATTTTTGCTTTAGACCAAAATTGCGGCCGCAATCGTGGACATCGTGCAGAGCCTTTTTCTTATGTGTCATTTCATTTATTTAACTATTGTACACCCAATAAATAAACATAAAGAATTAATTTTGTATTCGTCATCAACGCAGTTATTTATACAAAAAATCGCGAAAATCACTGATTTTTCGGAGGATCACACTGAGACGATCCCTTTATGATGTAACAACATCTTCACAGTCTCTACACATAAATATATATGCTTATTGTTATAGTGAATAACAGTGCAGGAATAGAGCAAAAGAGGGCGCTTCTCACGCTCTATATCTAATCATATGGTAATGTTCAACATTCATCGAATGTAATTGCAAAATCGACTGCTAAAACTTTTGTCAGCTATTACGCACTCATCTCAAATTATGATTCAACCTTTTCTTGTTCAGTTACAACTATCGCTATAATTCATATATGTATATGTGTATGTAAACAACAACCACTGTACCCTGCTAGTAGCTACATACATATGTGATTTTATTTCGTATTTTTGAAGTAAAAAATGTTCAAATGATTCTTACATAAATTTTGAACACATGCTTATGTTTTGAAATATATATTTTTTTGTTTATGAATTGTTTTGGCTTTTAACATAAAACGATAGAAAGTAGCCTATGCTCTTTCTGAGGTTCCAAGCTACCTCATCACTAATTTTCAGTCAAATCGGTTTAGCCGTTCCTGATTTATAAATATAGACATAAATTGCGAAATCGAGGGTGATTTTGCAAAACAGTCCGCCGTTAGGACCTTCTTCAGGACTAAAGGGATACCCGAGCAAATTTTCACGCCTTTCCATGCTGTAGTTCGGGCGTAATACGCGGACATACAAAAAAGTTGTTTCATTTTTATATATAAGATTACTATAGGAACATACATATTTCTCAAATAATTTCGTAATAGTTTTATTAAAATGAGAGACACTCAATTCAATATTTCCGTTATAGTCAGCCGTATAAAGTTCCCTATTCAATTTTTCAAAGTTAGCTTTTACAAATCGATCGATCACTTTGCACAACAGCTATATGCTATAGTGATTCGGTTTGAACAATTTCTTAGGAAATTTTGGATATTATCTGTCCCAAATTTCGAAGATACGTCGTCAAAAACAAAGTTCCATATATGAATTTAATTTTGATCCTTCAGTTTGTGTGGTAGTTATATGCCATACTGATTCGAGATGGGTAGATCCGACCGATGAGCAGCTGCTTGTCAAACAAGGACGTATGCGAAATTTCAGAGCGATTACTCAATAATTGAGGGCAAACGGGCAAAGCTAAATATCGTCGAATCCTTTATGATTTAAATATTTTATTGGGTTGCCGTTGTTTCCTTCTGGGCGTTATAAACTTAGTAACCCTATTCAGTTTAAAAATATACTCGAGTTCATTCTGCTCTGCTTTCTTCATTTTAACAGATTCATTCTGTTTTCGTATTTACTTTTTGTTTTCAAATCTATTTAATTAGTACAAAAACATTTTATTGTGCACTATTGTGCCGTTGCGCCGAGCTCTTATGGGAAGTACCAAATTGAAAATTAATTAGGATTTATACCGATGTACAGTTATTAAAAGAAAGTGTAGAAAACTTGTTTATTACATCGTTGGTTTTATTTCAAACTTTGCTAAGTGATATAATGGAACAATTTGTATTTTTTAAATGGCATTTATTTCTCTTAGAAAGTTGTGGAAAGAAAACAAAAACAAAATTCCTACAACAACAAAATTATGAACAGAAAGTTAAAATACTTCATATTTCTGGTGTCAAATGGTGGTGGTTCGGCGATGATGCTCACAAACGCCGGACTTCAACCTCATCGAGCATTTATGTGAGCATCTGGACAGACATCAGAAAAAGGACAATCAGCAGAAAAAACATGGTCAAAGGTGTTATTGCAGAAGAAAGACAAAAAAGTTTACGCAAAGTAAAAGTAAGTAAGTAAGTGTAAGTATCTTCTCAATTCAATGCCGCGTCAAGTACAAGTCATAAATAGAGCAAATGAAAAGCATACAAAGTATTCAAAATACGTTTCCATCACTCATTATTCTTTTGTACACTTTCTTCTGACTCCAGAAATATGCACTATTTCCAGTGTTCTGTTAGTAACTTTTGTTGTTGTTCGAATTTTGCTTTTGTTTTTCCATCAATTTTAAGAGTACTAAATACCATTTTAAAAAATATAAATTGTTACATTATATGTTCATACAGATACCATTTATAATTATTTAAATTCGGATTCACTTCAGTTATGGCTGATGTAGTTGAAGTTTTGGTTGCTGAGATTATTATTTGTAAACACGTTATTCACGTATTAGATACAAGGAATAAAATAAACTACTCATGCGCCTACCCGGCTATTAGTTGCAATGACACAAGGTCGCCCATTGCTCCATTGCCGACTTTCATGCTACCAATTTATTTTGTCCTCAAATGTGTGTATATTTCATGCTGCATATTTTTAGGATAAACTAATCTTGTAGTTTATTTTTCTCGCTTAACGGTCTTAAGGCATCCATACGCATATGCTATTAAACGTACTCTGTCTGCATTAATATATATATGTACATTACATATTCACATTTTTATGCACTATGAATAACACTCAATTTGCACACAAATAACACACAAATAACACACGTTGCATATTACGAACTATTTGTAATATATTGAGAACTCTAAAACACATATCACTTTTAGGCTTACGAAGTTTCCTTCTGTAACCATTTAATTATTCCTCGTATTATTAGATTTTCACACATTTTTTTTTGACTCTGGTCTTGATAATCTAATCTAAATGCTTCTAGTGTGAAATAAAGAAACATTCATTAGCTTCTAAACATAAAAAAATATTGTAATATACCGTGCACGTGATGCAAAGTGGTGCTGCAGCAAATAGACCCCTACTAAGTGAACATCAAATTATATATACATATCTATGGGTTTACACAAATACAAACGCACTCATGGCAAGCAAACAACCCTCTTAAATTTCACAAAAGATAATAATAATACTTACTACCACCCTACTAAATCTTACCAACCAATACACACCAACTCACTGATGTGTTTATATCATAAGCATTGGAAATAAAAGTTCAAAATATTGAAAAATAACTTACTACCTTTTCTCGTTCTTCCTTCTTTACTTTACCAATCATGTTATTGAACATAAAATAATTTTTCGACCTATCCTGTTTACACAAGAATGATAGAGAAAGAGATTACGCAATGCGCATGTTTGCTTTCAGTCAGCTGTTCTTGCTGACGTCACGGTTGACTTATTATTCGCCCGCGCTTTTGAAAGTGAATTCGAATTGTGTTTTCAAGTATTGTATTAATTGTGAAATTTTATATTTTTTAAAATGCATTGCACAGTGTTGGGATGCAATAATAATAGTGGTAAAAATTAATGGAGATTTTTCCATTTCCCTAAAGTGAGGGAACGCTTGCTCGCCTACGGTTTGGCTTTGAACAAGCAAAATAATGTACTGGAAGCTGGTTTCATCAATGAGAGTCATTGGTAAAAATTGTTTGCTTCCATTTCAAATAGGTAATACTCAAGCTATATATTTAGATAAGTTGATTTTCTACAGTTTTTTATTTTACTCATGATTTACAGGTAAACTCTAAAGCAATAATGCTTTGAAATTGCTGCTGGATGACTTAGGAAAATTGGAAAATTTTTTTGGCGTAATCAGGTCAAAAGGCGGTCACCCTGACAAGCAAGAATCGAAATGTAGGCTGCGTTCTTATATACTTGGTCACAACGAAAGAGCGATCACAGATGAAGGAATTGTTGAAGTCGACAACACACCAAATTTGGAAGGGAATTACTATCTTTAACCGGTAATTACCGAAATATCAAACGTACATAGTATTATAAACCTAAAACTACAGAAAACATTCTTATATAAAAATGTATTGATGTTAACAAATGCAAATATGGACTTACACACATACAAACTAAGTATTTGCATACTAACCACTGTTTCTTATCTTAATAATAATAATAATAATAATAACTAACAATTTGTTCCATTTATTGGCACGATTCCGATTACTTTGGCGGAGGGGTAAAAAACCGAATTTCCGTATAAATGGGGTATGTACGGATAGGGGAGCTTCCCCAGAGAAGGAATATCCAAAAATAATGTAAAAATAACTAATATTTTTTAAAATATTTACGTTTAAAAATTCAAAAATTTGCACTAGGAACACATGTTATTTCTCTATGTATGGGTCATGCTATACCTTTTTGGAAAGCTCATTTCATGCGCTAACACGTGTTTGATTGATTGTCGTTTCTTTTAAGTCGCTCGTGAGTTATAACGTCGCAAGCATGGAGCAAAATAAAGAGAAAATACGGCATATTTTACAGTACTGTTACGATAAAGGCAAAAATGCATCTCAAGCCGCCAATAAAATTTGTACAGTTTATGGACCCGATACAGTTTCCATTTCTACCGCACAACGATGGTTTCAACGTTTTCGTTCTGGTGTAGAGGTGGTTGAAGATGCGCCACGCTCCGGAAGGCCTGTCGTCGAAAATTGCGATAAAATCGCTGAATTGGTCGAAAGAGACCGGCATAGTAGTCATCAAACCGTTATAAACCATTTGAAGAAGCTTGGAGTCACTAAGAAGCTCGATGTATGGTTGCCACACTAATTGATTCAATAAAAATACCGCAAGACTTTTTTGACAACCGATTATGTACTACTGTACCCAAAAAATAAGGTGACATTGTATATATTTTGAAAATTCTTTATTTATTCTTCCAAATCAATTTCATCCCCTTCAAAATAATCCCCTCCCGATGCAATGCACTTATGCCAACGGATTTTCCAATCTTCAAAACACTGGTTGTAGTCACTTTCCGGGATGGCCTTCAGTTCAGTCTTCGCTGCGGCTTGAATCTCCTCTATCGTATAAAAACGGTGTCCCCGGAGCGGACTTTTGAGCTTGGTGAACAGCCAGAAGTCGCACTGCGCCAGATAAGGTGAATACGGTGGTTGCGGAACGATAAGAGGGCAGTATGGGATGGTGCATTATCGTGGTGTAAAAACCAAGAATTGTTTTTCCACAATTCCGACTTTTTTAGGCGGATAGCGTTACGCAAACGACGCATAACGTTCAAATAATATTCCATTTTGACTGTTTGATCGGTTGGAAGGAATTCATAATGCACAACACCACGATAATCGAAGAAAACAGTCAACATGACCTTGATTTTTAAGCGACTTTGGCGCGATTTTTTTGGTCTCGGCTCTCTTTTGGCACGATATTCGCTCGATGGATCGGTTGTTTCGGGGTCGTAAGCATAGATCCAAGTCTCGTCGCCAGTTATAATGCATTTCGTGACACCCTGGTAGTCAGAAAGCATCGTTTCACACACTTCAACGCTACGCCTTTTTTCCAAAAAATTCAATGTTTTCGGTACCAGTCAAAATTTGACGCGCTTGAGGCCCAAAACATCCTTCAAAATGGTATTGGCTGAGCCTTTCGATATGCCAACTTCATCAGCAAGGTCTCAAATTGTTAATCGACGTTTTTTCAACACCAAATCTTTAATTTGTTGAACGTGAGCTTCGTCGGTTGAGGTTGATGGTCGCCCTGGACGCTCTTCGTCTTCGACATGTTCACGGCCGGCTTGGAACTCACTATACGACTTGTAAACATTTTTTTAGACATAGCCTCATCACCAAAGGCTTTCTGCACCATCCTCTACGTATCCGCAGCAGAAAATTGATTCCGTAAGCAAAATTTAACGCAAATTCTTTGCTCAACAAATTTCGACATCACAAAAAACTCACTTTTAGCAGCTCACAAAACGAGACGTATCTCAAACACTAATAAATATTTTGACATGAAATTTGACATAAATGTGACTAACAGTACTAACAACCTAAAAAAAAAATAATAATTCTCCAAATCCTACGACGCACGCATTTCAAATTCAAATTTTTTTTTTTATTTAAAACATTTTTAGAACTTTAACAATGTTTGATATCACTACAACTAGTTTCAAAACTAACGAGCAGTTTGATTTGAATAACTTAAGAACAAATTACATAGAAATTAATAGTAATATTCATACATAGATGGTAAATAATTAATTCCTTTATATTTTAGCTTCCAACTAAGCTAAGCGGCATGTGTCTAAAAGAAGATTTCTCGCCTCCTCGTTCGCATGTACTTTAAGCCTTTTGTAGTGGGCATCTGCCTGACTCCTTATTTCTTCGGCGACCGTATTCATCCTTAGGTCTCGATGAATATCCGCTTTTTTGCAGCACCAGGGAGCATTTACAATGCCTTTTAGTACCTTGTTTTGAAAACGTTGTATAATATTAATACTGCCATCATTGGCACACCCCACAGTTTCGTACCATATGACCATACCGGCTTGATTATTTGTTTATAAAGAAGTAATTTGTTGTATATGGACAGGTTTGACCTTCGCCCAATTAGCCATTTCATTTTCGACAATTTCAGATTAAGTTCAATCCTGTTTATTTTCATATGCTCTTTCCAACGTAATCTAGCATCAAGCGCGATGCCAAGATATTTAGCTGTATTTGCGTATGGTATGCAGACATCTAGAATACTTATAGGTTGATAAGTGATTCTTTTGTTTGTAAAATTTACATGAACCGATTTGCCACCGTTTAGTTTTTTTCTCCATTTTTTAGTCCAACTTACTATAGAGTTGATCGCATGTTTCAGGTTTAGCGCAGCTTTTTCTGCTGTTTTTTCGACGCATAGTATTGCGGTGTCATTAGCAAAAGTGGCAGTCCTACTGTTTGGTGCTAACGGTAAGTCTCTTGTATACAGAATATATAAAAGTGGACCTAAGATACTTCCCTGAGGAACTCCTGCTTCAATTTCTTTAAGTTTGGAGAATTCATTTCCTTGTTTTACATGGAAGAATCTCATGGTGATATACGATTCTAAAAGAGCACAATACTCAACCGGAAGACATGATTTTAGTTTTTGCATAAGGCCTTCGTGCCATACCTTGTCAAACGCTGGTGCAATGTCAAGGAATACAGCTGAGCATACGTTTCCCTCCTCCAGGGATTTTTCTATTTCTGATGTTATTCTGTGAATTTGTTCTATTGTTGAATGCTTATTTCTAAAACCAAACTAATGCGATGGGATTAACCGCTTTTCGTCGATTGTAGATTTTAATCTTAGATAAATTAATTTTTCAAAAAGCTTTGAGATTTGTGGAAGTAGTGAAATTGGTCTATATGACGAGACTACGTGAGGATCCTTTCCTGGCTTAGGAATCATAACAACTTCGGCAACTTTCAAAAGGCTTGGAAAATGTGTCAGACGGATTGCTGTATTGTAAAGATAGGTAAGCTTCCGTAAACATTTGTATAGTAACTGCTTTAACACTTTAGCTGTAATTAACTTTGAACTTTTTAATTTCACTTTTAAGTTCACAAATGGTGATTGCTGGGATTGTTGCATGATCTTGTTGAATACTACTGAGGAACGCGATTTCACTATCCTCGTTTGGACGAAAAGTTTCAGCTAGGTGTTTTGCAAATGCATTAGCTTTAGCACAATCACTTCTAGCCCATGTATTGGGAGCAACTTTTAGTGGTGCAATGTGACTTATTGGACGTTTTAGATACTTTGTACTTTTCCAGAGGCAGTAATCATCTTTTTGTCAGCGGATAGTTGAGATAAATATTTATTAATTGAGTCATTCTTAATATGAGCAATTTCTCGTTTTAATTCTCCTGTTGAGAGGTGAGCGGGTTTGTTGCCATTTCCGTCGTAACTTTCTTTTCTTAGTTAGAAGGATTTTTATTTCTTTTGGGTAATTTGAACCTATAATTTTCCGCTTTATATCCGGAGTATTATCCCAAGCTGCTTGTTGAATTTCTTTCGTAAATGTGTTAACTTCTAACTTTAGTTGTTCAATTGTTGTGATTTTCAGACACTTTATTGTCTGAAGTATTTGTTTGAACGAAGTCCAGTCCGTATTTTTGTTGTATAACTTCAGACTAGTATCTCTTTTGTTTCACTTACTGTTAAATATAATGGGGAGTGATCAGAGCTTAGATCTATTCCACCATCTATTTTTATGAAAATTCGACATATTTTCCTGGTTATAAAGAAGTCTATAACATCTGGTATTTTGTTGGTGCCCGTTGGCCAATAAGTTGGTGTTCCGGTCGATACAAACTCACACCTAAGTCTCGCCCTTTAGCTGTCGTTAGGCGCGATCCCCAGTAAACATGCTTAGCGTTAAAGTCGCCGCCCATAATAAATTTGTGTTTGTGCATATTGAGAAGTTCTTTATATTCTTCAACGAGGATTTTGTATCGCGGCGGGCAATATATTGCAGTAATTGACAGGGGTTGGTGTATTGCTTTTAATGTAATACTTGTGGTTTGAATATTGTGCGTACTGATTTTTCTATCCTCATAATGTTTAATGCTGTTTTTAACAATAACAGCAGTGCCTCCCCTCGCACAATTACTAGGGTGGATTGTATGATAGATATCGTAATTTTGGAAAGTTATATGGCTGTGTCTCGTAAAATGAGTTTCGGATATTAGACATACATCTATTTTCTCTTTTTGTAAAATAAATAGAAGCTCTTCTTGGTGCTTTAATAGTCCATTTGCATTCCATGTCATAACTCGGAATGATGAATGGTGCATGCCTTAAATTTTGTTTTATTTTTTTCGATGTTATCCAAACGGCTGCACAGATCGTTATTGAATTTTTCTTGTTTATTTAACTTCTCAAGGATTTGAGTTAGTAGGTCTCCGGTAGTCGTTGTGTTTTGTTTTTCGTTCACCACGTTTGAGTTGTTTTTCAATACTTCAGAAAAAGTGGGCTTACTCGTCTGTACACGATTCTGCTTGTTGACAGTACTTTTATTACCGACGGGTAGATTAGTTGATGTACTGGGCAAATTTGAGGAAACTTTTTGTTTCTTCAAGGCTTTGTTTCGAATACTTTGAAGCTCCTTGACAACAATACATCCTCTGTAGTTTGCCGGATGGCTTTCGCCACAGTTACAGCATTTTGATTTTTCTGAGTTTGTTTTTTGGCACTCGATGGTTTTGTGCTTACCACCACATTTAACGCACTTTGACATTTTGCCACAGAAGTTCTTGGTGTGTCCAAATGCCTGGGAGTTTTTACATTGTGGAATAAGTTTAGAATTCCTAACAGGCTCGATGAGAACAACGCCACGAATGGTGGAGGTTTTTAATCATAACCTTTATTGGACGCGTTTGTTTATCTCCAAAGGAATACCATGAAGCTCCCGACGCAGACAACATTTTTGTCACTGATCTGTAGTCATCACTTGATGTAACGCTTATCTTATGAATGTCGTTATTTAATAGTTTAAATACAAATGAACCCTTAGTATTATCTTTAATTAGGTTATTTAGTTCTTTATAATAAGAGATATTCGAAATCATAATAGGTGGAGGCCGCGGTTCAAATTTCGGCTTTTCATTTTTAACTGTGTAGTTTTCACCGCTCGATGAAAAAGAATTTTCTTTTAAGATCACTTCTGGTGAAGCTTCGGCCTTACGTTTTTTACTAGGCCTTTTATTTTTCTTCAAAATCCAGTCTGTTTCCATAGCTAATTCTTCTTCATCAGTTTCGTATTGAGATTGACTATAATTAGGCACAAGTGGACGATTATTTTGTTCTTTAAGCTTTTGATTTTCGCTTTTTAATTGTTCGCATAATTGTTCAAAATCTCTCAATTTTTGTTTCAATTCATCTATTTCGGAAATTTTTCGGTTGGCTTGTTGTTATTTCCTGACCCCCTCCAGGGTGCGGGGTACGAAGCATAATCCAGCTATATGTTATATGTTTAACTATTGTACAAGGCAGGGATGGGCACATTAGCCCTCAGTGGCATTTTGAACGAGCGGGCACGAGTGCACATTTTGAGGGCTAGGTGTGGGGATCACCGCGGGCAAACATGAAGAGGGAAGTGAGAGCAACGTAGTTTACCACTCCATATTTATAAATGAGAGCAACGTATTTTCCCACACCATGTTTACAAATGAGAGCACGCACATATATGAGAAGTTGCACTGGGGGTAATAACTGTAAAATTCCCCATCAATTTTAAGTTTCTTTGTAACTACTATAAATTTATAAAATGTAAGACAAATAACAAAAAGTATAATAAATATTTGATTTTAGTAATTATTTTTTTAATATGTCTTTGTATCAGCATTTAATTTTGTTTATTTGAAATAATAAATTATATGTTTGGCTTAATCTCATTTGCTATAGCTACACGCATTATTGTACCAAAATTTAAATCAGATAACCTACTTCTTATTTTAGATATAATTTTCGAAGCAAAAAGTTTCAAACCAGGTTATTTCTTTAACCGTAGATCGAACTTTAAAAAAACTTCATAACTCCAGCTATGTATCAATTTTGATACATACTACAGTTCATAGGAAAAAAGTAGTTATAACTTTAAAGTTTTAATTCATTTACTTTTATTGATAAATTTCAGGCAAATGTAATTAAAATAATTACATGCTTATGTGTTATGAATGCAATCTATGCAAATATTTTTGGCATGTCTGTCGTTGCAGCACGGCTTTTTACATAAGAAGCAGAATGACGATGTCCACTTATTTTTATGTTCTCCAGAATGATAGCATTTTTGACACCTTGCGCGGTTTTTTTCGAAGACTTATCATTCTTTTGTTTTTTTGATGGGCCAGCATCATTATCACTAGTGTCAGGAATATTCTGGGATGACAGTTTGGAAAGCAGCGCCAAAGATAATTCGTTCCTTGGGCCTTTATTTCGTTTTTCCTATAGGGCTTTGCCAGTGAAATTGCTAACTCATGCAGGAAACATTTACGTTTTGTGTGCTTTTGAGTTTGCTTCCAATTCGGATAAATATCGTTATACAAAATATACGAATTCAAAGCAGAAATATCGATTATGTTGGAAAATACCGCCATAGTCCAACGATTATTTTTACGTTTGCAAGAGTAACAACTCAGCATTTTGTCAACCGTGTCCACGCCTCCCTTCTTCTTCTTCTTTACAGGCGTAGACACCGCTTACGCGATTATAGCCGAGTCAACAACAGCGCGCCACTCGTTTCTTCTCTTCGCTACGTGGCGCCAATTGGATATTCCAAGCGAAGCCAGGTCCCTCTCCACTTGGTCCTTCCAACGGAGTGGAGGTCTTCCTCTTCCTCTGCTTCCCGCGGCGGGTACTGTGTCGAATACTTTCAGAGCTGGAGTGTTTTCATCCATCCGGACAACATGACCTAGCCAGCGTAGCCGCTGTCTTTTAATTCGCTGAACTATGTCAATGTCGTCGTATATCTCGTACAGCTCATCGTTCCATCGAATGCGATATTCGCCATGGTCAATGCCCAAAGTACCATAAATCTTTCGCAGAACCTTTCTCTCGAAAACTCCCAAAGTCGACTCATCCGTTGTTGACATCGTCCAAGCCTCTGCACCATATAGCAGGACGGGAATTATAGAGTTTGGTTTTTGTTTGTCGAGAGAGGACTTTGCTTCTCAATTGCCTACTTAGTCCAAAGTAGCACCTGTTGGCAAGAGTTATCCTGCGTTGGATTTCTAGGCTGACATTGTTGGTGGTGTTTACGCTGGTTCCAAGATAGACGAAATTATCTACAACTTCAAAGTTATGACTGTCAACAGTGACGTGAGTGCCAAGTCGCGAGTGCGACGACTGTTTGTTTGATGACAGGAGATATTTCGTCTTGCCCTCGTTCACTGCCAGACCCATTTCTTTTGCTTCCTTGTCCAGTCTGGAGAAAGCAGAACTAACGGCGCGGGTGTTGAGGCCGATGATATCAATATCATCGGCATACGCCAACAGTTGTACACTCTTATAGAAGATGGTACCTTCTCTGTTGAGTTCTGCAGCTCGAACTATTTTCTCCAGAAGCAGGTTGAAAAAGTCGCACGATAGGGAATCGCCTTGTCTGAAACCTCGTTTGGTATCGAACGGCTCGGAGAGGTCCTTCCCGATTCTGACGGAGCTTTTCGTGTTGCTCAACGTCAGCTTACACAGCCGTATTAGTTTTGCGGGGATACCAAATTCAGACATCGCGGCATAAAGGCAGCTCCTTTTCGTGCTGTCGAAAGCAGCTTTGAAATCGACGAAGAGGTGGTGTGTGTCGATTCTCCTTTCACGGGTATTTTCCAAGATTTGGCGCATCGTGAATATCTGGTCGGTTGTTGATTTACCAGGTCTAAAGCCACACTGATAAGGTCCAATCAGTTTGTTGACGGTGGGCTTTAATCTTTCACACAATACGCTCGACAGAACCTTATATGCGATGTTGAGGAGGCTAATCCCACGGTAGTTGGCGCAGACTGTGGGGTCTCCTTTTTTATGGATTGGGCATAGCACACTTAAATTCCAATCGTTGGGCATACTTTCGTCCGACCATATTTTACAAAGAAGCTGATGCATGCACCTTATCAGCTCTTCGCCGCCGTGTTTGAAAAGCTCGGCCGGCAATCCATCGGCCCCTGCCGCTTTGTTGTTTTTCAGACGGGCAATTGCTTTTCGAACTTCTTCATGGTCGGGCAATGGAACGTCTGCTCCATCGTCATCGATTGGGGTATCGGGTTCGCTTCCTCCTGGTGTTGTGCGTGCACTGGCATTCAGCAGGCTGGAGAAGTGTTCCCTCCATAATTTAAGTATGCTCTGGGCATCGGTGGCTAGATCACCTTGGGGGGTTCTACAAGAGTATGCTCCGGTCTTGAAACCTTCTGCAAGCCGCCGCATCTTTTCGTAGAATTTTCGAGCATTACCCCTGTCGGCCAGCTTATCAAGCTCTTCGTACTCACGCATTTCGGCCTCTTTCTTTTTCTGTCTACAAATGCGTCTCGCTTCCCTCTTCAACTCTCGGTATCTATCCCATCCCGCACGTGTTGTGGTCGATCGTAACGTTTCGAGGTAGGCAGCCTGTTTTCTCTCCGCTGCGACACGGCACTCCTCGTCGTACCAGCTGTTCTTTTGCGCTTTCCGAAAACCAATGGTTTCGGTTGCAGCTGTACGTAAGGAGTTTGAAATGCCGTCCCACAGTTCCCTTATACCGAGTTGTTGACGAGTGTTCTCAGAGAGCAGGAGTGCAAGCCGAGTAGAAAAACGTTCGGCTGTCTGTTGTGATTGCAGCTTCTCGACGTCGAACCTTCCTTGTGTTTGTTGGCGTGCGTTTTTTGCTGCACAGAGGCGGGTGCGAATCTTGGCTGCAACAATATAGTGGTCCGAGTCGATATTAGGACCTCGGAGCGCACGCACATCTAAAACACTGGAGACGTGTCTTCCGTCTATCACAACATGATCGATCTGGTTGGTGGTTTTTCGATCCGGAGACAGCCAGGTAGCTTGATGTATCTTCTTATGCTGGAATCTAGTACCATATTTCGGGCCCCGGCGAAATCGATCAGCCTCAACCCATTTGGGGATGTTTCCTCGTGGAGGCTGAATTTACCGACCGTAGTGCCAGAGATACCTTCTTTGCCCACCCTGGCATTGAAGTCGTCAAGCACGATTTTGACATCGTGGCGGGGGCATCTCTCATAAGTGCGCTCCAAGCACTCATAAAAGGCAAGTGACCAACACATCGTTCTTCTCTTCCGTCGGGGCGTGGGCGCAAATCAGCGATATGTTGAAGAACCTCGCTTTGATGCGGATTGTGGCTAGACGTTCATTCTCCGGAGTGTATGAAAGTACTCCGCGACGGAGTCTCTCTCCCACCACGAATCCAACACCAAACTTGCGCTCCTTTATATGGCCACTGTAGTAAATGTCACAAGGACCTACTCGTCTCTGTCCTTGTCCCGTCCATCGCATTTCTTGGACGGCGGTGATGTCAGCCTTTATCTTTACGAGGACATCTACCAGCTGGGCAGCGGCACCTTCCCAATTAAGGGACCGGACATTCCAGGTGCACGCCCTCAAATCATAGTCCTTATTTCGTTTGCCATGGTCGTCATCAAAAGGGGGGTCTCTCATCCGAGGCTGTTTAAACTTTTGCATTGCGGCTGTTTTTTTACGTGGCGGGTCCCAAACCCAGCGCACAACCCTATGCAGGGGGGTGTTTCGCCTTCTCACTTTAGCTCGCCTTCAAACGGATGTTCTTAGGCTACCCAGAGGATACTTGGTCAAAGACCGGAAGTCGTGAGCTGCTTGAGTCATATGTAAAAGAATCGTTTCTGGCCACTCCCACGTGAATGGCGATCAGAGAACTTTCCTCACTTGCGTGAACTTCTACACATGACTCCATCCTCCCTTCGTTGAGTTATAAAAAGAGAAGATTTCGGGCAACTTTTTCGACTCATTCTCAATATTAGGTGCGTGATGCAATGTGCTCATAACAACTGTACATTTGTTCTTATGACTGATATACGAAACGAGAGTGGTATCAGGAGTGAAAGCAAAAGTTGATTCATATCGTGGAACTTTCTTGAAATTCGGTAGCTTTGGAGGAATAGACCTTTTATTTTTGCGCATAGTTCCAACCATTGACATTTGCTTTTGTAATAATTGTTGGCCAAGGCTGTGAGATGAAAAAATTTTCTGTCCTTTCAACCCATCAACTAAATCCAGAACGACTCGTTCTCCTTGATTCCTCTCAGTGTTTCCGGTTACGCCTTTCCCCAAGTATGGTTATATTTTCCATACATAGCACGTGCGTGAATCAACAAGTAGCCAAAATTTCAAACCGTATCTCTCGGGTTTCGATGGAATATACTGGCGAAATTTACAACGACCATGAAATCCTATTAATTGTTCATCCACAGTAACGCAATCATGAGGACTGTAGAATATAGGAAGCTGTTCAGACCACTTTTCCCAAAGGTTTCTGATTGGTGCGAATTTGTCATCATTTCTTTGGCCACGTCGGGTGAGCACATCATCAAAACGAATGATTTTGTGGATATATAAAAATGTTCTCTCAGACATTATTGACCGAAATATAGGACGTCCACAGTATTCCTCAAACAAATCATGCAAAGTTTCATTTTTGGATCTGATAAATATATAGTAAGAAGCATTTACATTTTTTTTAAAGCTCTTCTGTTGCAATACTTACTTATACACACTGGCCAGTAATAATATGCCTAAGTAGGCATGAAATAATTCCTCGTCAATTTCTAGGTGGTTGGATCCATGTAAATACTTTCCGTAGTTGTCCGAATTTTCAATTATAATTTTTGATAGTGAAGATGGAAAAAGTAGCAGAAATGAATCCCGAATGTTATTTACCCGGCTTGATGCAAATCTTGTTACACCTAAAAACCAAGTATCATAATTCTACAACAATTTGGTAAACAATTGTTACCAACCTGGGCGCAAATTGATAACATTTTCTCTCCCCAACCGACCAGTGGCGTAAGGCTCGCTACGCCAAGTAGTACCATCTTTTGCAATATACAATGGATCATCAACTGAACTACTGACAATAATGTCATCCGGTTCACATAAACAGCTTTCAGACGAACTACTTTCAATTTCAGTATCAGGGTCGGAAGCATCTTCATCTTCTTCACTCTCATCCAGTACCTCATTCACCATTTCTTCAAACGTCAAGAACCGTGGACAAGCCATTTTTTCGAAAGCGTACAAGTATTTAACAAAATAACTTAATATTCAAAAAAGAAGCACTTCACCTAATAAAACACAACACAAATATCAAAAATAGCGTCGCAAATGACGTGCACTGCAGCAAAAAACGTTTGAAATGCTATATGTATCAAAATTGATACATAGCTCGAATTATGAAGTTTTTAAATTTCTCATGGCCTACTTGCAAAATGTTTTCAAATTATGGCTTAAAATAACGACAATGCGAAAATAAACAAAGTCACACAGAAGGCGGTATCTAACTTTTTTCTTTCCACAAGTTACGGTACTACAAACATCGAAATGTAACATTTTTGATACAAAGGTCGATTAACGGTTAAACTTCCTTATAAAAAGTAATTTCAATAATAACTTCAATTTATGAACCACTGTTTCTTCAAACACATATGACCAAATGAATCTTATGAGAGCGCAATGCAAATAATTCCCAACAGCCCTTCTACCACCCGCCAATCGTAGAATTTCCAACGACTTGGGGTTTTCCGCAGGGTTGCCAAGCTCGATATACTGTAGTAATTATAGAAATTGTCTTCAATATATTTGAAATTTTCTTAAAATAACTCAAATTCAGAATCGAATGCTATTATTTACAAATATATAAACTAGTTTTAATAGTTTGATTTCAGTTTTGATATTTTATGTTATGAAAAATTATAATTGAAAACTTAGAGGTGTACAAAATTACATATGCGTATTGAGTAATGGCAACATTGTTCGAATGAAAACGAGAACAAAACGCTTGCCGCCCGTACCGAAGTGAGAAGATGTTTCTGCCATTAGCGTTTGTATTCTATTTGTATACTTAGCCACTCTCAATCAATAATGTCATACCGCGCAAATATATTTTTATTTGATGATTCCTTATATTTTTGAAAATATGTGTTCCCTTTCTATAGCGCATATTATTATTTTAATACATTTCCAGAGGCAACTTAGATTTTTAAAATTTAACAAAACAATTATAGAAAAAAACCTCAATTCTTTGAATATTTTGATAAAACAACCAAACTGAAAATATCACAAATCATATATTTATATAAGAATTTTCATTAAATGGAACTGCAATATGTTTAAACACAATATATATAATGGTAACAAGTATCTTTTCTTTTTTATTTATGCAGATATGCATATGTACGTATAAAAGCCCACAACCTGAGATAAGTTTTCCCAATTGTAACTAAAATGAATTTTTACAACTGACATCACCACCATTAACTGATCTATCACATGTACAGTGGTGTGAACAAAATAGGAACAATCATAAGGTGTTGCGAAGTTTTAAAATATGCTGTTTTCTTATTAAATAAAATTGTTTTTAGATACAAGTACAGTATACTCTCGAAAAGTAAATTCTCAGAAAGTAAATAATCGCGGAAAAGTTAATCACCTTTAAGATTACACATGCACCTCGAAAAAGTAAATTTTTTAATTTACTTTTCAGAGAGTGTGATAAAAAATTCGAAACGAAGCAAACAGCGTTTTTTACGATGTTGCAAAAACACTTACTCTCTTGTTTATCGCGTCTTTTTAGTAAATAAACTCTCCTACTTTGAGATATGTACATATGTACTTACCATTTTAGTTCCTCATTTCTTTGTGCTACAATTTTTTTGTTTTGCTATTGCCTTACATATGTATGTACATACCTACATATTTCAATATGTAACGATGCTTCGTTAAAATTCCTTTTTTTTTGCTTTTTTTGCTGAGAATGTAGGTAACGGTAAATAATATTGTATTTGCGCTTTTTATTGAGTATCGCGTCGCTTGTTTTACATGCTGTAGTTATTATTGATGCATCACTTGACAAGAATAGTTATTACGCAAATTTTAAGTCTTAAAAAATTTGTTAAGTTTAAAAATGCATTTAATATTATAAAAACAGATAATTTATGTATATATTTGGAAAAGTAAATTATTCGAAAAAGTAAATTACCCAAAATACCAATCGATTTACTTTTCGAGAGTATGCTGTATAACATATATATATTTTTTCCGAACAGTGATTAAATTTCCAGCATGGAAAGATAAATTAAAATATATATATATTAATGCGAATCTCTAAAACGTGCAAATTATGTTTACCTCTTTTTGTTCACACAACTGTACAATTCCGATATGAAGTAAACTTCCGCTTTTAAATTTGTATACAATGTCAGTATTGCCGCAACCATTCTGCCATGGGTAATATGATACGAGACTCTTTGATTCGAGAGAGAGCTGTCAAAACTCGCATTTTTTATAACATTTGCCAATGATGCCACTGCTGAAAAATATTAGATTTTGTATTTACAATATTATACAAAACACTAAATTAAACACTTCGAAAATGCATACATATATAAATGCTAAAATGCAAAATCATTAATTAATTTACATAAACATTTATTTTGCCAAAATATGTTCGCACAGTTCAATGAAATTTCGTTTCCCACTAATTTCGTCAAGTAAATATAGCGGATTGCTTCTGGCATCCCGCCTTTTCTGATGTCAGCTGATCGAAATTCCCTGATCTCCTTCGCTGTCAAATACTCAGGGAACGCATTTGAAAGAAAAATGAGAGCCAATGCGAGAGTCACGTATCATATTATCCATGATTCTGCGATGAACATTAAGGTGATTTTTTTTCGCAACTTCTTATGCCCTTCCCTCCGTACACTGATATTCCCCTCATCTAGCCCCCGTGCGCACTTTGCTAACTTTTAGGGCAAAAATGTGTCCATCCCTGGTATAAGGGATTATTCGTAGGTAATGGTGAGTTAGTTGGCCAATAGTTAGTAAATATAAATAAATAAATATATATGTATGTGGCAACTACCAGATGAAACGTTTACCAATTTAGGTGTATACTTTTAGGCTAGCCTAGTACAGGTAAGAAAGCTAAACTTAAAGAACGTAAATACAATTTGGTTCTTGTATTAGATAACAATAAAGCTTATACTACGATAGTGACTTTTCCAAATTCCTTTTTGCGGGTCAACCTCCAGGCAGCCTATTACCATTTTTTCTTATTGGACTTTGACCTTACATCTACTGAGAAACTTTTAGCAGGTGCAACAGCCTATCCACTCAATCATCTCACCGCACTTCAACTTCCAGTCGATCTCCGTGAAAAGCACCTTCGTAAACAAACGAGTTGTTTATTTTAATTATTGTCAATATTTAAAATTATTGAATTTATTTCTTTCACACTTAGTTTTTCTCCACTTCTCTCCAGGGATGCCAGATCAATAATCGAATAAATTCAAATGTCACCTTAGTTTTTGAACACAGTAGTATATTCAAATATACACTCTAAGCATTGAAATAAGCTCACATTTCACATTTATTTTGTAATTTTCCAACTAAATTTAGTCATTTAAAAATCACTTGTCAAATTTATGGCTGAATAGTTTAGAGTGCTTATGTTTACGAGGAAAACCAGCATTGCTACACCTTAAAACCAAAAGTGAAGGATTTTTCAGCGTTTCACAGCGTTTTCTTTGTTTGTACTTTCGAGTGATTCTTTTTTCTTTATTAACTATAAAAAAAAACTATAAAGAAGAATTTTCAAGCTAAAATTGATAATATTATAATATTACGAGCGAATAACCGGGCTGACTGAAGTACTTTCGCGTAGTACTCCTTTCTGCGTTAAAAATAAAAAATGTTATAAAGTGGTTATAATTTTTGGTTATCATGCACTCATATTGAAACAAAATTTGAGTTTTCGTTAAAAATTGGATAAATTTGGTTATTATATCTGTCAGCGATTCCCATTTATTTTTGATGATACATTGATTTGTATTTTAGGTGACGATATATATATTATTGTATTTAAAATATGAGTTTGAGTGCATGATAACCAAAAAATATAACTACTTTATATCCAACATTGAAACAAAATTTAAGTTTTCGTTATAAAATGGATAAATTTTGGTTTTATATCTGTCAGCGATTTCCATTTATTTTTGATGATACATTGGTTTGTATTTTAGGCGACGATATACAGTGGCTCCATCGCATAATCGGACAGAAGTTTATCTAATATTAATGTTATATTTAAAATATGAGTTTTGGATATAAAGTGGTTATAGTTTTCGGTTATCATGCACCCATATTGAAACAAAATTTGAGTTTTCGTACTGTACTGTATACTTTACACTTAATTACGTAATATTATTATATAATATTACTAATACATGTATATAATATTACTTATTTGCTTAATAAATTTAAAAAAAAAAATATCCATATGCATGAATAGAGGAATTTTTGCGAAAAAGAGGAATTTCAGCGAATTGCCTTATCATCACATGGCAGCGCTCCATTTCGTCGTAATTTTTGGTAAACAAATGAGGTTCAAACGAGTGTAAAATGTAATTTTTACAATATAGATTTTTTAGGTAAAAAACCTGCTAAAAGTGTAAAATGTGGATTTGTTGAAAAGATTATAGTGTAATTTAAATAATTTGAAGAAAAAAATGTGAATAAAGTGTGTTTATCGTGGTGAAATAGCTTCTTGAAATGTTCGAATTTTGGGAATTTTTGAACTTTAAGGTCGAATATCTCGTAAACTAAGCGTTTGCGGACCCTATAACCCCATACGTGTTTTAATCAGGAGGACTTCCTCTTTCCAACGGTACCTTCAAATCGCGGCGCCAAAGAAATCGGAATTGTGCCCATTTATTTATACGCATGTATGTATGTTTATTATATTTTTGCAGGTAATATTTTTCAACGTGTGTCAGTTGATCAAAATTTCACTGACCCAATTGAAAAAATGATGACTTGGATATTCTCAACAACGACGGATTGAGAATTTTGCAGGGTACATCTGCTACAAACTCGATAAAGACAACCCCGAAGTTTGTGCCAATTCAGAAAATTGTTCGTCGTATACTTGGGTGGACCACCTTTCTGAAGGAGGACTCTCAAAACCAATAGATATGTTGATGGAACATATGAGAGCCTTGAAAGCAGTATTTGACGACGTAAATAGTACTGATTTGCATATATGTACATACATATGTACACATTACGTTCAGAAGCACTTAGATTTAAGTAATTTTGTAAATTGTACCTCGAAAGAAAAATAATTGTTTTTCAGAGCTAGAATGTATTTTAGGAATCGTTCTTTAAATAAAAACTTAATTAAACATATGTACAGCAAAAAAAGAAAATTAAATAAAACAAGAAATTGATACTTGGTTACAAGACATTCAATCTTTTTATTTACATAAATGTATTATATTGGTTGTCAAAAAAGTCTTGCGGTAGTTGGCGCTGAAAGCGCGTAGTTCTAGTTTTATTCGTCGCATCGGGTCATGCTATACCTTTTTGGAAAGCTCATTTCACGCGCTAACACGTGTTTGATTGATTGTCATTTCTTTTAAATCGTTCGTGAGTTATAGCGTCGCAAACATGGAGCAAAATAAAGAGAAAATACGGCATATTTTACAGTACTATTACGATAAAGGCAAAAATGCATCTCAAGCCGCCAATAAAATTTGTGCAGTTTATGGACCCGATACAGTTTCCATTTCCACCGCACAACGATGGTTTCAACGTTTTCGTTCTGGTGTAGAGGTGGTCGAAGATGCGTCTCGCTCCAGAAAGCGTGTCGTCGAAAATTGCGATAAAATCGCTGAATTGGTCGAAAGAGACCGGCATAGTAGTTATCAAACCGTTATAAACCATTTGAAGAAGCTTGGAGTCACTAAGAAGCTCGATGTATGGGTGCCACACGAACTGATTCAATGAAAATACCGCAAGACTTTTTTGATAACCCATTATATGGTTGAAACAAACACAGCAAAGAGACAAAATTAAATAATACAATGAAAATTCAATTAAATGAATATGTAGGTAAATGTTCACTATAAAATATTCACTTATATTCACATCTTTTATTAACATTCACTTATATTGATGTTAACTTTTGATGATATTCATGTTTTTGTATGCCTGCAATACAAAATTGCTTCTTATTGCAAAGAAAAGCAAACAACTGAAAATCAGCTGATTGTACGTTGGTCAAGCGTGACGTAGATGCGCAGAACGAACAAAATTTGAACTCGTCATTGCGCAATCTTTGTTTCTATCAAGTGCTGCACACAATGCTCGCGACACGACATGGCAGCACGGCATTGAACTGAAAATAGCGTTGTGAATCCTACTACATGTACATTTGTGAGAAGGCAGCAGCATACCATTGGCCGGTAGGTACACAAGACAACGCAGTTGTCCATTTTGCATGTACACAATTTCGTTGTGGCCATACTAATACCTTGCACTTCAATGAAATTTTAATATTTTGTTCAAAGGGAATTTTTTTATGCAAAAAATAAGTAAATAGGTAAATTTATTTGTTTTAAATTATCAGTTGTTATTACAAAAGATATAATACAGCTATTTTATGCTTTTATTTGTAAAATAACGTCATGTTTGTTAGAGCTTTGAATAATTTTAAATTTTACATATTAGTGGCATCATCACTCTACCTCATCTCTCTACTGTTAACTCTACTGTCGTTGGCAAATATAAGAATATATTGAAGTTAGCGAGAGCGACAACTGTCAAATAGCAGTGTTCATAAGAACGTGTGTATTTTAATATTTGACAGATGTCGTTTGCGGTCTGTCGCGAGCATTGTGCTCAGCACTTCATTCTTGCTGTTTACATATCGTCATACATATAATATGAACATACAAACATCGCCAGTGTGACCATAAGATATTATAAAATAGGATAGCAATAGAAAGAGTAACCCAGGAAATCAGGGCTAACTCACTCACACTCGAAACACATAGAAAGCAGTACGACATGGCAGCACGGCAGTGAACTCTTAATGACGTCGTGAATCCTGCTCTATGGACGTTTGTAAAAAGACAGCGACATAGCAATGGCCGGCATGTACACAAAACAACGCAGTTGTTCATTTTGTACGTCCACAATTTCGTTGTTGCTGTACTAATACCTTTCACTTCAATGAAATTTTAATATTTTGTTCAAAGTGAAATTTTTTATGCAATAAATAAGTAAATAGATATATATGTTTGTCTTAAATTATCAATTGTTATTGCAAATGATATAGTAGAACTATTTTATGCTTTTATTTGTAAACTAACGTCAGGCTTATTAGAGTTTTAAATAATTAAACTTTTTACATACAGTATAAACTCGGCAACCGCAACCCTCAATACGCGCAACTCCTCGATTCTTGCAACACTCTAAAACATAGCATTGTAACCTTAATAAGTGCAACTACTCACAAATATTGACCTTAATAACTGCAACTTTACATCTAAACATGTTTTGCTTCAGTTCTTTTTTTTGTCGTTTTCTTCTTATGGCATTTTTTTGTTATGTATTTACAAACTGATTGCTATTTTACCATTGCTCTGTCGACTTTGTGGTTTTTGTGTGTGTGTTAAAAGCAATTGTCAACAAATGACTTTCATTATCAGTTCATTTTGCAACACGTCAGTAGTGTTTTATGTGTAAAAGTCATGGTGGTCACAAAAAAAATTAATAAAACTAACAATTAAAGAAAAAACTGAAATTTTGGATAAACTAGAAAGTGGTGTATCGACAAAAGCTCTTTGTATTAATTATAAAGTTCACAAGTCGAAGAAGAAAAAAGCTTGTATACTTAATAAATATGCCACAAATATGGAAGCTGGGCCAGGAAAACGGCAAACCCTAAAATCTTGTGAATACCCAAGAATGGAGAAGGCTCTCTACAAGTGGTTTTCGAAACAAAGGAGTGAAAATGTGCCTATATCCATCGATATCGTCAAAGCAAAAGCTCGCAAACTCCATGAGAAAATATAAAAACAGACAGGATGTTTTCATGCAAGTAATGTTTGGGTATCTAATTTCAAAAAGCGATATGGCCTCTGCCACTTGAAAAATTGTAGAAAGAAGGGCTGACTTCATAAACGCAGTTTGCAATGCAACACTGCAATGCCTAGTGTTCATAATCGCATCAGACACAACCTTGGCAATGCCGCGTGTTCATTATTGCATGACAATGCTTTTTTATGCGCAACATATGTATGCCAAACTTGTGCATTGTTTTCATTTGTGATGCTTTAGTGGCATTTCATGGCGGCAAAAAGTAAACAAAAAACCGAATATAGATTTGTGGTGAAAATGGCGGATTTATGGTAAGTAAAAATGGTTTACTTTAAAGATTGTAGTTTTACTTATGATTTTTTAATATTTTCTGTATATGCATAGTGAAAAAAAGTGGAACCATGGAAATAGATAACACGTTCTCATTCTCCAAGGACGAAAGTACCAGATGTTTTGTTAATATAATGGGCACCCACAAACGAATAAAAAAACGCAACAACACATCTGGGGAAGGCGCAACAAATTGGGAATTTTTCCAAACATTGGATGAAGTTTTCGGCAGCCGCAGTAGTGTCCTTGTGCCTGATGCCATGCTGGAATCTTCCCTTGATTCCTTAATGCAAGATTTAAGTAATGATCCACCCGATAGCCCTCGGTGCTGGACTTAAATGCAACATTACCTAGTACTAGCACTCCAAGAAATAAACTAACAAGAAAAAGCAATGTGTTAGAGTTTTCAAACAAGGAATCGGAAGAAGGTGCCAAAGTTATGAAGAAATTGCTGGACACGGAGGCAGAGAAGCTAGCAGTGGAAAAAGAAAAATTGGTCGAATTGAAAGAAATTCGTACACTGTTCCAGAAAATACTCGACAAATCTTAGAGTTCAAGTTTGTTTTACGTTTAACCTTTATTATTTTTTATTTATTTTTCATATTAAATTTTAAGTGCAAAATGAATTGTTTTTTGCTTATTTTTTTCCTATAAGTGCAAAATGAACTGACTGTTATTTTATATTAATTTTTTCTTTATTGCGTTTAATAAAGTTTAAAAAACAACTATAACTTTAAAGTCCAAACTGTTTTCAATTAGGCATACAATAGCGTGGCCAGTGCATCCCTTTTTGCTTTTGCCTCCCTTTGTCCCGATGTAATCGTATCTTCGACTATTTGGGGCTCAGTATGTGAGTTTTCTTCATCTATTTCATCGACTAAGTAGCCTTCATTTTCAATTATTATATTATGAACAATCATGCATGCCATTGTAATTAATTTTGGCATATATGGACGTTGAGCTTCGATGTATTTGAGAATTCTAAATTTTTTTTTAAAACACCAAATGCCTGTTCCACAACAACACGAGTTGAAGACAGAATCGCATTGTATTTTGACTGCATTGGTGTTAAGAACCCGTTATCACGATAGGGAACCATAAGGAACAATTCTAATGGATACCCTCTATCGCCCAACAAATGGTAATTAGAACAGATTTTAATCTTCTTGCTAATTATAGCTTTCCTGACAGAGCTCCTTTGCCAAACTGATGCGTCGTGGCATGCATCTGGACAGCCGATAAATGCATCTATAAACCTCATTCGACTATCTACAATAGCCTGAAAAAAATATTTCCAGTTAATAATTATTATCATGCAAAAAAGTTAATTTTTTACCCGTGTAATGATTGAATACGTTCCTTTTCGGTTGTGATAGCTGATTTCATCCTTGATTGGCTTCGAAATTGGAATATAAGTTCCGTCGATGCATCCAATTACAAAAGGAAAAGGATTATACCGCAGGTTTGTAAATTCTTCATTTACTTGTTTTTGTTCCGCTGCAGTTTTGGGAAATTTGATTACATCTCCCTTCAAGCGGCAAATCATTTTAATTATTTTCAGAAACACCTTCTGCTGCTTGATTCTCTATTATCAGCCAATTCTGAGGCTGTTTTCAAAAGAATACAGCAATGTTCCTGCACATGCATTTAAAAAAACTTTTTTGTCGAATATGTTAATGTTAGTGATGCAAGGTACCAATCTTTTGCGCGTTCATAAATGCAGTAAAATGCCAACAATTTATTTGGCAAAGCAGTGTTGCCACGCAATATTGCTTTGCATTATAAATGAATTTCTTTGCAGTGTTGCATTGCAAACTGTGTTTATGAAGTCAGCCAAGCTTTCCAATGAGGCAGCGACCCATTTGTAATACGTTTTCGAAATAAAATCAAGGAGCTTGATCTTTCTGCAGAACAAATTTATAATGCCGACGAGTCCGGATAATTTTTAGGCAGATACCAGATAAAACGTTGGTGAGCTTCAAGGAACCATCTGCCCCTGGTCGGAAAGTTAGTAAGTAGAGAATAAGATTTCTTGCATGTACAAATGCTGCGGATACGCACAAAGTTAAGCTCTTTGTCATTGAAAAAGCAAAAAACCCTAGAGCATTCAAAAATTTTCAAAAAATGCCCGTTGTCTACAAGGCTAACAAGAACTCGTGGATGACTTATTTGTTTTTCGAAGACTGGTTTCATTATACGTTTGTTCCCGAGATGAGAAATTTATTTGTATTTTTTTGGATTGTTATAGAAATGCGAATTTCTAGAATCCAAGAGAAATCCCAAAAAAGCCCTATTGGTCTTGGATAACGCCCCGTGTCATCCTAAAAACAATGAGATGAAAGTGATAATGGAATTATAACCGTTATGTGTCTTCCACCTATATGTACCGCGACTCTCCAACCAATGGACCAAAACGTTATTAACTTAACAAAAGTCTATTACAAAAAAAGTCTCTTGGCGCATTTAATAGGGTATAAAACCACTCATCTGGAAGAAAAAGTAAAGAAATTCAAATTAAGACATGCTATTTGTCTTCTTGCAAGTTCATGGGAAAAAGTGTCAGCAAGCTCCATTCACAAGTGCTGGAATATGTTAATGAAACCAGATGTTGAGTGGAGTGAAGAGGACGATATTCCTCTCAGCATTCTAAAAAGAGAAATTGAAAATGAACGCGCAATCCTTGCATCAAGGCTCCAAGAACTTGCACCAAATGATTCGGTCACAAATGAAGAGCTAAATGAATGGATGCACGAAAGTGTTGCTTGTCAAGAAGTGGATAAAGAAGCCGTAGAAATTGAAAATTCTGATGATAGCGAAGCGGATGTTATTTTACCTCCTAAAATTAAAGGATCGGTTGCTATGCAATCTTTTAACACATGCATTCAGTGGTCTGAGGAAAACGATATTCCAATAAAAGACATTTCATTTCTGAACGAGCTTCGTGAAAGAGCTATAAAAAAAACCCTAAATAAGAAGAAAGTTCAGACAACAATACCCGATATGTTTAAAAAATAAAATTTTTACTAAAAACATAGGCTTTCTATATCATAAAACGATTTTTATTTGTCATATTTCTTGTTATATATTTTTTTCCTCGCTGGGTGCAACAACCTCAATAAGTGCAACTACCCAGATTTCTTTTAGTTGCGATTACGGAGTTCGTATTGTATTAGCATCACTCTTCTCTACTGTCCACTCTACTGTGCTATCTAATAGTAAGTTCAGACCGATACTTAATCACACGATTTCGCCTGTTGAATGGATTATCCTACTAATCTTAAAAATTTATCAAGATTTCGCCATACAAAAATTACAGTTCCAAATCATTTCATTGAAATGATTTGAAGCTGATCCACGCTAAATCTCTCTGCGCGACTCTGATTTTACGCAATCTACTTGTCAGCACTGGAAATCTGTTACATTATTGCAGCTTATTTAAACACTACAAAGGGATAAAAAAATGTAAACAAACAAATTCTTTTTAAAGCAATGAATCTAATTTCACCTGAAAATCGACTTAACAAATGGAAAAATGCATCCTTTATTTCTATTTTATGGAAAATATTTGAAAAAAGACTGCTTTTATTTCAAAATACTATATGACAATCTTTTCTTTTGATAAATATTAAGCAATGTGACTTCATGAATGACAATAACAGCTGTTTTTTGATCTTTCTAAAGGCAGTGAGAAAACTATTGGGTTATGAAATGCTTAAATGTAATCTAATCTTTTAAATTTTCGGTCTGAACATAGTATAATGTCGTCGGCAAATTTAACCCCTTGACGTATCAATTAGCGCAACAAAATTCGCTCCCAACTGTTCGCACACAACTTGCACTAAACAAACCAGTTTTGATGCTTACGAACTGTCGCATGCTTGTTTTAAAAATTAACAAAAAATAAAATACTACGATTTAATTTTAATGCAATAACAAAAAATATGGATAATAACACAGTATATAATGCACTCAACTGCAACAAAGTCTTTTGTCCACATTATTAGCTGAAAATAACGGGAAAATTTCAATTCTCTTTTCATCAAATGTACACTTCTACGCACCACGAGCCAGACTCGTGATAATCATGTTAGGCACAGAAATTGCACCACGAGTCAGACTCGTGGAAATACGTCAAGAGGTTAAAAATATTTTCAAGCTGGCGAGAGCGACAACTGAGAGCCTGGAGTCATGTAGTCGGGCAGTTGTATAAATGACTGTGTCCCTAAGAACGTGTGTATTTTAATATTTGACAGATGCCGCTTGAAGTCCGTCGCTCTCTATGTGTTCAGCACATCACAAAACTCTAATACTATGTTCGGACCGACGTTGAAAACATGTTTTCGAGGGAAAAATTGGTTTTCGCACGAAAACTTGTGTTTTCGTCCATGTAAAATCTGTCAAACGAAAACACAGTTTTCGCTGAAAACTACTTGAAAACTTACATTCCACTCAATATAATCGGTGCCTGCTCTAGTTTAATCGATTTTTTTGGAAGATATATTTTGCCGGCCCTAAATTGTCACTTGATATTTGTTTACATTCCAAATTCAAATACAGCTGCTCACTGTTAAGGGGATTCTCTTGTTCTTGCGAAACACTTGCACGGTGCATCAATTGCAGAATTTTCTTTTTGGTGCAACAAACACACGCAAAAATTTATTTGCAATGGCTGTAAAATATGTCAGACCAAAACCCATATTTATTTTCGTGCCGTCATATATCACTAGATTCGCAATGGGTGCTCTCTTGGCCTTGCATATTTCGGTTTTTGCATTTTGTGTCATCTTGCAAGAGCAACAGAATATCCTCGTATTGATAGTTGTCAGTGAAAACTCATCGAAAACACACATTGTCAGTCCGAACGACTTACATTCCACAACATGCAAATGTGTTTTAAAAATTTTTTCAATATCGGTCCGAACATAGTATAAGAGTTTCGTTATAATTGTCGATTGGACCTAAAGAAACTCATAGAAGCTTCAACAGAAATTTGTGGTTGCGTTGTTGGTTAATTAACTTGTGTTTTTACCGCTCACCGATATCGCCATCTTTCGACATTCCTGAAAAAAGCGGCAACTTTTCGTCAAATTCTCACTTAAATTCTATAGCTAGTACAAAACGAATGGAATGCAAAACCAATTAATTTATTAATTATACTTTCATACATTTGGATAAGCATTAAACATAGCCCATTTAGAAATTTTTGAGAAAAATTACAATTTCTTCGTTTTCTGCAGCCAACTTCACTTCTTAACGCGCTGTCAAAATACAAGGTTGGGATTTAGAAAAACAACCCTCGATTTCAGGGTTAAAATGGGTATGCACGGATAGGAGAGGACTTGCAGACTATGAAAATATGTATACTGTTACATCTGACTTATGGTTTTTGAGATATTTGCATATAAAGTTCAAAAATTCAACTATTTAAAATGCGTACTTCACCGAATTATAATGCATTTTACATTAATATTTTTAACTTTTATATCCGCTAGCACTTCACTAATTCGATTCTATACATATGTTTTGTACTAAATAGTGCAAAAGTAACTTTAATTCCATATTTAACATTCCTTGAAATCAACGCAAAGAGAAGTTCAACTCGAAAGTACTGAATACGCCTAGGTGTTTGTCCAACATATATTTTTTTTTTTTGAAACATGGCCGAAGGCTGCTAATACAGAAAGGAATTTTATGTGAAAAACTAATAATGTGTTATTTATTTCTTTAATTCTTTCCTTTCTTTTTCTTTCCTTTGTAAAATATGTACCTAAGGCAACACTGATTACTAGTTAGAATGTAACCCTTTTGTTAATAGTGTGGACATAAAGAATTTAACATAAGTTAAATATTAAACAAAAGTTCTTTTTGTACTTCTTCTTCTTTACTGGCGTAGACACCGCTTACGCGATTATAGCCGAGTCAACAACAGCGCGCCACTCGTTTCTTCTCTTCGCTACGTGGCGCCAATTGGATATTCCAAGCGAAGCCAGGTTCTTCTCCACTTGGTCGGAGTGGAGGTATTACTCTTCCTCTGCTTCCCGCGGCGGGTACTGCGTCGAATACTTTCAGAACTGAAGTGTTTTCTTCCATCCGGACAACATGACCTAGCCAGCGTAGCCGCTGTCTTTTAATTCGCTGAACTATGTCAATGGCGTCGTATATCTCGTAAAGCTCATCGTTCCATCGAATGCGTAATTCGCCGTGGCCAATGCTCAAAGGACAATAAATCTTTCGCAGAACCTTTCTCTCGAAAACTCTTAAGGTCGACTCATCGGTTGTTGTCATCGTCCAAGCCTCTGCACCGTATAGCAGGACGGGAATTATGAGCGACTTATAGAGTTTGGTTTTGGTTCGTCGAGAGAGGACTTTACTTTTCAATTGCCTACTCGTCCAAAGTAGCACCTGTTGGCAAGAGTAATCCTGCGTTGGATTTCCAGGCTGACATTGTTGGTGGTGTTAATGCTGGTTCCTAAATAGACGTAATTATCTACAACTTCAAAGTTATGACTGTCAACAGTGACGTGAGAGCCAAGTCGCAAGTGCGACGACTGTTTGTTTGATGACAGGAGATATTTCGTCTTGCCCTCGTTCACTGCCAGACCCATTTGCGTTGCTTCCTTGTTCAGTCTGGAGAAAGCAGAACTAACGGCGCGGGTGTTGAGGCCGATGATACCAATATCATCGGCATACGCCGGCAGCTGTACACTCTTATAAAAGATTGTACCTGCTCGATTAAGTTCTGCAGCTCGAATAATTTTCTCCAGCAGCAGATTGAAGAAGTCGTACGATAGGGAGTCGCCTTGTCTGAAACCTCGTTTGGTATCGAACGGCTCGGAGAGGTCCTTTCCGATCCTGACGGAGCTTTGGGTGTTGCTCAACGTTAGTTTACACAGCCGTATTAGTTTTGCGGGGATACCAAATTCAGACATCGCGGCATAGAGGCAGCTCCCTTTCGTGCTGTCGAAAGCAGTCATTGGTCGGTTGTCGATTTGCCAGGTCTAAAGCCACACTGATAAGGTCCAACCAGTTTGTTGACGGTGGACCTTAATCTTGCACACAATACGCTTGATAGAACCTTGTACGCGATGTTGAGGAGGCTTATACCACGGTAGTTGGCGCAGATTGTGGGGTCTCCTTTTTTAAGGATTGGGCATAGCACACTTAAATTCCAATCGTTGGGCACGCTTTCGTCCGACCATATTTTGCAAAGAAGCTGATGCATGCTCCCTATCAGTTCTTCGCCGCCGTGTTTGACTAGCTCGGCCGGCAATCCGTCGGCCCCTGCCGCTTTGTTGTTCTTCAGGCGGGCAATTGCTATTCGAACCTCTCATGGTCGGGCAATGGAACGTCTGCTCCATCGTCATTGGGGAATCGGGTTCGCCTTCTCCTGGTGTTGTACGGTCACTGCCATTCAGCAGGCTGGAGAAGTGTTCCCTCCATAATTTAAGTATGCTTTGGGCATCGGTGACTAGATCACCTTTGGGGGTTCTACAAGAGTATGCTACGGTCTTGAAACCTTCTGTAAGTCGCCGCATCTTTTCGTAGAATTTTCGAGCATTACCCCTGTCGGCCAGCTTATCAAGCTCTTCGTACTCACGCATTTCGGCCTCTTTCGTTTTCTGTCTACAAATGCGTCTCGCTTCCCTCTTGTGGTCGATCGTAACGTTGCGAGGTAGGCAGCCTGTTTTCTCTCCGCTGCGACACGGCACTCCTCGTCGTACCAGCTGTTCTTTTGCACTTTCCGACAACCAATGGTTTCGGTTGCAGCTGTATGTAAGGAGTTTGAAATGCCGTCCCACAGCTCCTTTATACCGAGTTGTTGACGAGTGCTCTCAGAGAGCAGGAGTGCAAGCCGAGTAGAAAATCGTTCGGCTGTCTGTTGTGGTTGCAGCTTCTCGACGTCGAACCTTCCTGGTGTTTGTTGGCGTGCGTTTTTTGCTGCACAGAGGAAATATTAGTGTAAAATTCATTACAAATCGGAGAAACACGGATTTTAAATAATTGAATTTTTGAAATTTAAATGCAAATATCTCTAAAACCATAAGTCAGCGGCAACTATATACATATAAATGTATATTTTATCTGGAGATATGCGTAATACCCATTTTAACCCTCGGCCTACTCAATTTCGGTAAATTCGGCTAAATGCACGAATTTTTTTTGCATTACAAATTTGCATTAACATGGGTCAAATGCGCAAGTAAATGTAAATTAAGCCCGCTAATACAAATTTGCGCTGTCATCTGTCAGGGCCATAAGTTAGGGGCAAATTATAGTGATTTGTTAACTAATACCAACTATTTCTTATTAACAATGCTTATATCATGTTCAGACCGAAAATTTCAAGGGATTAGCTTACATTTAATTACATTCACTAATCAGCCCGTTCTCATTGCCATTGAAAAGATGAAAAAACAGCTGTTTTTGCCATTCAAGAATTCACATCGCTCAATATTTATCAAAAGAAAACATTGTCATATAGCATTTTGTAATAAAAGCCGTATTCTTTTAAATATTTTCTGTATAATGGAAATAATGGAAGCATTTTTTTATTTGGGAAGTCGATTTTCAAGTGAAATTAGATTCATTACTGTAAAAAAATTTGTTTGTTTACATTTTTTTCCCTTTGTAATGTCTAAAGCAGCTGTGATAATGTAATAAATTTCCAATGCTGACTAGATGGCGCAAAATCAGAGTCGCACAGAGAAATTTAGTGTGGATCAGCTTCAAATCACGCTGATGAAGTGATTTTGAAATGTCATTTTTGTATGGCGAAATCTTGATAAATTTATAAGATTAGTGGGGTAAACCACTCAACAGCCGAAATCGTGTGATTAAGTGTCGGTCTGGACATTGTATTAATTAGCTATTAGTTAAACCTCCAATCTCTATTGGTTAACTACTAGTCAAATAACAACTGATGTTGTGTTGTAAATGCTTTCACTGATAATTTGTTGAATTGTCTTGTGAATATAATATTGAGTCTCATATTGAAAGTCATCGTTTCGCCATGGATAAGATGATACGAAACTCTTTGATTCAGAGAGAGCTGCCAAAACTTACATTTTTTATAACATTTGCCAATGATGCCACTGCTGAAAAATATTAGATTGGGTATTTTATAAATAATTTTTGGGTATTTCGCATTTTTCACAATTCTATAAAAATAAAAATGAGAAAGCAAAACAATAAACAGAAAATCAAAACATTTCATGAAAAACGTCACATATTCAAGAGAAATGCATTCAATACATGTATATACTTATATACTATAACTTAAAATAATATTTACATATATATTAGATATACATACTTATATTCCGACCACACATTTCTTTATTTTTGGCATTTTCGATAAAACATACAAAACACTAAATTAAACACTTTGGAAATGCATATATAAATGCTAAAATGCAAAATCAATAATTAATTTAAATAAACATTTATTTTACCAAAATATGATCGCAGAGTTCAATGAATTTTCATTTCACACTGATTTTGTCAGGTAATTATAGCGGTTTACTTCTGGCATCCCGCTTTTTCTGAAATCAGCTGTTCGAAATTCCCTGATCTCCATCGTTACCAACATAATAATAAATAATCAGGGAACGCGTTTGAGAGAAAAATAGGAGCCAATGCGAAAGATTTCTATCATATTATCCATGGTTTCTATGAGACAGCGACACTTCTATTGGTGCACCTCATTCTTTGGCGTAGACTGCACAGCGGTACCAACATTGAAATCCAGAAATATGATGGTGCTGCCATATATTTCCGTTAAGAGATGTATTTCTTAAACTCTACACTGTGAATAGTAAATACTACTAGTTAACCAATAGCTAACGTTTCACTTTACCAACGGTTAACTAAAAGCTATGAATTCGGTCCTTAAAGTTATACTTGTTATTAGCGATTTTTGAAAATATCGCGGACGCACTTCGTTATGGTATTAACAAATAAAACTATTATACAAGACGGAGGTAACCACTTCACAACTACATTTGCAAAGGTTCATCTCTTATACTACTACATTTCCATATCTAACTTCTTGTTTTGAAATGGAAAATTCTGTTCCAAGGATAGCAACATTCATCATATACGACTTAAGACTGAAATGCACATACCGACAATGAAACTATTAAAAATTGCCTCAATTGAATCGCCATTCGAAGAAAATTTTTAAGAACGTCAAGTAAGCTGCTGATTTTATTTAATTTTAAACATTTTATTAAGGTTTATTAAATTATTATCTTTTTAGAACAGGAAAAATCGAGGAACCATTTATATTTGATATTCGAAATTTCATGCAGCCACACATATTTCCTCGGCAAATCTTACAACTTGCACTGGCAGTCTTTGAACAATTGCGCCCAAGCTTCTTGGGACCAGTTGTAGAATCCTTCAAACATCTCAATTCAAATCTGCTAACAACACTAACATATTCACAGGCTAGTTCGGTGAGTAAAAGCTTAAAGATGCAGTTAGTAGCGTTATTAAAAATCGTGAATCGTGTGTGGTGTGATGTAGTGCAACAATTTTACCGTTAGATTTGGGTACGTCTCAGTGTGAAACATAACGCGCTATACCAAAGATAGACAAGCAAGAACAAACGCGACAGAAACGCATGTTAGGGATTGGAGCTAGTAATCTCAATAAGGAAATGCGCTTGAACTCCGTGTTATTTAGTGTGAGTGAATTATTATTATTGATTGAGGGTTTATGTAGCTGGTGTTACACAGCGTTTTTATTGTTTCCTTTTCTTTAGTTTCAACACAAGTGACAACCACAAAATGGGCGTTCGAATGGTCGATTGGTTATACGTGTTTACAGCAGGGATTCGAAACCTTGACAGAAAGTTCGCGCAGAGTTTGGGTAAACGTGCTACATAGGTAAACATGGCTGCGTTATGACTAAATTAACTATTCATTTATTTACTTAGTGTTTTTTAAATGTCCTTTAAGATGACACTCAACACTTTTCAATTTGCTGGTACATCGTCAAATAATGCAACATTATATGTATATGATATGTTGTTTGTAATTGCAGATAAAAATTGTGATGTGCTTGATTTTACAAATACAATTTTTTAATTAGTCAAACAACACGGCAATTTCTAACTTCTTCTTTTTTACTGGCGTAGACACCGCTTACGCGATTATAGCCGTGTTAACAACAGCGCTACGTGGCGCCGATTGAATATTCCAAGCGAAGCCAGGTCCTTCGCCACATGGTCCTTCCAACGGAGTGGAGCTCTTCCTCTTCCTCTGTTTCCCCCGGCGGGTACTGAGTCGAATACTTTCAGAACTGGAGTGTTTTCGTCCATTCGGACGACATGACCTAGCCAGCGTAGCCACTGTCGTCTAAATCGCTGAACAATGTCAATGTGATCATATATCTCATCGTTCCATCGAATGCAATATTTGCCGTGGCCAACGCGCAAAGGACCATAAATCTTTCGCAGAACTTTTCTCTCGAAAACTCGCAACGTCGACTCATCAGTTGTTGTCATCTTCCAGGCCTCTGCACTATATAGCAGGACGGGAATTATGAATGACTAATAGAGTTTGGTTTTTGTTCGTCGAGAGAGGACTTTGCTTCTCAATTGCCTACTCAGTCCGAAGTAGCACCTGTTGGTAAGAGTAATCCTGCGTTGGATTTCCAGTCTGACGTTGTTGGTGGTGTTAACGCTGATTCCATGATAGACGACATTATCTACGACTTCAAAGTTATGACTGTCAACAGTGACGTGAGAGCCAAGTCGCAAGTGCGACGACTGTTTGATGACAGGAGATATTTCGTCTTGTCCTCGTTCACTGCCAGACCCATTTACTTTGCTTCCTTGTTCAGTCTGGAGAAAGCAGAACTAACAGCGCGGGTGTTGAGGCCGATGATATCAATATCATCGGCATATGACAGCAGCTGTACATCCTTATAAAAGGTTGTACCTGCTTGATTAAGTTCTGCAGCTCGAATTATTTTCTCCAGCAGCAGGTTGAAGAAGTCGCACGATGGGGACTCGCCTTGTCTGAAACCTCGTTTGGTATCGAACGGCTAGGAGAGGTCCTTCCCGATCCCGACGGAGCTTTTGGCGCTGCTCAACGTCAGTTTACACAGCCGTATTAGTTTTGCGGGGATACCAAATTCAGACATCGCGGCATAGAGGAAGCTCCTTTTCGTGCTGTCGACAGCAGCTTTGAAATCGACGAATATGTGGTGCGTGTCGATTCTCTTTTCACGGGTCTTTTCCAAGATTTGGCGCATGGTGAATATCTGGTCGGTTGTTGATTTTCCAGGTCTAAAGCCTGTGGAGGATGGAGTCATGTGTAGAAGTTCACGCAAGTGAGGAAAGTTCTCTGATCGCCATTCACTTGGGAGTGGCCAGAAACGATTCTTTTACATATGACTCAATCAGCTTCACGACTTTAAGTATCCTATGGGTAGCCTAAGAACATGCGTTTGAAGGCGAGCTAAAGTGAGAAGGCGAAACACCCCCCTGCATAGGGTTGTGCGCTGGGTTTGAGACCCGCCACGTAAAAAAAACACCCCCAATGAAAGGAAACAAAGAGCCTTGGATGAGTGATCCCCCTTTTGATGATGACCATGGCAAACGAATTAAGGACTATGATTTGAGGGCATACACCTGGAATGTCCGGTCCCTTAATTGGGAAGGTGCCGCTGCCCAGCTGGTTGATGTCCTCGTGAAAATAAAGGCTGACATCACCGCCGTCCAAGAAATACGATGGTTTCCGTGTCCCGACAGAGACAATTAGGTGCTTGTGGCATTTACTACAATGGCCATATAAAGGAGCGCAAGTTTGGTGTTGGATTCGTGGTGGGAGAGAGGCTCCGTTGCCGAGTATACGTCCTATCATTCACTCCTATGAATGAACGTCTAGCCACAATCCGCATCAAAGCGAGGTTCTTCAACATATCGCTGATTTGCGCCCACGCCCCGACGGAAGAGAAGGACGATATGACCAAAGATGCCTTTTATGAGTGCTTGGAGCGCACTTATGAGAGATGCCCCCGCCACGATGTCAAAATCGTGCTTGACGACTTCAATGCCAGGGTGGGCAAAGAAGGTATCTTTGGCACTACGGTCGGTAAATTCAGCCTCCACGAGGAAACATCCCCAAATGGGTTCAAGCTGATCGACTTCGCCGGGGCCTGAAATATGGTTATCTGTAGTACTAGATTCCAGCATAAGAAGATTCATTAAGCTACCTGGCAGTCTCCGGATCGAAAAACCACCAACCAGATCGACCATGTTGTGATAGACGGAAGACACGTCTCCGGTGTTTTAGATGTGCGTGCGCTCCGAGGTCCTATGTGCACTCCTGCTCTCTGAGAGCACTCGTCAACAACTCGGTATAAGGGAACTGTGGGACGGCATTTCAAATTCCTTACGTACAGCTGCAACCGAATCCATTGGTTTTCTGAAAGTGCATAAGAACAGCTGGTACGACGAGGAGTGCCGTGTCGCAGCGGAGAGAAAACAGGCTACCTACCTCGCAACGTTACGATCGACCACAACACGTGTGGGATGGGATAGATACCGAGAGTTGAAAAGGGAAGCGAGACGCATTTGCTGAAAGAAAAAGAAAGAGGCCGAAATGCGTGAGTACGAAGAGCTTGATAAGCTGGCCGACAGGGGTAATGCTCGAAAATTCTACGAAAAGAGGCGGCGAATTACAGAAGGTTTCAAGACCGGAGCATACTCTTGTAGAGCCCTCAAAGGTGACCGATGCCCAAAGCATACTTAAATTATGGAGGGAACACTTCTACAGCTTGCTGAACGGCAGTGAACGTACAACGCCAGGAGAAGGCGAACCTGATTCCCCAATCGATGACGATGGAGCAGACGTTCCACTGCCGGACCATGAAGAGGTTTGAATAGCAACTATCCGCCTGAAGAACAACAAAGCGGCAGGAGCCGACGGATTGCCGGCCGAGCTATTCAAACACGGCGGCGAAGAACTGATAAGGAGAATGCATCAGCTCCTTTGCGAAATATGGTCGGACGAAAGCATGCCAAACGATTGAAATTTAGGTATGCTATGCCCAATCCATAAAAAAGGAGACCCCACAATCTGCGCCAACGGCCGTGGGATAAGCCTCCTCAACATCGCGTACAAGGTTCTATCGAGCGTATTGTGTGAAAGATTAAAACCCACCGTCAACAAACTGATTGTACCTTATCAGTGTGGCTTTAGACGTGGAAAATCAATAACCGACCAGATGTTCACCATGCGCCAAATTTTGGAAAAGACCCGTGAAAGGAGAATCGACACGCACCACCTCTTCCTTGATTTCAAAGCTGCTTTCGACAGTACGAAAGGAGCTGCCTCTATGCCGCGATGTCTGAATTTGGTATCCCCGCAAAACTAATACGGCTGTGTAAACTGACGTTGAGCAGCGCCAAAAGCTCCGTCGGGATCGGGAAGGACCTCTCCTAGCCGTTCGATACCAAACGAGATTTAAGACAAAGCGACTCCCTATCGTGCGACTTCTTCGATCTGCTGCTGGAGAAAATTATTCGAGCTGCAAAACTTAATCGAGCAGGTACAATCTTTTATAAGAGTGTACAGCTACTAGCGTATGCCGATGATATTGATATCATCGGCCTCAACACCCGCGCCGTTAGTTCTGCTTTCTCCAGACTGAACAAAGAAGCAACGCAAATGGGTCTGGCAGTGAACGAGGGCAAGACGAAATATCTCCTGTCATCAAACAAACAGTCGTCGCACTCGCGACTTGGCTCTCACGTCACTGCTGACAGTCATAACTTTGAAGTTGTAGATAGTTTCGTCTATTTAGGAACCAGCATTAACACCACCAACAATGTCAGCCTGGAAATCCAACGCAGGATTACTCTTGCCAACAGGTGCTACTTCGGACTGAGTAGGCAATTGAAAAGTAAAGTCCTCTCTCGACGAACAAAAGCCAAACTCTATAAGTCGCTCATAATTCCCGTCCTGCTATATGGTGCAGAGGCTTGGACGATGACAACAACCGATGAGTCGACGTTACGAGTTTTCGGGAGAAAGGTTCTGCGAAAGATTAATGGTCGTTTGCGCATTGGCCACGGCGAATATCGCATTCGATGGAACGATGAGCTGTACGAGATATACGACGACATTGACATAGTTCAGCGAATTAAAAGACAGCGGCTACGCTTGCTAGGTCATGTTGTCCGGATGGATGAAACACTCCAGCTCTGAAAGTATTCGACACAGTACCCGCCGCGGGAAGCTGAGGAAGAGGAAGATGTCCACTCCATTGGAAGGACCAAGTGGAGAAGGACCTGGCTTCGCTTGGAATAATCAATTGGCGCCACGTAGCGAAGAGTAGAAACGACTGGCGCGCTGGCGTTTTTGTGGATCGGCTATAATCGCGTAAGCGGTGTCTACGCCAGTAAAGAAGAAGAAGAAAGCCACACTGATAAGATCCAATCAGTTTTTTGACGGTGGGCTTTAATATTTCACACACACCCACGGTAGTTGACGCAGATTGTGGGGTCTTCTTTTTATGTATTGGGCATAGCATTAAATTCCAATCGTTGGGCATGCTTTCATCCGACCATATTTTATAAAGAAGCTGATGCATGCCCCTTATCAGTTCTTCGCCGCTTTGTTGCTCTTCAGGCGGGTAATTGCTACTCAAACTTCTTCATAGTCGGGCAATGGAACGTCTGCTCCATCGTCATCGATTGGGGAATCGGGTTCGCCTTCTTCTGGCGTTGTACTTTCACTGCCATTCAGCAGGGTGGAGAAGTGTTCCCTCCATAATTTAAATATGCTCTGTTGTATGTTGACGTGCGCTTTTTGCTGCACAGCGGCGGGTGCGAATCTTGGCTGCGAGTCGATGTTAGGACCTTGGAGCGTACGCACGTCTAGAACACTGGAGATGTGTCTTGCGTCTATCACAGCATGATCGATCTGGTTGGTGGCTTTTCGATCCGGAGACCGCCACCGACCGTAGTGCCGAAGATACCTTCTTTGCCCACCCTGTCGTTAAAGTCGCCAAGCACGGTTTTGAAATCGTGGTGGGGGCAGCTCTAATAGGTGCGTTCCAAGCACTCTTAAAAGGCATCTTTGGTCACATCGTCCTTCTCTTCCGTCGGGGCGTGGGCGTAAATCATCGATGTGTTGAAGAACCCCCCTCTGATACGGATTGTGGCTAGACGTTCATTCACCGGAGTGAATGATAGTTCTCAGCGACGGAGTCTCTCTCCCACTGCGAATCCCACACCAAACTTCCGCTCCTTTATATGGCCACTGTAATAAATGTCACAAGGATCTACTCGTCTCTGTCTTTGTCCCGTCCATCGCATTTCTTGGACAGCGGTGATGTCAGCCTCTATTTCCACGTGGACATCAACTAGCTGGGCAGCGGCACCTTCCCAATTAAGGAACCGGACATTTCAGGTGCATGCCCTCAATTCGTAGTTTATCAAAAGGGGGGTCACTCATCCGAGGCTTGGTTTTCCTTTTCATTGGTATGATTTTTTATGTGGCGGGCCCCAAACCCAGCGCACAATCCTATGTAGGGGATGTTTCGCCTTCTCACTTTAGCTCGCCTTCAAACGGATGTTATAAGGCTACCCAGAGGATACTTGGTCAAAGACCGGAAGTCGTGAGCTGCTTGAGTCATATGTAAAAGGATCGTTTCTGGCCACCGTCACTTGCTTGAATTTCTACACATGACTCCATCCTAATTTCTAACTTTAACTTTTTTTCTTAAAGTTTAACTTTTAGCGCTACCAATGTAAATTTCTTATTGCGGTTTTATGTGTTTTATAAACCATTTTTATGGTTTTCATTTTTTTAATCTATTTAGATTCGCCAATAGTGGTTTCATGAAAAGATATTAGATTCATCAAACAAAAAGTAGAAGAATCTTAATCAAAAGTAAGTAAATTATATATATTCTTTCGGTATTAACTTTATTCGTTACCATTGTAAGCGACATTTCAAAACAGTTGTAGAAAATGTACATCGCTTGGCGAATAACAATGCATTGGTAGTGCCTTTGTCAGAATACGATACAACAACACCATGTAGATAGTCGTATGGGCGCTTTAAGGAATACCATCGAGATGCTTGGGTGCTTTTCACGCACACCCCACATCCAATAAATGCATTGAATGAACTAGGTGTAAACAAATGCAGATTACTTTTTTCAACATTTTCGAAAGTCTCAGAAAAATGCATTATCCGCCGGGAACTAGTACAATAATATTATTTGTTCGTTTAATGGACATGTATAAACAAACAAAACAAACAACAAAATGTTGTGTGCAGTCTTTGAACAACAAATGTAACAACATTTTGTACAGCATTTGCGGACGAGCAATTAACTACTGTAAGTGTAATGTTCCCGTTGCTTAGCATATTTTCAAGTGTTTGCCTTCATCTCACCAACGCGGATGCTTTGAAGAAATTAATGGGTATGATTGGCACAAATAGTCAGGGCATTGCAACGAATTCGTCGGCGGAATGCGTGAAAAAAGTGGTAACTGCGGAGAGTCAACGATGAAGTTTTCGGTGGTGCTGTCTTACCACTGTCTGGGATTGCCATTCTTCATTTATACTAAGACAACTACAAATATGCGCGAACAATTGCAAACTAATCCAGTCTCATACAAATTCTTGGGAATGGTACAAGAATGATAGAATATAAGATTACGACACTAGTTTACAGTTAGTTTTTTTCGGTTTAGCTCTTGTCAATTCTTACAAAAAGAAATACATTGTGCAACAATTTCGTGACGTCACAGTTTTGCGTTGAGAAGAACAAGCATAGAAATACATACAAATTGTAAACAGAAAAGTAAACACTTTTGGAAATTTGCAAAATAATATTAATTCATTCGTCTTTGCAGGAAAAATTTCAGTGGAATGTTTAGAATATTGCTGCGAGAAAAGATATAAGTAGTTTTAGGCACATCCACAATAAATAGAGTAGCATGTGTGGAAATTGTTCAAATGAAGAAAACCAGTGAGTGTATTTTTTTTTTATTTATTTAAATTTCTAAGCATAAATATATTAATTTTTTAAAATGAAATGTGCAGTGGCTTGTTGTAATGATTATTATGCAATTAAAGGATCGAAAACGAGTTTTTTCAGTTTTCCGGCCGATTTAAAAGTTACCAAAAAATGGGTGTTATTTTGCAAAAGAAATGATATATTTAATACTAAATCCTCTTTAATATGCAGAAATCACTTTAGAGATGAAGATATTATGATAATTTCATACATCTGATACATCTGAACTTATAATCTAATATATAAAATTCTCGTGTCACGGTGTACGTTATTGAACTCCTCTGAAACCGCTCGACCGATTTTCGTGAATCTTAGCGTGCATATCGGCTAGGGTGGAGAATCGGACAACATCTATTTTTCATCCTCCTAAATGTTAAGGGTGGTCCACCTCTACATTTTTTTTAACTTTCCGCGAAGAAAATTAAAAATTTTCTAAAATCGAGAAGTTATTGGTTGTTGAAGTTATTGGACCCGCTTATAACTTTCGAACGGATCAAGCGATTCAACCCTACCCAACGGCATTTTAAGTTTCACTTAACTTAGATTTTCTAAAATTTTGAGCCGATTCGGATCGGTAGATTTCAAAAAACTCAAAAAAACCGCAAAAATTTTTTTTTTCAAAAGTGGTTTTTTGTTAATAACTTCTAAACGGCTATATCGATCAAGTCCATAAACTAATCAGCACTCAACCTCACAAAACTACCGATTACCGCAAGCCGAGTCAAAATCGATCAATTTTCTTGCGAGAAATCGTTGACGAAAGAAATCGCAAAAATCGATTTTTTTGAAATAACTCTGAAACGACTCGACCGATTAATTCTGAAGACTAATCGGCTTTCAAATCTGAAAAATCACGTCGATGGCCGCAAACCAGGTCAAAATCGGTTGATTTGTTCGTGAGATATCGTTAACGAAATTCTATCCGCACATCCGCAATAGGGTTGCAAGATGGCAATCGAATATTACAATTGTAGTTCGATAAATTCTTATTCATAGTTCATAATTTCAAGTTTCATAATTATGAGAGTAGGGATGAGGACGACACTACTAAATGATGAACAAAAAATTATTTACGACCGCATCATGCTAGCAGTTTCGGCAGGACAAGGAGGGTTCTTTTTTTTTGGATGCACCAGGTGGAACTGGCAAAACATTCCTTATTTCGTTACTTCTGGCCGAGATACGATCAAAAAACGACATCGCATTGGCCGTTGCATCTTCTGGCATTGCAGCAACTTTATTAGATGGATGCAGAACAGCTCATTCAGCATTTAAGCTGCCGTTGAACATTCAAAATAATCCAGATGCAGTGTGCAACATAAAAAAACAATCGTCTATGGCCATATTGCTGAAACAATGTAAAATTATTATTTGTAATGAATGCACTATGGCACACAAACATTCGCTTGAGGCATTAGATAGGACATTAAAGGATATAAAAAACAATGATAAACTATTTGGCGGCACTTTGTTACCCCTTTCTGGTGATTTTAGACAAACACTTCCCGTTTTTCCACGTTCAACGTACGCTGATGAAATTAATGCTTGCTTAAAATCATTGCGACTATGGCGTAATGTTGAAAAAGTACAACTGACGGTGAACATGCGCGTTCAAATGCTTCAGGATCCATCCGCCGAAAATTTCTCCAAACAACTGTTAGATATTGGTGATGGGAAAGTTGATGTACATGAAAATACTGGATGCATCAAATTACAGACGGACTTCTGCACAATCATCGACTCGCAAAATACTCTCATCGATCACATATTTCCCGACGTACACACACAATATGCAAATCGTAAGTGACTGGCAGAAAGAGCGATTTTGGCAGCTAAAAATGTGGACGTCAATGGGTTAAATTTAAAGATTCAACAGTTGTTGCCTGGGGTCTTGGTGTCATACAAATCTATCGATGCAGTTTGCGATACCAACGAGACTGTGAATTATCCAATTGAGTTTTTAAATTCATTGGATTTGCCAGGCATGCCACCACTTCATTTACAATTGAAGGTAGGATCTCAGATTATTCTGCTTCGCAATTTAAACCCACCACGGCTGTGTAATGGCACACGGTTAGTCATTAAAAAATTAATGAAAGACGTCATTGAAGCCATCATCTTGAATGGCAAGTTTCAAGGCGAAAATGTGTTGCTACCACGAATCCCTATGATTACTACAGATGTGCCAATTGAATTCAAACGCACTCAATTCCCCATTAGATTGGCATTCGCTATGACGATCAATAAGTCACAAGGCCAGACATTGTCTGTATGTGGCTTACATTTGGAAACACCATGCTTTTCCCACGGACAACTATATGTGGCATGTTCTCGCGTGGGAAAACCCTCCAGTTTGTTTGTGTTGGCTAAAGACGGACTAACCAAGAATATTGTACACTCTATTGCACTGAGAGATTAATTTTTTTTTTCAATTGCCATAATTGATAGGATAATATGAATAATTATTTTTGATATTTAGAAAGCTATCAAAAATTGTAATTTAAAATATATTCGTTACTTTAATAAGGATTAATTTATTAACTTAAATAAAGCATACTTTCATTGTTTATAATGCTTTCGATTATAAGTACATCCCCGCACACTTAGTAGTAGATAGTTATTTTTATTGAACTAAAAAAATGTTTCCTAGAAATAATATACATGGCAAAACAACGTTTGCCGGGTCAGCTAGTATATGTATATATTTATATACAACACAAGAAACGTCTTCTCCATTTGAATCACAACTTAATAGACAATTTTATTATCAATAGGCCGATATATTTCTTTAGAAATGATTCAAATCTTTTCACTGAACAATATTCAATCGCTTCACTAAAACTTTTCACTAAAATCGAAAGAATTAATAATATTTTGCGAATTTACAAAAGTGTTTACTTTTCTGTTTACAATTTGCAAGCCATTTGACAGTTTTTCACTCTTGTTCTTCTCAACACGGAACTATGACGTTTCGTAATGGCGGTCGTCGTAATCTTATGTTCTATCATTCTTGGAATGGTAGAATAGAACCGAAACCAAATACGCAGTTCCTCATAAAAAAAATTTGATTAAATGAGTGTATTTCCTTAAAGTAAAAATTAATTGTTTGGATCATAACTGGCTCAATAATCGGGCTGTATTATTATAGCACAATCAGTAAAAAACGTGGTAAAAACGCAAAAATCAGAAATCTTTGTTTATTTTCATTTGAGCATTGTTGCCATTGCTCAATGCGCATATATAGTTTTGAGCACATCTTTGTTTTCAATTACAATTTTTTACAATATAAAATATCAAAACTGAAATCAAACAATTAAAAATAGTTTATATATTTATAAATACTAGCATTCGACTCTGATTTTGAGTTATTTTAAGAAAATTTCAAACGTATTGAACAGATTGAATTATAAAAGTTGGTAATTACTGCAGTATACCGATCAGCTGCCACGTTATCTGCGGCAAAATCCAAATGTCGTGGATTGTCACGTCATCCCGCGTCGAAGAGAGAAGGGAGTAGCGTTTTTCACTGTGCAGTTACATTGCGCGCCCATAAGATAGGTCGTGCCAGCTGACTCGGGCCACGATTTTGCGTTTTTCACTGGCTGTGCTATTAGTGTCTAAAAATGTAGAAGTTGACGAAATTGATTAACAATTAACAAGTGTCCTCAAATGGATGTATTTTAAATCATTGGATACTGTTGTTGTTGAAAATTATAAGGAAGTTTATATAGATATATCCCCTAATGACATCATATAATCATCGCTTGACAATTGTTCCACTATTTTTTTAGTGTAATTTCAAACCACCACAGTTATGCACCCGCCACGTTTGGTAATCAAAAAGATCACAGGAAATATTATTGTAGCAACCATTTTGACTGAAAATTTTAATAAAGATAGGGTCCCCTTACCTCTTGCAGATTAGTTTGAATTTGAAAATGTTTATAATTAAAAAACTATAAATATTATTGTTAAAAATTAAGAAGATCTACCCCCTTTTTCTTATCACAAGTGTTAACAATTAACAGTATTGAAAATTTATAATTTATTTTAAGTTTAATTAAAAAAAAATAAATAAAATGAAAAAGTCAATATGTGGTAATATACTTAATGTTTAATTGTTCTTAATCACAAAACGAAGAAAATTAATATCAACAATTTTCAAATTTAGAAGTAAAATACCGGGTTATTTTTACACTGGGAATTAGGTTACATCATTTAGATTATCTTTGTTATTCTTTTTATCTAAAGCTAATTTTTCTTTTTCCAACGCAAACATCGGCTCATGTCAGTAATTTTCCAAAATTAACTTATGCGTTTCTAGGCAAATCCTTTTTCTTCCCTTCCCATATAATCCCTGTTCTTTTCTTTTTCTAACTGTCTTGTTCTCCAGCTGATTATCAAGAATTGTCACTTCAGACTGGAAAACGTATAGTGTTGAGTTGTTCAGTTTTTTCTAAAAGCACAAAATAAATTATTAAGGATGTTGCTTTAGCAAATTTTTAATAGTAACCAAAAAGAAAAAGAATACAATGCATGCTGCACACAGGCAGCGAATATGTATAAAGAATACGCGCGACAATTAAAACGATGCGCTACACATCTCAATGTTTGTTGATATACATAATGTCTTTGTGTTTGCCTCTTGCATGGAACCAAGCATAATGCGCTTTGATTATCGCTATACACCGGTATCGTCTCAATGGCTCCAAATCCGATTTCGCCGAACAGCTTTTTAATGTACACTACTTCTTTTGCCGCCGTGAATAAGGCAATGTACTCGGCTTCTGTGCTGCTCAGAGGAGGGCCCAACCGATCCACGTCCACGTAACGGTGAATATTCTGCCCAGTCTTCTCATAATGGAACTGCAGCTCTGATGTACCTCTTAAGTAGTGAAGGATACGCTTAGAAGCCGCTTCGTGCCCCTTGTGGAGATCTGCATTCATCTGTGGAAGATGTAGAATGCAGTATGTCTGATCAGTGACTGACAGTTAGTTTGGTTCGCTCGGTCACAGTCCAATATGCTGCTTGCTACAGATTTTAACGATTCCAGTCTCTCCTTCTCTTTCGATTTCCATACTGAGAAAATGTTTTAGTTGACCGTCATCAACCACATTGAACTCTTTGGAGATGAGCATTCTAATCTTGTTCAGGTCATCCTTGACAGACCTTGCTACCATGATCATCTACATATACAACAATAATGCCCAAATGGCTTACACTTTTGCGTATATATAAACATGGTTCACTGGGGCAGGGGGTAAAACCATTTTTCAATAGTGCGGAGTTCAGTTTTTCGTCCACTCTGCTTAAAGCCATACAATGCCTTGCGAAGCCTCAGAACTCGTTTCTGATGCAGTTCGTCAATAAAATCTTCAGGCTGCCGCATCATGTAAGTCACCACTGAGATAAGCAGAGGATACATCCATTTGTTGCATGTACATTCCGTGCTCAACTGCCAAAGCTATAACCAGTTGTATTGTGGAGTACCTGGCAACTGGAGAAAAGGTTTCGGAATAATTAATGCCCCGACATTGGGAGCACCTCTTAGCAACTAACCGTGACTTAAAGCATTCGACGTTCTCATACTTATCACGCTTGACGGCACTCACTTGCATCCAACAGACTTCTCGCCTTTTGGAGATCTACCAGGAACCAAGTTCCATTTTACCGTAGACTATTCATCTCCTTCTGAAGCGAAACCTTCCATTTATTCCCATGGTTCTTGTCCAATGCCTCATTTAGACTTTTTGGGACTGCTTCATCATCAGTTGTAAGAACGGTCAATATTTGACAATGCTTTCGCGGATGCCCCGGCAAACCAGTACGTATTATCTTCTGTCGCCCAGGACCCTTCATTTGCGTACCTCGTAGGTCACATTGGATGGTCATATTCTGGGGCAACATCTTGTTGTTGTATTTCAGTACTTGGCAGACGGTCGGTAGCGGCTTTAGGTTCTACTTCTGAAAGTTTGTAAGAGTACTCACATATACGCTTATGTCAACTTCTAGAGCCACATCTTGTTGTTGTATTTATTTTATCCAGAAGAATGCTTTTGGCACCAAATATTCTTATGTGTCCAACATATGACCATCTCCCTGACCGCACCTCAAAAACTGTTATGCCAGGAAATATTGATATCTCCGCATGATTCCTCTAGAACGAGGCTTTTTTTATCGCCTCTGCACAAAGCCTCTTAGAAAGACCAGCATGCAACAGCATACAACGCTTTCTCTATCAATGTTCTATTAACGCACTGCGCCACACCATTCTGTTGTGGGGTGCGCGGAACTGTCAACTATCTCTGGATACCGCTGTTGACCAAAACCTGTTCAAATGCTAAATATTCACGACCGTTATTGCTTCTTAGTACTTTCAGTTTTTTACCGATTTGATTTTCCACGAGTGATTTGAATTCCTTAAATTTGTCGAAAACTTCATCTCGCGATTTTAAGATGTACGTGAACACGTATCTAGATCGACCATCGATAAATGTCACAAAATTCCGTGCTCCACCAATCCATTGGTCTATTCATTGGGCCGCAAATGTCAGTGTGCATTAAATCTAGAACTTCTTTTGTACACATTTCTACTGTTCACTTTTAATTTTACTCCGTTTACCATTTTTTCTTTAACCATTTTATTAAGACTGTCGAATGCCACAAATGCAACAAAGACACCTGAACGTTAAAGCACTTTTAACCGTTTTTTCCATTCGTGTATAACTGTGCCATCACTTTCAATTATTTTAGCTTTGGTTTTTGTAAAGTTCACGCTATGTCCATTTCCTTTGACACCGACATAAAGTTTCACTGCAGTTCCTTTATATACAACACATCAACCAATTTGAAAATATGCTCACGCCATTTCAAGCGTACCGTACCATGACCTTCATTTTAAATATAACTGTTACCTGCAAGCAGTACTTGTTCGTTACTATTATGTTGCTTATAGTCGGTAAAATATGAACGATCGCGACACAATTGTAACGCCGCTTTCGAGACATCATTGCCCTTCTCGAAATTTCTCCCGAATGATAACCTAAATACGAAACATAATACGTTTTTTTCCTTTTCACTATTTTCGGTTTCACTCTTCGAATTTTTTCATTGCTTGCATTTCGCAGCTTTATGGCCCGTTTTCTCGCATACCCAACACTTTAGCTATTTTGTGGGGTTTCTTTGTTGGTCGTTACGCGCCAACGCGTCAGTCATTTCTTTTTTTCGCTACGTGGCGCCAATTGGATATCCAAGCGAAGCCAGGTCCTTCTACTGTTCTAGTTTTACTATAAAAAGAACAGAAACATCGAATACAAAATGCAATGGCAAATACAATAGATCCCGAAAAGCCCAATTGTTTTGTTACAGCTGACCATGGTACATCCTTTACAATGCAGCTGACGTTCTTTAAATACTTACTTTAATCTCTCACGTTCGCAACTAAATTTTTCCCATATTCCTTAGGAAGCGGGCACAATGTATATTAGAGTGGCTGAATGAAACCTTTTGTTTCTTTGATATTTTTCCTTTCATTTTATGTTGAATTCGAGTCTGGTGATTACGATGGTCAATCTAAAGTAACAGTATGGATTTCTTTTTTCCGTTGAGTCCAGATTCGGATTTTGTCTTCTTGAAGTATGCAGTTATGGATTTTTTTGCCGTAAATATATTCAGGTTTTCTGTAAAGCCCTTCCAAACGCAAATCAATGAGAAGCAACCTTAAACATAAACCTCTTGAGTGTGCTTAATGCTTCTTTAACAAATGTTTTTCCTTTTCTGAGCCAAACACCTCTTAATGGTTCTCCTTATTCTTAATTGGCGTAGACACCGCTTACGCGATTTTAGCCGAGTTAACAACAGCGGGACAGTCGTTTCTTCTCTTCGCTACGTGGCGCCAATTGGATATTCCAAGCGTAGCCAGGTCCTTCTCCACCTGGTCCTTCCAACGGAGTGGAGATCTTCCTCTTCCTCTGCTTTCTCCGGCGGGTACAGCGTCGAATACTCACAGAGCTGGAGTGTATTCGTCCATTCGGGCGACATGACCTAGCCAGGGTAGCCGCCGTCTTTTCATTCCCTGAACTATGTCAATGTCGTCATATATCTCATAGAGCTGATCGTTTCATCGAATGCGATATTCGCCGTGGCCAACGCGCAAAGGATCATAAATCTTTCGCAGAACTTTTCTCTCGAAAACTTGCAACGTCGCCTCATCAGTTATTGACATCGTCCAAGCCTCTGCACCATGTTGCAGGACGGGAATTATTAGTGACTTATAGAGTTTGGTTTTTGTTTGTCGAGAGAGGACTTTGCTTCTCAATTGCCTACTCAGTCCGAAGTAGCACCTGTTGGTTGGATTTCCAGGCTGACATTGTTGGTGGTGTTTACGCTGGTTTCAAGATAGACGAAATTATCTACGACTTCAAAGTTATGACTATCAACAGTGACGTGAGTGCCAAATCGGGAACGCGACGACTGTTTGTTTGATGACAGGAGATATTTCGTCTTGCCCTCGTTCACTGCCAGACCCATTTGTTTTGCTTTTTTTTGTGAGGCTTTTCATTGAAAGTAGAGTTTGATTACAGATTAATGTCTTCTGTCCCATGTTTTAGAGATTCCATTTAAAAAAAAAAAGTATTTTCGCTTTCTTTTGACTCAAAAAGAGAACAATGTCTTCGTCCTCACTTTTAAATATCACGCGATTCTTCTCTCCTCCAGTTTTGTCATCTACGTCTCCAGATTCTCCATTAAACTTTAAAACTTGTAATTGCAGTTTTTAATGGTCTATTTGTGACCTTTACGATGCTTCGTACAGATTTTGGAGTCTGATATCGGTGAGGTGCAACTTCTTAAGAAGCAAATGTGTTATGCAAAATTTCAAGTCGATATCTCAAAAACTGTTAGCGCATATGTATACGGAGGGACGGACATTGTTAAAGGGACTCAGCTCATCACGATGACTATTTATATATTTTATATTGTCTACACCGCTCCTAGCACTTCTAAACTCTAGGTTAGGTTAGGCTAAACTGGTAGGCAATAAGTCATTGCTCCATTGTTTCCCAGGTGCCTTGCCCTTAAGAGTTTTACCGTCTAAGCGAACTGTGAGCGCCCTTCTACATGGGTGTGCCGCGACCAGACAGGGATCTCTTAGTCGAGTATCAGTAGGAATTTTGTGTACTTCCAATCTAGTTGATCACGTTACCAGTTCAAGTCATTTGAGTTCTTCTTACAGCTCCCGGTATGCACAGCTCATGGAGCCGCTGAACCTTTTCCATTGGCTTCCGGTAGATGGATCTCCGCACGCTTGTCCACCATACTACTTCACGTAGAGCGGAATTGGTCTAACAATAGCTGTGTAGCACCAGTGTATGAGAGAGGAAGGGATCACCAGATTGTACCGAGTATCTGCCTACACGCATATAGAGCATTGCTAAGGGAATTGCTTTGGGTGTCATAAAAAGCAACAATGGTCAAATAAGAAGCGCTATAGTGAAGACATTCAACAGCTTAAACTTGTCGACCTCATCATGTGCAGTCCACTAAAATGTCTGTCGATTGGACTCTAGTGTGAAATGATGGAGCTATTGTCACACATCGACGCAAAAATTCGTTTTTATTACGATTAAAGAGCACTCAAACATTCCTGAGAATCACCAATTCGTTTTGTTGGATTTCGAACTTGCACGGCACGCACTTTGCACAGAGCTTTCGCCTCTTTAGGACGTCCATTGTCCTCGGTGCTCATTTCGCCATTTCCCAACTTAGCAAATCTCCTACAAATGTTGGTTTCTCTGATGAAGTATTTTTCCCACAAAAAGCAAGCCTAGGAAACATAAATAAGTGGGAGTTAGCCTGTTTTAGTTCTTAGATCGAAGTTTTACATTGAGATTTCCCAGATAGCCACTTTTACTTTACCGGAATTTAATTGTTAGAATCTGTACGTTTCAAGCTTTATTTTAGAAAAGGTTGTCTTCGGTTATATACGAAAAAAAAAACAATTTAAATTCATTTTTTCATAAAGTTTATGATTTATATATATTTATTTAAAAACTTGTTTACATTAACCTTAGTTATTATATTTTACATCATTAATCTCTCAGAGATGTATCTTGAACGATAGTATAAGCTTTAAAGATGTTTTAGTCCTTAGCATGATTTCTTTGAAATATACGCTTGACAATTGTCAAGAATTTCATTTTCTTACAATGTAATATATTATTGGTTCCTCAATTTGCATTGTTTTAAATATGCTGAAGATGTTCGCCAAATTATGTTCCCGAAAATAAAGAATCCAAAATAATTATATAAGATTAGCTTATAACACTATTTCCATATTCATTTCTTTTTATTTTTTTATTAGGTAAGACGTTAATTTATTTTCACCCAAACTTTTCAATTTTTGATTTAACGGTGCAAAATATATGCATATCATTATGGTTTGTTTAGACTATTTCGCGCATTTTCTTATAGTAGTATGTGTTAACGGTTTTACGGTAGATAAATGCGTCCTAATTGTATACACATTAAACATACAACAGGTCTTTATCGAAAGGCTTCGGTACATGCGAATTTGTTGATTCGTTAATTATTTTCATCGCTGGTCTCACTGCTAAGTATATGAGTAAAAAATGGATTAAGTCCTTTGACAGCAACACCTAAAGAATTGAAAATTAACTTGCGAGCTTATAAAAATACTGTTAAGGACTATACCTTTGCCAGCTGATTGATCTTTCGAGTCTCGCCATTTAATAAATGAATCTTGCGGTATTACATCAGCATCGTATAGTTCCCCAAAGAGGTCACTGAGCAAACCTACAAAAACAAAATATCATGTAGTGAAGAATTGAAACAACGTTGCTGAAAACAGGCGTCTCCTACCTCTAGGATGTTCCAACCGTGCTACCAACAGCTGCATGGCGTACAAGCATTCCAATTCAAATTCTTCTTTTGAGTCAATATAGCGTGTTAAAACAGGGATGCAAACCTTTTGGAAGCAGTTCACTTCTAACTTGTAACTATTTTCCCGGTATGAAATCGCGAAATCACATAACTTAGTTGCTAAATTTCTGATAAACTGTTTATCAATATCAAAAATGTTTCCCTAAAAAATATATATTGTTTATGATTTTTTATGAATAAGCGCATAACTACATTACTTACGTTAATGTAATCTATTATACAATCTGCCGGGGCTTCCTCTTTTAGTAAATGTTCGACGCTCTCTGCAACTGCTGCTATATGGTCGTCTTTAGACCCGTTTATTACTATTGTAGGTTGTAGTTTATCGTTCTCAATGTATTCGAATTTCTGTATAAAATATGAACAAAGTTGTTGAGTTATTACAATGGTAAAAATTAAACTACCCACATTTGTTTGTATAAAACTGTGGACGTCACTCTCAGGCATGAAATCTGTCCATTTGCTATTTGACTTCTTCCACATTGATCGCGTAAAGCTAGGACCGATTTGACTCAAGCAGTATGCTAGATATGTTTTTAAAAACTTTTTCCCAAGGCGTGAGTCATCACTTGAGACTTCCTTTAATTGTTTGTTCCACAAATCAGATATTGACAAAAGCTTTCTGCTGATTAATGGCCCTATAAAATGAAAAAAAAATAAAAATTGTTAAATATGTAGGCAGTGTTAACTTATGCGTAATTACCTGTGAATTGAATGATATACTCCCAGAGGTTAGGAATATCAACCGATAAGTCACTGGCTATTTCGCAGAAGTGCTTATAAGCTAATTTAAAATGTTTAACAGATATAAAATTACTATGAATTAAATATACAACTACATTGCCCAAATATCGCCTTTGCAGTTTCCCTATATGTCGCAAATGCAAATAATCTGTCATAATGTAAGATATAAGAGCACAGCGTTGATTCTCTTTTACTCGGAGAATACAGGATTCTACAGAGTTTTTTAGTGTCTTGCTACTCGATCCTATATCTACCATATCTGAAACAACCGATTTAATGACTAGAATATCTTCGTCGTTGAGCTTTTCAAACACAGCCACCGGTGGCTCAATTAGCTTCCCACTACTACTATCCGTTTGTAGATTTGAATGGGAATACGAATCAATTCCGCGTTGAGGATATAAGGACGACCCCGCACCTGTTAACTAAAACAAAAAAATACAGATATTAATATGTATACAAATACACCACGATTTTGAGAATTTCTGTTTATCGGTTATACCTTAGTTGTCCTGTTGGATGACATTTGCTGTTGCAAGTATTTGTTGTGGCTTGATGTCTTCGGTACTGATGACGTAGTCAATGCTGAACGTGTTTGTTGAGCACCTCGTGATGATGAATTCTCTCGCGACGTTTGAGAGGAACCAGACCGTGGTAGCATTCCTACACACAAAAGATATACATACTTTATATATATATTTATATATATATATTCCTTATAATTCAGATAATACCATAACGGTCACGTTCTATAGATCCTTTATTATATGAACCTTTATTACGAGGTCCACTTCGATCTCTATCATTACTTCTATTAGTATCATTAAGTGTAGATAAGGCTGCGAAAGAATTCGTAGGTGTCGATGAAGCTGCTGAAGATTGCCTTGAGCCATTTGACCAAACAAACAAACCCACACCGCCCATTTTTTTGTTATCAAAATTATTGGCGGTGGACTGCAAGCAACATTTTTAAATATAAATTTCACTGAAATTTCATAGGAGAAGCATACTAACCAAACCCTCCAGTTTCAAAGGATCCAAAACACGACTACCTCCTTTGCTGGTTTGAACGTGCCATGTACTGTCATCGCCATTAGAATTAAAATGCAGGCCGCTAGCACTATTATTGCCACTGTTTCCTCCAATTGGCTGCTGACGTCTCATGCTACTAGTATCTCCTCGTTGACTATGACTTCCTCCGTACCCTGACCGTGCATCGTTGAATCTACCCCCACCTCCGCGTTCATCTCGTTTGCCACCAGAACCTAACGAAGATCCACTAGAACCGCCGCTCCCCCCTCCTGACATCGTTCCAGCATAGTTTAGATATTGTGAAGATAATTGCTCCGTTTTCATTTCTTTCTCTACCTGTCCCATTGTTTTAGGAGCTTCGTTTCTTTTAGATTGCCATTTATCTCGACGCAAATCAATTACATCTTGCAACATAAAACGGACACGGGAGCTAACTTTTGCCCCTTCTTTGTCAGTTTTCGATGCTATCGCTTGCATGCGGTTCATGGTCTTTTCTAACGAATAACAACGCGTTGATTCTTTGGTGTTAATTGGTGTTTGCTCGAATTTTTCTCCAACTGTGGTTAGAAGCTTACACAAACATTCAAGCTGATCTTCCGAATTCGGATTTAACAGAGCATCAATGCAAGAATTGATAATCTTTCCAGTAAGCATAGAGATTTTAAAAAGTTCTCCGATGAAACGTACTGTGCCACCTGAGCGGCGGCGAATTTTCCGTTCCTCTTCTTCTAGTTGCGACTCCAATTCTGCTTTTTCAACTAAATCCGTACATTCTGCTATTTTTTCAATAATTGGCTGCAATTTTTTCTCTTTTGCTATACTTTTCGTAACATTATATGTAAATTCGCGTTCAGTTTTGTCAAGTAACGCTGCGCGGAATTGGGCAAGGTTAGTCTTCGTACCACTTTCCATTCGTTCGTCTCGTCTCTTTACCTCGGAAATCAAACGATGACATAAACGAGCATACGATACTGAAAAGTTTGGTTCATCTATCGCTTTTTCAAACACAAGAACCATTACATCTTCCATTTTGTCAGGAGTATCAATTTTCAGTTTAATTATTTCTTCAACTAAAGCATCAAATTTCTCAGGTGTAAGCTTATTTAATATTCCACGGATGCGACGTATAAGCTCTTCTTTTTCGCGTTTTGATTTAGCCTCTGGATCACCCTCGATATCACATTTAACCAATATTCGAGGACGCCAGGCATTGTCAGTTTCATTTAATTTAACGTCCTGGTTGAGTGAAAGGTTCACAAGTATCATTCCTATTGATAGAAATTAGAGTTATTATATAATACTTCCATTATATTAATACAAAATATTATTATCAGTAAAAATATTTCAAAATTGTTGTAAAAATAGCCATTACCATTATTGCCCTTTATGCTCCCACGTCCATGCACTCCTGACATAGATGCTTGCTTATTTCCATAGCCATCGGCTCCGGATACATTTCCAGTAACGCCCCGATTAGTGCTTAAGGAACTGCCCATAGAATGAACACGTTGTTTTGATTGGCGAATAAAGGATGGCATCAAATTAGGCGTAGGTAATATAGATACATTCTTAACTTCAGGTTGCCGACGAGATGCTATCGCCTCACGTAATTTTAGAAGTTGTACTCTGTCGTATTGCTTTTTCCCTGATGGATTGTTGGGTGACCACTGACCCTCATTATAACTAATCAGAAATTCCTGTATTACAGACGGACCAGCAACACTAGAAGCGTTGTTATTTTCTGAACAGGTAACATTACTAGTAGACTCCTCCTCTTTTGCATTCATATTTTTTCCGATGCTAACGTTACTATTTTTAAAGTCATTGGCAGAATGCTGTATTTCCGCTGTTTCGGATATAAACTTTTGAACCTTTGCTGTTAACTCCCCAACCCCACTAGATACGGAGTTTTCAATAAGTTGTTGATGATCAGTCTCGTCACACTCATTTGTCCTCTCAGAATGTCTTGATCTTGAACTCTGAGGCTGTACGATTTGAGTTTGAGCTCTGTCTTGGTTTTCTACATGCTCATTGAACGGTGATGTATTCACTTTGGTGCTGTATTCCACTTTAGAAGTGTCTTCCCAATCACTAGTATTCTGCGCTTCACAAAATGATGGCAAATTTTTCGTCTCAATTTCAACATGATCACTTTCGGAAGATTGTTCCGTGCCACTATCAATATTAGAAATACTTTTATTTCCTTTTATTACATCCTGTGTTTCCCCTGTAAGTTGCATATTTCGCCCTAGTATATCAGTCCCCTGCAGGTGTGTATCATCGATATTCGTTGTAATTTCGGGTAAGCTGCTACCAGCGGAATTCAAAACGCTTAAAGTTGTTGCAGCTTTTTCTAAGTCCCCATCCTTATTACATTCAAAAGTTTGAAGTTGTTGTTGCAATTCTGAAGACACTGAATCTCTATTAGTACCTAAAGCTACTGCAGAACTTGGAACACTATTTGATGTCTCAACTGTCGTAGTCAATGTTGGGCTGGAAACTTGTTGCGGTTGTGAATGATTTCCGTCTGCAACAATCCTTTCGATATTACCGCTATTAATTACGTCCGCAATAACATTTACATCTGCTGATATTTCCTTCTCTTGATTTACTTTTTTTGTTTCTGACAAAAGATGGTGTGACTTTTGTTGATCGGTTTGTAAAAAGCACAGTTGCTGTCGAACACAGTCGGACTTTGCAGAGACAACTTCTCCTATGTGTGATGATGTATGGGGCTGATAATGTACTTGTTGCAATAATCTACTTGTTGGTAATGTATCACTCGATTCGTTTTCTGAAACATAAAAAACACGATATTTTTATTTCGTGTTATGAGATTTAACAAGACGAGTTGAACTCAAGATGTCCCATTCGTGCAAGAAATAATTTGGATAAAAATATTAAACAATTAATACATGTGTTCTGTTAAGCGAAAATTACTAAACCACAAATAAAGAGATGAAACTGTGACTTAAAAAGTTTGCCAAACCCACCATAATATTACATCAATGGGATATAGTCATGCTTCTGAGTTAGGAGTTACAGTTGTAGGGCTATACCTATTTTCACCTCTTGGTCTCGCCCGGCAGCCTAGAGGCGTGCGAAACCCTTGTGTAAGATGCGGTAGCCAACCCGTGTGGAGCCGGTGGTCACATATAAAAGAGAGTAAGTTTCAGCGTAGTCACACCGACATGTTCGATTTAAGGATATTGCTGAAGTCAAATTGCAACTTCTGTTCACCAGACGTGCGGCTGCGAGTGAGCGTCGGTATTGAAACAAGCGGCTCGCTAAATTGGGAAGATGCCACTGCCCACATGCTGGATGTCCTCGTAAAAGTTAAGACTGACATCACCGACGTCGCAGAAATGCAATGAACGGAGCAAAGACGGAGACGACTAAGTCCTCGTGACATTTACTACAACGGTCATATAAAGAAGAGAGCGAAAATCCGGTGTGATATTCGTGATGGGAGGAAGACTCAGTTGTCGAGTGATAGCATTTACTCCGGTGGATGAGCATCTAGCCACAATCCGCACCAGAGCGAAATTCTGACCAAGGACTGTTTTTCGGCGATCTAACCCCGTTTGCATCGATAAGTGTTAATCTGTGTTTGTCGTCATTGGAGCAATACCTTGAAGAAGGGTTGCTCCGCATCCTCCTGACTCGTGCTGGGATTGAGTTCAATCTGGGCCCCAAGGAATTTTTCTGCTGCGTTTACGCAAAAAGGCTCCATCAAAACTCCACCTCGGTCAGGTATAATGCGTGCAATGGATGGAACCATTTTAAGACCTGCTTAGGCTTTAAGACTTACAGGGAGTGGACTACGAGTTACGCGGCCCCATGTTGCCCACGCAATACTGCGAGCTACTAACGTCTACGGCTGTGCAGTCTGCACATAGTTTTCGCGCCGCGTCACCACTCACTCCGAGTGGCCAACAGAGGACCACCACGGTCCCCAGGAGCTCAAACGGGCAACATAGCTCCCACTCTAGACATGTCCGCCTCTCCCGGTTTTTACGGCTTCAAAAAACACCACCTACACACCACTCCCTCACCCCCAGGATCACCCACGGACACCTGCGACAAACCCGCATTCTTCAATTCAACTTCAGCGGACTCTAGAGCAAGATCGAGGAGATAGTTGCATTTATGAACCGGGAACGCATACATCGATAGCTGCGATCCTAGAAACCAAGCTATACAGCCGCTCAGATCTTCTTAGTTGTGCCGATTTCAACGTCTTACGTAAAGATCGCGAGCGAGATAATGGTGGTGGCCCACCCTTCATATAGCACAACACCGTGCAGTATCGTGTAATCGATTAAGACATTGACCGCAAGGATAAATATATTGTCCTATAGGATATCACCCGAATATAGGTGCGCTACTTCGTGGTGAAAACCGTTTGGTACTAGGCGACTTTAACGCGCACCACAATCTTTGGCATTCCTGCCTGTCAAACGATCGTAGGAGGATAGAGCTGGCGGAACAGATTGACGATTCGACATTCTGCACAATGAATGAATGACGAAGCACTCACCAGAGTTATGGGCACCTGTAATAGCTCGCCCGATATTACCGTTGCTAGTGGTGGTCTGATAAATAGCATAACCTGGCGACTTATGCTAACTCTCGCATCAGGCCATTTGCCTATAATTATCTCGATCGAGAAACCTCCCGATTTTGTTTCTGTGGACAACCGCACCTTCGGTAACTTTAACAAAGCTAACTGAGTCGGCTTTACAGAATTTACTGAGAGCCTCTTCAACGCTCTGCCCACTTGAACCTAGCCAACCACCAGCATGGATATAATAATGTATAGGACAAAAAAAATATTTAGATTTTGTTATTTTTTTAATGCCTCTGATTACAGCTAGGAAGATGGAGTCATGTATAGAAGTTCACGCAAGTGAGGAAAGTTCTCTGATCGCCATTCACTTGGGAGTGGCCAGAAACGATTCTTTTACATATGACTCAAGCAGCTGACGACTTCCGGTCTTTGACCAAGTATCCTCTGGGTAGCCTAAGAACATCCGTTTGAAGGCGAGCTAAAGTGAGAAGGCGAAACACCCTCTGCATAGGGTTGTGCGCTGGGTTTGGGACCCGCCACGTAAAACAACACCCCCAATGCAAAAAAACAGCCTCGGATGAGAGACCCCCCTTTTGATGACGACCATGGCAAACGAAATAAGGACTATGATTTGAGGGCTCGCACCTGGAATGTCCGGTCCCTTAATTGGGAAGGTGCCGCTGCCCAGCTGGTAGATGTCCTCGTAAAGATAAAGGCTGACATCACCGCCGTCCAAGAAATGCGATGGACGGGACAAGGACAGAGACGAGTAGGTCCTTGTGACATTTACTACAGTGGCCATATAAAGGAGCGCAAGTTTGGTGTTGGATTCGTGGTGGGAGAGAGACTCCGTCGCCGAGTACTTTCATTCACTCCGGAGAATGAACGTCTAGCCACAATCCACATCAAAGCGAGGTTCTTCAACATATCGCTGATTTGCGCCCACGCCCCGACGGAAGAGAAGGACGATGTGACCAAAGATGCCTTTTATGAGTGCTTGGAGCGCACTTATGAGAGATGCCCCCGCCACGATGTCAAAATCGTGCTTGGCGACTTCAATGCCAGGGTGGGCAAAGAAGGTATCTTTGGCACTACGGTCGGTAAATTCAGCCTCCACGAGGAAACATCCCCAAATGGGTTGAGGCTGATCGACTTCGCCGGGGCCCGAAATATGGTTATCTGTAGTACTAGATTCCAGCATAAGAAGATTCATTAAGCTACCTGGCAGTCTCCGGATCGAAAAACCACCAACCAGATCGACCATGTTGTGATAGACGGAAGACACGTCTCCGGTGTTTTAGAAGTGCGTGCGCTCCGAGGTCCTAACATCGACTCGGACCACTATATTGTTGCAGCCAAGATTCGCACCCGCCTCTGTGCAGCAAAAAACGCACGCCAACAAACACAAGGAAGGTTCGACGTCGAGAACCTGCAATCACAACAGACAGCCGAACGATTTTCTACTCGGCTTGCACTCCTGCTCTCTGAGAGCACTCGTCAACAACTCGGTGTAAGGGAATTGTGGGACGGCATTTCAAACTCTTTACGTACAGCTGCAACCGAAACCATTGGTTTTCGGAAAGCGCGAAAGAACAGCTGGTACGACGAGGAGTGCCGTGTCGCAGCGGAGAGAAAACAGGCTGCCTACCTCGCAACGTTACGATCGACCACAACACGTGCGGGATGGGATAGATACCGAGAGTATAAGAGGGAAGCGAGACGCATTTGTAGACAGAAAAAGAAAGAGGCCGAAATGCGTGAGTACGAAGAGCTTGATAAGCTGGCCGACAGGGGTAATGCTCGAAAATTTTACAAAAAGATGCGGCGGCTTACAGAAGGTTTCAAGACCGGAGCATACTCTTGTAGAACCCCCCAAGGTGATCTAGCCACCGATGCCCAGAGCATACTTAAATTATGGAGGGAACACTTCTCCAGCCTGCTGAATGCCAGTGCACGCACAACACCAGGAGAAAACGAACCCGATACCCCAATCGATGACGATGGAGCAGACGTTCCATTGCCCGACCATGAAGAAGTTCGAATAGCAATTGCCCGTCTGAAAAACAACAAAGCGGCAGCGGCCGATGGATTGCCGGCCGAGCTATTCAAACACTGCGGCGAAGAGCTGATAAGGTGCATGCATCAGCTTCTTTGCAAAATATGGTCGGACGAAAGTATGCCCAACGATTGGAATTTAAGTGTGCTATGCCCAACCCATAAAAAGGAAGACCCTACAATCTGCGCCAACTACCGTGGGATAAGCCTCCTCATCATCGCGTATAAGGTTCTGTCGAGCATATTGTGTGAAAGATTAAAGCCCACCGTCAACAAACTGATTGGACCTTATCAGTGTGGCTTTAGACCTGGTAAATCAACAACCGACCAGATATTCACGATGCGCCAAATCTTGGAAAAGACCCGTGAAAGGAGAATCGACACACACCACCTCTTCGTCGATTTCAAAGCTGCTTTCGACAGCACGAAAAGGAGCTGCCTTTATGCCGCGATGTCTGAATTTGGTATCCCCGCAAAACTAATACGGCTGTGTAAACTGACGTTGAGCAACACCAAAAGCTCCGTCAGAATCGGGAAGGACCTCTCCGAGCCGTTCGATACCAAACGAGGTTTCAGACAAGGCGATTCCCTATCGTGCGACTTTTTCAACCTGCTTCTGGAGAAAATTATTCGAGCTGCAGAACTTAATCGAGCAGGTACAATCTTTTACAAGAGTGTACAGCTGCTGGCGTATGCCGATGATATTGATATCATCGGCCTCAACACCCGCGCCGTTAGTTCTGCTTTCTCCAGACTGGACAAGGAAGCAAAAGAAATGGGTCTGGCAGTGAACGAGGGCAAGACGAAATATCTCCTGTCATCAAACAAACAGTCGTCGCACTCGCGACTTGGCACTCACGTCACTGTTGACAGTCATAACTTTGAAGTTGTAGATAATTTCGTCTATCTTGGAACCAGCGTAAACACCACCAACAATGTCAGCCTAGAAATCCAACGCAGGATAACTCTTGCCAACAGGTGCTACTTTGGACTAAGTAGGCAATTGAGAAGCAAAGTCCTCTCTCGACAAACAAAAACCAAACTCTATAAGTCACTCATAATTCCCGTCCTGCAGAGGCTTGGACGATGTCAACAACGGATGCGTCGACTTTGCGAGTTTTCGAGAGAAAGGTTGTGTGAAAGATTTATGGTCCTTTGCGCGTTGGCCACGGCGAATATCGCATTCGATGGAACGATGAGCTGTACGAGATATACGACGACATTGACATAGTTCAGCGAATTAAAAGACAGCGGCTACGCTGGCTAGGTCATGTTGTCCGGATGGATGAAAACACTCCAGCTCTGAAAGTATTCGACGCAGTACCCGCCGCGGGAAGCAGAGGAAGACCTCCACTCCGTTGGAAGGACCAAGTGGAGAGGGACCTGGCTTCGCTTGGAATATCCAATTGGCGCCACGTAGCGAAGAGAATAAACGACTGGCGCGCTGTTGTTGACTCGGCTATAATCGCGTAAGCGGTGTCTACGCCAGTAAAGAAGAAGAGATTACAGCTAACCACCATATTAATAATTTCATGCACGCAGCTACGCAACCAGATACAAATCCACTGAGCAAAACGATTGTAAATGAATGCCATTGAGTTCTGTATCTTTCTGAATTTCGTCTTTCTTGCAGAATTGCTCAAATGTTGGAAAAAAAATTTAGTGAACAGCTGGTTTTATCTTTAATTATAAGAAATAAAATTTATTAAATATTTTTATTTTTAATCATAGGAAATAAAATTTCCGAAAAAAGAACGCTCATGCCATAAAAGGATTTTGTTTCAGAGTTGTAAGCAATTTAATAAATTAAAGTAAAAGCATGGGATAGTTTTATGTCTAAAACTTGACTCAACGACTTTGTGTTAAATTTTTATTTATGTAAACCTAACAGGTAGTTGTATAAAATAAAGTTGTAAAAACTTGAATTAGGCACTATACAAATGAAATAAGGCAACACGAGATATTCAATATGCATGTTTGTAGAAAATACCATCCATGCACATGTTGCTCCGGAATTTATTATTACTCACTACCCACTTATTTTCATAACATTGTTCTTAACTGTTTTTTATCATATAATTTTCCCAATCACCTTTTTCTTACACAAATATGAATGAGTGCACTAAAACAATCAAGATAGTTTATACCACCGACATTAATGTATTTAAATGAGATGTGTGCGCACGTGGAGAGTCAAAGCGTAGCTACATTATTTATAAAATCATTTAATTTTGTCAGTATACATAAACATATTTGTATGTATATTCATATCTTTGTTACAACAAAATAAAATTTCTAGTTGCCATATATGATTTTTGTGTCATCATGACGCACAATGAAGTTGAAATGAATAAACACACAATGCAATATTACCGGCGTTAATATCCATATACACATACATTTATCCAATTATACGCAAGGAGATAAAAAGTGATGATATAATAGTTTACTTAGCCCATTAATGCCGTTTTCACTATTGCTGCTTATCGCTTCTGCTAATAACTTCTCCAATTTATAAAATTATATTGCAGAAGGTATTTATCACTAAAATACATATTGACTTGTATCACAATTATATATGTAAACACCACATTCATTTATTTCTACAAAAATAGTTCTAGTTGTATCTATATGTACATCATTACCAATTAGCAAAATAATGTCAATAACACTATATTATTGAAACATTTTTGGGACAGCAACTAGGAAACACTAACTCAGCGCAACAGTAAAGCATTTGTTGAAGCAGAACAAGAAATTTTAATGCTGCATACAGCACAAACAAAAATGTAGGATCACTCTCAATTATGCATTCAACTGTTCACTAGACAGAGCAGAATACAGCATAGTCGATTAAAAGTTCGTGATACGACAAATTTTTTAATCATCGTTCAAAGTAGCATACGTATGTATTTGTTTATATGTGGTTGCACAGCTATACAAGTAGATAGATATTTTGTAAGATAAAGAGAATTCTACATCACCAACGTGTACAACTAAATTATAAAACTTAAGAAGAAATTACACATTTTAAGCATTACTAAATCAAATATGAAAAGTTAAATATTTTTTCGTTTCAGTATTTGATTTAAAATTTTCTGGATATTCTTATTATGGCAATTATTCCGATTTCGAATATATGTATTTCAGAAAATCATCTGCAAACCAACCAGGTTTACATAAGACATTTTAGATATTATCAGCGTCAAAAGAAAGCATACACCTACTACATTTAAAAACATATTTTTCTTACAAAAAATTAACAGCATTCCAAAAAATTTCCATAAAAACAGAAACAACATGAACAGAACCAAATATACGCAGAATTTCACACGTAAAACCAAAATCTACTTCACTTGAGGTAAGAAAATTAGTGATATATTTTAAGAAAGAGGGAAATCTTTACGGGTAATTGCTTCTATAATTGGAAGAGGTATAGTGAAAAAAAGAAATTACTGACAAGTACAAAACGGTTGGTGAATTAGAAGATCGAAAACGTTGCCAAAGCGGCTCAGTAATAAAAAATTACGATTAGTTTTGAAAGCTGCAAAGATTGATCCTACTGTTGTTAGCGTTAAAAAAAGTGTTCAGAACATCCGGACTAGACGTTAATGCCAGCACAATCAAGCAAGCATTGCATGCTAATGGTCTTTGATTATGTATTAAAAAACACATTTAGGAGTCTCACATAGTCTCATAAAGTTATAAGTTATAACGATCCGAAAACATCGCGTTTAGAGTTGTATTTGCGTAAACTTATTTTAGTATGAATTCAAAAACAAATTTTTTGAACTAGTATAAAAATTTATAATTTTATGATTTTACGATGCTTTTGACACGTTGTGAGTACCAAAGTATATCCGCAGTAAAGCGGGTGATGGTTTGGGTGTTCATGGCGACAAGTGAAGGGGGAAGGATGCTGTTTATTGATAGCAGCTGAACTTCCGATTCAGCAAAGTGATGATGCGGCCATGGAGGCCCAAGGCAACGCCTACGGCGATCCAAGAGCCTGTGACGGGGACGGACGTATTACCGACTCGATCCGAAGCCAGCTCAGCTGTGCACGATGCAAATGCCGCTGTGATTGCAGGAGAGTGACACGAGTCCCCCAACGACACCATCTCGGCTGGGCAGGTTTAAGCCACCGCCGCTGATGAAGGTAAACGCCATGAGTTTCCAAATGAGCAGGATGGTATGTTACCATCCACTCAAGAGCTTCTGGAAGGGCTGGACATGCAGGTAGATCAAAATGGCGGGGACGAGGACCTGTCTCTCATCGAGCTGATATTGTGAACTCCAGCGCCGGCAAAGAAGTTGCCCAGGTAAACCTGTCTCACGCGACGGCAGCCTCGGCTAACATCGCGAAGAGGTTCATCTGGGACAACCTGGGCATTCTCTTAATCCGGGAACCATGGGTGTATAGAGAAGTAAGAGGCCTCAATTCGAGAAAAAAAAACAAGATAATCTGGGTAGTCCTTTGTAGTCGTTAGAACCGATATAGACTTTTTCTGTATTTCAGAGTATCTAACGCAGGATCTGGTGGCGGTACAGGTGAAGGACAGGGAAAGTTCGGACTTCGTCTTTGCATCTACCTACTTTCCAGGGGAGACGGCTACAGCACCCTCAGACGGCCACAGATACTCAGTCTAGTAGAGTATTGTAGAACCAACGAACTTGCCCTGACTCTTGGATCCGCTGCCAACGCGCATCACACGGAATGGGGTAGCACGGACTGCAACGAGAGGGGTAAGTCTCTTCTTGAATCCATTATTAGTAATAATATAAGCATCGAAAATGTGGGCTGTGAAACCACATACATAACTAGTGCTCGTAGGGAGGCCCTTGATATCACCCTAAGCAATGACAACATGATCGGATTGATCTCGCAGTGGCGGGTGTCGAAAAAGCCCTCAATGTCGGATCATAGGATCATTCATGTTGCTCTGAAGGTGGAAGTCGAGGAGTAACCTCCGACACGTACCCCTAGAAACACGAACTGGGGGATTTACAAAGAGACTTTGAGTAATAAAATAAGCGGAGTCGGGCAAGCAGATGGTAGGTCCACTACAGCTGGACTGGAGAGCAGACTGAGTGTCTTAAACGAGTTTATAATAGACGCCTATCATTGAGCCTGTCCACTAAAAGTGACTACCAGTAAGCAAATCTGTATCTGGTGGTCTAGCAACCTCTCAGTTCTCAGACATAGGGTGCGAAGGCTATTCAATAAAGAAAAGTGCCCAGGCAATCTGTTCACTGCAGACTCAGTCAGGTTGGCACTGGCCTCCTTTTCAAACTATAAGTCGCCGGTAGCGGATGGCATCTTTCCAGCTATTTTGCAGCAAGGTAGGAAGTGCTCTTGCCCCACTTGCTAGGGCTGATGAGAGATAGCCTAGCGATGTCGTATATCCCAGAGCCATGGGGAATTGCAAGAGTAATCTTCATCCCCAAGGTAGGTAGGAGAAACTACTCGTTGGCCAAATCATTCCGACCTATTAGTCTCACATCCTTCATGCTACACATAAGATCGGAAGCGCTGAAAATCTCACCCCTACATGCCAAACAGCACGTGTACACAGCGGGCAAATCCACTAACACTGCTCTGTACCTACTCTCATCTGAATTGCAGGATTCGCTGGATAACGGCGAGGTTGCGATTTGCGCCTTCCTAGACATTGAGGGTGCTTTTGATAATGCGTCTCACACTATCGTGATCAAGGCACTTGAGGAAAGGAACGTAACGGCTCCAGTATGCAGATGGATAGAAGCCGTACTGCGTACTAGGGTAGCGGAAACAACGGTGGGAGAGAGCAAGATCAAGGGGCGAGGCACAAGGTGGAGTACTATCCCCTCTGCTATGGAACCTGGTAGTAGATGAGCTCCTTGAGTTGCTCACCAGCAATGGAATCCGCTGTCAAGGGTACGCGGAAGACATTGTCATTATGGCGTGAGGTAGATTTGAGAACACTCTCTGTGACATTGTTCAAAGGCAAAAACTACCGTGATCTCTTTTACTAAGCGTAGATCTCTTCCGGGTTTGAGGTCCCTAACAATTGGAGGTAGGGTGGTGGAGATGTCGAAGGAGGTCAAATTCCTTGGCCTCACTTTAGACTCATTCTTACGTTGGAGTAGGCATTTGTACTTAACGCTGTTTGTTTAAATCCATTAAAAACTGTTGATAGTTGTATAGTTGACTTGATCGAAAATGGCGGTCAATGTGTGATATATATAACTGAAATTAAGGGACAATCCTTCTCTAATAATGGTATGTCTGTATGTCAAAAATGGGTTGAATCGGACCAATACTTCCTTTAGTCCCATATAATTAATATAAAGATTTTCGAACTTTGGGGTAACTTTGTACCGCACATATCGCACATGTCACATATTCCAATGAAAACAAGAGAGCGTGTTTAACTTATAATAGTGTATCTTTGTGCCTCACATATATAAACTTGGACGAAAACTTGGCCTAGCATTTATATAACTAATATCAGAATTTTCCAAAATCCGGCTAACTTTACCATATATGATGGGTTTCACAACGTTGCAAGAGTATAAAATTTTCCGTTGTACGCAAACTTAGCCCTTCCTTACTTGTTTTTTTAACGATTTTATAATTGGGGTACTCACAACGTGTCGTAAAGCATCGTAAAATCATAAAATCATAAATGTTTATACTAGTTAAAAAATTTGTTGTTGGATTGCATAATAAAATAAGTTTACGCAAATACAACTCTGAACGCTATATGTTAGGATCATTATAACTTATAACTTTATGAGACTATGTGAAACCCCTAAATATTTTTACTCAGTGTTACAAGTAACAAGAAAAAAATGTATTTATTTATTTACTAAATGAAAAATAATAATACAATTATTATCTTACAGAGTAAGAAGCACTAGCGGCCAGGGCAGAAAAAAATATAATTGATAGACTTGTTGAGAAGCCCATGGTATCGTTGTCACTACAATGACCTATTTTTGATCTGATTAAACATCGAGCTTAAGCATCTCAAAAGCAAAAGAAAAAAGGGTAACTTTTTTATCTACAGACAATACTTCTATAATCTAAACAAAAATTTAATTGGTTTCATCCCCGCAGAAAGTTGGAATCACTGCATTTGTTTTTCGCCTTTGGAAATCACGTGTAACCCGATATGAAGTTTTTTCTTTGCAAATAATCTGATATAATAATAATAATAATCTTTCAAATTTAATACGGGCGATTCTATTAACGGTGCATTTTTGTGCCCAAAATGGATAAAATGTGGTGAAAACTTCCTTTAGCCCCCATATACCTAATATCATAATCAAGATCATCCGGTTGACTTTACCACTTAAACTCAGAATGATAAAATTGTTTGAGGAAAATCGTATATAAGGTCACATTGCACGTAAAACAACGGAACATGATGATAGAGCCATCATTAGAGAAAGTCAGGCAGATCCTTTTGAATCTTCCCGAGAAATCATGGCTGAAATAAATTAGGAAATTATGTTTAGCGTATCAAGTAGACTTATACGAAGGAGTTTTAGGTGACGCTCAATTGTTTGGACGAATGAGTCGAAAAAAACATTGCACAGCTGATCTTTGTCAATGAACATATAGTAAACGTTTTGGAATTGGAAAAAGGACTTTGAAGCGATGAAACAAAGGTGAATCGTATTGGATCCGATGGCAAACCATTTGTCCATCGTCCCCGGTGCCATATAACTCCAGAAACCCCACAAAAGCCGTTAAACACGGCTATGGTTGGCTGATGGTTTGAGAAGAGTTTCCTGGGTACGGCGTTGGATCAGAGATGGAGGCTGAGGATCTTTGGACTGGGTTCGAAGGTGCATGGTACGCAAGTCCACAAAATAGGTGCCAGAAATTAGTGGAGAGTTTGCCCTGACAATGCCAGCACTTTTGAAAATAAACTACTACAAAATAGTAACGGTGAACTATTAAAAAAATATTTTTATTACATTACATGCTCGAAGTGTGCAAGCTAAGATATCGTAAATAGAAAGATTGAATTGAGTAGGATGATTTAACGATCAGCAGCTTTTGTGAGTGGACACATATTTAGCACACTTCTTAGACTGTCGAAGTTTTTTAAAGTTTTAAGAAATATTTATTTTCGAATACAAAAAATTTTGTTGGTGAGAGATTATTTAATATAAAAACTGTAGTTTAATTTAAATTTACTGATTAGATATGGCTAGAGGTTTGTGTTGCACGGAAGAAAAGCGGGCTATAATTGTAAAGTTAGGAAGTGAAGGGCAGTCGATAACCCAGATTACAAAAACGTTTGAGTGTTCAAGGAAGCTCATTTATAACGCAATTAAACATTTTGACGAATTTGGGACAGTTAAATCCGCGATGCGAGCTCCTAGGCCTCGCAAAACCACCTCCAAAGAAGACAATCTAATTCGTTGGATTTCAAAAAACGACCCATTCAAGAGCTCTAAACAAATTAAAACCGAAGTTTATGCAGCATACGGAATAGAGGTTTCATCTAAAACAGTCAGACGTCGTTTGAATGAAGGCGGACTGCGTGGATGCATTTCACAGAAGAAACCGTTTGTTTCTAAGAAGAACTTGGAGGCACGCCTTTCATTCGCACGAGCCCACATCAACAAACCACTTTCTTTTTGGAAAAACGTTCTCTTGAGTGATGAATCTAAGTTTTGTAGATTTTGATCTGACGGTAAACGTTACGTCTGGCGCCCCAGTAACCAGCAGCACAATTCTAGGTATACACAAAAAACAGTGAAACATGGAGGAGGAAATATTATGGTGTGTGCGGCCTTTTCTTGGCACGGTGTTGGACCTATCGTTAGGATAACGTCAAAAATGGATCTATTTGTTTACAAAAACATGTTAACAGAACACATGATTCCATTTGTCGACGACCATATGCCTCTAAGGTGGCCTTTCATGTATGATAATGACCCCAAACATACTTCGCGTTTGGTGAAAAATTTCTTGAAGGAGCAATGCGTTCCCATTCTGCAGTGGCCCATTCTGCAGTGGCCATTCTGCAGTGGCCATTCTGCAGTGGCCTGATCTCAATCTAACTGAGAATTTGTGGAGTGAAGTTGAGAGAAGGATTGAGGGCAAAAAACCCAAAAATTTAGGAGAATTGTGACAGAACATCAAAAGTGCATGGTTGAATATACCTGTGGAACAATGTAGATGTTTGGTGGAGAGTTTGCATAAAAGATGTTCTGAAGTGATCAAAAATAAGGGTTGTCCAATGAAATATTGAAGTAAAATTTGGTTCGGAGCGGATTGCCAAAGTTTTTGTAGGTATGTGTCCAACGTAGTAATCATTTATTCTTACTTTTTTTCGTAGGTTTTGATTACATCGTCCTTTATGTTATTATTTAAATTAATCTATCTGTGAAATATGAATATATGTAAATTAGTAAAGAAATGAATTTTATGGAACATTTTTTCTTTAAAGTACGAGTGTGCTAAGTATATGACCACCACTGTACCTTCACAACCTTAATAAAATTAGGAAGTATCTTTACAATATTGCCAACATACATAAAATCGGTTCAATAATTCCCACACACCAAAGAGAAAACTTTCAAGCTTCCGGTTGGTCTTATACCATTTATATCAGCCCTTATATAAGATACAACAAAATTAACTGAACGTGTACTGTTGGATAAATTATGGTATAATTTGTATACGAATTAGTCAAACTCTCATGCAGTATATATATAATGACTTCTTCTTCTAAAGTTGTTTGAAATATGTTCGTGAGTATACCCACATCTCTTTCCGCTCCCAATATGCCTTGTATAGTGATTTCTGACCGTTTGTAGTACACAAATGTGTGATATGAAATTACGTTAACGATTTAACGTTGGCTATAGACCTTATTTCAAATCTCATTATCTTGATAAAATGCTTCCCGATTTTTTGGTTAAGGTTTTTCTACAACAGCTGTTCTTCTTCTTTACTGGCGTACACACCGCTTACGCGGTTATAGCCCAGTTAACAACAACGCGCCAGTCCTTTCCCCTTTTTGCTATGTGGCGCCAATTAAAGATTCCAAGCGAGCCAGACCATTCTCTATCTGGTCTTTCCGACGGAGTGGGATTGGATCTTGCGGCTGACATTATGGTTGGCGTTGATACTGATTTGACGAATGGTGAATGGTCAGTTGCAGATTTCCTAGGCCTTAAGCCACACTGATCAGGTCTATCAGTTTCATGACGGTGGGCTTTAGTCTTTCCCAAAATACGCTCGAAAGAACCTTATATGTGATGTTGAAGAAACTTATCTCACGGTAGTTGGCGCCGTTTGTGGAGTCTACCTTTTGTCGATTGGACAGAGCACACTTAAATTTTAATGTTGTTGTTTTTTGTTTTAACGGTTTCTCAATCCCCGATAGGGCAAGGGTTACCTGTGTTGTTGTCGACGTCATCTAACCGGAGCCCCAGGAAACTTGCTGTTTCGACGGGGTCGGACCAAAGACAAAAGGGTGCTATATGAGTAGGGTTGGCAGGGCATGCAAAGAGGTGGTCAGTGGACATACAGTGGTGGCCATAACATATGCAACTAACACATTAGTTTAGAAAAAGTGTATATATTTTACCAATAACCTTTACAGACCGTCGACTGAATATAAAATTATTAAAATTTGGTATTTTTACTTTTATTTAACGTTTTTAAACAGAAAAATTTCATTCATAAAAAAAGAAATATGAATACCATTTTGGTTTCAACTCTAAAATTACGTGGACAAAACATATGCAACTTTTAGGAAACAATGGTAAATAATGGGTTTTACTAATATTTTGATCCAAATCCATAGTTTTTTTATTACTTCCGCACATCTTCTCGTGATTGACATATTTAAATTATCTGTGATTTTCATCAGAATCGATTTCCAAGCTTCTTGAAGTCTTTTAAAGAGTTCATCGCTATTTTTAAGGATAGTCATATCTATGCGTCTGTTAACCAGCTCCGTTAAGTTTATAATAGGGTTGAGATCTGGGGGCTGCGGTAGCCTTTCCATAACATTAAAGTTTTGCTTCAAACCAAGACTTGATACTACTTTAGCCGTGTGATTTGGGTCATTGTCCAGTTGGAAGTCTGAACCGAATGGCATTTCCCACCCAGCATAGTGCAGCATTATACTCTCTAAAATACATTTGAAGTCGTATTGATTCAAAATTCCATTAATCTTATACAATTGGCTCAATTCCGTTAGCAGAAAAGCAGCCCCACACCATTACATTTCCTCCACCATGCCTTACTGCTATGTTGCAATAACGAAGATCATATTTTTTATTTACTGGCCTTCGCACATAAGACATTCCATCACTTTCTATTAAGTTAAATTTTGATTCATCACTGAATATAACCTTTCTCCATTTAATAATTGGCCAACTTAGATGTCTTTTAGCGAATTTCAAACGCTTGGCTTTTTTTACCGAAACCATCGGTTTGTACGAGGGACGACCACTTCTTCGGGAAGCTTCTAAGAGGAGCCTATGCACACTTTTTGTGTATATTTGCAAATATAAATCTTTCATTATTTGTGATGAGACAATTTCAAGATCTTTTTCGGTAGTTGCACTATTGAATTGTCTGTCTTTGGCTCCTTTAGCGAACGCGATTTATAACAAAAACTTCTTTTGTTGTAACGATTTTTTTACTAATCGTAAAATTGTGCTTTTGTGCATTTCATATTTTGTAGCAATGCTGTTTTGTGCCATTCCTTCCTCAAAATCAGAAAGAATTCTCTTCCAAAGTTCAATTCCAAAATTGTCTCCTGCCATTTTCAATAAAACAAAAACCACGTTTCTTTGGCAGAATTAACAAAGGAATTAATTTACAAAAACTAACGATATTGAATTATTTATAATGTGGAAGCACAATAGTAACGGAAAAATACCGCTATAATAGTGTTACTTGAACTCAAACTCGGAGTTGCATATGTTTTTTCCACTTAATTTTAGAGTTGAAACCAAAATGGTATTCTTATTTCTTTTTTTATGAATGAAATTTTTTTGTTTAAAAACGTTAAATAAAAGTAAAAATACCAAATTTTAATAATTTCATATTCAATCAACGGTCTGTAAAGGTTATTGGTAAAATATATACACTTTTACTAAACTAATGTATTAGTTGCATATGTTATGGCCACCACTGTACATTGGATATGTCGGGGTCTATTCTGGATAAGTAGCAGTTTAACCTGTTACAATATCCAGAATAAAGCTGCGCTAGGGTCATTCGCGTTTTTCGCGGCAATTCGAACTCTTCGTCTGCGATGGGTGGTGGTTTGACTCCAAGGACGCAATTCACGGGAAGGAAGACGTTAAAGATCTTGATGCCTCCATCTTGACTGGCGGTCAGTAGCTGTCGGAAGTCAGTTGCGTCCGAAGTCCGGTCGGCGTACTGTAAGATATCGTCGACGTAGTTAAGGAAATACCTCTTGATGCTCCTGGAAAGCGGTTCCGCTTCAAGCATGTGGCTGCTATGGTGATTTCTACGAAAACATCCCAGCAAGAAATGCTTGGAGTTCATTATGCTCCTTAACTGGGAGCATAAGCGTCTCACTATGTAGGTGTTCGATGGGTGTCTCCCATCCCGTCGTGGTCCGGAGTTTAGTATTCTGACAAGTCTGGAGTTTCCTTATCTGCGTACTACATCCAGGCGACCATATTGGTGCTGCGTAGTTAAGGACCGGCCAGTCGGAATTTGGACGCCGTCGACTGCAATATTAAGTTCAAGTTTATACTGCTTCGTCCAGTTCATAAATATGGTCGCTGTGGATTTGGTGGGGGAAAGCGTGAGGTTCCGTGCAGTGAGGAAATGAGAAAGGTCGGTGAGGTAGGTGTTCTCCTTCGAACACATGCCATCGATTCCATTGCCCGACGTCAATATCGTACAGTCATTTGCTTACGAGGTTATGGGAACCCCCTCTGGTGGTTGCGGAAGTTTCGAGATGTAGAAGTTAAACAGTAGCGGCGAGAGGACACCACCCTGCGGAGCCCCCTGTTTAATTCTTCTCAGTTTACATGTTTCGCCTCGAAATAGTACGGATGACTCACGAACGTTCAGATAGTTCATTGTCTACCTCTTTAGCCCTGGAGGGAGCGTAGTTTTTTCAATTTCCTGCAATAGCGTTGTGTGGTTGACCGTGTCAAAAGCTTTTGACAAGTCCAACGCTACGAGATTCGTTTTTCACAGGGTGGTTTCTGGGCCACGAACTCTCTGAGCGTTTATGACGCTAATAGCTGTGGTGGTGTTGTGCACTTTTCGGAATCCATGCTGGTGGCTGGCTAGGCTCAGGTGGTGAGTGTAGGTCGGGAGTAGCAAGGCCTCAAGTGTCTTCACTACTGGGGAGAAGAGAGTTATCGAACGATAAGATTCCCTGGTTTCCCAGGTTTCAGTAGTGGGACCACTCTTCCCACTTTCCACACATCGGGTATTTGAAGAGTGGTCAGCGACAGGTTGAGGACCTTGGTGAGATAACTTGCTCCCGTCGAGCCTAGATGCTTTAGTGTTGCCATGTTAATTCCATCTGGGCCAATGGATTTGGAGGATTTTGCCTTGTTGAGACACCCTGAACTTCCTCAGCGGTGAAAGTAAGTGGCGCGCCGTCGTTTGGCATTTTGCGCAGCCGTCGGTAAACACATTGGTTAGCTTTGTCTACCGAGGGGCGCGGTGTAAACTACCGGCTAAAATAGCTCGCGCACTTCTTCGGGTCTGAAGAGGCATAACCATTGAATTGAACTTCAACTCGGTCGTCATGCCTCTTCAGGACTTCAGGTGCTCTATCCATTTCGTCCGCTTAAGATGGTTTACCATACGCCGAATCTCCCAATTGAGATCCCTTATTCGGGGATCTGCGGAATCGGCATAGCGTAAGGTGTCGCCCTCGTTAGCTAAATCGGCTGCTTCGGCTGGCAAATCAGAGTGGGAGCTATGTTGACTGTTTGAGCTCCTGGGGACCGTGGAGGTCCTCTGTGTGCCTCTCGGGTTGAGTGGCGGCGCAGCGCGCGAACTATGTGCAGATTACACAGCCGCAGAGGATTGTGTCGCAGTATTGCGCAGGCAACGTGGAGCCACGTAACGCGTGTTCCACTCCCTGTGAGTCTTAAGGCCTGAACAAGTCTTAAGATGTCTCCATCCATTGATGTATTGCACCTGGTCGAGGTGGAGTTTGGACAGACCTTTTGGCACATTCGCAGCAGAAAAATTCCTCTGGGCCCGGGTTGGACTCAATGCCAGCACGAGTCAGGAGGATACGGAGCAACCCTGCTGCAAGGCATTGCTTCAATGACGACAAACACAGATTAAAACTTACCGAGCCAAACGGGGTTAGATCGGTGAAAAAGCAGCCCTTGGTCGGATGAAAACCGTGACTATTCCGGTGCGTAGAACCGGCTGTCGTGGGAATTAAATTCCAATCGTTGGGCATGCTTTCGTCCGACCATATTCTTCAAAAAAGCATGCTTCTTATCAGTTCTTTGTCGCCGTGTTTGAATACCTCGGCCAGCAATCCATCAGCCCCCGCCGCTTTGTTGTTCTCAAGGCGGGTAATTGCTATTCGAACTTCTTCATGGTCGTGCAATCGAACGTCTGCTCCGTCGTCATCGATTGGAGAATCGGGTTCGCCTTCTCCTGGCGTTATACATTTAGCAGGCTGGAGAAGTGTTTTCGCCATAATTTTAGTATGCTCTGGGCATCAGTCACTAGATCACCTCTGGGGGTTCTACAACAGTATGGTTTAGGCGAGAAACCTTCTATTAGTCGCCGCGTCTTTTCCTAGATTTTAGCATTACGCCTGTCGGTCAGCTTGTCAAGCCCTTCATACTCACGCATCTCGGCCTAACTCTGTTTTTGTCTGCTTCCCACAGTTCCATTATACCGAGTTCTTGACGAGTGCTCTGAGAGTGAGTGCAAGTCGAGTAGAAAATCTGTCGTCAGTCTGTTTTGATTGCAGCTTCTCGACGTCGAACCTTGTTGACGTGCATTTTTTGCTGCAACAAGATAGTGGTCCAAGACGATGGATGTTTCCTCGTGAAGGCTTAGTTTACTGACTGTTGTGCCAAAGATACCTTTTTTGCCCACCCTGGCGGTGAAGTCGCCAAGCACGATTTTGACATCGTGGCGGGGACAGCACTCATAGGTGCTCACATCGTTATGTTGAAAAGTTCGCTTTGATGCAGATTGTGGCTAGACGTTCATCCCTCTGAACGACAGTACTCAACGACGGAGTCTTTCTCCCACCACGAATCCCACACCGAATTTGCGCTCTTTTATATGGCCACAGTAGTAAACGCCACATGGCGTTCCATCGCTTTTCTCGGACGGCGAAGATATCGGCGTTCAATTAACATCCCAATTAAGGAACCGGACATTCCAGGTGCATGCCCTTAAATCGTTACTCGTAATGCGTTTGCCATGGTCGTCTCTCAATCGAGGATGTTAGTAATTTTTCATTGCGGGCATTTTTTACGTGAAGACAGCGTGAAGAGGATGTTTCGCTTTCTCATTTTAACTCGCCTTCAAACGAATGTTTTGCTACTCAGCGATACTTGGTCTAGGACCGGAAGTTGTAAGCTAATTGAGTCATATGTACAAGAATCGTTTTTGGCCACTCCCAAGTGAATGGCAATCAGAGAACTTTTCTCACTTGCGTGAACTTCTATACATGACTCCATCCACATTAACTCAGTATATTAAATTTAGCCACTATTCGTCTGTTCAATATGCTATGAACCATATAAAATATACTAGGGAACCCGGCCATGCGTTGCTGTGGTATACATTTTATACTAATACTCATAATAAATTATTCATTACAGTCAAAATTTTTTCACGAATAAAGGCGAAAACATTTTTGTCGGTATAAGAATCCAAGGGATTGTACTTAAGGTTTCAGTTTGAATATGTTCATACACATAAATTTCAGTGGAAAAAGTAACGAATTAAAGGCTACTTTCTCAATGTCTGGTTACCTGCATTTCTGTCCAGTTAATAGAGTTGTCCGCTTAATAGATTGTACTTAATAAAAATTAACAATGTGCATGGTTAATGGAGATGTCCGCTTAATAAAGCGTCCATTTAATAGAGCTTTCACTGTATTTTAAATTTAATATCTTATAAATATCTTCTACGTTGGTTCGGACTAGTCACAGTGCGCTAAATTTTTAGTTTTATTTGATTTCGACCACAAGTCGCAAAAGTGGATAAGTCTTCTAAAAATCCTTACAATTACAGTAACAACATAGTAATATAATATAATATAATGAGCGGTCTCTAAAAGAATTTTGGTGCCGTTAGTGGAAAACATGATTTTTTATGGCTGTAAGCAATCGCAAACCAGCGACCATTTCAGGGAGGTAGAGTTTCCAAGCACCATAAAATTGATCTCGAGTACCAAGAGGTATTAACTTCGGAATAGCATATATATGTTCGCATTGTATCGTGTAAGACAACATCTCATTGAGATTGTTGTCAGTGTTGCTACTCACCGAGCCAAACTATGAGACTGGTGTATAAAATCAAAAATGAAATTGAAATCCGATAAGGCAGAATCGGCTTTTGTAGAAAAGTTTTAAAGATGTTATCTAATACGTTGCAATCGTATTTACTTTGTATATATACATGTATATATAAAACATATGTAGGTGTCACGTTTTTTGTCCGCCATAAACTCCTAAATTACTGAACCGATTTTATATTTTACTAGAGGACCCGCCCACGCTTCACTGTGGCTGATACAAAGATGGTACTACTAATACCATGTATATGATTAGTCAGCCCCTATCTTTAAAAGATACGTATACAAATTTGGAAACTGAGGAACTATAAGTTAATGAGATACAGCAATTTGGGTAAAGCAACTTGTGTTAGATTACAATAAAAATGGAAAATACTGTTGAATTTGAGCTCTGCACCAAGGAAATCAACCGTTCAAAAGGTATTTGCTTAGTTGGAAAGAGGTGAAATAAGTACCGAGGACAATAAGGGCAGTGGAAGTCTGAGAAAAGTGGATGTCGCGCAACTTTATCACAAAGACTTGATTTGATTTCATTTCATTTATTTAACGCCAATCGGCACTATACATCTAATAACAATTATAATTCTAAATAAGACAACAGGCTGTGCTGTGCAAAGTGTTATGTGCTCTTTAATCGTAATAAATCCGAATTTTTGTGTCAGTGTAAAATAGGAAAATGGCTCCATCATTTCACCCTTAGTCCAATGGACAGCCTAGTGAACTGTCCATTATGAACGAGTCCTCAAGTATGCAAAGACCAAAAAGTCGGCTAACAAGTCTATTGAATCAGTCTTTTGGGATGCACGTAATGTAATGTTCATCGAATGATTACACAGCCAGATATGAACCATTGGACATGTTTAGTTGGTTGCAGGGGTGTTGTGGAATCCAAGACAGAATTGCTAAGCTGTCAGAATTCCAAATCAATTCTGATTTTCATTTGTGTGACGAAATCTGTTTGGATTTTCGTCTTTTCGAACATACGCAAAACCAATATTCCGATCAGAGGTTTACTAGTGTGACAAAACTTGCAAATGAATACATTTGGAAGAATCCTTTTAAAATTTTTAATTAGTTCCGAGTTAAAGGAAGATTTTAAGAGATAACATTTATCGAATGAATAAAGACGCATTTGGGTGTTATATTACGTTTATTACATTTTGTAAATCTTCTTTAAAGGGGGAGCTTTAGCATTAAATTATCTTCTATTTAAACTAAAAACAAAAGAGAAACGTTATGATTGAACATATGTTTAAACAACATTAAGTACAATTTTTTGATCATAACCGACTTTTTTCAAATTTAAAAAAAAAATTGGAATTTTACTTTTTTTTTTTTGGAAATTTTCTTAGTTAAATTTGAACATAAGTTATTAAATAATATGAATCTGTTTCAATTTTTTGTTTCCGATAGAAATCTCAACCTGCATCCTGACCGCCGTCTGGCATATGCACATGCGAGAAGCATCTGACAATTGCTTCCCAAAGGCAAAATGTAAAAGATTTCGTATCAAAAAAATTCGCGAATGATAATTAAATATATAACTATAAACCCTAAAAATTTCGCTTTAATCAATTATTTCTTTCCCCCCAAACAAAAACCTTAAAAAATTCGATTTTTTGAAGCCTATAAAGCATTTTTTCCAAAACTCAACTATTAAGACATTTTTCATGATTTATTCTTATAGAAATAAAGGTAGATTAATTTAAAACAATAAAATAACTTGATTTCTTAACTTATATTTCAAATCTGTCAGCGACTATCTTCTTGCTTTGTTTCTGACCACGAAACCGATAAATTTGGTTTCCGTGACACCCAAAACCGATGCATATTCTGTTTCGAACATCAAACCAATAATATCTGACTTCAGGCAACCTACTACTTTTTTTATCGGTTTCAATTATGATTCCGACAACTATCAGATTCCACAACACCCCTGAATATTTAGCAATTGTATTATTTTTGAGAAAGGATCAGTTTGAAATTGTGCGCATATACTTCATCGTTTCCGTTTAAATATTGCACTGTTTCATAACCATAACCCACGATATAATAAACCCACGATTCGTCACCAGTTATGACCCTCTGGAGCAAATTTGGGTCGTCGCGGACAGAATTTAACATAGCAATGTTCATGCGATGCTGTTTTTGGTCACAATTGAGCAATTTTGGTACGAATTTCGCGGTAAAAATCGAATGGCACGAGCCAATCGATATGTTTAGATCCTCGGCAACTTCTCTAACGGTGATTTGACGATTGGCCAATACCATTTTCTCCACTTCATTAATTTTTTCGTCTGTTGTTGAAGTGCTCGGGCGTCCAGCACGCTCTTCGCCGTTCACATCTTCTCGGCCTTCTGAGAACATTTTGTACCACCGATAAACGTTGCTTCGGTCCAAGGTAGCTTCACCGTATGCCACAGTCAACATTCGGAATGCATCCGCGCACTTAATTTCGTTTTTCACACAAAATTTGATACAGGTTCTTTGATCCATTTTTTAATAGGTAAAAATCGAAGACGATCCAAAACACGTGCAAGCAAAGCAGCTGTCAACAATTAAATGAACATTCAAAATGGCCGAGCTTGTCGGCATAAGTGAGTATGTACATAACGCTACAAAAAATTCGAAATTCGAATATACGTAACCCGCGAAAATTCAAAATTCGCGATACTTTTTTAACACACCTTATGCAGACATACGAAAATTAGTATTTCGCGCATTGGCTTTGTGTTGTTTTTTTCATTTATTACTTTTTTCTTTTTTTTTTTTTTTAAATAATAAAATTTTTAAATGATTCTTACATGAATGTAGAACACATGCTTAGGATGTGAAATATAATTTTGGTCTTTATGAATTGTATTGACTTTTAACATAAAGAAATAAAAAGAATCGTATGTCCAATTTTCAGTCAAATCGGTTCAGTCGTTCTTGAGTTAAAAATATTTTAACTAAGGGCTGGGTAAGCATTTTAACTAGTTGAACCTTTACTATAATATATAATAAGAAATATAATATCTTCTTTCTAAAATCAGTTCAAAGTGGGCAACCACCGTGTAAACACGTCCCGTGACCTTTTCACGCGTTCTTTTCCTCTTTGCGATCGACTACGATAGTCTAGCTGATTCAGTTACTGCAGCTCCTTAAAGTTGTAGTTGTTAGTTTATTAGTGTAAACATAAAAAAAACTCAGTGCCGTTAGTGTAAAAAAAAAACTCAGTGCCGTAGTTATCATTCGACACCATGAACGGGGCTGACCCCCCCCGAAAGCAATAGGTTTCGGTTACTCGATCCAGATTTGCAACGTCCCAACAAACGACCAAAATTCAGTGACTTTGTACCCCTTCCTGTGCCAAAACAAAATGACGACCATATCCCTCGGTTCTTAGTGGCAAGTGCCATCGGTCCAATTGCAGATGACAAAATCCGTCCATTATCATCATATAATGTCTTTCAAATCGAAAGGGGTTTAAAACACATTTGCGGCGATAACACCGTTGTAACGGAATTAAGATCCGATGACCTCCTCCTAAAAGTCGAAAATGCGAAATCGGCCGAAAAGTATATTAAAGCAACTCACATAGGCATTATACCTGTAAAAATTACCTCTCACAAAGGTCTTAACACCACTCAAGGCAGAATATTTTCCAGAAACCTAATCAATCTCTCCGAAGAAGAATTAGTAGAAGGGCTAGGAAACCAAAAAGTGATCGAAGTCAAGAAAATCATGCGTAAAGATGGTGACGCACTAATCTCTACCGGTGCTGCAATTGTGACATTCGACCTAATCCGTAGACCAGAAGTCCTTAAATTAGGATGGGAAAGGGTTCGTGTGCAAGAATTTATCCCAAATCCGATGAGGTGCAAAACCTGTCAAAGACTCGGTCATACCAAAAATAGATGTCGAAATATTGAGCTATATAGCCAGTGTGCAACCTCTCCGCCACATAATCCATGCCCAAGAACATTCTGCATAAACTGCCAAATTGAAACCCATCCATCCAATGACCCTGGCTGTCCCACTTTCCTTAAACACAAGTCAGTAAATAAAATAAAAATAGAGCGCCGATGCACAATTAGAGATGCATGGAAAATCTTCAACAGCGACCCCAACACACATCAAATGCAACCCCCTCAAAAAAAAAAAAAAAACAAGGGCGCCGTCCTTCGCACAAATTGTAAAAAACACCAGCAGTATAACGACCGAACCAACAACTGTAAACACAGCACACGACTTGCAAACAACTCCAGCTAACAAACTCCATGTAGAAACTACAAACAATAACCCACAAGCAAATAACGGAGCATCCAAGAAAACATGTCATACTAAATCAATCACACAAACAACTTCAACCATATCCAAACCTCAGCAGAAAAACAGCACAACAACATCCCCAGTAAAACAACAAACAGCAACCAACGTCAGCACACCAGAAATAGCGACTACAAGTAGAAATGCAGAAAAAAATTCCAGCCCACCCACCCCTACATACCCTAGCCCAATTATCAGTGATACCGAGATGTCACCTTTCAGCCGATTACACGCAAAATTCCCCGATCTCAACGTCCTCATAACACCAAATACATATAAAACAACATTACCGTCACACAAGTCAACCAACATAGATAAGTCATAAATATAAAGAAAAAATATATATAAGTCATAAATATAAATATCCTTATACTAACCCTTTAATTCATATACAAACACACATATTATATAACATATGTTACCATTACTACAATGGAACATAAACGGGTATCACAATAACTACATTGAACTTGAAATCCTAATAAAGATGTATAAACCCTCCATTATACTTCTAAACGAAACTCACCTTGCCCACAATTCCTCTGCCCCCACCCCCAAATCCTACGTAGGGCACTTCCACAACCTACCTCACATAATCTCAAAGAAACAAGGAATCGCCATTCTGGTTAAGAGAAACCTTCCCACCACCCCCTTCCTACCCAATCCAATATTTCCTCACTATTCATAGAACTTCAAACCCCCATCAGGATCACAATAACTTGCGCTTACTCCCCGCCAAGTCAATCAATAACAACAGCTGACTTTTACAATCTTTTCCCCTCCCCATCCCTTCATCCTTGCAGGCGACTTTAACGCTTGGAGTCCGCTCTGGGGATCTGCCTCCTATAATCAGAGAGGACATTCTATAGAAAATGCCATCCTCACCTCCAACTGCATCGTACTAAACGACGGTTCCCCCACCCACTTCTCAACCCACTCAACCTTTACTCATATTGACCTTACGCTTTCCTCTCCCTCCCTTTCCAACAACTCATCATGGCACCTTATAGATGACCTTCACGGCAGCGATCACTTCCCGATCCTTATCAAAATTCTCACATCTCGACCCACCATTTCCTTCTCTCCCAGGATCAAATTTAAAACAGGTAGAGCGGATTGGAACAAATTCGAAAGCGCATGCGACTTCTTATCCAAATCCTTCCCAACATCAACCAAGAAACCTCCAATATCCATAAAGCAATCCGCTGTGCATCCAACGTCTCCATCCCTCTGTCCTCAACCAAACCAGTAAAGCCAGCCCCCCTATGGTGGAACAACGAGCCAAACAACAAGCGTGGCACAACTTCAAAGGCAACCGGTCCACCACAACTCTCATCCAATTCAAAAAGCTGAACGCGCGATTTCGCCGGAAAATCAAAGATGCTAAGCTCGACTGTTTTCAAAAATTCACTAGCAGCATCAGTGCGTCATCCGACCCTAAAAAAAATCTGGGCTGACATAAAAACACTCACCGGTTTACCCTCTAATCCCCAAATCTACTCCCTTAACACCTCTCATGGCAATCTTCTATATTCCCAGGATATAGCTCAAGAATTCGCCAGTCACTTCTCTAACGCCTCTTCAGACCAAACCTTCCCCCCCGAATTTATCGCCTCTAAACGCTCACAATTCCTCCAACATCGTATCCCACCAACCACTCTCTCTTATTCAGCCAAACTTTTAGAAGCCGACATATCTCTTTACGAACTCCAACTCGCCCTGTCCGCAGTAAAAGGCCAGACACCCGGCATCGACAAAATATCCTATCCCATAATTAAGCATCAACACAGGCCACTACCCACACGCGTGGAAAACCAGCGCAATAATACCCCTCTTAAAACCTGGCAAATCCCCTTGCGAAGTTAACAGCTATCGACCAATTTCCCTTCTTCCCTGCTTAGGTAAACTAATGGAGAAGATAATTGCTACCAGACTAACCTGGTACGCCCACTCAAACCATCTTATCCACCACAACCAAGTAGCCTTCAAGAAGGGACAAGGCACCACAGATGCCCTACTACACCTTGATCATTTCATCTCAAACGCGCTCTCCAGCAAAAACCATGTTTCCCTCCTTTCCCTCGACTTTCAAAAAGCATTTGATCGGATTGGAACTCCGGTAGTACTAAGACAACTCGACAAATGGAAGATCGGCCCCAAAATGTTCAATTTTATAAAATCATTTCTCTCAAACCGAAAACTAAGTGTACTTATATCCAACACCCGCTCTTCCATTTTTCCACTCGATAATGGCACCCCGCAGGGCTCTCCCTTATCAGTTATCTTGTTCATTATAGCCTTCAATGAAATTAGCGACATTTTTAACAAGTTTCCAAACATCGAACACCAAATATACGCAGACGACGTTTTGTTGTTTTCCAAATCCATTGATCAAACAGAAGTCATGAGGACCTTTTCCAAAATCCTACGCCTATTATCCACATGGTCCCTCTCCTCAGGCCCCTCAATTTGTCCCATTAAAACCAAAATGCTCCATATATGCAAAAAACGATCCAGCAATTCTCCTTCATTTACCTTCAATCATGTAAATATTGTATGTACAGATAATCTTAAGTTTCTCGGTATTGTATTCGATCCCAAATATTCCTTTCAACAGCATTGTAAATACGTTAAGGAAAGACTCTATGTAAAGTTAAATATTATTAAGTACCTATCAAGCAAACGCTCGCTAATTAATTCGGCTCTGTTGATTAACGTGACAAACGCCCTCATCTTATCAACCATCAACTACGGCATAGAAATCTATGGATTACACGCTAAACAAAACTTAAAGATGATCGCCGCTCCCTACCACGCCGCAGTGCGAAGATCCATACGCGCATATCCAACGTCACCCATAAAAAATATTCTGGTTGAATCGGAATATTTTGTCTTCCATGTTGTCGTGAAGAGCCGGCAACTTCACGACAACATGGAAGACAAAATATTCAGGCTCTATGCAAAGCTCACTCTAAGCCCCAATCCTCTTATCCAGAAAGGCTTCCAATCTGCCGCTTCACGGGTATCCACTCCTAAAATACCCTCTTCAATACACACCTGCTCCTTATTCGCGAATCAGGTTGAACTGCCGATCAAGCAGCACATTCCGCGGTACACTCATCACCCCCTTGGGCGGCCAGCAAAACATCCTTCATTAATGACCTAGCCTCCTTGCGGAAAGATAGCACACCAAACACCGTTTATAAAGCCAAGTTTTCCGAAACAATCGCACATTATAAATCCAACGGCTGGCAATTGATTTTCACTGATGGATCGAAGGCCTCCCACACCTCCTATGCTGTGGTAAAGGAAAATCAAGAAGTTGTCGCGTACGGCCTCCTTTTTTCATTCTGCTCTATTTTCACCGCCGAAGCAACCTCTATATTCCACGCTGTTCAATACTCTGCCAAAAACAAGGGTAAACATATAATATGAACCGATAGTATGTCATGTATGTATAGCTTGGAATACAAAACCACAACAAATCAGGCAGTATCATCAAAAATATAAAAAACACACTTATTTCCCTTCCGCGGAAGATCAAAATTATGTGGATACCTGGACACTCCGGCATAAAGGGCAACACACTTGCAGATACCATCGCCAAAGATATTTCCATCACACCAACAATCACATCCGAAGTCATCCTACCTAGCGACATATACCGACTAATTCATAGTCAGAGGCAAACAAAGTTATTACGTGAATGGGCGGACTATAATCACCATTATTCGGACATTAACCCCAACCGAACAAAACCTGTATACACAACATCGATACCTACCAACCACATAACACACGTCTCCGAATTGGGCACACCATAATTACCAACGCGCACTTAGTACAGGGCATTCGATCCAACACCTGCCCCTTCTGTCAAGCTACAGTCAGCGTGCATCACCTACTGGTATCCTGCCCAGAACTTGCTTCTCAAAGACTTCATCATTTCGACAACAAGGACCCTCTCCTATTGTTAATGGACGCCACAGAAGAAAATATTAGCATAATTTACAAATTTCTAAAGGACACAGACCTACTCCGTCGTATCTGACCCAACCAGCCAGCCGAAAGCCTCTGCTGCTAGCGCTGCGTTTGCTTTAGTTTATTTAATAATTTATTATTATGTAAGCTTTGTATAAATAAATAAAAATAAATAAAATAAAAATCTTCTAAAATTTCAAATCCCTTATCTGGAGTAATGTGTAGGTGTAATGGATGCAGACCTTTAAGCTCTGCTGCCACCATCAACATAGGTCGTATCAAATTGTAATAGATTTAATATAATTATATTAATCTTCCCCTCGACTTAAGCAAAAAAAGTAAGAAAAAAATATATAGTAGGTGAAATAGGGATTGGGATAAATTTACTACTTTAACTCAAACAAATTTTTAGATTTACTCACCTGCAGTGTGCACCGAATTTCCATCCTTTGGATTTATAATAGGAAGAATTCTGAAAAAAAAATCATTTGTAAAATAATTTTGAAGGAGAATGGTGTGTAAAAGAAATCCTTGAGTATCCCAAAAAAAAATATTAAATCAATTTTAAATTTCTGGTTCAGGTTAGCTTTTTCGAAAAGTTGATTTTTTATTTAATGTACATATATTCTCTAAAAATTTCAAGCATGTCCGACTTATATTTCAGACGATTAAAAAACAATGCTTTATTTTATTGAAAATATATCTTCAACTTCCACATGAGTTTTTCTCGAAAGTGTTATTTCAGATTTCGGTATGCATAATATTCATTTACTTGATAATAACTTACTTTTTACTTCGGGGCTTTTGCACTGAAGTCAGGATTTCTACGGAAGGGCCATCAGATATAGCAGACACAATTGGAGTCTGACTAAGAGATCCGTCCCGAGATATATGTGACATGTCTGAAAAATTATACAGAGTACTATTAGCTAAGTTCGTCTATTGGCTTAAAATACTTACCCATCATCTCATATGGTACACTACGCAGTTGTTCAGCCATAACAATCGGCTGTTGGACATATATGTTTTGTTCGGTATACTCAATATCTGCACTGGACGACGATGTCTGTGAAAAACATTTAAATACAAATATGATTTGATACAAAAGGAATAGACTCTACCTTTGATCCATCATAATCTTCAAAGATATCCTTATTGGTGTTAGGGTCAATTATTTTGATAGCATGGAGACGTCTGCGAGTTGACTTTTGGCCAGCTTGTGTGGGTAATGTGGTTTGTACAACACCAACAATTGACTGGACGGCCACTTGTTGTCCGTTAGGGTTCGGGGCTACGCCCAATACCGTTGGATTAGTTCCAGTCGGAACTGCACTTGCAGATAGCACTGTTCCGGGAGCCAATGGCATTTGTGTTTGTGTTGCGCCTGGTGGTCCTGTCATCGGCCCATTTGGACCTGTCATAGTGTTGCCAACACCAGTTGTAACACCTACGCCACCACGCTGTGTAGGAACAGGGTAGTACGAGGGATATGGGTATGGATAATTTGGTTGTAGTGGTTGTGGGTATTGTGCGTACGGTGGCGTAGGAAATGCCTGACGCTGATATTGCGGGAATGGCTGTACAACAACGCTTTGATGCATAGTTTGTGGATACATAGCTGGAATCGGAACATGGCGAGTACCATTGCGAGGTGCTGGACTTGCGGAAGGTCCTCGATATAAACTACCTGCTGAATTTGTATGTACTTGGCTGGAACTGTTGGTAACAGTCGGTTGAACAAACTATACAAATAAATTCGTTGTATTCATAAGTAAAAATACATATATAGTATAAAATAAAATCGATTTTTTTGTCCCTAAATATGTTTAAGTCTTTAAAATTCGCAACGGATTTTGATGCGGGTTTTTAATAGATAGAATGATTGAAGAGAAAGGTTTATAGGTACAACAACATGCATTAAATAGTGGGGAAATGCTGTTATTTTAGAGGCTTCTTATGTGATGTAAGTTATTACATTTTTACCGCTTCCATTGTAAACGCAGGCTTAACCCTACGAGATTCATCAAAATAATGTACTAAGTATTGTATACATTGAAAAGGTCTACAGAAAATTCGGCGATGGTATAACATGTCTATCTATTATGATTATCCCACAATAAGATTTTTTGTCATTTACTTTAATGGCTAATTTCATTTCATTTCATTTATTTAACGCCAATCGGCACTATACATCTAATAACAATTATAATAACAATTATAGTTCTAAATAAGACAACGGACTTAAACATATAAAATTAAGAATTAAACACGTAACCTAGTTCGTATGCTAGTATTTTAATAAAGCTTTTTTAACGATCTTTCTGAGGTTCTGTAGAGATCCGCTGAAGAAGTTGATGTCACCGTGCAAAGAGTTTAACAATCTACAGATTCTTTCCTTTGGGCCATTGATTACATAGTTTTTGTTCGATTTGCAAGTTTTCAGGATCCTCATCTGTCTAAGGTTAAGCTCATTTGGTACGATTTCAAAGTCTGCAAGGATTTCTGGGGCATCAATTAATCCATTGAGGATTTTGAATAAGATGAGGTCTGCTACCTGCCGTCGAGATTTCAGGTCATTTATTCTCAATATTCTTCGGACGTCTTCTGTTGAATTGATATCGTTTCTGTGTCTGTTACGAAATAGCAGCGCTTTGCAGATTTTGTGCTGGATTCTCTCTACCCTGTTGATCATTGAGTCCGTGAACGGGGACCAAATCACTGTTCCATATTCTAAAATAGGTAGTACTAATGCTGAGAATAGACAGGTTAACGAGCAATTGTTCTCAAATTCCCTACACATCCGATTAATCAATCCTAATACTTTGTATGCCTGCGAAGTAGTTTTATCGATGTGTTTCTTGAAATTTAGTCTGCTGTCAATAGTTATACCCAGGTCTCTGATGTCTTCAACTTCCGTTAGTCTTTGGTCGTTCAACGTGTAGGTTAAAGGTACCTGCGTATGCGCACGGGTGAAGGACATCACTGCGCATTTTTTCACATTCAAAACAAGTTTATTTATTTTACACCAGTTATACAGCTCATCTATATCGTTTTGTAAGATGTGAGTATCAGAAACGGTGAAAATTCTACGAAAAATTTTTAAATCGTCAGCGTATAATAAGTACTCAGACTGCAGTTTCCTCCCAATGTCATTCACAAATATGTTGAAGAGTATGGGTCCAAGGTGGGATCCCTGGGGAACACCAGATGTGACATCGTACTCATCTGAAATGTGTCCATCGATTCTTACTTGCAATTTTCTTCCTGTTAGGTACGATCTGATCCAGCGTAGTGCATTGCAATTCACTCCATAATTTTTTAGCTTCACCATAAGAGTCTCATGGTCCACTTTGTCGAATGCCTTGCTAAAGCGCGTATATATTGAATGAACTGGAATACCACTGTCCATGGCTTTCAAGATGTAGTTGACATAGGTATATAAGTTTATTGTAGTGGATCTGCCACCAACAAATCCGTGCTGCTTAGGAGAAATGATATTTCTGAATGATGATATCAACTGAGGCAGGACAATTTTCTCAAACAGTTTTGCTAATGCAGATTGGATACATACAGGTCTATAATTGGTGACGTCAGATCTTGGGCCGTTTTTGTGGATGGGACTGATGAACGACGATTTCCACGCCGATGGAAAGGTTCCGTGATAAAAAGACTTACTGAATATATGCGTGATAGGTTCACAGAGCCCGACAGCACAGTTGCGTAGAAATATATTAGGCAGACCATCAGGTCCTGCTCCTTTTTTTGGATCCAGAGCCAACAGCTGCTTAAAAACTTCATTGAAGTTAGTCTCAAATTCACTTAGCTCCACATTTCCTACAATGTCAGCAAATTGATGATGACCAACTCCGCTGGGGCTCATTGTATTGGTGTCGTTGAAGTAAGATGCGAAGATATTACTAATCTCCGCACCCGTATGAGCGGTTAGGTCATTCTATGTCATTGTAGCTGGGACTCCCATGTCGGTACCTCTTTTGTTTTTGACAAACCTCCAGAATTCATTTTTGTCTGAAGAGACTAGATTTTCGACTTTATTAATGTATGACTTGTAACATATTGCACCTAATTTCTTGCATTCGAGTCTCAGTTGGCTAAAACATCTATAATTTGACTTAGTTTTATTCCTCCTATACCTGATATGTGCAGTTTTCGGCAATTTAATTTTATTAATGTTTTTTATAGAACCAGCAGGGAAATTTACTTGGTTTCCTCGAATATACAGGGACGAACTGAGAAATACCTTCTTGTACTTTATTATAAAACCAACTAACCTTATCATCCATTTTTTTTTATTTTGTATAGCTCAATCCAGTTAGATCTTAAAAAGAAAGCATTAAGACTCACATAGTCGACGTTTTTAAACGAATAAGAAGGAGGATAATTCGGTATTAGGCTAGGCTGAAAATCCAAGGAGATCTCCAGACGCGGGTGATATTTATCCACAGTCGTGAAAGCAAGAGTTTCGTTGATTGAGAGATCCAAATTACTGAAACATAAATCGAACAGTTTATTATTTTTATTTAAGATGTTATTGAATTGTTGACACTCAATAAGGGCAGGGGTATCGTACAGCAGCTTCTCGCAATCAAAGCGCGGTGTACTGCTGGGCGAATTGTAGTCTCCCACTAGTATGATCCTTGAATCCGGAAATTTTTCTCTCAAATGTATTAATGTTTCAGTATGGGCATACTATATCTCATAATTAGATTGTGGTGGTATATATACGCACCCAATGATGATACAAGTATTATCACCTTTTAAGCTCAGCTTTAATTATTCGTTTAAAAGCAATCAGGACACCACCTCCTCTCTCGCATCCTGTCGAAGTATCCCTGTCCTTCCTTAGGGTGATATAGGAGCTATCGATGAATTTGTTATTTTGAATAGATTAGTAAAGCCAGGACTCTGTGATACATATTACGTCGTGCGAACTACTTGCTGATGAGGTTAGGAACTCGCTCAGTTTTGTCCTTAGACCGCGCGTATTCTGGTAGAATACTTGTGCCTGCTTTAGATTTCCTTTCCTCGACGACTTGGCGAAAGTTTGTGTTAACAATTCTAGGCGTGCCATTCACGTATTTAATTGTTTTGTTTTTCACACCACTGTCATTCAGCAATCTAAGTTTCTCCCTCAGTGATTGCAAATGTGACTGCTGAGCCGGAGTGAGATCTGACTTGAAGGAGACTCGTGTGTCAGGATCAGGTTTGGATCTTAGTATACTTCTGGCATAAGTGACAGACTGTGTCTCAATCAGCAAAGGCCTAGACCGATCGGGTGTTGGACGCCCTAGCCTGCGTAGCTTGAACGAATTCATATTGTCATGAAGCTCTTCAGGAATGACTGATGATAACCGTGCTCTATCCTCTTCTAGACGTTTACCGTCTACCGCCTTGGATTCGGTAATATTAAATGCGATCACATTGGCTTCCCGCTTCTTACGCTCATTGATCTCCGTAATAACCTCCTCTGGAGGAAGTGAAGAGAATGAACTTAATTTGTCTTCTATTTCCGCATCTCTTTTATCTAGATGTGAGCACTTTTTCGACATAGCCTCGCTCAATTTATTTATCTCACTCCTTATATCTGATAGGTTACCCTCAATCGACTGCTTAAATTTATCGAACTTCGACACAATTTTGCTTGACAGTTTGATGAGTAAATTTTCATATTTATCGAGGGACTCGTCGTCTGTGACATCACTGTCATCCTCAACTAACTTAGAATCTCGCTGGGCATCTGATATCCTTACGCTAACCTCGCAAAGACACTTGTCGCACTTCCAAACTGATTTATTTTTTAATACTTTATTAGCTGTAGCCCTAAATTCTTCGCTGCTGAGTCCGGTACACCGAGCGTGATGCCAGTAGCTGCATTGAGCACATTGAATGCTGCTGGTACCTTCACGAATAACATTAAGACAAGCCCCGCAAGCAAATTTGCTGGTTGACTTTTTAGGAGGCATAATCACGTACTTATTGTTCACTTCGATTACTTTCACTTAACAAATCGTTAAGCAATTAAATTGATATTTATGAAAATAAAACAACTAATAAATGATCAGCACAAAATTTAGCACTTGTTTAGCCCAGTGTTGCCATATAATGAGTGTCAAAGCGATTTTAGCCAATACCGCATTAATCCTTATCCAATTAAATACCTTAAATACATTGCTGATGTAATATATGTAGACCTATATGACCCTTTACAGCATAGGTTTAAAAATTGCGGGTCATAGCGTTTGCGGCGATACTGGCTGGCCGATTTTCATCATGTGCAGTCCACTAGACATGTGTGCCAGTGTGAAACGTTTCTATTGCAATCGATGCAAAAATTCGTTTTTATTACGATTAAGGAGCACTCAAACATTCCTGAGAATCAGCAATTCATTGTTTTTGTTGGATTATGAACTTACGAGGCACCCGCTTTGCACAGGGCTTTCGCCTTTTTAGGGCGTCATTGGTCTCTTTGCTCACTTCGTGTCTTTCCACTTTAGCAAATATCTTTTCAAAGGTGGACTTTCCTATTAACACACGAAATGCTTTTTGATCCATTTTTTTGTAAACTAATAAAAGTTGTTTTACAAAAATCTTATTAACTAATAGTCATAATCTAACTAATAGAAATCATAATCGTAGTAGTAGTATTATCTATGTGTCTGCCACAGTAAAGCGGGGGCGGGTCCTCTAGTATACTATGAAATTAAAGCATTGGTAATATTTACAGACACTAATTTACAATAATTTTAATAGACCGCCTATATATAATCGGAATATAACATTACACAAATAATAAATTGATGGTGTGAAAAGTGTCGAAATAGGAACGTAACATTTAAAGCCCGCTGTTACCGAATTGTAGACCTCAATGCCTGTGGTTGACACTGCACTGAAACTATCGGTCAATGTGCGAGATATATTGAAATTCAGATATAATCTCTTCCTAATAATGTGCGAGTTCTTAAAATGTGTAAAACCTAGGTTATTAATGAATTTCCAAATGTCCAGTTGACCATATGTATCAGTCAACCTGAGAGGTTTTTTAAAGGAACTCAGATGATTTCTTTAATATGTCGTAATGCCAAAATTGGATAAAATTGAGTCAATACCAACCGTAGTTTCCATTTACTAAATATACAAATTTCAAGTTTCCCGCACCACCTCTCCAGGTTGTCAGATGCTGCATGAGTGCGGCAACCAAGAGCAGCCACCTCCTAATCCAAGATGTTATGCGCCTGCCGTGCCCTTTGGATGATTTGCAGCCAGGAAGCTAATTTGGCTGTATTCGAATGGAGCCTTCCCAACACCGGGCCGAATTGGGAAGTAACGATTTCCTTACCGCGTGATGGGACACTAGCATGGCGGACTTTCTCGTTCTCCTATACCAGCGTATACCCCACAGCTCATCATGTTGAACCGAGTTGCGACCCAGTGATGACAGTAAACAAAACACAACCAACGAAGAGTAAGCCAAGGAAACACGGCTAAATTAAGTCACAGGAGCCTACCAGGAAGAACTGCGCAGATATGCGGATGCTCTCAATAGGCATCCAAATAGCTGTGCTGCCTTACCCGGTGTAGACATTGAGGCCGGAGGAGCTTACTGTGCTCAAACATCTCCTCATGGTGATTCCCACGACAGCCGGTTCTACGCACCGGAATTGACTCGGATTTTATCCGACCAAGGGCTGTTCTTTCGGCGATCTAACCCGGTTTGGATCGGTAAGTTCTGTTGTGTTTGTCGTCATTGGAGCAACGCCTCGCAGCAGGGTTGCTCTGTATTCTCCTGACTCGTGCTATTGAGTCCAACCCTGGCCCGGAAGAATTTTTCTGCTGCGTATGTGCACAAAGGCTCCATCCAAACTCCACCTCGGTGAGGTGTAACACATTCAATGGATGGAGCCATCTTAAGACCTGCTCAGGCCTTAAGGCTCACAGGGAGTGGACCATGCGTTACGTGGCCCCACGTTGCCTGCGCAATACTGCGACACAAGCAACCTGCACAAAGTTCACGCGCCGCGCCGCCACTCAACTTGAGTGGCCAACAGAGGACCCCTACGGTCAGGAGCTCAAACAGGAAACATAGCTCCCACTTTGCTTCGTGGTGAAAATCGTTTGGTACTAGGCGACTTTAACGCGCTCCATGATCTTTGGCATTCCTGTCTGTCAAATGATCGTAGGGGGATGGAGCTGGCGGAACAGATTGACGATTCGACATTATGCACAATGAATGACGAAGCGCCCACCAGAGTTATGGGCACGTGTAATAGTTCGCCTGATATTACCATTGCTAGTGGTGGTCTGATAAATAGCATAACCTGGCGACCTATGCTATCTCTCGCATTAGACCATCTGCCATAAATATCTCAATCGAGAAGCCTGATTTAGTTTCTGTGGACAACCGTACCTTCATTAACTTTAATAAAGCAAATTGGGTCTTCTTCACAGAATGCATTGAGAGCACCTTCAACGCCCTACCCATTCCTACGGACGTATGCGTTGGCGAACGTCAATTCCGCAACGTAATCGCAGCAGCTACCGCTCGCTTCATCCCGGCTGGAAAAATAGCGGAAATCCGCCCCAATTTTCCAGCCGAAGCAGCCGGTTTAGCTAACGAGCGCGACACCTTACGCCATGCCGCTCCCGGGGATCCCCGAATAAGGGATCTCAATTTGGAGATTCGGCGTATGGTAAACCAACATAAGCGGACGAAATGGATAGAGCACCTGAAGTCCTGCAACCTCTTCACCGGTGTGAGTAAGCTTTGGGCTATTGTCAAAGCTTTGTATAATCCGAAGAGACATGACGACAGAGTTGAAGTACAATTCAATGGCCATGCCTCTTCGGACCCGAAGAAGTGCGCGAGCTATTTTAGCCGGCAGTTTACACTGCACCCTTCGGTAGACAAAGCCAAGAGATGTGTTTACCGACGGCTGCGCAAAATGCCAAACGACTGCGCGCCACTTACTTTCACCGATGAAGAGGTTCAGAATGTCATCAACAAATCAAAATCTTCCAAATCCAATGGCCCTGATGGAATCAAATGCTTATGCTAAATCATTTAGGCTCGACGGAAGAAAGCTATATCTCGTGACCTATTGCTGACCACTCTTCAAATACCCGATGTGTGGAAAGTCGGAAGAGTGGTCCCACTACTGAAACCTGGGAAACCCGCCGACAAAGGGGAGTCCTATCGACCGATAACTCTCCTCTCCCCCGTAGTGAAGACACTTGAGGCTTTGCTACTCACTATCTGAGCCTAGCTAGCCACCAGCATGGATTCCGAAAAGTGCACAGCACCACCACAGCACTTAGCGTCATAAACGCTCAGATAGTTCATGGCCTCAAGCAGAAACCACCATGTGGGAGAACGATCCTCGTAGCGTTGGACTTGTCAAAAGCTTTTGATACAATCAACCACACAACGCTACTGCAGGACACTGAGAAAGCTACGCTTCCTCCAGGACTGAAGAGGTGGACACGGAACTATCTGAGCGGTCGTCAGTCATCCGTACTATTCCGAGGTGAAACATCCAAACTGAGAAGAATTAGACAGGGGGTTCCGCAGAGTGGTGTCCTTTCCGCGCTACTGCTTAACTTCTATATCTCGAAACTCCCGCAACTACCAGAGAGGGTTTGACGTTGGGCAATGGAATCGATGGCATGTGTTCGAAGGTAAACAACTACTTCTCCGACCTTTCTCGTTTCCTCACTGCACGAAACCTTACACCTTCCCCCACCAAATGCACAGCGACCACATTTACAAACTGGACGAAGGAGTATAAACGTGAATTTAATATTGCAGTCGATGGCGTCAAAATTCCGACTGTCAATAACCCTTAGGTTTTAGGCGTAACCCTCGATAGTCTACGCTCCTTCTCTCCCCATGCGACCGCGATTATTGCCAAGGTACAGAGCCGCAACAAAATCCTCAAGTCGCTAGCCGGCAGCACATGGGGAAAAGACAAAGAAACGGTGTTGGCAACTTACAAGGCAATCGGCCGGCCGGTCCTCAACTACGCAGCACCGATATGGTCGTCGCCTGGATGCAGTGGTACGCAGATGACGAAACTTCAGACCTGCCAGAATACTGCACTCCGGACCACGACGGGATGCCTTTTGATGTCTCCCATTGAACACCTCCACAGTGAGACGCACATGCTCCCAGTTAAGGAGCATAATGAACTCCTCTCCAAGCAGTTCCTGCTGGGATGTTTCCGTAGGAATCACCCTTGCAGTCATCTGCTTGGAGCGGAACCGCCTCCCAGGAGCATCAAAAGGTCATTCCTCGACTACGTCGACGACATCGAACTGTGCGCCTGCCGGACTTCGGACGCAACTGACTTCCGACAGGTACTGATCACCATTCACAGTGGAGGCATCAGCACCTTCACCGACTTCCTTCTCGTGAATGACGTTCTTGGAGTCAAACCACCACCTATTGCAGACGAAGAGCTCCAGTTGCCGCGAGAAACGCGAGTGACCCTAGCGCAACTTCGTTCTGGATATTCTAACAGATTAAACTCCTACCTATCCAGAATCGACCCTGACATACCTGATGTATGTCCTGCATGCAACGAGTCTCCGCATAACACTGACCACCTCTTTGCATGCCCTACAAACCCCACTCATCTAACACCCTCCTCCCTTTAGTCAGACCCCGTCGGAACAGCACGTTTCTTGAACCTACCGTTAGATGACCTCGACGACAACACAAACGACCCTTACCATCCTAACGGGGATTAGCTACGCCGTTAAAACAACAACAACAAACATCTCCTCAAGGAAGAGGTGTTTATATGATCTGGATGCGCAGCGTCCTTCAATGGGGGTCCCTTTCAGAGGATGCATGCTACAGCTGGACCTCAAGGACGAGAGACCCTCTACTTGGCTGCGGGAGATGACCTCCAGGCTGAGAAGGCCCCGTCTTCTGCGCAAAATGGAGAGACGACATCCCGCCCCAAGGTGTTTCTCCTTAGGTGCGCAGGCAGCAGGCCATACGAATTTGCTCTCGGGCTGAGAAAAAAAATCAAAACGAAGCCATTTGCAGCCCGGTCTGGCATGTAGTCGTAAAAAGTCGAGGACTCAGGATGGAGACTAAGCCTTTATATGGAGGACAAGTTATAAAAATACATCTGGAGAGCAAGCTTCCGCCAGGTTCAGTTCGGTGGCCATGAGCGGAGTAACATAGGATGAGGTTGTCCCCCAACCTTCATCCTGATGCAACCCTCGTGCGAAAACCACTCAGCAACTCCTAATTCCTCGCACAGTCTGTTCCGTGTGTTCAACAAACACCACCTACACGCCACTCCCTCATCGCCTCATAAACCGAGAACGCGTACGATAGCTGAGGTCCAAGAAACCAAGTAAAACAGCCGCTCGAATCTTCGGAGTTGTGCCGATTTCAACGTTACCAACGCTCACCACGATCTCTGGCATTCCTGCCTGTTAAACGATCGTAGGGCAATGGAGCTGGCAGTACAGATTGACGATTCGACATTCTGCACAATGAATGACGAAGCCCCCACCAGAGTTATGGGCGCCTGTAATAGCGCGCCCCAAATTTCATTACATGCACAATAGCATACAGTTACGGACAATAAAATAGAATCAAAGGTGTTGCCTTGCAACAATGGCATATTTTTTTTTTAATTTTTCATCTATGTAGTAACTTTTCTGCATAATAACAAAAGCAGTAATATGTACTTATAAAAAAGAGGAAAAGATAGATTGTCGAGTTTTACAGTTAACTGTAATTTAAAAAGTGTAAATAGCGTGCCTCGTGCTTAGTGACATAATAGAATCAATAGCGAAGTAGTTTCATAAATGAAAAATGTTGAATTTAAAAAGCGTAAAAAGTAGTTATATTAACTTAATTAGATCTGTGGAACGAATAATTGTATCAATTATGAATTTATTTAATAAAATGGGTCGAGCAAAACATTGTTCAGAGGAGGAAAGTTTGTGCGTCCAAAATTTGCAAGGAATGGGTCACGCGTAAAGGCAAATTTGTTTCAGGCCTTAAAATTTCCAAAAAAAAAAGTTGAAAAAGTAGGCCGACCACAAAAAAATGACAGCAGATGTCGTTCGAAATATTGCATTATTGCCGATGCGCGTACCGTTTAAGGCCTCTGCAGCCATTCAATAAGAATTATGTGCAAAAATTTTTTCAAGATCAGTATGTGGAGAAACATTGCTTTGGCACATGGTTCCGAAAGGTGCCATTACTGAGAAAACGGTATAGATACAATCGTATTCAGTTGGTAAAACGACACATTGTTTTTACAGTTTTCACCATAGATTCTTGTTTTGTTGATTCATTTTTTTGCTTTTGCGTTTTTGTTGTATAAGCAAACAAGTTGCTGCTAATTTGTAAGAAATCATGAGCACCGGCCCGCTCAGTTGTAAAAGTGTTTCATAAAAAGTATTATGCGTTTCAACCAATTGGATTTGTTAAAAATACTAAATTAAAGCATAATATAATTTGGAAGTGCAATATATTGAAAATAATGGAAAATAGTTCTAAACAGAGTTTTTGTCACTTCAAACGGTATTTCTCATTGAGCACGACAACAACGAGTGCATGTGATGCAAACAACAACTAAATGTAAGGAAAAGAACATAAAAGCATAAAACTTGAAGAAAAACAATAACAAAATATACGGCAACGGTGCATTGCTGATGTGCGGTCCGTTTGCAGTGCGTCGCAAATAAAGAAGGGCTACAGTAATTGCTTAGTTACATATAAATTATGCTATCCATCGATAAATAATGCCACCCAAGAAAATAAACACAACATCACAATTTTGTGGTTATTGCTCTGAGCTGATACGAGATGGTGTACAGTGCAGCATCCAATGTGTTGCTTGCCAACTCTGGTTTCACTCTAGGTGTACAGGCCTTTCATCTGTGGAATTTAAGGCCACAGCGATCAGTATCAAGAAAAAGGAGTCGGTTTGGAACTGTTCATCCTGCAGCAATGATATCAGTGTTAGGACATGTGACAGCCACTTATCTGATGATGAAGATTTAACACACATCTCGCCACAAGCTAATGAAATGGAAAGTCTCTTCCAGAAGTACTTTGATCGCTTCACCTCTGACTATGACCGCAAATTTAAAGATCTCAAAGAGTCACTCGTAAGTAGCGTAAATAACCTTAAGGATGAGGTAAGCAATCTGTCTAAACAATATACAACACTCACTAATAAATGTACTGCCCTTAACGATAGGCTTTCATCAGTAGAGAATAAAATTAATAATAAACTCAATGCCAAGCCTGACTTACCAGTGAGTAAGGAAGATATCTTCACTGAAATGTTAGAACGTGAGCGCCGTAAAGTCAATGTAATTGCTCTAAACATCCCGGAATCAGTCAAACCAGTGGGTAAAGATTGTTTGGATGACGACAGGACAAATCTAGTAGCCGCTTTGCCTTCTTGTCTCTCGAACATTGCCACTGAATTTAAGCTACGCAGACTAGGCCGACATACACCGGGTCGTACACGTGCGCTACATATTACAACTCGCTCAGCTGATGATGCACTCTCAATTATCAAATACAGACCACCTAATAGTAACACTGCAGTCATTTTCAAAGCTGATCTTACCCCTTCTCAACAACAGCACCTAAAAGATTTACGACTGGAACTTGACTCTCTAGTAAAAAGCGGCAACGACAGTATGACTATAAAGTATATCCATGGTATGCCTAAGATTGTAAAGAAGAATTTTAGCTCGCACAACGAACAAGAAGAAAGTATCTCTCGTCCAGTTATATTACCAGAACGTTCGAGGTCTGCGCACAAAACTCTGCGCATTTCTGACCAACACGTCGTCTAACCAGTCTGATATCATATGCATCACTGAGTCCTGGCTCCATCCATCTATACGTGATGGAGAAGTCATTGACTCTTCTTATAATATCTACCGTAAAGATCGTACATCTCATGCTAATCATAAAGTACGTGGTGGTGGAGTCTTTATCGCATGCAAACGTTATCTACACACTGAGCCAATCTCAACTGAAAATAATAACCTAGAGCAAATATTCATCAGGGTGAAGGGTGCATCCCGTGACCTAATCATCGGCTGTGTATACATACCTCCTCAGTCACCTTATGAGATCTTTGTTGACCACCTGGCCACTATTTCTTTCATTAGAGAAAAACACTAAGCATCTGACTTACTGATAGTTGGTGATTTCAACCTCCCTAGCAGCTCTCCTCGTGCGGACTGTGGAAAACTACTTTACGACTGTTATTCGCTCCTGAATTGCACACAACGCAACCACATTCTCAATGCTCACAACTCAGCCCTTGACTTATGTTTCAGCGACATCGACATTTCTCCTGAACACTCGCTTGCCTTGGTTCCTGAAGACACATATCATCCCGCTCTAGATATCACGCTCAACTTTCAGCCTGGACTAGTTCCTATCTACTCCTCTACGTACTCTTTCAAAAAGGCCAACTATGCTGAGCTCAACACTTTCTACCTGAGAACAAATTGGATCGATTTATATAAACTCAGCACAATTGATAGTAAGCTTGACTATCTCTACGCTAAAATCTTTGAAGGGATTAACCACTTCGTTCCAGCATATACTTATAAACACAGCAGTTATCCATCCTGGTTCTCAAAAGATCTCATTCGCAAAATTAAATTGAAGAAGTCGGCGCATGCGTTGTACAAGACAAGACGTACCAACTACAATTACTCTTGCTTCAGTAAACTAAGACTTGAGTGCAAATCACTGAGCTCTGAGTGCTATAAAAATTACGTGAGTAATGTTGAAGCCAAACTCAAATCGGACATCAAAGCCTTCTGGAACTATGTCAAAGACAAAAACCGTTCTAGCAGTGACATACCTTCCTCCATGGTATGGGATGATCTATCAGCTAATTCCGGGCCTGACATTTGTGATCTCTTTGCCTCCTTTTTTCATAGTGTTTACGCACCTAACAATCGCCATGGCGCTGCTGCAGCTACCTACAACCCGGGACCTCAGAACATACTCCTGAACGATCTGACAGTATCATATGACGAAGTACTTAAATTACTCCTTTCACTTGACCCTAGAAAAGGTGCTGGACCTGATGGTCTACCTAACTTATTCCTAAAGAACTGCGCGATCAGTCTATGCGAACCGTTGACGCATATATTTGGTGAATCACTTAGTGGTGGTATCTTCCCCTCGTCATGGAAATTATCATATATCACTCCAATACATAAGGATGGATCTAAAGCTATGGTCACCAATTATCGTCCTATTTGTATTCAGTCTGCCCTTGCTAAGTTGTTTGAGAAATTGGTGCTACCACAACTACTGCAGTCTTTCGAACACGTTATAATCACTCGACAATATGGATTTACTGGGGGCAGATCTACAACTACTAATTTGTTCATATACATTAACAATGTGTTAAATGCTATGGATTCCGGAAACTGTGTTCACAGCATCTACACAGACTTTAGCAAGGCGTTTGATCGTGTTGACCATGATATACTCATGCACAAGTTGAGCAACTATGGTGTTGGAGGTAGTGCTTTGTCTTGGATCCATTCATATCTTACGGGTAGACGCCTACAAGTTAGAGTCGATGGCCATCTTTCATTCGAATATATCGTAACATCTGGGGTACCACAAGGATCTCATTTGGGCCCGGTACTCTTCAATATATTCATAAACGACATTGGCAACAATATCATATCAGATCACCTATTGTATGCAGATGATCTCAAAATTTTCAGGCCCATAGCTAGTATGTCAGATATCCTAATTCTACAGCATGATATTGACTCTCTTGGTAACTGGTGCCTTGTGAACAATCTTGATCTTAATATCAACAAATGCGCCGCTATAACTTTCACTCGCTCACACTCACCAATTCCTGCAAAATACAAACTCAAGGATCAGGAAATCATAGAGGTTGATGAGATAAAAGACCTGGGGATCATTGTTGACAACAAGCTCTCCTTCTCTAAACACATTGATAGAATCACATCTAAGGGATTTAAAACCCTCGGATTTATCCTAAGAAACAGCAAAGACTTCAACAACCCCTACTCTGTAACCAGACTTTTTCAATCGCTAGTCCTACCTATCCTTGAATATGGTTCAGTCATCTGGTCTCCATATACTAATGCATCTATAGACAAAGTGGAAAAGGTTCAACGTAAATTCTGCAAGTCGTTAGCCTATAAATTATCATCGTCTACACATACTTACTCCACTGATGAAATTTACCAGAGCTTTCGCATCAATAAACTATCAGCACGTCGACAGGTTGCCGATCTTAGTTTCTATTACAAGGTTGTCAATAATATTATTGATGCTCCAGACATTCTTGGCTGCTTTGAATTTGCCCCAGTAGGCACTTTACTTAGACGTAATCGTCTACTAAAAACTTCTAACTCCAAGAAAAATTATGTGATCAACGGTCCTCTGAATAGACTGGCCAAATCTGTCAATTCTTTTCAAGGTGTGATTGACTTCTACGGAGGTACATACTCTGCCTTCATAGACAATACTAAGAAACATCTGCTTGTTTAACCAAGGACTCCATTTGCTGCCCGCCACAACCAGAAACCATCACCATAGTACTCTGCATATACACTTTTACCTTCTACCTACATTTTTATTTGTTTCTCTTAATGTATATTGCCGATTGGCGTTATTGTAATAATAAATAATAATAAATAATTAATTAGGACGGAGCTGAAAATTAAAAAAAAAAAAAATTGGTTCGACATTTTATAGTCCGAATATGATAGTTGGGTGTGAGTCCGCAACCAAAAAAAAACAAAGAAATGTGCGTCCGCTACAAGACTAGGTCCTTCAAATCCCGTGGCGGCAATATAATGGTTTGGTATTGTTTCTTAAATTGTGTTCCGGGACCTATATTTTGGATACAAAAAAACATAGACCGCCATATATACGTTAAGGTTTTAGATAAGGTCATACTCCCAAATGCTGAACAGATTTCGCCTTGCATTTTGGCAACTCCAACAAGAGATCGACCCGTAACATAATTGGGTCTTGCAAAAAATGGATTTCAGATCATGATGTTAGCGTTATGGCTTAGCCAGAGTAATTAGCTGATCTGAATCTCATCAAAAACTTACGGAAAATTGTTAATTAAAATATTGCACCCCTTAAACCGAAAAATAAGGCAGAATTCTGACAGAAGGTACAAAGGTCGGATATTCTGTTCTATAGAACACTTTCGGTAGCCTAATTAGGTCTATGCCTAGAAGATGTGCATCGGTATTAGACGATTAAGAATACACTACAACGTACTACATATTTTTCTATTAGTTCCCCTAAAAAAATATTTTTTTTTAATGTAAATGATTTTGATTCTATTTTTTTGTCCATCGAATTTTTGAAATATATTCTTTACCTTAGTTTTTGTAACATTTATGCATTGTTTTTTCCAATATTTTTACTGCTACCAATAGTACTTGATATGAAGTACATAATAAAAATATAACTTAGTTCAATTTAAATCAAATTCATAATTTTTTTCAGAACGGAAAATTAGTACCATGGATGATTCTATTTTATTGTCCATAACTGTAAGTGTTCCATATTGTAAATAATAAATATACACATTTCTTAAAAGAATAAAAATTAATAAAAAAAAAATAGGATTATACCCCTTGATACATCATGAGTTTTGATCGCCCAAGGTAATTTTTTTGAAGCGCGGCCTAAGTCCGCCAACACAAAAAAGTTACTCAAAAAAAACTTGACACACCCCGGTGTAGGATCGCGGGATTTCAGAATATTTTGAAGATGGTATTTGTTTCCTTCGTTTGAATTTTTTATTTAATTTCATTATTTCCAATCGTTTTGATATGGTAACATTTATTATTTGACAACACGAAACACTTAAGTTATTGTGCATGTAGTGAAATTTGTGTACAAAATAAAAAGCTTATTTTAAACTAATATCTGAATAAATAATATAAGAATGTAGAAACATTGTAGTGAAGTGTAAGTGTATAAAAAGTGCATAATATGAAAGAAAAAGTAACTATAAATCGAGAAATTGCAAAATAAATTTTGTGAAGTTTTCAACTTTAAATTCAAATATCTCGAAAACTATAAGTTTGCGGAGGCTATAATTCTTAATCTGGAGCATTAGCTTTATCCAACCATACTACTTTTAACCCTGAAATCGTGGGATGTATACTAAAGTTTTCCCTTTGTTTCTGCGGACAACCGCACCTTAAACAAAGCTAACTGGGTCGGCTTCACAGAATTTACTGAGAGCAACTTCAACGTTCTAGCCATTCTTACGGACGTATCTAAGCCGACAATTTACACTTCACTCTTCAGTAGACAAAAACAAGCGATATGTTAACCGACGGCTGCGCAAAATGCCAAACGACTGTGCGCCACTTACTTTCACCGATGAGGAGGTCCAGAATATGATCAACAAAGCGATTTCTTCAGACGCTACGAACTTCCGAAAGGTACTGAACGCCATTCACAGTGAAGCTATCAACACATTCACCGACTCCCTTCCAGAGAATGGCGTTCTTGGAGTCAAATCACCACTCTTTGCAGACGAAGAGCTGGAGTTGTCGTGAAAAAAACGAGTGACCCTTGTGCAGCTTCGTTTTGGATAGTGTAACAAGTTAAACTTCTATTTGTCTAGAATAGACCCAAACATATCCAATACACTTATGTCCTGCGTGCAATGAGTCTGTGCATGACACTGGCGGCCACCTCTTTGAATGCCTCACTAACCCCACTCATCTAAAACCTGGGCCTCCCTCTAGATGACGTCGACATTCGTCTGTGCAGATGAAAGACTTAAGTGAAGAAATATATTGGCTAATCGCCCAAAAGCATTTTCAACAAGGTAAACTTCACTAAGAAGTTCAAGATTACCCAGGACAACGCTCCATACTCTCGATACCTGTGGGAAGTTTTCCATGCATTTTCCTAGCAGAAGTCTTGACCTAAGTCTGTGCGTAGGGATAAACATCCAACGCAACTATGGCAATGAGCTTATAACTATACTTAGCGATTGTCAAGTGGTCTAAAAGCAATCTCATCCTACGAGATCAAATCGCTACTGGTGCAGGAGTGTAGAGAACGGCTGAATAACCTAATGGAACTTAACTAAGTGCACCCCATCTGGGTGCACGATCTCAAAGTTATAACCGAGAGCTCGTCCGCTCCGCAGTATTCACTAACATGGTAGGACCGGAACCCTTCCTATCAATGGGTTCCCATGTCACAACGGAGCTGCTTCGCAAGCAAGATAAGCAGAACGAAGTATTGGCAACAACTACTTGGCATGCGGCATGCCAAGTCGCTAGTGGGGGGTATAATTTCAGCAGATTTAAATATACAATCAACCTCCCTAGGGACAAATTCAGACAACTTGTCGCATTCTACACTGGTCACTGAAGCTTATACAACATCGTTCTTCTTGCGTAAATTGCCGGTTCTGCGACAGGCAGCCTGAAATACCAAAACACCTGTTAATTAACTACAGAGTATGCAGCCACAGGTTAAAGAACCTGAGGTTCATGTTTACAAATAGGAATCACATCGCTTCACTAGTATCCAGCACTCGTACTCTTATTGGACTTTATCAATTTAGTGTTTGTGATTTAGGAGAGGGCACTAGACCTCGTCTATCTATCTATATCAATATTTTAACATTTTAGAAAAATTAAGTAAATTAATTATTATTTGATGTGGCATAGTTTAGTGCCCAGAATGTGTGAAATCGAAAGTTCCACGACTTTTATGACAAATAAGTCCGTCAGTGAGTGAGTTATGTTTATAAAATTGTGTGGAATGATGTTTACGAGTATACTACATGTCAAAAATAGTAATATCAAAGGCTAATATTATGAGTCCATATCTTCTCTAGCTCCAATATACCGTCATAATAATTTCTGAAAGAGGGGTCGACAATCATTCATACTGTGTTGAGATAAAATTCTAAATTGAGAAGAGTTTCCCAGGGTGGTGTCCTCTCTCCGTTGCTGTTTAATTTCTACATTTCGAAACCAGAGCGAATTTCTACCTCCTCCTACGCTAATGATTGTACAATCTCCCACACTAAGTCCACAGCAACCTTATTCTCAAATTGAAAGGAGTGCAGACTTGACCCTAATATTACAGTCGATGACGCTTAAACTCCGACAAAGAAACGTTGTTGGCAACATACAATGCAATCTGCCGGATCTTCAAACTAAACTTCTTTCCAAGCAGTTTCTACTGTGGTGTTTTCGTAAAAAAAAAAGCAGTCGCCTACTTGACGCGGAAACGCCTCCTGCTAATTATTGAAAGTATTGAACTAAGCTAAGATAAAATAAGCTACCGAAATAATTGCGATATATATGGAATAATTTATTCTGCTAACATTTATGCATACTTAACAGTTTGAATTTGAAACTTACCATGTTTTGTGAGGGTTGTGACTGCATGGCTCTTAAAATGTTTGGCTGAACTGTTGATCCGAACAAAGCCGTTGTTTGCATACCGTGGACTAATAAACAGGTTTAGTGGCGTCCCACTTTAAGGGGTTACAGATTAATTCTGTGTGGTGCAGCTACATAACCTTCTATTAATGATGTTAAGATTTACAAATTATATATATAAAAATATCTATAAAATTTTCTCACCTAAATTACAAATTGATGATGGTTCAATAATAACCTGTTTAGAAACAGGCTAATTTTTGGTGCACACAATTTCCAACCGTTACCTCGAGGTTTTTCGCTTATTTCGATTGGAAAAAGTTCTTGTAGTTTATATGGTAATATATTTGACTGCAAAGAACTGCTTTCGGTAATTTATGTCGTATTACCTAGAATTATGAAACAATAAGGACACGGTTTCGATTATTTTGGCGCCAAAGTCTTAAAAAAATATATCCCAAAAATTAAGTATATGGCAAAACAAGCTTAGTCGGATTGGCTAGTATACATATGTATTTAAGGTAGGGGATTAGGTTTTTAAGGTAAAAAAAATGTACTTTTTGTTGCGAATACCTTTGACAATTTAGAGTACTTCTTTATGTGCAAAGTTTGAAATGAATCGGTCAAGTTATTTTGTAATGTCAGTGAACACGGACTTTAAAAAATTAGTTTTGAGAAAAAATTCTAATATTTATAAACCAAAAAAGTGACGAAAAAAATGACCCTAGATATATGGTCAATAATGTACAAAAGGTCCGAATAAAATTGCTCAATCCATATTTAACAAATAAATTCGCAAAAATATAGTTTTGGGGAATGTTTAGTATCGCGCCGGTTTAGTATCGTTTATGGTGAAAAAGGGGGCGGGGCTACCTCCCCTCACGAACCCTTATTGGAAAGAGGAAGGATTGAACTTTTTAATAAACCCCTCCTCGACCCCCTAGAGCCCCTATAGACCTGTAGGGAGCCCTTTGAAAATGACCAAAAATCAGTGTTTTTGCTTATTTTGGGTAAAATTTAGAATAGCATCCCAGGCTTTCGGGGATAAAATGGGTATCGTTGGAAAGGTGACGTCCTCCAGATCATGAAAATATATACATATAGTTGCCACTGACTTATAGTTTTCAAGATATTTGCGTTTAAAGGTGAAAAATTGACAACTTTCACATTGATATTTTGTATATTGGGAATAACTTTTTCACTTATATTATGCACTTTTCACTTACTAACACTTCACTCTAACGTTTCTGTATATTAATTTTTTTAATATTTGTTGTAAATAAAGCTTTATTTCAATTATTTTGATTTAGTTAAATGTTTTGCATCTGCACAATAAGAAAAGTGCTGCCATGGTTATTTTTTTTCCGCGCCGGCGCTTCAAATCAAAATAATTGAAATAAAGCTTTATTTACAACAAATATTAAAAAAATTAATATACAGAAACGTTAAAGTTTTTTCCGCGCCGGCGCTTCAAAAAAAATAACCATGGCAGCACTTTTCTTTCTTGCAGATGCAAAAAATTTAACTAAATCAAAATAATTGAAATAAAGCTTTATTTACAACAAATATTAAAAAAATTAATATACAGAAACGTTAAAGTGAAGTGTTAGTAAGTGAAAAGTGCATAATATAAGTGAAAAAGTTATTCCCAATATACAAAATATCAATGTGAAAGTTGTCAATTTTGAAACTTTAAACGCAAATATCTTAAAAACTATAAGTCAGCGGCAACTATATATATATATATTCGTGATCTGGAGAACGTCACCTTTCCAACGATACCCATTTTATCCCCGAAAGCCTGGGATGCTATTCTAAATCCTAGCCCTTATTTTTCCATACAAACTGAAACCAATGCAACCCAGCCAACATTTTTGTATGGACAAGAAATCAACACCGGGGTGTATCAAATTTTTTTCGCATAGAACTCCTTTTTGCGTGGGCGGCCTTCGGCCGCGCTTTAAAAAAATAACCCTGGCCGGTCCAACACCGGCTACGCCATCCACAGTATTTTAGCATTGAACACCTTTTCGCGTTCACTTCATACATTTATTGCTAAGTGGGTTTAATTTATTCCCTTTTGTTCGTGCTTTCTCGGTGATTTGACAGTTCAAATTAGGCAGTCATTTTGGTTTTTCGCATTATTGAACTCAATGCAGAAAAAGGTGTATTTTATTTAAAGATTTACAAAGAAATTAACAATCAAAAGTAGTTAAAAACATTACTAGTGGTTTTTATAATTCATAAGTAATATATGTGCGTGAAAATGTATTCATAATTGGTTTGGTACAATGCACGGGAAACTTTAGTATACCATCCCACGATTTCCGGGTTAAAAGTGGTATGGTTGGATAGGGCTGATGCTCCAGAAAACAATGTAGTGAAGTGTAAGTGCATAAAAAGTGCATAATATGAATTAAATAATTACTAGCAATCGAGAAATTGCAAGATAAAGTTTGCAAAATTTTCAACTTTAAATGCAAATATCTCGGAAACTATAAGTTTGCGGCGGCAACAATTATATATTTTCTTAATCTGGAGCATCAGCCCTATCCAACCATACCACTTTTAACCCTGAAATTGTGGGATCGTATACTAAAGTTTCCCCATTATATATTTTCTTAATCTGGAGCATCAGTTCTATCCAACCATACCACTTTTAACCCGGAAATCGTGGGATGGTATACTAAAGCCGACCCCAATGCACAATAGATGAAAATACACTAGCACATATTTAGAAATTTGCAACAAATTGCAATTTTTAAAGTGAATTTGTGCAAAAATTTGTGAACCGATTTTTATAAAATATGTTTTAAAATAAAGTTCGATAATTTAAGCATACATGCGTGTTTAAAATTTTCAATTTGGTTCCCTCGTTTAGGTACAGTGAGCCAAAATTAACCGGCGCGATACTAAACCCAACTCATAGTTTTTTTTACTACGAAAACCTTTTTTATCTCCGAAACCGTTCGATGACATTCTAAAATCCAGCCTTTCCACATAATACGGAGAACTTCTATCATTACACACCCATTTTAACCTCGAACTCGGCTAATTCTAAACCTCAGCCCTTATAATGTATCAACTTCAATTCTCTACGCTACAGAAGCATTTTGATTCTATAGTAAATTTCTAAACGTCAACACAATAAAATGACTACCTCTAGTCACGTGTACAAAATTTCATGGCCAGACCATTGCATTAAATGTGGAACCACTCTTCATAGCTTATATTATCAAATATATTTTCGGCACAGTAGAGTTAATGTCATTTTGAACTTGGAATTTGCGGTTTATTTGAAATTTCTTTTCTCAATATGCATTGAATAAATCTTATTAGAACTGCCTTATGTAAATGTGCCCAAAATTAAAATAATAACCTTTATATTTACGCGTTTTTGAAATATTGAAATCGAACACAATGATTAAATTTTACACATGTTACACAAGCATTTTAGCAGTATATCATTTATTTCTGAAATTTATTATCACATGGGTGTAAACGAAGATAGATCTGCGATATAGTACATACATATATACCCACCGCCTTCTTCAACAGATCAACTAGTCACTACATCAACTTTGTTCGCTTTCATGCAAATACACGTTATACACGTGGCAAAATAGCACGTAACGGCAATTTAATAACATATTTTATGTTTTTCATGTTTCGTGGAATATTTCACAATTTTAAGTAATTTTGCAAAAACTTCAAAACACACTTTCTTAACACTGATATAAATATTTCTTATCTCGCTATTTTTTATTTCACAATATTAACAGTTGACTGACGTGCAAACAATTTTTATTACTTATTTACCTCTTACAAGTGTGAAATTAACACATTGAACATTACTAAAACTTAGTAGCATCAAGAAAGCCAACCGTCGCCACACATATAGCTTCAACGCGCAACGTTGCACACTTACTATTTTTTTTTTGTCAATAGTCGCATTTTCACGAATGACGTTGCCACAGATTATTTTACGCAATATATGTACATTTAAGAACTTTATTGCCAATAGAGACTGCACATCGCTTGCGAGATATCTCGAAACACAATAAACGTCGTCTAGACAACTGAATTTATTGCCAATGGAGGCTGAACATTACTTACGGATATCTGCATTAGTTTTCTATTACCGGAATTCTGTACTTTGCTACAGTCGCTAGTCTCTAAATTTGACATTTTAAAATAGAAACACTTTTGTGACTTCGACGATTTTGCAATTCAATACGCAGTACCATGTTCGGACCGACACTTAATCAAACGATTTCCGCTGTTGAGTGGTCTATCCCACTAAGATCAAGATTTCGCCATACGAAAATGACAGTTCACTTCATCGAAATGATTTGTAACTGATCCACGCTAAATCTCTCTGTGCGACTCTGTGCGACGATTTAACGCCATCTATTTCTGAGCATTGGAAATCTATTACATTACCACAGCTGATTTAGACACTACGAGAAAAAATGTAAACAAAAAAATTTTTTTAAAGCAATGAATCTAATTTCACCTGAAAATCGACTTCCTAAATGAAAATATGCGTCCATTATTTGGAAAATATTTAAAAGAATACGGCTTTTATTACAAAAGTCTATATGACAATTTTTTCTTTCGATAAATATTAAGCGATGTGAATTCTTGAATGGCAAAAACAGCTGTTTTTTCATCTTTCCAACGACAGTGAGAACGGGCTGATTAGTGAAGGGCTTAAATATAATCTAATCCTTTCAAATTTTCGGTCTGAACATGGTATAACATTCACACAAATCTTTCAATTGAAAACATTTCCTTATTTAGAAACGTATTCACACTTAAATGAAAATAAACATGACGATAACAAATATTAAACTTTCTATACCATAGTCAAAAAGCTTTATTACTAATAAAAATGAATATATATGTTGAATTAATTTATTTTTAACTTTTACGGGTTTGAGTTGCTTACAAAATATAAAACAAATAAAATCGATTAATAGCTATGACGATGTCTATAAGTGAAGTGTCAGTATATTTAAAATGGCCAAACAAGTGTTCTTTGACTACTTTGTAACTAGCAGGTGTCAAATTTGAGACAATATTTTGTCACTAAAGACTAAAGACCATGGTACAAGGGAAAAAGGTAAGTGACCATTCAGTCCTTAACCTACTCCTCAAGGGTTAAGACGGGTTGCGTAATAACCCTGGCAGGCGAGCAAACTTAATGCGCCTTAAGCAATTCTAATGGGCATTGAAATTTTATGGTGAGAGACGGCACACTTGTGCATTTAGACAACTGATAATGGAATTTGTTTATTTATTAAAAAAAAAAAAAAAAGTGAAATAAAAATTATTATGATTAATTATTGATAGAAAATTTGATTTTTGGAATATCAATATAAATTTAACAAAAAAATTCGTTTATTATTAACTACGTTAAGAGATAATAGAGTGAAATTAAAAGCAATAATTGATTGTAAAGGTTCGTATCCAGCTCTTAAGTAATTGCTCAAGAAAAAAAATACATTTTTTCTTCAAGTGGTTTTGACAGCTGGTTACGTATTTTGAATGATCCACATTAGAAGAGCAAGAGAGAATAAACAAAGAAAATAAACTTTGTGCGTAATATGTATGTATGTATGTGTGTAGCAACACAAATATTTTCCTTGCGATTTAAGGAATGTTGTTGATGATTGGTAAGTTTTACACAACATTTCAATATTAAATATACTTCATAATAATGATTTTAACTAATTTAAGACGAATTTAAAGATTACTTCGAATTTCCTTCAAGAAACAATTGTTGATTTGATGTTTTTTCGAAAAACCAGGTTTGTCGCATTCGCATTTTATCGAAAAAAAGTATTAAGAATTAGTACTAGATTACTTTAGAGCTGCATACTAGCACAAGTAAATTTATCGCAAGAATGTTTCTTGACCGTTTCTTAAGTGTGTTTTTATATGAAGTTTTTACATTTCTTGAGAGCTGGATGCGAAAAAGTGTGCAAAAAGTTAAGAATATTGGAAAAATGGATAGCAAACTGTGCGTTATTTATTTTCTGCTATCTATAAATATTAAAATTTGTTTATGTTAATATACTTGCACATAATTAAAAATTGCTTACATTTGAAGCACACAAAGAAGCCGGCAGATTTCAAGCGACATCTGTTAAAAAATAGCAAAAATCAGCCATTTTTTAACCAGTGTGTCCTACCCAAATTTGGTAAATTCAGCTAAATGCAGGAAATTGTTGTGCATTACAAATTTGCATTAACATCGGTCAAATGCGCAAGTAAATGTGAATTAAGCCCGCCAATGCAAATTTGCGCTGTCGTCTGTGAGAGCTATTACAAATTGGTTGTTGTTGTTGTTGTTGTTGTTGTTAACGGTTATCTAGTCCCCGTTAGGATGGTGAGGGTTACTTGTGTTGTCGTCGAGGTCATCTAACGGTAGGCCCAGGAAACGTGCTGTTTCGACGGGGTCGGACCAAAGGGAGGGGGGTGTTAGATGGGTAGGGTTTGTAGGGCATGCAAAGAGGTGGCCAGTGTCATGCGGAGACTCGTTGCATGCAGGACATACATTGGGTATGTCGGGGTCGATTCTGGATAAGTAGGAGTTTAACCTGCTACAATATCCGGAACGAAGTTGCGCTAGGGTCACTCGCGTTTCTCGCGGCAACTGGAGCTCCTCGTCTGCAATAGGTGTTGGTTTGACTCCAAGAACGCCATTCACGGGAAGGGAGTCGATGAAGGTGTTGATGGCTCCACTGTGAATGGCGGCCAGTGCCTGTCGATAGTTTGTTGCGTCCGAAGTCTGGTCGGCGTACTGTTCAATGTCGTCGACATAGTCGAGGAATGACCTCTTGATGCTCCTGGGAGGCGGTTCCGCGCCAAGCAGGTGGCTGCAGGGGTGATTCCTACGGAAACAACCCAGCAGGAACTGCCTGGAGAGGAGTTGATTATGCTCCTTTACAGGTAGCATACTTGTCTCACTGTGGAGGTGTTCGATGGGAGACATCAAGAGGCATCCCGTCGTGGTCCGGAGTGCAGTATTTTGGCAGGTCTGGAGTTTCCTCATCTGCGTACCACTGCATCCAGGCGACGACCATATCGGTGCTGCGTAGTTGAGGACCGGCCGGCCGATTGCCTTGTAAGTTGCCAGTAACGTTTCTTTGTCTTTTCCCCATGTGCTGCCGGCTAGCGACTTGAGGATTTTGTTGCGGCTTTGTACCTTGGCGATAATCGCGGTCGTATGGGGAGAGAAGGAGCATAGACTATCGAGGGTTACGCCTAAAATCTTAGGGTTATTGACAGTCGGGATTTTGACGCCATCGACCGCAATATTAAGTTCAAGTCTATACTCCTTCGTCCAGTTAGTAAATATGGTCGCTGTGGATTTGGTGGGTGAAAGTTGGAGGTTTCGTGCTGTGAGGAGTGAGAAAGGTCGGAGAGGTAGCTGTTTACTTTCGAACACATGCCATCGATTCCATTGCCCGACGTCATTATCGTGCAGTCATCTGCGTACGAGGTTATGGAAACCCCCTCTGGTGGTTGAGGAAGTTTCGAGATATAGAAGTTAAACAGTAGCGGGGAGAGGACACCACCCTGCGGAACCCCCTGTTTAATTCTTCTCAGTTTAGATGTTTCGCCTCGAAATAGTACGGATGACTGACGACCGTTCAGATAGTTCATGGTCCACCTCTTTAGCCCTGGAGTAGCGTTGTGTGATTGATGTCCTGCAGTAGCGTTGTGTGATTGACCGTGTCAAAAGCTTTTGACAGGTCCAACGCTACGAGGATCGTTCTTTCGCAGGGTGGTTTCTGGTTGAGGCCACGAACTATCTGGGCGTTTATGACGCTAAGTGCTGTGGTGGTGCTGTGCACTTTACGGAATCCATGCTGGTGGCTGGCTAGGCTCAGGTGGTGAGTGAAGGTCGGGAGTAGCAAGGCTTCTAGTGTCTTCACTACTGGGGAGAGGAGAGTCATCGGACGATAAGATTCCCCTTTGTTGGCGGGTTTCCCAGGTTTCAGTAGTGGGACCACTCTTCCGACTTTCCACACATCGGGTATTTGAAGAGTGGTGAGCGACAGGTTGAAGACCTTGGTGAGATATTTTACTCCCGTCGAGCCTAGATGCTTTAACATTAGCATATTGATTCCATCAGGGCCAATGGATTTAGACGATTTTGCCTTGTTGATGACACCCTGAACCTCCTCATCGGTGAAAGTAAGTGGCGCGCAGTTGTTTGGCATTTTGCGCAGCCGTCGGTTAACACATCTCTTAGCTTTATCTACCGAAGGGTGCAGTGTAAACTGCCGGCTAAAATAGCTCGCGCACTTCTTCGGGTCCGAAGAGGCATGACCATTGAATTGAACTTCAACTCGGTCGTCATGTCTCCTCGGATTAGACAAAGCTTTGACAGTAGCCCAAAGCTTACTCACACCGGTGGAGAGGTTGCAGGACTTCAGGTGCTCTATCCATTTCGTCCGCTTATGTTGATTTACCATATGCCGAATCTCCAAATTGAGATCCCTTATTCGGGGATCCCCGGGATCGGCGTGGCGTAAGGTGTCGCGCTCGTTAGCTAGAACCGCTGCTTCGGCTGGGAAATTGGGGCGGATTTCCGCTAATCTTCCAGCCGGGATGAAGCGAGCGGTAGCTGCTGCGATCACCTTGCGGAATTGACGTTCGCCAACGCATACGTCCGTAGGAATGGGTAGAGCGTTGAAGGTGCTCTCAGTAAATTCCTGGAAGCCGACCCAATTAGCTTTTTTAAAGTTAAAGAAGGTACGGTTGTCCACGGAAACGAAATCAGGAGGCTTCTCGATCGAGATGATTATGGGCAGATGGTCTGAAGCGAGAGTTAGCATAGGTCGCCAGGTTATGCTGTTAATCAGACCACCGCTAGCAATGGTAATATCTGGCGAGCTATTACAGGTGCCCATAACTCTGGTGGGGGCTTCGTCATTCATTGCGCAGAATGTCGAGCCGTCAATCTGTTCCGCCAGCTCCATCCCCCTACGATCATTTGACAGGCAGGAATGCCAAAGATCGTGGTGCGCGTTAAAGTCGCCTAGTACCATACGGTTTTCACCACGAAGTAGCGCACCTATATTCGGGTGATATCCTGTGGGGCAACATGTAACTGGGGGGATGTATATATTGAATATTTCGAGCTCGACATCGCCTGACCGGATAGCTATGCCCTGACATTCTAGGGTAGTATCCCTTGGGTCGATGTCTTCTTCGATTAGACGGTACTGCACGGTGTTGTGCAATATGAAAGCTAGGCCACAACCACTATCTCGCTCGCGATCTTTACGTATAACGTTGAAACCTGCACAACTCAGAAGATCTGAGCGGCTGTTTAACTTGGTTTCTTGGACCGCAGCTATCGATACACGTTCCCGATTCATAAGTGCAACTATCTCCTCGATCTTACTCTGGAGTCCGTTGCAGTTGAATTGGAGAAGTCTGGTTTGTCGCGGGTGTCCGTGGGTGATCCTGGGGGTGAGGGAGTGACGTGTAGGTGGTGTTTGTTGCAGCTGCAGAGCCCGCAGGGGCGGTTGTCGCACTAGGGTGTTGGTCGGCGACGCCACTGTGGAGCTATGTTGCCTGTTTGAGCTCCTGACCGTTGAGGTCCTCAGATGGCCACTCTGGTTGAGTGGCGGCGCGGCGCGCGAACTATGTGCAGATTGCACAGCCGTGGAGGCTTGTGTCGCAGTATTGCGCAGGCAACATGGGGCCACGTAACGCGTGGTCCACTCCCTGTACAAATTGGTAATTATATTTGATAATGAGTGGACCAAAAGAAATAACTATTGTGGAAAACTTTTGTATTACATATCATAATAATTCTTTTGAACAATAAAACAAAATTTTTCGTTGTTATATAAATCAAGAGATAATTATAATACTACATACACTTTCTATATGTTAGAATTTAGCTATACGCCGACGATCAGGAATCCTACCCGTTCCCAAATGGAGTGTTTGTGTAGGAATGGGAGTACGATTTTGTTTGCTCTAGCCGATTTAGTCAATTTTTCAGCATTTAACGATGAAAATATTCAATATTTTTGAGACAACTTTTTCATAAATTTTAAGAAAATAACACAATGCAACCATTTTCAGGTTAAAAGTCGGCCATCTTGGATTCCAATAGAAACTCAATCACGGACCCCCCTTCACGTTTCTACATGGGAACCTCTCAGCTGTGCCTTTGTTTACAGAACATCAGCTGATACTTTCCTTACTCCTCCTTTACGATGCTAGAAATAGTGCCTAGACAGTGCTTACAGAGTTGCGCTATAAATTTTATTAGATACTACTATTGCAGGTATTTAACTGTTGCATTTATCGATAGTTTTCGTCACATACAGGCTGCAAAGATAAAACACCAATGCCTGTCGTTATGTTTTGTGGCGTAAACGACAATTTACCGAAGTGATATTCAAAACAAAAATTATGACAACTTATGAGAAAAGAGTAATTAACAAAATTAAAATTAAATTAGGATACAATCCTTTATCCTATATAACATGAAATTTCATTTTTTCTAAATTTACATTTGTACTAATTGTCAAATTGTCACCATTCCGCGGAATTACTTTAGGACTGCTTTTTGCTGCTACAGCAACAACCTTTCGATTGAGCTGATTTCGCAATGGAGGGTATCTAAAGAGCCCTCTTTGTCAGATTTGCATTGGCAGTTTTCATTTATTTCATTTCATTTATTTCATTTATTTAACGCCAATCGGCACTATACATCTAATAACAATTATAATTCTAAATAAGACAACAGGCTTTAACATATAAAATTAGGAATTAAACACGTAACCTAGTTCGTATGCTAGTATTTTAATAAAGTTTTTTTAACGATCTTTCAGAGGTTCTGTTGAGATTCGCTGAAGAAGTTGATGTCAACTTGCAGAGAGTTTACCAATCTACAGATTCTTTCCTTTGGGCCATTGATTACATAGTTTTTGTTCGATCTGCAAGTTTTCAGGATTCTCATCTGTCTAAGGATAAGCTCATTTGGTACAATTTCAAAGTCCGCAAGGATTTCTGGGGCATCAATTAATCCATTGAGGATTTTGAATAAGAAGATGAGGTCTTCTACCTGCCGTCGAGATTTCAGGTTATTTATTTTCAGGATTCTTCGGACGTCTTCTGTTGAATTGATATCATTTCTGTGTCTGTTATGAAACAGCAGGGCTTTGCAGAACTCTTGCTGGATTCTCTCTACTCTGTTGATCATTGAGTCCGTGAATGGGGACCAAATCACTGTTCCATATTCTTAAATAGGTAGCACTAATGCTGAGAATAGACAGGTTAACGAGCAATTGTTCTTAAATTCCCAACACATCCGATTAATCATGTGGAGGATGGAGTCATGTGTAGAGGTTCACGCAAGTGAGGAAAGTTCTCTGATCGCCATTCACTTGGGAGTGGCCAGAAACGATTCTTTTACATATGACTCAAGCAGCTCACGACTTCCGGTCTTTGACCGGTCTTCAAACACCCGTTGAAGGCGAGCTAAAGTGAGAAGGCGAAATATTCCCTACTTAGGGTTGTGCGCTGGGTTTGGGACCCGCCACTTAAAAACCGCCCCCAATGAAAAAGTTTAAACAGCCTCGGATAAGTGACCCCCCTTTTGATGACGACCATGGCAAACGAATTAAGGACTATGATTTGAAAGCATGCACCTGGAATGTCCGGTCCTTTAATTGGGAAGGTGCCGCTGCCCAGCTGGTTGAAGTCCTCGTGAAAATAAAGGCTGACATCACCGCCGTCCAAGAAATGCGATGGTTTCCGTGTCCCGACAGAGACAATTAGGTGCTTGTGGCATTTACTACAATGGCCATATAAAGGAGCGCAAGTTTGGTGTTGGATTCGTGGTGGGAGAGAGGCTCCGTCGCCGAGTATACGTATGATAACTCCTATGAATGATAACTCTTATGAATGAACGTCTAGCCACAATCCGCATCAAAGCGAGGTTCTTCAACATATCGCTGATTTGCGCCCACGCCCCGACGGAAGAGAAGGACGATGTGACCAAAGATGCCTTTTATGAGTGCTTGGAGCGCACTTATGAGAGATGCCCCCGCCACGATGTCAAAATCGTGCTTGGCGACTTCAACGAAAAGGTGGGCAAAGAAGGTATCTTTGGCACTACGGTCGGTAAATTCAGCCTCCACGAGGAAACATCCCCAAATGGGTTGAGGCTGATCAACTTCGCCGTGGCCCGAAATATGGTTATCTGTAGTACTAGATTCCAGCATAAGAAGATTCATCAAGCTACCTGGCAGTTTTCGGATCGAAAAACCACCAACCAGATCGATCATGTTGTGATAGACGGAAGACACGTCTCCAGTGTTTTAGATGTGCGTGCGCTCCGAGGTCCTAACATCGACTCGGACCTCTATCTTGTTGCAGCCAAGATTCGCACCCGCCTCTGTGCAGCAAAAAACGCACGCCAACAAACCCAAGGAAGGTTCGACGTCGAGAAGCTGCAATCACAACAAACAGCCGAACGATTTTCTACTCGGCTTGCACTCCCGCTCTCTGAGAGCACTCGTCAACAACTCGGTATAAGGGAACTGTGGGACGGCATTTCAAACTCCTTACGTACAGCTGCAACCGAAACCATTGATTTTCGGAAAGTGCAAAAGAACAGCTGATACGACGAGGAGTGCCGTGTCGTAGCGGAGAGAAAACAGGCTGCCTACCTCGCAACGTTACGATCGACCACAATACGTGCGGGATGCGATAGATACCGAGAGTTGAAGAGGGAAGCAAGACGCATTTGTAGACAGAAAAAGAAAGAGGCCGAAATGCGTGAGTACGAAGAGCTTGATAAGCTGGCCGACAGGGATAATGCTCGAAAATTCTACGAAAAGATGCGGTGACTTACAAAAGGTTTCAAGACCGGAGCATACTCTTGTAGAACCCCCAAAGGTGATCTAGTCACCGATGCCCAAAGCATACTTAAATTATGGAGGGAACACTTCTCCAGCCTGCTGAATGGCAGTGAACCTACAACGCCAGGAGAAGGCGAACCCGATTCCCCAATCGATGACGATGGAGCAGACATTCCATTGCCCGCCCATGAAGAGGTCCGAATAGCAATTGCCCGCCTGAAGAACAACAAAGCGGCAGGGGCCGATGGATTGCCGGCCGAGCTATTCAAACACGGCGGCGAAGAACTGGTAAGGAGCATGCATCAGCTTCTTTGTAAAATTTGGTCGGACGAAAGCATGCCCAACGATTGGAATTTAAGTGTGCTATGCCCAATCCATTAAAAAGGAGACCCCACAATCTGCGCCAACTACCGTGGGATTAGCCTCCTCAACATCGCATATAAGGTTCTGTCGAGCGTATTGTGTGAAAGATTAAAGCCCACCGTCAACAAACTGATTGGACCTTATCAGTGTGGCATTAGACCTGGCAAATCAACAACCGACCAGATATTCACCATGCGCCAAATCTTGGAAAAGACCCGTGAAAGGAGAATCGACACACACCACCTCTTCGTCGATTTCAAAGCTGCTTTCGACAGCACGAAAAGGAGCTGCCTCTATGCCGCGATGTCTGAATTTGGTATACCCGCAAAACTAATACGGCTGTGTAAACTGACGCTGAGCAACACTCAAAGCTCCGTCAGGATCGGGAAGGACCTCTCCGAGCCGTTCGATACCAAACGAAGTTTCAGACAAGGCGACTCCCTATCGTGCGACTTTTTCAATCTGCTGCTGGAGAAAATTATTCGAGCTGCAGAATTGAATCGACCAGGTACAATCTTTTATAAAAGTGTACAGCTACTAGTGTATGCCGATGATATTGACAACAAAAAACAAACCATATTTGAAGATCAAAAACTGTGTAGCTGTACTCACGGTCACAGTCTCGAACGCCACCTAACTATTATTTAGGCAACAGACAATAAGCGAAGTCGAGGTCGTAAAGACTTGGACATCATTATAGACAGCAAACAGACTTTTAAAAAGCATATTGACAAGATCACTCTCCAGGCTATCAAAGTTTTAGGTGTTTTAACCAGGACTGTCAAGGATTGCACGAATCCCAATTCATTACTACGCCTTTTTCATCTCTGGATCAGCGAAACGTATCGAAACAAGAAAGCGCTAAGTTCGGGGGCAACCGAACTACTATTGGAACTTGCAAGAATCAAAGCCAAGGAAATACCTAAAGATGTACAATATCAAACAGAGGTTCGGAATCTAAGCAATTTTATGCATATATGTGCTCTACATAACTCATGGTTAGTGTATGAGTGAACCTATATTCAACATAAGATTTTTTAGAAAACCGAAATCATTACATTGTATAAAGGAGTTGGGGTAGAATCGACCCGACTTTAGTTTTTAACTATTGTCATTCCACATACTAAAAAATTTTCTCAACGTTTAATAGAAAGACGTATATTTTCGATTTAAACAGAAAACAAATTTTATTTTTTCATTAGCATCACATAAAGTGGGAAATAAGTGAATTATTTATAAAAAATTAAAAAGCTCTATTCACTAGTTTTAAAAACAAAAAGTGATTAAGCTTCCTATAGCATGTTTTATCTGGACATAGAAATAGCATAGCAGGCCGGTTCTGTGAAAATTAAATACATTTATTAGAAATCAAATAAGTATTATAGCTTTTAAGCACTCACAACGTTAGTATTTTCTTGTGCGCACACAATTTTTCAAAACTGTTTGTCATCGTCGGGGCAAGCTCTTCACTCATATCCGACACCTTCTTTGTGGAATTGCGCACCATGCCTCCTTGATTCCACTCTAAAGTTCTTCCGCATTTTTGAATTTTTTCTGAGCAATCTCTATCTTAACGTTGTTCCATAAATTTTCAATTGAGTTTGCATCGGGACTTTGGGCTGGTCAGTTCAGGACATCAATACTTTCTGCAATGATCCAGTTCGTTACACTTTAAGCTGCACACGGGCGGGTTTCCCAGGTTTCAGTACGCCGAATCTCCAAATTGAGATCCCTTATTCGGGGATCCCCGGGATCGGCACGGCGTAAGATGTCGCGCTCGTTAGCTAGAACCACTGCTTCGGCTGGGAAATTGGGGCGGATTTCCGCTAATCTTCCAGCCGGGATGAAGCGAGCGGTAGCTGCTGCGATCACCTTGCGGAATTGACGTTCGCCAACGCATACGTCCGTAGGAATGGGTAGAGCGTTGAAGGTGCTCTCAGTAAATTCCGTGAAGCCGACCCAATTAGCTTTTTTAAAGTTAAAGAAGGTACGGTTGTCCACGGAAACGAAATCAGGAGGCTTCTCGATCGAGAAAATTATGGGCAGATGGTCCGAAGCGAGAGTTAGCATAGGTCGCCAGGTTATGCTATTAATCAGACCACCACTAGCAATGGTAATATCAGGCGAGCTATTACAGGTGCCCATAACTCTGGTGGGGGCTTCGTCATTCATTGTGCAGAATGTCGAGCCGTCAGTCTGTTCCGCCAGCTCCATCCCCCTACGATCATTTGACAGGCAGGAATGCCAAAGATCGTGGTGCGCGTTAAAGTCGCCTAGTACCATACGGTTTTCACCACGAAGTAGCGCACCTATAAGTTAACACATTAGTTTGCTAGTCTGCCCACTGTAGCGAGATAACACATTAGTTTGTTTGTCTGCCCACTATAGCGTTCTTAAGAGCTACTCCACACCAACCAGTAAGCGTGGGAATAGTCCGTGTCAGCATTCTCACATCAACTGGCAAATTCTTCGCTACTCCAATATCAACAACAGCACAGCAGAATTGCCGAAATTATGCCAAAGCTTAGGGAATCAGACAGGGCTCATATTTTTTAAGTTTCAGCCTTAAGCCAGACTTTAGGAAGAGCACATAGTGCTTAATAAAATTATTAAATTGTAAAAGTTAAAGTTTAAAGTTTATTTCCTGGACAACAGCCCGTAGGACTGATGAAATAATTTGCTCAATAAAAATTACTAAGTTGTAAAAGTGGAAGTTTAAAGTTTATTTCCTGGACAACAGCCGTAGGACTGGAGGAATAATTGGCGCCCAACGCAGTTAGAACCAGAATAAAGAATACTGAGAACTACAACTACTACTCCAAGGAATCAGAGTGATCTTTAATATTTTCATGTAAGTAATCTGTGATCGATATAAAAGAAAAAAGAAAACAGAAAAGAAATAAAGTTATAAATAAAATTGATTGATCTTAATCTTATTGAAGTTAATAGAAAACAGCACATAGCGCTAAACTAGTGAAATTTCCCATTAAGAAATTATCGATATAATAAAAAAGGAAAGAATTAATAAAGTTATAAATAAAATTTATTGAAGATAATTTTAAAAAATTGCGCATAGCGCCATATTAACAAAAGTGTAGGTAAATTTTTTAAAGTGGCCGTAGAGCTAAAGTATTTATGTGTTTAAAAAGCTTTTAATAGCGCTAAAGAATAAATAAAATCATTGACACAGTAAATGTGAAAGAGACATCAGAATGAATGAAGAGACTTTGAGGGTAATAGTGACAGCTGCCGTCACAGCAGCTACGGAAAGGACTAGGGCCTCCTTCGAGAGGACAATAGGACAGCTGACGGAAAGACTAAAGGCTTTAGAAACTCCATTGGAAGTGGAGGAATATGAAGCAGTGACGATAGACCCGACTGTTCGGTGTGAGGAGTCTTTAGAGATAATTAAATCTCTGCCGGAATTCTGTGGCGAAAGGTCACGATATGTTAGTTGGAGGCAAGCTGTATTTGCTGCCTATAAGTTGTTTGAAAATTACGAAAACAGTTCGAAACACTACCAAGCGGTAGCAATAATAAGAAATAAAATTGTCGGTTCGGCCGATCAAGTGTTATAGTCATTCAATACCGTTCTGAATTTTAAGGCGATCATCGCGCGGTTAGACTTTACTTATGCTGAAAAGCGACCAGTCTATTTGATTGAGCAGGAAATATCAACTCTTAGGCAAGGGAAACTTTCGATTGCTGAATTTTACGATGAGGTCGAAAAGAAATTGACCTTGATAATAAATAAAACTATTATGTTAAATGAGGGCAAAAAAGAACTGATAGAGTCACTTTGCCAAAAATATAGGCAGGATGCCTTGAGGGTTTTTGTTTCTGGCTTACGGAAGCCAATGAGCGACATCATGTTTTCGTCGCAACCTAAAGACATGCCTAGTGCATTGGCATTAGCACAAGAATTGGAAGCAAATCATGCTCGATATTCGTTTGCAAATTCTTTCTACAGTAAAATGGATTCAGCTCAGGGGGGAAAAAATGCTGGAAGGACATTTGCTCCGCACCACTCTCCTCATTATAAACAAGTGGAAAAAAAAATGTAGATGCGGCAACACCCGACTTTATCGCACTACAGGCAAGGAGGAAATTATAATCCAAATTGGAGAGCTGAGCGGGAGTCTCAGAGAACCCGAATGGCATCCCAAAACTTTAATCAAAGGCCGACAGCCTATAATAATAACCTACACTCTCAAGAAAGGGAAACAATGAAAAGACCTCGCGAAAGCGATAGGCAAAATATTTCGAAAATACGAAGGGTTAATCACTTAACCCAAGATTCAGTTGAAGATTTTAATGAAAACGAGTCACAATGAGAATTTTTGGAAGAAATAAATTTTTTAGACGTAGGTCGCTCCTGCCTTATGTAGATACGATACTGGCAGGGCGACCAATGAAATTGTTGATCGATACCGGAGCGGAAAAAATTTTGTTAAACTCAATGAAAATTTAAAGGGGGTAAAGAATGTAGAAAACTCATTTAAAGTCAGGTCCATCCACGGTACTGCCGTGATTAAGGAAAGGTGCTTAATTAATGTGCCCGGAAAGACGGCTCCATTTTACCTTCTTTCCGAACTTAAACATTTGACGGGATTATTGGGTTTGACTTCTTACAAAAGGGAACCATTACACAATAGAGGGCTAGCGAGTAGACGTACCTGGTTTTTCGCTCGTGATATTTTATTATTGATTAAAATAATTATTGCAAATTAATTAACTCTGATTGACTAAATAAATAGAGTAAAATATCGTGTTGTGAATACATACATTTTTTTTTAGTTGCTAATACTACTGGTAATGTGTCAATCTGATTATCAACATGCCACCTAAAAGGCTAATTGTAAACAGCACTTGTGGTAGCTGTTCTCAAAACGTAAGAAAAAACACCAAAGGATTGAGATGCTCTCTGTGCCAGAAGTGGTTTCATTCCAGATGTCTGAACCTCAGTAATGCTGAATTTGACGCAATAGCTACTAACAAGGTAAATCGTGTCTTATGGAGGTGTCTGAAATGCAATGATTTGGAGGTTAGTGTAAGACATTCTGATGACTCGGAGGATGAAAGTGAGAATGACAACGTTGATAGACTTGAAAAAGTGCTAAATAAACAATTTGAAGAATTTACCAAAAAATTTTATGACAATCTTGAGCTCTTTAAATCATCTATTAGTGAAAGCATCACCGGGTTAAAAAAAGAAGTTAAAGCGCTCGCCAAGCAACATGCCATCACCGATAAAAAATGCACGAGTCTGTGTGACCGTGTTACAACTATTGAGAAGAATTTATGCTCCTACCAAATCTCATCATCATCACCATCTTCTCCTGAGGACATCATAAAAGAAATTAATGATCGTAGAAGCGTGAGTCAAACGTCATCGCTCTTGGAATTTCAGAGTCAACCAAAGCTACTGGCATCGACCGACTGGAAGATGATAAAGCATCACTCTCAGCTGTATTATCGGGTGAATTATCTGCCAAGTTAACTGGATTCAAAATCCGAAGACTCGGACGTCAGACACCTAACCGTACACGTCCTCTGCTTATAGAGACCCAGTCAGTTGCGGATGCCAGAGAAATCTTTAAACTAAACCAGAGTGAGAGCTCTCAGGTTAGATTCAAACCAGACCTAACCCCTGCTCAACAGACTCACCTTAAGGATTTACGCTCTGAGTTAAACACTCTCAACAAGAATGGTGACACAAGTAAAACCATCAAGTATATCCATGGCATACCGCAGATAGTTAACAAAAATTTTCGCCCGCTCAGTGAAAAGGAAGAAACCCGAAGCTCTTCAAGTGTACTATCAAAACACGCGGGGGCTCCGAACAAAACTCAATAAATTTTTCACAGCGTCCGCCGTCAGTAATATCGACCTCATTTTTATTACCGAATCATGGTTACACCCTTCGATTCACGATGGCGAACTAATCGACAGCACTTACACAATTTTTAGGCACGATAGGGATCCAGTTCTGTCCGGTCTGGAACGAGGAGGTGGAGTATTCATCGCAGTCAAACGCCACTTTCAAGCTGAATTAATACAAGTTGATCATCATAACCTTGAGCTCGTCTTCGTCAACGTAAAAGGTGCTTCCCATGATATCATTGTCGGCTGTGTCTACATGCCACCTCTCTCAAACTTTGATTCCTATACTAATCTACTTACTTTACTCTCTTTTATAAACGATAAATTTAAAAATGCTAAACTATTACTTGTAGGCGATTTCAATTTGCCTAGTAGTGTCCCCGGGCGGACTGTGAAAGGATTCTCCAAGATGGTTTAGCTTTACTTGATTGCACTCAAGTAAACAATACAAGCAACTGTGATAACACTTTTCTGGATCTCTGTTACAGTAATATAGAAATTAGTGTTGATAAAACCCTACCATTTGTTGAAGAGGACAAATATCATCCGGCCCTCTCTATCAGTCTTAATTTTCAACCTAATCTTACATCACCGAGTTCACCTACATACTCCTTCAAGAAAGCCGATTATCATAATCTCAACGTTTTTTATGACCAGGTTAACTGGGTAGGAATGTATGAAACAGACTCTATCGACAATGAAATTTCTTGGTTTTATAACAAGTTAGAGGAAGGCATTACCCTATATGTGCCTGTACATAAGAACTATGTCAGTAATTACCCTAATTGGTTCTCTTTTGAACTTATCAACAAAATTAAGCTCAAAAACGCGGCTCACTCACAATACAAAAACTCTAATAACCAACGAGATTATGCTCACTTCAGCATGTTAAGGCGTGATTGCAAAACTTTAGGTATTGAATGCTACAGAAAATATGTTGACAAAATAGAGAACATGGTTCAGTCTGACTCAAGTGCGTTCTGGAAGTTCATTAAGGATAAGAAGCACAATAGTGTGAACATTCCATCCGAGATGTCATGGCTCGATCAATCTGCTACCACTGGTGAAACAATCAGTAACCTGTTTGCCTCATACTTCAAAACAACATTCACTGATGATGACAACAATGATCGAATTAATAAAAATACAGTGATCAATGTCCCAAAAACCAACCTGGATAATCTAGAAATCAAATGTGAAGATGTTCTCAAACAATTACTCAAGCTGAACCCTAACAAAGGTGCCGGACCTGACGGTATACCAAATGTTTTCCTTAGAAACTGCGCTACTGTGCTCTATGAGCCTATCACTCACATATTCAATAGATCTTTGCAGCTTGGCACCTTCCCTAGCGCATGGAAGCTGTCATATGTTAGACCAATCTTCAAAAGTGGCCAGAGAACTGATGTTTCCAACTACAGACCTATATGCATTCAATCAGCGTTAGCAAAACTATTTGAAAAGCTAGTCCTTACTCAACTTACTGCTGCCTTTAAAGACATCATCACGACAAGACAGCACGGATTTACGGGTGGCAGATCAACCACGTCCAATCTTTTCACTTACACTAATTTCCTTCTCAACACATTGAATGATGGTCTCAAGGTTCACTCCATATATACTGACTTTAGCAAAGCCTTTGAACGTGTAAATCACAGAATTCTTGTTTCTAAGCTTCAAGTCTACGGAGTCGACGGCATTGTCTTGGAATGGTTATATTCCTACCTGGTAAACAGATCTCTGCAAGTTAGAGTTGATGGATATTTGTCTGAGAAATATAAGGTTACATCTGGAGTGCCACAGGGGTCCCACCTAGGACCTCTGATTTTCAACATCTTTGTCAATGATATTGGCATAAATCTCCTGTCAGAATATCTCCTATACGCAGATGACCTCAAGATCTACAGAACCATCAGAAATGAGCTAGATGTCCAGCTGCTTCAAGATGACATTGACAAAATCTCGGCCTGGTGTACTAATAACAAACTTGACCTTAACGCAAATAAATGCGCGGTAGTCTCGTACTCGCGCTCTCACAGCAATGTTGCCACCAGTTATAAACTAAACGGTCACAACCTGCAAGAAGTTCCCGACATCAAAGACCTGGGCATCATCATAGACAACAAACTCACTTACTCGAAGCATATAGACAAGATCACACTCCAAGCTTTCAAGGTTCTAGGATTAATCACGAGAGCAGGCAAAGAGTTTCGCAATCCCTACACTTTGATACGTCTATATCGCCAACTGGTTCTACCCATACTCGAGTACGGCTCTGTAGTCTGGTCTCCTCACACTGATGTCTCAATCAACAGATTGGAGAGGGTCCAAAATAAATTCTGTAAGTCTCTATCCTTTCATACAACCTTGAGGTCGCAGGTACTCTCCACTGATGATATTCGTTCACGCTATAAAATCAACAGCCTAGCTACACGTCGTCAAGTCGCTGACTTAGTCTTTTACTTTAAGGTTGTGAACAACCTAATTGATGCCCCAGAGATTAGTGGTAGCTTTGAGTTTGCTCCTACGGCATTCTCGCTGAGACAATCACGGAAACTTAAAACAACAAAGACACAGAAAAACTACGTCTTCCATGGACCTCACAACAGGATTGCTAACCATGTAAATTCAATTCACCAGAACATCGATTTCTATGGAGGTTCCCTCAGTTCATTCATCAATAGTGTAAAGGACAGGCTCCTTCCATACCATTAATTTGATCACTATAATACAATTAATTGCCCTTATTAATATATTTTTATTTTCTCTTTTTTCTTTTATTTATAAAAGCAAATGTTGTATATTTCCGATTGGCGTTAATTTGATAAATAAATAAATAAATAAAGGTGGTGAGAAAAAATTATCGTATTATGATTGTAAAAGTGTCAACAAAATAGTTGGAAATGAAAATTCCCTTAAGGAACCAGGGCATACGGAAAAGATTTCTTTTATATTGGAATAACATGCAAAAGTCTTTGCAAATCCAGATGAAGCTTTGCCGTTTAACACTAATGTGGTAGCCACCATTAGGACAATCGATAACGAACCGATTTATTCAAAGTCATACCCCTACCCGATAGCTGCTTCTGAATTTATAAATCAAGAAATTAAAAATTTACTACGAGATGGAATACTTCGTTCTTCTCGATCTCCATATAATAATCCTATATGGGTTGTCGATAAAAAAGGGACAGATGAGAACGGGAGGAAGAAGATGAGAATGGTAGTTGATTTTAGGAAACTCAACGTGAAAACAGTTTCGGACAGGTATCCCATTCCAGACACTTCAGTCATTTTAACAAATATGGGGAAATCAGCATTTTTTACGACACTTGACTTAAAGTCAGGGTTCCACCAAATTAAGTTGGCGGAGAAGGACAGGGAAAAGACTGCCTTCTCTGTAAATAATGGAAAATATGAATTTTGTAGACTTCCTTTCGGGCTGAAAAATGCGCCCACAATTTTCCAAAGGGCAGTTGATGATGTTCTCAGAGATGAAATAGGGAAATGCTGTCATGCTTACATCAATAAAGAATTTTAACGAAACTTTACCAAGCCAACATGCGAGTTTCAATGGAAAAATCAAAATTTCTTAGGGAACTAGTGGAATTCCTTGGATTTATCGTTTCAAAGGAAGGGATAAAAACATGCCCTGATAAAGTCAATGACATTCTGAATTATAAAACGCCTAACACTCTTCGTGGTTTACGAGCATTTTTGGGGCTATCTGGTTACTATAGGAAGTTTATTAAAGACTATGCCTCCATAGTAAAGCCTCTGACAAGATACTTAAGGGGAGAAAATGGTCATGTGGGAACGAATCAATCAAAAAATGTTAAAATTGAGTTGGATAATGACGCGTTGATGGCTTTCGAAAAAGTTAAGAGAATTTTATCTTCTGAGGACGTACTTCTGCTATATCCTGATCACAATAAACCGTTTGACTTGACAACTGACGCTTCAGCACACGCTATTGGGACGGTACTATCTCAAGGCAATAGGCCTATAACCATGATTTCTAGAACGTTAACGACAGCAGAAGAGAATTATGCTACCAATGAAAGAGAGTTTTTAGCGATAGTGTGGGCACTTCAGAAGCTGCGAAACTGTTTGTACGGAGTAAAACAGCTGAATATTTTTACCGATCATCAGCCCTTGACCTTCGCTGTCTCGGATAAGAATCCAAACACTAAAATAGAACGCTGGCGAGCATTTGTGGAGGAGTTCTCACCTCAATTTCACTATAAACCCAGTAAAGATAATCATATTGCCGATGCATTGTCACGACAACACATTAATGCAATAGAGCAGGAATCCTCATCTGTTACTGTGAATAGTGAAGAATCTCTAACAGAAGTTATTCCAAAAGTGGAAAACCCTGTTAATTCATTTCGAAATCAGATAATTCTAGAAGAAGGAAATGTAACAAACAAGAAGACAAGAATTATTTTCAAGTCAAGGATAAGGCATCAAATTACATTTAAAAATATTCAGGATCTACTAGAATTGATTGGTGAATGCGTTAATCCTGATGTAGTTAGCGCTATTCATTGCAGTCAGCCTATTTTGGGAAAAATTCAGGACGAGATTGTTAGGAAATTCCCGTCAATAAAATTTCGTTACGCAATGAGGCTAGTTAATGATATTTTTAATGAAGACGATCAAAATGAAATACTGGCAATGGAACATAGTAGAGCACATCGCTCTGTCCGAGAGAATATTAAACAGGTATTGAACGATTACTATTTTCCAAATATGCGAAAAAAATTAAAGGAAATTACTGTCAACTGCAAAATTTGTAAAGAAGCCAAGTACGAACGGCATCCGACTAAACCAGAGTTAGGAAAAACTCCGATACCATGCCGTCCTGGGGAAATGTTACATATAGATATTTATTCTACTGATAAACATAAATTTTTAACCTGCATAGATAAGTTTTCAAAATTCGCTACAGTTATTCCAATTGCATCAAGGGCAATTGTTGATGTGAAACAAGCTTTATTACAAATCCTTAATCCTTTTGAAAATACGAGGAATGTGACGGTTGATAACGAAAAGCCACTGAACTCACAAACTATAAGGTCCCTTCTTAAGGATCATTTTGGAGCAGAAATTTTTACAACCCCTCCTTTCCATAGTACAACAAATGGGCAAATAGAGAGATTTCATAGCACCTTAACTGAAATCGCTAGATGCACAAAGCTAGAACAAGCTATAAATGATACCAGAGAACTAATTCTTCTTGCTACTGCAAAATACAATAGATCAATTCATTCAGTAACTGGATGGAAACCTATCGAGCTGAATTTTTCCATGCCTTTGGACCTTAAAACTGAAATAAAAGGCAAATTAATTAAAGCTCAGGAAAATGAGTTGGCAAGGAACAATAGCGGTAAACTTACGAGGTTTTTCAAGAAAGGGGATAAAGTTTACGTTAGGACCAATAAACGAGTTGGCAATAAATTTACAAAAGTTTTTACGGAAAAAACAATTCAAAAGGATCTAGGATCCACAGTTTTAATAGATAATAGGAAGGTTCATAAGAGTAACATTAGGTAATAATTTTTTTTTCACCTTTACGGAGTTATTTTACTACTTTTGCGTACTCAGAGATCCGACAGCATAATTATTAATTTTACAAAATCCAACTACATACCAGTTATTGATGGAAATGTAGCAGTTTGGGACAAATATGACTACTTAACGCATCGAACGAATTTGACGAATTACCTCACCGTCCTGCGGGAAACAGAAAACATATTTCACGTTTTTCCCCAATCACATATGACTAAAGTTCTTCAGGCGGATATTAACCAAATTTATCGATTGATTGACACGGTGAAAATTCACCATAGGCAAGCGCGAAGCATAAACATGATTGACACTGCGCTAAAATACATAGCCGGAACTCCAGACTTCGACGATTTTAACGAACTAAAATTTAAAACACAAGAACTTATAGAATCCAATGACCGTCAATTTTTCATAAACACTCAGATACAACAACAGATCGACAAATTGACTGAAACTGTTAACAAAATTATTTCCAATACAAAAAAAAGGAGACATCGACACTGGTCATCTTTTCGAATTACTACTGGCCAGAAATAGGGCAGTTATAACAGATTTGGACAATATAATTTATTCTATAGTTTTAGGTAAATTAAATGTGGTAAATCCTATAATTTAGGATACAGACGAAATGATCACTGATCACTGAGTACACTTTAAATGTAAGCATAAGCGATATTGTAAGTAATTCTAAGTTAAAAATTTTTCAAAATGATGATATAATATACTTTATTGTTAAGTTTCCTAGAATACAAAAAGTATGCAGCTTAGTTAGGGTTTTTCCGGTGGCACACGACGACAAAATAATTTTTTTGGAGACCGACACTGTTGCGGATTGCGACAATTCAACAATTCCAGTTAAAAACTGCACGACAGCGCTGTCTGCAAGTTTCTGTAAAATAAAAACGGATTCTACATGTGTGAGGCAACTATTTAATAATAACAAGGCGACATGCAAAACTACCTACAATAACCTTGATCCGATCATCAAGGTTGACAGTGGCTTAATCATCATAAATGACCAAACAGTCGAAGTTCGGGAAGAAGAAACATCGTCGGTTACGATATCCGGCACTTATTTAGTGACATTCGAAGGAAAAGTTTGCATAAATGGTACAACTTTTTTCAATGAAAAAGTGAAGGCAACGCTCCGACCTGGGATTCCCTCAACCTACCTACCTACCTTATTTGCGCAAAATTAATTTGAAGAACCTTGGACACATTGAAAAGCTACATGAAATGGTCCATAACCACACTACCCTCTGCGTGTTAATGATACTGGCCGTTGCTATCAGTATAGATACAACATTATTATTTTGGATACGCAGGACGAGTAAACGCATAAATCACACAAATGACAAGAAGGAAGCCGTAGCCAAGATCACGCAAGCAGCCGCGGAGGGCCTCGATTTAGAAGGGGGGCAGTTAACACATTAGTTTGCTAGTCTGCCCACTGTAGCGAGTTAACACATTAGTTTGCTTGTCTGCCCACTGTAGCGTTCTTAAGAGCTACTCCACACCAGCCAGTAAGCGTGGGAATAGTCCGTGTCAGCATTTTCACATCAACTGGCAAATTCTTCGCTACTCCAACATCAACAACAGCACAGCAGAATTGCCGAAATTATGCCAAAGCTTAGGGAATCAGACAGGGCTCATATTTTTTAAGTTTCAGTCTTAAGCCAGACTTTAAGAAGAGCACATAGTGCTTAATAAAATTATTAAATTGTAAAAGTTAAAGTTTAAAGTTTATTTCCTGGACAACAGCCAGTAGGACTGATGAAATAATTTGTCCAATAAAAATTACTAAGTTGTAAAAGTGGAAGTTTAAAGTTTATTTCCTGGACAACAGCCGTAGGACTGGAGGAAGTCAGAGTGGGAGCTGTGTTGCCTGTTTGAGCTCCTGACCGTAGAGGTCCTCAGTTGGCCACTCTGGTTGAGTGGCGGCGCGGCGCGCAAACTATGTGCAGATTGCACAGCCGTAGAGGCTTGAGTCGCAGTATTGCGCAGGCAACATGGGGCCACGTAACGCGTGGTCCACTCCCTGTGAGTCTTAAGGCTTGAGCAGGTCTTAAGATGGCTCCATCCATTGCATGTATTACACCTGACCGAGGTGGAATTTGGATGGAACCTTTTTGCCTAGACGCAGCAGAAAATTTCCTCCGGGCCCGGGTTGGACTCAATGCCAGCACGAGTCAGGAGGATACGGAGCAACCCTGCTGCAAGGCGTTGCTTCAATGACGACAAACACAAATTAATACTCACCGATCCAAACGGGGTTAGATCGCCGAAATAACCGCCCTTGGTCGGATGAAATCCGAGTCAATTCCGGTGCGTAGAACCGGCTGTTGTGGGAATCGTCCTGCTATATGGTGCAGAGGCTTGGACGATGTCAACAGAGAAAAATTCTGCGAAAGAGTTATGGTCCTTTGCGCGTTGGCCACGGCGAATATCGCATTCGATGGAACGACATTGACATAGTTCAGCGAATTAAAAGACAGCGGCTACGCTGGCTAGGTCATGTTGTCCGGATGGACGAAAACCCTCCAGCTCTGAAAGTATTCGACGCAGTACCCGCCGGGGGAAGCCGAGGAAGAAGAAGACTTCCACTCCGTTGGAAGGACCAAGTGGAGAAGGACCTGGCTTCGCTTGGAATATCCAATTGGCGCCACGTAGCGAAAAGAAGAAACGACTGGCGCGCGGTTGTTAACTCGGCTATAATCGCGTAAGCGGTGTCTACGCCAATTAAGAAGAAAAATAGAATAGAAGAATGAGCATGCCACGTACTATGTTTAGTCGAAAACGGTCGATAGGATCTCGAGATATGTGATTTTACTATAAAGTGGGCGGTGCCACGCTCATCGCCCAATTTTCACACCGGCTCTCACATAGCCTTCTCACACCCTCTCGAAAGTAAAATTTATTGTCTCTGGGAAGTGAGCGGGATTTCATCCATTTTCACACTGTCGGTAGTTATTTTTATAATATTTGCGCTCATCGAATTCGATTGTTGTAGCTCAATTAGTTTTTTCACATGGTATTCTGCAAAATTAGTTTAAAAATTAGTTGTAACGGCAATGTCCTTCACTTTACGTTTTTCTATTTTTTCCTATTATTTTTTATTCAGGAATAAAATGGGTATAGTCGGATAGAGGATTCTCTCCAGATAAAGAATATATATGTTATAGCAGCAGGAATCTTATAGTTTTCGTTTAAAGTTAAAAATTACCAGTATTTGAAATAGGTATTTTTTCGATTCAAAATTAGTATTACACTTATATTTTGCACTTTTATATCCACTATCACTTCACTAATTCGTTTGTACACATCTACTTTATATTATATAGTACCACAATATTTTTAATTCAATTCTATTTACTTAACAATACCGAAAGAGCTACAAATTGTCAAATAATCAGTGTTACCATAGTAATACATTTTAACAAAATAACAAAAATAAAATAGAAAGAAAGAAGAAAGTTAACAAAGCGGAGATTTACGCGAAAAAAGCTTGACACATCAAGGTGTTGAACCCACCAGGGTTATTAAACGAGTTAACAAAATGTAATATATTTAAACACCTTAAATACTTGAATATTGCAAAAAAGCTGAGACTTGTTCATCAGCTACGTTAAATTGAATTTAAATATAAAATTTAATTTTTTTTAATATTTCTTAATAAATATATTTAGATCTGAAAGAACTATCCACTATTCAAGCAGTTGTTCGAAAAAGTAAATGGCTAAAATTGACGAAAATAAAGGGCATGTGGAATATCGCAAATGTATTCCACACTTTTCAGTTCCGGGAGAGCTGCATAGCCTTTGCTAAAGAATAAGGGCTTATTTTGATGGAAACATTTTGCAGAATGCAAAACTGCGAATGGTGCTCTCACTAGTCAGAAATAGCCATGTCGGTACGTTCAGATTCCGTAAAGGATCATGGATACTTTGTTCGAGAACGCAAATACGCATTGGCAGGAGGAGGTTCGGTAAAATAGCATAGTCAGGGAACTTATTTTATCTACAACACCTGGTTCTACGCCCCGGAATCGACTTGAATTTTATACGGCGGGGAAACTTTAGTATACCATCCCACGATTTCAGGGTTAAAAGTGCTAAGGTGGAAAAGAAAAAATGCTACAGATTAAGAGTGTATTATATATAATTACAGCCGCTGCAAACTTATAGTTTTCGAGGTATTTGCATTTAAAGTTGAAAATTACCACTATTTGAAGTACGTATTTATTCGATTTAAAATTAATTTTATACTTATATTTTGCATATTTTGTTTATATCCACTAATACTTCTCGAATTCGTTTGTGCACATTTTATAGTATATCCTGCAAAAATAGTTTTAATTCAAGATTTAACTTATCGTTCAATTCTATTTAACAACAACTAAAGGATTGCAGTCTGTCAAATAATCAGTGTTACCTTGCCTGGAGGTGTGTCAAGTTTTTTTTTCGCGTAAAATGCATTTTTGCATTGGCGGACTTCGGCCGCTCTTCAAAAAAAAAAATAACTCTGGCCGATCCAACAATTAGTTCATTCGTGTCCGACTTCTTTCTGCATTGGCGGCCTTTGGCCGCCCTTCAAAAAACTAATCTTGTGCGCTCAAAAATTATGATTTATCAGGAACGGGGATAATGGTTTATGTATTTGGGGTAAAATCCTATTTTTTATTCATTTTTATGCGTTTGCTTCGGCCGCTCTTCAAAAGAATAACTCTCATTCGTGTCCGACTTCTTTCTGCATTGGTGGCCTTCGGCCGCTCTTCAAAAAACTAACCTTATGCGCTCAAAATTATGATTTATTAGGAACAGGGATTATGGTTTATGTATTTGGGGTAAAATCCTATTTTTTATTCATTTTTGTTCGTTGGCTAAATGTGTAATTATGGCAGCACTCATTATTTGTCAACACGGAACACTTTTGTTATTGTGCATATAGTGCAATTAGTGTAAGAAGTAAAATGCTTATTTTAAGGGGTTAGGGGTAGTCAGAAATTTCAAAAAAATTAATTTTTTTTTTCATTTTCGTTAAGTGTAATATCTTCCTCTGCGAATGGTAGGCACCTTGTCGCGTTGCAAGGGCTTAAACTGCAACACAGTCACAGTCAACATCTTCCAACCGTCAGGGTGTTATGCGACTCCCGTGCCCATTGGATGAAGAGGTGGCCTTACCGCGTCAAGGCCAACCTTTGAGATTCTCCTTCTAAGTAATAGACCGGGAGGTCCACAATGTAGGCTAAAGGGTCATACGATCCAGATGAGCAACAACAACAGCGGATAGCTGCAGTAGCACAAGTATCGCAAGCAAGAGCAGCCCAGGGGCTAGACGAAAGTCCAGCTGCCTGGATGCTCTGTTGCCGGAAGAACGTACGCTCTTTGAGGAGCACGCGCGCAAGCACGATGATGTGCTTTCTTGCAACGAGGGAACATCCCACGTACCCCGGAAGCAGGACTCCCAGGAGGTTACGATGACCCACGCAAGGCGGGCATGAGTGGGGCCACTCTCAAGTGGTACCTGAGATTTTTACAAGATGGCATGACACCGGAGACAGCTGAAAAGCGGGCTCTGAATAGGAACAGGGGTATCAACCCTTCTCTTAACAATGCACGACGCGCAGGTGCCAACGCATCGTCTGCAATGAGACGCAGAAATCGGAAGCGTCGCCGGGCCAACGCAGCCTCGTCGGAGGGACGGAGCAACATAAGGGCGGCACCTCAAGCAGCACCCAGTCAATCCAGAGAGAGAAAAAGCGGCCAAATACCTCCTCAAGAGCCACCCAGTTCGAAAAGATTCAGAGCAGACAAACCACAGGAAGCCAGTGGAAAACGCTCCAACTCTAACCCGCCGCCGGCGAGAACCGTATGTCGTAAATACGCGGAGGCCGTGAGTAGCATCCGGATGGCGGTGGTGCCCCGCAACTACCCGGCGGAGGCCCTGGGGTCCGAAGAACAGACGGTTCTTCAAGACAGCCTGGTAAACGCCTTATTCATGGGCGATTCATGGAAATCACGCCAAGTCTAGAAGGTTGGAAGGGTCCGGTCCTGTGTGTTAAAAAAGGTGAAGAAATACCGCGATTGCACAACGTGACGGTATTCTTTCCCCGGAGTGCGGACAAGACCTATGACTTCGCGCTTGGTTTGGTAAAAAACCAAAACCTGGGCTTAAGTACCTCGGCGTTGAGGGGTCAGGGTGGAAGCTCAACATAACAATAGATGACGAATCCTACCAATATGTCAGACAGAAGGGATTCCGCTTGAATTTCCGATTTAGTAAGGTAGTGATGAGGCCATGGAGGCCCAAGGCAACGCCAACGGCGAGCTAGGGGCCTGCGACGAGGATGAACGTAGCACCAGCTCAGCAGCGCATGATGCGACTGCAGCTGTGGTTGCGGGAGAGCGGCACGAGCCCCCGACGACACCATCTCGGCTGAGCAGGTAGTAATCATCGTCGCTGATGAAAGTAGGAGCAATGAGCTCCCCAACGAGCAGGAAGGCATGCTTCCATCCACCCAGAGCTTCTGGAAGGGTTGGAAATGCAGGTTGATGAAGAGGGCGGGGACGAGAACCTATCTCTCATCGAGCCGTTATTGTAAGCTCCAGTGCCGGCATAGAAGTTGCCCAGGTGAACCTGCATGACGCATCGGCAGCCTCGGTTGTCATCGTGAAGAGGTTCATCTCGGATAACCTGGGCATCCTCTTAACCCAAGAACCATGGGTGTACAAAGGAGAGGTAAGATGCCTCAATTCGAGAAAAAGCAAGATAATCTGGGATTTCTCTAGCGAGAGACCCTGCTCTTGTTTAGTCATTAGAACCGATATAGACTTCTTCTGGTGGCGGTACAGGTGATGGACAGGGAAGGTTTGGACTTCGTCCTTGCATCTGCCTACTTTCCAAGAGAGACGGCCACAGCACCCTCAGACGGCCACAGATACTCAGTCTAGTGGAGTATTGTTGGTTCTACAAACTTCCCCTGACTCTTGCATCCGCCGCCAACGCGCATCGCACGGAATGGGGTTATACGGACTGCAATGAGAGGGGTGAGTCTCTTCTTGAATCCATAATTAGTAATAATATAAGCATCGAAAATGTGGGCTGTGAACGCACATTCATAACTAGTGCTCGTAAGGAGGCTCTTGACATCACCTTAAGCAATGACAACATGATCGGATTAATCTCGCAGTGGAGGGTGTCGAAAAACCCCTCAATGTCGGATCATTCGTGTTGATCTGAAGGTGAAGGTCGAGGAGTAACCTCCGACACGTACCCCTAGAAATACGAACTGGGGGATTTACAAAGAGACTTTGAGTAATAATATAAGCGGAGTCGGGCTAGCAGATAGTAGGTCCACTACTGCTGGACTGGAGAGCAGACTGAGTGCCGTAAACCAGTCCATAATGGACGCCTATCATTGTGCCTGTCCACTAAGAGTGACTACCAGTAAGCAAATCTGTCCTGTGACAGCGTTTCCCCGACCCCAGAGGCAGCTCGGCTGCACAAGGCGTTGTCGAGAGGTCAGACAGACACGGTATATTATGGGCACTGGCCTCCTTTTCGAACTATAAGTCACCGGGAGTGGATGGCGTCTTCCCAGCCCTTTTGCAGCAAGGTATGGATATTCTCTTGCCACACCTTCTAGAGCTGATGAGAGACAGCCTGGCGATGTCGTATATCCCAGAACCATGGAGAACCGCAAAAGTAATCTTCATCCCCAAGGTAAGGAGGAGAGACTATTCGCTAGCCAAATCATTCCGGCCTAAAAGTCTCACATCATTCATGCTAAAGGGGATGGAGAAAGTAATAGATAACCATATCAGATCAGGAGCGTTGAGGATCGCACCCCTAAATGCCAGCCAACACGCGTACAGAGCAGATAGATCCACTAACACTGTACCAACTCAAGTCTCAGCTGCAGGATTCGCTGGATAATGGCGAGGTTGCGATCTGCGCCTTGTCACCGCAAGTAACTTTTTTTTTGGAACTGGGTCAACACAAACCACTATAACTTTGGAAATTAACTTTTTTTTTGAAATTTTCGTGACTCTAAGTCAACACATTCTATAATGCTATATTACTACTTTGCTTTAATAGCAAAAAAAAAAAAAAAATACTGAAAATTCTAATTTTTTCGTGCCTCTGACTACCCCTAACCACTTAAGGAAATATCCAAATAATTTATATAAAATAAATATGTAGAAACAATGTAGTGAAATGTAAGTATATAAAAAGTGCATAAGGGTAAATTTTAGAGGTTAGGAGGTCCTCCAGATCAAGAAAATTTATATATATATAATTGCAGCTGACTTATGGTTATTGAGATATTTGCATTTAAAATTCGACTATTTAAAACGCATATATTTGCGATTTATAATTAATTTTACACTTATATTTTTTTCTTTTATATCCACTAAAACTTCACTAATTTGTTTCTAACTATTTATTTTATATTAAATAGTGTAAAAATAACTTGAATTCCATATTAAACTTTAGTGAAAATCCATTTATTCATACAAGAAAATGTTTGCAAACAAGCAAAAAATTAGTGTTACTACATTTTGTAATGGAAAAAAATTAGAAAAATAAGAGAACAGAAAAATGCATTATCGTGTAATGAGTAATGTAAATTCTTTCAGAATTTTTATTGTCTTGACAATCAAAAAGGAGTTCAACGCGAAAGCTGAGCACACCCGGTGTTGGTCCGACCAGCGTTACGTTTTTGAAGCGCGGTCGAAGGCCTTTACCGCAAAAAAGAGTTCAACGCTAAGAACTGATCACGCTTCGGTGTTGGTCCGACCAGGGTTATTTTATTGGAGCGCGGCCGAAGTCCGGCAATGCAAAAAGGAATTCTATACGATAAACTAATGTGTTATTTATTTCCTATCATTGGGGTATTAGGCACGATTCCGATTACTTTGGCGGTCGAGGAAAAAACACGAATTCCGGTATAAACGGGGTATGTACGGACAGTGGAGCTTCTCCATAGGAGGAATATGCTAACACTTATTATTTTTAAAATATTACCGATTAAAAATTCAAAAATGTTTATTAATAACACATAGTATTTCACAATGTTTCATGAAATTTGTTTGCATTTGTCACCACGTTTCAGTTTATTTTGTTATATTTTGCCTAAGTTTATTAATTTAAAAATCACTTAGCACACTCATCGTTCAAAAGGTAAGATTGTTTACAATTATGAGGAAAACAAGCGTTGCCACATTTTAAACACGAAATATGCAAGATTTTCAACGATTTTTCTTTGTTTGTATTTTCGCGTGTTTCTTTTTTTTATATTAATTAAAAAATACTTTCCAACATTTTTCAAGCTACAATTGAGTTGTGAAAACTTTTTCCATATGCACATGTATATGTATAAAATGTGATTTATATTTAATTAACACAAATAAGTAAAACTCTATGATAATATTATTGAATTTATATCATATCGGGGTGACTGAAGTACTTCCGAGTAGTATTCCTTTCTGCGGTTGTTGTTGTTGTAGCGGCAGAGTTCTGCCGAGTTGGCAGTCCTTGGCCGGATAAAAATCCGGGTCCGTTCCGGTTACGTAGACCCGACTGTCGTGGGAACGGTTCCTTCGGCCGCGCATTAAAAAAATAACCCTGGTCGAGCGAATACCCGGGGTGACTGAAGTACTTTTGCGTAGTACTCCTTTAAAAACCTAAGTATTTTATTATTTTATTACGTAATATTATTATTTAAAATTACTTACGTTGTTTATTATATTTAAAAAAGAAAATATTATATAATATTATCAAAGATTTTAATTTGAAATTATATTTCAAATATCTATAGACACTTGTTTTTATTAGAACTAAGTTTGCCAAATAAAGAAAAAGAAATTATAGCGAAAAAGAGAACTTTCAGCGAATCGCTCATATTTGCTTATTATCATATAGCATATACATTATACATATGTATATTTTTTAATCAGGAAAACTTCCCCTTTCCAACGGTTCGGAGCCAAAGAAATCTGAATTGTATTACTTGTTTTCTTTTGGTTCTTCTGTAAAATATGTACGTAAGGTAGGATATTTATTAGAATGCAAACCTTTTTTTATTGTGTGAACAAAAGTAATTGAACAAAAGTTAAATATTGAATAAAAGATTTTTTTTGCGCTATTTAAAATAAAATAAATGGTTAGAAACGAATTAGTGAGGTGTTAGTGGATATAAAAGTTAAAAATTTCATTATAAATCGAAGAAACTCGCGTTTTAAATAGTTGAATTTTTTAACTTTAAATGCAAAGATCTCAAAAACCATAAGTCATCGGCAAACATATATATATTTTCTTCATCTGGACCTCCTCTATCCGCACATACATTTTATCCCCGAAATGGGGAGATGATATTCTAAAATTTACCCTTTTTTTGTTAAATAACTTTAGGTACAAAATCCATAACAATCAAACAAAAATTCTTATGTATGATTGTCCCTATAGACCTTGTATATCGCAAAAGAAACAGGACTGTTAAAAAAACAACAAAAAAAATTATATTTTTCAAAAGTTATATTTTTTTATTCAAAGTAGTTTCCTTGTGCTTCGATACAGCGTTAAGCCCGGTCAATTGGCATTTCAAATGAGTGTTTAAGGTCATTTTTCGGAATGCTCTTGAGAATATCGGTCGTCGCCTTTTGGATAGCTGAAATGTTCTAAAACCAGTCTCCTTTCATGGGCAAATGAAGTTTTCCAAATAGGTAAAAACCACAGGGTGCCAGATCAGGTGAGTGATTAATGGGTAATATGGAGTTTTTTGTCAAAAAATCAGTGACAAGCGTCGACCGAAGACACGGCGCATTATCGTACAACAGGTGCCAGGACTCTGCCTCATGGTATTGTGGTCGAGCACGACGAATGCGTGACAAAAGACGCTTTATAACACCAAGGTAAAATACAGCATTAATCGTTTGGCCAGGTGGGACGAACTCTGGTGTACAATACCTTCGGAATCGTAAAAACAAATCAGCATTGTCTTTATATGCATTTTACGACCGATGATCAAAAGCTACTGCCACTTTTTGATCGATAACATCAATTGTAGTTATCCAATTGTCTTAAAATTTTTACGAAATGTCAACAAGAGATCAAACTTTTTATTTCATATACCCATCAATAGATGGCGCCACCAGAAACAGTTATATTTAAAAAGTTCTGCTTCTTTTGCGACAGACCTTGTATGTTAAACAGAAAATTTTTCGATTATTTTTACAAAGCACAATAGGTAGCAACACTGCTACTGTCATGTCATGTAAACAAACCAACTGTGAGAGTGAACAAGTGGAACTTTAAATACAAATATCTTGAAAAGAATAAGTCCGAGGAGGGTATATGAATGTACATTTTTTAATCTTGAGGACGTCCTCTTTCCGTGCATAACTTCAAATCGCGGTGGCAAAAGAATCGTAATCTTGCTGTTTAAATGAGTTAAGCATCCACCCCCTCTACTCGGTAAAACTGGCGCATCCTAATGCTACATCGAAATTCACCACAGCTGATGACGCTACAGCATAACTCAACACATCTGCGCAAACCCACTTATCAAAAAGGATGGACAAGGAGAAAGCAGATAACATACGTTCTAAGCCATTCGAGCTACACAAGCCGCAAACCAACTTTCGCTTCTACACTGCGCCGCGTCGACACCGTTCAGCACAATTCGTCACCTGTCGTTCGCCTATCAACACGTGAACAATTCGCCATACACATTTTCGCTTATACACTGCGCCGCGATAACATCTCACGCTGCTCTACGGCTATACAATTCAACGATCCTGTGCGCGTTAATTCGATCCTTCCGCAATCCTGAGCGCTACATCGCATCATCGATTCACCACCAACCACCGGGACACTTTCGCATAACGATCGTCTCTCGCTGCTGCATATGGACAGTGTCTCGTTGATTATCTGGTGCTTTTATTTACACATACATCCATATGTATTATAAATTTTTATTATAAATATATTTAATGGTAAAAGGAGATGTACTTATAATACCAGATCAATTAAAATCATTTTAAATATAATCTAAAGTACACCTTTTTTATTTTGTTGATAAAGTGAAGGTGAGTGAATTAGTGAAGATACAATTATACATGGCCCTTCGAGCTATAGTGACAGGCACTATGGATTTCTAGACACAATAAAATAAAACAAAATTAAGTGCAGTGCGGTGAAGAACAGTGGCGAACAACCCAAACAAAAAAAAGACAAATTGTGTGGTGAAACCCAACAGGAAAAAAACAGTGTGCAGTGCAAGATACTAAAACATATTACAAACATTCGTACCTACACAAAAAATATATAAAGATTCACGATAGTGGAAAGAAAAGGTGTAGTGACAGAAACAAAAACATACATAATATCCATTACATATGAACTAGTGTGGTGACAAAAAAAAAAAAAAAAAAAAAAAAAATGAATAGACAAAGTGCAGTGACTCAAAACAAAGCGGCTCTAAAAATATATGCACACACATACAACATATGTACACATAAAACACTTATACCTCTATATACAAAATTGTATACAAACAAAAACTTAAAGCGCCTATATAACAAAAAACAACACAAACCGGTCGCGAAATCTCTAAACTAAAAATACATTCATACATAAAAATATATAAACACACCCACAAACAACAACACGCACAAGAAACCAAGCAGCTGAAAGACTGAAGGAAGAGGAGGAATACAGGAATTGGCGATAAAACTCGCACATACATGTCCACATATTATCCCCCCAAAAAACCCTTGCGGGAAGATAAAGTGAGTTGTATCGTTTCCATTTATTATTGTTGCATATTATGCACGTTTGTATGCCTGAAGTTACAGTTTTATATATGTAGTCATACATAAAACCTGTAAAAAAAAAATCCGCTTGGTTAATATACAACATAAATTAGACACATAACAATAAAAGGCAAAAAATTATATTCTATTCATGCACATACTTAGATACAAAAGTGACTATGTAATTTTTTAACAAAGGAGAATACCTTTTTTCCATTCCCTTTTCTCTCTCTCTCGCCTGTGCGAAGAAATACATATAAGTACAAGTATACTCAAGCTTTAGGCATACAATGTGCCAAGTAATTAACAAACAAAAACAAAATAAGTTTATTTACGAAACAGCATATGATTGCATACCCTACACTGGGTACGACATATTAAACTATTAAATCTTATTTAATTTTCAAAGACAAAAGTTTTCGTAATTTCCGTAAATAACTAAACGGAAAGGTAATTAAACTCACAAAATACGTTAATTGGTGCGAATACAAAAAAAAAAAAAGAATCAGTTTCACAAAATATAAATAAGTTTAATATAATACACATAAATATATTAATATATACACATAAATATATCTACAATTGCACCTATATTCCTATTCATTACATAATTCTACTCAAAGCCCACATTGGCAAACATCCGGCAATACCCCTTGTTCTTTGGCAAACAAAAACAAGCAGGATTGCGGACAAAAGCGAATTGATCTCTCTAACGAGCTCTCAATTGCTTACGAACGAATCATAACTAACAATTCGTGCATACTTATGTACATAGCGCATTGATCTCCTCAGCGAGCTCTCAATTACACAAAACATAAGTACCTTCATAAGCACATACATACTTACATATACACAAGTCCAAGTATTAGGGTGTACCTAAATACTAACATAAGGACGTAAAAGGTGGTAATAAAGTAAAAGTGCGGATATTTCCAAACTTAAAGCTAAAATAAAATAAATAAATAATATTACTTCGCAAAAATGGTTAATAACGACACTAATCAAAATACACCTGCAGCAGCTACACGCTCAAAACAGGTTGCTAAATTTATGTCAGAAAGTGACAGTTTTTTAAGATACTGCACTAGATTTGCATCTTCACCGATTCACGAAAACGCGGAATCGTTACTAGAAATAAAAAATCAAAAGCAAGATATGAAAACGAAAGAATACTGGTCGATAAACAAGTAACGACTATAATGAACTTGCCAAAAATTAAGAAGGGAACAAGTGCAGAATTCATCAAACTAGAATCCACTGTTTCAAATTGTTTGTCGATTCTATCGACACTAAATATTCCCATACACAGCTGGGACCCAATTCTGGTAAACATTTACACCGCCGCATTACCAGAAAAGTCGTTACTTTTATGGGAGCAATCGCTCTCATCACGAAAAAAGTGCCCAACGTGGCAACAAATGAAAGATTTTCTCACCACTCAATATGAAATTGCGGAAAGGTTAGAAGAAAATATAATCAAGACTAAAAATATTAAACACGACCAAAATAGAAGCTTAAATAGACCGCAAGCTAGAAGCAATAACAATATAAACAGAAGCACTTACAAACGCAATCGTTCTCATGCGAACTATGCGCAAAAGGGCACCAGCTTAAAACTTGCGAGAAGTTTAAAAAATTAAACATTAACGAAAGGAAAAACTTTGTCAGATCAAAAAGACTGCAAACTGCTTGTCCCACACATATAATCTTAAAAGACATCATACAATGCTTCATTACAGCATATCACCCATCTCACCCTATAAAAGCGCTTATAAATCAAGAACCACGGGTTTAATTGCATAAGCAAATCCCGAAAATCAAAATTCGAAAAATTGCCAATTGCCACACACTGTTGCTCAAAGGCACAAATAGTTCAAACGATGCACCACCAAACACAAAGTGGACTAGTTACAGAACTAGTTACCAACACACCAACTCGAGTTGAGAAAAAATCAAACAAATGCCTTAATTCACATTTAAGGAAATTGAAAAAGATAGGGAAACTTCCCCGAATATTAAACAAAACTAAAGATCAGTATTGTAAGGGCTTCTCTAAAGCCACAACTACTCGATCAAACAATGGCCGGTACGTCGTACGACTACCACTAGAGCCACAATTTTCCAATACCTCACATATTGTTAGAAAAAACAAAGTAAGAATTCGGTCTAACAAACTTAAAAATTCAAATATATATTCCTTTTCGACCCTGCAGGATGGCTTTCGCTATTAATGAGAACAAACTTAGTCCTGAAAAAATCCTTAAGCGGTGGAAAGCTATTATTTGCCAAATTAATGCACAGACGTGCCAAATAATTTTCAATCTTATATATAAAAATGAATCGCAAAATGTGTTGGTAAGCGCATAACTCAGAAACGCCTGAACCTATTTTGCCAATTCTTTTTTTAAAATGTTTGGTGAGGCTCAAGGATGGTTTTTACGGGAAGAAAAATTCGAATAATTGCCGGGAGACCCTTAAAAACAGCCCTTTAATTTTTTCCATACAAACGAATGAATGTTTGTTTATTAGTAACGCTAAGGGAAGGACTGAATCAATCTTGATGAAATTTTAAGAGAATGTTCTGTGTGGATCGGGGAAGGTTTGGAAATAAAAGAACCGTATGCTTTTCCTGAGGAAAAGTCGGAAAATTGGCAAATTCCAAAAAGTTAATTTTTTCCATACAATTTTTTTTTTAATTTTTTTGTTTTGTTTTTCAATTACATATTTGAATCGTTCAAATTTGGCGTTTGCTTCAAACATTTTTTAAAATTATTCAGTGAAAACGTTATGAGTGTGGCACACAAAGTGATCAATTACAGATTGGAATTTGTAACGATGCCACGAAGTGGTCGCGCTAATATCGGTCGGCGTTCCACCAAGACACATGAACGAGTACTCCCAGGATGCGGTGACATAGTACGTGCAGTATTATGGATCGCGGTCAATCAGCAAGCGATCGTCACGATGTCACAGCACGACTTTTCAAGCAACAGCTTCGGTGGACTATATCTTGAAGCAACGTATATATGGTGCTGTTAGATGCTAGATGTGGATGGTGGTAACACCAGATCAAATTGATGAAATCATTTCTGCGGAAATTCCTGATACAGAGAGAGATCCATTATTATACGAAGTGACCAATATGGTTCATGGACCTTGCGGACACCACAATTCCACTTCGTTTTGTATGTCGGACAATAAAAGCACAAAACAGTATCCACGTGCTTTTTTTCGGAAACACAAACTAGAAATGATGGATATCCACTCTATCGGCATCGTTCACCGGACGACAATGGCAGAACATTCAGCATTCAATTTAGAAGAGTGAATATCGAAGTTGATAACACGTGGATCATACAATATTCACCATTATTGTCTAATTCACATTCAAAAGTTATATCAATGTTGAGTATTGCAGTTTGGTGTAATCGATAAAATACGTTTGTAAGTACGTCACCAAAGGAAGTCACATGGCGGTTATTGGTCTTGAACGATACGGTCGATACGTGAACTGCACTAAAGCGCTTTGTAGGATATTTACTTTTGCAATTCATGATTTTCCGACTGTTGTGCGTCTCGCAGTTAATTTGGAGAATGGCCATACGCTCTTTGGCCTTCAACCCAGGGAATACAGTACAAAAAATTGGAAATGGGTTAATTCCGGTTGATAATTCCGGTGGCTCGATATCAATTCCATTCGCCGGTTATCAATTCACTAAAGATGAACTCATCACGAATGTTCGGACATTGGTCAAATTATCGTAACTACGATTCCTTAAGTGCATGCGCAATGCTAGCTACCAAAAATGCCAATGTTGTTGACTTAAACTGGAGGATTCAAAGTCAAATTCCGGGAGACTTGCGCTCAGACAAATCGATCGATCGTCTTGACAATGAAGGCGACGCCGTGAATTATCCAGTGAAATTTCTAAATTATTTGGAGAGGCTTGGTATGCCACCGCATTATTTGCGTCTCAAAGTTGGATCTGTCATCATTATGTTTCGCAATCTGCAAGCGCCGAAACTGTGTAATGGAATCCGACTAATTGTGATGCAGCCATCGAATGCAAAGGGCAGAACGCTTGATTCAGCAAATTTCTTTGAATTCCAACGTTTTGCCATTTCAGTTCACACATATTCAGTTTCTAGGGAAAATTGCATTTGTGATTACAATCAACAGGACACAAGGATAGTCGATAGAGGTGTATGGCATAAATTTGGAAATGCTTTGTTTTTCACACGGCCAAAGATACGTGGCGTGCTCACAATTTGGAAAACTATCTTCTTTGTACATTTACGCACCGGAACAGAAACCAAAAAATGTTGTTTATCAAGCTGCGTTACATTAAAAAAAAAGGGATGATAAATTTAACTTTCTTTTCATTTCAAAACACAGAATTTCACGCAGGAAAACGGCTGCGGGGTCAGCTAGTAATAAAATATAATTTCATTTATACTCAAAATTAAAGTTAAGGGTACACTATATGCCCAATGCGATACTGTGACGCACCTAAACTTACCAAAAGTAAAGGTAGCTCTTATCGCACATACAAAAGCGCTTCTCATAAGGGTAGTTGGTGGGAATCGGTTGTACAACTTGAACATTTCACTTACAAAAAAAAAAGCTGGAAATCACCAAATTATAATTCCAATAGAAGCCGTTCTCCATTCACGGCCACACTCTCGCAAGATCCCTCATAATCATTTCATAGTCTTAACTCAAGGGCTAAGGAGTACCCATTCTGGCCACATCTGAGCCAGCTCGGCGCAGAAAGAATCGTAATATTGCCGTTTTTCACATAAAATTCCTTTCTGCATTAGGGGCCTTCAGACGCGCTTCAAAAAAAGTAACCCTGGTCGGACCAACACAGCGTGATCAGTTCTTTCGCGTTTAACTCCTGACCGATCCAACACCAGGATTTATCAAGATAATAAAAATTCTGAAAGATTTTACGTAACTCATTACACGTTAATGTAATTTGTATTGACGTCATTATCATTCTGTTGTCTTATTTTTATTTCGTTACAAAATATTGTAACACTAATTTTTTACTTTTTTGCATACATTTTCTTATTGTAGGAATAAATGGAATTCAACTAAAGTTTAATATGGAATAAAAGTTATTTTTGCACTATATAATATAAAATAAATGATTAGAAACGAATTAGTGAAACGTTAATAGATATAAAAATAACAAATTTAGGTATAAAACTCATTATAAATAGGAGAAACACTCGTTTTAAATAGTTGAATTTTTGAACTTTATATGCAAATATCTCAAAAACCATAAGTCAACTATATATGTTTATATATTTTCTTGATCTAGAGGATGTCCTCTATCTGTACATACCCATTTTAATCCCGAAATCGGGGGATGTTATGGGTCGGCTTTAGTATCGCGCCGGTTAGTTTTGGCTCACTGTACCTAAACGAGAGAACTAAATTGAAAATTTTGGTTCGGTTTTAGTATACCATCCCATGATTTCAGGGTTAAAAGTGGTATGGTTGGATAGGGCTGATGCTCCAGATTAAGAAAATATATAATTGTTGCCGCCGCAAACTTATAGTTCTCGAGATATTTGCATTTAAAGTTGAAAATTTTGCAAATTTTATCTTGCAATTTCTCGATTTCTAGTCATTATTTGTTTTATATTATGCACTTTTTATGCACTTACACTTCATTACATTGTTTCTACATATTTATTTTTTATTTAATATTTACACATTTGCTTAAAATAAGCATTTTATAATTTATACACATTTCATTACATGCACAATAACAAAGTATTCTGTGTTGACAGCTACTAAATGTTGCCATAATTACACATTGATCAAACGAATAAAAATGAATATAAAAACTCAAATGCAGGAAACAAATAACATATGAAATTAATTTTCCATTTTAATAAAAAAAAAATTTAAGGCTTATACGTATGTTTAATTGCATCTAATAATTTAAGAAAAGGATCATAATGATTATTAGCAATATTTTTCCTTCAAATATACTCAAAAATTAAATTGGAGCAAATGCAGTTGAAAGAGAATGATATACCCTATTTAACATAAAAGTAACTTTTAGATTTCCTTTGTGCATTGGCAGCCTTCGGCTGTATTTAAAAAATCGTGGCCGATCCCACACCAGGGTAAACATTAGTCCATTCGCGTCCCACTTCTTTCTGCATTGGCGGACTACGGCCGCCCTTTAAAAAAAATAACCCTGGTCGAGCGAATACCCGGGGTGACTGAAGTACTTTTCCGAAGTACTTCTTTCTGCGTTTGCGGACTTCGGCCGCGCTCTAAAAAAATAACCCTGGCCGAGCGAATACCCGGGGTGACTGAAGTACTATCGCGTATTACTTCTTTCTGCATTGGCGGACTTCGGCCGCGCTCTAAAAAATTAACCCTGCTCGAGCGAATACCCGAGGTGACTCAAGAACTTTTCCGTAGTACTTCCTTCTGCGTTGGCGGCCTTCGGCCGCGCTCTAAAAAAATAACCCTGGCCGAGGGAATACCCGGGGTGACTGAAGTACTATCGCGTAATACTCCTTTCTGCGTTGGCGGCCTTCGGCCGCGCTCTAAAAAAATAACCCTGGCCGAGGGAATACCCGGGGTGACTGAAGTACTATCGCGTAATACTCCTTTCTGCGTTGGCGGACTTCGGCCGCGCTCTAAAAAAATAACCCTGGTCGGGCGAATACCCGAGGTGACTGAAGTACTATCGCGTAGAACTCCTCTGCTTAAAAAAAAAAAAAAAAAAATTATTGAGTTTTTGTTATAAAGTGGTTATATTTTTTGGTTACTATGCACCCATATTCAAACAAAATTTAAGTTTTCGTTATAAAATGGATAAATTTTGGTTATTATGTCAGTCAGCGATTTCCATTTATTTTTTATGATACACTGGTTTTTTGTATTTTGGTTGACAATATATATATTATTATATTTAAAATATTAGTTTGAGTGCATAATAACAAAAAAATATAACTACTTTATATCCAAAACTCAAATTTTACTATGAATATAATAATATATATATTGTCACCTTAAATACAAACCAATGTATCATCAAAAATAAATGGAAATCGCTGACAGATATAATAACCAAAATTTATCCATTTTATAACGAAAACTGAAATTTTGTTTCAATATTGGATATAAAGTGGTTTTATTGCGTTTGCGGTACCTATAACCCAACTTAGACGTTGGCGGCCTGCCCGATCAAAAATCATGATATATCAAGAAAAGGGGCAATGATTTATATATTTGGGGTATAATCCTATTTTGTATTAATTTTTATTCGTTTGATCAATGTGTAATTATGGCAACACTTAATAGCTGTCAACACAGAATACTTTTGTTACTGTGCATGTAATGAAATTTGTATAAATTATAAAATGCTTATTTTAAGCAAATGTGTAAATATTAAATAAAAAATAAATATGTAGAAACAATGTAATGAAGTGTAACTGCATAAAAAGTGCATAATATAAAATAAATAATTACTAGAAATCGAGAAATTGCAAGATGAAATTTGCAAAATTTTCAACTTTAAAAGCAAATATCTCGAAAACTCTAAGTTTGCGGCGGCAACAATTATATATTTTCTCAATCTGGAGCATCAGCCCTATCCAACCATACCACTTTTAACTCTGAAATCGTGGGATGGTATACTAAAGCCGACCCATTATCACTTTAAACATTGTCAATTTTTCATCTTTAAACGCAAATATCTTGAAAACTATAAGTCAGCGGCAACTATATGTATATATTTTCGTGATCTGGAGAACGTCACCTTTCCAACGATACCCATTTTATCCCCGAAAGCCTGGGATGCTATTCTAAATTTTACCCTGGAAAACTTAGCATAAACATTGATTTTTTGTTTTTTTGGGGGTTTATTAAAAAGTTCGATCCTTCCTCTTTCAAGTAAGGGGGCGTGAGGGGGGTAGCCCCAGAAAACGCTTACATACACTTAAGTACTCACAGAAAAAATGCATATCTAAATAGCAATAGCTTAACTGATTTTTAATTTTTATGTACAAAACACTTATAATGTTCATAATGTCTAGAACAATAGGTCTTTCTAGCCTAATCTGTTATTAAAATCACTTCTCGCTTTAGATACATGAGTAATATGAATAATAACAACCGACGCAAAAGACTTTAACTTTAGGTGGCATCTCGACAGGCAAAAATTTATTGTATACTAGCTGTATTATGGTGCCTATTGCCTCTAGAGACTCCATGTTGCTTAGTCTGTTATTACACGCGTCAACTTTTGTTGCTAATTCTCGAGCGATTCTCTGTTGCTGTCGCCCATTACATTCATATGATGAACACATTGCTCGCGACATGACAGTGAACTGAAAATGGCGTTGTGCATCCTACTACATGAATATTTGTAAGAAGGCAGCGATATAACAATGACCGGCATGTACACAAAACAACACAGCTGTCCATTTTGCATGTACACAATTTCGTTGTGGCAATGCTAATACCTTTCAATTCATTGATATTTTAATATTTTGTTCAAAGTGAAATTTTGTATGCAAAAAATAAGTAAATAGGTAAATTTATTGGTTTTAAATTATCAATTGTTATTACAAATAGTATAATAGAGCTATCTTTGCTTTTATTTGTAAAATAACGTCAAGTTTGTTAGAACTGTGAATAATTTTGCATTTTACATATTAGTGGCATCACCACTCTTCCTCTTCTCTCCATCTTCAATTCTATTGTCAACTCTTCTGTCGTCGTACTGTAGTTGGTAAATATAGGAATATATTGAAGTTAGCGAGAGCGACAACCGTCGGCCTGCAGTCGTGTAGTCGTGCAGCTGTCAAAATAACAGTGTCCATAAGAACGTGTGTATTTTAATATTTGACAGATGTCGTTTGCAGTTTGTCGCGAGCAGTGTGTTCAGCACTTCCACGAGCAATTTATGTTGCGCACCTCTGTTGGAGTTTTTTTTCTCATTCTCTTTCACTTTACTTTAACCCATTGACGTTTCTTTTTCCTTATAGGTATTTGGGCCACTCTTTCACATGTATTAATCAGTTCTGTCAATTAAGAAATACAATTTATTTATAATTCACTATCGTCTGAATCAATTTGTATGGCTTCCTCTATACATTTCACAATATCTTTATTTTATAAAATATTTTTATTATATTTTGTTTATTTGGATACATATTTGCAAATTACTTACCAAAAGATGAAATTAAATTTTTTAAATATATTCAAAATATTAATTTCAAAAAAATATACGCAAAGGCAACTATGTACTGCGAAAGAAAAAACACGAATGCCGAAAAACGTCGCAACGAACTGTTACGAATAAGAACACAAAGCGTGTTGCTGAACACTGGAAACGCGGCGCGGTTCTCCTCTTCTCGTCGCCCCCTCGCCTATAAACCAGGAATTGCCGCAACTAAAGTTGACGCGTGTAGTAACAGACTAATGAAAAGCAGTATATGGAATGCTTTATATCAGGAATAAAGGGATGTTCAACTTATTCCAGTGTGAGAGCATCTCAAAATTAGCGTTTTTTATAACATTTTCTATTATGTCCAGATCGAACAAAATAAGAATTTTTGGGCATTTTAAATTAAAACACCCAACATTTATTACGATTCCAAATTATTATATATTGGACGTTTAATAAATGGCGAAACTACTTAAATCAGTTTTTATGATTTTATAGTATATTAAACCAACTGACTTTTAATCTTTCAATACTTAATAAAGTGAATTAATCCTGTTAGTTCTCAATTACTAAATGTTCTTAATCATTGGTAACTGAAAATTAATGCTGCAATGCATCAAATTGCAAAACGTTTAATGAAATATATTTAAATTTCGCATTTTCTTTGATTTTCATTGTTTTACATTTTTATAAGTAATCTTCAACGGCGGCAACAAATTCCTCCGTTCACATATATTTTGGTATAATTACAATCTGGCCGTACCAGTCATTCCAATTGCAAAACGTCAAAACCTACCCAATCCAGTCAACTGTCAAAGTTCGATAGGTGAGAGGCTCTCACATTTCCAGTGACAGGAGAGTTAGGCATCCCATTATTCCTGGCTTACACGCTCATTCTTCTCATCACGCCGCACATGCTTGCAAACATGAATGACAGTGTAAAGGCCGCTATAGAAATGATAACTGCGTTCTTAAACTGCTGAAGTGATACGCTGAACACAATGGTCGCTACAGACAACAAACGACATCTGTCAAATATTGAAATACACACGTTCTTATGGACACTGTTATTTTGACAGCTGCACGACTACACGACGGTAGGCCGACAGTTGTTGTTCTCGCTAACTTCAATATTCTCCTATATTTGCCAACGACAGTAGGATGACAGTAGAGTTGACAGTAGAATGGAAGATAGAGAGATGAGGAAGAGTGGTGATGCCACTAATATGTAAAATGTAAAATTATTCACAGCTCTTACAAACTTGACGTCATTTTACAAATAAAAGCATAAAATAGCTCTATTATAGCTCTATTATATTATTTGTAATATCAATTGATAATTTAAAACAAAAATATACACCTATTTACTTATTTTTTGCATAAAAAATTTCACTTTGAACAAAATATTAAAATTTCGTTGAAGTGAAAGGTGTTAGTATGGCCACAACGAATTTGTGTACATGCAAAATAGAGAGCTGTGTTGTCTTGTGTGCATGCGTTCATGTAGTAGGATGCACAACGCCGTTTTCAGTTCACTGTCGTGATGCAATGCCGTGTCGTAAGCATTGTATTCAGCATATGACAGCTTATTGCTTCCAACATATGGCATAATATAAAGCAGAGATAAAGAGATGTTTAATTCCTCTCTCACAGAGAGCAATTGCTAAACGTCAAAACTTACTGAACTTTGACAGCTAATCGAGTTCAGTAGGTTTTGACGTTTAGCAATTGGAAAAGAGGGACGACCAGATTAAAATCCCGCCAAATTATTATTGAAATGGAGACATTTTTAATTTTTTTGTCTCCATTTGTAACGGCCATTATTTCGAAGAATACCGAAGGCGAAACAGCACGCAGATTGAAAGATGTGAGTATATTTTAATTTTTATTAAATAAATTTGCATTTATTTAATACTTTTTTATTTTATTTTACAGACGAAATGCCGAAAACAACCAGCAGTTGGAAGAAATGTGTTGCTGGCTGCGGCGAGGGAGGCAGAATATTCAACTTTCCAAACAGTGGAACGGATCTCGAACGGTGAGTAAACAACGTTAAATAGTGCGAAAAGTGTTTGTGACTTAGTGAAAATTTCGATAAAATAAGTGTTTCGATCGTGCAAATAAAATAAATAAATTTTGGATAATGAAATTGAAATTCCGGGTATTTTTAAGTGTGATATGCTGAACATGTAAAGCGCGACAGACTGCAAGCGACATCTGTGAAATATTAAAATACACACGTTCTTAAGGACACAGTTATGTAGTCGTGCAGCTGTCTCAATAACTGTGTCCTTAAGAACGAGTGTATTTTAATATTTGACAAATGTCGCTTGCAGTCTGTCGCGCTTTACGTGTTCAGAGCGTAACTGTCAATTTATTGCCCTTGCCGTTAATTAATCAAATAAATTATTTTAAAGTAACGATTTATAATTGAATATTTATGATAGTTATAAAAAAGTCGTACTTTAAATATTCATTAAATATACACTTTTTGCACTATTATAATTATTATTATTATACATATTTTATAACTAAATTTTTACCTTTTTGTATTTTATTTTGTTTCTTTTAATAGGCGTAAATGTTGGCTCAAACGTTTAGGTGTGTTTGAAGATTTGAGTGAAAACACACCTAAACACATTTTTGCGTGCGAGTGGCATTTTTCCAATGAAATGCGTAACGCAAAAAAATTGCGTCCGAGAGCCGTTCCGGACATAAATTTAATTAATGAGCCAATATTTAACGCCCCAAATTCGGAAAATATTATTGAAATGGGCGTTGAAGAGTCAGATCCTCTTGAGATAATTTGCAGCAAAGTTCCTACTCAGTTAGGTGCTTGTATTAGGAGTAGTTTTTTAAATAGCAATCGCCGAAGTCACGGTCGGCGATATGATACTTTTCTTAAAACTTTAGCTTTGGGTGTATTTTTTCTGTCACCAATCGCTTACCGCTACCTAAAGCACCAACTTAGTTTTCCCTCGGAAATTACGTTACATAATTTTGTCGCAGATTGGCCTCGTTTCCCAGGTTGCACCCAAAGCAGCATAAAGTCTTTACAAATTAGGAGTAAGGGATTTTCTTTCGAACAAAAGTTCGTATCAGTTTCTTGTGATGAAATGTCACTGAAATGTCATTTGCAGTATGATAGGAAATTTGATAGGGTGATAGGTCTTGAAGATTATGGCGATGAAAATCGCACATCTAGAATATCCACAACTGCAATGACCTTAATGGTGCAAGGTATAGGTGGGAAACCTTGGTCCCACCCGTTAGCTTATTTTTTTTATTAGAGGCTCATGCAAGGGGGATGTCCTCAAGAAATATGTTCTTGAAGCCATTACCCAACTTCAAAATATAGGGCTAGTTCCTTGCCACTTTGTTTGTGACCAGGGTACCAATTTTAAAAATTTAGCTAATTTGTTAGGTGTTTCAATGTCACGGCCTTTTTTTAACGTCAATGGTAAGGAAATATGTGTTTATTACAATAGCCCCCATTTATTGAAATGTAGTCGAAACTGCTTACAAAATATGAAAAATAAAGTTGATTTTAAAAATAGTCGTGTATGTTAGTCAGACATAGTCAATTTTTATAAACAGGACTCTAAGTCGAGTTATCGGTGTGCGCATAAATTAACCGATGCTCATATTTACCCCAGTACCTTTCAAAAAATGAAAGTTAAATTCGCGTCTCAAGTGTTAAGTAATACGGTCGCTTCAGGTATGCTTTCTCTTTACAGCTCGGGAGCCTTAAGCTCAAATAGTATGAGCTTTATTAATACCGCGGATTTCGTTTCTTTTTTTAATAAATTATTCGATATCTTTAATAGTAGTTTCACTGAGGCCATTGTACCCACTAAAAAAGTTTTTATAAGTTCCCCAGAGCAAAACCAGTATTTAGATGAGGCAGAAAAAGTTTTGAAAACAATTCGGGTCGTAGATGAGTTAGGAAACAACACAAAAAATAATTTCAATTTTATCAAGGGGTTAATTAATATTAATAGTTTAAGACGATTGTGGCGATTGCTGTCACACTCAGGATTTCCTTACCTGAAGACAAGACGACTATGTCAGGACAGCTTAGAGCATTTTTTTGGTCAGATTAGAAGTAGGGGAGGTACTAGAGTTACACCTTTCATGTTCTATAGTTTATTTAGGAAGTCGTGGGGTTTACGTTACGTAAATATCGTAACAAAAGGTAACTGTGGGCTGCCTTTAGAACCCGAAGCCACAGTTATTTCAGAACATGGCCATACTGTTCTTCTTAATGTGTGCAATGATTCCGTTTTAAGTGACCTTTCTTGCCAGGATTTCCAGGGTTTACCACGGCCCGAACACTCCATTGTTAGATCCATTAATTTAGATAGTAGTTTAGAAATTAACATTTAAAGGAAAATGCTTTTAGTTATTTTTGCGGCTACCTTTATTTGAAAATTTTTAAAACGCCCACATGCCTACTGCCATTACCTTATTTAGGAGATGAAATTCCTTCTGATGAATTCATCTTCATACACCAAAACATAAATGCAACTTAGTGAAGCCGCCTCAAGACTTTGTTGCATTTATTAATAATTTAGAAATAAAATTTGTTGAGGAACTTGACAGCAATTGTCATAAAATAGGACTAGGAGAAATTCTTTTTGCTAAATTAAAAGACATTAGGCCCTTCTTGTGTTGTGAAGGCTGTGACCCAAAGGTAGTTATAGCTCTATTTATTAAAATTAGAATTTATTTTGTGACAAAATTTTTAAATAAAGATTTATCTCTACCCAATTTTAAGAATAAAAATTTGTGTGTTTCACATTTGTAGTTTTTATCTTCCTTTTTTAGTGGTTGCAATGAGCTAAATATTTTATACTAAAATAAGATTTTTTTAAGCAGATTCGCATTAAGAGGCTCTAAAGTTAGAAAGATAAAGATTAGAAAGTTTTTAATTACAAATTAGAATTTGGGGCTTAAATATTGGCATTTGTATATAAGTACATACGTATATTTTTGTAATTTTAAGTATTATATTATTGTACTGTGATATGAAGTGATATTGTTTTTGTTATTTTTTTTTATACATTTTTCATTTTTTTATGTAAATAAATTTTTAATGGGTGATATAGGCCTACTGGGGAACCGAGCACCCAAAAACAACTTCGGTAACGCGCCCTTTTGCATACCTCATAGGTGGTGTGGAAAATGCGAATTGGGTGTTTTATTTAAAATTACAAAAAAATAGCTTTTTTTCTGATCTGGCTACAATGGAAAATGTTATAAAAAACGCTTATTTTGAGGCGCTCTCACACTGAAATAAGTTAAACATCCCTTTGTTCCTGGTAATGGCGTCACGGATAAACGAAGAACTGTGGAAGGACTTTTTTGAAATTTATCGAAGCCATCCAGAAGTATGGAAAGTGAAAAGCGAGGAGTACAAAAACAAAATAAAGAAGAATGCTGCTTATGAAGCACTTCTGAAAAATATGTACCATCTTTGTGGTACTTTCATGACCTAGCATTCTTGTAAGAGCAAGAAACACAGATGACTGGCATGTCATCAATAGAAAATGAGGAAAATGGGGACACGACTGTGGAAGACGTAAATAAATCGAACAGGACATTTTTATTTATTTATGCATATATTTTTATTTATAAAACGAAATGCAAAATTACATTGAACCGACACCATTAAAGTATTAACAAAATGAGTTTCGAATTTCCTTTCGTTGGTAGTACTCTTCCGACTTGAGTTTTGTTCTATTTGCATCAAAGCAGGTACCGACTTTTCACCTACATCATTTATCATTCGAAGATAATATTCACTGCTTTTTGTACTTAAGAAGTTGTGTAAATAGCAAATTGCTAAAACAATTTTCGTTGCCTTCTCGGGAGATAAATGTATTGCAGTCAGCAGTATTCTGAATCTGGAAGATATAATTCCAAACGCGTTTTCTATAACCCTTCTTGCCCCTGACAGACGATAGTTATATTGTGGTTGATGCTGAGTTAGACCACTTTGGCTATAGGGTTTCATAAAATGTTCACTTAGTGCAAAAGCGTCATCTGCTACAAAAACAAACGACAGCTCTTTTTCAAAACCAGACGGTTTTGTTGGGGAAGGTATTTTCAATTTTCCGTCATCATGCATAGCCGAAAATATAGTATTTCCGAAAACGCCATCATCGGAAACTCTTCCGTTTGCTCCAGCTTCCACCATTATAAATTGATATTTTGCATTGACTATGGCCATCAAAACAATACTGTAAGTCTTCTTATAGTTGAAATAGTATGCTCCAGAATGAGGTGGTTTCGTAATGTTTACATGCTTTCCATCGAGAGCGCCAAGGCATTTCGGGAAATTCCACTGTTCATAAAATTCAGAAGCTATCGTTTTCCATTCTTCTTCACTTTTCGGCAACTAGGAAGATAATAGTTTTTATTTTTATTTATTATTTTCAGAATGCACCGTGCGCAAAAAAAGACAAAGTAGAATTTGGTAAAAAAGAAAAACAACAGTTGCTTTTTAAAGCAATTAAAGCTTTAGAAGATTGGGCGCGGCCCAATGACGATGCAAGTACCTTCAGTTCGACTTGGGAAGTTCTCTTCAAGAAACTTGACCCTAATCAACAATTATGTATTTGCCAACAAAACCATTATGGAGGTGTTGTACAAAAGAGCTTTGGGTCGGTTGAACGAAAATCCCCATCAGATGTTCAACGTACCTAACACAAGATGCTCATCAACATGTTTTGATTCAAGAACATTGCAAAGTCGTCCGGAATACTTAATTTCTCCCCCGCTTCTGAGTCCACCACAAATTATATCTACTCCTCAACCTCAAGTTCAGCACATCAGACTTCATAGAACAGTTCAGCCACAGCAATATCAAAAAATTTCCAGCATCAACATACGAGTACAACCACAGGAAACCATAAATACACAACAATACGGAAACAAAACGGAAAATCAGACATTTACGGACTTGTTGAACGACTCTGACTATTCATAAGCAAACTTTTCTTTTTATTTTTTTTATTTTTATTGATTTGAAGAAATATTTTATATTTTTTTTTTGTTTTCCATTTTCATGTAATATATATACTTACTGAAATAAAATCTTAAGAACTTTAATCAACGCTTCACATGTCTCAATAATTATGTTGCTTAAACTTGTAGTTGAAATATACGACTAGAATTTCAAACTTTCGTAGCTCTCTCCAGTTGTCAAATAACTCAATGTCACAGAGAGACGTTCATCAGGCGAAATTGCGTCTAGTATTTTGTTTTTCTATATAAGGTGTTACTTTTTCCAAAAGTTCCCTATATACAGAAGGATCCATTCGGAGAAAATTTTTGTAGTCCGCCGGGTTGGACTGTTCAAGTTCCTTTCTTGATCGCCATTCCTTTACCCAAGTTTTCTCTGTCTTTTTTGCTTTTTTTGTTCTACTTCGTCTTCTTCTAAAATATCAATTACAAGTGCTGCAACTAATGCACGTGCCATGTTGCTTCGTTCACAAATAATAGAGGAATAAAGTATGATTGCATGTTCGACCGTTTAAACGAAAACCAGTTTTTTTTGCATCATACCATGTTTTCATACAAAACTGACCGTGTAAAGGCCGCTTATCAGGGATAAAGAGATCTCCAACTCTCCTGTCACTGGAAATGTGAGAGCCGCTCACCTACCGAACTTTGACAGTTGACTGGATTGGGTAGGTTTTAACGTTTTGCAATTGGAATGACTGGAACGGCCAGATTGAAATTCTACCAAACATCGCTAATAAAAATTTAAAACAATGAAAATTAACTTAGTCGTGAATTCGAGACAAAATTTTAAATTCAATGAGGTGCTCGTGTAAGGTGTACGTCGCATTGTTAGATAAGCTAAAATTAAACTTTATTTCGAAAAAATTACCATGTATTTTTTAATTTTTTTTTTATAGAATCAGCAAAAAAACTGGTGTAGAACGTTTGATTCATTTGTCTGCTTTAAACGCTAGTCCCGAACCAAAAAGCTTTGAGGGTGACAGCAACTTTTTGAAGAGCAAATACTAAGGTGAATGTGCTATTCGCGATGTATTCCTAGAGGCCAGCTGATATCTATGGTTCGGAAGATCGTCTCCCACTCTGGTTTGCGAGCGAACGTACTATAAAACAACCGGTTTTTGTGTCGGATGTTGCACAAACTATTGTCAATTGCGCTTAGGATCCCGACACGCTGATCAGGTTCATCAAGCTGTTGGGTAGGTTTTCAGCAAAATTGAATTTACATACTACCTAATATGCTAAACACTCAAAACCTACCTTGCAGACCACAACGTTACAAGTTGAGCGAATTAATTCCATCGAAATAATTCCATCGTGTTATGCGCAAAGATGAAAAATGCTAGGGATACATGCGTTGCGAGTCTACCTTCATATTGAAAGCCATGTTCACTGAGCTTATCTGTCCTGGACAACATATTGGTGGGCTACATATGGAACTTATCGATCGCGAATGTATTACCGATGTCGTTCCCTCCGATATACCGTAGTTGGAGGATTCGGGTGTACAATTGACCTCCATGGAAGAGCAAGTACCATGGGAATTGCGATCATATCATGCTGCGCAATATTATGACGCCGAATGTGGAGAGTCGGAGGAACCAGATTCACCAAAACCGATAGAACATCGGGAAGAACTACGTATGTTTGCATAAAACTACTATAATGGCAACAATGCTAACAACAACAACCAAGCAAATAATAAACAACACTCATGAAATGAAAGTTGGTGGCGTTGGTGCCCAAGCAGCGATTTGAAAAGAAACATTTGCATCTAAGCGAATTACAATTCGTCTTTACATCTAGTGAATTATGGTCGATTATGAACGATGTGGAAATTGATAATTAAACTTAAAAAAAAAACAAATAAATCTAATTTGGTCAATAATGAACCGCTATCAAAACCAAACCTTTCCACAATAGTTATCTCTTATGGTCCACTCATTATCAAATATAATTTCCAATTTGTCCATGAATAGGTTAACTAAAACGCTTTAAAATATATAGCATATTTATCAATATCATGAAGATATAATTAATATTTTTGATAACATTTATAATCTTTACAACAAAAATTTAAAATAGTATAGGAGGATGGAGTCATGAGTAGAAGTTCACGTAAGTGAGGAAAGTTCTCTGATCGCCATTCACTTGGGAGTGGCCAGAAACGATTCTTTTACATATGACGCAAGCAGCTCACGACTTCCGGTCTTTGACCAAGTATCCTCTGGGTACCCTAAGAACATCCGTTTGAAGGCGAGCTAAAGTGAGAAGGCGAAACATCCCCTGCATTGAGTTGTGCGCTGGGTTTGGGACCCGCCACGTAAAAAAACACCCCCAATGAAAGGAAACAACAAGCCTCGGATGAGTGACCCCCCTTTTGATGATGACCATGGCAAACGAATTAAGGACTATGATTTGAGGGCATGCACCTGGAATGTCCGGTCTCTTAATTGGGAATTGGGTGCCGCTGCCCAGCTGGTTGATGTCCTCGTGAAAACAAAGGCTGACGTCACCGCCGTCCAAGAAATGCGATGGACGGGACAAGGACAGAGACAAGTAGGTCCTTGTGGCATTTACTACAGTGGCCATATAAAGGAGCGCAAGTTTGGTGTTGGATTCGTGGTGGGAGAGAGACTCCGTCGCCGAGTACTATCATTCACTCCTATGAATGAACGTCTAGCCACAATCCGCATCAAAGCGAGGTTCTTCAACATATCGCTGATTTGCGCCCACGCCCCGACGGAAGAGAAGGACGATGTGACCAAAGATGCCTTTTATGAGTGCTTGGAGCGCACTTATGAGAGATGCCCCCGCCACGATGTCAAAGTCGTGCTTGGCGACCTTAACGCCAGGGTGGGCAAAGAAGGTATCTTTGGCACTACGGTCGGTAAATTCAGCCTCCACGAGGAAACATCTCCAAATGGGTTGAGGCTGATCAACTTCGCCGTGGCCCGAAATATGGTTATCTGTAGTACTAGATTCCAGCATAAGAAGATTCATCAAGCTACCTGGCAGTCTCCGGATGGAAAAACCACCAACCAGATCGATCATGTTGTGATAGACGGAAGACACGTCTCCAGTGTTTTAGATGTGCGTGCGCTCCGAGGTCCTAACATCGTCTCGGACCACTATCTTTTTGCAGCCCAAATTCGCACCCGCCTCTGTGCAGCAAAAAACGCACGCCAACAAACACAAGGAAGGTTCGACGTCGAGAAGCTGCAATCACAACGATTTTCTACTCGGCTTGCACTCCTGCTCTCTGAGAATACTCGTCAACAACTCGGTATAAGGGAACTGTGGGACGGCATTTCAAATTCCTTACGTACAGCTGCAACCGAAACCATTGGTTTTCGGAAAGTGCAAAAGAACAGCTAGTACGACGAGGAGTGCCGTGTCGCAGCGGAGAGAAAACAGGCTGCCTACCTCGCAACGTTACGATCGACCACAACATGTGCGGGATGGGATAGATACCGAGAGTTGAGGAGGGAAGCGAAACGCATTTGTAAACAGAAAACGAAAGAGGCCGAAATGCGTGAGTACGAAGAGCTTGATAAGCTGGCCGACAGGGGTAATGCTCGAAAATCCTACGAAAAGATGCGGCGACTTACAAAAGGTTTCAAGACCGGAGCATACTCTTGTAAAACCCCCAAAGGTGATCTAGTCACCGATGCCCAAAGCATACTTAAATTATGGAGGGAACACTTCTCCAGCCTGCTGAATGGCAGAAAAGGCGAACCCGACTCCCCAATCGCTGACGATGGGGCAGACGTTCCATTGGCCGACCATGAAGAAGTTCGGATAGCGATTGCCCGCCTGAAGAACAACAAAGCGGCAGGGGCCGATGGATTGCCGGCCGAGCTATTCAAACACGGCGGCGAAGAACTTGTAAGGAGCATGCATCAGCTTCTTTGTAAAATATGGTCGGACGAAAGCATGCCCAACGATTGGAATTTAAATGTGCTATGCCCAATCAATAAAAAGGGAGACCCCACAATCTGCGCCAACTACCGTGGGATAAGCCTCCTCAACATCGCTTACAACGTTCTATCGAGCGTATTGTGTGAAAGATTAAAGCCCACCGTCAACAAACTGATTGGACCTTATCAGTGTGGCTTTAGACCTGGAAAATCAACAACCGACCAGATTTTCACAATGCGCCAAATTTTGGAAAAGACCCGTGAAAGGAGAATCGACACGCACCACCTATTCGTCGATTTCAAAGCTGCTTTCGACAGCACGAAAAGGAGCTGCCTCTATGCCGCGATGTCTGAATTTGGTATCTCCGAAAAACTAATACGGCTGTGTAAACTGACGTAGAGCAATACCCAAAGCTCCGTCTGGATCGAGAAGGACCTCTCCGAGTCGTTCGATACCAAACGAGGTTTCAGACAAGGCGACTCCCTATCGTGCGACTTCTTCAATCTGCTGCTGGAGAAAATTATTCGAGCTGCAGAACTTAATCGAGCTGGTACAATCTTTTATAAGAGTGTACAGCTGCTGGCGTATGCCAATGATATAGATATCATCGGCCTCAACACCCGCGCCGTTAGTTCTGCTTCCTCCAGACTGCACAAGGAAGCAACGCAAATGGGTCTGGCAGTGAACGAGGGCAAGACGAAATATCTCCTGTCATCAAACAAACAATCGTCGCACTCGAGACTTGGATCTCACGTCACTGTTGACAGTCATAACTTTGAAGTTGTAGATAATTTCGTCTATTTAGGAACCAGCATTAACACCACCAACAACGTCAGCGTGAAAATCCAACGCAGGATTACTTTTGCCAACAGGTGCTACTTCGGACTGAGTAGGCATTTGAAAAGTAAAGTCCTCTATCGACGAACAAAAGCCAAACTCTATAAGTCGCTCATAATTTTCGTCCTGTTATATGGTTAGAGGCTTGGACGATGACAACAAGCGATTAGTCGACGTTACGAGTTTTCGAGAGAAAGGTTCTGCGAAAGATTTATGGTCCTTTTCGCATTGGTCACGGCGAATATCGCATTCGATGGAACGATGAGCTGTACGAGATATACGACGACATTGACATAGTTCAGCGAATTAAAAGCCAGCGGCTACGCTGGCTAGGTCATGTTGTCCGAATGGACGAAAACACTCCAGCTCTGAAAGTATTCGACGCATTACCCGCTGCGGGAAGCAGAGGAAGAGGAAGACCTCCACTCCGTTGGAAGGACCATGTGGAGAAGGACCTGGCTTCGCTTGGAATATCCAATTGGCGCCACGTAGCGAAGAGAAGAAACGACTGGCGCGCTGTTGTTGACTCGACTATAATCGCGTAAGCGGTGTCTACACCAGTAAAGAAGAAGAAGAAGAAGAAGAAGAAGAAGAAGAAAAAAGTGAAGTGAAATAAGTGTAAATTTTTAAAATAAATAAAATAAAATAAAATAAAATAAATAAAATAAAATAAATCAAATAAAATCAAATAAATAAAACCAAATAAATTAAATAAAATCAAATAAATTATATAAAATCAAGTAAATTAAATAAAATCAAATAAATTAAAATAATAAAATCAAATAAATAAAATCAAATGAATAAAATCAAATAAATTAAAATAATAAAATAAAATAAATAAAGTAAAAATGGAGAAATCTTTAAATGAACAACAATTTTTACTACGATTGATAGAACACTATCAAATTCTAGAAGAATTGTGGAACACTCGGGTGGAAGCCTACAGTAACCGCGAAGAAAAGAGGAAGCAGTACCACATCCTTCTCGAAATATACCGAGAACAGTACCCAAAGGCCACAGTCGAAGACCTAAAAAGAAAAATTAATATTTTGCGTACTGGTTTTAGGCGGGAGAAACAGCGATTGGCTGAATGCCAAAGAAGTGGTGCTGGAAGTGAAGAAACGGAGTCAAATTTATTTTACTATGCGCATATGCAATTTCTAAATGATGTGGAGGAACCAAGCACATCAAGAAGTACTACAGTAAGTAAAATTCTTAAAAAAACGTATATTTCGATAAACTTTTATTTTTAGAATATATTTATAAACATAAAATATATGTAGTTAAATTTAAAGTTATGCATATTTCGCTTGCCAAGAAACTGCCCCTTCGTTGCTAAAATGTTCTGCAAAAGTCTCGCGAATTTCTTTAGCTTTATTTGAAGCATTCCGCATTTGTGAGCATTCCAGTGCATTAAGATGTATATCTTCACGCCATTTTCCAATAACCAAATCCCCTTGTCTGGTAACTTCATTATCAATTATGTCGGAGAATGAAGACATTTTTTTTGCGCGCATAAAATTGTGCAGATAGCAACAAGCCAAAACAATGGTTTGCGCTTTTTCCGGCTCGACGGCTATGGTGGTTTGTGGAACACCAAATCGAGATACTAGTATTCCAAACACATGTTCAACAATTCTACGCGCTCTACTCAACCTGTAGTTAAAGAGGGGTTCTTTGCTCGTGAGATTGGTGCCAGGAAAAGGCTTCAAAAGGTTTTCATGCATTTGAAAAGCATTATCTCCAATAAAAACATATGGCAGAACTTTATTACTATTTGGTAGTTGCGATGACGAAGGTATTTACAAACATTTGTTGTAAATAGCTTTCCCAAAATCGGTTTTTTTATAACACCACCATCAGAAATGCGCCCATTTGTACCAACATCCGCAACTATAAATTCATAATTTGCATTCACAGTTGCCATGAGAACAATATTAAAAAATGTTTTGTAATTATAGTAGAATGATCCTGAGTTTGGAGGTTTTTTTATAGCAATATGCTTTCCGTCCAATGCGCCTATGCAGTTTGGAAAATTCCAAAGTTCATAAAATTCTTCTGCAATTGATCTCCATTCCGATTCTGACTGCGGCACTTGAATTCAATAAAGAAAAAATATTACATTTTTTAAATAAATATTAATTAATACATAATTTAAAATATGTGTATTTTTATTTCTTTATCATTTCAGAATATTATTAAAGAAACTGTTCCAAAAGAAACCAAAAGAAAAGCAGATGCATCTGATGTGTTGTTAGAGATTGCAACAAAACGTTTATCAGCCAAGCCAGCCACAAGCACAACAACAATAACTAACTCCTGGGCTGTGAAATTAGACAGGATGGCTCCACAGCAGCGCATTTTATGCGAAAAATTTGTGGAAGACATTCTATTTGAGGGGCAGATGGGGACACTGCACCGAAACTCAGTGCAAATTAATGGCCCAATGCACAATGCAGGCCAAATATTTAGCAGCAGCAGTTCCACACCTATGCAACTTATTAATACTACAATGCCAGTGAGTGATCCTGAGACGTCACAATCTCAAATTTCGCAATATTTTCAAATTTTACCGACTAATTTTTCATTCATTTTAATTTAATGTAAAAATACTGAATAATTTTCATTAATTTTAATTTTATGTACAAATGTAATTTATGAAATAAAAGTAATAAAAAATTTGAAATAAAAATTATAATAAAACATAATCGAAATACTTTATTTATTGATATATTAATTGCGGTTATAACTTACTTTTATAAATGTGGAAAGCGACGAAATAATTGCCTCACAAGTTTCTATGATGATCTGTCCAAGGGATCTAGGAGAAATTGCAGTTATAAATTTAAGATCTTCAAATTTATCTCCGGTCGCCAAATATCTTAAGGTTGCTGACAAACGCAAGTTAGCTGGTATTGCTTCTCGCATCACTGTATTTTTTTTTAATTAAAGGCTCCACCTTAGTTAAGAGTTCATTAAATGTGTCGCAATTCATTCGTAAAAAATTACAATAATCCGTTTTGCTAGATATTTGTAATTCTGCGAGAAGATTTTCTTTTTTTCGCTGTTTGTACCAATTTTTCATCCATTCCGCCTTCTTCTTCTTCTTTCTCATTTTTTTTCTTTTCATAAGAATTGCAGCACATGCCAATAATAAATAATCATCATCCGACGATGACATGATGACCGTTCGCTACGAGCTCAAAACTAAACTGATACTGTGACTGATGTTTGACGTGTTAATTTGAACGTTTGCGGGCAACACACGCATAGATAACTTGATCAGAATCTCTTTTCTTGCTCTCTCGCTTGTCAGCTGGCAAGGCACCCTGATCTGTTTTCTGAGCTGGCAACAAAACACAATCAGGGTGCCGTCACTCAGCAGTTAGTGAAAAAGGCGGGATGCCAGAAGGGCAGCGCTATAACTACTTGACGAAATAAGTGTAAAATGAAATTTCATTGAACTGCGCGAACATATTTTGGCAAAATAAATGTTTATATAAATTAATTAATGATTTTGCATTTTAGCATTTATATATTTATGCATTTTCAAAGTGTTTAATTTAGTGTTTTGTATAATTTATTATATACCCAATCTAATATTTTTCAGCAGTGGCATCATTGGCAAATGTTATAAAAAATGCGAGTTTTGACAGCTCTCTCTCGAACCAAAGAGTCTCGTATCAAGTTATCTATGACACACGATTGAACATCACTAACACATATGTACTGTTTGACGCAATTATTTGATCGTCTCCAGGGCACTTGAAGTGAAACTTTTGATCTAATACCATGTTCAGACCGAAGATTTAATAGATTAGATTACATTTAATCATTTCTTTACCCAACAGTGTTCTCACTGCTGTTAGAAAGATCAAAAACCAGCTGTTATTTTCATTCATGAAGTCACATCGCTCAATATTTATCAAAAGAAAAGATTGTCATATAGTATTTTTAAATAAAAGCCGTCTTATTTCAAATATTTTCCATATAATAGAAATAGTGGATGCATTTTTTCATTTGTTAAGTGGATTTTCAGGTGAAATTAGATTCATTGCTTTAAAAAAAATTTGTTTGTTTAAATTTTTTTTCTTTCGATGGGTCTAAATCAGCTGTGATAATGTAACAGATTTCCAATGCTGACAAGTAGATGGCGCAAAATCAGAGTCGCACAGAGAGATTTAGTGTGGATCAGTTTCAAATCATTTCAATGAAGTGATTTGGAACTGTCATTTTTGTATGGCGAAATCTTGATAAATTTATAAGGTTATTGGGATAAACCACTCAACAGCCGAAATCGCGTGATTAAGTGTCGGTCTGAACATGGTATAAAGGTAGAATTAGAGGTGCTATAACACATCGCCATACCCATAACCATTGTCATAACCGTAACGATATTTACTATTATCGATTATTAGTGCCATTACCATAATCAGCTGATCTTTCATTCGGAATTTTTATTTTCATTTCAAAAGTGCCAAACAAACTAAATAAAATGAGCAGTGTTGAAGAAATTGATAAATTATTTCTTCATATTACAGCATTATATGCTAAAAAAAAAAAAACAATTCAAGCGAACAAGGCGATGGCGTGTCCATCCTATTAATGTTAATAGGTTCCAAAACGGATACCATCAAAAAACGTTCCTGAAAATAAAAGATATGGATGAACAAGAATTGTTTGCCCATACAAGAATGAATAGGAAGTTGTATGATACTTTTTTGAAGTTAATGGCACCTTCAATGTGTAAATTCAAGGAAAAAACCATGCCGAAGAGCGTTTTTCCCTCACACTTCTGTAAGTTTATGTGATTATTACTCCATTTGTTGCATTTATTAAGGTGATTGTTAGGTACTTAGCATACGGAATTCCTTTCAAAAAATTAGCATGGAGCTAGAAAATCGGAAAGACCACTGTGAGAAACATAGTGCTGGAGATATGTGAGGCTATTTGGGAAATGCTTTCACCAATTTATTTGAGTGAACCCACGCAACAACAGTATAAAGACATAGAACCGACTTCGCACAAATGTGTAGGTGCGATGGACGGAAAACATATTGCGATAAAACGCCCTCCAAATTCAGAATCCATGTATTGTAATTATAAAAAGGGGTTTTCAGCATTGTACTGTTGGCAGCATGTGATGCTAAATACACTTTTACAGCCATTAGCGTAGGAGCTTACGGAAGCCACAGTGATGGAGGTAGTTTTCATGCGACGAGGTTTGGCGAAGATCTGTTAGAAAATCGTTTGCCACTACCACCTGATGCTCCACTTCCGTTATCTTCCCACCCGTTTCCGCATTACTTTGTTGGAGACTGTGCCTTTCCATTAAAAAATAATCTTATGAGAGCTCAACGAATTTTTAATTATAGACTATCATGGGCAAGACGCGTTATTGAAAATGCGTTTGGGATTTTGACAGCGAGGCGGAGAGTGCTAAGAACAACAATGGAGTTTCATCCTGAAAATGCTGAAAAAATCGTACTAGCATGTTTAGTGCTTCATGATTTCATAATGCTCCACGATATGAATCGATGGTACTGCTCAGAGCATTACACTGACGAAGATGGAAGAATTGCTGAATGGAGAAACGAATTAAGATCTTGTGGGGGACCATTGCGGTCAGCACAAACTTTTAGACGCAGGGGTCGAAACAGTGCGTATAACCACAGAGAACACCTCACTAATTAATTATATTATGAATGTATGTAAAGGGTGATTTTTTAAGAGCTTGATAACTTTTTTAAAAAAAAAAACGCATAAAATTTGCAAAATCTCATCGGTTCTTTATTTGAAACGTTAGATTGGTTCATGACATTTACTTTTTGAAGATAATTTCATTTAAATGTTGACCGCGGCTGCGTCTTAGGTGGTCCATTCGGAAAGTCCAATTTTGGGCAACTTTTTCGAGCATTTCGGCCGGAATAGCCCGAATTTCTTCGGAAATGTTGTCTTCCAAAGCTGGAATAGTTGCTGGCTTATTTCTGTAGACTTTAGACTTGACGTAGCCCCACAAAAAATAGTCTAAAGGCGTTAAATCGCATGATCTTGGTGGCCAACTTACGGGTCCATTTCTTGAGATGAATTGTTGTCCGAAGTTTTCCCTCAAAATGGCCATAGAATCGCGAGCTGTGTGGCATGTAGCGCCATCTTGTTGAAACCACATGTCAACCAAGTTCAGTTCTTCCATTTTTGGCAACAAAAAGTTTGTTAGCATCGAACGATAGCGATCGCCATTCACCGTAACGTTGCGTCCAACAGCATCTTTGAAAAAATACGGTCCAATGATTCCACCAGCGTACAAACCACACCAAACAGTGCATTTTTCGGGATGCATGGGCAGTTCTTGAACGGCTTCTGGTTGCTCTTCACCCCAAATGCGGCAATTTTGCTTATTTACGTAGCCATTCAACCAGAAATGAGCCTCATCGCTCATCGGACACGGACGCGAAACACATTTCGAACCGAACACTGATTTTGGTAATAAAATTCAATGATTTGCAAGCGTTGCTCGTTAGTAAGTCTATTCATGATGAAATGTCAAAGCATACTGAGCATCTTTCTCTTTGACACCATGTCTGACATCCCACGTGATCTGTCAAATACTACTGCATGAAAATCCTAACCTCAAAAAAATCACCCTTTACATACGTATGTGGCTCACATTTGCTTTCGTAAACATACATAAAATTTTTACCATTTTTCGGACAACAATGGTTCTTATAACACAAAATAATCACGCATATGTGACAATGGTTCATATAATTCAAAAGAAGCATGCACATGTCACTCAGAGAATGCTTTTTTACATTCTCTGTATGACTTTGTATATTTTACCTAAAAGCAGTTCTCTTTATTTATGTCGCATGAATTTATATATATTTCTGCCACTGCACGTGCTCAATTCTGATAGATAGCTGCGAGAATGGTGAATTCCCTACTTTGATTCTATCAGCTCTGTTAGCCGCCGAATCGAATCATCATACAGAATTCAATTTGCACCTTCTCTATACTTTACTTTCTCTGCTTAAAGCATAGAGAAGGTGCATATTTCATTAAAAATGATCATTGGAAGAAAAATATCCTACGACAAAAGGAGGTACGACTATTGATGTGGTATTCGCAAGAAATATAGATAAAATAGATGTAAGACATTTCATATCGTATTTTAGTTATCATAATCCAATTATAAATGTTATAGATATCAATCCGTTAGAACCCAGAGATGATAATTGATTTGGACTTTGCTTTATAATAAATTTATAAAATGTGAATTTGAGAAAGTGTTGGTCACTCCACCATATTTTTATCCTTTCCCTCTCGCTAGTTTTCTTTCATACAAAATGATATGAATTTCTTGGAATATCACTAAGAAGTTTCACTTCTTCCGCTCGTAGGGACTCCACGCACCAGTTTTTTTGATACCACTTTGAAAGTGCAAGTTGGCGACGGAGCAAGACACTGGTTGTGAAAAAAGGGAATGATTTGTTAATAACGATAAAATCATTAAGTAGAAAGTCCAGCAAAAGTTTTGTTTCGACTGTATCAGACTACAGGGAGAGCAACATTTCTATGTCAACTTCGTTGGGCATACAAAGATGTGTGTTGGAGTAACTTGGACCTTCATTGCATGCAGGACATATATTTCATATATCTGGGTCGATTCTGGAAAGGTAGGCGAAATTAACACTTCTGACACAACTAGAGATTACAATCGCACTTTTTAGTTGTTACTCTTATGAAAAAAAATTCGATGTATGTATACATTTAGTACTGAAAAACTTATAAGCAAATTTTTGAATAAGTAATTCAGCTTTGTATTTATTTCAAGAATAAATGTGAAGGAAGTGTTCAAGTCCTATTTATAATAATAATTTATTTACAAAAAAACTACGTATTCTTTAATGTTAAGACATTAACTTTGCAACAGAACTTTTCCGCAGCCCTCGCAAATTTTTATTCCAGTCAGCACTCACTCTCATTTTAACCGCTTTTTACACTACCATTTGGTTTGGCCATTTTCTGGAGTCAACTTCTTGTTGTGTATACAATAAGTAATAAACTTCGCTTGGAATGTCCAATTGGCGCCACGTGGCGAAAAGAAGAAACGACTGGCGCGCGATTGTTAACTCGGCTATAATCGCGTAAGCGGTGTCTACGCCACTGTTTTTTTTTATTCGTTTGATCAATGTGTAATTATGGCAACACTTAATAGCTGTCAACACAGAATTCTTTTGTTATTGTGCATGTAATGAAATTTGTATAAAATATAAAATGCTTATTTTAAGCAAATATGTAAATAATTAATAAAAAATAAATATGTAGAAACAATGTTATGAAGTGTAAGTGCATAAAAAGTGCATAATATAAAATAAGTAATTACTAGAAATCGAGAAATTGCAAGATAAAATTTGCAAAATTTTCAACTTTAAATGCAAATATCTCGAAAACTATAAGTTTGCGGCAGAAACAATTATATATTTTCCTAATCTGGAACATCAGCCCTATCCAACCATACCACTTTTAACCCCGAAATCGTGGGATGGGATACTAAAGTTTCTACAATTTTTTTAATTGAGTTTTAGAATTCATAAGAATAAAAAAAAATTCCAAAAATAATAAAACTTTAACTGTAAATATTTTTTTTTAAACGGTTCTTCTTCTTAATTGGCGTAGACACCGCTTACGCAATTATTACCGAGTCAACAACAGCGCGCCGGTCGTTTCTTCTTTTCGCTATGTGGCACCGATTGGATATTCCAAGCGAAGCCAGGTTCTTCCCCCCTTGGTCCTTCCAACGGAATGGAGGTCTTTCTCTTCCTCTGCTTCCCTCGGCGGGTACTGCGTCGAATACTTTCAGAGCTGGAGAGTTTTCGTCCATCCAGACGACATGACCTAGCTGCGTAGCCGCTGTCTTTTAATTCGCTGAACTATGTCAATGTCGTCGTATATCTCGTACAGCTCATCGTTCCATCGAATGCGATATTCGTCGTGGCTAACGCGCAAAGGGCCGTAAATCTTTCGCAGAACTTTTCTCTCGAAAACTCTCAACGTCAACTCATCTGTTGTTGTCATCGTCTAAGCCTCTGCACCATATAGCAGGACGGGAATTATGAGTGATTTACAGAGTTTGGTTTTTGTTCGTCGAGAGAGGACTTTACTTCTCAATTGCTACTCAGTCCGAAGTAGCACCTGTTGGCAAGAGTTATCCTGCGCTGGATTTCCAGGCTGACATTATTGGTGAGGTTTATGCTGGTTCTCAAATATACGAAACTATCTACAACTTCAAAGTTATGACTGTCAACAGTGACGTGAGTGCCAAGTCGCGAGTGCGACGACTGTTTGTTTGATGACAGGAGATATTTCGTCATGCCCTCGTTCACTGCCAGACCCATTTGCTCTGCTTACTTGACCACTCTGGAGAAAGCAGAACTAACGGCGCGGGTGTTGTGGCCGATGATATCAACATCATCGGCATAAGTTCTGCAGCTCGAACTATTTGCTCCAGCAGCAGATTAAAGAAGTCGCAAGAGTCGCCTTGATCGCCTGATCCTGACGGAGCTTTTTGGTTTACACAGCCGTATTAGTTTTTCGGGGATACCAAATTCAGACATCGCGGCATAAAGGCTGCCGAAAGCAGCTTTGAAATGACGAAGAGGTGGTGTGTGTCGATTCTCCTTTCACGGGTATTTTCCAAGATTTGGCGCATGGTGAATATCTGGTCGGTTGTTGATTTGCCAGGTCTAAAGCCACACTGATAAGGTCCAATCAGTTTGTTGACGGTGGGCTTTAATCTTTCACACAATACGCTCTATAGTACCTTATACGCGATGTTGAGGAGGCTTATCCCACGGTAGTGGGCGCAGCTTGTGGGTTTTCCCTTTTTACGATTGGGCAGAGCACACTTAAATTCCAATCGTTGGGCATGCTTTCGTCCGACCATATTTTACAAAGAAGCTGATGCATGCTCCATATCAGTTCCTCGCTGCCGTGTTTGAATAGCTCGGCCGGCAATCCGTCGGCCCCTTCAGGCGGGCAATCGCTATCCGAACTTCTTCATGGTCGGCCAATGGAACGTCTGCCCCATCGTCAGCGATTGGGGAATCGGGTTCGCCTTTTCTGCCATTCAGCAGGCTGGAGAAGTGTTCCCTCCATAATTTAAGTATGCTTTGGGCATCGGTGACTAGATCACCTTTGGGGGTTTTACAAGAGTATGCTCCGGTCTTGAAACCTTTTGTAAGTCGCCGCATCTTTTCGTAGGATTTTCGAGCATTACCCCTGTCGGCCAGCTTATCAAGCTCTTCGTACTCACGCATTTCGGCCTCTTTCGTTTTCTGTTTACAAATGCGTTTCGCTTCCCTCCTCAACTCTCGGTATCTATCCCATCCCGCACATGTTGTGGTCGATCGTAACGTTGCGAGGTAGGCAGCCTGTTTTCTCTCCGCTGCGACACGGCACTCCTCGTCGTACTAGCTGTTCTTTTGCACTTTCCGAAAACCAATGGTTTCGGTTGCAGCTGTACGTAAGGAATTTGAAATGCCGTCCCACAGTTCCCTTATACCGAGTTGTTGACGAGTATTCTCAGAGAGTAGGAGTGCAAGCCGAGTAGAAAATCGTTGTGATTGCAGCTTCTCGACGTCGAACCTTCCTTGTGTTTGTTGGCGTGCGTTTTTTGCTGCACAGAGGCGGGTGCGAATTTGGGCTGCAAAAAGATAGTGGTCCGAGACGATGTTAGGACCTCGGAGCGCACGCACATCTAAAACACTGGAGACGTGTCTTCCGTCTATCACAACATGATCGATCTGGTTGGTGGTTTTTCGATCCGGAGACTGCCAGGTAGCTTGATGAATCTTCTTATGCTGGAATCTAGTACTACAGATAACCATATTTCGGGACCTGGCGAAGTCGATCAGCCTCAACCCATTTGGAGATGTTTCCTCGTGGAAGCTGAATTTACTGACTGTAGTGCCAAAGATACCTTCTTTGCCCACCCTGGCGTTAAGGTCGCCAAGCACGATTTTGACATCGTGGCGGGGGCAGCACTCATAGGTGTGCTCCAAGTGCTCATAGAAGGCATCTTTGATCACATCGTCCTTCTCTTCCGTCGGGGTGTAGGCGCAAATCAGCGATATGTTGAAGAACCTCGCTTTGATGCAGATTGTGGCTAGACGTTCATTTACCGGAGTAATGATAGTACTCCGCGACGGAGTCTCTCTCCCACCGCGAATCCCACACCAAACTTGCGCTCCTTTATATGGCCACTGTAATAAATCCCACAAGGACCTATTCGTCTCAGTCCTTGTCCCGTCCATCGCATTTCTTGGACGGCGGTGATGTCAGCCTTCACTCTAACGAGGACATCAACCAGCTGGGCAGCGGCACCTTCCCAATTAAGGGACCGGACATTCCAGGTGCACGCCCTCAAACCATAGTCCTTAATTCGTTTGCCATGGTCGTCATAAAAAGGGGTGTCACTCATCCGAAGCTTGTTGTTTATTTTCATTGGGGGTGTTTCTTACGTGGCGGGTCCCAAACCCAGCGCACAACCCTGCGGAGGGGATGATTCGCCTTTTCTCTTTAGATCGCTTTCAAAGGACGCTTGGTCAAAGACTGGAAGTCATGAGTTGCTTGAGCCCTATGTAAAAGAATCGTTTCTGGCCACTCCCAAGTGAATGGCGATCAAAGAACTTTCCTCCCTTACGTGAACTTCTACACATGACTCCATCCACCTTTTAAACGGTTGGGTTTACGAAAAAATCGTAGACCTTCAATTTCCTACAAAATTTAAGGAACAAGATATTATTCAAGAAGTTGGAAGCGAGATATAAATTTTTTTTATCTGATAATAAGAAAAAATAGAAAACTGTATGTAGGAGGACCTTCCCGTTACAATTAAGAACTCATGCTTGGAGAGGCTTCCTTAGAGGTGTCTAGGAACCTATTTTTCCGAGTACCAAACGACAAAAAAAATATTTTTTTTTTGAATCACCCTATTATACACACATATGTACATATTAATTTCTAAGGGCTGCTTTAAAGAAGCGGTGAGACTTGTTTGTTTTTTTCTTAAGTATAATAGCTCCTGACAATTGTCGTACGCATAATAATAAGATATGATATCTGGATTTCATCATTATTGTCTTCATATCACTTCATAAAGGAAAAACTGAATTTTTTTAATTGGTTCTTCAACTTAATTATCAGATACTTCGTAATCTTCGTCATCTTCCGTATTTTGATCGTTATTCCAATTTCCGATGTCTTCACTACTGAATTCAACACTATCCTCCTTGGACAATAGCGATTGTACCTCTCGAAGTGTATCATCGTGAGAACTATTTGATCTAATCATTGTATTCAAGCAAAGAAAAAATAAGAACAACTCTTGGCAATTCATCCCATGCTAATTTAAGCAGCAAGATGACATCACGAATTGAATGTCCTTTAAAAATATTCTCAACCGGACCGTTTTCTTGTGCTACAATATTCATAACAGCTTAGCCCGGTATCAAAAGAGCAGTCTCATGGGATTTTGATCCATGGGCTGGAAAGGAGCTGCCATGTTAGGTGGTAAAAGCATGTTTCTATCATCTGACTATAACTTGTCAATTAGCTAATGTGCAGTAAAGTTGTCGATCAGCAATAATGCCCTTGGTGGTAAATTATTTTCAGCAGAAAATTGACGAAGAATTTAAAGAGATTATAAATATACGAGGGCTGCTATATATATTTCTGGCCTAATAGTGAAAATAGGCATATTTATCAACGAAAACGGTTTTTTTTTTGTTTTTTTTTTTTCGTTGGATTTGGCTCGTCTTGGAAGACCCACACGGTCGATTGCTGTTTTGTTTCGGGCTCATACGCATAGATCTATGATTCGTCACCTGTCACGATCTTATAAACGTCTTTTGAAGTACCGCGATCGTATTTTTTCAGCATTCCTTTACACTAACTCACACGAGCCTTTTTTTGAGCGATTGTCAAATTGTGCGGGATCCAACGAGAACAAACCTTTTTTACGGTCAGGTGTTCATGAAATATCTATCTGAAGGTATGTTACATGACGGTCTTGCATTATCAGTTCACGTGCGGCATCGATGTTTTCTGACACAATGGCTGTTTTTGGACGACCTTCACGGAATTCGTCTTTGAGCGAGCGTCGGCCACGATTAAATTCATTGTAACAGTTTTTCATAGTGCTATAGGATGGTGCTTCATAGCCATACAAAGATTTTAGTTCATCGATGCACTTTTGTCGTGATAATCCACGTCGAAAATTGTGAAAAATGATCACACGAAAATGTTCACGAGTTAATTCCATTTTTTGGCCGAGATGAATTTTTTAATTCCCTGTAAATAAAACAATTCACGATTAAATGACAAAACGTTCTGAGTGATGTTATGCTAAAAAATGTCAAACTTTCCAATGGAAATGTCAGATTGCACCTGGCAACACTTAGTGTTGCCTAGTCCAGAAATATATATGGCAACCTATGTAAATTCACCAGCTTAATAAACGAATGATGGAACCAGCGGAAGAATAGCTCTGAATTCATCTAAGACTTTTGCAAATTACCATATTCCAATAGGGTTTCAAACACTTTGAAGCAACGGGGGCTTGCGGACTTACCAATTATCAATGTTTTCAACTTATGCGACTAATGTTTTATCGGAAATTTTCATTTCACTGATTTTTGCCGCACATTATGGATAAACGCTGTAACTTCTGACTTGTTGCTTGAGGGGATTTCCCCACAAATTTTTAAGTGGCGAATACCATGTCGTTTCTTGAAATTTGCTAGCCATCCATCCATGAAATTGTTTTCCAGGATTCAATTTGACAAATTCGAGTTTGCCTTTAAAATTGAACCACTCATTGCACAATTGCGAAGTCTTTATCAAGAACGGAATATTCCGATTTATGTAAAGTTTTTTGGTTGCAATTTCATGTGTGTTTGCAATTGCTCCAAAACTTCATGACGTTTTTCGTTTTTTTTTAGGTGGTCACTTTAATTACATTGTAATCCAACGCCAATCATTTTCCAATAATGCCTTGATCGATTTTTCTAAAAATCTCAGCTATTTGCTGCAAATTTAAGCTGATTTGCAATGACTCTTTCTGCTTGTTCATAAATACAGCTGTTGACTGCTAATTACATAGTTTTAAGTAAGTAAAAGATGTTATTTTCCAATAAATTACTTATTTGTACTGTTTTTTCACTCATTTTATTGAAACTTAATAGTAAAAATTTTAGTTAAAAATCTTTTTTTTTTTTAAGATTTTAAGAAAAATGTGTAGAATCAAGAATCAAAGGGTTGAGTGCAACAGCTAATTAGAAACGAAATTAATTTATAACCAAAAAAATACTAATATTAAAGAAAATTGCTTACTTTAGTTAGTATTATGTTACTTAACTTTAATACTGCTTCATATCGATTGAAAATTGACGTTACAAGACTCTGACAGCGCACCACTAGTGTTGCTTCCTAATTTCATCAGAAAGGACATCCATATTTGTGATATTTTTGGTACCTACAGCTTAACCCAGATGTGTCCTCTTCAGGTCACTCTAAAACATTCAGGAATTTTCAAAAAAAAAAAAACTTTCGTGTCAACTGTCCCGTATGCTTTGGATTGTTATTTTGTTGGAATTGTCATATACAGGCAAATTCCTCCTTAGTCCATAGCAGAATAACATTTGTTAGAATGTCGATGTATTTCTCCTTTTTTAAAATTACATGAATCGTATGAAGTAGACCTACACCATTCAAGAACATTCCCACACTATGATTGATCATCCATCACACACAATTACGCGTAGAACATAACGAGGATCAAATTCCTTAATTATTGGACGGCCAACCTACCTTCGACCATCAAGACCTAAGCGATTAATTTTTATTACATCGTTCCAAATGATATACCTCCGTTGATTTGTTGTTTCGGACCAGTTAAAACTTGGCAAAGTCTAAGCGTCGTTTCTACGAATTTTAGTCCGAAGTGAGTTCCTGCCTGCTGCCCTGCCGTGAAGTCCAGATTCGACCAAACCCCGGACAATTATTCTCTTGGATATTTGGACATTGTGTTCGCCTTGAATTTATGTAGAATGTCAGTGAACTCTTTTTTTGGATCTCCTTGAGCGGTGGTAGTAATGCTGCGGTGTATTTCTGCTAAAGTTTTTTCGGGGTTTTTCTTTGCGTGTAACATTGGAAATAGTTTTAAAATTCTGGCTATGCTTAAGTGCATTGAAAACAAATTTTAATGTATTTTAAACCACAACTTTGAAACCCACGCTTACTAGAAATCGATAATATTATTAATTAAAGTTAACACCTTGAGTAATTTTAATTCTTTAAATAACTGCTTCTAATTAGCCGTCGTACGTAATTCACCTTCTACATTGTAACGCATTTACTATTTGGAAAATAAAAGAACTTCAACCCGGCGAATTTTGTGGTAAATAAAGTAACGCAAACAATACAAGACTTTTAAGAATATAAATAACGGTATACAAACAATATAAATTTAATCGTTATACTCATCAGCCACCTACAATAAAGGGAGCGTTTCTAATTAGTTGTCAACAGCAGTGTATGAGCGTGAAAGTTTTATAACATTAAGATTGAATTATATATAGAACATTATATTTTTGACTCAAATATATTAATACACTTGTAAACAATAAGTTAAATAAAAAGTATATATAAGTTAACTCGAAACGCAAACCACGAAAATACCAAGTCAGCATTGTCTGCCTAACATCCGTTTCAGACAATGCTGAACATTAACACCACCCCAATCCATGACCAACGGCCCGAGTTACGATCCAACGACAGGCAACAACAGACGATACTCACAAACTACCGTAGCCGTGGGATCCGCTGGCGAAGCACAAATATAGCACAAACAAGCAACGACTCACACTACACGCAAGTCGGCATAATCGTGGGATTCACTGGCGCAGCACAAATATAGCGCAAACAAGCGACGACTTACACTACACGCAAGTCGGCGTAATCATGGGTTCGCCGACACTGCATCTGACAAAACATAGCAACGACAGCGACGACGGCAGCGGCAGTGAGGACGGCTGAGTCTTAGACTTAAGAGTAAGAATGTTTTAGAGTTCAGTTCTGATCGAGTCTGAATAAAGTGCACTAGTGCCTAAAAATAATTGGCGCCCAACTGGGTAAAGAAGATAAGAAGGATTCTCCAGAAAGTAAAAATCACCAAGGTATTTTGCGGTTAAGTGTCTTTAATGACTTCAAAGGACCCAAGGACTCACAGAGAATCGCTACAATCTTTAAAAACGTATCCTACAAGGACTCACAGAGAATCGCTACAATTTTTAAAAACGTATCCTACAAGGACTCACAGAGAATCGCTTCAATCTTTAAAAACGTATCCTACAGGGACTCCAAGGATCCGAGGATTCATTAGAAAGCAGTTTATAATAAAAAACATGTTTCGAGTATTGTAAGTAGAGTGGTTATTAAAATAAAAATATTATAATTTCTTTTGAATTAAAACTAAGTTTTCAAAATAGACGGAAAGGAATTTATTTTAGAAATATAAGGAGCTAATCATAAAATTTTGTGAAACAAATTTTCCAGAGCTTAATAAAAAAGAAACAGTGTAGTCTTTTCTCAAAAACATTGTGTGTAGAAACAGAATTTTTGAAGAAAATTGTAATAAATAACTGAAATTATCTAGCTATGTCAACAAAAGAGTGTGATTGATTGATTCGACTATAGGAACGGTTAGAAGTTCTATTCAATTTTAATTTCCAAGTCTATGAGTGACTCAGAATTAGAAAACCTCTTAGAAAGAATTATTAAACTACAGGTGACCAGTAAAATGGATTCAAATCAGGTAACCGCAGTGGTTCAAGCAGCCGTCTCAAGCGCTCTTGAACAACAAAGACAGACTTTCGAGGTTAAGCTCCAACGACTAACGGAGCAAATGACTACATTGACCACTGGTCAAACGCCAAAAATATACGAAGCGGTAAAAATATTACCGAACGTAAAGTGTGACGAACCACTTGATCTCGTAAAATCATTACCAGAATTTGACGGCAAATCAGTACATATGTGTCTTGGCGACAAGCTGCCCATACTTCTTACGAAGTTTTCAGAAGATACCAGGGAAATTCCAGACACTACCAAGTAGTTGGTATAATTAGAAATAAAATAAAAGCTTCTGCTGATGCCATTTTGGCATCCCTTAAGACTGTTTCAAATTTCGACGCAATAATCGCGAGACTAGACTTTACGTACGCATACAAACGACCGATATATTTAATTGAACAACAATTATCCACCTTATGACAGGGTAACCTATCTGTGCTTCGATATTTGGACGAGGTTGAGAAAATTTTAACTCTCCTCACGAATAAAACCATAATGACCCATGAGGGTCAAGTATCAGAATCAATTTGCGAAAAATATAGAGCGGACGCTTTAAGAGTTTTTATATCAGGCCTTAAAAGACCTTTATGTGACATACTATTTGCTTCTCGCTCTAAAGACCTACCTAGCGCTCTGGCATAAAAAAGTACTTATTTGCTTCAAATTTCGCAACGTCTATTGAAGACCAATATAAACTAAGATTAACAATGATTCGGGGGAAAAGATGCAACAGCAACAAAAAAATCTGCATTTTGCAAATAAACAGCACAGAACAAATGATACTAGGACTAACAAGCAAGAACAAGTGACCCCCATGGACGTTGACCCATCGGTTTCAAGGCTAAGACAAAATGTAAATTGGCGTAGGGAACCATCACAGAGAGCCAACCAATACCAACAACAGAATCAAAGTAATAGTAGACAGGGTTATAGTTCAAATCAACAGCGGGGAAAACGACAGGCAGATTCAGATAGGGTTACAGGACCAAAGATGCAACGCATTAATACTTTAAATCAAGAAAAGGTTAGTGAGGCAACTTATAATCAGGAAACCGAAGATGAAGCTGAAGATCTCGAGGAGGAGCAATTGAATTTTTTAGGGGGAAGTCCCTACTCCCGTGGATTGAGCGAGGAGTAGTTTATCGAGGAAAAAGAATTAAATTATTAGTGGACACAGGAGCTTCGAAAAATTATATTAAACCAATACCTGAGCTAAAAAATATAATTCCAGCGTCCACACCATTTATAGTAAAGTCTTTGCACGGCAATAGTCCTGTAACACAAAAAAGTAGAATTAAGATGTTTGGCGTAACTGCAGATTTCTTTATATTACCAAATATAACAACATTCGACGGCATAATTGGGCTCGATTTGCTCAATCAGGTAAACGCCCAAATAGACCTCAGTACGGGTACAATAAAGCACAATTCTGGAACTGAGAAGCTCTTGTTCCATGAATGTAAAAATGTAAACTTTATCGACATAAAAAGTGAAGAAATTCCATCTTCAGTTCGTGAGCAATTTTGTGAAATTATCAAAAGTAGAAATAAGGCGTTTGCTGACCCTAACGAGTCACTACCCTTCAACACTAATATAATTGGTACAATCAGAACAAAAACCGATGAATCGGTTTACTCGAGACTTTACCCATATCCTATGGATGTAGCCGACTTTGTCAACAAAGCAGTGGCTGAACTTCTCTTCAATGGTATCATTCGACCCTCAAGGTCCCCTTACAATAACCCAATTTGGGTCGTTGATAAGAAGGGATTAGATCAAACGGGAAATAAGAAGAAACGTCCTGTGATTGATTTCAGGAAACTGAATGAGGTCACAGTCGAAGATAAATACCCTATGCCAAACGCAATGGTAATCTTGTCAAACTTAAGAGGTGCACAATATTTTACCACCCTCGACCTTAAGTCTGGGTTTCACCAGATCGAGTTAGTAGAAAGAGACAGGGAGAAAACCGCTTTCTCCGTTAACAATGGTAAATATGAGTTCTGTCGTTTACCTTTTGGGCTAAGAAACGCCCCAAGCATCTTCCAGAGAGCAATCGACGATGTCCTCAGGGAGCAAATTGGCAAAACCTGCCACGTTTACGTTGACGACGTAATTGTCTATTCAAAAATGGCAGAAGACCATTTGAAAGATATCGAATGGGTGTTGCGGAGTCTCTATGAGGCAAATATGAGAATATACCCCGAAAAATCGGAATTCTTCAAGACCGAGGTAGAATACCTAGGATTTGTTGGCTCAAGGGAGGTGTGAAAACAAGCCCCGATAAAGTCAATGGTATTAAATGTTATGAGCAGCCAACCACTCTTCGAGGACTACGTTCCTTTCTTGGATTGGCTAGCTACTACCGATGTTTCATTAAAGATTTTGCCAGCCTTGCAAAACCTCTGACTGATATGCTAAAGGGAGAAAATGGCAAAGTAAGTACCACACAGTCCAAAAAAATTAAAACTCAACTAGCACCAGAAGGTATATATGCATTTAATAAACTTAGAGAAATTCTACCATCAGAAGATGTCACGTTAGCATATCCCGACTTCACTAAACCATTTGACTTAACAACCGATGCATCCTCAAGGGGTTTGGGGGCCGTCCTTTCACAAGAGAAAAAACCCATTACCATGATCTCAAGAACACTTAGAGATAGAGAAGAGCATTTGGCAACAAATGAAAGAGAACTCTTGGCAATCGTATGGGCTCTTAACACTTTGAGGAACTTCCTGTACGGTGTTAATCAGTTGAATATCTACACTGACCACCAGCCTCTGACGTTTGCAGTTTCTGATAAAAACCTGAACGCAAAAATCAAACGATGGAAGTCTCTAATAGAAAGCTTCAACGCAAAAATTTTCTAGAAACCAGGAAAGGAAAACCATGTCGCTGACGCGTTGTCCAGACAGCATATGAATATGGTAGGAATTGAAATGGAGGCAAGCTCCGACTGCGCCACCATGCACAGTGAGGAGTCACTGACCTACACTATAGAGACGGTGGATAAGCCCGTAAATTGCTATAGAAACCAGATAATTCTTTAAGAAAGCGAAAGCCAGTCAAACCAGACTTTTATAATATTTGGTTCAAAAAGCAGACATGTAATTTCATTTTGCGACGTAGAATCATTACTAAAAACGCTGCAAGAGTCATTAATGATGGCGTAGTTAACGCAATACCTTGCAGCCTACCAGTGTTGGCAAAAATTCAACACCGACTGGTAGAACTTCACCCCAACGTAAGATTCCGTCATACCGAAAAGATGGTTACGGACATCTTCAGCGAAAGTGATCAACAAGAAATTATATTTGCTGAACACAACAGAGCTTATAGGGCAGCGCAAGAAAATGTAAAGCAGATCTTGGCTGACTATTTTTTCCCGAAGATGAATAAAAAGGCAAGGGAAGTAGTAGCAAATTGCCGAATATGTTCAAAGTCTAAATACATTAGACGTCCAAAGAAGCATGTTATTGCGGCAACACCGGTTCCATGTCATCCTGGTGAAATATTACACGTCAATATTTTCTCCACAGACCAGAAATATTTTCTAACTTGCGTCGATAAGTTTTCTAAATTTGCTATAGTGCAGAAAATCGCGTCTAGAACCATCATAGACGTAAAACCACCTATACTACAGCTAATAAACATTTTTCCAAACGTTAAAACAATATACTGTGACAACGAAAAGTCATTTAACTCAAATGCTATAAAATCAACTTTGCTAAATTACAACAATGTGGAAATCCCCAACGCCCCTCCACTGCATAGCACCTCAAACGGGCAAGTGGAGCGTTTTCACAGTACCTTAACTGAAATAGCTAGGTGTCTAAAACTAGAAAGAAATCTCGATGACACTGGTGACTTGATTTTGCTTGCCACCATAGAATATAATAATCAATAACCCACGAAAAACCAATAGACATCCTTCATCCCAGCTCAGCTAACATTATGGAACTAGTTCGAAATCGTATCGAAAAAGCACAGGCCAGAGATCGCGAATACCATAATAAGGGTCGTCAGAATGTGACGTATAACGTTGGCGACAAGGTCCTAGTGAAAGTTAATCGAAGGCTAGGCAATAAACTCTCAACACTATTTACAGAAAAAGTAGTCGAACAGGACCTAGGCACCACCGTTCTTATGAAGGGGAGGAGGGTCCACAAAGACAACCTTCGTCCACCTTAATTAATCACATTATTACTTTAAGTCTTGTATTTTAAATTACAGAATAATATCGACATTCCTATTGACGACCACTTTAACACAAAAGCTAACTGACTACACCAACTCCAACTACATCCCAATTTTGGACGGAAACGCAATAGTATGGGAACATTACAGTTATTTGACGCGCTTTACCAACTTGACACTATATGCAACATTGAACGACGAGACGGCAGGATTTATGGACCTTTTCCCATTGACACACATGATGAAAATAGTAGAAGCAGACATAAAATACATCGAGACTTTATTCGAACCGTTGACATTCACCATCGACAGGAACCAAGCTTAAACCTTTTAGGTACTGCATTAAAGTCGTCGCCGGCACCCCTAACTTTGATGATTTCCAAAGACTACAACTAAGACAGGATACAACGGGATATGCTCATTGACTCTAATAACAGACAGTACAAAATTAATACGCATTTTCAGCAAAAAATCTTGGAAATCACGCAAACAATAAACACAATTATAACTCAACAAGAAAGGAAGCAATAGACACAGGTCATCTTTACGAAGCAATACTTGCAAAAAATAGAGTAATAATCCTCGAACTGCAATCAATCACAATCTCAGTAGCCCTAGCTAAGTTGAACCTAGTGAACCCAATAATATTAGATAAAAGTGATATCAATAATATTATCAATGAGCACTCGACTAACATAACTATAATAGAAATAATAGGAATGTCTATTAAAGCATTAAGGCTTTACAAAATAAGAATAATTTGTACTTTGTAGTTAAGTATCCCTCAATCAAATCCCTCAAATTGTTTGTAAAAATATAGTTTATTCGCCGTGCCTCACGAAGGACGAGTCCTAAACTTTGGGGATACTAATACCGTCGCTCAGTGCGGAAACGAAGCGTACGCTGTTAAATGTGAAAAATCAACTTTTGCAATTTTTTGCAAGAAGCAAACAACCCCTACTTGTTGTCAGCAACTATTCACGGGCGCTGTAGCAAATTGTTCAACTACTACCAATCATGATAAGGGCATCAAAGAAATCGATGACGGCATTGTCATTATCAACAATGCCACAGCCACGATAGAGGTTGAAAAAGGAGATAGCAGAACCGTCAGCGGTACTTACCTTTTGACTTTCGATCAGTCAGTAAAGGTAAATGGGACCGAGTATCACAATCGAAATCATACTCCTACTCGTACTCCTGGCACTCCAACGGCTCAAAGAGTCAATCTTTTAGGACAAAATGCGGAAAATATCAACCATATTGGCGCCCTTCGAGGAGAAGTCAACTCAACAACATTGCTTTTTATAGTAACGATAGCATCAATCTTTATCCTAGTAATCTTGCGACTTGCTCTAAGCAAATATAAAAAACACACCGCGAAAAAGGCAATGAATGTCTTAGTAAGAGAGGTCACCGAGAGAATCGTGGACGATTCCCACTTAGGAAGGGAGGAGTTAACTCGAAACAAACCACCAAAATACCAAGTCAGCATTGTCTGCCTAACATCCGTTTCAGGCAATGCTGAACATTAACACCACCCCAATCCATGACCAACGGCCCGAGTTATGATCCAACGACAAGCAACAACAAACGATACTCACAAGCTACCGTAGCCGTGGGATCCGCTGGCGCAGCACAAATATAGCGCAAACAAGCAACGACTCACACTACACGCAAGTCGGCATAATCGTGGGATTCGCTGGCGCAGCACAAATATAGCGCAAACAAGCGACGACTTACAGTACACGCAAGTCGGCGTAATCGTGGGATTCGCTGACACTGCATCTGACAAAACATAGCAACGACAGCGACAACGGCAGCGGCAGTGAGGACGGCTTAGGCTTAGACTTAAGAGTGAGAATGTTTTAGAGTTCAGTACTGATTGAGCCTGAATAAAGCGCACTAGTGCCTAAAAATAATTTATACAGTTCACTAAATGTCAAGTAGAATGGTGAGCAACAAAATTGTAATATGAAGTTTGCTTATAAAAATGAAAAAGTCATTGCCTATCGAAGAAAAACTCATAAATTAGAAGATACGTAAAAATACTATAAATATACAAAACATAAATATTCCAAATGTTAATGCACCCACGCAGCAACCTATAAGATAATATCAAGTGTGTGTACGCACATATGCGTATAAGTGTCAGAGAGCTGCAACGAGTATGATAAAAACAATTAGTCGTGCCAAAAACACAATCAAATCAATTCAGTTCAGCGTAGACAACATTGTTTATCAATTCGAGTAGACGCCAGTGTCAACTGATCTGATGCAACACGAAAAATCTGTTCTTCGGCAATCACGATCGAGTAAACGGTATGGCTGGCTTCGGTTTTAATCGTATCATGACAGTTCATAGCGCTGTGAGGATTGTTTGAATTGATGTGAAACTTTGGGCAAACTATAAGTAAATCAACGAGTAAATCTTTGGGTAAATCTGTAAGTACAGCAAATAACAACAATTTTCTGCTGGACTGATTTGAATCATGTGTGGCAAAAAATGTATCAGCTTTGAAAATGTGCGCATGTTACAAATTTTCGATGCGTAAACAATGGAAATTCCATCGAGTACGTGCATACATATATACATACATTTCTTACTTGATGGAATGATGATATACAAACCGAACGTTGTCGGTCATTTCAATTATTGAAGCATGAGTTTGGATCACTTTGGGTATTTTCAGCTGATGTGAACGTTCATAAACAAATCAGGTATAAGCTGACCGCTAGTGATTCAAAGTTGTTCTCTATCGCTGATTTGAAAACAAACGGTGCGCTTCGTGTATATGAACCGAACTGACAGAATCAGACAGAGTGACGGATCAGTGCTTAAGTATAAACAAAAATTTATTACTCGTTGAAGTTCTCTGATAAGTGCGTTAAATGCACTAATGTTAAGAGTTGTAAAATATCAATGCGTTGGCATATGAAGCATGCAATAAAAATAGAACACATATTTACACATATATACCTAAGCATACAAGCATACACATGTATATATACATACATTGTTAAGAGATTAGAATTAAGAAATGTATTAACGAAAGAAATTTTAATAAAAAAGATCAGAATCAAACGTGAACTCTTAGAGTGCAGTACAAACAAAGTGTTTTTCTATACATTTTTATCTTTCGATCCTATCAATATCATCGGCATACACCAGCAGTTGAACACTCTTATAGAAGGTGGTACCTTCTTTATTTAGTTCTGCAGCTTGAACTATTTTCTCCAGAAGCAGGTTGAAAAAGTCGCACGATAGGGAATCGCCTTGTCTGAAACCTCGTTTGGTATCGAACGGCTCGGAGAGGTCCTTCACGATTCTGACGGAGCTTTTGGTGTTGGTCAACGTCAGCTTACACAGCCGTATTAGTTTTGCGGGGATACCAAATTCAGATATCGCTCCTTTTCGCGCTGTCGAAAGCGGCTTTGAAATCGACGAAGAGGTGGTGTGTGTCGATGCTACTTTCACGGGTATTTTCCAAGATTTGGCGCATGGTGAAAATCTGGTCGGTTGTTGATTTGCCAGGTCTAAAGCCACACTGATAAAGTCCAATTAGTTTGTTGACGGTGGGCTTTAATCTTTCACACAATACGCTCGATAGAACCTTATATGCTATATTGAGGAGGCTAATCCCACGGTAGTTGGCGTAGATTGTGGGGTTTCCCTTTTTATGGATTGGGCATAGCAAACTTAAATTCCAATCGTTGCGCATGCTTTCGTCCGACCTTATTACAAAGAAGCTGATGCATGCTTCTTATCAGTTCTTCGCCGCTGTGTTTGAATAGCTCGGCCGGCAATCCGTCGGCTCCTGCCGCTTTGTTGTTCTTCAGGCGGGCAATTGCTATTCGAACTTCCTCATGGTCGGTCTGCTCCATCGTCATCGATTGGGGAATCGGGTTCGCCTTTTAGCAGGCTGGATAAGTGTTCTCTCCATAATTTAGGTATGCTTTGGGCATCGGTAACTAGATCACCTTTGGGGGTTATACTAGAGTATGCTCCGGTCTTGAAACCTTCTGTAAGCCGCCGCATTTTTTCGTAGAATTTTCGAGCATTACCCCTGTAGGCCAGCTTATCAAGCTCTTCGTACTCACACATTTCGGCCTCTTCAACTCTCGGTATCTATCCCATCCCGCACGTGTTGTGGTCGCTGCGACACGGCACTCCTCGTCGTACCAGCTGTTCTTTTGCACTTTCCGAAAACCAATGGTTTCGGTAAGGAGTTGAAATGCCGTCCGACAGTTCCCTTATACCGAGTTCTTGACGAGTGCTCTCAGAGAGCAGGAGTGCAAGCAGAGTAGAAAATTGTTCGGCTATCTGTTGTGATTGCAGCTTCTCGACGTCGAACCTTCCTTGTGTTTGTTGGCGTGAGTTTTTTGCTGCACAGAGGCAGGTGCGAATCTTGGCTGCAACAAGGTAATGGTCCGACTCGATGTTAAGACCTCGGAGCGGAGCGGTGGCGGGGGCAGCTCTCACAGGTGCACTCCAAGCACTCATAAAAGGCATCTTTGATCACATCGTCCTTCTCTTCCGTCGGGGCGTGGGCGCAAATCAGCGATATGTTGAAGAACCTCGCTTTGATGCGGATTGTGGCTAGACGTTCATTCACCGGAGTGAATGATAATACTCGGCGACGGAGTCTCTCTCCCACCACGAATCCCACACCAAACTTACGCTCCTTTATATGGCCACTGTAATACATGCCACAAGGACCTACTCGTCTTTGTCCTTGTCCCGTCCATCGCATTTCTTGGACGGCGGTGATGTCAGCCTTTATTTTTACGAGGACATCAAACAGCTGGGCAGCGGCACCTTCCCAATTAAGGGACCGGACATTCCAGGCATGCACCTCCATTCGTAGTCCTTATTTCGTTTGCCATGGTCGTCATCACAAGAGGAGTCTCCCATCCGAGGCTGTTGTTGCTTTTTCATTGGAGTGTTCTTTTTACCCAGCGCACAACGCTACGCAGGGGTTGTTTCGCCTTCTCACTTTATCTCGCCTTCAAACGGATGTTCTTAGGCTACCCAGAGGATACTTGGTTAAAGACCGGAAGTCGTGAGCTGCTTGAGTCATATGTAAAAGAATTAGTTCTGGCCACTCCCAAGTAAATGGCGAGAACTTTCCTCACTTGCGTGAACTTCTTTACATAACTCCATCCAGAAGAATACATTGCGAAGAATTAATACGAGCATGTAATGCAAACAATGGAAAATTCTATTCAGGATTTAAAAATTCAAAGTTCTGCCGGAGGTCTTTCAGCAGTAAGCAGCAAGTGACAAATGGGATCTATGCCACAAGCTAGTAAGGTCGAGATACCCAAAGCCACTTCTAGCGGTGAAAGAAAATATTAACGTCAAGCAAAAAAGCTCAAAAATACAATTGATGAAATTCCAGAAAATGCATTGGATTCTTTCGAGCAAATGAGAGAATTCAAAATCAAGCTTGAAATACAATTTGAAAATGTAGAAGAAGAATATTTTAAAGCTCGGAATATCAAATTACAAGAAATAATTCTGAAGGCTGTATCGAGGAATAAATAGAGGAAGAATATTGTTGCGTCAAGCGACAAAATATATATTTAAACCTAAAACTAAAATGAAGTAAATTGAATTAGAAAAAATTATAAAATATTGAATTATATTATTGTATACTTACCCTAATAATGTTAAATATACTTACCTTAATCTATTACCATAAGTTAACGAAATGAATTATACTTACCTCCCTTTTTGTACATACATACTAACATTCCAACTGTTTTTTCCCGTTAGCCTTAAGATTTAGGCTAAGTCATCTAGTTGCTAAAATAAAGAAATGAATTGTTATTAGACCGCTATAGAATCCGCACGCGTTTCTATTTTCTCGCCGTCGCAATTTTCGGAGCACTCAAACATTCCACGTAGGTACAGGCAATTGGTATATTTCCGCGAAGTGAAATATTTAAAATAATTATATAAACACGCATCCCAAAAATTTTTATTCTCAAAAACGCTTGAGAAATTTCATGGCGCCCGAGCAGGGACAAATGCGTGTTTAAAAAATAATAATAAAAAAAAGTTAACTCAAGATTTACACTCAGTGAAATAATAATAGTGCAAAAATTCTTTTCGAAACCAATTGCCAATTGTACCCTTTTCGGTGTTCGGTTTGCGGAATTCGGTATTCACGGTTGTGAAGGTGAAAAAACAACAAATTCTAAAACAAAAAAACAGCAAAAAAAATTGTAAAACGGATAAAAAACCCAAATATATGTACACATAAATACAAGTACATATCGATATATAAAGTGCGTGCAGTGAAACCTGAAAAAAAGAATAAATACATATATATATATACGAATTGTGGACCAGTGAAAATCTGTAAAAAATAATATACATATTTACATACGTACATACAGTGTAAGTGCAGTGCTGAAATACTTACCCGTATACTTACCTCAGTGTAAAAAATCAAAAAAAAGAGGAAAAGGGAAGTATTGTGGAGGGTGTGCGTATACGTATACAAAGCGTAAAGCGAGAAATTCACCAAAGAAAGAAAAAACATAAAGGGTGGTCGCTGTACTAACCAGTGCGAAAAGTGATCTATTGTGCGGTACAGTGGTGGGCACAAATAAAGCCACAAAACGTTTTTGGCCTACTCAAAAAAAAATTAAGTTACAGTTTCAAAAAAAAGAAAAAAATCCCGTTCGCTTAAAGTGCCGCAAGATTGAACAACCGGTAGAATCCAAAGTGCCGGTAGAATAGACAACCCGTTTTCACCGCTACCCGTTGAAATCATCGCATCGCTGCCGCCATCGCTGTTGATATTCAGCCGCTGCTGTCATCACTCCGCTGCTGCCATCACGTCGTTGCTGCCATCTTGTCGCTGCTGTCATTCCGTCGCTGCTGCTGTCGTCGCTCCGTTGCTGCCATCACGTCGTTGCTGCCATCTTGTCGCTGCTGTCATCCCGTCGCTGCTGCTGTCGTCGCTCCGTTGCTGCCATCACGTCGTTGCAGCCATCTTGTCGCTGCTGCCATTCGGTCGCTGCTGCTGTCGTCGCTCCGCTGCTGCCATCCCAATCTGCTATTGTCAACATCCTATCCGCTGCTACTTAAGTCATCGTGGGAATGAGCTGCCGCTGTATCCTGTGCCAGAGGGACGTAAGCGCCGGCAAACAGCCGACGCACCAGGTAACGAGTGCGAATTATTGAAAGTGGTGCAAACAAAAAACAATAATAATAAAACTGCAAACGCACACTTTCAGTTTTTGGCTCTCCCTTTTCACATTACACGCCTATTTACACATATATATATATATATCGTTTTCTACATATATTATACATATACGTATTATATACTATACATATATTGAAGTGAATGTGAAGGGATTTTGGGATTGCGGATTTGCCTGCATTAAGGTGCGACCTTTTTGTAAATCGCATAATTTTAAAATTTTAATTCGGTCAGTTTTTTCGCATATTATCTCGTGTTTTCGCAAATTTAATTCTTGGACAATATTTTTTCGCGTTAAATTTTCGACTGTGCTAGTGCTCATTTTGCATAACTCATCGGTTTGGCTTTCATATACTTGGGAATCGATATTATTTTTTTTTCGTTTTCGTAACCGATTCCAAATATATTTGTTGCCAACATTTATTGCTATTGGTTTGGCTTTCGTATATTTAAGAATCGATATATATATTTTTTCGTTTTCGTTACCGATTCTTAGTATATCTGTTGCCAACCCTTGCAGTTTTTTTTTTTTCGGAAATTTAATTTCAACACGCAAAATGAGCAAGCCAAAGCCAACTATCGCCAACCTTTCTCCAAGTAAGGAGCTAATCGACTTAAAGTCATTAAAGCGTCAAAGGACGGTGGCAAAAAATAGTATTTTGCGAATAAAGACGGGCCTTTTAGAAAAAACCATGTCGTTAGATCCAACTGAATTGGAATGTCGGCTCGACATATTAAATTCACATAGCGAAAAGTTAATGAAATGCCAATCTAAAATTGAAGAGATTGATGAAGACGACATGGCCCGAGGGGAGTTGTTGAAACGAAATCAATAATTAAAAATACTTTAGCCAAAAATCGAACGTCAATTGCCGAAACATCTTTCGTAGCTTCTCACAGCTCAAGGCTCCCTAAAATGAATTTGCCGAAATTCAAGGGAGAATATTCAGAATTTAAAAATTTTATGAGTTTGTTTGAGAGCTTGGTTCATAATGACCCAAATATTCCAGATATAGAAAAATTTAACCATTTGGTAAATTGTCTATCTGGAGAGGCTCTGGGAACAGTTAAAGCGTTTCAGATGTCGGATGAAAATTATCCGAAAGCGTTGGCAAGTCTCAAAAAAGTTTACGATAATAAGTGCTTGATATTTTTCAATACAATATCTAAACTTTTTGAGCTGCCAACCATCCCAAAGCCATCCGCGCCTTCATTGCGATCAATGATTGATGAAGTGTCTGCTGTTTATGACTCTTTGCTATCTCTGGGCGATGAGAAGCAAATAACAAACGCCATTATAATACATATAGTTATGACAAAGGTTGACTCTGCCACCCGATCCAAGTGGGAAGAGCAACTCGACTACGATCACTTACCATTGTGGAAGGATTGCGAAGCAACTTTGAATAGAAGGTTTCAGCAGTTAGCAGCGGAAGGAGCATCCTGTTCGAGGACGAAATCCGGATCCACAACCAGCATGAGCCACATGAAGCAGCAACACATGGACAGGACGAAATCTGCTTTAGTTGCTGCAGATGCAAAGCAGCCGACTTGTCAAAAATGCAAGTCAAAGGAGCACCATTTAACTGCCTGCCCCACGTTCAAGGCGTTTCCTGTACAGCAGAGGTTCGAGTTTGTGAAATCGGTGCCCTTATGCATAAATTGCTTGCGTAAGGGGCATACTGTGTCCAAGTGTAGAGCGGATCGATGTCGTGTACGCAGTCGATCGCATCACACATTGTTACACCAGTACCCGATTTCCTTCCCCGCTGCACCTCATCCGCAACCATCAACCACACATGCCATGCACACAGCGAGTATGCCGGATCGGGTAATGTTGGCGACAGCTGTTATTCAAGTGAGGACCAGTTATGGTGAATACCTGCCTGCGAGAGCGTTACTGGACTCAGGCTCCCAAGTCAACTTTATGACGGAGGACTTGGCACAAAAGTTGCGGATTCGTCGCCAACACAAAACGTTAAACATAATAGGAATTGGAAATTCCAACACGAAAGTGGGGACAAAACTAAGCGCGTTTGTTAAGTCGCGGGTAAATAATTACGAATTTTCGGCGGAATTCTGGATAATGCGTTGCATTTCGGCTAATCATCCAGACCATAACATAAATGTTAATGGCTGGAAAATTCCGCACAATATTAAATTGGCGGATCCAGAATTCCATAAATCAAAAAAGATTGATATCTTATTGGGTGCAGAAACCTTTTTCGATTTGTTAGCGGTTGGCCAAATTAAAAGTGGCCCTAATCAACCAACGCTACAGAAAACCCTTCTAGGGTGGATTGTGTCTGGCAAATATGCCAGATATCTAAGTCCTCCTCCTTCTGCAACTAGCACATTATGCCAATCTGAAGATGACTTAACGTCAATTAATTCGGTGGTCCAAAAGTTCTGGGCGTTGGAAGAATTACCTTCAGAAACAAATGGCATCAAATTCACACAAGAGCAAAAAGAGTGTGAAAAATTTTTCGTGAAAACAACTCAAGTATTGCCTTCAGGACGGCTTCAAGTCAGAATGCCATTTAAAGCTGACCGTAAGTTACTCGGTCACTCCTATGAAACCGCAGTTCGGCGGTTTCAGGCCCTGGAGAGAAGAACACTGAAAGATCCAGAACTTCGTAAAATGTATCTGGACTTTATGAATGAATACAGAGCGCTGGGTCACATGAGCCCAACAAACAATAAGATCCCGAGTGAGCCACACTATTTCATTCCGCATCAATGCGTTTTAAGACCCGAAAGCACAACAACCAAATTACGTGTTGTTTTTGATGCTTCGAGTCGTACTTCATCTCAAATTTCATTAAATGAACTTTTGATGGTAGGCCCAACCATCCAAGAAGAATTGTACTCAACTCTTCTTCGTTTTCGTCTACACAAGTACGCTTTAACGGCAGACATTACTAAAATGTACCGCCAAATAATGGTGCACGAAGAAGACAGAAATTGTCAGCTTATTGTGTGGAGAGAGCATCATTCTGAGCAAATTCAAATTTTTCGTCTTAACACCGTCACATACGGCACTGCGCCTGCTCCATTTCTCGCAACACGGTGTTTACAAATGCTCAGCGATGCTAATACAACTAAATACCCACTCGGTTCATTGGCCATTAAAAGAGACTTTTATGTCGATGACTTATTGACAGGATCTGAAAATTTTGAGTCTCTAGATCTTATAAGAAGTGAAGTAATTAAAACATTAAACTCGGCAGGATTCACTTTAACAAAGTGGTTTTCGAACCACCCTAAATTTTTCGACAGTGATTGCACTGAAAAGTCATTAAGTTTCAATGACAAAAATTCAACTAAAGCACTAGGAATCCACTGGTTGCCGAAAGAGGATATGTTTCAATTTATTTTGGATGCCAACTTTAATGATCTGCGAGCCACTAAACGGAACATATTGTCAGTCTCCGTTCGCCCTTTCGATCCTCTTGGATTATTAGCCCCATTAGTTACCAAAGCAAAAATCTTATTGCAAGAGCTTTGGATTCAAAAACTAGATTGGGATGAGTCGATTCCATTGCGCCTCGACACTAGCTGGCAGAATTTCAAAGCCAACCTACTGCAGCTCTCGTAAATTAGCATTCCTCGGTATGTAAACCTAGAGTCGACTGCTACATGCCAAGTCCATGGCTTCTCCGACGCTTCAATAAGAGCGTACGGATGCTGCATATACATACGAAGCCAATCTGCTAGTGGTGTCAAATGAATGCTGCTTACTGCAAAGTCTAGAGTGGATCCGCTGAAGACCAAGTCTCTTCCGCGTCTCGAGCTCTCGGCAGCACATCTTCTTGCCAAATTATGGTCACGAGTTGCACCAATGTTGAGTCGACGATTCGAGAAAATTATATTTTGGACAGACTCTGAAATTGTATTGCACTGGGTAAAAACGCATCCATCTTCATTACAAACCTTTGTCGCAAATAGAGTGTCCGAAATCCAAGAATTGACTGACAATGTACAGTGGCGACATGTACCAACGAAACAAAATCCTGCGGATCAAGTGTCTCGGGGTTGTAACGTGGACGAATTGCATAATTCTATATGGTTTGGCGGTCCACAGTTCCTCCTAGAAGACCCCGCTTTATGGCCAATTAACGCTCACTTCCAGCTCTCCCCAGAAAGCGAAGCCTTAGAGAAGAAGAAAAACGCTGTCACATTTTCTGCAAATGTGAAAGATAACACTATAATGGAGCTGATTGAGAAATTCTCTTCTCATCAAAAGTTGCTTCGCGTGGTCGCGTACTTATTACGCTGGATCAGACGACCAAAGATGCCTACTGTGGGAAGAGCTCTGACTGCAGATGAATTAAACTTGAGTTTTTTGAAAATTGTCCAGGTGATTCAACATTCTGAGTTTGCGAGCTAAATCCAACAACTGACTAAAGGCACGACGCTACCCGCTAACTTGCAAAAACTCAACCCGTTCTTGCATGAGTACTCGGATACGTCGCTTTCCTTTAAATTAATCCGAGTAGGAGGTCGCCTATTAAATGCACCTCTCCCATACGATGCCAAATTCCCATTATTACTGAATAAGAATTCGCATTTCGTTATCACTTATTTACGGTTCCTGCACTTTCGAAATCACCACGCTGGGGCAAAAGCGTTGGTTGCGCTTCTTCGAGAACGCATATGGCTAATTAATGCCAGAGAAGCTTGCAGTAGAACCGTAAGAAATTGTACACATTGCTTTCATTACAAGCCGAAGTTGCAAACCCAAATAATGGGAAATTTGCCAGTTGAAAGACTTCGAGCGTTACGACCCTTTCTGATATGTGGCGTAGATTTTTGTGGTCCCATATATACAACGTTAAAAATACGTGGTCGACCACCCGTAAAGACTTATAAAGCAGTTTTCGTTTGCTTCACTTCAAAAGCAGTACATTTAGAACTAGTCTCGGACCTGTCTACTAATTCTTTTATTTTCGCCCTCAAAAGGTTCATTGGTCGCCGGGGGATGCCACAGAAAGTATTCAGCGACAACGCAACCAACTTTGTCGGCGCCGACCGCAAGCTGCGCGAGCTGAAGGAAGCCTTTCTAGCGCAAGCTCCAGAGCTAATGGGATTCGCAGCCGAAGAAGGATTCAGCTTCGGCTTTATATCACCCAGGGCGCCGCACTTCGGCGGATTATGGGAGGCGGCGGTGAAGTCCGCCAAGCATCTGGTCGTTCGCGCACTCGGCAACGCTCTACTAACGACGGAAGAGCTCTCAACGCTATTGGCCGAAGTGGAGGCCATCCTCAACTCTCGCCCCCTAGTACCTCTGAGCCAAGATCCCAACGACGGCGAGGCGTTAACACCAGCGCATCTATTAATAGGATGCTCTCTGCGGGCATTACCCCCAGAGAAGGTGCCAGTGGACCCAGTTCGTTGTTGCGAGAGATGGCAACTTGTTTGCTGTCTCAAGCAACAGTTCTGGCGACAGTGGTCCAAAGTATACCTGACGGGCCTTCAGGAGCGCAGCAAGTGGCTGCACCCCAAACGCAATATACAGCTCAACGACCTCGTTCTCGTCCACGAGGACAACGTGCCGCCGCAGCAGTGGGTACTAGGGCGCGTCGTCGCAACCGTCGAAGGGGAAGGCGGCAAGGTGCGAGTCGCAGAAGTAGCAACCAAGACGGGCACGATTAAGCGCCCCATTCACAAACTGGCCGTCCTTCCACTGGATATTGAAGGAATCTGATCCTGTCAAGGTGGCCGGTGTTGCGTCAAGCGACAAAATATATATTTAAACCTAAAACTAAAATTAAGTAAATTGAATTAGAAAAAATTATAAAATATTGAATTATATTATTGTATACTTACCCTAATAATGTTATATATACTTACCTTAATCTATTACCATAAGTTAACGAAATGAATTATACTTACCTCCCTTTTTGTACATACATACTAACATTCCAACTGTTTTTCCGTTAGCCTTAAGATTTAGGCTAAGTCATCTAGTTGCTAAAATAAAGAAATGAATTGTTATTAGACCGCTATAGAATCCGCACGCGTTTCTATTTTCTCGCCGTCGCAATTTTCGGAGCACTCAAACATTCCACGTAGGTACAGGCAATTGGTATATTTCCGCGAAGTGAAATATTTAAAATAATTATATAAACACGCATCCCAAAAATTTTTATTCTCAAAAACGCTTGAGAAATTTCAAATATAAAATTATCACCGCAGGAATAACGGAGAAATTAAATTAGTATAATACAACGCAAACAATGTGTTCTAATATAAAACCGCAGGGAATTGAAATTCCGATGTTTTATGGCTAAATGAAATAATGGTCGTCATTCCGCAACCTTTTCAACCTTTGGTGCATGATTCGAAGAACTTTACTGAAGTGGAAAAGGTGTTCCGATTGAAGACATCATTAGGTGGAGAAGCTAGTAGATTAATTCAACATCTACAAGTAACAGAAACGAATTATGCTACACCAGAACGAAAACGTTGAAACCATCGTTGTGCGGTGGAAATGGAAACTGTATCGGGTCCATACACTTCACAAATTTTATTGGCGGCTTGAGATGCATTTTTGCCTTTATCGTAGTAGTACTGTAAAATATGCCGTATTTTCTCTTTATTTTGCTCCATGTTTGCGACGCTATAACTCATGAACGACTTAAAAGAGACGACAATCAATCAAACACGTGTTAGCGCGATTTATGGATTAAAAGAAGGTTGTTTATTATTCTGTAGCAAAAATCAGACTGGCTCTCCCATCCGATCAGCAACTCGAGTCTGCCCCAATGTGTGGGTGTACCACACATTCCAAAAGACTCAAAATATGCTGAGTCTGCTGCTTTGGTCACGTACTGGCTGATCATGCGATGTGGTGCACAACTGTTTGCCGTCAGACGTAACCTGAGATGTAACTCGCGTGAAATGAGTTTTCCAAAAAGGTGTATCATGACCCGATGCGACGAATAAAACTAGAGCTACGCGCTTTCAGCGCCAACTAGCAAAAATAGGGCAAGACTTTTTTGACTAGTATATATTTTCCCGTAGTTCCTAGGCGGAACATAGGGCCTCACTCGGATGGTAATTCGAAAACTGTGCAAAGAAAGTCTACGTTTATACAAACAAAACGTAAAAAAATAGTAGGGAGATACAAAGCCTATATGATGTCTTTCGTTTTCTAGAGCTACAATATCAAGCTCTTGAAGCAATACGAGACAGAAAACCAGCTAAGTGGAATAATCAAAGGCAGCCACAGCAAACACCTACATTCTATATGGCTTCACAAAAAAATTGTGGATACTGCAAAGCTCCTGGGCATCAAATTTACGAATTCGGAAAGTTCCAGACATTGACTACGATGAATCGAAGAAGATTCATAACAAACAATAAGTTATGCTACATTTGCATTGATCACGTATATAAAGGCAATTGTAGTAATAAGAAAAAGTGCAATAAGTGTGAAGGAAATCAACATAATTTATTGCATTACAATGAATTCCGAAAAGGAAAAGGAGGAAGAAAATAGCACAAAAACATTTACCACAATGTTGACGGAGCATTCGGAAGCAGCGGAAGCTCTAATCGATCAAGGGTCCCAAAAGACTACTATTTCCGAAGAAGCAGCTCAAATACTTCTTTTACCAAAAAGAAGAGAAGTAACTAAACTATATAACTAAGGAAAAGGAAATACCAAAGTGGGAGTGTCCAAATTCAAAATCAGCACTTAAATCAAGCCAAGATTCCTAAGCAACGAAGCATACAATGTCGAAGCACTAGTTTTGCCGAAATTAGCTTAACCAGAAAAATCGTTTAAATGGGGATGTAGAACAATGGAAAAACTATACTTTAGCTGATCCCAATTTCAATAAATTATATCGAATCGATGTTGTCATTGGAAGTGATATATATGCTGACATACTAGAAGAAGGCATATTTAAAAAAGATCGAATACTAGGTCAAGATTCCTAAGCAACGAAGCATACAGTGTTGAAGGACTAGTTTTGCCGAAATTAGCTAGTGTTCAACCAGACAAATCGTTTAAATTGGATGTAGAACAATTGAAAAACTACACTTTAGCTGATCCCTATTTCAATAAATCGGATAGAAACGATGTCGTCATTGAAAGGGACATATACTACTGAGATTAAAATGAAAGGTTAATTTTTAATTTATACTTCGCTTGTTTTTCGAATCGGTAATTTTTTGTTTTTCTGTAAGTTGACAGTACCGTTAATGAGATCTATGCTAAATTTCACGTAAAAATATTCATTAGTATTTGAGATACGCATCGTTTTGTGAGGCTCTAAAAGTGAATTCTTCGATTTTTACCATGTCTGAATTTATTGAGCAAAGAAGTGCGATAATGCACCATCCACAGCCACCGCATTCGCACGTATATAAATATTATTAGAAGCTATATCTATATATATAAAAGAAAGTTGATGTTAGTTACACCATTTATAACTCAAGAACGGCTGAACAGATTTGGCTGAAAATTGGTGGAGAGGTAGCTTAGAACCAGGGTAAGGACATAGGATACCTTTTATCTCTTTATGTCAAAATTTAATACAACTCATAAATACAATAATTATATTTCAAATCATAAGCATGTGTTCAAAATTCATGTTTGTAGGAATATTTCATTTCTTCAAAAAAAAAAAAAAAAATAAAATAAATAAATAATAAAAACAACCTCATATATTATATATATATATATAAGAAAGTTGTTGTTAGTTACACCATTTATAACTCAAGAACGGCTGAACCGATTTGGCTGAAAACATAATAATTTCAAAATTCATGATTGTAGGAATCCTTTGAATATATGCGTACCATTTTAAACAGATTCTTCTTCAAAAATAATACAATTGCTAAGTATTTGGAATAGTAGAAAAGAAACCAAATATGTACCAAATATACCACGTGCATCCCAAAATACTGATGTCATAACCTTTCCAGCCGCCTTTTTCGTCTTTCCACGCCTGAGAACCGGTTACTCATGTGGAGTTCACTAGAATGACTGTCGATTGGACTCCAGTGGGAAATGATGGAGCTATGTTTTTATCACCGACTCAAAAATTCGGCTTTATTTCGTAATTTTTTTTGGATTATGAATATGTGGGGCACCCGCTTTGCACAGAGCTTTCGCCTCTTTAAGCTTAGCAAATATCTTTTCATCGGTGGATTTCCCTGAGCCCAAATTCAACAGTATTTTCATCCAAAAAGCAATGATTTATTAACACACGAAATGCTCTATGATCCATTTTTTTGTAAACTAACACAAGTTGTTTCACAGAAATGCTATATCTTATTAACTAATAATTATAATCCAACTAATAGAAATCATATAGATGGTAGTGGTAGTATTATCTATGTATCAGCCACAGTGAAGCGTGGACGGGTTCTCTAGTATGTAAATAAAACACAAAACGGTATAACTTTAAAACAAAAAAATATAACTTTTTTTCCGTAACTTTGGTCCTTGCTTTTACGGCAAAACAACGCCGGCGAAGAAGACCATTTCAGGACGAATTAAATTTTCTGCAAATTAAAATATTTTTTTTATTACAGTTTTTCTACTGCAATTACTTACCGCTAATTTATTAACATAATTCTTGGGTGCCGGAACCACAAGATGGCACGATATGTTAGCACAGTTCCGGTCGTATATCGATAGGTATGTTGTTAAACACTAATCCAGCGATGCCTTGTCCTTCTATGTTGATTTCAAATCTACTAGCTGTTCCATCTCGATGTCATAGGCGAAATACCAAAGTTTCTCTTTCATTACGCACAGTATCAAAAGGAGCGGTTTGATCATACATACATATAACCACCAAGTAGCTGCAAATGTAAAAAGTAATTTCAAGATCTTATTAAGCTTCTTATGTACACTGAAACAAATTGTCCTAAAACTATGGAAAATTTACTTGTTTTAAGGAAAAAATGGGAATGAAATAGCACTAAAGACATGGTTTCCTTAAAAAGAGGAAAATATTGCCTTAAATTAAAGGAAATTTTCTTAAACGAAGAACATTGTTGTCTCTAATTTAAAGTAAAGACGTTCTTAATATAAGGCCATCAAATAAAAACCACTTCCTTAGATTAAAAGGTCTTTGACTCTAGAATTAAGTATCCCTGTCTTTACATTTAATACTAATGGAATTGCCTTAAATAAAAATGCAAAAACTTATCTTTTTTCATTTATTTCATTTCATTGTTCTTAAAATTAAACTTATGTTTTTAAAACTTATTTTTTTCATTGATTTCATTTCATTGTTCTTAAAAATCAAACTTAGGTTTTAAATACTTATTATTATTTACATTATAATACGTTGTAAGTTACTCAGAGACGCAAAATAATACTTACTTCATTTAAATCATTAACTGCACAAAGAAAACTAGAAGAAATGGATTCTGTTGATCCTAATCCGGACGTTGTGCTTTCTGATGAAAAAGATAAAATTTCAACGCGCTGCAATTTGTTTTGATTAGTTATTCCATTATTTAGATTTTCAATTCATAATTACCACTCCTTGTTCTATTTGCCACTCCTTCAATCTCTGTTCAAAAATAATTTTGCGTCCCAAAAGTTCTTTGGGGAATAATTCATTAATGTGGCTGCTCTGCATAAACTTTAAATTTTCCTCCGTAATGTTGTGTTCTTAAAAAAACAACAAAAATTAATACAAAGCAAAAACATTCGCGACGCCTTTTTTCTTGCGAAATATATTCAAACATACATATGTATAGTTAACAGTTAACTTTGGTAATGCTGCACAAAAATTTAATGTACATATGTACATACGCATTTTCAAAAGGCACATGTTTGCACTTGTATCTATTTCACAATATTATTTTCACACTTACCTTTCAGTAAATCGTACAAATCTATTAAATCAAATAATTCCTATATTTTATACACTTTGTCCACTTCGAAAACAATTTCCATATTTGTATTTGACTTATTTTATAGCACATAAAGAAGTTCCATCACTCACTTGTCACTGTTCAATAAAATATGATTATCGCTGCTTTATTTTGAGAGAATTCATGTCTGCTTGCATTAGAGTAAAGAGAAATAATCCATGTATGCTAGAACTTAAAATAAGGAAGCATGACCTTATATCAAAGTTTGAGTTAAGTAAATAGTCGGTTCGCATAAGGTTGAGTCATCCTTAAATTGAATAAATTTTTACTTGTTGAAAGTTTAAGTAAATATTGTCCTTAAAACAAGTAAAATTGAACTTCTTTTTTTACTAAAATATAGGAAAATGCCTTGAGCTTAAAATAAGACATCGATTTTCTTATTTTAAGTACGATCGTCCTAAAATTGAAGGGTACGACTTACTCATATTAAAGGAACTTTACATACTTTCAGTAAATTTTACTATATTTAAGTATATTTTGAGCTTTTTAAAACAAGGACGTTTCCTTAATTCTTAATTCTAGTCTGTCCATTATTTTCAGCGTATAACTTAATTATTATACTAATGTTTATACTCAGCGTCGGCACGATTCCGATTACTTTGCCGGAGGGGTAAAAAAACAGAATTTCCGTATAAATGGGGTATGTACGGATAGGGGAGCTTCTCCAGAGGAGGAATATCCAAAAATAATATAAAAATAACTAATATTTCTTAAAATATTCCCTTTTAAAAGTTAAAAAATTTGCACTAATAACACATGGTATTTCTCAATGCTTTGCTGAATTTTTTTACATTTTTCACTTGGTATATTTAAACATACACTCTAATCATTGATATAAGTTCACATTTGACCTTAATTTTGTAATATTTTCCGTAAATTAATTAATTTAAAAATCACTTAGCACACTCTTCGTTGCAAAGGTTAGATTGTTTACAATTATGAGGAAAACGAGCGTTGCCACATCTTAAACACCAAATTTGTAGGATTCTTAACGATTTTTCTTGTTTGCTTTTTGCGGGATTCTTGTTCCTATATTAATTATAATAAAAACTACTTTCCAACAACTTTCAAGTTATAATATTGAGTTTTGAGCACTTACCATATACATATGTATGTATCTACATACATATATGTGTAATATGTTTCACAAACACAAATAAGTAAAAATCTATAATAATATTGTAAAATTTATATCATATCGAGGTGACTGAAATACTTTCGCGTAGTACTCCTTTCTGCGTTGGCGGCCTTCGGGCGCGCTTTAAAAATATAACCCTGGCCGAGCGAATACCCGAGGTGACTGAAGTGCTTTCGCGTAGTACTCCTTTCTGCGTTGGCGGCCTTCGGGCGCGCTTTAAAAAAATAACCCTGGTCGAGCGAATACCCGGGGTGATTGAAGTAATTTCGCGTAGTATTCCTTTCTGCGTTAAAAATAAAAAAATATATTGAGTTTTAGTTATGAAGTGGTTAAAGTGGTTATATGTTTTGGTTATCATGCACTCATATACCTTACACTTTATTACGTAATATTATTATATAATATTACTTAAACATATGTAGTATATATAATATTATTATATAATATTACTAATGCATGCATATAATATTACTTATTTGCTTAATAAATTTAAAAAAGAAAATATCCAAATGCATGAATAGAGGAATGTTTGCGAAAAAGAGGAATTTCAGCGAATTGCCTTATCATCACTTGGCAGCGCTCCATTACGTCGTAATTTTTGGTAAACAAATGAGGTTCAAACGAGTATAAAATGCAATTTTTAAAACAAAGATTTCTTAGGTAAAAAACCTGCGAAAAGTGTAAAATGTGGATTTATTCAAAAGTTTATAGTGTAATTTAATTAATTTGAAGTGAAAAATGGGAATAAAGTGTGCTTAAGGTGGTGAAATAGCTTCTTGAAATGTTCGAATTTTACGAATTTTTGAACTTTAAGGTCGAATCTCTCGTAAACTAAGCGTTTGCGGTACCTATAACCCAAAGAAATCGGAATTGTGCCTCAGCGTCACTAACCTTAATTAGGTGATATCACGGCCAGCAATGTACAGCCGTTTTTAGTAAGCTTACTTCAATCATTTTTTCTCGACTTTTCAGTGGGGGTAAGCAGGATTTTCTTTGCTACCCCATTCTTCATTAAAAAGCAATCCTCTAAGAGCGACCGTAGTCTTGAAAAAGTTTTGTTGTGCGACACCAATAATAGAAGTATTCAATAAACGAAGAATGCCAAACAAAATTACTATTTATAAAACGGAAAACAAATTAATTGCGAAACAATGACCGATCAAAATCAAACTTAGCACGGATTATATTCACATGCAACGGGGCAATCTCCGAACAAATCAACGTACACATTTACTAGTATTTATCGGCTTGTTAATCTGCAATAAAAAAAGTTTTAGTTAAAATAAGTTCGCCCTGATTTCTATCTATAGGTATATCTTAAAGTCTTAAAACATTTATCAAATAATGCGTTTTTCTTTGCTTCTGTATTAATTCATCTTCTTGAAAAATTGTATATCGCATTTTCTCTTTTAATATAGTAATATTTCGATAAGCTTGATAGTCAATAGTTTTTCTTTCTCTTACTTACGCTTTCTCCCATTCATTTGAAAATTGTAGAAAGAGTAACATTGTTCGTGAACAGCTGGAAAAGTTTCAATGTGTTACCTCCGTCTTGCAGGGGTATATGTAATTGGTAACACATTGGTAACGTATTCGCTAAGAAATGTATTTGGTATCTTTAATAGACTGTAAAAGTGGCCATACACGGCACATATGTGCGTCCGATGAGGTATGTATTCGATTGCGATTTACTCATGTATGGACTTGTGTGCACACTAATCCATGTTCGCGAAAATGTTTGATTTGTTACGATCGGTGTGCGTGTATGGCGCTGTGTGCACACAAAATCTCATTTCTCTCGTGTCGCCGAATAGGAAAGATCGCGGACGAACAATTTTCCGTTTGCTTGGCGTACATATTCACTATTTGATGAACGAACGCAATATGAATTTGTATGTCGTGTAAGGTGAAAGGATTTCATACAGATCAAACGTACATGTGTGTCGTGTATGGCCACTTTAAACAGATTTAATAACCACTGTATGTCATTCTGTTAACCAAAATATAGCAAATTCCTGCAAGAATGTCCCTGTTAGCAAATAGCGCTACTATGTAGACGGGTAAAAGTTAGCTAACTGGTTGCCGATAGGTTTTCAGATGATGGAAACATTGCGGTAACGCTTTTACCACCTAACGTGACAGTTCCTTTCCAGCCCATGGATCAAAATCCCATAAGACTGCTCAAGTTATGTACCGGGCTAAACTGTTATGGAACGATGTAGCACAAGAAAACGGTTCGGTTGAGAATATTTGGAAAGGACATTTAGTATATGATGTCACCTTACTGCTTAAATTCCATTGCATACATTGATTAGATCAAATAGTTAGAAGATATTGAAAATTAGAACGACAATCAAAATACGGAAGATGATGAAGATTTCGAAGTACATATGTATGTATATGACATTGAAGTTGAAGAACCAGTTATCGAGGAAAATGTGCGACAACAGAAAGTGAGTTTTTTCTTTATAAAGAGGTATGAAAACAATAATGATGCAAATCAGATATCACATCTTATTAGAAGGCATATGAAAATTCTAAATAAAAATTAGTATGGTGAATTTTACGAAATAGTTGAAAGATAAATGTTGAAAGTGATTCAGAAGAGGATGAGGGGAGATGTAGTTTTGACAATATTGATGCTGAAGTATAATATATTGCAAGTTGAAACTAAAAATGAGCTGTTACGAAAACTAACCACCGGACAGTTAATAAACAGTACCCTCATAAATTCAATGAGTTTCAAGAGTAAAACTACCAACGAATTTCCATTGAAACTTGACGATGCCTTGAAAGAACTTGACACAGAATTGGAAAGCAAGAAGGAAAAATATGTGAGTTGATTTTAAAATACTTCATTTGAGTGTCACATGTTAATTCAGAGATCAAAATTTTTTTACTACAGATGCCTATAATACAAGACTTGCTAGATCACAATGGAATCGAAAAATCACTCCATAAAATTGTAGCAATCGCATTGTTGCTGGAACAGAAAGGTGTGAAGGGCAAAATATCGTTAAAGGAACGGATTTTAATGCATTACTATTTGGTAAATTTTACGTGTTTTTGTCTTAGAAGGACAAAATGTGTGAAAGTAAAAGGCTTCACCGAATCGGAGTATGCTTACCAAATTCAAAAAAACATCTGATTCGCCAAGGCCGTTTCTTCAAGCGTCGTTGCTTGGAAAAAAACGAAATGATACTCAGCCACAAAATTAAAAGAAAGTCACTCCTTTTTGACAATAAGTACTTATTTTTTTTTAGCGAAATACATACATGCAATTTCATTAATAGAGCAAAATTGATAGAAAATTGTTTCTATCTATTGACTATTCTGTTTAATGTGAACAAGTACAAACTAAATCTAAGTTTCTGTTTTGTTACGAGTAAAAGTGAGTCATGCAAATAAATTGAAAGTATTATATTACCAAAATTATGTTTATTTCCATGTTTTTTTTTTCAAATCCGAAAACCCTTCGGAAAAGTTAGTATTTCGGAAAAGTAAAAAACCCTTGGGACATTTTGGTTAACTTTTTCGCGATTCTACTGAATTAACGCTAGCAAAAATTTGACTAACAAATACTTTCGATACTTATAACTTCTCGGTAAATAATTCGCTAACAAATAGTTATGTTATGGGTAACACATGGGTAGCCTATTCGCTAACAAAAGAATTTGTTAACATTAACAGACTGTAAAGAGATTTGAATACCAAAGAGATTCCATAACCAATGTGTGCCGTTCTGTTAACACAAAAATAACAAGCAAGGTACACAAATAAGCGTAACTAAGAACAAAACAGCATGCCATATATGCAACTGGTTAGAGTGAGAAAACCGTTGATGTGTTACTTATTTTATCTCAACAAAAGCATTGTAGAAACCTACAAGTAACAAATCCTATCATTTTCACCCATACATACTCAGGCGAAAGCTTATAGAATGATAGAAATAATATAAAGAATGCCATATAATGAGAGAGGCACAGGGCGAAAGACTAGGCTTTTCATTAAGGTTTCCTAAATATTCTATTACTACAACGGCCAAATGCCTTAAAAAAGGCTAAGAGTATGCTGCCGTGTTATGCTATACATTTTATTACTTTAAGTAGGTTTTTATGAAATTTTCAAATATATTTCGATTATTAAAATTCATAAAGATTAAATGTACCTAGTTTTGATTAAAATTTTATTTATTCTATCAAAATATTGGTAAATCTTTCCTATTCTATTAAAAATATTTGAAGAATATATACATTTTTCTTAAATTATTACAAGTAGGTTTCTGTAGTATTATATATATTACATGGGTGAAAATAGGCCTCTTGGAGAACCGAACACCCAAAACATATCGGTAACACGCCTAGATTGCAACCTCTTTACTATTTTTAAGTCCTTTTATTTAAATCTCTGTGCCGAAAAATCAACTGTTTCGATCTGGTGATCTCAGCTGTTGACGATCATATGATTCTCTTGTTACTTGTACGTTTCTACAATGAACCAAAGTATCATATTGTTTAACGTAAAGAATCGCCCAACTCAATTCCCAATTTGAAGTGAGAGAACTTTGACAGCTTAGGAGGTTTTGACGTTAATCAATTGGAAACGACCGACGACCAGATTGAAATCTTACCAAACAAATATTTAAATATAGAGATTTGCTCCATCGTTCAAGATCACTTATAAAATTTGTAAAAAATGAAAATTAAATAAATTAATGAAATTTAAATATTCTTGATGAATCGTTTGGAATGGAATGGAAACTGGTTAAAAAAATTTATTGGTAGTTTCTCCATACATTAAACGACCTCTACATAGTAAGTTTTATTCTTTTCTTTGAACTTAAATGCCCGTAATTATTTTGTCCAATCTGGCTATTTTGGAAAATGTTATAAAAACTCTAAATTTGAGGCATTCTCACATCTTAAAAAGTCCTTTTATCCCTACTTGAATGTCGGTTTTTGAGCTTTAGAACTGTTCCAAATTTTTATGAGGATGACAAAATGTTTGTGGGAAATGCTAACAGAAGAAGTGTTTTCTTTTTTCTACAAAGTGTTAAAACCCGTATTCTTGTGCACTCGTTATATATGACAGTCAAACTATTAAAATATAAAACTTTATTAAAATCTATGAAACTTTATGTGGTTTTATGAAACGTTCTCAAACACTGCGTACTAGCTATTTTAATGTTGTTCACTCGCTGACGGTTGCTTTCTGACTGTGCCCTTTTGTTGCTGACACTTGCTTCATTTTATTTGACACTTGTTGGGCAACAGAGTAGCCATCGCTTACAGTCGGCTTTCCTGACCTAATGTGACGCCCTCGCCCACGGTGCTCCCATCTTCGTTGTCTATGTCGTCTGAATTATCTGCTGGTAACCTGCACCAAGTTTTAAGTTGATCTGATGCAAATAAACTTTGTAATGACGTTGTGTTCGTTCGGCATGAGGTAAGTCTTCAGTTACATAACGATCATTTGGCAGGAGCTTGGGGATGATGACCGGTCCTCTGAATCGTGGTTCTAATTTACGTGATGTGCCGGAGCTTATTGGTTCGTTTGTAGTCAATACGAAATTACCTTCGTTGTACGTCTTCGGCTGATTATGCTTTGCGTCGTATAGCTTATTGGCTTGTGCTCTTACGTCGTTTATTCGTTGAACGGTGCCGACTCGTAGTTGCTGTAGGTCGGTGTCGTTTATCAGGTCATCATCATCGTCTTGGAGTGCCTGGATAAGTTGATTCTGCAGGATGTCTCGTGGCATGTACCCATAAAGTAGTCGGAATGGTGTACAACCTGTGGTTTTATTCGAGATGGTACTAATGCTCCATTCTATTTGGCGTAGTTTGTCGTCTCATCAACTTTCATCAGCAATAGAAGATAATAGCATGGATAGGATGACGCGGTTAGCTCGTTCAGCGTGTCCGTTGGCGCTTGGCTTACGCACTGCGTTGAGAATATGTTTGACGTTAATTTCATTGCAAAACTCTTGGAACGCTTTTGAAGTGAAAGCCGTTCCTCGGTCGGATATGATAGTTGTATGGTAGTTGTCCATTCTCGACTTTCAACAAAACGCTTGCAAAACCGATGGAGCTTGCGTCTGTACGTAGTTCGTGTTCGGCTTCGATGCGGTAGCTGACCATGGGTGGTTTCGATGATAATGCGGTTTTGAGTTCCTTGAATGCTGACTCTTGCTGATGTCGCCATACGAATGCGGGGTCGTTACAATTTGCGTAACGGCTCAGAAATAATGGAATAACCAGCGACGAGTTTTCGGAAGTAGCCACTGTGATCTAAAAACTTGCGTACTTCAGTGACATTTCTCGGCTGTGGAAAATTTACGATATCGTTGGCCGGACTGATGATTTCGGGAGTTAGCTGATGTCCCAAAACTGTTATTGTTTGCGTGAACAACTCACATTTGTTAACGTTCAATGTTAGTCCACATGTGCGTAGTACTTGGAGTATACGAGAAAGCTTTGTATACATTTCGTCGAAGGAATTACTGCAGCATAATGCGGCATGTCGCCTGTCTCCATTCGTCTTTGGATTTCTGCCATGAGTCTATTAAACACAGCTGGTGCATTCTTTAGGCCAAACGGCATGCGTTTGAACTCATATAGACCGTCCGTTGTGATAAAAGCAGTGTATTTCCGACAATCGGGTGTCATTTCGATCTGATAGTACCCACTATTCAAATCGAGTGACGAATAGTATCGGAAACGTTTTGCTTCATGTAGCCGTTCTTCAATATTCGGGACTGGAAAATTCTCTTTCTTTGCCATCTTATTAATTCGTCGGTAATCGATACATAACCGATCACTTCCATTCTGCTTCTTGACTAAGACCACGGGACTTGCGTATTCGGATGTCGATCTCGTGATAATATCACGCTCAAGTAATTCTTCAATCATCTTGTTGACAATATCACGCTTCGGTTCTGGGATAAAATAAGGCGCTTGAAATACGGTGCGATTGCTCTCAAGTTCGATGTTAGCTTGAACTACGTCAGTTTTGCCAATATCTTTCAGCCCACTGGAGAAAACATCGGCGTAGCTTGCCAGAATACTTTGCATCTTATTTCGTTCTGCTTCATTGCTGAAATTGGACATAAGTTTGGAAAAATTGCTCTCAGTTATTGCCGTCGTCTGTACTGCTCGTCTGCTTCCGAATAATGTATGACCATTTTCAACTTTCAGCGTAATGTTTGCATTGATGATAACATCTTGACATATTAAAACGCCTTGTTCTAGTAACTCGTCATCAGCGATGTAGGCTTGCGTCTCGATGTTTATTCCGTCGATGGTGATGTCTGTGGTAATAGCCTCCGTGAACGTACGCACTCCTCCGCAAATGCTTTTTACTTGAAAGCAGCATTTTACGGCTTTAACGTCGATTCGTTTGGCTACTGACCTGCGAAGGATGCTGCATTGGCTGCCGGTTTCGATGAATGCGACATATGATTGCGCTTTATGTAGACTAATTTCGTGAAACATTTGTCAAGGGTATTTGCACCAAGTCGTCGTAACGCTATTGTCGTCTTTTCACAATTCCCTCCGTTTGGATGAACTTTGTTACATGTTGTACAGCGATGTCGTTTCTGCGGCAATGGAAATTTGCTGGAGAAATGTCCAGGTTCGTTGCAATTGTAGCATTTCAATTGTCCTTTAAATTCATCATCTTGTTTCGTTGACTCAGCATATTTTCCATTATTGTTGTCTGGCTTACTTGGTTGACATACTTGTGTCTCACTTAGCCCTCCGCGATTAATAAAATAGTCCTCGAAGGCGTCTCTCATCTGCTTCATTGTTGTGAACTTCTTTGCTGAAATGCTTTGTTGGAGTTCTCTATGTTTTAACCCAGCTCTTGCTTAGCGTATTATGGCTGCCTCATTCAGTTTGTAACGTATACTTAGTGCCACCACTCGAAAGCAATATTCTTTTATGATTTCTTTTGGTTTCCTCGTGGCATTGGCCATCACGAAACCAATTTCCGCCTCGTCTCGGTCCGAACCAAATTCGTGTCGTAACGCATTAGCGAAATTTTCTCAACCACATACGTGCAACTCCTCTTAATCGTGTAGAAATAGCCAACAATAAAAATTTCTCGTCCCATCTATATGCTTCCACTACTCTATCGACTCTGTCAATAAATTGCTCTACCGTAATGCTTGCATTATTAGTTGGATCAAATTCCGGTAGGGTATTTGCAAGTTGGCTGTACCAGTGCCGTTATTTTGCGCTTGTAGTAGCTGTACTCATTTCGCGTAACTGCTTCATCTCCTGCTGCAATTGTGCCACCGTTGCTATCTCGGAAGACTCCTTCGTAACGTTGATTTCTTGGACTCCTCGGACTCCTCATATGCGCTAAGACGTTACAACAACTCATCTCGCGTGCCAGTCGTCGTTTATTGCCATTCCCGTAGCAACCTCTTTAGTTGTTCCAACTTCAAATCACTAATTTTCGCCATTGTATCGTTTTTATATATCTGCAAGTGCCTGCAGCCTTTTACCAACGCACATATACTTACATATATATGTAGACGTGTGGGGTTTTATCATCCCACTTCTGAACTGTAAAACACCGTATTCGTGTTCACTCGTTAAGGTGGGTTTCCAGCTTTCAAGAAAAGCAAAAACTTCATATAAAAAAACGCTTATGAAATGATCAAGAAGTTTTCTGGTGTTAAATTTTCTTGTGGCAACATCCAGCTCTCAAGAAATTCAGTAAGTATATTTACTACTGGAGGATGGAGTCATGTGTAGAAGTTCACGCAAGTGAGGAAAGTTCTCTGATCGCCATTCACTTGGGAGTGGCCAGAAACGATTCTTTTACATATGACTCAAGCAGCTCACGACTTCCGGTCTCTGACCAAGTATCCTCTGGGTAGCCTAAGAACATCCGTTTGAAGGCGAGCTAAAGTGAGAAGGCGAAATATCCCCTACTTAGGGTTGTGCGCTGGGTTTGGGACCCGCCACGTAAAAAAAACCCACCAATGAAAACAACCAAACAGCCTCGGATGAGAGACCCCCCTTTTGATGACGACCATGGCAAGCGAAATAAGGACTACGATTTGAGGGCATGCACCTGGAATGTCCGGTCCCTTAATTGGGAAGGTGCCGCTGCCCAGCTGGTTGATGTCCTCGTGAAAATAAAGGCTGACATCACCGCCGTCCAAGAAATGCGATGGACGGGACAAGGACAGAGACGAATAGGTCCTTGTGACATCTACTACAGTGGCCATATAAAGGAGCGCAAGTTTGGTGTTGGATTCGTGGTGGGAGAGAGACTCCGTCGCCGAGTACTATCATTCACTCCTATGAATGAACGTCTAGCCACAATCCGCATCAAAGCGAGGTTCTTCAACATATCGCTGATTTGCGCCCACGCCCCGATGGAAGAGAAGGACGATGTGACCAAAGATGCCTTTTATGAGTGCTTGGAGCGCACTTATGAGAGATGCCCCCGCCACGATGTCAAAATCGTGCTTGGCGACTTCAACGCCAGGGTGGGCAAAGAAGGTATCTTTGGCACTACGGTCGGTAAATTCAGCCTCCACGAGGAAACATCCCCAAATGGGTGGAGGCTGATCGACTTCGCCGGGGCCCGAAATATGGTTATCTGTAATACTAGATTATAGCATAAGAAGATACATCAAGCTACCTGGCTGTCTCCGGATCGAAAAACCACCAACCAGATCGATCATGTTGTGATAGACGGAAGACACGTCTCCAGTGTTTTAGATGTGCGTGCGCTCCGAGGTCCTAACATCGACTCGGACCACTATATTGTTGCAGCCAAAATTCGCACCCGCCTCTGTGCAGCAAAAAACGCACGCCAACAAACACAAGGAAGGTTCGACGTCGAGAAGCTGCAATCACAACAGACAGCCGAACGTTTTTCTACTCGGCTTGCATTCCTGCTCTCTGAGAGCACTCGGCAACAACTCGGTATAAGGGAACTGTGGGACGGTATTTCAAACTCCTTACGTACAGCTGCAACCGAAACCATTGGTTTTCGGAAAGCGCAAAAGAACAGCTGGTACGACGAGGAGTGCCGTGCCGCAGCGGAGAGAAAACAGGCTGCCTACCTCGCAACGTTACGATCGACCACAACACGTGCGGGATGGGATAGATACCGAGAGTTGAAGAGGGAAGCAAGACGCATTTGTAGACAGAAAAAGAAAGAGGCCGAAATGCGTGAGTACGAAGAGCTTGATAAGCTGGCCGACAGGGGTAATGCTCGAAAATTCTACGATAAGATGCGGCGGCTTACAGAAGGTTTCAAGACCGGAGCATACTCTTGTAGAACCCCCGAAGGTGATCTAGTCACTGATGCCCAAAGCATACTTCAATTATGGAGGGAACACTTCTCCAGCCTGCTGAATGGCAGTGAACACATAACACCAGGAGAAGGCGAACCCGATTCCCCAATCGATGGCGATGGAGCAGACGTTCCATTGCCCGACCATGAAGAAGTTCGAATAGCAATTGCCCGCCTGAAGAACAACAAAGCGGCAGGGGCCGATGGATTGCCGGCCGAGCTATTCAAACACGGCGGCGAAGAACTTGTAAGGAGCATGCATCAGCTTCTTTGTAAAATATGGTCGGACGAAAGCATGCCCAACGATTGGAATTTAAGTGTGCTATGCCCAATCCATAAAAAGGAGACCCCACAATCTGCGCCAACTACCGTGGGATTAGCCTCCTCAACATCGCATATAAGGTTCTGTCGAGCGTATTGTGTGAAAGATTAAAGCCCACCGTCAACAAACTGATTGGGCCTTATCAGTGTGGCTTTAGACCTGGTAAATCAACCACCGACCAGATATTCACCATGCGCCAAATCTTGTAAAAGACCCGTGAAAGGAGAATCGACACACACCACCTCTTCGTCGATTTCAAAGCTGCTTTCGACAGCACGAAAAGGAGCTGCCTCTATGCCGCGATGTCTGAATTTGGTATCCCCGCAAAACTAATACGGCTGTGTAAACTGACGCTGAGCAATACACAAAGCTCCGTCAGGATCGGGAAGGACCTCTCCGAGCCGTTCGATACCAAACGAGGTTTCAGACAAGGCGACTCCCTATCGTGCGACTTTTTCAACCTGCTTCTGGAGAAAATAGTTCGAGCTGCAGAACTCAACAGAGAAGGTACCATCTTCTATAAGAGTGTACAACTGCTGGCGTATGCCGATGATATTGATATCATCGGCCTCAACACCCGCGCCGTTAGTTCTGCTTTCTCCAGACTGGATAAGGAAGCAAAAGAAATGGGTCTGGCAGTGAACGAGGGCAAGACGAAATATCTCCTGTCATCAAACAAACAGTCGTCGCACTCGCGACTTGGCACTCACGTCACTGTTGACAGTCATAACTTTGAAGTTGTAGATAATTTCGTCTATCTTGGAACCAGCGTAAACACCACCAACAATGTCAGCCTGGAAATCCAACGCAGGATTACTCTTGCCAACAGGTGCTACTTTGGACTGAGTAGGCAATTGAAAAGTAAAGTCCTCTCTCGACGAACAAAAGCCAAACTCTATAAGTCGCTCATAATTCCCGTCCTGCTGTACGGTGCAGAGGCTTGGACGATGACAACAACCGATGAGTCGACCTTAAGAGTTTTCGAGAGAAAAGTTCTGCGAAAGATTTATGGTCCTTTGCGCGTTGGCCACGGCGAATATCGCATTCGATGGAACGATGAGCTGTACGAGATATACGACAACATTGACATAGTTCAGCGAATTAAAAGACAGCGGCTACGCTGGCTAGGTCATGTTGTCCGGATGGATGAAAACACTCCAGCTCTGAAAGTATTCGACGCAGTACCCGCCGCGGGAAGCAGAGGAAGAGGAAGACCTCCACTCCGTTGGAAGGACCAAGTGGAGAGGGACCTGGCTTCGCTTGGAATATCCAATTGGCGCCAAGTAGCGAAGAGAAGAAACGACTGGCGCGCTGTTGTTGACTCGGCTATAATCGCGTAAGCGGTGCCTACGCCAGTAAAGAAGAAGAAGATTTAATATATTTATTTTTTTTCAAATAATATTAATCTTTTCGTTCAGATATTATTATCATTTTATACAATTAATCTTTCTTTTTCTTTAAGATATTACAAATTCAATGTAATTATTATTTATTTTCAAGTTTTAATAAACTTTATTTTATTTCAGGTATTTGTAATCTATAATATTTTCCCAGATAATTATTATTTTTTAATTAAATATATTGTGTAAATAACAAAGTTAGCTTTAATTTATTTAATTGTAATAAAACTTATGTAAATATGTATTAAAAATAATAAAATTAATATTTTAAAAATTAAAAATTTTTTTTTGAAATTTTAAGATATTTTTAAAGTAGGAATCAAAAAATGCAACCCTGGATCAGCCGTCGATTGGGGATCTTAGAGCAGGACATATGACACTGCTGAATGAGCGCAACAGAAATGTATGAACACATGTATACGTACGTGTGAGGGGAAATGTGGGTAGAATCTTCACGCGGCCTATATTTTTACCCACTTTACTACCTACTGATTCACTGGTTTTCTATCCGCTCATGGTTGGCAGGGTATTAATATTAATTTGAATATTTGTTTGCATGTGTTAGTAAGTACTTATTTATGTTTGTTGCATTTATGTATTTTATGAGTATGATTTGGGTAAGTGCAGTATGTAAATATGTATGTTTGTATTTATTATCGCTTGTACATTGGAAATATTGGAAATTTTGCTTTTTATGCCTTTTTTTTACCTATTTTAAGCAATCCTGCATACTGTTTGAAAAGTAAATACTTGAATATAATTTGTTGCAGTGGGCGTGTTTGAGGGTAAGCTAAGAAGGCAGTAAATGATTTCCTTTTGCATTTATAAATATATATGGATAATATATTTTTTCAACTGTTTTTTGTTCCATTTAGAATTCGATCAAACGGATTTGTTAATGATTAAATCGAACGCAGGACTAAGACACGTCTGTTTATTACGGCAATCCAAAGTAGAAGAGATCTTTACAGCGATGGTAATGCAATAGTTAAACGAAATAATAGAAGTAAGGAGTACTAGGTAATTGAGGAACAATGCACAGGGTGCATTGTGTGAAATGAAACAATAAATTTAAAATAAATCTTGGACATCCTGCCCTATTGGAGCAACTGCTTCGAAATCGTCCGGTTGTAAAAGTAAGCACAGCTTTTGTACTGCCCGGTGCACACACCTTTAGAAGTCATCAATGTTGCGTTTCGAACAAGGCCATCACTGCCAGGATGTACCTCTGTTACACGACCCAGTCGTCAATGTGTTTGGGGGGAGGTTTTCATGTCTGACTAAGATAATATCTCCCACCTGAATATTTTCAGTACGCCTGCGCCACTTTCTTTGTGATTGTAGAGTCGCCAAATACTCTTCTCTACTCCGATGCCAGAACTATTGATGGATTCGTCGCAACCACTGCCAGGGCTTTAGTTGATTAGATGGAATTTCCGTCACGGTCGGTTCTGGCACTGCGGTAAGTGGGGCGCCAATGAGGAAGTCTCCAGGTGTTAGCGCATATTTGTCTTCAGGGTCATCAGTCAGCGGTATAAGTGGACGCGAATTCAAACACGCTTCAATTCGTATCGCTAGTGTTTGTAACTGCGAATGCCACATCGCCTGATTACCGATGACACGAACCAAATGTCGTTTCGCGGACTTCACGGCAGCCTCGTACAATCCACCTTGATGGGGAGCACTTGAGGTTATAACGTGCCAACTCGTCCCAACGTTGGCGAGATATTGTTATTTCTGATCACTGTGCCAAGCGGCTAGATTTTCCTTCATCATCCGATTTGCTCCGACGAAAGTTGTAACGTTGTCGCTATATAAGTCACGACACAAACCGCGTCGATTAAAAAAACGCATGAAAGCGTCTATGAACGCCTTTGATGACAAGTCATGTGGACACGGACAGCTTTGGTAGCCGTACATACGAAAACTGACAGATAAGTTTTCACTGTACTGCGAGATTTTTTAGTGCCAATGCGGAGTGAAAAGGGACCGCAGTAATCTACACCTTACATCAGAAATGGCCGAGATACGCTGACCCGACGTCGTGGTAAGGATGCAATCTGTTGAGTAATGGTAACTCCCCGATGTCTTCTGCAAATCACACATTTGTGTACCACACTGCGAATAACTTGCCTTGCATGAAGAATCCAATAACCGCCATGAAGAGTGTCGACATGAGTTTGTTGTACAAGTAGCCTAACTAAATCGCTAGCCTTCGGAAATATAGTTGGACGACGACGCTCCTCTACCAATGCTGATCACCTACCCGGTTGACGCCATGATCATCTATGCAGGGGTTAAATGCTGGTAGTGGGCTGGAGGTTGATAAGTTGGTTGCTTCGCGCAAGTAACGTAAGTCTTGAGGAAACGCAGACGATTGATCAATACGAATGAGCAATTCAAGCGTATTATCCATCTCTGAGGTTGTAACAAGATGTTGTTGAAAATAGGGATACCTTGGTAACCAGTAGTTCTGATTAGTCGTCTGATGAAACCAAAACGCTGTGTTAGTGGAATATGTTGTCCATCTTTACGTCGGGTGGTAAGCTGTAATCTAATTGAGGATGCGAAGGTTAAAACTCTTGACCTCTCTTCACACTGCATAGATATACGTTCGTCAGGTTTTAACTCCGGTGCCTGGTCAAATGGGTTTGTTTTCTGACGTAACCAATCTGGGCCCGACAACCATAAATAGTGGCTCAGCAACTCTGATGGAGTCACGCCACGGCTGGCGCAATCCGCTGGATTCTGCGCTGAACGTACATAATGCCAAAAATCTAATGACGTCGATTGTTGTATTTGCCGAACCCTGTTAACAACATATGGCTTTAACATCACTGACTGTTTGCGTAGCCAACTCAAGACAATACTGGAGTCCGTCATTAAGTGCATAGAGGTATCCTTTAAACTTAGCGCGTTGCGAACATAACAAATTGTCTTGGCTAATAAAAAAAACTATACATAGTTCCGAGCAAGGGATTGTGGCTCCTTTTAACGGCGCAACCTTGGTGCGTGCGGTAAGCAAGGATATCTTGGCTTTTTCATCATTGCCAATAGTACGTGCGTAAACCACAGCAGCATAGGCTTTTTGACTGGCATCACAAAAACCAAAGAGGGAAGTACGATTAGTTGCATTCATACCAAGCATCAGGTACACGAACCTTATTGAGAATGCCTAAGCCATCGCGAAATTTAGACCAAATATGGCACAGATCTTTAGGTAATGGAGTATCCCAAGATATACCCGTAGACCAACGAGTTTGTATAAATACCTTGCCCGATAATATGACTGGTGCCAAAAATCCAGTGGGGTCATACAATTAGGCTACATCACTAAGAACTTGTCGCTTTGTCGGCTTTTAATTATACTGCTTCAGTGATACCTTAAATAACAATTCGTCACTCACCGGATCCCAACGCAGCCCTAACACTGTAGCTATAGGTAAGTGGATATTGCATTCATGTAGAGAAGAGATTCTCCAATTTTCGCTAGACCGGTGGCTTGATTCGAATTCCACTTCCGAAGACTAAAACAACCATTCGACAAAATCATGGATACATTCTTGGCTAACGTGACTGTGTCTTCAACGTTCGTACAGCTCGTAAGGAAAACATCCACATAAAATAAAGAAAGAATGGCAGAAAGTGCCGATTCGGCTTGATAAAGGCCACCAACTACTCCATAATTATCGACTGCACACTGTTGTAACGCTCGCACTGCGTTGTATGGGCTACATGCTATGCCATACGTCGTCGTCGTAAGCTGATATATTTTAATTTTCTCGTTCAGGGATTCGCACCAAAGGGTACGTTGGAGATCTCGATCTTCCGGTGCTACTAAAACCTGGCGAAACATCTTTTCCACGTGAGCGGTCAGAGCAATTGCGTATCTTCGGAATCGGAAAAGGATATCGTTCAACGAATTCTGAATGTTCGGACCCACACGCTGCATATAATTTAGAAAAACACCATTTTATGTTGGTGCTGAAGCATTAAAAACGACACGAAACTTGTCTAGCACGGCATGATGCGGAATATATACTCGATTGGATTGTAGGTACCTAGAGCTTCCATGTGCCCTAGCCCGATATACTCCTTTATGAAAGGGATATATTTGTCACGTATTGGTGTATCGGAGAAGAATCGACGCTCCAAACGATAGAATTGCCTTAAAGCGCAGCCATAAGAGTCGCCGAGGGGTGGTGCGTTAGCTTGCATTAGTAAGCGCACCATGTAACGCCTTTCCAATGTTCGTGAATGAGTCGTTGAGAATGTTTGCTCACATTCATCATCAATAACCTCGTCGCCATCAGACCCAGCGTTCTGCAATGAAACTGCCTTGTGACCCGGTATCGCACAAAATCCTTTCCAACCGTTCCTCCGAACTGTCCCCAGTCTGATGCAAGAAGTATGATCTGGTCACCCCGACCATGGCATCCAATAACGGAATCGTGACGTCATAACCTAGTTTGAGCCGGCATTAAAGGTATACCAGGCTGAGGTTGAGGAGTTATAGTAGTTCCTACTCTCCTTGTATTGAGAAGAGGAGCAGACCCTTGTGGCTCTCGACAAAAAATGGTATTATGTCTGTATGTCTGCGGGCCATTGACGACATCCTCCAGATGGACACTGTTTAGACATATGCCCTGAGAAAGTTTTGATACCACAATAGGCACCGTTAATACATCGCACTCTTGAACTGGAAAATTCATAACAGCAAACGAACGCAGAGAACCGCTTACCACATCCACAATATGCAATAATGATTACGCTGACTCCTCTGACGCCAACGAAAGGTTTAGGAAACGTGCAACATGAATTTCAGCCAACTGCTTAGGGTTGTCATATCGTTCCTTCAAAGCTGCCTACTGTTGTTCGTAACCTCCTGAATAAATCCCACCAACTAATGGCACCGCAGAGCAGCGAACAGCTTGTCGCAGCTTACCAAGTTTGTACGCGGTGGGTAATTCTCGATTGTGTCTCGAATGAGTCCTTAAATGCCAACCAATTATGTAACGCGCCATCAAATGATGGAATATGAAGTGGCTCCAATTTCAACTCGACCGACGAATTCATATTGCCCTCCGTAGGAGCGTACGTCTCGTCACTCTTGCTCGGACGCAAGCGCATCAGGCTGGAACATAAGTCATTGTACATTTCTTCGTTGACGTCCCACCATGCTGAATGCATCCTTCTCTTTCACAAGACTCAGGAGCGCCTCGTGGTTTATGACCATGCGCTCGTAATGAGATCTCAACAAATTCAACAGTTGCTCAACCTTGGATGCATCTAATTCACCTGTGCGCGCCTTGCGCACCTGTTCCATTGTGCAAGAAATAGCAGATACAAGAAACTGGCGAAGATTGATTTCTACCATGTTCAATAATTTACAATGACAACGAAGATTTTATCCGATAATATCGCGTGAATCCTTCAAAGCAATTTATTTACGAAAACCGCCAATTGAAATTCTCAAAATTTAAAAAGTTAAATCGAACGCAGAACTAAGACACGTCTGTTTATTACGGCAATCCAAAGTAGAAGAGATCCTTACAGCGATAGTAATACAATAGTTAAACGAAATAATAGAAGTAAGGAATACCAGGTAATTGAGGAACAATGCACAGGGTGCATCGTGTGAAATGAAACCATAAATTTAAAACAAACCTCAGACAGGATTATATAGGTTATATGTTTGATAAAACCGTATGATTTCGTACATATTTACATATGTTCATAAAAAATGGAAACGACTTACTTTGTCTAGCCTGAAGGGAGTTTTGGGAGAAAAAGGTACATATATATTTATATAATTTTGGGGATATTATCCTCTGCTTTCGTTTTGGTTTCTTCCTGTGTTTAGTGTTCTTTACTCCTATTTCCACCTGTGTTTAATGTTTCTTTCCTAATTTTCTCCTTTGTTTAGTGTCCACTTGCTCCCGTGTCCTCCTTTGAGAGTATGTATGCATGTAGGCATGCATTAGTTGTTATGTTTTTCTAATTATTCTAATTAAATTGCGCCTGATTTATGTTATAATTTTTGCTATTTTTATTATTAGACCGCGTCCGATTTATGTTTTACAATTTGTTTAATATGATGTCTGTTATTATTATTAATAATAGTCACAACACTGGAAAAACTTTAGTAAAATTTTGTAAGTTTAGTAAATTTTTATTATTTGTCTAAAAATTTGCTTCTTTATTTTATTATTTAATTTTTTTTTCACAGAACTTATTAATAATCTATTTATAATCTATTTTTATTATATTTGTTTTGTGTTATATGTGGTGGCCTAGAAGCAGCAATTTATGTTTATAATTTTTTTGTTCTTTAATTATATATACTTATTTTTATGCTTTTTGCACTGCACTTTTATTTATTTATTTAATATTTTTATCTTTTTTATATATTACATGCACTTTTTGTAGCAAAGTACATATTATATATATGTGTACATGTATGTACTATATTTTCTTGTTTGGTCACTTGCTGCTATCCAAAACCGGTTTTTGGCACATATGTTCTTTTTTGTTTGCTTTTTTTTTATTTGGTTTTGACACTTATTATTACCTTTTCGGTTTTTATTACCGCACTTTCTCACAGGTTACAATTTTTATTCATTTTTATTTTTTTTAAATCTTAATTTTTTTTACTTTATTTAGCCACAGTTGTTGTAACAGTTTTAAAAACGTTAAATATTATACATATTATATATATTATATATATAGGCGGGTAATTGCGGAAGGGAACCGGGATGCTGCGAAGCTGCGAAAAGCGGAGGTGTATACCGATGGACGTCGTATCGACAAAAGATGCGCGAGATCTTTTCTCTTTCCCCTTTGTTCTAATTGGAATGTTGGATGGTGTCATCGTGTTTTGGTGCTTATGCGTGTGTGTGTTAATGTGTAATGTTCTCTCGCGTGATGAGGTGAATGCGTGCTTTTGATTCGGTGTGGTGAACTGATGTAAATGTGATGTGACGTCGCTACTCATTTAGCCAACTGGTAAATAATAATTAATATGCAACAATAATTTATGTCTTAAAATCTGAAATCTTTTTTTCCATGATATACCTTTTGTAAGCGATGGCAACTCTGTTGTCCAACAAGTGTCAGATAAAATGAGCAAGTGGCAGCAACAAAATGGCACAGTCAGAAAGCAACCGTCAACGAGTGAACAACATTAATAAAGCGAGTAGGCAGTGTTTGAAAACGATTTATAATATGTCATAAAGTTTCATAGATTTTAATAAAGTTTTTTATTTTAATTGTTTGACTGTCATGTATAAAGATTAGGTTCTAACTCTAAAGTAAAAGCTCAAGAAATTATTGATATTATTTCTTTTGTGTGAAAAAGTAGTTAGCAAGAAATTTTGACACTTCGTATCGCACCGTGAATGTTAAAAAGTAGAAGAAAAAGAGTGTGAAAAGTAATCAAACGTAAAAGATATTTGAGCAAAGCAATTGGTAAGTTTCCAAATATGTATATTTAATTTATTTTAAAATATCATGATTAATGATTATTATTTATTTTACAGGCGGTCAAGTGAAAAACAAATCTAACAGAATACAAATTTGAGTAGGAGTAGTTGGTAAAAGATATTAGAGCAAAGCAATAGATAAGTTTCCCATTATGTATATTTAATTTATTTAAAAATATCATGATTAATGATTTTTATTTATTTTACAGGTGGTCAAGTGAAAAACAAATCTAACAGAATACAAATTTGAGCAGGAGTAATTGGTATATAAAAAAGCAAAGCGTTATTCAAACAGAAAAGATATTAGAGCAAAGCAATCGGTAAGTTTCCCATTATGTATATTTAATTTATTTAAAAATATCATGATTAATGATTTTTATTTATTTTACAGGTGGTTATTTTTAGTATCCATAATGGAAGACGAGGAGTAGATTTTATATAATATTTTATCAAATTATAGTGTCTATACAAATGTATTTCTTATATTTTAGGTTAAATCTTATGATGTTGTTGAACTGTGGCACATTCATGACCATCATAGAGTCTGGAAAAAACAAAATAAGACGCAGGAGACCCTGTCATTGGGTGAGCCCTTATCTCAAGGCAAAGAATGAGAGACTTCAAAAACATACGGAATGATCCAACTCGTTTCATAGAAAATTTTCGTATGCCACCAAGTGTATTTGATGAGCTTTGGGAAATACTGGAACCACATCCGCTTCCAAAGCGGAATACTAGACCGAACGATTTCATTCCTACTAAAGCTAAGTTAGCAATTGTACTAGAGTATGTTATAAAAAATATACTATATTAGCACAAATAGGATTTAACCGCTATGATTTTTCTTTTTTTCAGGTACCTGGCTTCTGGAGATATACAACGCCATATTACCTCCTGCTATGGTATTAGCAAGCAGCACTTTGGTAGAATCGTGTCCGATGTGTGTAAGGGAATATGCAGCATATTGAAAAATGAAATTCCAGAGTGGACAGAACACTCGTTGTTGGAGATATCGAATTGCTTTCGAACACAATGGAATTTTCCGAACTGCGTCGGGGCTATCGATGGCAAACACATAGCTATCAAAGCCCCACCAAAATCTGGAAGCATATTTTACAATTACAAAGTAAGTGAATACGTACATATTCATATATGTAGATTATAATACCCTCGTGCGGTAGTTAATAATTTTTATTAATATGCTTTTATTATAAGGATTCCATTCTATTGTGTTGATGGCCACATGTGATGCCAATTATAAATTCACATACGTGGATGTTGGTGCTTACGGAAGCGAAGGAGACTCCAATATTATGAAGAATTCGAGATTTGGTATCAGCATACTTAATGACAGCTGCCAATTTCCGGCCGACGGCTTTATTGATGACAAAAAAGCATCATACTTCATTGTAGGAGACGACGCATTTCCACTGTGAAAACGTGTTATAAAGCCTTACAACAGCAAAACCCTTTCCAAAGAGGAACAAATTTTCAATTACCGTTTAAGTAGAGCAAGACGGTGTATTGAAAACGCGTTTGGAATTTTGAGTGCAAAATGGCTTTGCCTTAGAAAGGTAATATTTTGTCATCCGGATCGGGCACGATCGATTGTTTCAGCATGCAGCCTGCTACATAACTTCCTCATCATTTAAAAAAAGAAGTTTGATGTTTCCAAATTTCGTGTTTATTTATTTCATAACTAATCATAAGATAAGTGAGTATAAAAAGATATTTATTTTAAGTTTTTGATTTAAGTTCATTAACTTTCTGTAACAGCATACTGTAAAATTCCATACACATATCATCACCAACTGACCGTGGAAGTTTATTCAACAACCACTCAAAAGTAGCAAGGACTTTTGCATATGGTGAGTTGTTCTTTGCTGCTACCAAATCTTATTACTCCTTTGAAATGTTGTTGAACCGATTCCATGCCTTGTCATTTTGGCTTCCGCTAAACGTCCGACTACTTGTGGTGGGTGTTGGATTCTGTAAAATAAACAAACATTATATACATCCTTTTACATGCACATTATATACACTTACATAATCATATTGCGAAACACTTAACACCTTCACATTCGCTCTATTTATCGGGGAAGATTAATCAAAATCTTCAAACGTTGGACTTGTGAAAGTTCTGCGAAAGCACAACAAAAATTTATGAAATTTTAAAATAATATTTAATAGACTTACGTTCTTTTGTGTGATGTATTTGGTAAAAATGCCATTTCTTCAGCAAACTCCCAATCAATCGCATCTGAAAAAAGGCTCCTCCAGCGTTTCTCCACCAGCGCTACCACTTTTATGCTTGCGGGCCACTTTGGCGTGACAGCGATAGCTCTCCTGTAAGCTAATCCATCCAGCTTTGCACTCACTAACTAAATAAACATAACAAATAAAATGAAGTTAAGAGATTCATAAAATAAAACTTTAATTTATATACACTTACCAGTTTTGCCAACGGAATTGCTTATGTGCATCCAGTCCTGCTCCACAGCATTTTTATTCGAATGCATAACGTTTGTTATGTCCCATATTCGGGGCCACTCTTCCACTGCTTTAATTAGTTCTCGTTTTTCACCCGCTGTGAAATTTTTTATCCTCTTTTGCCGCTTTGATACAGGTGTTGAGTCTTCCATTTCTAAGGATTAAACGAAATAACATACAAAATTCAAATAAAACCACCAACTTACTTCTTCTTCCCACTCAATTTGCGTCAGAAATATATAGAAACTGTTATGTTTCTTCGCAAAACCAGTGTTGCCTATCCAAAATTTATAAAATAAAAGTAGTAAATATCTTCTTCTTCTTTACTGGCGTAGGCACCGCTTACGCGATTATAGCCGAGTCAACAACAGCGCGCCAGTCGCTTCTTCTCTTCGCTACTTGGCGCCAATTGGATATTCCAAGCGAAGCTAGGTCCTTCTCCACTTGGTCCTTCCAACGGAGTGGAGGTCTTCCTCTTCCTCTGCTTCCCGCGGCGGGTACTGCGTCGAATACTTTCAGAGCTGGAGTGTTTTCATCCATCCGGACAACATGACCTAGCCAGCGTAGCCGCTGTCTTTTAATTCGCTGAACTATGTCAATGTCGTCGTATATCTCGTACAGCTCATCGTTCCATCGAATGCGATATTCGCCGTGGCCAACGCGCAAAGGACCATAAATCTTTCGCAGAACTTTTCTCTCGAAAACTCGTAACGTCGACTCATCGGTTGTTGTCATCGTCCAAGCCTCTGTACCGTATAGTAGGACGGGAATTATGAGCGACTTATAGAGTTTGGCTTTTGTTCGTCGAGAGAGGACTTTACTTTTCAATTGCCTACTCAGTCCAAAGTAGCACCTGTTGGCAAGAGTAATCCTGCGTAGGATTTCCAGGCTGACATTGTTGGTGGTGTTTACGCTGGTTCCAAGATAGACGAAATTATCTACAACTTCAAAGTTATGACTGTCAACAGTGACGTGAGTGCCCAGTCGCGAGTGCGACGACGGTTTGTTTGATGACAGGAGATATTTCGTCTTGCCCTCGTTCACTGCCAGACCCATTTCTTTTGCTTCCTTATCCAGTCTGGAGAAAGCAGAACTAACTGCGCGGGTGTTGTAGCCGATCATATCAATATCATCGGCATACGCCAGCAACTGTACACTCTTGTAAAAGATTGTAACTGCTCGATTAAGTTCTGCAGCTCGAATAATTTTCTCCAGCAGCAGATTGTAGAAGTCACACGATAGGGAGTCGCCTTGTCTGAAACCTCGTTTGGTATCGAACGGCTCGGAGAGGTCCTTCCCGATCCTGACGGAGCTTTGAGTGTTGCTCAGCGTCAGTTTACACAGCCGTATTAGTTTTGCGGGGATACCAAATTCAGACATCGCGGCATAGAGGCAGCTCCTTTTCGTGCTGTCGAAAGCAGCTTTGAAATCGACGAAGAGGTGGTGTGTGTCGATTCTCCTTTCACGGGTCTTTTCCAAGATTTGGCGCATGGTGAATATCTGGTCGGTGGTTGATTTACCAGGTCTAAAGCCACACTGATAAGGTCCAATCAGTTTGTTGACGGTGGGCTTTAATCTTTCACACAATACGCTCGACAGAACCTTATATGCGATGTTGAGGAGGCTAATCCCACGGTAGTTGGCGCAGATTGTGGGGTCTCCTTTTTTATGGATTGGGCATAGCACACTTAAATTCCAATCGTTGGGCATGCTTTCGTCCGACCATATTTTACAAAGAAGCTGATGCATGCTCCTTACAAGTTCTTCGCCGCCGTGTTTGAATAGCTCGGCCGGCAATCCATCGGCCCCTGCCGCTTTGTTGTTCTTCAGGCGGGCAATTGCTATTCGAACTTCTTCATGGTCGGGCAATGGAACGTCTGCTCCATCGCCATCGATTGGGGAATCGGGTTCGCCTTCTCCTGGTGTTATGTGTTCACTGCCATTCAGCAGGCTGGAGAAGTGTTCCCTCCATAATTTAAGTATGCTTTGGGCATCGGTGACTAGATCACCTTTGGGGGTTCTACAAGAGTATGCTCCGGTCTTGAAACCTTCTGTAAGCCGCCGCATCTTTTCGTAGAATTTTCGAGCATTACCCCTGTTGGCCAGCTTATCAAGCTCTTCGTACTCACGCATTTCGGCCTCTTTCTTTTTCTGTCTACAAATGCGTCTTGCTTCCCTCTTCAACTCTCGGTATCTATCCCATCCCGCACGTGTTGTGGTCGATCGTAACGTTGCGAGGTAGGCAGCCTGTTTTCTCTCCGCTGCGACACGGCACTCCTCGTCGTACCAGCTGTTCTTTTGCACTTTCCGAAAACCAATGGTTTCGGTTGCAGCTGTACGTAAGGAGTTTGAGATGCCGTCCCACAGTTCCCTTATACCGAGTTGTTGACGAGTGCTCTCAGAGAGCAGGAGTGCAAGCCGAGTAGAAACCCGTTCGGCTGTCCGTTGTGATTGCAGCTTCTCGACGTCGAACCTTCCTTGTGTTTGTTGGCGTGCGTTTTTTGCTGCACAGAGGCGGGTGCGAATTTTGGCTGCAACAATATAGTGATCCGAGTCGATGTTAGGACCTCGGAGCGCACGCACATCTAAAACACTGGAGACGTGTCTTCCGTCTATCACAACATGATCGATCTGGTTGGTGGTTTTTCGATCCGGAGACAGCCAGGTAGCTTGATGTATCTTCTTATGCTGGAATCTAGTACTACAGATAACCATATTTCGGGCCCCGGCGAAGTCGATCAACCTCAACCCATTTGGGGATGTTTCCTCGTGGAGGCTGAATTTACCGACCGTAGTGCCAAAGATACCTTCTTTGCCCACCCTGGCGTTGAAGTCGCCAAGCACGATTTTGACATCGTGGCGGGGGCATCTCTCATAAGTGCGCTCCAAGCACTCATAAAAGGCATCTTTGGTCACATCGTCCTTCTCTTCCGTCGGGGCGTGGGCGCAAATCAGCGATATGTTGAAGAACCTCGCTTTGATGCGGATTGTGGCTAGACGTTCATTCATAGGAGTGAATGATAGTACTCGGCGACGGAGTCTCTCTCCCACCACGAATCCAACACCAAACTTGCGCTCCTTTATATGGCCACTGTAGTAGATGTCACAAGGACCTACTCGTCTCTGTCCTTGTCCCGTCCATCGCATTTCTTGGACGGCGGTGATGTCAGCCTTTATTTTCACGAGGACATCAACCAGCTGGGCAGCGGCACCTTCCCAATTAAGGGACCGGACATTCCAGGTGCATGCCCTCAATTCGTAGTCCTTATTTCGCTTGCCATGGTCGTCATCAAAAGGGGGGGCTCTCATCCGAGGCTGATTGTTGGTTTTCATTGGTGCGGTTTTTTACGTGGCGGGTCCCAAACTCAGCGCACAACCCTAAGTAGGGGATTTTTCGCCTTCTCACTTTAGCTCGCCTTCAAACGGATGTTCTTAGGCTACCCAGAGGATACTTGGTCAGAGACCGGAAGTCGTGAGCTGCTTGAGTCATATGTAAAAGAATCGTTTCTGGCCACTCCCAAGTGAATGGCGATCAGAGAACTTTCCTCACTTGCGTGAACTTCTACACATGACTCCATCCTCCATATATTAAATACAGATAGAATTTACTCTGAAAGCAAAGATTAATTAAATAAAAATAATAATAACATCTGAAAGAAAAGATAAATGTTATTTGATCGTTTAAAATATTAGATTGTTAAAAAACTCATGCGGTATTTTCGTTAGTTGGCGCTGAAAGCGCGTAGTTCTAGTTTTATTGATTGAGTGTCGTTTCTTTTAAGTCGTTCGTGAGTTATAGTGTCGCCAACATGGAGCAAAATAAAGAGAAAATACGGCATATTTTACAGTACTATTACGATAAAGGCAAAAATGCATCTCAAGCCGCCAATACAATTTGTGCAGTTTATGGACCCGATACAGTTTCCATTTCCACCGCACAACGATGGTTTCAATGTTTTCGTTCTAGTGTAGAGGTGGTCGAAGATGCGCCACGCTCCGGAAGGCCTGTCGTCGAAAATTGCGATAAAATCGCTGAATTGGTCGAAAGAGACCGGCATAGTAGTCATCAAACCGTTATAAACCATTTGAAGAAGCTTGGAGTCACTAAGAAGCTCGATGTTTGGGTGCCACACGAATTGATTCAATCACTTTTTTGACAACCCATTATAAAACAAACATTTGTTTACACATATTATATTAGACTGCGAAATCCAATTTTAAAGTACACACACTTTTTTCACGTACTTGCTTAACAATTGATATTTGCTGCTTCTGATGATATTGTTGCTGTTGCTTTTTCCAATTCATTCTGATTTCCAATACTATAAAAACAAATTAAGTAATTATTTGCAAATTAAAAAAAAAAAAATCACATAAAATTCACTCACTTACCTTATTGTTGTGTGAGCCTCCTTTACGATGGTAAGAGCACGAATGACATGCGTCTTTCAATCGTTTTTTTTTTATTACCCTTTTTGGGATTTTCTGTTGGCACTATTGACAATTATGTTTTCTCTTTCGCACTCAATCAAATAAATCAAGAAATGAAGGAAACTTTTTTTATCGCATTTAGGTAAACAAAAAATAACCCGACCATGTGCATTGGCGTTAGTGCATAGACAAAAAATGTATAGTTGTATTGGAATATTTGACACAAGTGGGTAGCCGTGGTTGGCAGGGTATATTGAAGCATTTACCTGCAAGTGCAGAGGCTAATGACCTGCACATTGTTCATTTTCTTTTCTTGCTCTATTCTAATCGCACAAATATAAATACATATGTATATACATATGTATACGAGTACATTCGGTATTATTTTTGCCTACGCGATAATACAAGCCTAATAATAGTGTATACATATGTACATACCTGATTTAGAGGGTATAAAAACAATAATAAAACATAAATTATTATAAGCTGCGATAATAGCTTAAGTATTAACAACAAGCGGTGCGAAATTTGAGCAAAAAAAAAAAATACTAATAATAAAATTTTATTAACGATCAGTATATTAGGACATACTTATTATATTTATATACATAGTCTAAGCCCGTACAGGCAAATATTTTTCAACAACACCTTCTTGTTCTTTGTATTACAAATATCGTACACCGACCAATTTAGCATATCATATGCACATAAATACGCACATAGCGTGCACATATATGTACAAAAGTTATTGACTTCGTATACCTTTTTACGAGTGCTTATATACAAGGACATACGGATAAATCCGTAATAGAAAATATATAAAAATATGTATAAAATCGCAACTAGATACAATAGTGCGGTTAACAAAAACGATTAACGCGTATTTTAGTAAATTTACGGGAATAACAACTCTTATTTACTTAAAAGAGTTTTCGGTTTTCGGCATTTATCAGATAAATCTCATTAAATTTTTATTCTAAATGAGCACAGATTCAAAAGAATCTAAATCAGATCAATTTCTTACAATTCCAAAAATGGCTGACAATGATAAACAAAGCACACCTGCAGAAGCTACACGCTCTAAGCACGGTACAAAGCAAAAGAGATCAAAAGATGATATAATATCGAGATTTATAACTGAAAGTGATAGCTTTATAAGATATTGCATACGATTTCAAGCTTCCCCTATCACGGAACCAGTTTTGAATATGAAATCAGAAAAAGTTAACAATCTATGGGCACGCCTTCTGGCAGCGTACGATACAGTACTAGATACTGACGACGCAGAACTCCCAGAAAAGCTTCGGCGACAGTCAAGTGTGATAACTGCAGCGATCAGTTCGAGTTACAAAGGGAATGAGAACTGAACAAATAAGTTTAGTAAGGCCAAGTAGGGCCACTACTCCCCCTCCCAGAGCAGTTACAACACCAAAAGAAGACCTAGATAAAGGCATGTATCTAAAAGTACCAGCTTGTGACACTGAAGTTTTTAATGGATGTTATGACCAGAGACCGTCGTTCCGGGACATGTTCACTGCCGTTTATACAAACCATCCTAAACTTTCACAAGCACAAATGCTATACTATCTAAGGTATAAAACAAAAGAAGAAGCGGGCAGTATCGCAAGCAAGCTTGTGGAAAGGTACGAAAATTAAAGGGTTATGATAGAAAACCCAATAAAAACTTTATTGCATTTGCCAAAAATTCAACAAGAAACTAGCCAGGAATTTCAAAATTTATACTCGACAGTGACCAATTGTTTATCAGTGTTAAAAACACAAAATATCTCCACAGAATCGTGGAACTCTATGATAATAACCATTTGCGCAGGAACACTGCCTGATGCTACATTACTACGATGGGAACAATCATTAGTGGAAAGAAAAATAATGCCCACCTGGCAACAGATGAAAACATTCCTCACTGCTCAATACGAGATAGCTGAGCGAATAGACAAAAAAACTGTAAAGCCAAAAAGTCATCAAAATGACTCAAGTAAAAACTTGTTCAAACCCCAAGCCAGTAATAACATACAATATAATAGACACGTTAATAAAAGTCACACATTCGTGTCAAAGTAGTCAATCTGTGACTGCCATTCAAATCCACCTTTCCAGAAACTATAGCTCTAGGCCACTCTAGAATCTCAGCAGTCCAACAATTCCTAAGCATGGAAAAAAGCCTGATAAAAAAAACGAGCTAAAATCAGCATATGATATTATAATGGACGAATATCTTGACCTCAATCATATGGAAGAAACTGTACCAAAATGTCCAAAGGGAGATATTTATCTTTTTACCTTCCACATCATGGGGTAATAAGACCAGATAAAATCACAACGAAAGTACGAGTGGTGTTCAATGCCTCAAAGTGTACGAGCTCAGGCAAATCACTAAATGATGTATTATACACAGGGCCAACATTACCCTGATCTCATGTTGCTAATGCTAAATTGGCGCATGTTTAAATACGTTTTCAACGGGGATGTTGAGAAAATGTATAGGCAAATTCTGGTACATGAAGATGATCAAGATTTCGAATAGTCTTACGCAATTCAATTAATAGTCCAATTAGCGACTACAAACTTAAAATAGTTACCTTTGTCATCAACTGCGCACCCTATTTAGTCATTAGTACCTTACATGAAGTTGCAAAAACCTGTGAAACAAATTTACCTTTAGCAACTTCTGTGTTGCAGACTCAAACATATGTGGATGACATTCTATCAGGTAGCCACACTATACAGTTAGCGTGCGAATCATTACCTCAAGTGATCAAAGCACTAAATTCCGCAGGTTTTTCCTTAAAGAAAAAAACATCAAATCATCCCGAAATAATCAAAGATATAAAAAGGAAGACTTATTAGATACTGACTTCCTTAAATTCGAAAAGGTTAGTACAACAAAAACACTAGGGATTCAATGGAATGCGATAACAGATCAATTCTCATACACAATTGAGTCAATGTCTGCAATGTCCGCCATTACAAAATAACAAATCCTTTCCTCGGCGGCAAAACTTTTCTATCCCGCAGGATAGTTTTCGCTAATAATGATTCAAGCTAAAATTCTCAATCAAGAATTGTGGCAAGATGGCACTGAATGGGATGAACAGGTAAAACCTGTACGTTTAACAAAATGGGTTCAATTTGCTAACAACCTACATACTATATCAGAAATTCGAATCCCTCGATGGATAAATTTCACCCCTAACGTTAACGCAGAATTACACGGTGTCTGTGATGCCTCTGAAAAGGCTTATTGCGCAACAATCTACATACACACTCAGTATGATAGCAAAATAACTCTACATCTTTTGGTAGCCAAAGCCAAAGTTGCACCTTTGAAGACACTAAGCCTACCACGGCTTAAACGAAATGGTGCTCTTCTGTTAGCAAAATTAATTTCAATAGTTCAAACCCATCTCAAATTAAACGATCACAAAATGTATCTCCGGTCAGACTCAGAAATAGTTCTAGCATGGTTGGAAAAACCACCCTATTGCTGGAAGACCTATGTATCAAATCGCATATCTAAAATCTTAGACTCAGTTGGCTCAGCAAAATGGCAACATGTTGCAAGTGCAGATAACCCAGCGAATCTTGGGACAAGAGGTTGCAAACCACTTCACCTCACCAGGACTACACTCTGGTGGAACGGTCCCACATGGCTAACAGAATGACAAGAATTCTGGCTAAAGTCTCCTGCTCGGAATATTATACCTCCGGAAAGTCGGAAAATAGAAAATTTTGATATCACTCCAGAAAAGGATGATATTCTCTAAATATTTTTATCATTTCCTCGAGCAATAAGGGTAGTCGCTTATATGCACAAATTCATTCATAAACTTAAACAAAAGGTGAAAAGAATATCAAACTATCCTTACATACAACTAACATATTCCGACTTCTAACAGGTCAGTCTAATCTTGTATACACAAACTCACTATTTCAGCAAAGAGATATCAAAGTTGCTTGAAAAGCGACCTCTCGAAAAGGGAAGCTCACTTCTTGTCTTAAACCCATTCCTGGACGCTAAGGGATTAATACGGGCAAATGGAAGACTAGCCAACTCCAGCCTTAGTTACAACGAACGTCATCCCATTATTATCCCAGAGAAATCCTGTTTTACCTACTTATTTCTAATATATCTCCACCAGCTTACACTGAACGGTGAGCATTGCTTGATGCAACAAATGGTCCGACAAGAGTTTTATATACCGCGACTAAAGCCACAAACTAAAAGGACTATTTTCATGTGTAAACAGTGTACTATGTACAAGCACAAGATGCGTACGCAGATCATAACAGCACTACCACCTGAACGCTGCACCTATGCTTTACCCTTTACCATCACGATCGATGCTAAGGTCTTCCTCATTTAGAAAAAAGTATGTGGCTGGCTTTGTATGTTTTACGACAAAGGCAGTACACCTCGAGCTATGTTCGGATCTGACTACTACTGCTTTTCTTGCAGCATTTGCCCGCTTCGTCGGACGACGCGGATTTCTTTTAAAAATTATGAGCAACAATAGAAAAAACTTTCTCGGAGCTCAAAGAGCCACGGAAAAGGAGTTTTTACAATTCATGAAAGAAGTATCCCCCGAAATTGTCAAAAAATATGAACCCCAAGGGATCGATTGGCCACACATGGGCGGACTTTTGGCAGTAAAGAGCTTTAAGTCCCATTTAAAGAAAACGGCTGGTAACCATAAATTCAATTATGAGGAGTTTACTACATTAATAGCTCGTATCGAAGCAGTACTAAACTCTAGACCTATCTCACCTCTCTCGCAAGATCCCTCTGACTTCACAGTCTTAACTCCAGAGCGTTTTCTCAAAGAAGCACCCATTCTGGCCATACCTGAGCCAGGCATGGAGTCGCTATCCTTATTAAACAGATGGGAGCGATGGAAGGAAGACTACATAAAGGACCTTCAAAAGAGATACCGGTGGAAAACTCAAGAAAAGGCACCAAAGCTTGGAGACTGCGTCCTTATACAAGACGATTGTCTCCCTCTTACGGAATGGCGGCTCGGCCGAATAAAGCAACTTCATTACGGTTTCGACGATCTTCGCGCCAAACCCGTCCGCTAACCGGACCGCTAGTCAAATTATGCTTTCTACCAACTGCCGATGACAAAGAGACGTAAAACCGAAACCGCAATGTTAATAAATCAATAACTCGATAAAACATATAAGCCGCTTACCAAATCGAAACCTCGAATAACACAAAACCCCACAAAAGACCTAACATAACATAACAAATGTCCATATTATTGTAAATTTCACTAATATCACCATTTCTCTCACAGAGCAATATGAACGTGGATATGGCGTCATCCTCAACGTCAACCATGCGTTCGGCAGTTTCCGCTCCACGCTCTGAAGCTGTCCCAATAGCAGCACCCTGGACCACCACTGCACCGACAGCGCTTCGAATAACTACAGGCTCCACCGCGACAACGGCCCCACGTAAAAGCACGCCAGCATCACCCGCATTACCAGCGGATCTCCAACGCATTCGATGTCCACTACGTCGCCACCCGCATCGGCTATCGCACTGCGGTATCTTTAAGGGCATGCCGCCCTTCCAACGCCAGTAGGTGGCACAGGCGCACGGATATTGCCTGAATTGCCTGGCAACTTCACACGCAACTCAGGAGTGCCCATCACATAATCGTTGCCAAATCTGTGTGCGGGCTCATCATACTCTGCTGCACCGCACTACCAGACGCGACTCCGGGCGACCACCGGTTCCTCGCACCAGCGGTAACGTCAGGCGTTCTCAAAAAATCCCGTCCCTGGCGCCAAAACCGGGCAACATCAACACCGCGCTATCAGCTTAGGCCGCCGTACCGTCGGTCAAAAGGTCTCAGCAGCGTTGTAGCTACGCTACAGCGGCTTCTAGGCTAAATACTCGCCTAGGGGGGCCGGGATGGCTAAAAGAATAGCGACGTCACATCACATTTACATCAGTTCACCACACCGAATCAAAAGCACGCATTCACCTAATCACGCGAGAGAACATTACACATTAACACACATACTCACGCACAAGCACCAAAACACGATGACACCATCCAGTATTCCAATTAGAACAAAAGGGAAAGAGAAAGGATCTCGCGCTTTTCGCAGCATCCTGGTTCCCTTCCGCAATTACCCGCCTATGTATATAATATTTAACGTTTTTAAAACTGTTTCAATTTGTAATAATTTTCATCAGTTATACACATTTTGTTACAACAATTTTGAAGTGAGGTTCGTAAGAAATAAAAGTTTATAACGATTCTTTTGGAATCAAGTGCATTTTTCGGTTTAACAAAAAGTGAGAGTGGCCTAGAAGGTGAGTTTTTGTACCAATTAAATAATTAATATAATATGAGCAACAATATTTACGTATGCTAACAAATACCAGTAAAATATTACCCATATCTACATTTAATTACAATTTTCCATATGTTGTTAAAAATTATGTTTTGAATGATATATTGCTAATTTGCAGTTTACGCAACATAACAAAAACTTAATGATTTTAGGCCGAACGGTTTTATGGCGTCAAAGGCGATTCGATCAATTTAACGGTCGTTCATCAAAAATGATTGACAGTGCTGCCTAATTATTGAAGTGTAGATTTCGTACTGTTTAGCATATGGAAAAATGATGCCACTGAACTTACTGAAGTGTAGATTTCGTACTGTTTAGCACGTCGAAAAGTGATGCCACTGCATCCCAATCCTACATATATTGAAAGCAAAACAAACTTACCATAGCGTCCGCATAAGCTTGGTGTGTTGGGTGTTCCTCCACCTTCAGCACTGTTTCCATTTCACTCTCTATATCGCCAGTGATGCGGCTTACACTGCGGTGGGTTTTTACAGAGAGCAGCTTACATTCCCGCAACAATTGGTTTTGTGCTTGCATCTCCGCACGATCGGGTATCTGAAAGTAATATTTTTATAACAATTATAGTTTTTTATTGAATAATATTTTTGTAAAAATTAACAGTTTTTATTAAATAATATTTTGTAACACGATCAACTAGAACCTTACGAGTAGGATGACGAAATCAGAGCGAGTCGTGACCAACGCGATTTTTCAAACGCAAAAGTCTCTAATGCAACATTAGGATATGTCACTCCTTCCATATTAAAATTATGGAATTATTCTTTGTTTACAAGTTAAATTTTTTAAACAGAATTCTTCCAATATTTAAGGATATTTTTAGCATATAAAAATGATTAAGTAATAATGAATAAGTAAAAAGGAATGATAAGATTGATAAGATACAATTTTCAATCCTTAGATTTAGTTTTAGCTGATTTTATTTTTTCTTTTAAATTGGTTTTTATATTTTCTTACATTTTGACTTTTAAACTTTACAATATGTTCGCTATCTTCTTCAGTTTTAATAAGACTAACTTTTTTGTTTGGATTACTAAGTTTGTCTAATTTCTTCCTCAAAACTTCTGCGTTTACAAAGTCTGTGCCAATATCTTTTTCTTGACGGTTTTTATTTACATTATTTATTCTTTGTTCTTTAATAATTTGAGGATCCGGTTTTGGTGACTCTTTGTTAAAAAAGATTGTATATTGAACTTCATTGGTAGTAGAGTGAATAATTATATGGTTATAAGTGAAAAGTGTTTGTTTAATTTCTAAATATTTTAGCTCTTTATCACCTGAAGTGTTGATTATTCTAAGTTTTTCATTAAAAGGTTTATGTAGTCTTTGTCACCTATAGCAGTTTTACCGGTGACACCTCTATTCTTCTATTCTTCTATTTTTATATTTAATGAATTACACCATTGTTTAATGTTTGTATTAATTAAATCTGTTGAAATTTTACTTGAAAAAGCAACCCTGCTAATGACAATGCATATGTTCAATTTCGAATTCGTGCATAATTACATGCAATATATTGTTTCCGATTCCATTTTGTTACTTCTCAATTAATTGTTCAATCGTTAAGACCAATACTGCGGCTGCGCGTTTCATTTAAATCCTACAGGTTATGGGCCCAGGCCCCGCTTTAAGTAACGGTGAACAAAGTAAAGTTATAAATTAGCAAGATGAGAGCTATGTACCAAATAGAGAAATTGGATGAGAATAATTTTGATTCTTGGAGTATCCAAATGCGAAGTGTATTGGTACATGCAGCGCTATGGAAACTTGCATCGGGCGAGTCCCCAAAGCCAGAAGCAGGCACCGAGGGTGAGGCTAGCGAAGTGGACAGCGCAGGATGAGAAGGCACTTGCGATGATTACACTCAGTGTAAAACTCTCACAGTTAAATTATTTGAAGCACTGTAAGACGACAGCAGATGCATGGGAAAGGCTTAGGGAAGTGTACCAGCCAAGCGGTTCCGTTAGAAAGGTGTCATTGCCTTATTGCCATATTATTACTATCGAGTCTTCCGAAAGAGTTTGAAAACTTTGTCATTACGATGGAAACGCGAGGTGATCTGCCAACATTTGATGTTTTGAAGCTGAAACTTCTCGAAGAAAGCGAACGTAGGGTCAACATGGGCGACGCAGTCATAAAAGTTGAAGGTAGCGTTCAGCAAGCATTTGCAGCGAAGTCGGCGCAGGGCAGCGAAAAGAAATTTGCAGGCAAACAGTCAAAAAATGTCATTTGCTTTCGTTGTGGACAGCGTGGGCACATAATGGCAAATTGTGTTGCTAAGCGGAGTGAGCAACAAAATGACAAGTTGAAGCAACAGAAACAGTATTCATTTACTGTGTTGGCAACATCGGGCTGCAACATGTTTAACAGAATGAAATGGTGTTTGGACGGTGGCGCAACAGCACACATATGTTGCGATCGCAACATGTTCTCGAACTTTATGGAACATTCTGAGTTGATCACGTTAGCAGGTGAGAACAGTTTGCAGGCAGAGGGTAAAGGCAGCGTGAAGATTTTTACAGACACTACTGTATTGACATTACGTCCCACGTATGAGGGGAAATTTTATTTCGGTCGGTGGAGCCGTTGAAATGGGATGCGATGTCAGTTTCGCAAACAAGCAAGCTATGGCGGAAAAGCATGGTGTTGAGATTCTATGATTGAAACAAATAAACGACTTGTTTATCTTCGAAAATAAATGCAACAGCTGTTTCAGTATCATTGAGAATAATGCAATGCTTTGGCATAATAGGTATGGACACCTGAATTATGCGAGTTTGGCACAACTTCGAAATAAAGTGTGGGTACATGGGATGGATGAAGTGAATTTTTCTCAAAAGCCGGCATGTAGAACATGCATGATAAGCAAAATACAAGCACAGCTACATTCAAAAGCAACAGAAAATAGATCAAAGAACGTGTTAGAGATAATACTTACAGATGTATGTGGGCCGTTTGATGCACAATCGCTGGGTGGATCAAAATATTTTCTGACATTCATTGACGATATGTCAAGGAGAATTTTCGTGTACTTTTTAAAATCAAAATCAGAAGTATTTGAGAAGTTTGTGACTTTTTGCACTATGGTAGAAAGGTAAACGGGCAGAAAAATAAAAGCAGTCAGAAGCGACAACGATCGTGAATTTATCAACAGCGCATTCAATGAATATTTTGAGAAAAATGGTATTGTAAGACAGTTGAGGGTTCCCTACACTCCACAGCAGAACGGTGTAGCGGAACGGGCGAATCGTACGTTGGTTGAAATGGCCAGGAGCATGCTGGTACATTCGGGCACGAATGCGGCGTGGTGGACAGAAGCAGTAGCTCCGGCGGTGTACTTGCGAAATCGTGCGCCAACAAAGGCGCTGAATAATAAAACACCTTATGAAGCTTGGTTTAAAGAAAAGCCTACAGTGAAACACTTAAAAGTGTTTGGGTCAGCAGCAGTAGCCCTAGACAAAACTCATCATAAAAAGTTTGCGGCAAAAGGTAAGGAATGGTCGGTTATTCACTAGTTTCAAAAGCGTACCGATTGTATGATGCGGAGTTACGTCAAGTGGTTGAAAAACATGATGTTCTTTTCGATGAAGCAAGTAGCATAGAAAGCGCTGATAATGAAGAGGTGGCTTTTGAATTCGGGCGCATGCAGCAATACTCAAACGAAGATAATTGCAACATAAGCAGTGCTGGTGACGCAATAGTTAACGACTGTGAAGATGATATCATAGAGAGTGGCGATGAAGCAAATCAGATGAGCAGCAACGATGAATATCTTAGCGCAGATGAGCAACCAGTTAAATATGCACCGGGTAAGCCTAAGTTGGTGAGAACGGGTAGGCCAGGGCGTCCTAAGAAGCAATATAATGTGTTGAATGCTATGAACACAAGTGATGTTGTCATTTGTAGATATGCCTAAGGGGCAGTCGGTTATTGGCTGCAAGTGGCCTTAAACGAGACAAGCACGACAACATTGAGCGCTATAAGGCGCGTTTGGTCGCGAAGGGCTGTTCGCAGCAGTTCGGTGTTAATTATGTTGACACATTTTCTCCGGTTTGTCGTTTCGAAACCATAAGGTTAGTTTTGGCGTTGGCTGCAGAATTAAAAATGTTCCTGCACCAAATGGATGTATGAAGAGCATACTTAAATAGCGAGCTGAAAGATGTTGAGGCAGCTGAAGGTTTATTGTAGTTGCGTTAATTAGCGTAAGGTATTGCGATTAAACAAGGCTATATACGGGCTGAAACAAAGTGGCAGGGAATGGAATTCCAAGCTAGATAGAGCATTGCGTGACATTGGTTTTACTCAGTGTGAGAGTGAATGCTGTCTTTATAAGCAAGACATAAAAGGTAATCTTTGTTTGATACTTGTATATATTGACGATCTTCTCTTAGCATGCCAGTCAAAGGAAATGTTGGTTGACGTTAAAGCAAAAATATGTGAAAGGATCAATTGGCAGTCACAGTACATAAAAGATTTGTTACGGCAGCATCGTATAAGTGAATGCAGACCGGCATATACACCACTAGATGTTGGTTTTCAAGCGGCATGCGACAGCGACGTTTGCAAGAAGGTAGACCAGACATCTTATCAGTCTAGGCCAGATATTTTCCATTCCGTAGCAAAGCTGGCACAGCGTAACAAAGATCCTCATAGTGAGCATCAGGCGGGTATAATGCATATATTGAGGTATTTAACTGCAACTATAGACATGAAAATGCATTATCGTGCATGCAATAAATGACTGAAGGGGTATGCAGATGAAGACTGGGGCGGCGATAGAATTGACCGTCGATCTTATACTGGCTATGTGTTTTTCTTAGCTGGTGGTGCGATTTCCTGGAAATCAGAAAAACAAGATTGTGTTGCTTTGAGTAGCACCGAGGCAGAATATTTGTCTATGTCATCTGCAGTAAAAGAGGCGTTATATCTAAGACGAATAATTATAGAAATAACCATGCAAGGACTAAGCAAATAGGCATCAGGTATCATTTTGTGCGAGATATAGTTGAACGAGGTGAAATCAGATTGGAATATGTATCAACAAACCAGATGATAGCTGACATATTGACGAAGAATTTACCAAAGAAGAAGCACAGCGAGCTTTTGGAATTGTTGAATATGAAATAAGATACAAAGCATTTGTAAGAACATCTGCATTGAGGAGGGCTGTTGAAATGTTACTTGAAAAAGCAACCCCGCTAATGACAATGCATATGTTCAATTTCGAATTCGTGCATAATTACATGCAATATATTGTTTCCGAATCCATTTTGTTACTTCTCAATAAACTGTTTAATCGTTAAGACCAATACTGCGGCTGCGCGTTTCATTTAAATCCTACAAAACCTTGGTTTTGGTCGATTTTTAAAGTTTTTGGAGGACCCATACAATTAAAAATTTTTAGAAATGCTTTTTTGGATTCCAGCCAGTTCAATGCTTTAACTTTTTCTATCATAGAAAACTTAGAGCATAAATTAATACAATTTAAATAATATTCATTATTCCATTTCCAAAAATCTACAACATATTTTTCTCTTACTTTGTAAATTGGTGGTGTAATTTTGAACGTCATTTTGTTAGAAATATGATCGTTCTTACAATGATTACACAGTTCACAATCATTTATTATTTTGGCGATTTCGGTAAGATAATTGTACTGTAATTTAAAACATTTTGCAACCTTCTCTATACCTTGATAAAGTGAACTTAAATGGATTTCAATTACTTTACTTTTAAAATTTGCAAATTCTGTAATGTTTTCTAATTCTTTTGTACACCGATAAATTCTGTTGTGACTTGTTGTTATTAGTGTCTTATAAACGTTTTGAAATTGTATAAAATCAATATCACTGGGCATACAAATTGTTGTATTATTTTATGTAGTTACAATTAGGTTATTAAAAAAAACTTTCGTTATTAATTTAATTTGATTTTTGAACACATTTAATGGTCGCTCTGTTATCTTAGTAAAACTTTCGGAATCTTCATCGGTGGAATGAACAGTGTCTACGTTAGATTCAGATTCTTCATTAAAAATCATTCCGTAAATAAGCGTCTGCTACACGTTTTTCTTTACCTGATATGTATTTTACGTCAAAGTCATACTCATTAAGCCGAATCTTTTATCTTTGTAACTTGGAGTTTGGTTGCCTTAAGCTGTGAAGCCATTCCAATGGTCTATGATCACTATTTATTAAAAATTTCCTGCAGTATAAATATGGTCTAAAATATTTGGTAGCCCAAACCATGGCTAAAAGTTCTTTCTCAGTAGTTGAGTAGTGCAGCTCATGTTCATGATGTCCTTGTTGACTTAACTCTGCCCCTAATGCCACATTTGACACATCAGTCGTCAATATAAATATTTTCTCATAATTTGGATATGCCAGAATTGGATCATTAGTAATAAAAATTTTTATAGCGTTTATAGCTTCCACGAATTTCTCATATGAGCTATTTATTTTATTGTCTTTTTTAAGACAGTTTGTCAAAGGTTTAGTTTTTTCGGAAAAGTTTTGAATAAATTTACTATAAAATCCCGCCAAACCAAGGAATTGTTTTATTTCTTTTTCCGTTTTAGGAATGGGATAATACCTTGGCTTAATACCTTCTGGCGTTGTGATATGACCAAGAAATTCGGTTTTTCTTTTGAAAAACTCGCATTTATCCATCTGAATTTTCAGATTTACGAAAAACTCTATGTAGAGGTTCTATGTGTTCCTGTAATGACGTACTGAATACTACAATGTCGTCTAAGTAATCCATACAATCTCTCCCCATTAAATCATCTAGAACCGTATTAATCAGTTTCTGGAAGGTGGCTGGTGCATTCTTAAGCAGAAATGGCATTCTTAAAAATTCAAAATGTCTGCTCTGAGTAGAGAAAGCTGCTTTTTTCCTATCTGCCGGATCCATTTCTATTTGATGGAAGCCTTGCGCTAAGTCTATTGTTGAAAAATGCATACACCTACCTAGTTTTTCGAGAATTTCATCCATGTTTGGATTGATAATAATATTGAGCTTGCGAAAATCGACAACAATCCTACACTTCTTTTTACCTGAAGCATCTGACTTCTTTGGTACCACCCAAATTGGTGCTGAATATGGGAAATCACTATGAGAAATGATTTGATTTTCAAGCATTTCTTTTATTTGTTTGTTTACTTCTGATTTATGAATTTTAGGATATCTATACGACTTTACATATATTGGATCTTCATGAACCGTTTTAGTTCTATGTTTTATTTTATGAGTAAAAATGAGTTTGTCCCCTTCTTTATAAAATATATTTTCAAATTTATTTAAAAGTTTTTTAATTTATTTAACTCTTCTGAATTTAAATGTTCATATTTAATCCTTGAAGGCAATTATCAAAATTTTCAGAATTTGATTTATTCTTGAAAAAGTTATACTGAACACAACTCATATGTATCATATTTTTTTCCAGATCAATTTTATCTTTAAATTTTATTATAAACGAAAAATTTCAGTTTTTTCATATGTTCATCGCTAAACAATTCTTGGGTTTCATTTAGACAAACTTTTCCTATCGCTGTTGTTAATGCTATTGGCTGAACATAAATAATCTTTTCGTTGGGTATTCCAGGCTTTATTAAACTAACTGATCAACCTGTGTCGACTAAAATGTATAATATGTTTTATTAAATTTCAATTCAATTGTGGGGAGCCTTCCGAGGCTGTTAAGTGAAAATTTACCTCATCTTGTTCCATTGGTTCAGGATAGCCAAAGCGTCTTAATCGAGATTGGTTTGACCCATTTGTTGATTGCTATGTTCATTGAAAAATGGTTTATTGGAACGAAGTTCCTTACGGCAGGCTTGCAGAAGAAGGGATTTTGCTGCGGGAGCTAACTGAAAAAAAAGTGATAGTAAAAACCGTAAGAAATAACCCGTAAGATTGCTAGTTATAGCCTACTTTTAGGTCTTGCAAAATAATTAGGCATGAAAATCTGTAACATGCAAAATGGACAGCTGTGTTGTCTTGTGTACATGCCGGCCATGTTGCACTAAATACGTTTATGGGGAGTTGAATTGTTGCATATTTTTTGGCGCAGGCTTTGAGGAAATATCCCGTAAGAAAAAGACTGTAAGATCGCTAGTTATAGCCTACCTTTAGGTTTTGCAAAATAATTAGGCATGAAAATCTGTAACATTATTGTGTATGCAAATTAGTTTTGAGTGAAGTGCGGAACACGCGACAGACTGCAAACTACATCTGTCAAATATTAAAATACAGACGTTCTTATGGACACTGTTATTTTGACAGCTGCACGACTACACGACTGCAGGCCGACAGTTGTCGTTCCCGCTAACTTGAATATTTCCTATATTTGCCAACGGCAGTAGGACGACAGTAGAGTTGACAGTAGAATGGAAGATAGAAAGAGGAGGTAGAGTGGTGATGTCACCTAATATGTAAAATGTAAAATTATTCACAGGTCTAACAAACTTGACGTTATTTTACAAATAAAAGCATAAAATAGCTCTATTATAGCTCTATTATATTATTTGTAATAACAATTGATAATTTAAAACAAAAAAATATTTACCAATTTTTATTTAGATATAATTTGAATTATTTTTTTTATTTTACGTAATTCATTATTTCTTAAAATCAGCATTTAATTAAGCACTTTTTTTCATTAAGCACAATTTTTTTTGCAAATTGTATCGATTCTACATTATCCGAAGGAACTTCGTTCCTGCCTGGTGTCCCACGACAGCGCATTTCTTGTTTTTATAATTATTATTTTGATTGGACAATGGATAATTTTTAGAAAAAGTGTTGTAATTGGAACGAACTGGAAATTGACTCGTATTGGTTGCAAAATATTTTATATTACTATTATTATTGTTATTCATATAATTAGGTAGTTTCGAATTTGTGTTAGTTCTTTGAATTGTTTTTTGTTTAGAGAATTGTTTGTTATTTTCATAAACATCCTTTTCTTTTAATATTTTGATTGCTGAGTTAAGGTCAGTAGCAAGTTAATGCAGTTAAATAGTTTGGCAATTCTCTTTTTAATGTTTTCAAACTTATCTGATCTAATTCATTATACAACAATATTTTAGTTGAGCAACTTTCATTTTTTAGTTTGATAACATCCTTTACTTTACAAACTTCTAAATTAATCTCTTCGCATAGTAGCTTATCATTATTTCTAAATTTAATATTGCTTATTTCTAGGATTAGTGTTGAAACTGTCGTATGTTCTCCGAATTCATCTACAAGTAACTGCCTCAGCGTCATCCAATCTGGTGGTTGCTCTCGTGTAACCACGTCCAATGCAGCGCCTCTGAGTGCTTGTATGACACAGTGTTGATAGAATACTTTCGTCTCTTCTGATATAACAGGAGACTATGGCATGATCGCGTCGACCCCTTGAATAAAGAGTGCTAAGTAGTTTCAATCCCCATCAAATGGTTGAATAAGTTTGATGTTTTGGATCGCCATTTCTCTGGTTTCTCGCTCCATTTTGTTGTTTGCCTCTTTAATTTTAATTGATTTCAAAATTTGGCTTAGTTCGTCCACTTCTTCTTCCATAAACTGTCTGCTTTGTTTTTATTCACCTTCGTTTGTAATGTTGCCTTGGACTTTTGATTTTGTTTCACCAAGTAGCACTTACGACATTCTGCATTCGTTTTCTCTTCAACTTTTTTTTTGTTATTAAGGATTGGGGAGTAGAGTTTTTGTTGAATAATTTATGGTATATTAATTATTTTGATTTTATTTTATTCTTTTTTTGTTTTATTCTATTTTATTTTTATTTGAAACGTATTGTGATATTTTTGTGCCACTGTTCCATCGTAACTTAGTTCGTTTTGTTTGTTACGATATTTTTTTCTTTTTCTTCGCTTCGACGTTCCACTTTTACGTTCTGCTTTTTAAACTGTTCGATTTCTTCTTTACGATATTTTTCCTCACTTTTCACGTTTCTCTTTTACGTTGGCTATACACTCTCTATGTTCAACAATTTAGTTTTTTTCGTTACGATAATATTTTTGCTTTGTAGGATATACCAAAAAATTGATTTTTCATCTTTTTGTTCTATAGTATGCGAATTTTTCACGATATATATACTATATGTGGCAGCACAGCCGCTGTCAAATAAAATTCGAAGATCGTTCTCTTTCTTCTTGGAAACTCGTCGAACAAAGACCTGTCCACATAAATGCTCTACATATACGAGTATATATTTTTTTCACTACTACATTATTTAAGGTTACTGTGTTGAAGTTTGAATCTTCCTTTTTGTTTTAAACTATATATAATTTTTGTTACTACATATATTGTGTTTTTTTTTGCTAGCTTGAAAAGCTACTTTATTTAAAATGTATCAAAATTATTTGTTTATTTTTTGTTTTAGTTTATTTTCGGTCTTTACACGATTGCGTGTATTTAAAAAAAAAAAGGTACAGCCCGACTCGTTGTTCAGGGTAATTTAGACGAATAGGTTTTTATTTTTTATTATTTTTATTTAGGATCTTTTGCGCAGGTCCTACCGACTACGCCAGTAATATTTTTACAACAATTATATTTTTTTTATTGAATAATACTTTTAGAACAATTAACAGTTTTTATTAAATAATATTTTGTAACACGATCAACTAGAACCTTACGAGTAGGATGACGAAATCAGAGTGAGTCGTGACAAACGCGATTTTTCAAACGATGCCGTTTAATGTGCGTGACTGCTTTCAATGGCGAAAATGCTGAATTGAAGCACGTTGGCAATGTTGCATTCGATGCTTTTGCTGGCAAAAGTCTCCAATGCAACATTAGGATATGTCACTTGAAATTTAAAATAATAAATAATTAAAATAATTTTAAAATATAATAATTTTATTTCGATAAATACGTTCTCAGCAAGAGCATTTTCTACAGCTGATATCCGATTTATAATTTCTTCTTGAACAAAGGGTGTCCAGAATGTGCGCAGTATCGCCAATTTTATTAATTTGAAGTTGGGTGGCCACACGCCGAATGAGGTTCGGCGACACAAAAACGGCTCATTTATCCTATAAAGAAAGTTACAATTATTACAATGAAATACATGTAAGTAAAATAAAGTCCTTTTACCATCTCGGTGCCGTGCACCAATGCTCTCCGAGGAGGAGGAGTCAACCAAAAATAAGAATCCATTTATCTTTGTAAAATTATAAAATAAATTATGCAATAGAGGAATTAAAATAAATTTATTCCCTATTAGAAATTCTAAGTCTACTTTTTTAATAATTTGAATGTCTCCATCTATAATTTCACCTACTAGAATACCTAACCCGATGAGGACACCAAATTCTCTCTGAAAACATCACCAACTTTTGTCAAAAAAACGCAACCAAAAGTATCTGGTTGGTTTTGTTGGTTGACAATTTTCAAAGACTCTATTTTATTGCTAAAAAATAAACTATCTTTTTCCTTTCTGCAATTAATAATAAACTTATCTATTTCAAGAATTTTGCTCGAATCCGTAAAATTTCTGCCTTATTCTATTCTTAAACACAATTGCTGTAAAATCTTTTTGGAGTAATTAATAATTCGTTTCAAATATTGCAAATGATTTACAAATATATATGCCGAAAAACTGTCGAGATGTCCGAACTTTTGAGCGCAATCAGTTAAATGTAAAATACCATGAATATTAAAACTAATAGAATGTCCTCCATAAAAATTTCTAAATAACTTAACAAATTCTTTCAATAATTCATTGGTAACAATGCATTCACTCTACAAGATTTTTCGAAACTAAGAACGTGAATACCGGATTAGCAAAAGATAATGATAATACAAATCGTCCGGTATGCAAATATACCCGAATATCGCAAAATTAATATTCTGTAGACTTCCACTTGCTTATTTCGTCCAGATCTCTTCTGCGTCTGGAAAATTCAGAGGGAACGTAGTTGCTAATATACATATAACATTTTTTTATTCATTTCTGTTGCGTTCCCTCTTAACAAGCTGAACAAGTTTCTAACGATTTAACGGAAATTGAGAAACTATGTCAATACTTGCAGATTCTAGCAAATTCCCCCCCTGCTTAAATTCGTCTAAATGAGGACTTACATCTACTCTATTACTAAATGAACTATCAGTCCTAAGTTTTCCTACGGTTTGTGAGAAACACACAATTTCTTTATAAATCCCTGTCTGAACGCATTTAGAGAAGCTATTTTTCCCGTCGTGTGACTTTACACCAGTAACAAATGCGCGAACTGTTGCGTTACAAACAAAAATCTTAACATTACACTCTTTCAAACTCTGCCAGATCCTACTTTAACTCCGTTTTCTTGCAAGTACTTTATTTCTTCACGAAATTCCCCAGTAAAGCCACTTACATTCGCTGGCTTACTCATTTCTGAGAAGTAAGTGATTGTAAAAGGTTAGGGAAGCCTACCTTCTTCTTAACTGGCGTAGACACCGCTTACGCCATTACAGCCGAGTTAACTACAGCGCGCCAGTCGTTTCTTCTTTTCGCTACGTGGCGCAATTGGATATTCCAAGCGAAGCCAGGTCCTTCCCCAATTGGTACTTTCAACGGGATGGAGGTCTTCCTCTTCCTCTGCTTCCCCCGGCGGGTACTGCGTCGAATGCTTTCAGAGCTGGAGTGCTTTCGTCCATTCGCACAACATGATCCAGCCAGCTTAGCTGCTGTCTTTTAATTCGCTGAACTATGTCATTGTCGTCATATATCTCATACAGCTTATCGTTCCATCGAATGCGATATTCGCCGTGGAGAACGCGCAAAGGACTATACATCTTTCGCAGAACCTTTCTTTTGAAAATTCGTAATATCGGTTGTTGTCATCGTCCAAGCCTCTGCGCCATATAGCAGGATGGGAATTATGAGTGACTTATAGAGTATGGTTTTTGTTCTTCGATAAAGGACTTTGCTTTTCAATTGCCTACTCAGTCCGAAGTAGCACCTGTTGGCAAGAGTTATCCTGCGTTGGATTTCCAGGCTGACATTGTTGTTGGTGTTTGCGCTGGTTCCAAGATAGGCGAAGTTATCTACGACTTCAAAGCTATGACTGTCAACAGTGACGTGAGAGCCAAGTCGCGAGTGCGACGACTGTTTGTTTGATGACAGGAGATATTTCGTCTTGCCCTTGTTCATTGCCAGGTGATTACAATATGTATGTTAGATGTTCACTGAGCCTGGTGATACAATTTTGTTGCTAACCTCAAACTTATTAATGTTAGCAATCGGTGCAAGCAATCTTCGTCGTCGTCGGCGAGTGCAACGACTGTTTGTTTGATGAGAAGAGATATTTCGTCTTGCCCTCGTTTACTGCCAGACCCATTTGTTTTGCTTCCTTGTTCACTCTGGAGAAAGCAGAACTAACGGTGCGGGTGTTGAGGCCGATGATATCAATATCATCGGTATACGCCAGTGCCCGATGAAGGGAGTGTCCAAAAGGGTGCTGGTATTTTTCCAGTATTGGGGACAGCGCGGCGCACTGGGAGTTCTTGGTTATCTTGGCAGCGATGTCTTCCGCTGATAGGATGGAAAAGGTGATGTGAGCTTGCTCTGCCGAGGTGTTAGCCGCGGGGCCACTTCGGTCCCTGGTCAGGAAGTGTGCATTGGGCGCAGGGGTAGTAGCCCGCGTTGTCCCAGGCGAGCACCGGTCCGTCCGTGTTTTCCGGGACTGGTAAAGCGAAGGACAGGCCTCAGAGTACTGGGGTAGGAGCATGGTTTCCGAGGGTACACCCGTTCCTGTCTATTTCGGCCGCCCCCCTACACACGATGCGCTGTAAAAATCAAAGGAATGGAGAATTATTTGAATAAAGATAACAAAATCAAAAGCAGCAATGTACAAGACTGCTTGACGAGCAACAGTATTCAAAGCCGTGGCAGTAAGATACCAGAATCGGAACCATCCAGGAGACCGCCGAGAAGTTCTTGCGTCGAAGCTGATCCCTTTAGACGTGCACCAATATTGATGCGATCACCGAAACAGGGGCTCACATTGGAAAGGCGTGAAAGAGCGAAATCGTCGCCACCAGCACTGCAATACGGCACGCTTCGAGCGGAACTAACGCAACCGAATGGGGACATTATGGCTAAATTGGGAGATATGATCAAGAGACTAACAGAAGCAATGAAACTGCCTCAACGATCGATCAACAGTCAGATCCGGGATCTGCTAACTTTTTTCATGAAGCTATATGAACGCGCCCAAATCGCTAAATCGAGTATAACAAAGTTAAAGCAACCAGGCGAAATGTTCCTTGGAGACACACAGAAGTAGGCTCAACACTAAAAAGGCCCAGTTAGGATGAGCAGTTGACGCGAAAGACCCCGCCAAAAAAGAAAGCCAGACAAGAGGAAGTTAAGGAGCTAAATTCCTTTGATGAAAATGCGATCAAACCCTTGAGACAGGCGTATGCAAGCACGCAGACGGCAGTCATCAGCCTTCCCGCAGCGGACTCAAAACGGCTGCTTTACGCCCATAAGATCAAGATTGGATGGGTGGTCTGCAGAATAAGGGAAAAGCCGAACCTCAAAAAGAGTTTCAGGTGCCTGGAATACGGCCATCTGGCGAGGGCATGTACGAGTGATTATAATCGAAGCAAATGTTGTGCTAAGTGTGGTGAAAAGGGGCATTTCTCAAAGGAATGTGAAAAAAACCCGTCGTGCCCAGTATGCAAAAGCAGTGGAAAAAAGGAGACAGGTCACCGGAACGGAAGTTGGAAGTGTCCTCTATATCAAGCGGCGTGTAAGCAGATAAAATGAAAGTTGTCTAAATCAACCTAAATCATTGTCAAGCTGCCCAAGAGCTGCTGAAGCAAACAATCTTCGAGGAAAGGTGGCGATAGTGTGTGAGCAGTATAAAAACATAAACGCTGCCACATGGATCTCCGACAAGGAAAACAAAGCTGCCATATGGGCCTTTGGGGTCAACGGCTTCCAAGATAAACCGCTCCTGGGCAGATTTTACCATACGCCAGCGAAAATAGGTGGCATTTGTTTTTACAGCTGCTATATTCCTCCGAGTGTACTGCAAGGAGATTACGAAAGAGTTCTCGATAAACTAGTCCGAGACGATTTCAACGCATGGGAAATTGAATGCTACACAAACAGGCGGGGCAATGCTCTACTCAAAGCGTTTTCTATGTTAGACAAAGTGCTGCTCAATACCGGCGGTAGAAATACTTTTGAAAAGAATGGACGCGGATCGGAAATAGGTATTAGTTTCGCCAGCAGTACGCTGGTTCGATCTACAAATTGGAAAGTGTACGACTTTTACACACATAGCGATCACCTGGCCATCTTGCTGGAAATCCGCAAGCAAATACAAACCCGATCCAGCGTAAAAAAATTGCAGAAAAAAGGATGGAAGGTTGAAACGTTGGATGAAGAAATTTTCAAACTTATGTTGGATGGAAACTTAGATGATGCGATCAATGTTGATGGACAGGCTGAAAAAGGTAGGAAAAGGCACAACGTAACCCAAAGGCCCGCATACTGGTGGAACGAGGAGATCAGCACATTAAGAAGCGAATGCCATAAAGCGAGACGCCTCTGCCAAAGAAGCCAAGGTACGCCACACCATACAAGACTATAAGAAAGTTTTTAAAAAAAACGTAAGGAACTCAAGTAAGCTATCAAAGGAAGTAAGTCCTCAAGTTTTAAAGAACTATGTGAAAAGGTGGACGAGAATCCGTGGGGTGACGCGTATAAAATAGTGATAGCAAAAATCAGAGGGGGAAAAAGTCAAGCACCAACCTGTCCGACCCTCCTAAAGAAGGTGGTGAAAACGCTTTTCCCAACGTAAGTCGAGTAGAACGATACCAACCGTGATGGAATCTCCAATTGTCGACGAGAGAGGTAATGGGTGTGGGGGTGAGTTGGCAACGCAAGGGCATCAGAACTTGATGTCATCTCGAATAAGCCACTGAAAATTGCCATCAACAATAACAAGAGGGCTTTGGAGAAAACGTCGGCTATTTCTTCTTCAAGAGCCAAACAAACCGGCGGGAGAGCCGAGCCCATTTTGCATGATCGACACGATTGCCAAAATACTGGAAAGACTGATTTGCACACGTCTAGAACGTCACCTAGAAGAAGAGTCTCCTGGTTTATCTGAAAACCAATTTGGATTCAGACACCCCAGGGTATCTTCTGAGGACAATTAGCAGCTATTTGTCTGACAGACTAGTGCTGTATGATACCGATACAGGTACAAAAGCCTACATGTTGACAGGTGGAGTACCACAAGGCTCCGTACTAGGACCATTACTGGAATGTGCTATACGACGGGGTGTTACGATCACCGCTGCCAAAAGAAGCACAGATAATTGGCTATGCAGACGACATTGCCGTGACGATCGTTGCTAAAGATCACTTCCAGATACAAAGCAATGAGACCGTGTCGAAAATTAAGAACTGGCTTACGAGTACTAAGCTGCAGCTTGTAGGTGAAAAAACAGAGGCAATGCTCATCACGAGCAGAAAAAGGCTAGAAACGGTCACTCTGAACATAGATGGATATAACGTTGTAACGCAAAATTCACTGAGGTAGCTTGGCGTTATGATCGATGCAAGGTTCAATTTCAAGACGCACATTGAAAAGGCCTGTGGTAAGGCGGCTAAAGTGACTGCGGTCCTGTCGAGAATCATGGTAAACATTGGTGGCCCAAGTCAAAGTAGGAGAGGTCTGCTGGCTTAAGTTAGCCAAACAATGCTTATATACGCAGCTCCGATATGGGAGACTGCCCTTCGTCAAAAAACTTGTGTCAATATGGCCAAATCTGTGTCCGGGTTATGCGCCTGTACATTTAGAACGGTGTCGCAAGAGGCGAGTGCTATCATATCTGGTTTTAAGCCACCGGATATAATGACCTCTGAGTTAAGTAGAGTCTACCGCAAAACAAAAGCCATGAATAGGCGCCTATCGGCCGACGAGCGCAAAAAGGAGGGGATGGGATGCGGCAGATAAAGGAAGATGAACATATAGACTTATTAAGAATGTACCGACCTGGATTGACAGACGACACGGGGAGACAGATTTCTACTTAACGCAGTTCTTATCGGACCATGGCTGTTTCAGGGAATACCTGCACAAATTTGGCCATGATGACGAAACATACTGTTCTGTCTGTGGAAATGCCGCAGAAAACGCTGACCACATCTTTTTCTCCTGCACGAGGTATGCGGTGGAGAGAGAGACCATAAAAAAGCTATCAAATGAAAGGATGACGCCCGACAGACTACAACAGCCGGGGTTAAGGGTTTAGTACGTAGGCATACTGTTTCGCAAGTCCAGCATTCAAGGTTTGCCAATTAAGTAATGACACTGATTTTATTGCCGCGCTTGTGGTAAACCTGTGACCTTGAAATTTCTTTTTTTCCCGCATCCCTCCCCTTTCTATTGATATGTGTACCATTGCTTTAGCTTGTTTAGTTCGCCTGGTGCGTCAAGTTGAGTAGACGAGTGTTTGTAGAGCTCGTCTCGAAAATGGAAAAACGAAACCAAAAGCAATGCGTCGCGATAAAATTTTGCGCCAGATTGGGTGAAACAGCTTCGGAAACGTACGCTAAAATTGTAAGAGTGTATGGTGATAGTGCTCTTAGTCGTGCCCAGGAGGCACTAGCTCACAATGGTTGTCTCCGCTCCCCCCGCCATAAAAAAGCTCGCATGAGCAAGTCGAAGGTGAAAACGATGATTATTGCCTTTTTTGATAGCCGTGGCATCGTCCACAAAGAATTCTTTCCACCGGGGAAAACTGTAAATCAAGTCTACTATTGCCAAGTACTCGAAAGATTGCGAAAACGAGTCAACAGGGTGCGCCCAGACATCGCTCTTAACTGGATACTTCATAACGACAACGCGCCGTGCCACACCGCCCTCAGTGTGTCCCAGTATTTGGCCTCTAAAGGGACCGCCGTGTTGCAACAGCCACCTTATTCGTCCGACATGTCACCCAGTGACTTTTTTTGTTTCCTAAAACAAAATCGGTGGTCAAAGGAACCCATTTTGAGTCAATTACGGACACCCAAGCGGCCGTGACGAGGGTACTCGCGGACATCCCAGTCGAAGTGTTCCAGAAGTGTTACAAAGCATGGAAAACGCGCTGGAATCGCTGTATAGCTGCCCAAAGGGACTACTTTGAAGGGGATGGCAGAGTTGTAGAATAATTTTTAAATATACGGTTTTTATGGAATCAGTCTCATTACTTAATTGTCATACCTCGTAGTTATTGAATACTGTCTGGACGTGGTACCGAAAGAGGTGTACTCTAGCGAACACTATGAATCGTGCATGCAGCTCCTTTTCGTGCTGTCGAAAGCAGCTTTGAAATCGACGAAGAGGTGAGGTGTGTCGATTCTCCTTTCAAGGATCTTTTCCAAGATTTGGCGCATGGTGAATATCTGGTCGGTTGTTGATTTACCAGGTCTAAAGCCACACTGATAAGGTCCAATCAGTTTTTTGACGGTGGACTTTAATCTTTCACACAATACGTTCGATAGGACCTTATATGCGATGTTGAGGAGGCTTGTCCCACGGTAGTTGGCGCAGATTGTGGGGTCTCTCTTTTCGTGGTTTGGGCAGAGCACACTTAAATTCCAATCGTTAGGCAAGATTTCGTCCGACCATATTTTACAAGGAGCTGATGCATGATCCTTATCAGTTCTTCGCCGCCGTGTTTGAATAGCTCGGCCGGCAATCCATCGGTCCCCGCCACTTTGTTGTTCTTCAGCCGGGTAATTGCTACTCGAACTTCTTCATGGTCGGGCAATGGAATGTCTGCTCCATCGTTATCGATTGGGGAATCGGGTTCGCCTTCTGCTGGCGTTGTACGTTCACTACCATTCAGCATAATTTAAGTATGCTCTGGGCATCTTCAGGGCATGGGTTCTACAAGAGTATGCTCCGGTCTTGACACCTTCTGTAAGCCACCGCATTTTTTCGTAGAATTTTCGAGCATTACCCCTGTCGGCCAGTTTATCGAGCTCTTCGTACTCACGCGTTTCGGCCTCTTTTTTTTCTGTCTGCAAATGCATCTCGCTCCCTCTTCAACTGTCGGTATCTACCCCATCTCACACGTGTTGTGGTCTATTGTAACGTTGCGAGGTAGACAACCTGTTTTCTATCCGCTGCGTCACGGCACTCTTCGTCGTACCAGCTGTTCTTTTGCACTTTCCGAAAACCAGGGGTTCCGGTTGCAGCTGTTCGTAAGGAGTTTGAAATGCCGTCCCACAGGTTCCTTATACCGAGTTCTTGACGAGTGCGCGCTCCTAGAAAGCATCTTTGGTCACATCGTCTTTCTCTACCGTCGGGGCGTGGGCGCAAATCAGCGATATGTTGAAGAACCTCGCTTTGATGAGGATTGTGGTTAGACGTTCATTCACCGGAGTGAATGATAGTACTCGGCGACGGAGTCTCTCTCCCACCACGGATCCCACACCAAACTTGTGCTCCTTTATATGACCACCGTAGTAAATGCCTTAAGGACCTACTACCTACATTCCAGGTGCATGCCCTCAATTCGTAGTCCTTATTTCGTTTGCCATGGTCGTTATCGAAAGGACCATCCTTTCACCCTCTCATCCGTGGCTGATTGCTAATTTTCATTGGGGGTGTTTTTTTGCGTGGCGGGTCCCAAACCCAGCGCACAACCCTATGCAGGGGATGTTTCTCCTTCTCACTTTAGCTCGCCTTCAAACAGATTAACAGGAAAACCTACCAAAAGACCTAAAATTGGCCGTAATGTCGTATTGGAACTTTTATACAAATTAAGTCCATCTATTCCTACTGTTTGATTTGTATCATCAAACATTGACCTAAAAAATAATTTGTCATTCCTTACCACGGCTGGGGGAAATGAAAAGTCTTATATCCAGGGAGAATTCATTCATTCTAATTTTATTTTGATATTTTCCTTTCTTATATACTATTTCAGAAAATTATCTTAAGTAACTAAGTATATGTGTATGTGTGTATGTATGTATTGCAGCATGTTGTTTATGCTGCTTGGAATACCAAAGAGTGAAAAAAGATTGTAAAAGACAAGCACCTGAAAATAAAATAAAGATTATTAAAACCTGAAAATAATTAAAAATTACATTGAATTTGTAATTTCTAAATGAATCTTCCACGCACTCATCTTTTTTCTTTTTGCACTTCAAATTTAGGTGTGGTTTTGTTACTTTCCGCGCACTCACCTTCTCGGTTACCACGACAGCCTTTTAAAAATGAAAAGCAACGAATTTCTTCAGGTAGATGTATGTATATATAAACGGGTGTATTTAATGCAGTTTTGTGTGAGTCGATGTATATATATAAACGTGTATATTTAATGCGTTTTTTTTTGTAATATATAAATTATTGGTTAAAATGTGATATATAAAATTATTATTAAAAATTTCCGGGACGATATTCGCACACGCGTAGAAGTCGCAGCTGAGATCGAAAGCGATGTGACGACGCGATCCCTTGTCGGTTCCTTTTTTCTTTTCCTTTGGTCTGTGGGATCAGCTGGTGTGATGTGGTTGGTTTTTGTACGTGTATGTGGGTGTCGATGTGGGGTGCTCTCATGTGTAGTGTGGAATGTGAGTTGTAAGCCCTGATGATTGGTGAAGGTGCGTGTCAGTGTTGTGAGGTTGAGTTGATGTGGTGTGATAGTGTGGTGTATGTGTGGATGTCTGGGGGAAGATGCTCATTTATACATCCTGGCTCCCCTAGGCGACTATTTAGCCTAGTAGCATCTGAAATTGTCGCAGTGTTGCAACAACGTTGCTGAGGCCTGTCTTACGACGGGCTTGTGGCCTAGCCGCAACGATGGTTGTTCGCGGGTCTGCTACTGGCAGTGGGCATCTCGGCATCCATATTTATCTGTTAAGAGATATCATGTTAATTATTATATATTTTTATATACTCATATGGGCGTTGGTGCCACGTGAAGTAGCACGAATGGGTCGTCATGTGGATCGATTTTTTTTTGGTTTTGGTTTTTGATGGGCATTTATTTATAGTGGGTGAGTTTATTATTATATTTTTTTGTTTAATTTTTTGTTTATTAGTTGCGGTTACCCTTCGATTTTATCTGCGGTTGGCAAAAATAAAATGCCCTGGCGTAAGGGCAGTAAAGTCTGAGGGATCTTGCGAGAGTGCAGCGAGAGGCTGTGAGTTAAGAACGGCTTCAATTCTAGTTAAGAGTGTCGTGAACTCTTCATAATTGAATTAATAGTTGCGAGCTAGCTTCTTGAAATGAGATTTGAAGCTTTTTACAGCTGACTCCCATAAGCCGCCCATGTGAGGGGCGATTGGGGGGATAAACTGCCAATTAATACCTTGGGGAGCGTATTTTTGGACAATGTCCGGTGAAACTTGTTTTGTGGAGTCCACGAACTGTCACTCGGTAGCTCTTTGAGCTCCGATATATGTTTTACCATTATCGCTCATGATTTTTGATGGAAAATGATGATGCGGCAAAAGCCGCAAGAAAAGCCTCCGTCGTCAGATTCGTACATAGCTCAAGGTGTACTGCTTTTGTCGTGAAACAGACAAAAACAGCCACATAGCCTTTCATGAGGGTAGGAGACCTTAGCATGGATGCCTTTATCATAAAAGGCCCAGCAAAATCTACACCTGTAGTGGTGAAAGGCAGAGCAAAATTGCAGCGTTCAGGTGGAAGTGCTGCCGTAATCTGCGATCGCATTTTCTGCTTATGCATAGTGCAGATTTTACACATGAAAATGAACTTCTTTATTTTGGGCTTCAGTCGGGGTATGTACAGCTCTTGGCGAACCATATGTTGCACGAGACGATGTTCGGCGTAGAGCATTAGTATGTGGATATATCTAATAAATAGAGTGGCAAACAGCCACCTCTCTGGTATGATTATAGGGTGGCGTTCATTGTACGTTAGGCTTGAATTTGCAAGTCGACCGATCGCACGAAGTATACCCTTCGTGACTAGAAATGGGGTTAGCACTATGAGTGAGCTTTTTTTTATCAATAGGCTTCGATTCTCTTAGTAATGCTATATCGCGGCTGAAGTAGCGCGTTTGGGTTGATACGATGAGAGCGACCTTTGCTTTTCGTAAGTCTTGGTGCGTCAATGCATCGCAATGAAGATAAGTTGCTCCTTTAACTTTAAGTTTAAGCCGCTTTAAAAACTTGAGCATATAGGGAACTACCCGGAGGGCTCGGGGAAATGAGGATGTCAGTGTCATCCAGTGTTGCATGATAAGTTTCGATTTTTCGACTTTCTGGGGCAAGTATGTTGCGCATGGGCGATTGTGGCCAAGAATCGGGAGATTCTGTTAACCATCGGGGGCCATTCCACCAGAGGGTGGAGGTGGCGAGATGCAGCGGTTTGCATCCTCTTGTACCTAGATCAGCAGGATTGTCAGCACTGGCTACGTGTCGCCAAGTGGCTGATCCTACTAGGTCAAGTATTTCAGACGTTCGGTTAAAAATATACGTTTTCCACGCATGTGGTGGTTTTTCTAACCAGCCTAGAACTATCTCGGAATCGGACCATAAGTATAATCTGTATTTCGCCATATTTAGGTGGGTCTGCACCATTCAAGCTAGCTTTGCTAGTTGCAGAGCGCCAAAGAGTTCAAGTCGTGGTAGACTTATCGTTTTTAGAGGCGCAACTTTTGCTTTTGCCGCTAATAGGTGGCTTGTGGTTGCGACATCGCTTTGTGTACGCACAAATATAGTGATTTTCAGAGGCGTCGCAGAAGCCGAGTAGTTCAACTTTGTATTCGGGGGAATAGTTTACCCACCGTGGAATTTGTATCTTCATTTTTCTAAGCGAAGAGGTTTCACTTGTTCGTCCAAGTCGGTTCCGTCTAGCCATAATTCTTGTATTAGAACTTTCGCTTGTATCATAATTGGCGAAGGCCATTCTGCGGGGTCGAAAAGTTTTGCCATTGAGGATAAAATTTGTGTCTTTGTTATGGCGGATAATGCGGATATTGACTCTGTAGTGTATGAAAACTTGTCGGATATCGCATTCCTTTGGATGCCTAGTGTTTTTGTTGTACTTTCCTTTTCGAAAATAAGGAAATTAATATCCAAAAAATTGTTATTGGAATACTTTTTAAAATATTTGGGTTATTGCTGTTATATTTATTAATGGAAACCCTGCGGTGTTGAGGGCATTTATAACCTGTGATAAGGTCTCGTATGCTTGTGAGAGACTGTGGCTTCCAGACAGGATATCGTCTACATACATTTGCTTTTTTAAGACTTGTGTTGCCAGTGGAAATTCTGGCCTTGTGTACTTTGCCAGTTCGTGTAGTGTACGAATGGCTAGATATGGGACACAGTTTACGCCAAAGGTAACTGTTTTCAATTTAAAGTCACGTAGTGGACTATTGGCAGATTTTCGGAAAATAATTCGTTGAAAATCTTGATCATCTTTATGTACGACTATTTGTCGATACATTTTTTCAACATCCCCATTGAAAACGTATTTGTATATACGCCAATTTAGTATGAGGAGCATTAAATTTGGTTGGAGTGTGGGGCCCGTGAATAGAATATCGTTGAGCGAATTCCCCGAGCTAGTGCATCTGGAGGCATTAAAGACAACTCTAACTTTTGTTGTTTTTTTGTCACGATTTACTACTGCATGGTGTGGCAAGTAGAATGAGTGATATTTGCCTTTTATGATTTTTTCGCATGGGCTTACTTCCTCCATGTGATCTTAATGGAGGTATTCTTCTAAGACACCATCATAATGTTGTTTGAGCTCACCTTTTCTAAGTAGGTTTTTTTCCATACTTATAAACTGCTGTATTGCAGAGGTGCGAGAGTGACCTAAGGCGAGTGTGTCTGGAAATTGTTGTTTTATTGGTAGTCGTACGACATACCGACCATTATCTGATCGAGTAGTTGTGGCTTTGTAAAAGTCTTCACAATACTGATCTTCAGGTGTTGTAATTGGAATGGGGGGGAGTTCTTTTACCTCCCAAAATTTTCTCAATTGTGAATTGAGGTACTCGTTTGAGATTTCCTCAATTTGAGTTGTCATGGCTGTGACTGGTTCCGCAACTAGTCCACTTAGGACCCATCCGAAAATGGTACTTTGCGCCGGTAGTGTTTTCGAAATTTTTTCAACACCTTCTAATATGATTTGCGATATAAGGTCGCTGCCTATTAGGATGTCTATCTGAGCTGGCGTGTTGCAGTTGGGATCTGCTAGAGTCAGATGTGAAATCTTATCCCAATGCTTACTATTTATTTTTTGCTTGGAAGCATGTTTGTTAGTTGCGGTAAGACAATAGCATTTGCTTGAATGCGCTTATCCGCTTGGGGGGAAATTAGGGTAATGGGGCATATTTTGTTAGAGTTTTGTACTACTCGTCCGCCCATTCCTGTAATTTCATAATTGGCTTGTTTTGTTGGCAGTTTTAGCCTATTTTGTGCCCTAGACGCTATGAATGATCGTTGTGATCCTTGGTCTATTAGGGCTCTTAATTTGAACAGTTCTCCTCGATGTTCAATGGAGACAACTGCTGTGGGTAGTAGTAGTCTACTATGATTTTCGCTGTGTAGCGTTTGAGTTTTTAATGCCTTTGAGCAGTATGGTGTCTCTTGGCAAATTTCTTGAGTTTTTGTTTCGGGAGTTGCTGTTGCAACTAAACCCGTGGCTTTTTTTTGAGAAAGCGCTACTTTGAGATGTGTTGGGAAAGTTATTGAGATGCAACATAGAATGATGCCTTTTGTGGCAATATACGCAATTAAATTTGCTTTCGCAAGTTTTAAGATTGTGTGAGTGGGACAAGCAGTTTGTACAGAGTCTTTTTGACCTGACAAAGTTGTTCCTTTCATTGACATTAAATTTTTTTAATTTCTTACAAAGCTTTTAACTTATGCCCTCCAGTACATAGTTCGCATGACGTGAATTTATTTTGTTCAGACGTGAACGATTGTGCTTTGAAAAAGCTTCTGTTTAAATGATTGTTGCTTCCGGCTTGGGGTTTATTGAAGCTTCGATTTAGGTCTTGTTGAACGTTTTTAGTTCTGACTACTTTTTTGTCTACCCTTTCCGCAATTTCGTATTGGGTAGTTAAGAAATCTTTCATCTGTTGCCACGTTGGGCATTTTCTTCTTGATGAGAGCGATTGCTCCCACAGAAGTAATGATTTTTCTGGTAATGCGGCGGTACATATGTTTACCAGAATAGGATCCCAATTGTGAGTGGGAATATTTTGTGTCGATAGAACCGACAAACAATTTGACACAGTGGATTCTAGTTTGATGAATTCTTCACTGGTTTCTCTTTGAATTTTACGCAAGTTCATCAGTATCGTTACTTGCTTGTCAACTAATATTCTCTCATTTTCATATCTTTGTCTTAAAGCTTCCCAAGCTAAATTAAAATTGTCGTCATTCAATGCGAACTGCTTGACTATTACGCCTGCTTGACCTTTAGTCTTGTATCGGAGATGATACAATTTTTGCGCTTGTGATAATTTTGGATGGTTTATGTACACGGCTGTAAACATGTCCCGGAAGGACAGCCATTGTTCATAACCTCCATGAAATATTTCCGTATCACATGCTGGCACTTTGAGATGAATGCCTAAACTTGCCTCTTGGGCTTGCAATTGTGGTAACTCTACTCTATTGTGGGGAGTAGGTGCAATTGCCTTCATAAGTTTTAATTGATCTAAGATCATTGCTTTTGTGTCTTCATAGCGGTCTAAGCAATTTTCGTATTTGGCGTAAGCCGAAGACTTAAAATTTTCAGGTAGATCTGAATCATCAGTTTCTACTATTGGGTCGTATGCAGCTTGGAGGCGTGTCCAAAAATTGTCAATAGATTTAGTTTTTATTTCTAGTACCGATTCAGAGTTGTCCTGAATCGGTGAAGATGCAAATCGAGTGCAGTATTTAATCAAGCTGTCACTCTCAGAAATGAATTTAATATAAGAAATGTCTTTCCCCCGTTTTTGCTTTGTAGCACCTTGCTTCGAGCGTGTAGCTTCTGCAGGTGTACATGGACTTTTGTTATCAGTAATCATTTTTGGAATTCTTAAGAATTCTGCTTTAGATTCCTTTGAATCTGTGTTCATTCAGGAAATTTTAATCAATAAAATATGTAAGTATATTTTATTATAATAGAGAATGTGGTACCGAAACTCTTTTCAACAAATAATAGTTGATAATTCCGAAAAATTGGATGAGTAAAATATATGTATATGTTACCGAACGCTCTTTTTAAAAAATAAGAGCTTTTATTTCCGCAAAAGAATATAATAATGCGTTTATCGCTTGTATTGATCTCGTTTGTCGAACCTTGTTGTTTTTTTTTTCTATGGATTTATTCGTATGCCCTTGTATCAGTGCGCACTGAAACTAGGTCAATATCCTTTGTACATACGTGTTGATTTTATATGCATATAGTATGCGTTAAATAAAATATGTGCAATTATGCTTGTTCTTGTGTGACAAGGAACAAGATAAATGCTAGGAATTCACCAAATTGGACTTTTAATATATGTATGTATGTAAAAAGATAATTAGCATGTAAAATATTTACTTTGTTTACCCAAAGTTGTTTTAGTTCACCGCACCGTTTATGTACTCGTGTATTCTTAATTTGTGTTGTATCCTATGTTTATAGGTATACAAACGTTTGAAAATATACGGCAATCTATATAATTCGCGTTCATGTATTCGCATTTGGAACTATGCGCTAAAGCGCTAATGTATGTATATATTTATGTACTTGTATGAAAGAATGTACGTATTTATACGGATACGTACATATACATGTATATATATAAATAAATTTCCTTTATGTTCCTTATGCTCAATCCGCTTGAGGATATGTAAATATGTATGTTTGTACCTATTCTCTTTTATGCTATATTCCTTTAGCTATTTTTTGCTTACTTTTTAGAAGCAATTCCTCTCAAAGCTTAATAAGCTGAAGAGGTATTGTTCGTATAACTTGCAAGTATCCCTCTCACAGTTAATGAACTAGAGCGGTATTGCCAGAATAATTTGAAAATAAATTTTGTTTTGAATTTTTTTCTTTGTGGTTTGTGTGTATTGTATACACGAAGGTAAGTTTAAAAAAAAGCAAGGAATAATAATTTATTTAGTTAAATTTATTAAAATATATATATATATATATATATATACATATATACTGTGGATACATATATACATTAGGCCGGGTCGATTTGTGGGGAGGCAAAAAAATCGCCCATTGCTCTATCAAAATCATATTCTAGGGATCAAAATAAGATACTTTGCTGAAGGAACCATACCTCTAAAACGAATTTTGATGTCCCCCAATTTGGGTCGAACTTTTGGGTAGGCGTAAATTTTGAAAAATTTCATTTTGACCCATTTAGAGTGCTCCAATCGAGTCCAAATGTATGACCGACCCCCACTAACTTTGGACGGCCGATCCACCCATGCCAGTGGCACACCCTCTGGAACTCCCCCGGGGGGGTTCCCCATACAATCATTTCAAAAAATCACCATTTTTGGTGATTTACATGAAAAAATCAGCTAAATTGCTATGTTTTTTCTTTATTTTTATTTATTTATTTATAATAATATCTATTTTTTCTCTTAAGAAATTTATTTAGTCAGAACATATGTAAATGAAAAAAATTAATTTAAGTGAGTTATAGAAAAAAAATTAAAAAAATGATTGTTTGAAGTCTTTTTTACTTTCAAGTCTGGGCAATTTCGCACGGCTCTCTAATGTCATCGCCATAACAGCCTCTACATTTTCCGGTATAGCCCGTTTGGAAACGCTAGCTAGCAATTGAATATGTCATTCCGTTCGTTGTATGCGTGATGGAATTTTTGGATCATTAAACGGTGGATCATCTTGATTTAAATATTCTTTCGTACGGAATGCTTCGCGTGAATGGTGGTTCAAATACGATATTTATATCATTCAAATTGATCATTTCCGTATAACTTGTGCAATTAAAGTTTATATCTGGTTTTTTATAAACTCAAAATTCCATTGGCTCGTCAACATCGGTTCGATAGCGTAGAATTTTCTTGATGGCACAGTCGCGCCTTTCTTTCCTATCATCAAACAACATTGATAACAAGATATTTTCCGAATGCGCATAATATGAATTATCATTAATTACTTGATTGACAATTTTGCCAGGTTCTAGAAATCGTGACCAACCTGGCTGTAATACTTAAAATTGAAGTACATTGGCACATAACATTTAATTATAAATTCAACCAGAATTCTTAAATTTGCATCTGGATTTTCCGTTGTCGCACATAATCGCAATAATCTAGCGGCCTTGGTTAGCCACCGAGAATGTACAATTTTCCCTGGTTTGATGTTAGCCAGATCCACCGGAACCACGCCGCTAGAAATTGCATGGGCCATGTCGTATAAGTACTTCGAATCAGTTGAAAATTCTTTTTTTTCTGGAGCAGGGGGCATATTTTGCAACTCAATTTTCTGGAAGCCGTCCACCATCTAAAAATATGTAATAATAAAATAATTAAAAATGGTTGACAATTATAATAAATGAGTAATAGCAATAACTTACCGGAAGAGTTTCACAAGTTTCGATTTGACGGCTCAGTTTTCCGGTTGCCGATCTTGGTCCAGTGCTGGTTGATTTATCCAAAGCTTCAAACAAATGCCGAAACGGAAGTTCGTTGAAGTGTAGAAGGCAAACAAACCAATGCTATGGTCTTTTTAACAGCAATTCGAATCGTCGTATAATTCCACCGTGTGGGCCAGTGTTTGTTGGCTCACCGTCAGTGCATATTCCAATTAATGTATCCAGTGATATATTTTTATCGTTGAAAAAACCATTTAATTTGGTTGTTTTGTATTCAGCGGTTTCATGTTCCAGTCTTACGTAACCAATCAATTCAGAATTGGGTTCTCTCAAAATAACAAGATGAGGTTCTTTTACCATCCTAGTATAATACTTCTCATCAATTTTATCTATCGTTAAAGTATCATCTTTTCTGCCATCGAATGAAAACGCTAACAAATTGGTATCATCTAACCGCTTGCGAAGCACTTCTTGTCTGCATTTCTCTTTTTCTCTGCGAACTTTCGATTTATCCATGATGAGAGGTTTCCCATGCTTATCTTTAATTTTAAAATCTTGCAAAAGAGCGGTTCCCAATGCTGATGCTACTCTGTCAGGCACACCAAATCTGTCACATACCAAGGCAAGGTTAAAACAATCGTATCTCTCTGTATATTGTGAACTTGTGCTTCTATCCATATATTCTTGAACATGTGGCGGTGCGTATGTTGAATCATCGGGATCTTGGTATGTTGGCATTGATGACATAGACGTTGCTCCTTGCTCTTCAGTTACCATCATAAATGCATTCATTGTTAGTCTTCTCTGATTATGTTGATCGTGCATGAACTCTTTGAGGCGTTCGGGAACCCAGCCGCATGCACATGGAGCTGCCTTCAAATCGCATTTACATGTTCCAATGTAAAAAATTGTTTCCAGAGATTTTACATACTCTGTAAATTGTTGAGTGTTGTTTCTTCTCTTGATTTGCTCTTGATACTTGTCAAGCAATTTATTCAATTTATTACATACACTTTTTTTCAGCATTATTTCCATACCAAGTTTTTCCCAAATTCCAATCAACTTATCTTGTACTAGAATAGTGAATGATTTATGGGAAAACTTTTTTGTTCTGTTTTAGCACGTTCGCTTAAGTAAAAATAATATCTCAAGATATCCAGATGGGTTGGTAAATTAAGATCAGTCAAATCAGTAGACACACCAAAAACAGTAACATCATGCTTGGGTATATGACCCATTGTGTTTTCGATAGTTGTTGATGTAGTTGCTTCATTTTGCGGTGTAGAGGATGGTGGATTCATTGTAAACTTTTTGAGGTAATAAGAATGAAATGGTAATTGTAAAGTAAGATGCGTAGGGTTTCGGTTGTTAAATAGAACTCAGCTCTGGTTGCCCAGAGCTCCTTTATTTATAGCATTCCTTATCCTAATTTATGTATGCACCACATGCTGAGTGCATACACACATCTTAACACTAATCTACTGTACATACCGACAGTATTTTTTTTTTTTATTCAAGTTAAATTTACAATCTGTCTTATTGTTAATAGACAATAAGTAAATGTGCTGTTAAGCTACAAACAAATTGTGAGTGTTTAAGTTTAAGTCATTAAGTGACCCTCTGTTTAGTGACAGTATAATAAAAATAAAAATCCAAACTACATACATACTAATTTACATAATTATTTGCTATTTTCTTTATGTTAAAATAATATAATCATACACTAGTTTATGTTAAAGTTATGTATTTACATTACGCGCATGCGTGCTGGTTTACAAGTTTAATATGTCTTTTCTTTTTAACCTTGTTGTAATCTGCGGTGTAGAGGATGGTGGATTCATTGTAAACTTTTTGAGGTAATAAGAATGAAATGGTAATTGTAAAGTTAGACGCGTAGAGTTTCGGTTGTTAAATAGAACTCATCTCTGGTTGCCCAGAGCTCCTTTATTTATAGCATTCCTTATCCTAATTTATGTATGCACCACATGCTGAGTGCGTACACACATCTTAACACTAATCTTCTGTACATAGCGACAATATGTACACATATCTTGAGCATAAGTGTTTTCAAGGGCAAACACAATTGTCTATTGTTAGTTTAAGATCATTTGCGATCTTCAGGGCAAACATAATTGTTTCTTGTCTATTGTCATTTGCGATCTCAAGGGCAGACAATCCTTTACATTGCATACATTAAATACTAAGGTCACTAATCAATATACCCGAAATGAACATAAATATTTGAACTATGATATTTGTATCCTTACAAAAATATCTTCTTTGAAATTAATTAATTTCTTTTCTATAACTCACTTAAATTAATTTTTTTCATTTACATATGTTCTGACTAAATAAATTTCTTAAGAGAAAAAATAGATATTATTATAAATAAATAAATAAAAATAAAGAAAAAACATAGCAATTTAGCTGATTTTTTCATGTAAATCACCAAAAATGGTGATTTTTTGAAATGATTGTATGATGAACCCCCCCGGGGGAGTTCCAGAGGGTGTGCCACTGGCATGGATGGATCGGCCGTCCAAAGTTAGTGGGGGTCGGTCATACATTTGGACTCGATTGGAGCACTCAAAATGGGTCAAAATGAGATTTTTCAAAATTTACGCCTACCCAAAAGTTCGACCCAAATTGGGGGACATCAAAATTCGTTTTAGAGGTATGGTTCCTTCAGCAAAGTATCTTATTTTGATCCCTAGGATATGATTTTCATAGAGCAATGGGCGATTTTTAAATCGACCCGCCCTAATATATATATACGGTATATATGTAAATATGTATATATTTATATATATACATACGTTGTCGGTTATACCCAACTGTTTTCTTGCACTATTTCCGTTTTTACCAAAAGTTACTTATAACTGTTTGATGACCGGTATTTTGTTTTTTTTTTTTGCAAAACCAATAAATAAAGTGAGAATGACTTGATGAGTTATTGTATGTAAGTTAAATGAATTTGTCACAAAATTTTCATTGTAATAATATATAGTACATATGTATATGCAGAAATTGAAAAATGAAATACTAAAAGGAATCGATACGACTCACTTTGATATCCCTCATGAGATTTTGGGGATTAGTGTTGCCCAAAATGTGGGTCGTTAGTTTTTTGTCCCTGTAATCCTGCCCTGGGATGGTTCGGTGGGTTCCTTCCTTTCTGGCTTGTTGTTATTTATGTTTTTATTCCGCACCCGTTTTATATTAATATGTATTTTTTACATACATATATGGTTATATATTCGCGCCCGCTGTTTTTTGTGTTTTATTTCTTAGTTAGGTGGTCTTGTTTTCTTTTTTCCGCGCCCGTTTTGTTTTTTTTTTGGTTGGTAACTGCTTATTTTTTACACCGCACTGTGATGTATATATGCTCATATGTGTATTCTTATTTGATTTTAATTTCTTTGTTTTCCTGTTTTTTTGTCACTACCCAAACTTTGTTGTTGGGCTGTTTGCGGGCACATGGATTGGTAAGTATGTATGCACTTTTAACACTTATACCTTTTTTCCTTTTTATATTCTATTGTTTTCAGTTTCGGGCACTGTATCTTATGTTTTTTTATATATAAATTCACATACTGTTTGCACTTGCGTTCTTTTTAATTGTTATTTTCTCTCTTTTTTTTCGTCAATTTCACTGCACTTGCGCACTTATTTCCTTTTGTTTGCCACTTTAACTTAATATTTTTAGCTTTTTTTTTCGCTGTATAATTTTCACATTTTTCTTATTTTATTCTTCTTATTATTATTTTTTTTCTTTGTTTCACAATAGTGCCATTCAGGATGGCTCGAAGGATCATATATAAGTTATCACTTACTTTTTTCCTTACTCCGGAAAGAAGGTTTCAGAACGCAATGTGTTACTTCAAAAGAGATTACTATTTTATTGTATTATTTATATTTTTTTATAATAAAACTCTCCCTGGTCGGATACCAGTGGAGGTTGTAGGTTTATGAAATTATAAATAAGAAAACTTGAAAATGTGATAGTATCGGTGGAACTGCTGCGCGTCGAAGATCAGCAGATGTTACAAGATGGTTGAGCTGCCGACCAAAACGCGTAGAAATGCCAAAAAAGATGGTTGATCTGCTTGCCGAAAATACGAAAGAGGTAGAACGTCCGCCGATGTTTTCTAATCGAAATACGTGATCGAAGTGGACGGCCTCTTCCAGGACGAGGGTTTTTGCTCGTTGGGCTGTGGAGAGTTATGGTGGGTTGACGTGCGGCGTGTATTAATGTGTGTGTGTGGGTGTAGAGTGCTGCTTCCAATCGATGAGTGTTGTCTCCAAGTGTGGTGAGTGTGCCAATGTTGCTTTGTGCGTGGTGTGCTGTGTGGTGTAGTGGTGTATGAGGGCGGGAAACTTAAGTCATTTAGCCACTCGCTTTACAAAGTTTAAGATTTTCGAAATTCTCCGCCGTTATTTCAAAATAAAATTTTTTAACTCCAAGAAGTGATTTTGTGGAGATCATCTATTACTTTTCTGAAGAGTTGTATTTTCCTCTTGAATATGGAAATTCCATGGTCTCAATCAAGTGTATCTGATTTTAAACGGTTATTTGTCATGTCATTCTGCAATGACTTTGTTGGAAAAGTGTTGGACGTGCGCAACACCGTATAAATCCGCTTGGGCATCAAGAATTTTGTTCCTGTTTACACCCATGATTTTTTCCGCAAAACTTTTCGTATTTGTCTAACTGCTAGAATTCTCCAAAGAAATCGTTGGTGGTATATTGATTTGGTCGCCTGATTGACCTTTCTGTGCCTCGACTCACAGCTGGTGAATATTTCTTGGGTGGCAGTTAGATCACTGTGTTTAGTCTCTGCTAAAACGGCTTATGTGATCGGTTAAATGTGCGGGAATATACTCCCGTCTTACAATTAATTTTGTTTTAATTTGTCAGTTTTGTAAATACCGGACTTTTTAATTTGGCCGAGCTCTTTATCCGGCTCTAAGGACCAAAAATGTTTGATTTGTTTTATGTTACTAATATGCGGGAATATACCCCCTTTTTACTATTATTTTGTTTTAATTTGCCTGTATTTTAAACAGGGCTTTTTTGTATATTGCCTGTTTTGTAAATATAGGACTTTTTAATTTTGGCCGAGCAATAAACCCGCTGGAAGGTCCAAAAATGTTTGATTTGTAAGATCAAACTGTTAAACTCAAATAAGAATCTTTAAGTTCTTGCCGTTGGTGGGGGAAAAATGAAGACGTTATATATATTATTTAGGACTAAAGCAAATTAAATATTAGTTTGTATTTCAGTTACTTATACATATATTAAATAATTAATATTTGCATATATTTTACAAAAAGATTAATCCTATTATCATCTGTCCGATCGATTAAGTCAGATGGTTTGTTGTTACCAAAAATCAAGACTCTTTGTTGGTGTATGTGTGCACAGTGATCGAGGATATGGAGTGTTGTGAAATCTTCCGAACCACATAAAGTGCATATGGGTTTGCTTCTACCATTCAAAAGGTGTCCATGTTTCGCAAGTGTATGTCCAATCCTTATGCGAGTGGATGTTTTTATATTTTTACAGGTGACTGTATTGGAATAATGTGGTTATTGGCCTAATGGATTAGCAAGTTTGTAGTGTCTCCACTTGTTTAGACAACAAACCGAGATACGAGGTGTATTCAAAAAGTATCGCGAATCGTAACTGACAGTTTTCTTCGATGGCAGGGGCGTGGTGCATCATGAGTTCTTGCACACAGGGAAGAATGGTCAAAAATATTACTTGCAAGTTATGCGCAATTTACGCGAAGCAATCCGCCAGAAACGCCCGGATTTATGGAAGAACAAAAATTGGCTTTCGCATCACGATAACGCCCCTGCTCACACACATCGTTGCTTGTGCGCGACTTTTTGGCCAAAAACAACACACTAATGATGCCGCAGCCACCGTATTCCCCAGATCTGGCCCCCTGTGACTTTTTCTTGTTCCCTAAACTGAAGAGGCCCATGAAAGGACGACGTTACGCTTCTCTTGACGAGATAAAGACGGCATCGAAGGAGGAGCTGAAGAAGATAAAAAAAAATTATTTTTTGAAGGGATTACTTTGAAGGGGACAAAATAGATATTCATGAATAAATAAATAATTTTTGAAAAAACACAAAATTCGCGATACTTTTTGAACACACCTCATATGTTGTTTAACGTATTTCTTAATATCCTTTGTGGTGAAGTAGGCTGACGTATGCAAAGATTCTTTGTTTGCTTCTTTCGATCGTTTGTCAGCCATTTCGTTTCCTTGAATCCCTGTGTGTCCAGGTATCCACATAATTTTGATTGTGTTATTGTGTTGAAAAATAAGGTTTTTTATTTTTATAATCAGGTAGGAATCGTTTGATTGGTTAAAAATGGCATCGATGGCGGATTTACTGTCGCTGCAAATAATAGTTTCCTTCCATTCCTAGCGGAATATTGCAGCTGTTTCAGCTGTAAATACCGAGCAGTACGAAGGCAAAACAAAAGCACCTATGGTGACACCGTTCTTGTTTATCAAATCAAATGGGGTGGAGGTATCACTTTTAGATCCGTCTGTAAATATAAACTCCCAATCATAGTTTGAATAGTTTCTTTATATAGCTGAACATATTCCGTGTTGCTGGTAAATTGCTCGCGATATTGTTCTGTAACGCTGATACAACTTGCAGATAACGTCATGGAAGGCGGGATTTTTGAAGGTTCAACCACTGTAGGGCTCGTAATTATCCCTAGTTGCTTGGAAATTTTTTAGACAACGCATTATGGTTGTGGGTTTGTTGTATCTGCGTGGACATTGGAGAGTGCTATTTACATTCATGAGTGTTAACTCGTTTCTGCATAGAAGCAACTTTGGAATGAGTAGCAGTGTGTTATGTGTGGTCCTTTGCTGAATATCTGGCAACCCGGATTCTTTTAAAATAGCTTTGATTATTGATGTTGGTAAGGCACGAATACTCCTTCTCGCTGCAGCATGGTAAAGTGCATATAAGAGTTTGATATGAGTTTTGGCACAGTGTCCGTATATTGCAAGTTCATAGTCAATTTTTGATAACAACAAGACTTTTGTCACATTAATGAGAGTGTTTGGGTGACACAAACAATTTTTTGATGATAAGTACTTTATAATGTTTAGTCTTAGAAATAAGTTTGATCGAATATATTTACAATGTTCTTTATAAGAAAAAGTTTTGTCAAATATTAAGCCTAGAATTTTTAAGCTATGAGTATGGGGATTTTGTGTATTTGAAAAGGATAAGATGGGAAATCAGCAATTATGTTTTCTACAAATATGAAATTTCGGACCATTTGTTGACATCATTTAAAATTTTTATAAATGCATGTTTAACTTGTCTTAAGTCTTTAATTTTTGTAATTTGTCACGACGTCATCTGCGTAGATAAACTTTTTTAGTACTAATTATGGAGCTGACTTTATGAAACGCAATGATGAAGAGAGTTGCCGAGAGTGGGGAACCCTGGGGTATACCATTGTTCAACTTAAAAACCTGTGATTGGCATTTATTGACACATTCGATAAATTTTCGTTGATATAAGAAAGATTTTTATAATGTTAAACGTTTTGTTTCCAATTTTCCATTGCTTAAGTTCACTGAGTACCATGTGAGCTCCAACCCTGTCGAAAGCTTTTTCTAAATCCAAGCTTAGAACTGAAACGTGATTACGCGATGTCAAATTACTTAGTTATTACTCCTTTTTGAAAACCAAATTGGTGCGGACTTATTAGTCGATTTGCTTTTGCATACCACATCAGCCTCGAGGAAATTTTTTCTAATGCCTTGGACATACAGGTTAAAAGGGAAATGGGTCTGTAATTCTCAATGCAGGAAGAAGGTTTATTAGGTTTAAGGATGGGAATGACTAAGGAAACTTTCCATTGTTGAGGATATGCACCAGAGTTTAGTATTTTATTATAGAGGTTCACAAGTCTTTCTTTAAGCGAGCATGGGAGATTTTTTAAGATGGGATAGGATATTTTGTATGCACCGGGTGTTTTTCCCTTTAAGGTCGAAACTGTCGTATCGAATTCGTTACGTGTAATATCAGCTTCAATGCGAAGTGCATTTGGAGAAGGTGACGAGTTAGAGTAGGTTTCATTTTTTATTCGTTTTTTAATTGCGTTAAATGTAGGAGGAATGTTTGTTTCAGAAGAAAATGATGACCATGTTTCTGCAAATTTTTCCGCGATTTCTTGGGGTGTGTAAATAGGTCCTGAAGGCGTGTTAATGTGGGATATACTGAATCTGTGTGTGGATCCTGTTAGCATTTTTATATTGGACCATATTTGTTTCGGCTTCGTAGTTAGGTTTATATTGGCTGCTAATATTTCTCATGATTGCCTTTTAGCCAACCTTAACTCCTTTCTAAAGTTAGCATTCGCCTTTTTATATTCAATTAAATTATCGTCTGTTCTGTTGTGATTAAATGTTGTCCACAAAGACGTTTTCCTATTTCTGAGAATAGATAGTAAATTAAACCAATACGGTAATTTTGCTAAAAACCTTTGGGTGTTATTTTGGGGAATGGTTAAATGAGCTGCTGAACGAATAATAATAATCTTAATAGCAGATTCTTCAGTATTTACGTTTTCTCTAAAGCTTGGAGATATAGGAGAAACTTGCTGAAATATTAATGAATTTTTCCCAGTCTGCCTTTTCGGTTAGAAATTGGATCTTGGCTTAACATTGTACGATTTAGGGATGGAGAGGGATGTGATTATGGGAAAGTGATCGCTACTGTGGAGGTCACCGATTGTATGAGAAGAGAGCTTGGGTGCTATTGTGGATGAGGCCAGGATAATGTCGGGATGTGTAAAGGTGTTATGTGTAGAAAAGTGAGTTGCTTTACCATCGTTTAGCACAATAAGATCATTTTAAATGACTAAATCTTCGATATTCACTGTTGAAGATCCCCACAATGGACTCCATGCACTGAAGTCTCCCATTATGATAATTGGAGTAGTAAACTGATTTATGATATTGTCGAGTTCTCTATAAGTAAAATTTTGATGAGGTGGTACGTAGCAGTTAATAATTGTAAATTTAAAACCAATTTCCATTTCAATAGCTAAGCAAGAAATGTTGCTGACGACTGAAATTTGCTTATAATTTACAGATTTCTTGACGAAAACTGCAATTCCTTGTTTGGCATGTAAGTTTTGTGTACTATTTTGAAAATAGCTATAATATTTATTAGGAGGGCATACTTTTTTATTGTAAGGGGTGTGTTTTTCTTGGAGTGAAATAATTCCGGACAAAATTCATTAATAAGGATATTTAAATCAGGGTAGTTATTAAGTAAACCATTTATATTTCACTGTAAAATTCGCATTGTTTACTCTATCATTTCATTATCTGTTGTCAAAGAGGGGAGTATTGTAGGCTGAGGTGAGTATATAGTTGGTGTTGTTCGTATAGGAGCTGTAGGGTGAGTAAGTAATGATGAGATCTTTGTGTAGGTTTGAGAGTCATCAACTGACGCAGTTGTTGCATTTGTTATATTTGCTGTGGTGTAATTGTTTTCGTTTATTTCTTTTTCTTGTGTTTCGTTATACATTTTGTTGGTAGATTTGTTGTTTGTAATAGAAGGAATATTTTCTGTAGAAGGAACTTGTGAGAATTTGTTATTTTCTTTTAAGTTGTTGGTAGTATTTTTTGCTATACTAGCGAATGTTGCAGAGTTTTCACGGAGTGCAGGAGTAAACTGGGTTTTTTGTATTTTATTGCTTCTCGCATGGAGCACTTTGTCTGTTTTTATTGTTATTTTTTGTTTCATTTGTATAAATTTGGGACATATTTTGTCAGAAGATGAGGGATTACCTGAACAGTTTATGCAAAAGGAAGGAGTACAAGGGGATGGTTGGTGAGGGAGGAGAGCGCACTTGCCGCAAACAGCGAATTGGTACATTGCTTTGTTGTATGACCTAAAAGTTGGCAGTTTTTGCACCTCTAAGGGTTTGGCTAGTATGGCCTTACCTTAGTTGTGTGCCATGACACTTCAATTTTTTCAGGTAGGTGATATTTATCAAAGGTCAGGAGAACGACTCCACTAGGTACTGGCTTAATGTAATTTGGGAATTTGAAAGTTGATACAACTCCCTGTGCTTTTAAGTGTTCAATGATTTCATCGTCTGAGATTTCATTGAGGCATGGTGCGTAAATTGTTCCCTTTGTGTAGTTAAAGTTGTTGTGGAGTTTTATTTCTACATCACATATGCCATATAAAGTTTTCGTTGATATGAATTTTTGAGCTATGTTGTTGTTTTTACTAGTAATAAAAGTTTTCCTTCTCTAAGTTCTAATATGTTTATTATTTCGGGGCTTATATTTTTTAACGCTTTGTGCACAGCAAAACACGAATATTTGTTTTTGGGTTTTTGAGAGTTCGTTGCACTTAACACTAAATATCTTTTGTTGTTGGAGGAAGGCTTGGGAAATCGTTATTGGGAAGTGCTTGAATTTTTTTTCTTTTTGATTTGGGATTTGTTGATAACAGGGAGAACCTGTTATTACCAAGAGTGTCCGCCTGGGGCATGTTTCTTGTTGTTCACTATAATATATACACTCTTTAACACGTGCTTTAAATGAAAGTTCTTGAAGTTGCACTTACGAAAAAGGTGTGAGAGAATAGCAAAAAACACCAGTAGCACAAAAACACAACCGTTCGCTTTGAGTATCAGTCGATGACTGCATTTTTTTTTTGGTTGATGCGCATTGCATGTATATGATGTAAATGCATGAGTATGTTCTCTATGGGTTCTCTAGTATATTTATAAAAACAAATCTCTTGAGAAGTCGATCTACAGAAACTAACTAACAAATATTCATTAAAAAGTGTCTTGCTTAGCAAAGAAAAATATATTATAAAGAATTGTAAGTGATTTTTTTAAATACGTTTAAAATAGACTAAAGTAAAATATGTAGTCATATTTGATAATTAAACTATGAAAAAGTTTGAACCTATTTCGAATTAAAACACGGGTTTGAGAGATTTTCTGTAAAAATTAGTGATTTTCAACTTTTCTCGTCATTCTGATCATTTATATATACATAACCCTATATCTATCCCGCTTAGTTTTAGGTGATTTGTACAACCGTTAGGTGAACAAAACTATTATACTCTGTAGCAACTAGTTGTAAGAGTATAAAAATGCCAAATAAACATTTTAGAAAATACATCATACTTTACAATTTTTAAAACATTTGTTAGCAATCAGGTAGAATCGCTTCTTAAAGATGGTATTATCCAAGAATTTTGTTCGACTTACAATTCTTATGTGTTTCTAAACAAGGTGTTGATGAAAACGGAAATCATAATTTACGTATGGTAATTGATTTTAGAAAAATCAACGGAAACACGATTCCTGAGCGACACTCAATCCCCCGCCTGTAATTTTAGCTTACCTAAGAATTTAAAAATTTTTCTAGTTACATCTTAAATCGGGATTCCATCAAATTATAATGTGTGAACAGAATAGGCCAAAAATCTCCTTCAGTAATAACTTCGGGAAATACTAATTTTTTCGACTACCTTTTGGTTAGAGGAATGCCCCAAGTACATTTCTAAGGACTATCCATTATGTGCCGCGTGAAGTTAAGGGGTCAGTGAGGTAATATGACCTGTTTTTTGGCATTTTTTTTCATAGAAATTTTTATTCTACAATAGAACTTTTTTCACATATCATGAGGTATATCGTGGAGTGCATAAGCAAATTTTTTCAGAATTTTTGGATTACATCTGTCGGAGAAATGACTGGGTGAATGAGATGCGTTTTTTCACGGGGGACAAGATTTCTCATGTTTGGATCATCTGAAACACATAAACCCAATTCTTCCAGTCCTTGAAGATGTTGTTGCTTGAGCTTTTGTTTTTAATTCGCGCCCGTATTGTTATTGTAATTATGTATGCTTTGTTTGGTTTCGCGGCCGTTTTGTGTGTTGTGTTATTATTTAGGCGCTTTAACTTTTCGCGCCCGATTTATGTTTTTGTTTTTGTACAATTTTGTTTACAAAGGCACATGTGTTTTATATGTACATATGTTGTATGTGTATGCACAAATTTTGAGAGCCGCTACACTTTTTTTAATTTCAGCACACTAGGCTCTTTTGGTTTGATTGTTGTTGTTTGTTTGCGTCACTGCACTTTGTCTATTCGTTTTTTGTCATTTTATGTTTTTGTCTCCGCAGTTTTGGTTATTGCATACATATATTCATATATGTATTTTTGTCGAGTCACCACACTTTTTTGTTTTTCGTTTTGCTCCACTCTACTTTTTTTTTTGTCTTTTATTGTATATGTTACTTTTGTTTGTACATTTATTAGTTATTATTTTCGTCACTTCACCACACTTCACCGGTTTCTGTTTTGCTTTAGTTTGTGGTTTGTCTTGTGGCTGTTAATCTATAGTGCCTGTCTTTTAGGCTTGAAGGACCATGATTAAATGGATGCCCAATTAATGGGAACACCCACCACCAATTAGATGGATAAAGCACTTACACTCAGATTAAGTACTATTTATAAGAAAAAATGCGATTTATTAAAGTTATTAAAGTTTAATTTCTTTTTATAAAAGGTTATTAACGTTACAATTGAAATTAAAGTATAAAAATAAGCGTGTTCGAGGGAAACGAAACAATTTTGTCCGATTCTCCTTCGGTTCTTCAAATTAGTGCAGCGCGCGGGATCGGTATCGAAAAAAGGTATAATTAGGGTAGAGTCCTAACGCGGCGCAGTGCATAAGCGAAGGTGTGTATGGCGCATTGTTGATGGTAGAATGTTGTTGATTGTAGGTGCTGGCGAAAGGTGTCGACGCGGCGCAGTGCGTAAACGAATGGAGTCTTCTCTCTTGTTGTCTATCCTTTTCGTTAAGTGGGTAGGAGCACAGATGTGGTGGGTTGCGTTGAAAAGTCATCAGCTGTGGTGAATTGCGCGGTCGTATTAGGGTGCGCCAATTTTTCCCACGTTGAGTGACTCATTTAAACATCCTGGGCCCCCTAGGCGAATATTTTGTCTAGTATTGCAAATATATGTTGTTGCACGTATTTCGCCGTACTGATGATGGAGTAGCATGGATTTGACAGCAAAAGTATTTAACATTGGCGTTGTAATATCGTCATATCTGTGGACTTTTGGAAAACCCGCTTAAGTCGAGATAAGTAAATTTTCCAATTTCTTTATCATAAAAGCACATTTTCATAGCGGTCATTTCTGTCTTATCGGCGTGCTGTTAGCGTGATTAGCGACGGAGATATGAATTTTGAAAAAGCATCTTAAGTCGATATTTTTTCCTAGTGCATTTGCGAAAACAACTTAAGTCAGATAAGATAGAAAAGAGAAAAAACATTCTAAATAAACCTCTAACTATCGTTTAGAAAACCATCTTAAGTCAACTTGATGTGACGCTTTTTTTTTATTTTGCTTTTGGAAAAAGAACTTAACTCGGTGTAAGTGCTTTTTCCTCGGGCAGAACTTGAAATAATACCAATATAAAAGGAGTTCAGTTCATTTTAGAAATTTTTTTATGATCAACTCTCGCCGTGTTAACACGTCTTATGTCCTGCTAAGAGCATTTTCTGAAATTTTCCGAGAAAGTCTAATTCTGCGGGTATTTTGATTGAACTTAGGTGTTTTTTCTTAAATGCAAATATAACAAAAAGTTTGCCAGATAAGTTGTTTTTACAATGAAAAGGGGACAGATTCTTGCAAATATGGCAAGAAAATTGCCAAAAAAAGACACAGAGATATTAAAATCCAATTCAACAGAGACAACCTCTGAAAGTTTAGTAGCAGATCCGAGTTACGGACTGTGATTTAACCCCACTTTCCTTTGAAGTTAGCACATCACGTGTTCGTTCTGAGTCGTCCCTACGTCCCGACGTTCCTTGTGGACTTTCAACTTAACTATTCATGATGGTGCCACCAACAAGGCCAACTGCTACATTTGGCAGGAAGCTATTGCGAAGCGCGGAGCTAATGACATCGGCTCTTGCATTTATAAGTGCCTCGCAAGCTTATCAAATGACGTAAAGCATGTCATTTTATATAGTGATTCATGCACTGGTCAAAATCGTAACTCGTATATTTGTGCTATGTTTGCAAAGGTGTTGGAAGATCATCCCACAATTGAAACAATTGATCACAAGTTTCTGGTTGTTGGTCATACCCATCCAGAATGTGATACAGTTCACGCACAGACAGAAAAGAAAAAGAAATACACTTCTGTTTCTATTCAACATCCCCATGACTGGTAAAATTTAATTTCTGCTACAAACAAAAAGTATATTACTCAGGAGATGAAGCAAGAAGAACTCTACAATTTCAATGCATTGATGAAAGACAAATATAAATACCTGGAGAAACAATAACACCGAAGGTTAGTATTTTACTTATAAGTAACAGTATTAGTATTAGCATTTTGCTTATTTCTTATTTAAAAATTATTATTTCTTACAATTTTTTAGGTGAAAAGTTTGAGTGGAAATTTGTAAGGTGGTTGCGGTATGTGAAAAAGGAGCCTGGATTGATACGCTACAAATATTCTCTTGGCTTGGACGATCCATTTAAGGAATTAAACATAAAAGCACGGCGTAAAAGAGATCAAAACTATGAGCTTGCAAAATCTTATACGGGTCCTCTCCCTATTTCTGCAAACAAAAAACGCGATTTGCTAGATTTGTTGCCGTTGGTCAACCCAGAGCTGCACAGTTTTTACCGAAATCTTAAAGTTGAAGGAGAATCCGTGGTTGAAATAGATTCAGATTTGGATGAAATTGAAGAAAATCTCTAAAAATTTAATTAATAAAATTCAAAAATATATATTTGTTTGTGTTCATATATGCATCTGTATTGAAGTGCCTATTTATTTTATTGTATTACTGATGTTAATTTTCTTTTATTGTTTAAAAATTCTTTTGTTAAATGAAAATTATTTTAAATCTTTACTTATGAGTTTTCTATTGTAAATTACATACAGAACTTGCATATTTTGCCTATTATAAATAAAAATGAATTTTAGATTATCCACTTAAGTCTGGTTTGTGTCCTTACAATCTTTGAAAAAGGAACTTAAGTCGTAATAGGCTAAAAAATTGTGAAATTTTTCGTCTCAGGTGATTTTGTAAAAGCTGTTACCTGACATAAGCGGATATTTTTTTCTAAAATCAGTTTGGAAGAAGCACTTATTTCCTTTAAACTTGGTTTAAAATAAAACTGTTGCGGTTAGTCGAAGATAGTTAACTGGAAAATCATAAGAAATCATGACCCTTTTATGTAATAGTCCATTTCTTTTTAATATGTATTAACAAAAGTTTTGTTAACAGTTAAATGTGTTTTTTCGCTCTCCTGTAAAATTTGGTTTTTAGACTTAAGTGGGTTTTCCAAATGTCCACAGATATTTATTCGTGTATGTGGAAAACAGCTTTTGGTTTAAAATATATCACATGTACATATTTGAATATGAATTTTAAATGCAAATAGATGCTTAAGAGAAGCAACTTTATTTTGTGGGTTATTTATTATTTGGCTTTTCTGTGTTTTTGGCAATTGTTGCAATTTTTTTATGATATTTAATTTATGATGGGCTTGTAAAGGATAGTAACTCCACGTCTGGCTCAGATATGGCTAAAATGGGTACTCCTTAGCCCTGGAGTTAGGTCTGTGACAATGGCCGTGAATTGTGAACGGCTTCATTTTGAATTATATCGTGGTAATTTCTAGCTACTTTTTTGAAGTGGAATGTTAAAATTTGACAGATTCCCATCCACTACTCTTATGAGGAGCGCTTATGTAAGAATGATAAGAACGACCTTTGCTTTTTGTAAGTCTAGGTGCGTCACACTATCGCATTGGCCATATGGTGCTCGTTGAACCTTAATTTTGATTAAGATTTTATTTATTTTACAGTTTAAGCTTCTGTGGGGGAATATTGTATGAAAAAAGTAGATTTTTTTTTTACCTTATGCACTAATTTGACGTTTAGTACCGCGCCACATAGTTTCAGATTTTTTTAAGCAGGATTTTAGTATAATTTTTGGCAAAAGCCATCCTGCGGGGTCGAAAGATTACGAACATATATTTGTGTTTTTATATGAGGTTGTCAGAGGGAATCTCACCTTACTTTTTCTACCTTTATGTGGGGTATTGGAAAATTGTGGCTCTAGTGGTTGTCGTGCAACGTACCGGCCATTATTTGATCGAGTTGTTATGGAGGGAAGTTTCTTTAAGTTTGGAAGTTTCCTTAATTGTGAATTAAGGTATTTGTTTTTATTATACTCAACTTGAGTTGATATGGTGGTGACTAGTTCTGTAACTAGTCCACTTTGTGTTTCGTTGTGCAGCGTTTGAACTTTTTGTGCCTTTGAGCAGCATGGTGTCTCCTGGCAATTTTTCGAATTTTGGGTTTCGTGATTTGCTTTTGCTAATTGCAATTAACCCTTGGTTAATTTTGTAAAAGCGCTTCTTTGGAGTGAGATCGGATATCTGCTGTAATGAAGCATTGAATTGTGTCTTTTATGACAATATGAGCAATTAAATTTGCCTTTGCAACTTTTAAGATTGTGTGTATGGGACAAGCAGTTTGTACAGGGTCTTTTTGATCTGACAAAGTTGTTCCTTTCGTTAATGTTTAATTTTTTATACTTCTCGCAAGTTTTAAGCTTATGCTCTCTTGTGCCTAGTTCACATGGCGTATGTTTTCTTTGTTCGGATGTGAACGATTGTGTTTTGTTAAAAATTATGTTTGATTTGTTTTTGCTTCTAGCTTGGGGTCTATTGAAGCTTACATTAAGGTCGTGTTTAATGTTCTTCTAACCTTTCCGCAATTTCATATTGGGTGGTGAGAAAATCTTTCATTTGTAGCCACGTTGGACACTTTTTTCATGATGAGAGCGATTGATCCCATAGAAGTAACGACTTTTCGGGTAATGCGGCGGTGCAAATGTTTACCAGAATTGGGTCTCACCTGTCTGTGGGAATATTTAGTGTCGACAGAATCGACAAACAATTAGAAACAGTGAAATTCTTCACTTGTTTCTTTCTTGATATTAGGCAAGTTTAATATTGTCGTTACTTGTTTATCGACCAGTATTCTTTCGTTTTCGTATCTAGCTTTTAGAGCTTCCCAAGCCAAATTGAAATTATCATCATTAAGAGCGAACTGTTTTACTATGACGCTTTTGTCTTGTATCGGAGGTGATACAATTTTTGTGCTTTTGATAGTTGTGGATGGTTGATGTAAACGGCTGTAAACATGTCCCGGAAAGACGGCTATTCTTCATAACCTCCATAAAATGTTTCTGTGTCACATGCGGGCACCTCGAGGTGGATGCCTGAACTTGCCTCTTTACTGTCTATTTGTGGCATCTCTACTCTACTGTGGGGAGTAGGTGCAGTTACTTTAATTAGCTTTAATTGACGCTTTTATGGCGTCATGAGCCGCTTGGAGGCGAGTCCGAAAATTTTTAAGGTTTTGATTTTTGATTTCTAATAACGATTCAGAGTTTTCATGAATCGGTGAAGCAGCAAATCTAGTGCAGTATCTTAATAAACTGTCACTTTGTGAAATAAATTTTACAACCTGTTTTGAGCGTGTAGCTCCAGGTGTGTTTTGATTTGTGTCGTCATTTACCATTTTTGCATTTTTTTTATTTTTTTATTGTTAATATATGTCGGTATAAAGGCACACCCTAATACTTGGCTTGCATGTACTTGCTTTTGTAGGTACTTATGTTTTGTGCAGTTAAGAGCTCGTTGAAGAGATCAATGCGCTGTTTACATAAGCATGCACGAATTATTTGTGCGTTTATGATTATGCTTTGTTCGTAAGCAATTGAGAGCTCGTTATTCGCTTTTTGTAAGCAATCCTGCTTGTTTTTGTTCGCCAGAGAACAAGAGGTATTGTCGGATAGATACTAATGTGGAATTTAAAAGGATTTGTATGTTTAAATATGCATAAACTTATGTATGTTTGAATGTAAGTATATTGTTCAAGTTATTAATTTTTTGTATACCCGAGCTTTTTAAATCATTGTGTTCACGAACTTATGTATTTTTGGTGAAAATGATTTTTTTCCTGTATTCCTTCCAATAAACGTAATTTGTGATTTTTGTAATTTGTAACCGTTCCGTTTAGATGTTTACGGAAAGTTACGATTACCTTTTTTTGAAGTATAATTATAATTTATATTTTTAATAATTTGATACCCAATGTAGGGTATATAAGGAAATGCATATTCTATGCTGTATGTAAGCATACGGTACGCTTCTGTATTTTTCAATAGAAAGAGAGCCTAAAACGGAATTGTTAGCCTGCAGGTTTTTTTGTGTTTTATGCATTCATGTACTTATTTATGTCGGTTTATAAATTGGTTTTGGTATGAATATTATTGTTGTAAAACGACATGCTTGTACATGTATGTATGTATGTATGTATTTATATACATGTGTTTGATTAATTTATTTGCTCTCTTTTCGTGTTATATTTTCTTTTTGCCTTAGACTACTTTTTAAGACTCACTCCTGCCTGTTGCTTAATTAAGAATAAGGGGAATTGTCTAAAGGTATTACGAATAAATACTTAAATTTGTATTAATAGTATTTTAAATAGATCTGTTTTAAAACACACAGGTGAATATAGAAGGCAGGGGACTTTTATTTACTAATTATATGCCCGCCAAAATTGCAAAATAAAGCCGTAATTTAGAACAGTTAACGTATGTATGGACATGCCCCTTTTATCGCCAATTCCCCTCTCTTCTTCCAGTCCTTGAAGATGTTGTTGCTTGAGCTTTTGTTTGTATTGTAATTATGTATGTCTTGTTTGGTTTCGCGGCCGTTTTGTGTGTTGTGTTATTATTTAGGCGCTTTAACTTTTCGCGCCCGATTTATATTTTTGTTTTTGTACAATTTTGTTTTTAAGGCACATGTGTTTTATATGTACATATCTTGTATGTGTATGCACAAATTTTGAGAGTCGCTACACTTTTTTTTTATTTCAGCACACTAGGCTATTTTGGTTTGATTGTTGTTGTTTGTTTGTGTCATTGCACTTTGTCTATTCGTTTTTTGTAATTTTATGTTTTTGTCTCCGCAGTTTTGGTTATTGCATACATATATTCATATATGTATTTTTGCCGAGTCACCACACTTTTTTTATTTTTTGTTTTGCTCCACTCTACTTTATATTTTTTTTTTTTTTTTGTCTTTTGTTGTATATGTTACTTTTGTTTGTACATTTATTGAAGTGAAACTTCTTTACGCGCGCTTGGCTTTGGGAGTAAGCTGACGAACGCGATACGAAAAGTGTGATCAGGCGAGGCGAACGGTAATTGGTGGGGGATATAGGCAAGCGTCAGCAGTGCGCGCGCACATTTTTTTCTTTCTTTCTCTTACAGCTGGGAAATGAAATGTGTGTATACTTCAGTCAGTAGTTCGTTTGCGAGTTTACTAGCGTTACGCGAACGGTGATAGTTTGGTTATTTTATTGTAATTTACTGTAATTTTATTGCGTTTTGAACAATTTTATGAATTAATATTGTTCAATACATTCAATATTTTACGTTTAAAGTTAATAAAATTGTAAATTTATTTTAAAGTTTATGTTATGTGAATTTTCGGGTAAATAATAACAAATTATGGAGAAAAGTGACACAGACTCCGAGTATCAAAGCGGTGCTTTAGGACCACCAACCAACCACCAAGAAGAAATTACGTACGGAAATTGTGCATGAAAAGTGTGTGACAACAGATTCAAGACAAGATTTTAAACCTAGTGAGACCCAATCAATTGATAATGAATCACGAAGGTGAGTACGCATCTCAAACCAGTTACTAGCGTCGTAGCGTCATATGCATTGTTGCTTTGTCCTTTACTACTTTCTCCCTCTATTAATATGCGGCATTCTACTCTCGACATTGGGACGCGTTTGATTCTCTGTCCTTTTCTTGCCTCTCTTTCTCTTTTTCTCTCGATTTTTCCTTGTTACTCTTCCGTATTTTAGCCTCACGTTTCTACAATTTACTTCAGCAAAGTTTTAAAATAGAACAACGACCGTAATGAGCCAACTACAAGACATGGAACAACAATCGATGCAGGTTTTTCTAGATTTCTGTCTAATTTTAATTCTAAAATATATGTATCGTATTTCTCGTATCATAAGCCTATTGTCTCGGTTTTACAATCAACCACAGTAATTACTGATGTACCCAATAATGAAAATAACGAATAAAACAATGAAAAAAAAATAGAAGATCTATGCAAAAATATTAATTTACTAATGAAAACATAAAATAAATTTAAATATTTGTAGGAAATCAATATATGTATATGTGCATACATGTATATATTCCACACACACATTCATATATATACATATAGATAGAGCGAAAGAAGTTTCACTTCAGTCGTGCGGTCATAAGCACACTCACTTTTTTTATTATTAGTTATTATTTTCGTCACTTCACCATACTTCACCGGTTTCTGTTTTGTTTTAGTTTGTGGTTTGTCTTGTGGCTGTTAATTTATAGTGCCTGTCATTTGGGCTCGAAAGACAAATTAGATGGATAAAGCACTTACATTCAGATTAAGTACTATTTATAAGAAAAAATGCAATTTATTAAAGTTATTAAAGTTTAATTTCTTTTTATGAAAGGTTATATTAGGGTAGAGTCCTAACGTGGCGCAGTGCATAAGCGAATGTGTGTATGGCGAATTGTTGATGGTAGAATGTTGTTGATTGTAGGTGCTGGCGAAAGGTGTCTACGCGGCGCAGTGCGTAAACGAATGGAATCTCCTCTCCTGTTGTCTATCCTTTTTGTTAAGTGGGTAGGAGCACAGGTGGGGTGGGTTGCGTTGAAAAGTCATCAGCTGTGGTGAATTGCGCGGTCGTAGTAGCACCCTACTACCCTACCCTTCCAGTTTTTCCCAGGTTGAGTGAGGGGGGAGACTTAACTCATTTAAACAAGGGGTATTGCCAGATAATTGCCAATGTGGACTTTGAATATGCAATTTGCAAGTGTTCATATACACCAAAGAATTTTTTTGACTTAATAAATTTGGTATAATGAACTTGTATTTGGGTAGGGTGTAGGGTATAATGTCACTGGCTGATTGTGTGCCGTCCATATGTATGGTCGCACTGCAAAGAGAGCGCGAAGGCGAAATGAATAATGTGCACGTATTCTCCCGTATGCATTTTGTATATATTATTGTATGTAAATGTGTACATATCTTCTTCTTTTTATTGGCGTAGACACCGCTTACGCGATTATAGCCGAGTTATTAACCGCGCGCCTGTCGTTTTTTCTTTTCGCTACGTGGCGCCAATTGGATATTCCAAGTGAAGCCAGGTCCTTCTCCACTTGGTCCTTTCAACGGAGTGGAGGTCTTCCTCTTCCTCTGCTTCCCCCGGCGGGTACTGCATCGAATACTTTCAGAGCTGGATTTCCTGCGTTGGATTTCCAGGCTGACATTGTTGGTGGTATTTACGCTAGTTCCAAGATAGACGAAATTATCTACAACTTCAAAGTTATGACTGTCAACAGTGACGTGTGAGCCAAGTCGCGAATGCGACGACTGTTTGTTTGAAAACAGGAGATATTTCATCTTGCCCTCGTTCACTGCCAGAACCATTTGCTTTGCTTCCTTGTCCAGTCTGGAGAAAGCAGAGCTATCGGCACGGGTGTTGAGGCCGATGACATCAGTATCATCGGCATACGCCAGCAGCTGTACACTCTTATGAAAGATTGTACCTGCTCGATTAAGTTCTGCAGCTCGAACTATTTTCTCCAGCAGCAGATTGCAGAAGTCGCACAATAGGGAGTCGCCTTGTCTGAAACCTCGTTTGGTATCGAACGGCTCGGAGAGGTCCTTCACTTTTTATGGATTGGGCATAGCACACTTAAATTCCAATCGTTGGGCATGCTTTCGTCCGACCACACTTTACAAAGAAGCTGATGCATGCTCCTTATCAGTTCCTCACCGCCGTGTTTGAATAGCTCGGCCGGCAGTCCATCGGCTCCCGCCGCTTTGTTGTTCTTCAGGCGGGTAATTGCTATTCGAACTTCTTCCTGGTCGGGCAATGGAACGTCTTCTCCATCGTCGATGTGAAATTAGAGAAATTTAATCAACGATTTGGTGCCATAATATGCTTACGTTTTTAATACTAGGTTCTACACTCAGCGAAAAAAACCCACACACTCTACAGAGTGCTTTTATAGCGCAAAACTTGGATTCATATTATTCTAAGATAAACATTTTTCTTTGAGGGTCAACCACTTTTATTTAGTTTATGTTTCAAGCATTTTTTTTTATAAAAAAAACTTGTAGTTTAACACTTGTTATAGATAAAAATGTAAAAATACACACATAACAAACCATAGAAGTAAATTTTGTTATGAATATAAATGTAATTTTTAAACAAGTTATTTACATATTTTATGTTTTATATGATTTTTATTTGGCATAAGAATACATAAAGAATCAAAACAACATATTTTGCAAAAAAATTTTTTAGTATTTTGTAGAACACCCCACCTCCTTATATCCTCGGCTATTTGTTTTGGCAAAAAAATGTTGAAGATAATTTTTATTAATATTATCATTCCATACAGCTTCAACAATGTTTTTTTATTTCTTTTTGGACGCTTTCCTCTTATCATTTTGGCCAGCATTTTGCCCAAATAAGGCCAGTAGTTCTTAACTGGATTGAGATCTGGACTGTTTCCTGGCCACGTAAGAGACACTGTTCCATTAAAATCTTTTTGTTTTGAAACCTGTGAGTGTTTGTAATAAATTATTTAAAAATCTATTTCAATATTTGTATGCTTCGGTTACCGCTTGGGCTCCAGGAAAGGGGCTGAAATATCCTGAAAGTAAACTTTTTGGGCGTGTTCGGACAGCTGTTCAATAGTTAACAAAACACCTTCTCTGAAAATTCCAATTTATATTTCGGCATTCAAAGATCTTTTTAGAATAATTAGCGGCCCAACAGCAAACTTTGTTACAGATCCGCACAACACACACTTACGTTTCTAATACTTGGTTCCATGTAGGTTCCAGATTTTGAATTATAGCATCACATCCGAATACCATATTTTCTACAAGCTTCTCGCATCTATTCTTTGGGATAGAGTACCAAGCTTCCTTAATACTTTCCCATAAATCCTCAAAATTTGTAAAATTTTTACCAGCAATTATAAGGTTAACATCGTTCCATAAGTTTTCTTTGGATTAAGGTCAGGACTTAACGCTGGCTAATTCAAAACATTTATTTTTGCTTTCTTAAGAACATCGTTTGTGATTTTCGCTGTGTGCTTAGGGTCGTTATCTTGTATAAAAGTTCATCGAAGGGGCATGTAATTGAAAGCAAATTGTTCCATTTTGTTCCTTAATGTGTCTAAATATTGATACCGATCTATTTTCTCCTAAATGGGAATAATTGAGCCCACGCCATGCCAGGAAAGAGCACCCCATTTCATCATATTTCTGCCTGCGTATTTTATTGTCTTTTTTGTGTATCTGGAATTCAAAGATGACCTTTAGGACGATGAACATTGCTTATCCCATCAGAACCATTCAACTAATTTTCGTTTCATGTTCCTAGTACATTTTTCCCAAAAATAAGGTCTTTATCCCTAACCCTAACCGATTTTGGATGTGCCGCTTTGACAGAAGTGTTTTGTTTTACTCGGACAGCCAAAAAGTTGTACCTCATTAAAACGTTTTCCAACAGTCTTCCGTGATATATTTTATCCATATTCTTTATTGATTTCCTGCATTATTTGTCATGAAGACTTAAAAGTGTCGGCCTTGCTCCTCCAGACTATGGCTCCATCTTCAGTAATTGTTGTCTTTCGCGGTGGTTGTAGGTTTTTTTTTATAATCAAATAGATATTGTTAGCTTTTATTACTTTAAGACCATTATAAACCATTTCCCGAGAACAATTCAATAAATCAGCGATTTCTGAACAGTTTTCCCGGATTTCTTCATGTTGTGCATAATGCTTCTTTTTTTTAGGACCACAGTGCTTACAACGGCTCATTTCCACTCGAATTAAATCATTTTATCGTGATAACCTTTATTATTAATAAAAATTCACCCCTTTATTTTTTTACGAACAAATCTTCACTTTCTAAAAAATGTGTTATTTGGGTGGCCAAGCCATTTTAGAGGGAGTTCAAGTTTTTCAATTAATACTAATTATTTGTGAATTGCTATTTGTTTTTTTTTTTTACTTAAATAGATAAATTAATAAACAAGTGTATTTGCCGAGCACTCACCTTTTCGCTCACCACCAATTTCCCGTTGATCAACAAATAAAAAAAAAACGGATTGGTTTGTGCACACGTGTTCGCTTAGGATTTTTATTTAACTTAAAATTCACCGCTGTTTATGGTGATTTTGGGGGCGGTATTTATCCAAAAGCGTTTTAATAAAAAATTTAAAATTGATGATATCGGCGGCGTGGAGGATGCGCAAAAAATGTAACGAACCGATCGCTGTTAATATCGCAAACGAACTGAGGTTGAATCTGATCATCGATCCTTCTTTATCCCCGTTGGCGCTGAATAGGATGGTATGACTGTGGGTGATGTACATGTGTGTGTAGGTGTCGGTGTGCTGCTCTCGTGTAGAATGTGGGTTGTACGTGTGGTGTGGTGTTGTTGCGTGTTAGGGATGTAAGTTTTAATCGATGCGATGTGGTGTGGTGAAGGTTGCGTGTTAGTGATGTAAGTGTTAATCGATGTGGTGTGGTAATGTGGTGTGTGTGTTGAGGCCAGGGGAGGATGCTCATTTGTACATCCTGGCCCCTCTAGGCGAGTGTCTAGCCTAGTAGCCTCTGAAGCCGTTGTAACGTGGCTACCACGTTGCTGAGGGCGGTGGAACGGCGCGATTGCGGCCTTGGCTGGCGCCTCCGGTTCGGTGTAGGATTGCGGTGACGCCAGGAACGGGAGTCCTCCGTAGGGTAGGCCGGCCTGCGTGGTTGCGATCGCTTGGGTCTTCTGATGGCATTACGGCTGCGAGGAGCATCATGACGCCCGCCATCGAGTACGCCGGTGCCGGTGCCACAGCGAGGCAACCGATGACGACGGCGACATAGAGCGCATTCTAGTTGTGGTGGTTCCGGAGCCGTTGATCGCGTGTCGTTATGTGGAGCCGTTGAAACTGCTCGGGGAGCTGCGGTGGCTATGGTGGTTCGCGGCGCTGCGACTGGTGTAGTCTTCGAGCGCGGAACAGTAACTGCCGAACGTATTGTGGGCGTGGGCGCAGTTGGCATCTCGGCATCCATTGTTATCTGTTAAAAGATTTTATTTTAATTAGCATATACATATATATATTCATATGGACATTGGTGCCACGAAATGTGGCACGAGTGAGTCGTCATGTGGATCGACTCCCTTTTCTTGGTTTTGGTGATGTTGGAGCATTTTTTCACTACTTATTTTTCGTTTCTTTGTTTATTAGTTACGGTTACGTTATTTTCGGTTTACTTTTCGGTTTTATCCGCGGTTGGCAAAAAGCATAGCTTAACGAGCGGCCTGGTTAGCGTTCCCGTTTGTATACGGAGATCGACTACGCGAATATGACCGTCGGAGCCGTAGTAGAGCTTCTCTATGCGGCCAAGCCGCTATTCGGTAGGGGAGAGACAATCGTCATTGATTAAGACACAATCTCCAAGCTTAGGCGCGTTTTCTGTGATTTTCCATCGGTACCTTCTGTGCAGGTCCTTTAAATAATCATCTTTCCTTCGGCGACTGAAGTCATGATGGAGAATTTTAATTCTTTCCCAACGGTTTAATAAGGAAAGCAACTCCACGCCTGGCTCAGGTGTGGCCAGAATGGGCGCTCCTTTAAGAAAATGCCCTTGCGTGAGGGCAGTAAAGTCTGAGGGATCTTGCGAGAGTGCAGCGAGAGGCCGTGAATTAAGAACGGCTTCAATTCTAATTAAGAGGGTCGTGAATTCTTCGTAATTAAATTTGTGGTTGCCAGCTATCTTTTTAAAATGAGATTTGAAGCTTTTTAGGCAGATTCCCATAAGCCACCCATATGTGGAGCGCTTGGGGGGATAAACTGCCAATTGATGCCTTGGGGTGCGTATTTTTGTACGATGTCAGGTGATACTTGTTTAGAGAAATCGACAAACTGTTTCTCTGTGGCTCGTTGAGCTCCAATGAATGTTTTGCCATTATCGCTCATGATTTCGGATGGAAAGCCACGTCTTCCGACGAAGCGAGCAAACGCCGCCAGAAAAGCCTCCTTTGTCAGATTGGTACATAGCTCAAGATGTACTGCTTTTGTCGTAAAACAGACAAAGACAGCCACATAGCCTTTCATCAGGGTTGGAGACCTTAGCATGGACGCCTTTATTTGAAAAGGCCCCGCAAAGTCGACACCTGTTGTGGTGAAAGGCAGAGCGAAATTGCAGCGTTCCGGTGGAAGTGCTGCCATAATCTGCGTTCTCATTTTCTGCTTGTGCATAGTGCAGACCTTGCACGTGAAAATGCACTTCTTGATTTGGGGCTTAACCCTCTAGTGCATATGCCTGCCTACAGACGGGGTGTTTTCAAAATCAGATATAAAATATTTCTTTTAATATTAAAATTCGGATTTTTTTTCAAAAGAACGCTTAAAGTTCAACTTACGTAATGGTTTTTTCAGATTGGCAATACTACTTCTAGTTTTGACGTACTGTCAATTTGAAGTGACAGATTAGCACTTTCCCGCCAATTTAATTATTTTTGCAATCAACACAATTTTCTGAACAACAAGAAATATAAATTCTTGTGTCGTTTCAAGTTGAAAAAAATACTTACGGGTGTGGAATTTTGTGCTCTTTATGATAGTGTTCGATTTATAATAAAAAAACTAATAGCAGGTGAGTAAATTCGAAAATATTGAACTCCGCCTTGAGGCGGACTCATGCATTGCGCTGCCTACCTTTTTCAAGTAAAATGAAATATTTGTGATACAATTGAAAATTTTTCTTATTTTATTATTGAATAATAATCAGATATGTCGCGTTATTCTAAGACCCATATGACGGATGAAGAAATTCGACAATATTTCGAAGAGTCGCAATTGGTAACTGATACTTCCGACAATGAATGCGATTTTGATAGTGACGATTCTGATATGGATCCAACCTACTCACTACCGGAAAATGATACGATCATTGATGCAATGCTAAACTCCTCAGAAATGATGCGAAACGCAATCGAATGCAGTTTGAATGTGACAGACTTTGAAGAAAATGCTGAAATAATTGAGCTGCCACCGATTCCTCCATTGCCTGTTTGTGACGTTACTTCTAGTGTATTCTTACCGTCGACAGTGACACGTTCTGTGCACAAAGCATTAGAATCGCAAGAAAAAATCGGAGTCCTACCAGCTGCAAGTGATTTGAGAAACGATATGAGTGCGATAAGATCGATTCTTTGGAAGAAGAAAAAACTTCAGCTGAGTGTTGCAGATTTGGCTTTTCAAGGCCAGGACATGCCGGATTTTTTAAAATGTTTAAAAACACCTTACGACTGCTTTGCATATTTTGTGACCGAAGACTTTCTGAAGGTAATTTCTAATATATAACAGTTTATTAAATTTTTAATAAAAATTTTGCAGGCAATAGCCTTACAGATGAACTTGTATGCCAAGCAAAAAGATATATCTTCAAAGTTTTGTATCGATCACCAAGAGCTGCGTAAGTTTTTGGGAATATTGTTGTTTACGTCTGTTTATCGCTTTCCTAACAGTCGCTCATATTGGGGACAATACGGATTAGATCCGATACGTTTATCCATGACATGCAATCGATTTGAAGAAATTAGAAACCACTTGCATTTCAATAATGATGCGTCTCGTATAGAGAAAGGTCAACCTGGTTATGACCTCTTGTATAAAATAAGGCCGCTAGTAAAACATTTCAACCAACGTTTTTCTTCAGTTCCAATGCGGCAGAGACTTTGCGTTGATGAGCAAATGTGTGCCACGAAAATGAGTGGAAACCCAGTGAGGCAATATATGCCAGCAAAACCTCACAAATGGGGAGCGAAACTATTCGTGATTTGCGATTCCTTTGGATATTCGTATTCCTTTGAAGTTTATTGTGGCGCCGGCGATAACAAAATTTTGCCAAATTGTCCAGATCTTGGTGCTGCATCCAATGTTGTAGTTAGGTTGTCACAAGTCATACCAAACAATGCCAATCATATTATTTACTTTGACAACTTTTATACCTCATTGGGATTGCTATTATATATGAGAAGTCGCGGAATTCACAGTTTAGGTACAGTGCGAGGAAATCGAGTACCAAATATAAAACTTTCCACAGACGCAGAGCTGCAATCAAAAAAGTAGCACGTGGGTATAATGAAGAATACGTGGGAAGTGTTTTTGGAGTAGACATAAGCAGCGTTTTGTGGTACGACACAAGAGCAGTTCGTCTGTTATCCACCTACGTAGGAACAGATGCAATTGTACATAATGAAAGTTCATATTCCTTAAAGGCAAATCGTTGGGATCGAAAATTGAAACAAAATGTTGAGGTGGATTGTCCAGCTATTGTGAAAGAATACAACCAGCATATGGGTGGTGTGGATTTGGTTGACGGATTGATTGGTCGATACCACATAAAAATGAAAACCAGAAAATGGACAAATAAATTATTTTACCACATGCTGGACGTGAGTATGGTGAATGCATATTGTCTTTATAACCGACTAAATAAGGACGTCCTAAAGTGTAAACTTCCTGACTTCAGATCAGAAGTGGCAGAAACACTTTGTTTGATTGGTTCGACAAAACCTGTAAAACGTGGTCGTCCATCGTCTTTAACACCTCCACCAAAAGCTAAAAAGACGTATCACCTATCAGAAAATATAAGATACGATCAAATAGGACACTGGTGTAAGTTTTTGGACCGCTCAGGCAAAAAAATGTGCAAATTTCGTGGATGCAAATCAGAAACTCAGGCATTTTGCATTAAATGTAAAATTAATTTATGCAATTCAACGGCAAAAGATTGTTTTTTCAAATATCACAATAAAGAAGAAATGAAAACATAAATTTATATGAACAATAAGGGTTAATGCATAGGTCCGCCTTGAGGCGGGATTTTTATTTTACCTGTAAAAGGTACACAAATTGACAAATCGAAAAACTAACATCAGATTCGTCTTCACAGACCTGAATATAGTCTAATATAAAAATCACAGTCGAAACAAAAATTCATGCATTAGAGGGTTAAGGCGGGAAACATAGTACTCTTGGCGTACCATATGTTGCATGAGGCGATGTTCGGCATGTAACATGAGTATGTGAATATAATTGATGAATAAGATGGCAAATGAGGATTTCTCTGGTATCATTATAGGGTGGCGTTCATTGTACGTTAGGCTTGAATTAGCAAGCCGACCATTCGCACGAAGTAAACCCTTCGAATCTAGAAATGGGTTTAGGACTAAGAGTGAGCTCTTTTTATCGATAGGCTTCGATTCTCTTAGTAATTCTATATCGCGGCTGAAGTAGCGCGTTTGGGTTGATGCGATAAGAGCGACCTTTGCTTTTTGTAAGTCTTGGTGCGTCAATTTATCGCAACGGAGATAAGTTGCTCCTTTAACTTTAAGTTTAAGCCGCTCTAAAAACTTGAGCATATAGGCAACTACCCGGAGGGCTCGGGGGAACGATGAAAGTCGTTCAAGGATGTCAGTGTTATCCAGTGTTGCATGATAAGTGTCGATTTTACGACTTTCTGGGGCAAGTATGTTGCGCATGGGCGATTGTGTTAACCATCGGGGGCCATTCCACCATAGGGTGGAGGTGGCAAGATGCAGAGGTTTGCATCCTCTTGTACCTAAATCAGCAGGATTGTCAGCACTGGCTACGTGACGCCAAGTGGCTGATCCTACTAGGTCAAGTATTTCAGATGTTCGGTTAGAAATATAAGTTTTCCACGCATGTGGTGGTTTTTCTAACCAGGCTAGAACTATCTCGGAATCGGACCATAAATATAATCTGTATTTCGCCATATTTAAGTGGGTCTGTACCATTGAAGCTAGCTTTGCGAGTAGCAGAGCGCCACAGAGTTCAAGTCGTGGTAGACTTATGGTTTTAAGAGGTGCGACTTTTGCTTTTGCCGCCAGTAAGTGGCTTGTGGTTGCAATATCGCTTTGTGTGCGCACATAAATCGTGGCACAGTATGCCTTTTCAGAGGCGTCGCAGAAACCGCGTAGTTCCACTTTGTATTCGGGAGAATAGTTTACCCACCGTGGAATTTGTATCTTCGAGATGTCGTTCAAATTATTAGCGAAGTGGGACCATTTTTCTAAGCGAAGAGGTTTCAGGTGTTCGTCCCAGTCGGTTCCGTCTAGCCATAATTCTTGGATAAGGATTTTCGCTTGTATCATAATTTGCGAAAGCCATCCTGCGGGGTCAAAAAGTTTTGCCACAGAGGAGAGAATTTGGCGTTTCGTACTAGCGGATAATGCGGATATGGACTCAGTAGTGTATGAAAACTAGTCCGATATCGCATTCCATTGGATGCCTAGTGTTTTTGTTGTACTTTCCTTTTCAAATATAAGGAAATTAGTATCCAACAAATGGTCTTTAGGAATATTTTTTAAAATATTTGGGTGATTGGCTGTAATCTTTTTTACAGGAAACCTTGCGGTATTGAGGGCACTTATTACCTGTGATAAGGTCTCGTATGCTTGTGGAAGACAGCGGCTTCCAGACAGGATATCGTCTACATACGTTTGCGTTTTTAAGACTTGTGTTGCCAGTGAAAATTCTGGCTTTGTGTCTTCTGCCAGTTCGTGTAGTGTACGAATGGCTAGATATGGGGCACAGTTTACGCCAAAGGTAACTGTTTTCAATTTAAAGTCGCATAGTGGACTACTGGCAGATTTTCGAAAAATAATCCGCTGAAAATCTTGATCATCTTTATGAACCAGTATTTGTCGATACATCTTTTCGACATCCCCATTGAATACGTATTTGTATATACGCCAGTTCAGTATGAGGAGCATAAAATCTGGTTGGAGTGTGGGTCCCGTAAATAGAATATCGTTTAGGGAATTACCTGAGCTCGTGGATCGTGATGCATTGAAGACAACTCGAACTTTTGTTGTTTTCTTCTCAGGCTTTACTACTGCATGATGTGGCAAGTAGAAAGAGTAATATTTGCCTCTTATGATTTTTTCACATGGGCTTACTTCCTCTATGTGATCTAAATGAAGGTATTCTTCCACGACAGCATCATAAACTTGTTTAAGCTCACCTTTTCTAAGTAGGTTTTTCTCCATACTTAGAAACTGCTGTATTGCAGAGGTGCGAGAGTGACCTAAGGCGAGTGTGTCTGGAAATTGTTGTTTTATTGGTAGTCGTACGACATACCGACCATTATCTGATCGAGTAGTTGTGGCTTTGTAAAAGTCTTCACAATACTGATCTTCAGGTGTTGTAATTGGAATGGGGGGGAGTTCTTCTACCTCCCAAAATTTTCTCAATTGTGAATTGAGGTACTCGTTTGAGATTTCCTCAACTTGAGTTGTCATGGCTGTGACTGGTTCCGCAACTAGTCCACTTAGGACCCATCCGAAAATGGTATTTTGCGCCAGTAGTGTTTTCGAAATTTTTTCAACACCTATAAGGTCGCTGCCTATTAGGATGTCTATCTGAGCTGGCGTGTTGCAGTTGGGATCTGCCAGAGTTAGGTGTGAAATTTTATCCCAATGCTTGCTATTTATTTGATTGCTTGGTTGTTTGTTAGGTGCGGTAAGACAATAGCATTTGCTTGAATGCGCTTATCCGCTTGGGGGGAAATTAGGGTAATGGGGCATATTTTGTTAGAGTTTTGTACTACTCGTCCGCCCATTCCTGTAATTTCATAATTGGCTTGTTTTGTTGGCAGTTTTAGCCTATTTTGTGCCCTAGACGCTATGAATGATCGTTGTGATCCTTGGTCTATTAGGGCTCTTAGTTTGAACAGTTCTCCTCGATGTTCAATGGAGACAACTGCTGTGGGTAGTAGTACTCTACTATGATTTTCGCTGTGTAGCGTTTGAGTTTTTAATGCCTTTGAGCAGCATGGTGTCTCTTGGCAATTTTCTTGAGTTTCTCTTTCGGGAGTTGCTGTTGCAACTAAACCCGTGGCTTTTTTTTAAAAAGCGCTACTTTGAGATGTGTTGGGAAAGTTATTGAGATGTAACATAGAGTGATGCCGTTTGTGGCAATATACGCAATTAAATTTGCTTTCGCAAGTATTAAAAATGTGACAAAGTTGTTCCTTTCATTGACATTCAATTTTTTAAATTTCTCGCAAGCTTTTAACTTATGCCCTCCAGAACATAGTTCGCATGACGTGAATTTATTTTGTTCAGACCTGAACGATTGTGCTTTGAAAAAGTTTCTGTTTAAATGATTGTTGCTTCCGGCTTGGGGTTTATTGAAGCTTCGATTTAAGTCTTGTTGAACGTTTTTAGTTCTGACTACTTTTTTGTCTACCCTCTCCGCAATTTCGTATTGGGTAGTTAAGAAATCTTTCATCTGCTGCCACGTTGGGCATTTTCTTCTTGATGGGAGGGATTGCTCCCACAAAAGTAATGATGGTATGTTTACCAGAATAGGATCCCAATTGTGAGTGGGAATATTTTGTGTCGATAGAACCGACAAATAGTTTGAAACGGTGGATTCTAGTTTCATGAATTCTTCACTGGTTTCTCTTTGAATTTTAGGCAAGTTCATAAGTATCGTTACTTGCTTGTCAACTAATATTCTCTCATTTTCGTATCTTTGTCTTAAAGCTTCCCAAGCTAAATTAAAATTATCGTCATTCAATGCGAACTGCTTGACTATTACGCCTGCTTGACCTTTAGTTTTGTATCGGAGGTGATACAGTTTTTGCGCTTGTGATAATTTTGGATGGTTTATGTACACGGCTGTAAACATGTCCCGGAAGGACAGCCATTGTTCATAACCTCCATGAAATATTTCCGTATCACACGCTGGCACTTTGAGATGAATGACTGAACTTGCCTCTTGGGCTTGTAATTGTGGTAACTCTACTCTACTGTGGGGAGTAGGTGAAATTGACTTAATAAGTTTTAATTGATCTGATATCATTGCTTTTGTGTCTTCATAGCGGTCTAAGCAATTTTTGTATTTGGCATAAGCCGAAGATTTGAAATTTTCAGGTAGATCTGAATCATCAGTTTCTACTATTGCGTCGTATGCAGCTTGGAGGCGTGTCCAAAAATTGTCAATAGATTTATTTTTTATTTCTAGTACCGATTCAGAGTTGTCCTGAATCGGTGAAGATGCAAATCGAGTGCAGTATTTAATCAAGCTGTCTCTCTCAGAAATGAACTTAATATAAGAAATGTCTTTCCCCCGTTTTTGCTTTGTAGCACCTTGCTTCGAGCGTGCAGCTTCTGCAGGTGTACACCGACTTTTGTCATCAGTAATCATTTTTGGAATTCTTAAGAATTCTGCTTTAGATTCTTTTGAATCAGTGCTCATTCAGAAAATTTTAATTAATAAAATATATAAGTATATATATGTTATTATAATAGAGATATTACCGAAAACTCTTTTCAATAAATACGAATTGTTGTTTCCGAACAATTGAATTAGTAAAATATAGTATATGTGTAACCGAAAGCTCTTTTCAATAAATAAGAGCTGTTATTTCCGAAAAAGAATTTTAGAATGCGTTTATCGCTTCTATTGCTCGCGTTTGTATTTACTTCCTTTTTTTTTAAATATTTTTTTTTTTGTTTACGGTTTTATCCGTACGCCCTTGTATCAGCGCGTACTGAAAACTAGGTCAATGCCCTTTGTACATACGTGTGGATGCTATAATGAAATATGCAATTATACTTGTTCTTGTTTAACAAGGAACAATATATGTATGTATGTATGTATGTACAAAGGTATGTAGTATGCGAACTATTTAATTTGTTTCCCAAATATTGTTCTTATTTACCGCACTGTTCATCTATTTTTCTTCTCCGTATTGTATAATTGTATCCTATGTCTATAGGTATACAGTCATTGAAAGATATACGGCAATATATAAATATAATTCGCATTAACGTATTCGCGTTTATGTATTCGCGATTAAAGAATATGCGAAAGCGAGAATGTCAAATAATATATGTATAATATATGTATATAGATTTGCTTTTTGCTATGTATTGCGTTTGCGGATATGTATATATGTATGATTGTATTTGCTCTCTTTATGCTTTATTCTTCTTTATGTCTTTGCTAACTTTTTTGGAAACAATCCCTCTCACGGCTTAATAAGCAGAAGCGGTATTGTCCGTATATTTGCAATTATCCCTCTCACGGCTTAATAATCTGAAGCGGTATTGCATTTGCAAGAATCCCTCTCACAGTTAATAAGCCGAAGCGGTATTGCCAGAATGTTTAGAAAGTAAATACTTGAAAAAACTTTTTTTGTGAAATGTGTGTATTTGTATACACGAATGTAAGTTTTAAAGGCAAATAATAATAATGTAATTGGTTATATATATATGTATATTGGGGATTGTATTACGTTTATATCGGTACTTGAATTAACCGCCGAGCCTCCACTAACAGTTTTTATTAAACGGATTTAGTAGCTATCAGTTTTATTCTGCTGACCGTTGGTTGCAACGATACATACATACATATATACATATATAATGATAAATTAAAAGTGGAATGGATACACTCACTTTATGTTCCCTCAGGGGATTTTGGGGGTTAAATTGAGGAGCTGTGTGCGCTTCCTTGGTGGTGTTTCTCTCCTTCGCCAGCGTTCCGATATGTATTTTTCTCGTTGTTGTGTTGATTTCTTGTTACTTTTTTTCTCGTTTTTGTTTGTTTGTATTTAATATTTTATTTGTAATTGGTGTAAGCCATTTTCTATTTATTAAGTTTCGCGCCCGGTTTCCTTTTTTGTAGTGTTAGAATTGCTTTGTTGTTTTGTAATAATCTTTAACAGTTTTTTGTTTGGTTTTGTATTTTTTATGCACTTCACTGCTCTGAAGTTTCACTTTTGATGTGTTCTGATAATTTTTTTTTTTATAAATTAATTTTTTTTTTCACTGTGAATCCACTTCACTTCTTTAGTTTAAAGCACTTTTAATTTTTTTTTTACTTGGTTTTGTAGTTCTTTATGCATATAAATAATTATTTCCTTTTGTAAAATTTTTTTTTCTTTTTGTCACTGTACTCAATCCTGTGCTTTTGCTTTCACTTTTATATTTCCACTGTGCCGTTCTTTATGGCTCGAAGGACCATGTATTTGCCGAGCACTCACCTTTTCGCTCACCACCAATTTCCCGTTGATCAACAAATAAAAAGAAAATGGATTGGTTTGTGCACACGTGTTCGCTTAGGATTTTTATTTAACTTAAAATTCACCGCTGTTTATGGTGATTTTGGGGACGGTATATATCCAAAAGCGTTTTAATAAAAAATTTAAAATTGATGATATCGGCGGCGTGGAGGATGCGCAAAAAATGTAACGAACCGGTCGCTGTTAATATCGCAAACGAACTGAGGTTGAATCTGATCATCGATCCTTCTTTATCCCCGTTGGCGCTGAATAGGATGGTATGACTGTGGGTGATGTACATGTGTGTGTAGGTGTCGGTGTGCTGCTCTCGTGTAGAATGTGGGTTGTACGTGTGGTGTGGTGTGGTTGCGTGTTAGGGATGTAAGTTTTAATCGATGTGATGTGGTGTGGTGAAGGTTGCGTGTTAGTGATGTAAGTGTTAATCGATGTGGTGTGGTAATGTGGTGCGTGTGTTGAGGCCGGGGGAGGATGCTCATTTGTACAACAAGTAATCATATTTTAAGCTCTTTTTACTCCTTTAAAGATATCTGCCAATTGTCCAAGCCAGTGTTTCCCAAAGTGGGCGATAACGCCCCCTTGTGGGCGCTGCCATCTCGACAGGATAGAATTTATAGAATACTAACTGTCAAACGTATTGCTATTGCCATTGCCAAATCTGTATGTGGGCATTTACTATCATAAAATAATCATTAGCGCAAAGGTGTAAGGTAGGTAGGTTCGAGCTGATGTAGCGCATGCTTTGAGCTCTTGAAAAATTTATTTTGGCGGGTATTGTCATTTGCGAAGCGAATTTATTTGGCGAAGCGAACGGTCTGGCGAACATATCCCAAATTTGCATTGTGAATGGCGAATGAACGTATTCGCTAAAATATGTCGTTGCCATTCATGAAAAAAGCTGCGCGTTCATCCGAATTTGACATTTGGGTCATTTATAATTAAAAATATTTTTTATTATGTCAACTGAAATTCGAAAATATGTTTAATAACGCGGATCTGTATTTTGAGGATAATTACGATGTGGAAACGCGAACTAATCTTCTTCGATAGCGCCGTTTTATTAGAGATAATTCTAATCCTACAGAGCTACCTAACACGGTGTATGTATCCAGTTCAATTATAACGAATAATAAGAAGTTTTTGTTCAATGTACACGTATTTGTAGATTCGTTGCGAATTTCCGCTTAAACAAGGATGCATTTATGTATGTGCTGGATAAAATCAAAGACAAATTTCATTGTCGGATTTCGTCTTCCATAACGCCGATGTTAAAATTGTGAGCCGCGCTCAGATTTTTTGCACATGGCAGTTACCAACAAGCTATAGGGAATGAATTTCAGTTAGGACTTGCTCAGCCAACAGTTTCCCTTTTTTTAAAAGAGATCATACCCATTTTGGAAAATGAAATTTGTCGTACCCATATAAGCGTAGATATGAGTGAAGAAGAAAAGCAGCAGGCAAGGAGCAAATTTTATTCAAGATCAGGAATACCAAATGTAATAGGCTGCATCGATGGAACCCATATTGCGATTTATGCTCCTACCACAAACAAACACCTCTATCTAAACAGAAAAGGATTTTTTAGCAAAAATGCAATGATTGTGAGTTTTTATGAATTTTATACAGTAAAATTGGTATTAAAATTTTATTGTATTTTTATTACAGGCTTGTGATCATGATATGAATATCCGTTTTGTGGATGCTAGATATGCTGGTTCTACACACGATTCGTTCGTATGGAACAATAGTTCTTTAAAGGCATGTTTAGAGGCAGCGCATCAAAACGGAGATCAGAACTCTATTTATTTAGGTATTCGCAATATTTGACTACTGCGCAAGTTTAATCTCGACATATGAATATTAAAAACAATAATACATTTGCAGGTGACTCCGGATACCCACTAAGCCCTTATTTATTAACACCTTTCCGTCATGCAGAATCTGGAACTAGGGAGACAATTTTTAATAAGAAGCACGCGAAAGCGAGAAATGTTGTTGAGCGTACGATTGGAGTTTTGAAATGCCGTTTAAGATGTCTTCTGAGTGATAGAAAAATGCGCTACGACCCTGCTAAAGTAACATCCGTATTAATATATGCTGCGCCTTGCACAACATTTGTAATAAATTTAGAATCGGTGATCCGGAGGAGGCTGAAACCTTCTTTGAACCATTGGAACCAATTAATGAAAATGGCAATGGTTCACCAGGAGAGCGCCGCAGAAGACAAATTGCTGATGCTTTGATGTAAATGAAACTATACCGACTTCAGTGAATAATATATTGTATTCTTTTATTTTATTCAATACTTTGAAATTCAATATTACATAGATAAAAAATATATAAAAAATACAAAAACTACATGCTTTTAAATTAAATAAAAAAATCACAGATTCAATTCCGTCACTTACAATAATAAAGTAAAAATAAATTCATCACATGTTTTCTTAAAAAAACCTCAATTTCAAGTTCGGTTAAAATATGAAATAAAAAAAAATTTACCACATTCATATGAAATAAACTATAAACTAAATTCAATCTATTTACAAGCACCCTATTTACCCTATTTTTTTTTGCATTTTTAATTTTAAAATTTGTAGTTTTATTTCCATCTTTTCTTTATGTCTTTATTTTCTCTAAATTTTCTTTCTTCTTTCATTTTCATTAATTTAATTTCTTCCTGTTTCAGTTCATATGTTTTTCTTGCATACCTTGCAATTTCATCCATTTTTGCAATTTTGTTGGAAAGGGTGTCTTGAACTTCGGCTTTCTTTTCCAACGCTTTCATCCGAATGACTTCACGTTCCTCTACTGTCATTTTAGGACGGCTGCTTGTGTTTCTCGGTCGTACGCTCTTCTGGCTGAATTTCACTACTATTTACCGCAGTTTCTACTTCATTAGAGCCATATGCTAAGCCTGCAGGATTTACAGCCGCCTGAAGGTGAAGAAGCTCATCCACACTTTGCTCTAATGGAGATAAACTTTGCTGAGCATAAGGTCCTCCTCCTGTGGCAACAGTTTCGCGTCGGTTTGTCGCTATTTTTTTTTTAGTTTCAGTTTATAATCTAACCAAACCTAAATGCTACACATAAGTAACTTCAACCAAGCAAATTAATTAAATTTTTACCTTATTCCACTCGCGCTCGTTTCGCAATGGTGGACCAATGGCATTGAGTTCGGCAGCGAACAGGTCCCATTGCTCTGCCCTGCTTTTCTTTGTCTATTCAAAATTTCTCATTCCTCTGGCGACGTCCGGATTATTTTCCATTAACGCAACCAGTTTTTGGAACTGCTGCGTTGTTGTACGTTTTGTTCTAGAAGTATCGTTTTGTTAAATATAATTAAATAATTACAATTGCTCAAATAAAGATCAAAATTTCCTCAGGTCCTTTCCATTACAAATAGCGAATAAAAAATACATTCGTTAAATTTTGACAGTAATGGCGAAGTGAATGCCGTTTTTTCGCCAGCGGCAATACCAGAAATTTATTTTCGTCACTCGTTCGCCATTTTCTGGCGAATTCGTTAGAGATTCGCAACTTACAATTCGCCACGGCGAAACTCGCCAAAATTTTCATTCGCTTCGCAAGTGACAATACCCGCCTTTATCATTTGCGAAATGCCCTCAGGTAGATAGCTGATGTAGCGCACGTTTTGAGCTTTTGAACTCCTAAAATCTTTTATGTGGAAAATCAAAAAAGGATCTTTATCCTTTCTTACAAATGTATTTCTGGGAAAAATAAGATATCACGAAAAGGAGAAAGATCCTTTTTTTACAAATGCATTTCTAGGAAAAATAAGAATTCATATTTTTGGACTACTATGTAATAATTGTGCTTAAGCACTCCTATATAAACAAGGTAATATTTATTTTATATTCATTTGTGGTTTTGCGCGCAATAGATGAGCATTACTTACACCTCCTTTACACTACTCGCGAAGTTAAACGTATTTCTCAAAGAAAAACAATGTCGGAAGTAAAAAAGAAGAGACGGCAATACTGTGCGGAATACATTAAATTCGGATTCATTGAAAATCCCACAAACCCATCCTCACCTTTGTGTCTTCTATGTCTAAAAACATTTTCGAATGAAGCAATGAAGCCTTCAAGACTGCAAGATCATTTGAATAAATGCATCCAGATAAGAGAGACAAGAATGTAGCATATTTTCAAGACCTAGAGAAAAAGCATAATACTCAGCCAAGTGTAGCAAAACTATTTTCGGCGGCTGCTAAGCAAGATGACGACGGACTTCGAGCTTCGCACAATATCTCTTTGTTAATTGCTCAAAAAGGCAAACCACATAACATCGGAGAAGAGTTAATATTGCCAGCAATAAATGAAGTAATAACTACCGTGCTTCATAAACCGCCCGCAGATATTATCCGAAAAATTCCTTTGAGTAATAATTCTGTGCAAAGACCAATTGATGAAATGGCTGAAAATATTGAACAATCATTGTGCGATCACCTGAGGACAAGCCAATTCTCAATTCAGCTCGATGAGTCCACTTTCCTAACTAATGAAGCATTGTTGTTGTCTTACGTGAGGTTTATTAAAGATGAGAAAATATGTGAAGAACTATTATTTGCTCGAAATTTAGAGACCGATACAAAAGGCGAAACCATATTCAATATATTGGAAAAGTTTTGCGATGAGAAAGAGATTCCTTTGAAAAATATTATTTCAATTGCTACTGATGGCGCTCCGGCTATGATAGGGTGCCATAAAGGCTTAATAGCGCACTTAAAAAATAAAATTCCAGATGTCCTTGGCGTGCATTGCGTTATTCATAGACAACATTTAGTTGCTAGAAACTTAAGTGAAAAACTATTTCAATCACTGCAATATGTCATCAAAGCAGTCAATAAAATCCGCAACAGCTCTTTGAATGACGAGGATTTCAATCGTTTGTTGTTTCACACTGAAGTTCGTTGGCTATCAAGAGGCAATTGTCTGACTCGATTCTACAACCTGTTTGACTCTGTTATAGAATTTCTGGAAACTAAAGATACAGAATTTCAAGACAAGCTCATAACTTCAAAGAATGATATAGCTTACATGACAGACCTGTATAAATTGTTCAACGACATGAATCTCCAACTGCAAGGCGATAAACTAAATTTAATTAAAACAAAAAACGTCGTTGCTGCTTTCGCGGCCAAACTGCTTCTACACAAAAAGAATCTGGGCAGACGTGAGTTTCACAATTTTCCAAATTTATCAGTATCATTCAGTAACGACCAATTGTTTACTTACTGCCAACATTTGGAAAACCTCCACATTGACTTCACCGAACGATACCAGGACATTTTGAACTTGGAAATACCAGACTGGGTGTTGGATTCGTTTTCAAATGTCAACACAGCAATGTCACCTCAGCTGGAAGAAGAACTTATAGAATTGACAACAAACGAGGAAATAAAAATCAAGTTCAAAAAGGGTTACCAAGAATTTTGGCTACAAAAACGGATCTCGCAATTGTACCCTGGATTGTGGTCAATCGTTCAACGGTTTTTGATAGCATTCCCATCATCATATTTGTGTGAACGTGGATTTAGTGCTGTGACAACACTGCTTACTAAAAATAGAAATCGTTTGCTTGTTACCGAACGTGGCGACTTGCGACTGTTCTTGAGTAAATTGGAATCTGATATTAACAAACTTATTAAACAGCATCAGATTCATCCTTCACATTAGTTTTTATATATGGATCGATTATTTTAGTTTTATTTTTACTAAACGATTCTCTGTTTTAATACTATAAAGTTGTTTCAATAATCATTCTTATTGGCAGGTGGAGCCCGTAAGAGTTAACTTGAGACCTAAGCGCCGTTGTATGTTACCTACTGCGCTCAGGTTTCAAGTTGCTGGTTATAGTAAAAGTTTCGTTTAGAATTCTCCGTTAATATACATATATAGGTCCCAATAATTAATTTAAAGTTATAGTGGTTTTTAAATAGGTGAAAAAATGGGGGCGCTAAAAAATATTTATTCTCAAAGTGGGCGATAGATAAAATAGGTTTGGGAACCACTGGTCTAAGCGCTTATTGCTTCTTACTACTAAGTGTGCTACTTGCGTGAACATGGCTGTATGTATCTCTATTTGTATTATATTTTTGTGATAATTAAATTAACTAAATGGTTATCACGCTCATTTGAAATAAAAATATCGTATCACTTAAATATATAGTATACCAGATAATTTATTAAGGAAATATTTAACTTTATACAAGTGTTTCTTTTCTTAAAATTAAATGTGTAAATTGTTTCGGTAACGAGTGTAGCGTATGTAGATAGCGCGCCAGATCGCTGCTGTCGAAATTCAAAAACGTGGCGCGAAAGACGGGTGTTGCAAAAGAAAAGTGTATATCAAACCAATGTAAAGTCAAACAGCGATTATCCAATCCTTTTCTTAGTTGACATCTGCTGTGGTGAAATCCAATGTGTCCCCCGGTGTGGTGTATTAGTGATGATGTGGTGGGCAGTATTAGGGTGTGCCATTAGTTTTTCCGTGTAGAGTGGGTGGATGCTAACCTCATTTTAACAGGTAACCAAAACGTTTGTTACCCATGTGTTACCCATATGTAAGCGAATAGGTTACATAGGTGTAATACGAAACAAAAGTACTACTGTGTCGAAAAAATAAGGACATTTGAATTTAAACTGCGTGCTTGGAAGGGTTTGGAGAATTATTTTTTTTTTTGGGTTGGTAGTACTGTCAGTCACATTTATGTCAAATTTCATGTCAAAATATTCATTAGTGTTTGAGATACGTGTCGTTTTGTTAGCTGCTAAAAGTGAGTTTTTCGTTTTTTGCGATGTCGAAATTTGTTGAGCAAAGAATTTGTATTAAATTTTGTTTACGGAATCAATTTTCTGCTGCGGATACGTTGAGGATGGTGCAGAAATCCTTTGGTGATGACACTATGTCTAAAAAAAAATGTTTACAAGTGGTATAGTGAGTTCCAAGCCGGCCGTGAACGTGTCGAAGACGAAGGGCGTCCAGGGCGACCATCAACCTCAACTGACGAAGCTCACGTTCAACAAATCAAAGATTTGGTGTTGAAAAGCCGTCGATTAACAATTAGAGACCTTGCTGATGAAGTTGGCATATCGATAGGCTCAGCCAATACCATTTTGATTGATGTTTTGGGCCTCAGGCGCCTCAAATCTCGACTGGTACCGAAAACATTGAATTTTTTAGAAAAAAGATGTGCGTTGAAGTGTGTGAAACGATGCTTTCCGACTACCAGGGTGTCATAAAACGCATTACAACTGGCGATGAGACTTGGATCTATGCTCACGACCGCGCCGAAGTCGCTCAAAAATCAAGGTCATGTTGACCGTTTTCTTCGATTATCGCGGTGTTGTGCATTATGAATTCCTTCCAACCGGTCAAACAGTCAACAAGGAATATTATTTGAACGTTTTGCGTAACGCTATCCGCCTAAAAAGGCCGGAAATGTGGAAAGACAATTCTTGGGTTTTACACCACGATATTGTACCATCCCATACTGCCCTCGTAATTTGTGATCATTTCGCCAAAAACACAACCCATATCGTTCCGCAACCACCGTATGACTTCTGGCTGTTCGCCAAGCTTAAAAGGCCGCTCCGGGAACACCGTTTTTATACGATAGAGGAGATTCAAGCCGCAGCGAAGACGGAACTGAAGGCCATCCCGGAAAGTTACTACAACCAGTGTTTCGAAGATTGGAAAATCCGTTACGATAAGTGCGTTGCATTGGGAGGGGATTACTTTGAAGGGGATGAAATTGATTTGGAAGAATAAACAAAGAATTGTCAAAATAAATACAATGTCACCTTATTTTTTGGGCACAGTAGTATTTGATACCCAAATTTCTGTTAGGGTTATTACCTTTCAAGTCGGAAGTAACCAATTCGCAACTACATTTGCAAAGTTTCACCTCCTATAATACTAATATACATATTCTTATCTAACTTTTTGTTTTGAAATGGAAAATTCTGTTATAATGGTAGCAACATTCATCATAGATAATTTTTAATGTGTAAAAATGAGATGCACACATTGACAATGAAACTGTTAAAAATTTCCGCCATTCGAAAAAAATTTTGAAGAGCGTCAGGTACGTTTCCAATATTTTATTAATAACTAGCTGGTCCGCAGCCGTTGTTCTGCGTGAAATTTTGCGTTTTGAAATGAAAAGAAAATTGAATTTACAACATTTTTTGGTTTCTGTTCCGGTGTACAGAAAACATGGTTTTCCAACTCGGGCACGCTACGTATATCTGGCCGTGTGAAAAACATACCATTTCCAAATTTATTCCACACACTATGCGACTATCCTTGTGTCCTGTTGATTGTCATCTCAAATGCAATTTTCACTGGAAACGGAATACGTTTGAACTGAAATGGCAAATCATTAGAACTCAAAGGAATTCGTAGAATCAAGCATTCTGCCTGCTTGTGTTCGATACAATTACACAGTTGCGAAACATAATAACGACAGATCCTACTTTGAGACGCAAATGATGCGGTGGCATACCAAGCCTCTCCAGAGTATTTAGAAATTCCACTGGATAATTCACGGCGACGTCTTTATTGTCAAGACGATCGATCGATTTGTATTAGGGCAAGTCTCCCGGAATTTGGCTTTGAATCTTCCAATTTAGGTCATTAACATCGGTATTTATGACAGCTAACATTGCGCGTACACCATGTAATATGTCTGAATACCATGTAATATGTCTTCGGCAATGTTATTTTTGTTCGTATCCCGAAAAGTGTGCGATCTTAATTTGCATTCGAAGTAGCTATCGTATCGTCTACCGTTTGATTCCAGTGATTAACATGTTCAAGCAATTGTAATTGATGGCTTACTTCTCCAAAACTTACACACACCATACCATTCATAGTACGCAATGGCTCAAATGAAGTTGAACCGTACATTTATGAATAGCAACCGAAGGTAGAAACAATCGTCGTTTTCGGGTGGATTGTGTAAATTCGTCCTAATGCATTAGTTGAGAACACACTTGGATATCTATCTACTGGTTGGCATTGCTTCCTGCGTAACTATTTCTTCGATGATGCATTCCATCATAATATCAAGGTTTTTCCGAATAACGCAATGGTATCGCAAACGGATCACTGACGAATGTTGGGAACAAAGTCGTCAATGTTAATTTTGTTGCTGTCGGTGTTTCCACTGGCTGTATTGTATTCTCTGGGTTGAAATACACGCTATTCTCCCAATTAACTGCGCGACCCAAAACAGTCGGAAAACGTTCATGAATTGCAAAAGTAAATATCCTACAAAGCTCTTTATTGCAGTTCATGTATCGACCGTATCGTTCAAGACCAATTCTATTGCTTCTTTTGGTGACGTACTTACAAACGTTTTTTATCGATTTAGTACGATCCATATGTTGTCAACTTCGATATTCACTCTTCTAAATTGAATGCTGAATGTTCTGCCATTGTTATCTGGTGAGCGACGTCGATAGAGTGGATATCCATTTCCAGTTTTAGTTTCCGAAAGAAAAGCATGTGGATAGTGCTTCGTGCATTCGTTGTCAGACATACAAACCGAAGTGCGATTGTGATGTCCACAAGGTCCATGAACCATATTGGTATCCACCACTTCGTATAATACTGGATCTTTTTCTGGATCAGGAATTTCTGCAGAAATTATTTCAATTTGATCTGATTTAACCACCTTCCACTCTCTCTCTCTCTCTTTTGCCACTCAACAGAGTACATCTGGCATCTAACAGCACCAGATATACGTTGCTTCAAGATAAAGTCCATCAAACATCGTAACTGTTGTTTGAAAAGTCGTGCTGTGACATCATGACGATCGCTTGCTGATTGATCGCGATCCATAACTCCGCACGTATGTCATCGCATCCTGGGAGTACTCGATCATGTGCCTTGGACTGAGAATGGATGTTGAAGCCAAAAAGAACGCCGACCGATATTAGCGCAATCTCTTCGTGGCATCGTAACAAATTTCAATCTGTTATGGATAACTTTGTGTGAACACACATAACGTTTTCACTGAATAATTTTCAATAATTTTTTGTTTGAAAAGCCAGAATAAAGAAAGCAAATGACAAATTTGAACGATTGAAAAACAAAACAAAAAAATTAAAAAAAAAAAAATGTATATGAAAAGTTATTTTTTGGAATTTTCCTATTTTCCGACTTTTCCCCACGAAAAGCATACGGTTTTTGTTATTTTCAAACCTTCCCCGATCCACAGCGATCAACCTCTGAAAATTTCATCAAGATTGGTTCAGCCGTTTTCGAGAATTAGCATTACTAACAAACATTCATTCGTTTGTATAGGGAAAAAGGAAAGGGCTGTTTTTAGGGGTTTCCGGCAATTATTCGAATTTCTCTCGCCGTAAAAACCATCTATGAACCTCAACGAACACTTTGAAAAAAGAATTTGCCAAATTCGTCCAGGCGTTGTTGAGTTATGCGCTTAGCAACACATTTTGCGACTCATTTTTATATATAAGATTAAATTACTTGTAGAATCTTTTCAGAACAATAAAAATGCAGTTAATATCGTTATTATAAAATCGTGGATCCTACGAATACTATGCAACATTTCGACATATGATATTAGCTTGTTACAACGCGCTGTACCAAAGATACAAGGAGTACTGAGATGGAAGTGGATGAAGAAGAGGTAAAGAAACAACATCAGCACTGTATTGGTGTAAATGGGAAATTCTTTGTTGAATAATTAAGATCCACAGATGTGGCTATTCAGAGGGTATTCTACTCTAGAAATCAAATTTTGGGAAGTTTTTCGAATTTTATTTAAAAAAACCAAAAATATTTTTACCATCCATTTTTTTATGGTGTTTTTATTGATACCTTAAGAATACAGAAAAAAATGTGGGACGAGCCACAATATACTTGTACTATAATATTACATTGCAACGTTTTTTACAACATGGCAAAATCATGTCAGCAAGTAAGCTGCGCCTGGCTCACAAGCTACGCTGAAACGAATACAACACAAAACGAAACAAGGAATACATAATCAACCGTTAGGCTTGAGGACGCCCGCGGTTAGTACTATATAGGACTACGCATCATACGAGCAGTTCTCTTCTCCTTCTGATAGCCACCGTGAGCACATCGTCTTTTCATTAATATAATTTTAAAATTCGTTAACTATTTCGGCTACAGTGCACCTCGTTTATTAATTAAAACTACGCAAACACTTTTTGACTACAGCGCACTTTGTGTATTGGTTTTTGTGGTCATCTGCGCACGTGGCTGCTCACACATACGACCGATTGGAGGACAACTGGAAATTTTCCCGCAGTGCTGATCAGTACAACCTCGAGAGCAGCACATACAACTTTTCAATTCATCATTTTTTTTTCGCTAAATCGCTATGCCAGATAGCGCAAACGTGCAATTGGCAGACAGTATAACGCCACTCCAACGTGTTTCTATACGATGTCCGCTCTTCAATTCCGAACGGCCAGCCTTATGGTTCGCCCAATTCGAGGGACAATTTCATCTCGCTGGAATTTTCGATGAAATTACGCAATACTATTACGCTTACTCACACCTTGACGCCAAGGCCGCCGCAGAAGTGGAAGTCCTTCTTTTGAACGTTCCCACAGAAACGCCCTACACTCGCTTAAAAGGGACACTGATCGAACGCCTTACGCTCTCTCGAGAAGCACGGCTACAACAGCTTCTCGACCGAGAAGCCTTGGGTGATAGAAAACCGTCGCAATTTCTACGCCATCTTAGAAGCTTCGACAACATCGTTCCGGACAACATTCGTCGAACTAAGTGGCTAAGCAGACTCCCGATGTCAACGCAATCTATACATACTTGCATCCCAAGCGGATATAAATCCTGATACTCTCGCGTCTCTGGCAGACAAAATACACGACATCACACTACCAGCAGAAATTAATTCGCTCCAAGAATCAACAACAACATCAACAGTTGAATCACCCATTTCCCGTCTCGAAGTTTCGATTAACGAGCTAGCTTCCAGTTTTAAGCGGCAGAGCATATCTCGCACCCGTTCTCGTCAGCGCTTTCGTTCGCGCACATCTTCACCAGCATTGAACAACGACACATGCTGGTACCACCAAAATTTCGGCAATAAAGCAAAACGTTGCCGATCGCCGTGCTCATTTCAGGGAAACCTACCGTCGGACCGTTAGTGGCGGTTAACGGCTCCTCACGCGAATCAAACCGCCTTTTCATAACAGATCGCGCAACCAAAATCCAATTCCTAGTGGATACTGGCGCCGATCTCTGCACTTTTCCTAAATCTCTCGCACCGTGGCCGTCCGAACGAATCAACTATAATCTCACAGCAGCAAATGGGTCTACGATTAATACCTACGGTTGCAATAACTCTAACACTAAACCTTGGCCTCAGACGAAATTTTACATGGTGCTTCGTGGGGGCGGACATAGTGAAACCTATTATTGGCGCAGATTTTTTAGCTCATTTCGGCATCTTACCCGACCTCAAGAATAGCTGCCTTATCGACTCGCTAACTGGACTAAAAGCCGCATGTAAGTTATCTCCATCAAAAATCATTTCGGAAATTAAAGTACTGCCCGTCGATCCTATATGGGCAGATGCACTAAAGGAGTTTCCTAACCTGACAAAGCCCGAAGGAATCTGTCAGCCAACAAAACATACGACGCAGCACCACATATCTACTACACCAGGCCCTCCAGTTTCCTGTAAAGCTCGAAGACTTGTTCCTGACAAACTTAAAATTGCCAAGACAGAGTTCGAGAAAATGTTACAACTAGGAATCGCTCAACGTTCGAAAAGCTCCTGATCATTTGCGCTCCATATCTCTCCAAAGAAGTCTGACGAATGGTGACCTTGTGGAGATTATCGACGACTTAACGCTCATACATTGCCAGACCGATATCCTGTTCGTGTTCTCGAAGACTTTACTGTCAATCTAACCGGCAAAACAGTATTTTCAACAATTGATTTAGTACGCGCTTTTAATCAAATACCTGTTTCCAAAGAAGATGTCGACAAAACTGCTATTACAACACCGTTTGGTCTTTTTGAATTTCCGTTCATGACGTTCGGACTTCGGAATGCCGCACAAACATTTCAACGATTTATCGACGAGGTAACACGGAGACTAGACGACTTCTTATTTCCATACATAGACGACATCCTAATCGCTTCTAAGGATGTTACGCAACACTGCAGTCATCTTCGCTTACTTTTCGAGCGACTCACTAAGTATGGTGTCGTAATTAACCGCTAAGTGCCGTTTGGTCAGTCAAAAGTGGATTTTTTGGGACACCGCATTTCAGCCAAAGGAATCTTACCTCTTTCTGGTAAAGTAGACGCGATAGTTAACTTTCCACGACACCCCTGCACGAGTACATTTAAGGAACTTCAATAAAAGGTTCTCATCCGGTCCCCTGGACTCCAGAAGGAGATGCAGCGTTCGTTCAATGCAAAGAAGAGCTACGTAAAGCAACAATATTAGCATACCCTGATACAACGCTTCCTTGGGCAATATTTACTGATGCCTCAGAATATGCTATCGGCGCCGTCCTCCAACAACGGCGAGGACAACACTGAGAACCATTGGCCTTTTTCAACCGTGAACTTCACGCTATCTACGCAGCTTTACGAAAATTTCGTTATATTTTCGAAGCACGACACATCACGATATTCACGGATCACAAAACTTTGCTACATGCCTTTTCTCAGGACCCCGATCGAGCGACACTCTGGCAATACCACCGCCTAGATTTCATCAGCCAGTTTACAACCGATATCCAACATATAGCCGGAAAAGACAACATTGTCGCAGATGCTCTTTCTCGCATCGAAGAAATTTCAATGGCAGTATCTTCAAACGAACTTGCACAAGCACAAGCTGAGAACGAGGAGCTTCAGCAAAGAATACAAAGGGAACACAACGATTCACTAAACTTGTGACCTGTCAACATTCCAGGCTGTAATAAACCAATATACTGCGACGTTTCGACCGATATTATTCGTCCATATGTTCCCATCGCGCTGAGGAAGAAAATATTCGACGCTCTTCATATTAGCGTTAGTCATCCCGGAGCACGAGCTTCCGCCAAATTGCTAACGCAACGATACGTTGTGGGCCCGAACATGCCTAGCTTGCCAACGAAATAAGGTATCTCACCACGTTTTATCACCAATCCAAAACTGTCCAAGCCGCACAAGACGTTTTGAACATATCCATGTGGACATCATTGGTCCATACGTACCTTCAAAGGGGTATCGCTACTACTTGACAATCATCGATCGTTTCACCCAGGTTCCCAAAGGCATTTCCCATCGAAAGTATCGACGCCGAATGTGTTGCTCGCACACTTTTTGCTGGATGGATATGCCGCTACGGTGTACCATTACAAATCACAACGGACCAAGGAACACAGTTTAAGAGCCAACTCTTTAACGCTCTCGCTCGTTTCCCCGGCAGTAAACATATAAATACCACCACTTTCCATTCGCAGTCGAATGGAATGGTGGAACGTCTTCACCGTCACTTGAAGGATGCCATTCGTTGTCACGAAAACAGCTCATGAGTCGACATGCTACCCATCGTTCTCCTTGGAATTCGCGCCGCTTGGAAGGAAGATCTTGGCGCAACTCCTGCCAATCTCATTTATGGAGAGCCAATTGGTTTACCAGGTGAATTCCTAGCGCCTTCGCCACGATCTGGTTTGCCACCATCCAATTTGGCATTACGCTTGAGAAATTACTTCGCGGACCTTGCACCACAACCCATCGTCCGACATGGTCAGAGGAAAACATTTATTTTCAAAGAGCTATGTACATGTTCAAATGTTTTTATTCGTCGCGACGCTCCTTACCACGTATTCACTTCACCTTATGGAGGACCTCACCGAGTCATTTCAAAGCATGGAAAATATTTCATCGTAAACGTCAAAAGCGAAAACACTACAGTTTCGATCGACCGACTAAAGCCTGTTTATGTACTTCCCGACGATAAGCTCAACGAGAATCAGCAGCACAACGACGATGACAACAATACTACGCTTACATTAACTTCACCAGAGGCATCTGAACCTGGGACATCTCAATTTTCGTCGCCATCATACCGCCCATCTGAATGCGATTCCAAGAGACTCGTTAAATTCTGCTGAACTTTTAATCATCTTCCTAAATTATCAATAATTTTGATAACATTCTCCAAGAAGTAGTACTTGTGGGACGAGCCACAATATACTTGTACTATAATATTACATTGCAACGGTTATTACAACATGGCAACATCATGTCAGCAAGTCAGCTGCGCCTGGCTCACAAACTACGCTGAAACGAATACAACACAAAACGAAACAAGGAATACATCATCAACCGCCTCACAAAATCGGCTGAATCTCCGAATTAAGTAAGTGCAAGTCAAATTTTGAAAAATCCTTCCAAGGTCATATTTTTGAAAGTCTAAACTTTAAATATATGAAAAAAAATCGAATTTTTCAAAATTCTAGAGAAGAATACCCCCTTAACCTAGTTGTAGAGTTTTATCAAAGTTACCAGAAGAAACGCAGAAGAACATTTCATTAATGAGTATGTCCCAATACAAGTAATTTGAAGATTGCTAAAATGCTTGGTCAGCAAATTGGACAAGGCGCTGCCGCCTTTAGCAAGAATACGCCAATGAGACAAAGAAGGGTAAGATGTCATGGATACTTGTGAATGGTAAACATTTTAGAAATAATATTTGTGTAATGTATATTATTAACTTACATACCCTCTTGCTGTGTGATCAACTAGTAGACGGAAATCAAACTCGAAAGGCGATAAAAGAAGCACGTGAAAAAATTGAGAGCGTTAAAATTTAACAAGAGCTGACACACCGTATTGAAAATCGAATGGGTAGATAATATATACATGATTCATCAAATAAAAAGTTGAAGAACTCTGAAGTATGTTATGTAACTGTTCCCGATATAAATTTTATTTGTGATGACTGTATGCGTCCTTTAGAATTACATAGTTGTAGAAAATGTGCGTTGCCTAGCGAATAACAGTGAATGAATGAATGAATGTAATGCCTTTGACAGAATACGATTCAACAACACCATGGCTGCAACAATTTACCCAATGTCCCAATGTAAGTTTAATATAGTTCCGAAGATTGAGGCTTTAAATAAATACCATAGATTTCTTTCGACAGACGACACACCCAGCCAATAAATGCATTGCATAAAATACGGAAGTAGGCGTAAACAAATAACTTGCACATTACATTTCTCAACATTCTCGATGCTTTGAGAAAAATGCATTATACGCCGGAAACTGGTACAATTATATTAATTGTTCGTTTAATGGCCACGTAAAAACATAGAACAGTTTTCCCAGTCAGTTCAATGCACAACAAAAAGTATATCACAAAATGTTGCGTGAACACTTTGAACAACAAAAAGAATATCTTTTTGAACAGCATTTGCGGACGAGCAATTAGCTGCTGGGTTAAACCACGTCAAGTGATCCAGGGAAATTTCGCAAAATCACCGATTTTGAATATTAACAGTTCATTAGGGGGGGACCAGATAGACTCCTTGATTTAAATATTTCGTCAAAATTCTTTTTTTTTGTTAAAGGTATTGAAGATTGAAGTTTAGTACACTATAAAATTGTAAAATTATTTTCCCATAAGCTAGTAAAAATAAATAGATGAAATTTTGTGAAGTTAAATAAAAATGTTCGTTGTACTTTATAGATATTTTTTCATGATCCATTTGTTTAAATAATAATATTTTACACATTTTTTTGTTAAACAATTGAAATTTTTCATGTGCTCTTCTCGCTAAAAGAAATTTTAAAGCATGTGACACAACGCGGAAAATATTCACCTTTAATAATCTGTAAACAAATTTTTGTTCATTCATACCATTCCAAAGATATTGCATTTTTTGCCCCCCTACCGCTCTTAAAACATTTGGCACATCGATCATTGCGCAGTGCGCTCTTAAGCTCCCGACATCTGTGCCGCAAGAAAAGCATTTTTTTTTTGATTTTACAAAACTTCATCGATTTATCTCCCGTAGTTCATGGGAAAATAATTTTACAATTTTATCGTCCTCTAAATTTCAACCTTCAATAACTTAACCAAAAAATAGAAATTTGACGAAATATTTATTTGAGGGAATAGAAATTTGACGAAATTATTATCTATGCAGTCTCTCAAACCTTCATCAAACGACATATTTGATCTAGATACCTAAACAATTGCAAACAAAAAATAATTTAATTCTTTCTACTCATTTTAGAAATTTTCAAATTACGGAGAAAACATCTCAGGCTGGACATAACCATCAAAATTATTATACTTAAATTACTCAATACTTCTTCTTCTTTACTGGCGTAGACACCGCTTAATCGATCATAGCCGAGTTACTCAATACTAACAGTTTTAAATTAATTAATTAAAAATATTATTGTTAAATTAGCTTACATATGTATAAATTGTATAAAGATATAAATTATATATAAACCATAATCAAAAAACGAATGTTAATATTGTAAATACCATACATAAATGTTGCCAAAAAATTTATTGTAAGGAAGAAATTCAGTTTTTAATGCATATGGGCCATTCCATCAATTGGCGACATGGTTTTGTACCCGTGGTTCTCCGATTTCGACCAAACTTTAGAATATCATAATATAGACCAAAATAAGAATATCTGTTAACTTTTTAGTGGTCAACGTTTCTCCATTGTTTTTTGGCGCGCAATTCAAATTGAGATCAAGCAAAAAAATGACTATTTCTTTTATTTTTTAACGACCTCAAAATTGAGTGAAAAAAATTTTTAAGTTATCCAATTTTATGTAAAAAAATCTCAGCTTTCTGATAAAAATATTTTCAAAATCCAAACAAATTTTCAAAATCCAAAAAATAATTTTTTTTTCCAAAAATACCGTTTTTTGTACTTTTCCCCCAATTTTTTTTTCAAAATTGACTTTTCCATTCGATTCCTCGTCCAATTTTACATAAGAATCAGTGTTCAAAAATATGGGACTCTGATCCCATGAACAGCAAAAAAAATGCAAAGTTGTCGCTATATGGCGCATATTTTGAATGAAGACACTGATTTCTTCATTAATTCAAGTCTAAGAATACAATTCACATATTCACCTCCTTCACACAACCTTCTAAGCGAACAGACTGCACCGTTTAGCGACAACTTTGCATTTTTTTTGCTGTTCATGGGATCAGAGTCCCATATTTTTGAACACTGATTCTTATGTAAAATTGGACGAGGAATCGAATGGAAGAGTCAATTTTGAAAAAAAGTTGATGGAAAAGCACAAAAAACCAGTTTTCTTGAAAAAAAACCTTTATTTTGAGCGTCAACTTTAAATATTTTTTGCTGTTCATGGGAGCAGAGTCCCATATTTTTGAACACTGATTCTTATGTAAAATTGGACGAGGAATCGAATGGAAAAGTCAATTTTGAAAAAAAAATTGGGGGAAAAGTACAAAAAACGGTATTTTTGGAAAAAAAAATTATTTTTTGGATTTTGAAAATTTGTTTGGATTTTGAAAATATTTTTATCAGAAAGCTGAGACTTTTTTTACATAAAATTGGATAGCTTAAAAATTTTTTTCACTCAATTTTGAGGTCGTTAAAAAATAAAAGAAATAGTCATTTTTTTGTTTGATCTCAATTTGAATTGCGCGCCGAAAAACAATGGAGCAACTTTGACCACTAAAAAGTTAACAGATATTCTTATTTTTGTCTATATTATGATATTCTAAAGCTTGGTCAAAATCGGAGAACCACGGGTACAAAACCATGTCGCCAATTGATGGAATGGCCCATATGCAAGTTATCACAGTTAGCATAGCTAACAAAATGTACAACAACAAAGTTGTCGTAGCTAGCAAAATATACTGATATTACTCAATTCAGCAATATTCTGTAAATATACAATGTCATTGCTCAATAAAGTAAATTTCCAAAAATTACAACAACAGCACATTTCGTCAGCACTAAACCAGAACGGAGGCCGTGCCGTCGCAATGTAGGCCGTTTCTCGACCAAACTGAGGTTTGCTATTTTACTATAATTATTGCTTACGTTATCATTATAGAGTATATAGAAATAAGTACTAGTAAGTAAGAATTCGTACATATGTAAGTTTATAGTAAATAAGCAAATTCTGTATAAAGAAATGTGTTTAATAAAGAAATTTGAGTTCAACTTCACCATTCAAAACAGCGTGTTGTTAATCATCTGGTGACAACCATTAACTGGAGCCCGACAACTTTAAAAAACTTGAAGTCGCCTACACCAAAAGTATTAAAGTGAATCGGTACGCACAAATATCATTATCCAAAAGGATAAACGACGGAATCTAATTTTTATAGAAAGTTCAGTCGAGTTTGACATAAGTCATTAAAAACAGTATTTAAAACCTTGTTCGGAAATTTAAATTACAAGTGTACGCAAAAAACGCCGCAAAAACAAAAAGCGCGTCAAGTGTCTTGACATATCTTAAGATTTGTTAAACAATATAGCTAAGTGTTTGACAAATCAAATTAAAAATACTTATAAAGTGGGCAACTGAAACAAGAAGCCGCCAAATCAACGCCTGGAGTGACGTCATCCACCCCCCAGTAGAGGAGTAACGCTTCAAACAGGACCAAGCGGACCGTCCAAAGAAAATGACAAAGTTGATGCTGATACTCCTGTAAGTTAATATTAAGTTTACATAAAAAAATATTAAAAATCTTAATAAGCAAATAAAATTTATACCCGATTTATAAAAAATCTAATAAATTGTTAACAACAAAATTATACCCGATATAAAAAAAATCTAAAAAATTGTTAATAGCAATAAATATATATAAAGTATCATATTGTTGAAGCAATAAATAGTCGAAATTGTATATCACAGTAATGGAGGAAATTCAAGAAGCTATTAAACACCTAACTGGTGCTGTTAATGCACAAATAGAATAATCAAAAATATTGAGCAGTAGGATAAATCAGTTAGAAAGTAGAATTAGTCCCCATAACGAAAGTTTCATTTCAAATAACCATATTCACTTAACTGAGTCAGACTTAATAGAAATTAGCAGATTACCTGACAGCGTGAAGAACCTCCCAACATTCGAAGGAGATCCGGTCCAATTCATATCCTGGATCCACAACATCGAATCTGTTTTGCAGGACTACGAAGTAGTCAGAACAAAGCCACTGTATAGAGCCATCCTACGACATATTAGGCAGAAAATTAAAGGCCCTGCAGATACGGCCTTAATCTCATACAAGATATTTAATGATGATTGGGGAACAATCAAAAATTGTTTGTCACTACACTATGCAGATAAACACGACCTTAGGACTTTAGAACACGAACTAGGGACCTTATCCCAAAAACACTTCAGCGTAGAGCAATTCTACGCAAGAGTCAATCACCAACTATCGCTGATAATAAACAAAATAAAGAGTCATGATTATTCAAGAGAAACAAATAATGTTCTACTGGAAACCTATAGGAATCGAGCCCTTGATATATTTATCAGAGGCCTAAACGGCGAATTGTCTAGAATGCTAATCATTCAACGCCCCAGCAACCTACCCGAAGCATACGCTTCCTGCCTTGAAATTCAAAACATTAACTTAAGGAACTATTCAATATATACAAAACATTGAGGTAGCTCTAATCAAATGCAAAACTATCAAATGAATCCAAAACCAATATTTGTACCAAAGGTATTAAACCCTGCCGAAAAAAATTTAATCTATAATAAAAACATGCAAAATCAAGCACCGCCACCACCCAGACCAACCAATCCTAAACCACCAATCCCTATGGAGGTGGACCCTTCAATACACTCACGAAGAATAAACTATATGAATCGACCGAACAATACGCCTGTATTGAGGCCATCTAATTATTCTTCCAATATCCCTAGAAAATCCCAAAAACTATTTAATGTCCAAACAGAGGACGAGAAAATAAATTTTATGACAGACGCCTGTCTACCCTACCCTATTTAGAACTAACTTTAAAGAACGGGGATATCGCGAAGTTCCTTGTAGATACTGGAGATAATAAAAACTTTGTCTCCGAAAAACTTTCAAAAAATTTAAAGAAACTTGGGTGTTCTTTTAAGGTTCACTCAGCCACAGGTCAAGTAATTATAACCCATAAACTATGTGGACCATTCTTCGGAAGTATAGGTATTACAAATAATTTTGATTTCTTTAGATTACCCAATTTAAAATCCTTTGAGAGCATCATGGCGATGATACCCTCAAAGAATTGGGAGCAATCATAAATAGAAAAAATGACACAATAACCCTCAAGGATGTGGTACTGCCACTAAAACAAAATATCTCTAAACAAATAAATAATATTCAGGAAAACCCCTATGAACATGAAGTTAAGGAAATGATAAATAAATATTCCGATCTTTTCGGACCAGTCTCCAACAGTGGGACAATCGACACAACTGTATTAGCGGAAATTAGAACAACAAGTGAAGAACCGATATATATAAAATCATATCCTTACCCAACCAACCTACGGGGGGGAAGTAGAAAAACAAGTAAAAGAACTTTTAAACAATGGTGTAATAAGGCCTTCAAAGAGTCCGTATAACTCCCCATTGTGGATTGTTCCCAAAAAACCAGGTCCATCAAAAAAAAAAAAGTATAGAGTAGTTGTTGATTTTAAACGACTAAATGCAATAACTATACCTGATTCCTATCCAATACCTGATATAAACAACACTCTCGCTAGCTTAGGCGAATGTAAGTATTTTACTACACTCGACCTTACATCCGGATTCCACCAAATCAGGATGAAAGAAAAGGGCGTAGAAAATACAGCTTTTTCAACAGTCAATGGTAAATATGAATTTACTAGGTTGCCATTCGGTCTTAAAACTGCCCCTTCCATTTTTCAGAGAATGATCAATGATGTTCTCAAAACGCTTATAGGAAAAGCCTGCTACGTTTATATCGATGACATTATAATAATGGGAAAAAACTAAAGAGGAACACTTACGAAATATTGAAGATGTGTTCATGCTTTTGTACAAATCAAATTTAAAAGTCAATCTGGAAAAATCCAAATTTTTTAGAACAGAAGTAAATTTTCTAGGTCATATCGTTACCGGCGAAGGTATTTTGCCAGATCCTGACGAAATATCCACTATTAAAAAAATTACCGCACCTGCTAACCTTAAGGAATTAAAAGGTTTCCTGGGTTTAGCATCGTATTATAGGACATTTATAGAAGACTTTGCAAAAATTGTCAAGCCACTTACCAATTTAACTAGAGGTGAAAATGCTCAAATAAAAGCAAGTCAATCCAAACGGATACAAATTTCACTAACAGAGGAAGGCTTGAAATCATTTAATGGCATAAAATATTTGCTTACATCTTCTGAAATTTTGGTATTCCCAGACTTCAACAAATTCTTTATTCTGACGACAGATGCTTTCAACACTGCAATCGGAGCAGTCCTTTCACAAGGGATAATCGGCCAAGACAGACCCATAACTTACATCTCTAGATCACTCAACAAAACCGAAGAGAATTACTCGACAATAGAGAAAGAAATGCTCGCCATAGTATGCTCCCTCGGCAAATTAAGGACTTACCTGTATGGAGCTAAGGAAATAAAAATTCTTACTGATCACCAGCCACTGACGTTTGCACTAAGCAACAGTAATAACAGTGCCAAGTTAAAAAGGTGGAAAGCAAGGATAGAAGAATATTATTATAAACTAATTTACAAACCAAGAAAAACAAACGTAGTCGCCGATGCGTTATCATGGCTGCCAATAGAAGTTAATACGCTAACATCCACAGATGAAAATACACAACATAGCGCAGAAGAGGATAGCTCAAAGCTCATTCCTCACTGTGAAGCCCCAATTAACGTACTTAAAAATCTATATCTGTAAATTAAGTGGCCTCCTAGACGGCTTGCCCGATTTCAATGAAATTTTCAGGGGTGATTGGGGTCTGTTTGGAGGGTGCACATAAGAAATTTGATGTGTGTATCACTGCTCGTTTTGCAAAAAATAAAAAAATAAAAAAAAAGATACATCCCGGCTATACAAATTCTCATGAAATAATATTTTGACGCAAGATTGGCAGTCCTGTCAAATGCCTTTTACTACTGAAATGTCGCAAGCTTTTTATTTGGTTGACATGTATGCGAAGATCGAGACCGAACGTGTCAACTTTATTCGATTCAACCAAGCGAAATTGCGTTCTGAAGAGTACATCCATTTGAGAGATGCCGTAATGAATGATGCAAATGTGAATAGCATTGGACGTCTGACAATATTGCCAGCCACATACATCGGCAGTCAGCGCCATATGCACGAGTATGCGCAAGATGCGATGTCGTATGTGCGCCATTACGGCAGACCGGATCTGTTCATAACGTTCACGTGCAATCCTAAGTGGAATGACATCAAATGCCATTTGTTCCCCGGTCAATCAACAACTGATCGTCACGACTTAACAGCACGTGTATTCAGGGAAAAGCTTAAATCAATGATGGATTTAACCGAGAAACTTCGTGTTTTTGGAGAAGTTCGATGCTGGATGTACTCGATCGAATGGCAGAAAAGAGGATTACCGCATGCACACATCTTTATTTGGTTAGTTCGCAAAATACGACCAGATCAAATTGATAAAGTCATCTCAGCGGAAATTGCAATCGACCCACAATTGTTCGACGTTGTAACAAAAAACATGATCCACGGCCCTTGCGGCGCTATTAATCCAACGTCACCATGCATGATTGACAATAAGTGTTCAAAGCGCTATCCTAGAGCTTTAGTTGATATTACAATCACTCACAGCTATAGCTGTCGCCAACTTTGCCAATCATTCCTCGCTGTATTAACTTCTACTTTTGCGGACGACACAGCTATAGTGAGCCGTAGCAAATGCCACATAATAGAATCAAGAATATTAGCCGAGCACTTAAGGTTTGTCGAAGAATAGCTAGCCAACTGGCGTATAAAGGTAAATGAACAAAAGTGTAAGCATGTTACATTTTCGCTTAGACCAAAAATGTGTCCGGCAGTAAAAATTAACAATATTTTAGTACCCCAAGCGAATGAAGTAACTTATCTTGGTATTCACCTAGATAGAAGACTTACGTGGAAAAAACATATATCTAGTAAAATAACTTGCATGAAGATAAGAGCTGCAAATTTAAATTGGCTACTAAACAAAAACTCCAAACTTAGCCTAGACAACAAAGTGCTTTTATATAATGCGGTCATAAAGCCGATTTGGATGTATGGCATTCAACTGTGAGGTACGACCTGTGCAACTAATATAGACATAATACAAAGGTTCCAATCAAAAATGCTTAGATCAATCACGTGTTCACCATGGTACGTGCGAAATGAAAATATACATAAAGACCTTGGTATTTCTATGGTAAGGAAAGAAGTAGAAGACAGCAGAATTAAATATACATCTAAACTCCGTGATCACCCAAACCCTTTGGCTAATGCTTTGGTACATTCCTGCGATCAAACACGCCTTGAAAGAAGTGATATGCCCGCGTACTGAGGAGCAATGTATCACCAAAACAGCTCAATCACTTGCTTGAGCGTGTCTAGTTTGTAAATAGGTTTAAGATTTTATTACTTATTGTTAGGCTTTCAAATCAAAAAGCAGATTCAATAAATAAAAATATATTGAAAAAAAAAAACCGTATTCACCATTGTTGTCAAAAAATTTCGAAGCGCACATCAATGTAGAATATTGCAACTCTGTCAAATCGATCAAATACATCTGCAAATATGTAAATAAGGGCAGTGATATGGCAGTTTTCGGAGTGGCTGATTATCAGAGAATCGATGAAATTCAGCAATACCAAATGGACCGTTATATAAGCAGCAACGAAGCGGTATGGCGCATTTTATCGTTCCCAATACACGACCGGCATCCCGTTGTTCTTCATTTGGCAGTTCATCTCGAAAATGGTCAACGCGTTTATTTCACTGCAGACAATGTACAACAGAGCGCAGCACGACCACCGGGGTCAACACTAACTACCTTTTTCGAGATGTGTGAAAACGATGAATTTGCAAGAACATTGCTATATTCCGAAATACCACAATATTTCACTTGGAATCCATCATCGAAAACATTTCAACGACGAAAGCAAAGGGAGTGTGTTGACGGTTATACAATTGTCCGTAAAACCGATGCCATAGGACACATTTACACCATCCATCCGAACAACGCCGAATGTTTCTATTTGCGTCTGCTATTAGTCAACGTGCGCGGACCAAGATCATTTGATGATTTGAAAACTGTTGACCGTCAGTTGTGTGCGACGTATCGTGAAGCATGTCAGCGATTGCATTTGTTAGAAGATGATATGCATTGGGACACCGCACTTCATGACGCATCACTCACATCTCATTCGAAACAAATACGCGTACTATTCGCCATAATAATATCTACGTGCCTTCCGTCAAATCCGCAAGAACTGTGGAATAAGTACAAAGACTGCATGACCGAGGACTTATTAATTTTGGCGCGTAGTCGAGCATCGGACGCAGACTTGCTATATACATTACAAATGTATAATGATGCTTTGATATTGGTTGAAGATCTGTGCCTTACAATTGCGAATAAGGCATTAGCCTTGGCCTAACTGCGCCCAATCGTGCAGCGATTGATATGCTTGACCATGAGCTCCAACGTGAACAACAATACGATTCCAATGAATTGCGTGCTTTCATACAAGCTAACATTACCAAATTGAATTCTCAGCAGAAAAATGCTTATGATAAGATTATACGAGCGGTTGACAATAACGCCGGTGGATTCTACTTTCTAGATGCGCCCGGTGGTACAGGGAAAACGTTTCTGATCTTTTTGATTCTTGCTATTGTACGGTCACAGCAGAAAATTGCGCTGGCAATTGCTTCGTCAGGCATCGCTGCTACTCTACTTGATGGCGGCCGAACAGCACATTCTGCGTTGAAATTACCGTTGAACATCCAAGTCGTTGAAACACCAACGTGCAACATATCGAGGAATTCAGCAATGGCAAAAGTTTTGAGAGGAGCTGGAATAGTTCTATGGGATGAGTGCCCAATGGCTAACAAAAAGTCATTAGAAGCATTCAATAGAACAATGCAAGATTTACGCCAAAAGCAACAACTTTTTGGCGGAGCATTAGTCTTATTATCCGGCGATTTTCGGCAAACTTTGCCAATCATTCCTCGATCAATTCCTTCCGACGAAATAAACGCATGTTTAAAATCATCAGTTCTGTGGAGACATGTTTAAAGGCTGACTCTTACCATCAACATGCGAGTCCAATTGCAAAATGATCGATCCGCAGCGGCGTTTTCGAAGCAGTTGTTGGACATTGTCGAAGGCAAAATACCAATCGATGATACCGGTTTGATCACATTGCCGAACAACTTTTGTACTTTTTTACAATCGAAAGAAGAATTGATTGAAAGTGTATTTCCGAATATTGTTCAACACTATCAACGCAACGATTATTTAAGTGAACGCGCAATATTGGCACCGAAAAAAGGACATGTCAACGAAATCAATTTTGCCAATCATGAAAAATTGCCAGGAGAAGCTACGACATACGAGTATACATCGATTGATAGCGTTTTGAATCAAGATGAAGTAGTCAATTATCCAACTGAATTCTTGAATTCTTTGGATCCCCCCGGTCTGCCACCGCATCGTTTGGTCCTGAAAGTCGGTTCACCCATTATACTTCTACGAAATCTGAAGCCACCGACTTTGTGTAATGGCACAAGACTTTCAGTCAAAAATTTTTGCCAAATTTGATTGAAGCAACAATACTAAATGGCAAGGCAGCAGGTGAAGTTGTACTCTTACCACGCATTCCCATGATTCCAACGGACATGCCGTTTGAATTTAAGCGCTTGTAGTTCCCAGTACGTCTTGCCTTTGCGATAACCATCAACAAATCGCAAGGGCAAACGTTTCAAGTGTGCGGCGTCAATTTGGAAGAACCGTGCTTCTCCCACGGCCAATTGTTTGTCGCATGCTCGAGAGTGGGAACACCAAGGTGCTTATTCATTTACGCGCCAGGGGGAAAAATCAAAAATGTTGTATACCATTATGTTTTATAAATGTTTTATAAATAAGTAACAGTTTTACAACAATAAATAAAACACAAAGCAAAAACTCTTAAGAGTTTTAATCGATTAAGGTGTAGCGAAGCGCACAGAGTAACAGCTAGTCAAGTTATATTTACAGAAGGAAAGGAGGAAATTACACACGAAGAACCTCATCCAAGCTTCCACAGACACCTCATTAAAAGTGAAGTTTACGATAAAGGAAACCTAAGTAAAATCCTAAAAAGCGTTCTAAGCCCAAACATAATCAATGGAATTAAAATCCAAGAGAAATACATTTCATTATTACAGCAAATATATCAAGAAAATTTCTCACAATTTCGTATCAGGACAACACAGAAAGTAGTTACCGATATCGCAGACGAAGATGTCAAATTTAAAATAATAGAACAAGAACACAAAAGAGCCCATCGCAATGGTAAAGAAAATAAAGACCAGATATTGGAAAAATACTATTTTCCACAAATGACTAAACTTATTAAAAAATATACTAAATCATGTGAAATTTGCGGATGTAATAAGTACGACCGGCATCCACAAAAACCCAAGTTACAGGCAACACCCATACCTTCGTATCCAACAGAAATACTGCATATCGACATTATAGAAATGTCCGGCGAAAAATATATCTCGTGCGTTGACAAATTCACTAAATTTGTAAAATTTTTCAGGATAAAAAATAAACTACATATCAGGGATAAACTGATAAAGCTTCTACACTATTTCACTGTACCAAAGACTTTGGTCATGGACAATGAAGGCAGCTTTATAAGCCCAATAACTCTGAACTATTTAGAAGGATTAGGAATTGAAATCTATCTAGCACCACCTCAGAAAAGCGAAGTCAATGGTGCGATAGAACGTGTGCATTCCACTATCATTGAAATAATCAGATGTCTCCAAGTGGAATATCCTGATTACTCTATTAAAGAAATTGTCAAAATTGCCGTTGACAGATATAATAACACGATACATTCAGTTACGAAAAGGAAACCAGCTGATATTTTCTTTGGAAGAACACAAAGAATCAACTACCAAGATTTAACAAACTTTAAGGAAATAGTTAATTCTGACGTTCGAAATAAAATAGCCAGAAACCAAAAAAATACACTAAATAATCAAATAATAAATAGGTCAAAAATAAGGAATTACGAACCTGGTGATACTATATTTAAAAAGAACAAACAAATTAAAGGGAAAACGAAACCCATTTTTAAAAAATAAACTGTCGCTAAAGACAATACCGTCACAATAACTACTAAAGATAACAGAAAGATTCATAAACCACATTTAAAAAACTAACTGACATATACTCTTTAGACTCTTACCTTACTGGACAACTGCAACAGTGGACACCTATGAATATGACAGCTCGTGACGATCAAACAAGGACTAGGAAAGATTACAAAAGGGATGTATAAAATTATACACACTATTGACTTGGACGACTACGAAAAAATTACCAAGGACATCAGACTTACTATATACCACGAAATTAGTAAAACAAATATTTTGTTGCCACAATTAAAACATCCACTTTCCGAGATAGATAGCTTATTAAGCCAACTGCGAACAAAAAATGCAACCATTCAAAAGAGATCAATCAATTGGATAGGATCTGCTTGGAAATGGTTAGCAGGAAATCCCGATGCCACTGACTGGGACCAAATACTTTCCACAACACATGAACTGACTGAAAACAGGAACATACAGTACACCACAAACCAATACCTTATCAAGACAAATAATAAAATACTAGATAGTTATAACATGATTGTGGATGAAATAAGTAAGAATAACAAGGAATTATTCGCACAAAAATTATATAATAGGTTAGGTATCGTAAAAGATGAAATTGCAAAAATTATAATGGCAACCCAATTAGCAAAACAAGGAATCGTTCATTCTCAAATTCTAAATAAAGAAGATATCGCAAATATTCTCTCTCAAACTGAGATATTACCTTTTAAAAATGAACTGCGAGCACTCAAATATGCAGAACCTTCTATGATTATTAAAGGCTCACTTCTTTTATGTGTAATTTCACTTCCAAAAACCGAAGATACCCTTTATAATAATATTATCATACGTTCGACTGTAAAACACCTTAAACGAGTATACTTAGAATTCACCAATCTTTTCATATCTAAACAAACTAAACAAAACCCATGGTATTTCACAGATCCTTAGCGGAGAAAAAGCGCTTTGCGATTACCAATATGTAAACCAAGCTATAATTGAATTAATTAGTGAAGGAACAATATTTCTTTCAAATTTTATTGGAAATATTACTTATAATAATACATCTTTTAAACTAAATGGTACTTTTCTCATAAACTTCTTTAACGAAACTATAACTATGAATAACGTTAGTTACACAAACTGGCAAACAAGTTCCTACCAAATCTTACCCGCAATACTTCAGAATAACCTAACGGAAAATGAAATTAAATTAGACTTAAACTATTTACATAAACTATATTTAAATAATGTAAATGAACTAGAACAAAAACATCAAAAAACATTGTTTCAATTAGCTCAAGCCTCTTAGCAATTCTTGTTGCAGTAACACTATCATTAGTTTTATATATCATACTCAAACCAAAAACTAGAAATTTATTTCTTATCCCACCAATAATAGATTACCCACAGCTTTCAGTAGCCAATAATTCTTAATCAGCGAGACGCTGATGCTTAAGAAGGGGGGAGTTATCACAGTTAGCATAGCTAACAAAATGTACAACAACAAAGTTGTCGTAGCTAGCAAAATATACTGATATTACTCAATTCAGCAATATTCTGTAAATAAACAATATCATTGCTCAATAAAGTTAATTTCCAAAAATTACAACAACAGCACTTTTCGTCGGCACTAAATCAGAATGGAAGCCGTGCCGCCGCAATATTAGTTGTTTCTCGACCAAACTAAGGTTTGCTATTTTGCTATAATTATTGCTTACGTTATCATTATAGAGTATATAGAAATAAGTTCTAGTAAGTAAGAATAATGTGTTTAATAAAGAAATTTTAGTTCAACTTCACCATTCAAAACAGCGTGTTTTTAATTATCTGGTGCAACCATTAACTTACATATGTATATAAAAATGTTTATACAATACATAAAACCGAATTTAAAACAAAAACGAAAAATTTGTAAAAATAGAAAGGAAAAATATAAGTGTTATGTACTAACATGTAAACTTCAAAAAAAAAAAAAAAAAATGGAAGTAAAATACAAATTTCAATTAATTTATTTATAAGAAATAAGTTGGCCGATACGACAGACAGTGTTAACGAATAAATAACCAATTAAATAACCCATGGCGAAGTAACCAATGCACCGGTTTTCTATGACCAATGAATAACCAAACAAATAACCTATTGGGGGATTGAAGTGTGACAGTATTGTGACTTTTTGTATAGCTGCGGTGATGTGGTGGCTTCAGGGGAGGCTAATCTCATTTAGCCATCGCGGCCCCCTATGCAAAAGTTCAGCCCAGCTGTCGCTGGAGTTGTTATAGCGTAGCAACAACATTGTCAAATCCGGTGATGCGGCCATATTGTGGCCTTTTTGGAAATTGCCTTGCGGGAGCACCATGGATAGGACTCAGGGTGAGCTGAAGCGGTTCGAGGTCGTACCGCCTGGTTTGTTTCCCTTGGTTTGCTCGTGCTTGAGGCAGCTGGCCGACTTACATCGCATCTTGGGGTACGGTGAAGCATCCTTTGACGTGGTCTACTACACGTGTGGCAAAAATCCCCTGCAAACTTCTGCCTCCGTCTGTTAGTACAAACCAACGAAGTGACGCTTTTCTCGAGGCCTTTACAACGCTCAAAGTGGTGTTATTAAGCACGGGAAATAAAAACTCCTTCAAACCGTACCGCAGGGCTCAGTTCTGGCTCCACTATTGTGGAATAAAGCAAGATCTGTGACGCGGCTGAATGCAATAAGAGTGATTAGAGGATTCCGCACGGTCTCGCACGAGGCATCTGGGGTCAACGCTGGTATCTTGACGTAATGGCACTGGAACTCAAAAGAATGTATGAGAAATCCAGAGACGTTGGAAGACCCCATACAACAGGAGAGCGGAAAGAAGAAAGACAGAAAAGCATATTTGCATTGGCAGAGGCGTTGGGACGTGACAGTAAAAGGAAGATGGTCGTACACACTAATCAGAAACACCCAAGAATGGGTGGAGCAAACACGGCGAGACTTAATATTACCTGGCGCATTTCATGACCAAACACAGATGCTTCCGACAACATATGTATAAATACGTTGACGATGACGAAACAAAATTTTCATTCTGCGGTGAAGCGCGAGTTATGTATTATTGTAATTTAAAACCAATCATGCCACAGAGGCATGGATTAGAAGCTGAACGTGACGGAATATCACGAGTCAGCATTTTTTAGAAATATATAAAAATAATATTAAGCTTAAGTGAGCTTTAAGTTTGATTCAATAAAGTAGTCAATCAATAGACATCAACTTCAACAATAGCAACAACCGCAGCAGCGGCTTCCGAGAAGATGCAGAGAAGTAATGTAAGATTAAATTAAATAATGAAACATAATTTTTTATTATATATGGGTATAGCGACAACTTTGAAGTTTTTTTGCTGTTCATGGGATCAGAGTCCCATATTTTTGAACACTGATTCTTATGTAAAATTTAACGAGGAATCGAATGGAAAAGTCAATTTTGAAAAATAGTTGGGGGAAAAGCACAAAAAACCGGGTTTTTGGAAATAAAATGTTTTTTTTTGGATTTTGAAAATTTTTTTGGATTTTGAAAGTATTTTCTATCAGAAAGCTGAAATTTTTTTACATAAAATTGGATAACTTAAAAATTTTTTTCACTCAATTTTGAGGTCGGTAAAAAATAAAAGAAAAAGTCATTTTTTTGTTTGATCTCAATTTAAAGTGCGCGTCAAAAAACAACGGAGCAACTTTGACCACTAAAAAGTTAACAGATATTCTTCTATTGGTCTATATTATGATATTCTAAAGTTTGGTCAAAATCGGAGAACCACGGGTACAAAACTATGTCGCCAATTGATGGAATGGCCCATATTTATATATAAAATTCGATAAGTCATGAAAGACCAAAACCCAGTAATTCCAAAATTGTAGAAAGTGGAGTAAATCGTAAATTCCCAGTGACTACATAATCGCAGGAGCAAGTCTTTGATAGATCTTGTACTCCTAGTGAACGTAAAACTGTAGCAATAAGATACTGAAATTTCCATAAAGAAACTGAAAGGGTAGTCTAAATGTAAAAAGAAAGTGTTAAAAAAAAGATAACGCAAAACAAAAACGTGAAAATAAGTGAAATTAATTATATTTTAATAAAACATAAGTTCAATACAATTTAAATAAAATGGCTCATCATAATAGGAATAAATAAGAGGAATAAAATTGTATAGTAGTAATTACACAATTATTAGAATTAAATTCAATACATAATCAGAGGTCAATAAGGCAACGTATTGAAAAAGATATATGTAAATATGTAAATTCGTTTGAAGGTGATACCGGTCAATTGCCAACATTCATTGAAGCAATAGATAGGATTCTGAGGGATTATCTAAACCAGGAACAAGAAGTTTTTAGAGTAGTGTACGATTTAAAAATAATTGGCAAAGCAAGAAATTATTTGCATCTTGCCCCACCAGCTAGTTGGGAAGATTGCAAAATAAAACTAAAACAACATTTTAAGCTTAGGAAAGATCATATGACCTTAACTAGGAAATATATACATTACGAGTAGGTAGCATTAGTGAGTTAAGCAGCAGAATTAATGAAATAATTGATGCTATAACTGAATTTGAAGCTCTGGACGAAAACGGGCGGGCAATGAAGGAAATTTTTTCAGGAATGCTTATTCACGGTATTAAGCAAATCACATCAGGGACTTGTGCTTATGCAATAAGGAACTCAATTTCATTGACTCAGTTATCAGGTATTATGTAAGTATAGCTTCATAGAGTTAGACAAAGGCAATTTAAATCCTTCATTTAAAAACTTCTATAATTTAGATGTCAAAACAATGCGCCAAGTAATAGAAATAATTTCAAGACCAACAAAGTTTGATGCCTATTTATGCTAATAGTTTAAACAATCAACAAAATTACAGGCCAATACATACAAATAATTCTGCAAGTCTGCAACAACACATACAATTTTCGAGGTCAAACAAATGAATCGAGCCAACATAAAAGCAGACTACAAAATACAAATAATATTTCTGGTCAATACTCTAGGAATACTTCGACTAAAGCTTAGTACGCAGCTCTCAAGAAACGTAAAAACTTCATATAAAAAAACGCTTAAGAAACGGTCCAGAAACGTTCCTGCGATAAAGTTACTTGTGCTAGTACGCAGCTCTCAAGAAATCTAGTACTAATTTTTAATACTTTTTTTCAATAAAATGTGAATATGGCAAACCTGGTTTTGCGAAGAAACATCAAATCAACAATTGTTTCTTGAGGGAAATTCGAAGTAATCGTCAAATTCATCCTAAATTAGTTGAAATCATTATTATAAAGTATATTCCATTTTGAAATGTTGTATAAAACCAACCAATCATCAACAACATTCCTTAAATCTCAATGAAAATATTTGTGTTACCATACACATACATACATACATGCATACGCACAAAGTTTGTTTACTTTGTTTATTCTCTCTTGCTCTTCTAATGTGGATCATTCACAATGCGTAACCAGCTGCCAATATTACTTGAGAAATAATGTATTTTTGTTCTTGAGCAATTACTTGAGAGCTGCGTACCAACCTTAACAATAACATTATAGGTTTAGGAATTTCAATAGGCCTACTCGCATGGAAGCATGTAGATACTATGTATGAGGAAGAAACAAACGTTAATGTCGGTTTTTTTACCAACTAGCCTCGGGATATTTTAATAAAAGAAAAAAAAAAATAGTTATAATGCTAACACTGTTTGTGAAAAAGTGGACTTTAGTAGACCCAGGTTCCACTCTAAGTATAATGAAAAAAAGAGCTTCGAAAATTTTAATTTACCCATTATAGAGCGAGAGTACGGTTATAAGTACATTAAATGGCAATATTGTACCAAGGAAAACGGAGGGTTCAAATATTTAGAAATATAGATAGTGGTTGACTATGGAGACTTAATCAACTGACTGCCCACTGCCAAATATTGGTGGTATTTTGGATAAATTGGGCAAAGCGCAGTACTTTAGCATTATTGATTTAGCCAAAGGTTATCACCAAACATTAATGGAAAAAAGGGACATCAAAAACCACCTTTCGTTACTCCGGCAGGACCGTGTGAGTACGTACGTATGAATTTTGGGCTTAAAAATGCCCCAGCCACGTTCCACAGAATGATGAATGAGATTCTAAGAGAATTCTTTAAAAAAATTTGTGTTGTCTATATGGATAATATTTTGGTCTTTCCCAGGTCCTTGGAGCATATTCACTTGAAAAAAATTCGCGGCTTTAGCGAATCACAATTTAAAAAATCAAGCACGCAAATATAGCTTTCTAAAGAAAGAAACGAGATTTTTAGGGCATATATTAACAAAAGATGGAATTAAACCTAATACAGAAAAAAAATTTGCAATAAAAGGGTTAGAACTTCTGAAAACAGAGAGACAGCTTAAAAGTTGTTTGGAAGATACAGGGTATTATAGGAAGTTTATTAAACACTATTCGAAAGCTGTATATCCCATGATAAAGTACTTAAAAAGGTTATAAAATAAATCCGAGAGGTCCGCTGTACATAACTAATTTTGAAAACTTGAAAACACTAATTTCATCACATCCAATTTTAAAACTCCCTGAATAGGATGAAGAGTTTACTATTACAACTGATGCAAGTGATTACGCAATAGGCGCAGTGCTTTCTCAACAAGGTCAGAGAGTGTGCTACATTTCCAAAACATTAAATAACCATGAACAGAAATATGCTACAACACATAAAGAATTTCTAGCCATTATATATTCAATAACCTATTTCACTCCGTACATATATGGCACAAAATTTAAAATTATTACCGATCATAGTCCAATAAAATACCTAGTTAATAAATATAAAGAAAAAGATTTTTCTCAACGCCATTATTGAATTGCAGAAATACAATTTTGAAATACAATACTTAAATGAAAAAAATAATGTTGTAGCTGATTTCTTGAGTCGAATTGAGAACTCACCAAAAATAAAAGAAGGTAACGACAATGAATCTAACCTGGAATTGTCAGACACAATTCATTCAGCGGATGAAGAACTGCTAGAGCATTTTCCAATTAAAGAAGAAGCTGTAAATATATACAAAAATCAAATCATATTGACATATAGCCCTCAAGCTCAGATGCAAAGACTTCATGGAAGAAAAATTATTGAAATAAAACCAATAGAAGAAGAAGAAAAGAACAAGGAAATATTGAAAAGATATATAAAAGGAAACGGAGTAGTGGGAATATTTTCCGAAGTATCCGAAGCGGATTGCTATACGAGGTGTGTTCAAAAAGTATCGCGAATCGTAACTGGCAGTTTTCTTCGATTTCAGGGGCGTGGTGTATCATGAGTTCTTGCCACAGGGAAGAACGGTCAATAAAGAATATTACCTGCAAGTTATGCGCAATTTGCGCGAAGCAATCCGCCAGAAACACCCGGATTTGTGGAAGAACAAAAATTGGCTTTTGCACCACGATAACGCCCCTGCTCACACACATCGTTGCTTGTGCGTGACTTTTTGGCCAAAAACAACACACTAATGATGCCGCAGCGACCGTATTCCCCAGATCTGGCTCCTGTGACTTTTTCTTGTTCCCTTAACTGAAAAGGCCCATGAAGGGACGACGTTACGCTTCTCTTGACGAGATAAAGACGGCATCGAAAGAGGAGCTGAAGAAGATAAAAAAAAAATAATTTTTTGAAATACTTCGAAGATTGGAAAAACCGTAGGCACAAGTGTATAATATCTCATGGGGATTACTTTGAAGGAGACAAAATAGATATTCATGAATAAATAAATAAGTTTTGAAAAAACACAAAATTCGCAATACTTTTTGAACACACCTCGTAAAATGCTGAAATTACTAATTGAAATATTTGCTCAAGATATAAATTAAAAATTTGTAAAATGCAAAGAAATAGCCTCAGAAATAAAAGAAGAAGAGGAATTACATAAGCAAATATCACTTTACCACTCAACAGAATCTATGCATAGTGGTATAATCCAAACGTATAATTCACTAAAAAATAAAATATATTGCCCTAAATCTAAAGAATATTTCAACTAATAATAAGCAACTGCCAAAAATGCCAACAAGTCAAATACAATAGGAATCCAATAAAATCAAAATTTTAGTTAACAGAAAAAATGAAATAGTGCACATTAATATTTTTCATTTCATAAATCGATCCTTTGTAACAGCATTAGATAAACATACAAAATTTGCGGCGGTCTATAAAATAACACAGAAACTGACCCGCAAAGAAAACAATTTTGATTGAACAATTTTTAAAATTCGGTAAACCTGAAAAAAGTCGTTATGGATAATAAATTCAAGGCAGAACAGCTATTGGCATACCTTCGGGATAAAGGAATACAGGTTCATCTCCCAAAGCCAAATAGCCACATGGAAAATGCGGACGTTGAAAGATTAAACTCAATCCTGTTGGAAAAACTAACAGGAATTGAGGACCCTGATCTTTCAACAGAGATGTGAATGCAGGGCGTTGTAGGAAATTACAACGATCGATACCAAATCAAATGCTCACCCCGAATGGCAAGAGATGAAGTGCCTTCCAACGTTTTGAAGATGTGAATGGAAACGTTCAAAAGAAACAGTATAGGCAAAAGGGACAAAGAAATGGAAGACTATATAGAAACAAGGGAAGAAGAGCTCCAATAGAGTACGGCAAAAAGGTCAACCGTATTACCGGATGAATATAAAAATATCAATGAAATTGGCAAATATTGAAAACGCAAACGATAGGGATGAAGATACATTTAGTTTAATGGCATTTAATGGGGATAACAAAAAAAAAGGTATTATTTTTTAATTAATGTAATACCTCAGTGGATACATGGTTTTCCAAGAATATACCCATCGTCGGTGATGCCTGTCGTAAGTAGCGACTAGAGCCTATGCTATTGAAAATTTAAATAAACAAATAATTACTAATAATAGATCATTAAAACTGTTGAAAGAGACCTTAGAGTCAGACAGGAAACAAATAATGAAACATATCCGAATAATTTTTTTTTCAGTTTCAGAAATGGGTTAACCAAAAATAAGATCAGTTACCCCAATGGAGGAAAATGGGAGGTAGAAAGGACTCATTAACATAGTAGGCACAACTTACAAAATAGTCACAATGAGATAATCAATTTAAATAAACAAATTTCGATAAACAACCATTTTAATAATAATCTCTGTCAATTAAAGCGTACAATAGAAAATGACAGGAACCAAGTTTCGAACTTATTGAACCACGTACAAACAGATAACAGTGAAATAATAAAACATGTCTTCTTTAATGATCAGTTGAACAAATTAAAGTACTTAGACTTACTTACCAAACAAAAGCAGCAGCAAAATATATAACCTTATACACCCTGCAATATCAACAAAATACGAAATAAACTATTTTAAGATAGATTTTTATAAGCTAATATATGCAAAAGTAGGAGTTTCATCATTTTTGCAATACAGGTACCAAGAACATATTTATCTACCGATTTAAAGTTAATCACACCAATGCCAAATAGAAATAATTTAGAAATTGATCAAATAGATGAGGAAATAATAACATTAGAATCTAAACATTATCAATACAAAGCTAATACATTGTTAAGAAAACTAAAATTAAGTGAAAATTGTATTTTAAATGATAATTGCATATTTAAATATAATAACAAAACTTACATGCAAGAGTGGTCTGATGATACTCTGCTAGTTAAAAATGCCAATAACAATGAAATGATCCAAATCTGCAATAAATAACAGAATAACATTTATACTTCAAAAAAATAATATATTACTAAATGTAATTTAAAACTAATCATGCCTCGAGTCAGCATTGTTTAGAAATGTATACAATGAATATGTAGCTTAAGTGAGCTTTAAGTTTGATTCAATAAAGTAATTGCTAAACGAACATCTTTGAGTGCAGTCATTTGGAAAATATGGTAGAAAACATAACTCGCGTAGCACATTTTCTTTTACTGTTCGAAACTCGAAGCAGAGAGAAACGACTTAAAGACTATTATCAACGAACGTGTGAGTCCAGAGAATATTGCGCACTATATGATGCATAGCATGTGGAATAAAGTGAAGAATTGGTTCGCAATTGCTCTCCAGGAAATGAGAAAAAACCAAAGGCAACGAAGTAGCGAGAACAGAAGAAGTAGAGAAGAGTAGTCCAGAAAGGTAACCATTAAGAGCCAATCTTGGCTTAGCCTGGTCCTGCGAAAAAATGCTTAACGGAGTTAGGGTTTGGTACGTAGGTGTACTATTGCGCGAGTCCAGCATGGTATGATAATCCATTCTGGGCGTGGGCCCGAAAGAGGGGTACCCTTAGTGTGCAGTATGAATAGTGCATGCCGTTTAGGACTGATGGTATCTATGAAAGACTCCCACCTTTGAAAAAAAAAAACAAAAACACTCCTGCGTCACATGCGTATGCGACAGACAACTAAGGCAGTGCCCATTTGCCTGGGCGACCAGCTGGCATTGCGTCGCTGACGACACTTTAAAAAGCCCACAATTACGTTGCCGGTGTTTCCGGCGACAAAGAGGGTATCGCATACGACGCAGTTCGGCTGGTGGGGATGGTGTTGCAGAGGATGTTCGAGAGCTACTACTAGAAGCGGTGGTCGATACAGTGATACAGTGAGACTGGTTGATCGGGACGCAGGAGTCGTCACGTTTGTAACAGGTTGATAGCCTACCGTACGGTTGGTGTAGGCATATCCACGTCCATCTTGATTACTGTAAAAAATGTTATTTTAAACATACATTGTAAAGGGTGATTTTTTTGAGGTTAGGATTTTCATGCAGTAGTATTTGACAGATCACGTGGGATGTCAGACATGGTGTCAAAGAGAAAGATGCTCAGTATGCTTTGACATTTCATCATGAATAGACTTACTAACGAGCAACGCTTGCAAATCATTGAATTTTATTACCAAAATCAGTGTTCGGTTCGAAATGTGTTTCGCGTCCGTGTCCGATGAGCGATGAGGCTCATTTCTGGTTGAATGGCTACGTAAATAAGCAAAATTGCCGCATTTGGGGTGAAGAGCAACCAGAAGCCGTTCAAGAACTGCCCATGCATCCCGAAAAATGCACTGTTTGGTGTGGTTTGTACGCTGGTGGAATCATTGGACCGTATTTTTCAAAGATGCTGTTGGACGCAACGTTACGGTGAATGGCGATCGCTATCGTTCGATGCTAACAAACTTTTTGTTGCCAAAAATGGAAGAACTGAACTTGGTTGACATGTGGTTTCAACAAGATGGCGCTACATGCCACACAGCTCGCGATTCTATGGCCATTTTGAGGAAAACTTCGGACAACAATTCATCTCAAGAAATGGACCCGTAAGTTGGCCACCAAGATCATGCGATTTAACGCCTTTAGACTATTTTTTGTGGGGCTACGTCAAGTCTAAAGTCTACAGAAATAAGCCAGCAACTATTCCAGCTTTGGAAGACAACATTTCCGAAGAAATTCGGGCTATTCCGGCCGAAATGCTCGAAAAAGTTGCCCAAAATTGGACTTTCCGAATGGACCACCTAAGACGCAGCCGCGGTCAACATTTAAATGAAATTATCTTCAAAAAGTAAATGTCATGAACCAATCTAACGTTTCAAATAAAGAACCGATGAGATTTTGCAAATTTTATGCGTTTTTTTTTTTAAAAAAGTTATCAAGCTCTTAAAAAATCGCACTTTATCATGTAAATAGAATGGGCGACTGTGTCACTTTATGTAGCACGACTGGGTTGTCATATTGACCCCCAATTTTTTTATTCTGTTGTAATTTTTAACTGTTTATTGCGGTTTGCGGATTTATTTGTTTATTTAAATTTGTTTTCATTTGTGTTTCGATAGTACTGTCGGATAGTTTAGTATTGCAATGTCGCTATTATCCGCGGTTGTTAGAAAGCATAATTTAAAGATCGGTTTGGTTAGCATTCCGCTTTCAGTACGGAGATCAACTACCCGGGTATGACCGTCTGAGCCATAACGGTGCTTTTCTATGCGGCCAAGCCGCCTTTCGGTTGGTAAGAGACAATCATCGATAACTAGTATACAATGTCCAAGCTTAGGCGCGTTTTTGATGTTTTCCATGAATATCTCTGGGGGAGATCCTTTAAATAGTAAATAGAATTTTGGTTCTCTCCCATCGATTTAACCATTTCGGTACGTGACATGTTAGTATAATATATATACAACAATTATTTGTGAAATGAATCTTAAGACAGACTTATAATATTCTTATTACGCTTATACGAGACCTTAATATCGTACATACATATGTGTTAAATATCGTAATGATGTTAGTGGAGGGATAGTTGCTAGGCCGTTATGTTAGGCTACGTAACTTCCCCCCTGTTAAAATTAAAGTTTACATGAATTGTGATATTATATCATAATAATAATGTAATTAGAAATAGAATTAATAAAATTAGATTTTTTAATAATTAAATAAATCAAAAATTTACATTTATCCATTAAATTTGTTTTTTGTTTTTACATATATATCTAATAGATTATTTTTTTCTGTTTGTGTTTGCACTCGGCTATAATCGCGTAAGCGGTGTCTACGCCAATTAAGAAGAAGAGTTGTGTTTGTAGTCCATTTATTGATATTATCCGAAAAATTCCTTTGAGTAATAATTCTGTGCAAAGACGAATTGATGAAATGGCTGAAAACATTGAAGAATCATTGTGCGATCACAGCCAATTCTCAATTCAGCTCGATGGGTCCACTTTACCAACTAATGAAGCATTGTTGTTGACTTACGTGAGGTTTATTAAAGATGACAAGATATGTGAAGAACTATTATTTGCTAGAAATTTAGAGACCGATACAAAAGGCGAAGCCATATTCAATACATAGGAAAAGTTTTGCGATGAGAAAGAGATTCCTTTGAAAAATATTATTTCAATTGCTACTGATGGCGCTCCGGCTATGATAGGGTGCCATAAAGGCTTAATAGCGCACTTAAAAAATAAAGTTCCAGATATCCTTGGTGTACATTGCGTTATTCATAGACAACATTTAGTTGCTAGAAACTTAAGTGAAAAACTATTTCAATCACTGCAATATGTCATCAAAGCAGTCAATAAAATCCGCAACAGCTCTTTGAATGATAGATTATTTCATCAACTTTGTGTTACTAATGACGAGGATTTCAATCGTTTGTTGTTTCATACTTAAGTTCGTTGGCTATCAAGAGGCAATTGTCCGACTCGATTCTACAACCTGTTTGACTCTGTTATAAAGTTCTTGGAAACTAGAGAGACAGAATTTCAAGACAAGCTCATAACATCAAAGAATAATATAGCTTACATGACAGACCTGTATAAATTGTTCAACGACATGAATCTCCAACTGCAAGGCGATAAACTAAATTTAATTAAAACAAAAAACGTCGTTGCTGCTTTCGCAGCCAAACTGCTGGGCAGACGTGAGTTTCACAATTCTCCGAATTCAGTATCATGCAGTAACGACGAATTGTTTGCCTACTGCCAACGTTCCTCCCACATTGACTTCACCGAACGATACCAGGACATTTTGAACTTGGAAATACCAGACTGGGTGTTGGATCCGTTTTCAAATGTCAACACAGCAATGTCACCTCAGCTGGAAGAAGAACTTATAGAATTGACAACAAACGAGGAAATAAAAATCAAGTTCCAAAATTGTTACCAAGAATTTTGGCTACAAAAACCGATCTCGCAATTGTACCCTGGATTGTGGTCAATCGTTCAACGATTCTTGATAGCATTCCCATCATCATATTTGTGTGAACGTGGATTTAGTGCTGTGACAACACTGCTTACTAAAAATAGAAATCGTTTGCTTGTTACCGAACGTGGCGACTTGCGACTGTTCTTGAGTAAATTGGAACCTGATATTAACAAACTTATTAAACAGCATCGGATTCATCCTTCACATTAGTTTTTATATATGGATTGATTATTTTAGTTTTATTTTTACTAAAAGGTTCTCGGTTTTAATACTATAAAGTTGTGTTTCAATAATCATTCTTATTGGCAGGTGGAGCCCGTAAGAGTTAACTTGAGACCTAAGCGCCGTTGTATGTTACCTACTGCGCTCAGGTTTCAAGTTGCTGGTTATAGTAAAAGTTTCGTTTAGAATTCTCCGTTAATATACATATATAGGTCAGAATAATTAATTTGAAGTTATAGTGGTTTTTAAATAGGTGAAAAAATGGGGGCGCTAAAAAAATATTTATTCTCAAAGTGGGCGATAGACAAAATAAGTTTGGGAACCACTGTCCTAGAGGGTCGTAGGTGGTGTGATGAAAACTGGCTTTAGACAATCGATGGAAACTTTAACTTTATTCTCCTTTATTTCCACTTCGAAATACTTAGGTGAGCGGCTCAAAACTTTGTAGGGTTCCATATATGGTGCTGATAATGACGGTCTGACTGAATCATCGCAGATGAAGACATGATCACAAGACTTGAGATCGCCATGAACGAAAACTTTTTGGTTAGTGTGCCAGGCTGTACTAACAGGACGCAGCTCTCGCATGATACAACGGAGCTCCACTAAGATTTCCGTTTGGCTCTTGTTACTGGGTTGTTCGATGAAAAGCTCTGAAGGTAATCGCAATGATGTTCTATATACCAATTCAGGAGGAGTGGACCCGATTTCGTCTTTATATGTTGAACGCAGTCCAAGTAGTATAAGAGGTGATCCACTTTATGACATAAAACGATGCCATCGTTCTATTAGTCCATTACATTGTGGATGATACGGCTAATTGACGACCAAGATCCGATGATATATCGATGGGTACTCCAAAACGAGAAACCCAGCCGGTTAGCAAGGCCTTTGCTACAACTGAAGCTGTCATGTTGAGAATTGGAATAGCATCTGGCTATCGTGTAAATCGATCGTTTATGGTTAAGCAATATCGGTTGCCCTCCGATATTGGAAACGGACCGACAATGTCAATATGTAAAATGTCCGAATCGGCTACTGGGATTTATTCTGGTTTGGAATAAGCTTTTGTTGTGTCGAATGACTTTAGACCGTTGGCACTGTATGCAACATCTAGCAAAGATTCTACTATCTTTCGCAATGCCGGCCAAACGAATCTGTCGATCATCATCTTGACAGTAGCGCGCGAGCCGGAGTGCGACAGATTGTGTGTAGCCCGAAGAAAAGTTTGTCAAAATTTTGATCTTACATCCTGTGTACATATCACAAAAAACCGTTTTAGTACTTGGTGGTAATATAAAAGATTTTAATTTTAGTGAGTGTCGAATGCCGCCATTTAGGTGTGCTAATAGCTCTTCATCGTTCTCTTGGTCCAAGGCGACGGCGTCGTAGTCAATAATGGCGGTCGTAAGTGATTGAATTCGCTATAATAGATCAGCAGTTACGTTTCTTTTACCTTGAACATGTCGGATATCAGTAGTGATTTGCGATATGAAATCCAATTGCCTAACTTGACGATCTAAAGCCTTATGCAGTTGTTGTCGGAATGCGAATATAAGAGGCTTATGGTCAGTGTAAACGTGGCAGTTACGACCTTCTAACATGTAACGAAAATGACGAACGGCGCTGTATTGCGCAGTCAACTCACGGTCATACGTACTGTACCGCATTGCAGTTGATGAAAACTTTATTGAGAAAAATCCTAATGGCTGAAGTTTTGTCATTTACCATTTGATTTAAGACTGCTTCAGCTTGAAAATCGGATGCATCTACCCACAATGAAAGTTCTACATCAGGTAATGGATGAGCTAACATAACACAGTTTGCTAGTTGGGCTTTCGCAGCTTCAAAATGGCGTTTGGTATCTTCATTCCAATCTAAGATGGTGCTGTCGTTTTTCTTATTTCCAGGAATCATGGCGAATAGAGGTCCTTGAAACTCTAAGGCGTTTGGAAGAAATCTCAGATAAAAGATGAGCATTGCCAAAAAACGTTTAAGCTCTTTTGCAATCTTGGGCGTCTTTCGTAATTGAATTGCGATTTGGTAACATTGATTGTTAAATTAAAATCTCGAAAACGGTTAAATACAATACGAAGATGTTGTTTGTGTTCATCAATCGATTTTGATGCGATGCAAACCTCATCTAAATACGCAAATGTAAAATTCAAGGCTCGAAGTACTTCGTTAATTAAACGCTGGAAAGTCTGCGCAGCGTTCCTCAATCCGAATGTCATATGAGTAAATTCAAAAAGTCCAAACGGCGTAATGGCGGTTTAACAGATATCATCGGGGTGAATCGGCACCTGATGAAACGCTTTCTGCAAATATATTTTCGAAAATATAATATTATTTGCTAGGATTGTTGAAAAGTCTTGAAGGAATGATATCGGATAGCGGTCAGGAATCGTGTTAGCATTCAAACTCCTGTAGTCACCACAAGGTCTCCAAGAACCATCGGCTTTGCGAACTAAATGCAAGGGACTTGCCCAGCTGCTATTCGAAGGACGACAAATACCGAGCTTGATCATTAGTGCAGAATTACGTGCAGCGGCGAGTTTTTCCGATGATAAGCGTCGTGGTCGTGCGCATACAGGTGGGCCACTAGTTGAAATGTGATGAACTACTGACGTGTTTGTACGTATACCAAGTCGTGACGGACATGTGATGTCACAGAATTACTTTAAAATGTCCGAAAAATTTTGCGTGTAATTTATAGTTGATATATTTGTTGGATGTCTATGTTGTGTTACTAAACACGACGTTTTGACCAGGGTATTTCGGTCTACGAGACGTTGACCTTGTAAATCGACGATCAAGCCATGATGATTTAAGAAATCCGCACCAAGTATACCCTGCGAAACGTCGGCGATTATGAACTTCCAAAGAAATTCACGGCGTAGGTTTAAATTTAATTTAAATATGACTTCACTGTATGTTTATACGGGAGAGCCATTTGCGGCAAACAATGACAAAGATGATGCTCTAGCTAATTTCGTCGACCTCGGTATGACGGATATGTCCGCTCCTGAATCTATTAAAAAACTAATTTTCGCTGAAGTGTCGTAAATGCAAAGGCATTGAATTATCAGAGTGTTTGCCGGGCTCTGATTGGTATTAGCCGAGCTGGCGTATTGACTTGGTTTGGATACTGGAGTGAACGAGCATTGTTGGCGACCTTTAGTGGCATTTGCACCAAATTTTGCATGATACCAACAAAAATTGTTCGTATGTTGATTTACCGGTCTCCCACGTGACGTAGATCTACGGCGCTGCCGTCCGGTGGATTTAACGTTCCGCATTAACTGTCCTACGGTTTTCGAAAGAGCAGCAATTTCGTTTCGTATATCACTTAACTCACTCTGCGGTTGCGATTCGGATTCAACCTCAAAAATTTTCTCGTTTTTATCATTTTCGCAATTTAACTATTAAAAAATTATTTTTTTGTCTGGAGTCACCAATGTAGATAGAGATAGCGGCGGGGTGCAATAGCGCCTTGTGAAATAAGGCCTTTATTGTGATCAAAATTGTACTATTTTACATTAGATAGAACTTCTTCAAAACTAAACTACATATAATTATTTCTTCCTTGTTATTGTAACACAATATCATCGTCATCTTAGTTCCCTGAATAGTTTTAATTTTTTTTTGTTTTTTTTTTTCGTTTTTGATACTCTTGTTACGCTTTTAAATTTTTTGTTTTTGTTGTTGTTGATAACAGCATTTCGTTTACTAAACTGTGTTGTAATGTCGTGTTCAGTCATTTGTTAAACCACGTGTGTTGTTCAATTAATTCTTCAAAATCGTGAAAATGGAAAGTGATGATATACTTGTTTATAATATAATTCCGGGTTTGAGGAAAACCAGCAAATTATTACATATTCCAACAGAGGGACAAATTTATAAATTTAAATATTCTCAAAATAATACAAAATATTATAATTGTTATCAAAATGGATGTCCCGTCAATATTGCCGTGGATTTGAACAATGCAATACATTGCCGTAAAACAAATAAAAACTTAGTGCACAACCATGAGGCCCAAAATTAATTTATAAAGAAATTAAGTTTAATTAATTCTATTAATTTCGAATGCGCTAATAGAATATCATTGAAAAGATCAAGTGTTCGTCAAGTGTATGATGAGAATTGCAAAAAGGCTAAAGAGTCTGTTCATTTGGTTGAAGTTGGGAAAATGCGAAGGCAATTAATAAACATAAAATCGGAAGCCTTGCCAAAAGCACCTCAAAATTTCCATGACTTAATTTCAATTTTTGAAAACCCAGAAATTCGCAAGAATTATACAAATTCAAAATATGACAATGGTTTGCCATTCTATCGTGGTACGGTGATTGAAGAGGATTTCGGTTACTCAATTTTTGTGTCCCCTACAATTTGTAACTCAATAATGGATATACCTACTGGCGAACCACGTCATTATTTAATAGATGGGACTTTTGGTGTAGTACCGATAAGTAGTTCCAATAGCTTTAAACAGCTGCTAATATATCATGTCGCTCATAATGAACATGTAAGTATATATTTTTTTTAATATTGTTGCGGTTAAATTAATATTTGTATATCTTTTTTTTAGACATTTCCTTTTATCTACATTATAATGTCAAACAAATCTTTGAATGCATATATCCATGTACTTCAATACACAATACATCCAAAGTAATATTTTTGACATGAAGCCCACAACATTCACCACGGATTTTGAGTATGCCTTAAGAAAAGCATTGTCACAGATTTATCCACAAACAAAATTAAAGACATGTTGGTTTCATTTTACACAAGCTGTTCGAAGGAATGCTTCAAAACTTCCTAAGTTCATGTCGATTTTAAATAAAGATAATGATGCGAAACAATTGTTTCGCAAATTTCTAATATTACCGCTGTTAAAACCGGACGATATATTAATTGGATATCTAAATCTGAAAAATCAGGCTTTGAGTTATAATTTAAATAGCATTTTTGAACAATTCATAGCATATTTCGAGAGACAGTGGATTAAAAAGGTATATTCCATAAAATATTTAACACTCCCGTTTTAAGAAATAACATATGAATGTACATATATGACTTCTTTCTTTTTAGGAAGTCGCATCAATTCTCCGTTTATAACGAATCCATTAAAACTACAAGCTTATTATAATCGTTCCATGGGCAATTGGGTAAGTACCTTTCGAAAAACGGAAGTTTTTATAAATTCATAGACCATTTACTAGATGTAGATGTGACAAAATCAATTGATTTTAAAAAATCATTGGACGGCAGTATTTCAATATGTCTAGAAAAATTAAAAAGGCAAAAAACGCGAGAAAATTTGATTAAAACTATCTTAAGAAATTTGGAAAATGGTATAATCAGTGTGAACGACTGTCTTAGCCAGTTAAGTTATAACTTATATAATGAGGTGTCTTTAAACGCGATTCTGAAACAAGGTAGTATAACTACGACGACAGGTGTTGAGGATGATGAGGTTGATCCAATAATTGATACCTTACCATCTGTCCTGCCTTGCACCATTGAAAATACTTTGGCATGCATTATTTGTTATGAAAAACAAAGAAATATATTGTTATTGCCATGTAGTCTTTTTAAGATTTGCAGTGATTGTTATGAAAAATTGGACGCGGAAAAAAAAGGAATTCTGTGTCAACTTTATGTCCAGTGTACCGGACCATTGTTCAAGAAGCCAAAAACATTTTTGTCTAATTTTCTTTCGTTTATTTTGATTTGGGGTTCTTTTTTTGAATTATTAATATTCCATTAATTTTTCTCAATATGAATTTTTTTTGTTGAATTATTAATGTTCTATTAATTTTTGTTAATATGAAATTCTTTTTCTGAATTATTTATGTTCTATTAACTTTGGTTAACGTGAAATTTGTGTGTAACTATTCAAAAAATTCCAAAAAGAATTAGAATATTATTGTTTCATTAAAAAGGCCTTATTTCACAACAACAGAGATGGCACATCTCTTTGACAGTTTTATTAGAAAAAAAAGATTTAATGACATATCAAAATATTTACAGTGTTGCCATAGTTGATTGACATATTGAAATATTTAGAATAGAATAAAGGATAGACAACATGTCAAAACGCATGGTTGCATTGATAATTAAAAACTAATTATTATATATGGTGTTGCCACATATATACTAGGGGATCTGGCCACGCGTTCTGCGATAAACATTTTATACTATTATTCATATAACAACCCACTCAGCATTCACATATGAAAATAAGCGTTTTGTGGCGTTCAAAGGTAAGTAAAACATTTATAAAACTCTGCTGTGACCTTTACAAAAGACATCAAAGCAATGGGCATATAGTCGAAAAGCAGCCAACTTTATAAGCGTTTAAAAGACAATTGCAAAACATGTTTTTTAAGTAATGTAATTACAAAATGCTTAAAAAACACCTATTTTTAATGAAATTAGTAAGCGTTTTAAACATTTACTTTCTTTTGGATAGGTTTTTTTGTTGATACATTTAAAAACTCATTTTTAATATTAATTTTGTTTATAAAATAATAATATTAAATTGAAATGTAAAAATTGGAACTTGATTGTTGTTTCATTGAAAAAAGGTTTATTACTTAGTATTTAAGTTAACTTTTCTGCAGTTTCTCGCAGGGAAAAGCTTTCAGCAACGTTGTTAGTAATGATCTTCTGCCGCACTTTCGTAACAAATCTTCTCGAATTGGTGGCTGAAATTCTTTTTATTCTTAATTGGCGTAGACAGCGCTTACGCGATTATAGCCGAGTTAGCAACCGCGCGCCAGTCGTTTCTTCTTTTCGTTATGTGGCGCCAATTGGATATCCCAAGCGAAGCGAGGTCCTTCTCCACTTGGTCCTTCCAACGAAGTGGAGGTCCTCCCTTCCTCTACTTCCCCCAGCGGGTACTGCGTCCAGTACTTTCAGAGCTGGAGTGTTTTCGTCCAACCGGACAACATGACCTAGTCAGCGTAACCGCTGTCTTTTATTTCGCTGAACTATGTCAATGTCGTCGTATATCTCGTACAGCTCATCGTTCTATCGAATGCGATATTCGCCGTGGCCAACGCGCAAAGGACCATAAATCTTTGGCAGAACTTTTCTCTCGCAACATCGACTCATCCAAGCCTCTGCACCATATAGCAGGACGGGAATTATGAGTGACTTATAGAGTTTGGTTTTTGTTTGTCGAGAGAGGACTTTGCTTCTCAATTGCCTACTCAGTCCGAAGTAGCACCTGCATAAGATTTCTAGGCTGACATTGTTGGTGGTGTTTACGCTGGTTCCAAGATAGGCGAAATTATCTACAACTTCAAAGTTATGACTGCCAACAGTGACGGATTCGTTAGTTGACTGTCGACGCGGATAGACGTGCGTGCGCATCGTTGTGATTTGGTAGTGTAATTTTCGGTGATTTTTTGCGATTCTCTTTTGTGCGGGTATTTGTTTACGCGTTTTAGTTGGCACCGTTATTGCCTGCCGCGTGTTCGGCTGCTGGGTGCGTGAGTTATTGACCGCGGGTGATTTGTGCGGGTACACATTTTTGTGTACTGATTCGGAGTAATATAGCGGTAAGTGATTTTATTATTACTACCTTATATACGGACAACGTGGTCATCCACGTTGTTGTAATTGGCGGAAGCTTCGCACGGTTCCAATGTAGCTCCGTGTTGTTGGCATTCTTGCTGACTGGGCTGTCTGCCAGTAGTTCTGTGCTGAGCATCTAGTGTCTAGTTGGCTCAGTGTCAGGAGGATCTGGACGGGATTGCCCAAAGGGTGCAAGCGTCTGTCCTGTGTTAGAGATTGCGACTCCTGTGAGGACCAACGGTCGTGGCAGTGAACCGTTTAGCCCACGGTGTGATTCGGCTTAACGCCACATCGGTCGACTCCGAACCGTTACGGGGACTTTGTCCGACCGGCGGCCAACTCAGTGGCCTTAATCCGACCACTGGTTGGGGTTGTGGGCTGTGCCACTGCGAGCACGCTATAATCGACCGCTCGGGTGGTCGCTGTTACTGAGCGGGCCTTTGCGTGGGTCGCACTTTTCACCACGTTCAGACGTACGCACCTGGAGAGCAACTGCTCCAGAATCTTTTTGTCCGTGAGCCTTCTGCACTAGTGGAACGCCAGCGGATCAGTTCGGCTGAGAGATTAGTTGGGAAGAGAGATGCCCCCTGGACGGAGGAGGAAGTCGAAGACCTTCGCTGGAAGCGGAGAATCCGCCGCTTCTACAGTCGGGGACGTTGAACGAATTGGTGTTCGATGCGAAGAATTTTGATGTTGCGACCGCAAAGGGGCTATTGGAGCTTGCCTCAAAGCATGAGGCGCTCCTGATGACGGTTATTACCGAAAATGCCCACCTTCGCGGCCAAGTAGATGCCCTTAGGGGAGGTTGTGGGAGACCCTCCTCGACGCCAAACAGGTCAATGCCGGCTTCGTCGGCACCTGTGCTGGAGGCAATCGCACCGCTGATGCCGAAGCCAGTGGAGACCTGGTCGGTCGTTGTCAGGAGTGAGGTGCCTGCAACTTCCTCTAAGAAAGTTATTCAAAAAGTGGTGAAGGAGGTGGGTCCCTCACTTGGTGTGAGGATCCACGAGGTTAGGCCGATCAAGGATGGTGGGGCGGTTATTCGCACTCCCTCCGTTCTAGAAAGTTAGAGGGTGGCGAATAACAAAAAATTCGAGCGGGTGGGGCTGGACGTGACTGTCAACCGGAAATTGGGTCGTCGGGTGGTGGTCCAGGGGGTCCCAATGGAGATCTCCCATGAAGAATTCATGGAGGAACTGCTCCGTCAGAACCTCCAGGACTTCAGCCCGGCGTCCCAGAGGTCGGACGTGAGGATGGCCAGTCGTACCGGGAAGGTGACCCCTGACGGTGGCACCAATTTCGTCCGTGAGGGTACGGGCAAGATGATGGTCGCCCTCCTGGAAACAGGTAGGTGCTCCATAAAGTAGTTTTCTTTCAGGGTGCGACCGGATAGCCCCGTTGCAGGCAGCTTCCGTTGCATGGGAGTTGACCATAGGGTGGCTGAGTGTAGGGCTAGAGCATTGGCGCAACTGTGAGTTTAAGGGTAGGCCAGCTGGGCATCTGATGATGTCAGCTGTCTGCCCCATCTATTGTGGCATTGTTGAGCGCGCCCTCGCCAGACACTGGTTGGGGGGGATTATCCAGCTCAACTGCCAGGGCTCTTATGCCGTACTGTGCGAGTTGGGGGGTTGTATGGTTGAGGGTGGGTGCGGTATTGCTCTAATCCTGGAGCTCTACGCCACCGATGGTGTGGTTCGGGGTCTTCCTGGGGGTTTTAGGGTCTTCACTGATCTTAGAGCTAACGCCGCAATAGTGGTGAATAATCCACGCTACGATTGCGTAGGTATATGTGAAGCGATAGAAGGGGAGTTCGGTAGGATGATTGTCGCTAGTTTATATTGTAAATATAGCGAGCCCCTAGAGCCCTACCTGGGCTACATGGATAAGCTACTACTACTTGCGAGTAGTAGCCCATTTATCCTAGGGCTGGATGCGAATGCCTCGTCCTCGATGTGGTTTAGTAAGGTATCCCGGCATTCGTCTGTATACCAAAGCCACAGTCGAGGCGAGGCATTAAGCGAATGGGTGGTGGCTAATAGCCTCCACATTTTGAACGAGCCGAGCGAATGTTATACGTTCGATGGGCCTGGGGGCGTGAGCGACATGGACGTGACGCTTACGTATGAGGCAGCAGGTAGGGCTTTCAGTGTTAGATGGCAGGTTTAGGGAGGGTGGGGATGGAGTGACCATAATTTGATACAAGTTATGGTTACCCCTCGGTCCCCTCCCTTGCCTTATGAGAGTCCATTGCGGCGATGGCGTACCACTGGTACTGAATGGAACCAATATGGACTCTTGGTTGGGGAAGCGGTATCCGGTATACCGCTTAGTGAGTTTGAGGAGTTGGGGGTTGACGAGCAAATTGCTCGTATATATGAGGTAGTTTGGGGGTTAAATGATAGGGTATTTATGTGGTGGACGCGTGAGTTAACCTTGAAGAAGAGGACTGTCAGGCGTTTGAGGCGAGAGTTTCAACGCGCCCGACGGTCCAATTGTGATAGGCTGTCCCAGCTTAGGTAAGAATTTAGTTGTGCGGCTAGGGGGTATAGAGAGATGTTAGTTAAAATTAAAGAGGAAGAGTGGAAGAGTTTTGTGAGAAAAGATAGGAACGACCCCTGGGGTCAGGTTTACAGGATCTGCCGGGGTCGTAGGAGGGAGGATGTCACCTATCTTCGCGTCGGTGACACTTTGTTATCGTCGTGGAGAGAATGTGCGGGGGTTCTGTTAGGTGCGTTCTTTCCTAGGTCGGAGGTGCAGGTACCTCAAGCACAAGAGGTGCCTGTCCCTCCATTAGAAGATGGGGAGTTGGGGTATGCCTTTGGCCTGGTTATGTCTAAACGGTTCCCAGGTTTTTATGGTTTGAACGGAGAGATGTGTAAAAGCTTATGGAAGTTTATTCCGGAATACTTGGAGGCCACTTATAACAAGTGCGTCTGGGAGGGATACTTTCCAAGCGAGTGGAAAAGTGCTAGGATTGTTCCTCTCCTGAAGTCCCCTGATAAGGTCAGGAGTGATCCTCGATCTTTTCGGGACATCAGTCTCCTTCCAGTACTTAGAAAAGTGCTGGAAAGTGTCATGGTGGAACGGCTTCAGGAGCTAACGCGGCAATTTGGGTTCAGGAAAGGACGCAGTATAGAAGACGCGTGGTTTTTTGTTCAGAATGTTGTCAGGGAGAACAACAACAAGTATTTCCTTGGCATATTTGTTGACTTCAAGGGTGCGTTTGACTACCTAAGCTGGGATCGAGTTGTGCACCGGCTGGAGGAGCTTGGTTGTCCGGAAGTTACTCTTTGGCGGAGTAATTTTCGGACAGAAAGGTATTGTATGTATTTGGAACCTTATGATGGACACTCTGCTTGGACAGCTCGAGCCACTCTGTAAATGTTGTGCGTATGCGGACGACCTTCTTCTTATGGTTGAAGGTCGCTCGAGGTCTGAATTAGAACGGGCGGGAGGAGATATCTTAGAGATCGTTAATTCTTGGGGTTTAGGTGTGCGGGTTAACATATCGATGGACAAAACGGTGGCAATGCTGCTGAAAGGTAGATTGTCACCGGTTCGTCCACCGATTGTCCGTGTGAACGGGGTCAGCATCAGATATGTGACGTAAGTCAAATATCTGGGGTTGACCAGAAGTGAAAGGATGTGTTTTACTCCACACTTGGCAAATGTGAAGGAGCGACTGCAGGCAACCGTACGCAAAATACGACGTATTTTGAGGAGCGATTGGGGTCTCGGGCGTCATGCTGTCCGCACCATATATCGTGGATTGTTTGTGGCCTGTGCCACAAATGGAGCCCATGTATGGTGGGAGGCAGCCACTACTGTCTTGGGGGCTCAAACACTCCTCTCAATTCAGCGTTGTATGATGCTTGCTTGTTTGCCTGTATGTCGCACCGTCTCAACGGATGCGATGCAGGTTTTATTAGGTGCACCCCAGAGAACTATAACGAGTAATAAATTTTTTTTTATACTTAAGTACTGATCCGTTACTCTGTCTGATTCTGCCAGTTCAGTACATGTACACGAAGCGAACTGTTTTCTTCAAATCAGCGATAGAGAACAACTTTGTATCACTAGCGATCGGCTTATACCTGATTTGTTTATGAACGTTCGTTTCAACAGAAAATACTTGAAGTAATGCATACTTTTGCTTCAATGATTGAAATTATCGACAGCGTTCGGTTTTTATATCATCCCCTAAACACTGATGTAGTCGGGCACTTCTGTTCTATTTCAAATACATATGTTTGTATGTAAGTTAGCACGAACCAAGCATAAAGTGCAACTATGTCAACAACCCCGAAATCACAACGCAGGCGACAACTGGTAAATTCTGCCGATGCAACCTCAGCACATCCGGCACATGCCATCGAACATGCAATCGAATTGCTTACACTAATTCTAGGAAGTATATCACGCCACTTAATAATTCCGTGGCTTAGAATAAGTATAAATTAAGCAAATTGTTAAATTTAAGTTGAGTCGTTTTTGGTCAATAAAGCGGACACGCTGTCCGATTAAAAAATAATTTTTTTTGGTATTCCCAACGCGGGAGTACATAATTGGCGCCCGAGCAAAATTTCGATTTCGGTCCCTGAGTAACGAAAGTAAAAAGGAGGCATCGACGTGCCAGCCTTATCGAAAGACATAGCAGCAAGTGAAGTGAAAAAGTTTAGACCAGCGAAATAATTGTTGTGAAAAACATAAGAGCTTTAGCAGTGATAAAATACAACAAGCAACAATAACAAAGCAATTTAAATAGCTTTTATTGGCGACTACCAAATTGTAACTGTAACTAAAAGCGTAGATATTTACGAAAGTAATTATTATAATTAACAAAACTGTAACAGAACAATATTCTAAATGTGTGATTTTATATAAAACAGAAAACAAACACAAGCCTCATTATAAAATCCTAGTGTTAAAAATTAATTACGCGCGTGATCACACATGATAGTTAAAATCAAGCGAGTGAATGGCTAAAAATGTTTAGCTGAGCAGCACAAGCAACAACAACTATTGCTCACATAATCAACGACGGCTACTAAAATTTAAAGTTTACCGAGAAATTGAAAACAAAGCAAAGCAACAAAAACACAAACGTATAACGAGTGTAGTGTTTGATAGTGGAGCTGTACGATTTGCCAACGTTAACAACGAAGTAAACCAGCAGCAGCAGCATCCAGAAACATCAGGATTAGAGTAAGAAAAAATTGTTTTAAATTATAAGAAGTATTTAAATTAATTTAAATTATATTGTAATTATATTAAATTGTAAAATGGCTAATACCAACAACTTGGTCAGACCTCCCATTCTTCCTTCTAACCAATCCACTCCTCAAGCGACAAATAACACTCAATTAAGTATAGACGACTTGACATCATTAATAGCGAATATAGCGACAAATATATTACAGCAGCAAGGACCAAAGGTAGTACAGGCCACCCTAAATCCGGATGCCAATTTGGCAACTACAACTGATCAAACTATAGAGGACAGACATAGAGGAAATTTAGACGGTTTAGATAGGATCCCTGATGTAGTGAAGTGTCTAAAAGAATTTTCTGGCCGCCCAGGAGAATTCATATCGTGGAAAAAAAGTGTAGACCGTATATTAAATATATACGAACCATTAAAAGGAACCCCGAAATACTACGGAATCCTTAGTGTAGTTAGAAATAAGATTGTAGGCAATGCAGATATGGCATTAGAATCTTACAACACGCCACTTGATTGGTCAGCAATAACAAAATGTCTAGCAATGCATTATGCCGATAAGCGTGACTTATCCACCTTAGAGTATCAAATGACAACTCTAGTACAAGGCAATAAAACGGTTGCTGAATTCTATCAGCAAGTATACAAACACCTCTCTTTAATTTTAAATAAACTAGGATGTACCGAAATGAGCAACGAATCTCTACGAATGATAACGCAATCATACAGGGATAAAGCTTTGGACACCTTCATAAGAGGATTAAATGGCGACCTCCCACGATTACTGGGAATAAGAGAACCAGTCGACTTACCTCAGGCCCTTCATTTATGCCTGAAACTAGACAATCAGAATTTTCGCATGAATCATGCTCACAATGTGAAAACGGCATACCAAACTCCTCAACTCTATCCTAAGCGACGTTCTTCACAGGAACAACTGCAATCCTTTTACCCTAAATTAGCGTACTTGCCACAACCAAATCAAGTAAATTGGCAATCTAGACAACAATTTCCTAACCAAATTCAGCATATAAGTACTCCACCCAGGCCACCTAAACCTCAACCCCGGCCAGAACCCATGGAAGTTGACGAGAGTATGCAATCACGTCGAATTAACTATATGAACAGGACTCCTCAAAATCAATTTCAAGGGAAAAGACCACCATCAGTTAATAATCAGCAACAAAGGAAAACCCAAAGAACTTTCCACATTGCCACAATGTCGAAAGATGTGGAGAATGATTATTCGGAAGACGAACCATCTGAAGTTCATTTTTTAGCTTGATGAGCTCTTCGCTTCCATATTTTGAAGCAAGAGCTGATAACGGGAAAATTCTTAAGTTTTTGGTAGATACAGGATCTAGCAAAAACTACATTCAACCACACTTGGTAAAAAAACGTATTAAAAATAAAAACCCATTTTTTGCAAAAACAGTAACAGGTGATGTTAAAATTAATGAACACACAATGCTAAAACTATTTGGTCTAGATAACGAAATCAAGTTTTTCTTAATGCCATCCTTAAAGACATTCGATGGAATTTTGGGAAACGACACATTAAGAGAACTTCAAGCAATTATCTACACAAATGAAAATTATTTAATAATAAAAAATCGAATAAAAATGAAGCTAAAGCAGCTTCCATCAAAGGCAGTAAATGCAATACATATAAAGGACGAGCACTTATCGTCACAGCAGAAGACTAGCATTAAGCAAGCAGTAGACGCATTCCCAAATCTGTTCGCGGAGCCGAACGAAAAATTAACATATACAACAAAAGTTGTTGGAGAAATAAGAACCGTAACGAACTCTCCTGTTTACTCGAAATTTTACCCATACCCAGCATCTCTCAAATCAGAGGTAGAAAAGCAGGTAAAGAAACTTTTAGATGATAAAATTATAAGACCCTCTAGGTCTCCCTACAATTCACCCTTGTGGATCGTCCCGAAAAAGGCCGACTCAGCGGGGAATAAACAGTACCGAATGGTCATCGATTACCGAAAATTAAACTCTGTCACAACAGCAGACAGATACCCAATTCCTGAAATAACAGAAGTAATTTCGCAGCTCGGCGAAAGCAAATCTTTCTCAGTGTTAGATCTGAAAAGCGGGTTTCATCAAATTCCTCTAAAAGAATCTGACATCGAGAAAACGGCATTTTCCATCAACAATGGTAAATACGAATTTACACGTTTACCATTTGGTTTGAAAAACGCTCCTTCTATTTTTCAGCGCGCTCTTGATGATATCCTGCGCGATCACATAGGAAAATACTGTTATGTCTACATCGATGATATAATTATATTTAGCAAAACGGAAAAAGAGCACCTTTGTCACATAAATACAATTTTTAATACCTTGGACGAAGCCAACATGAAAGTTCAGTTGGATAAGTGTCACTTCTTCCAAGAGGAAGTAGAATTTTTAGGGTATGTCATATCTCCAGATGGCATAAAAACGAATCCTGCAAAAGTTGAAGCAATTGCCAACTTTTCAGAACCTATAACTTTAAAAGAGCTTCGCAGTTTTCTTGGTTTGTCAGGATACTACAGAAGATTTATAAAAGACTATGCGAAATTAGCAAAACCACTGACTTCTCTTCTGAGAGGGGAAGAAGGTAGAATATCGAAAAACAAATCCGAAAAAGTAAAAATATTTTTGAATGAAGAAGCAATAGAAGCTTTCAATAATATAAAACGTTCACTCACTTCCAGAGATGTGATACTTGCATATCCTGATTATAAGAAAAAATTCGAACTAGTAACAGACGCCTCCAACTTTGCAATCGGAGCCGTACTATCGCAAGACTCAAAGCCTTTGGCATTTATCTCAAGAACATTGAGCAAGGCGGAGGAACATTACGCCGTCAATGAAAAAGAGATGCTAGCCATAATTTGGGCTCTGAATTCATTTAGGAATTACTTATATGGCTCAGCTAAAGTACAAATCTTTACTGATCACCAGCTGCTCACTTACGCTTTGAGCAATAAGAATAACAACAGCAAAATGAAAAGGTGGAAAGCAGCCTTAGAAGAATATTCATACGAATTACATTATAAACCTGGAAAACCCCCGAAGGAATCACAGGTTAACAGTCTATCTATAGCAACCAATTCGAATGAAAGCTCGTCCCATAATTTAATTTATAGCATAGAAGCCCCTATAAACGCTTTCAAAAACCAAATAATTTTAAAAACAGATAGCACATCTACGTATCAATTTAAAATCGTGTTTCCTACATATCATAGACACATAATTACGGAACCTGATTATTCCGAACAAACCCTTAAATCAATTCTAAAAAGATATTTGAACCCATCAGTTATAAACTGTATAAAAGCAGAAGAATATGTTATGGGCAAAATACAAGAGGTCTACCCATTACATTTTAGCAAATACCGAGTTAGGTTCACACAGATACAAGTGGAAGATATACCTAATGGAAAAGAACAGGAAGAGATCATTATAAAAACGCACAATAGAGCGCACAGAAATACTAGGGAAAATAAAATGCAAATTCTGGAAAAGTACTATTTTCCTGCAATGGCAAGTAAAATAAAGAAAATTATAAGAAACTGTGCAACATGCAAGGAAAGCAAATATGACCGACGTCCAATAAAACCTCAAATTCAGGCCACACCCATTCCACAGTTCGCAGGCCAAATAGTGCACATTGATATATTTATAGTTGGTAAGGAATCAGTTCTAACCGCGATGGACAAATTCTCCAAATACGCAATAGCAAAACCCATTCGATCGAGAGCATCGGAACACATCAGACAGCCTTTACGCGATATCCTTTTCTCCTTTGTTCCAGAAACAATAGTGATGGATAACGAGAAATCTTTTAATTCTGAAGCAATAAACTTCATGATAGAGAATGAATTCGGAATTAATATTTTTAGAACCGCTCCGTATACAAGTTGTTCAAACGGATAGGTAGAACGTTTCCATTCTACATTACAAGAAATAATGCGATGTCTTCAAAAGGAGAGCACGTACCGTTCATTCCACGAATTGTTGGATAAATCAGTTTTCGAATATAACTCTACTATTCATACGACAACAGGAAGAAAACCTGTAGAAATATTCTTTGGCAGACGTGTTTATAGCGACCCTAAAATAATGGAGAAAGACAGACAAGAAACCGTAAACAGACTCCTAGCGAAACAAAACGCAGACCTTACATACCATAACAAGAACAGATCACCTCCAAACACATATGCGGAAGGAGATATCATATTTGTCAAAGTAAATAGAAGATTAGGAAATAAGTTATCGGATAGATTTAAAAAAGAAATTGTTGCGAAAAATTTTAATACAACAATAGTAACTAAATCAGGTAGAGTAGTTCATAAAAGTAACATTAAATAGAAATGCATGAGTAAATATGAATTTAAGCACATAAAATTTCTTCTGTAATAGGAAAAATGAATACGAGGGAAATCATGACAATCATGCTGGTATTAGCATTGACGGTAGACGCACAACAAATCGACATCCAGGATTTAACGAATAATAACGGATACTTACCCATCAAAACTAACGAACTGAAAATAATTAATCATTATGAAAAAACACTTCATTTTATCAACTTGACAGCCTACGAGGAAACAGTAGCCTTAATATCAAATAACATTAACATGCTAAAAACCACAACTTTTGAAGATAAACAAATTTTGGACACAGTTAATAGGAACTTTGTATTACTCCAATCAAAAATAAGCGGCTTACAGCCTCATTTTAAATCAAAACGAGGACTTTTAAATATTCTAGGGAAAGGATTAAAATATATAGCAGGATCCATGGACAGTGATGACGAGACGGAAATCCATAACGCACTCACAGAAATACACGAAAATGAATTATCCACAACAGCTAGAATGACGGATATAGTACGCGTTAATAACTTCATATCCGAGGAAATAAACAATATAACAAAACATATTAACCAACAGCAAATCTCAATAAGTCATTACATTAATACATTTAAGGACACCATACAAAATAAAATAAAGTCATTAGAGGACAAGGTTCAATTTTTAGAGCACACATACCAAATAGAAAACGATATATCCTTTTTACGAAACCACATAGACGACATAGGACAAATTATATTTTCCAGCAAAATAGGTATAATTCCTACGGACATCCTCACCAAATTAGAACTCGAATTAATTACAGATTTCGACAGTTACCAAAATATCAAGACAGCAGTAATATTTCAAAACAACAACATAATCATAATCCTCCTAATACCCCAATATTCACCAAATACCCTTTCACAAATCAGATTTGAACCACTTCCTAATATAGCTAACAAATAGCCTTAGATACTTACGAAGTATTAATAGATTCAGAAAACAATATGTATGAAACATATGTAAAAAACAATTTGGAGAAAAATTTAATAAAAATTCACAATAAATGTTTAGAAAATATATTGAAGTTCGAAGAAGCAAATTGTAATTTAGAAACTATAGATAAAATAAATGTTACTGAAATAGTCCCTGGTATTCTAGTATTTAAGCATTTTGATGTAGAAATAGAACACAATTGCAATAAGCAAAAAATAAAAATGAAAGGCAACTTTCTTATCAAATTTGAAAATTGTTATATTAGTACGCTTAATAAGACGTATTCGAACATTAACATTAAAATATATGAAACATTTATTTTGCCAAATCGAATCACAAAAATTAAAGAGAAAAAGAATGTAACTGAACTTGTTCTTAAATTAGAAAATCTTTATGTAAAACAAATAAATCACGAAAATAGTATCGAATTACTAATGAATAAAAATAAAAAGAGGAATTTAATCAGCATAGGCACTGATGTTATAATTATAACTATAATTTTAATAACAATTGTATACATCATTATAAAACGTAAGCAAAAGCTAAATATTTCAATTGAGCCACCGCAAGCAACTTCAGCAAAAAGGGGACCATTTCTACAAATTTCAACACCACAAATGCATTAATCCCGATTGAGGACAATCGACTTAAGAGGGGAAGAGTTAGCACGAACCAAGCATAAAGTGCATCTATGTCAACAACCCCGAAATCACAACGCAGGCGACAACTGGTAAATTCTGCCGATGCAACCTCAGCACATCCGGCACATGCCATCGAACATGCAATCGAATTGCTTACACTAATTCTAGGAAGTATATCACGCCACTTAATAATTCCGTGGCTTAGAATAAGTATAAATTAAGCAAATTGTTAAATTTAAGTTGAGTCGTTTTTGGTCAATAAAGCGGACACGCTGTCCGATTAAAAAATAATTTTTTTAATTTTTTTTGGTATTCCCAACGCGGGAGTACATAATTTGTACATGTATGTATGTATATACATATGTAATATGTATAATAGAAATTCCATCAAGTACAAACATACAAGAAATGTATGTATATATGTATGTATGTACGTTCTCGATGGAATTTCCATTGTCTACGCATCGAAAATTTGTAACATGTGCACATATTCAAAGTTGATACGTTTTTTGCCACACATGATTCAAATCAGTCCAGCAGAAAATTGTTGTTGATTGCTATACTTATAGATTTACCTAAAGATTTACTCGACGATTTACTTATAGTTTACCCAAAGTTTCACATCAATTCAAACAATCGTCGCAACGCTATGAACTGACATGATACGATTGAAACCGAAGCCAACCATACGTTTGCACGATCGTGATTGCCGAAGAACAGATTGTTCGTGCTGCATCAGGTCAGTTGACGCTGGCAGATATACGAATTGATTAACAATGTTGTCTATGCTGAACTGAATTGATTTGATTGTGTTTTTGGCACGACTGTTTGTTCTGATTTTATTACACTCGTTGCAGCTCTCTGGTGCACCCCCTCTTGACCTGATTGTCATACAGAGTGCTGCTTCATTCAGGTTAAGAAGGGGTTTGAGTGTGTCATTGCTGCGGAACGATTGGATTTCCGACGATGATGTGGAGAGGGAGGAATATCTAGGGAGCAAGAGGCTTCTAGATGATAGGGTCAGGTGTAGGTGGCAAGAAAGTTGGGACAATAGTCCTAACGGCCGAGTGACGTACGAGTAAATTCGGGACGTTGGATTCGTTGAGGATAGCCCAGCCCATGGGCCTCTGAATGCATTTTTGCATCAGAGGTACCTATCGAATACGTCGGGGTGGGTTTGTGGGGCGGTTTCAGAAAACTGGTCGCATTTAATTGCGGAGTGCTCGATGTACTTGGACATTAGGGATCTGGGTGGTATGGGGATTAGCTGGTCTGATGGACGGTTAAATGTTAGTGGTGTGATCTCCACTAGTCGGAATACCGAACAGTTAGGGTCGTTTGTGCGTGAATTAATTAAGCGGCGAAGGCGGTTAGCTGGGAATATTTGTATGTTTGGTGTGTGTACGTGATGTATGTATGTGATCCAACCCCTGGCCACCAGTCCAGAGTCGTATGGAAGCTCAACTGGTAGTAGTTTCGGCTTCGAGGTCTGACCGGGGATTTAAATCTGGTACCACGGGGAGCAGGATCCCTTGGAAGTAACTCCAACCTGCTCATGCGGACTGGCCCCTCGGGTTGTGGTTAAAACCCAAATGTGGGAAGAACTGGCTTTTTCAGTTGAATGTGGAGTTGTATTGCAACCGGGTGCCGGACCCAAAGCACGGCAGATGTTTTAGATGGGCCTCGAACCCGACCAAGGTGGTTAGTTTGTCCATTCCACACTGCCAATTGGTACTGAAAATGCTTAGCATTCTCAGGGTGCTGATCAACGCATTGATTTGATCCGCTGTGCTTTTGAGCGCCGTGGAGTAAGGCTGTCGTCAGCAGGTACCCACGTTAAACACACCGGACGTTGTCAACAGTGACGAGAGTGCCAAGTGGCGAGTGCGACGACTGTTTGTTTGATGACAGGAGATATTTCGGACAGGAGATATTTCGTCTTGCCCTCGTTCACTGCCAGACCCATTTGCTTTGCTTCCTTGTCCAGTCTGGAGAAAGCAGAACTAACGGCGCAAGTGTTGAGGTTGATGATATTGATATCTTCGGCATACGCCAGCCGTTGTACACTCTTATGGAAGATGGTCCCTTCTCTATTTAGTTCTGCAGCTCGAACTGTTTTCTCCAGAAGCAGGGCGAAAAAGTTGCACGAAAGGGAATCGCCTTGTCTGAAACCTCGTTTGGAATCGAGCGGTTCTGAGAGGTCCTTCCCGATCCTGACGGAGCTGTGGGTGTTGCTGAAGTCAGTTTACACAGCCGTATTAGTTTTGCGGGGATACCAAATTCAGACATCGCGGCATAGAGGCAGCCCCTTTTCGTGCTGTCGAAAGCAGCTTTGAAATCGACGAAGAGGTGGTGTGTGTCGATTCTCCTCTCACAGGTCTTTTCCAAGATATGGTGCATGGTGAATATCTAGTTCGTTGTTGATTTGCCGAGTCTAAAGCGACACTGATAAGGTTCAATCAGTTTGTTGACGGTGGGCTTTAATCTTTCACAAAATACGCTGAATAGAACCTTATATGCGATGTTCAGGAGGCTATTCCTACGGTAGTTGGGTCTCCTTTTTATGGATTGGGCATAGCACACTTAAATTCCAATTGTTGGGCGTGCTTTCGTCCGACCAAACTTTACAAAGAAGGTGATGCATGCTCCTTATCAGTTCCTCACCGCCGTGTTTGAATAGCTCGGCCGGCAATCCACCGACCCCCGCTGCTTAGTTGTTCTTCAGGCGGGTAATTGCTATTCGAACTTCTTCCTGGTCAGGCAATGGAACATCTGCTCCATCGTCTTCGATTGGGGAATCGGGTTTGCCTTCTCCTGGCGTTGTAATTTCACTGCCATTCAGAAGGCTGGAGAAGTGTTCCCTCCATAATTTAAGTGTGCTCTGGGCATCGGTGACTAGATCACCTTTGGGGGTTCTACAAGAGTATGCTCCGGTTTTGAAACCTTCTGTAAGCCGGCGCATTTTTTCGTAGAATTTTCGAGCATCACCCCTGTCGGCCAGCTTATCAAGCTCTTCATAGACACGCATTTCGGCCTCTATCTTTTTCTTTCTGCAAATGCGTCTCGCTTCCCTCATCAACTCTCGGTATCTATCCCATCCCGCACGTGATGTGGTCGATCGTACCAGCTGTTCTTTTGCACTTTCCGAAAACCAATGGTTTCGGTTGCAGCTGTACGTAAGGAGTTTGAAATGCCGTCCCACAGTTCCCTTATACCGAGTTGTTGACGAGTGCTCTCAGAGAGCAAGAGTGGAAGCCAGGTAGCTTTATGAATCGTTTTATGCTGCCATATGCAGGGGATGTTTCGCCTTTTCACTTTAGCTCGCCTTCAAACGGATGTTCTTAGGCTACCCAGAAAATACTTGGTCAAAGACCGGAAGTCGTGAGCTGCTTGAGTCATATGTAAAAGAATCGTTTCTGGCCACTCCCAAGAGAATGGCGATCAGAGAACTTTCCTCACTTGCGTGAACTTCTACACATGACTCCTTCCTCCTGAACTTCTACACATGACTTCATCTTTTTAGATCTGCCTTCTAAAAATCAACATCAGTATACAGTCACCGGACATATCAAAATTAAATTCTTACCAGCAAGGAAAACTACCAGCAACAAAAAACTTGCAGCCGCCCCGTTCTATAGATGCTCGAAAATGTCGCTGCTGCTGCGCAAAACACTTTTCTTCTTTTTTGCTGCAGACATTAGTTATGTAGATAATTACCTTTTTTTTAATAGCAAATGATAATTAAAAGTATCAAGTATCAGGACAGAAGGTGAAACATCCCCTCCATAGGGTTGACCGCTGGCTTTGAGACGCGCCACGTAAAAGGGCCCCCAATGAAAAGTATAAAGGAACTGTGGGACGACCTTTCAAGTACCTTACGTACAGCTGAAACCGAAACCATTTGTTTTCGGAAAATGCAAAAGAACAGCTGTTACAAAGAAGAGTGCCGTGTCGCAGCGGAGAGAAAACAGGCTACCTACTTCGCAACGTTACGAGCGACTACAACACGTGTGGGATGGGATAGATACCGAGAGCTGAAGAGGGAAGCGAGAGGCGTTTGCAGCCAGAAAAAGAGGGACACCGAAATGCGTGCGTATGAAGAGCTTGACAAGCTGGTTGACAGGGGTAATGCTCGAAAATTCTACGGAAAATTGCGGCGACTAACAGAAGGTTTGAAGACCGGATTATATTAAAATTATGGAGGGAACACTTCTCCAGCTTGCTGAATGGCAGTGAATGCATATCGCCAGAAGAAGGCGAACCCGATTCCTCAATCGATGACGATGAAGCACACGATCCATTGCCCGACCATGAAGAGGTTCGAATAGCAATTGCTCGCCTGAAGAACAACTAAGCAGCGGGGGCCGGTGGATTGCCGGCTGAGCTATTCAAACACGGCGGCAAAGAACTGATAAGGAACATGCATCAGCTTCTTAATAAAATTTGGTCGGGTGAAAGCAAACCCAACGATTGGAATTTAAGTGTGCTCTGCCCAATCCACAAACAGGGAGACCCTACAAACTGCGTCAACTACCTTGAGAGAAGCCTCCTCGAAAGTTCCGTCAAGATCGAGAAGAACTTCTCCAAGCAGTTCGATACCAAACGAGGTTTCAAACAAGGCGACTCCCTTTCGTGCGACAAAATAATACAAGCTGCAGAAGTTAATAGAAAAGGTACAATTTTTTATAAGGGAGTACAGCTGCTGGCGTATGCCGATGGATTAGTTTCTGCTATCAAACCCAAGGCACCTCTGTGTGATAGATACTACTGCTAAATCCTCGATCGGATAATTTGTGATCGGCTAAAAAAACACCTTGTAGAAATAAAGGGCTCATCTGACAAGCATAACGGTTTTCGCAGAATACACTCAACCATTAACAAAATAAAAATAGTTACCGAAATAGCAGATAGCCATTGAGGGCACCAGAAGGACGTACAAGAGTGGAATGCTCTCCAACAACAATCGATGCACCTAATTCATTTTACGTCAGCTTGAGATAAGAGTGAAGTGGCAGTAAGAATCAATAAAAAGGTGGACGTGGAACAGGCGAGTTGTATCGCCGTATCGATTAATCACAAATAAAAAATACTTAAGCTAAAAAAGACTAAAACACTTAATTGGCGCCCAACTCGAATGGCCGAGGACCTACAACTGCTGAAAGGACATGCGAATCCTGAAAGGACTAAGAAACTCTGACTGCCTTCATCTTTAATCTAAATAAATTTAAAACGTGTAAGTGATAATTTCAAAAATTTTCAAAGTGGATATTATTTCAAAATTAAATTGTTAAAAATACGTGTTGTATTTTACGAAACTACTTAAAAATTGAGAAGTTAAAACCTGGTGCACAAATGTTATTTTGTTTTTTAAACTAAGTAAGTTTACGAAATATTTTCTAAAACTAATTCAAATTAACCACATAATCTCCTAATATTTTATTTTTTTTGTGTAATAAAAAAATTTTCGATAGAGAAAAAACACGCGTTTGATATCGTGCCTCTTATATAACTCTAAGGTTAGTTATCCTCATTAAATCAAGTAAAGTATTAAAATTATTTAAACACAATAAAGTTTATTCTCTAAACGACGATTGTTTTTGGAACCTGTTTGAGTATTGTAAATTACGCAAAGTAAAAAATATATAAACAAATTTGTGTTGATTACTATTCTTATCAAGTATATGTGTACTTTCTAAAACTAATTTAAACAAACTACAGTTTCTCTTAATATTTAACTTTATGATCAAAGATTTTCGATAAAGTGCTTAACAAAAGTGAACACGTGTTTGATATCGTGCCTCTTATATAATTTTAAGGTTATTTGTTTTCATTGAATCAAATAAAGTATTAAAATTGATCCAATACAATAAATTTTATTTTCTAAAACAACGATTATTTTCGGAACCCGTATAAATAAAGTTCAAAACCGAAAATTATATAAGAATTTTGTGTTTATTACTATACTTATCAAGTTATCTCTACCAAGTCTTTTAGTAAAAATTAGTTAAAATTTGACGAAATGTCTCCTAATAGAGAGCAGGTGGTAGAAATTGTTAATGAGGCTACCGAGCATACAAGGCAACAGTTCACCGAACAGTTAAATCGCTTGACTTTGGCGATTGATCAATTTCAACCATGTGGCGTTGAACAATATTTGCCTGTCGTGATTAACCCATTGGTTGTAGAAAATAGTTTAAGTTTAGATCTCATAAAGTCTCTCCCCGAATTCAGTGGTGATTCAGTTTCTTATCCAGCCTGGCGAAGCGCAGCTGAATTTGCCATTAACTATTAAACCGAGGGGTCCGAAAAATACTACATCGCAATGGGCATATTTCGAAACAAAATTATAGGTTCTGTAAACGCCACACTTGCATCTTTTAACACAATTCTTAATTTTAAGGCCGTATTAGCTAGGTTAGATCAAGAATGTGCCGATAAAACGCCGCTATATGTACTGGAAAATGAGCTAAGCATTCTTAGGCAAGATAATCTTTCTATTACTGAGTACTACAATAGAGTAGATAAAAAACTATTCCTTATAATAAACAAGCAGATCATGACACATAGCGAGAATAAATTCATCACCACTTTAAATAAACGCGCTAGGGAGAACGCTCTACGCGTTTTTATATCAGGACTCCGCCGCCCACTGTGCGATATACTTTTCTCTGCTAGACCCAAAGACCTTCCAACTGCTCTTGCAGTTGCTCAAGAAATCCAAGTCAATCATAAACGATACGATTTTGCAGAGGCCTTTGCGCTCGGAAATACTTTCAACCCCAATAGGCCAATAATGTCTCAATACAAACAACTAGAGCGCAATAACCGACCGCATACCAGTACGCGATTCAACCAAAATGCTTTCAATAGAATAGCTCCAATGGAAGTTGATAATAATACAAGTTATTTCAGGTAGCGTCATAATATTCCAAACGTACCTAATCCACAGCACCAATATATTACAAATTCAGTTCAACCGCGTACCACACCTAATTACATCCCTAAACAGCATCATTTAAATCCGAATTTGGCAGTAACATTTAAACGGAATCGCGAACAGTTACATTCCGATCGTTCACCTTTTCAGAAACTACAAAGGGTAAATTATATGCCAGAAGAATTAGAAACTATTTCGAATGAGGAGGAAAACTTGAGTCGGAATATTGAATTTGAAAACGAATATAGTCATAATTACAATGATGACGTTGAGGTGGAATACGGTAACGAGGTTAATTATTTAAACTGAAATCGCTCCTTCCGTTTATTACGAAAAAGTGCAGAAACGGTCAGGAGCTTCGCCTTTTAATTGATACTGGGACGTCAAAAAATGACATAAAGAATTTTTCATTTCTACAAGGCATTAAGCCTTTAGAAAAACCTTTCAATTTGAACTCAATAAACGGGACAAATCTGATAAATAGAAAGTGCATTATTAATGTGTTAGACAATACCTCAACGTTTTTTCTGCTTTCCAACTTAAGCACGTTCGACGGTATTATAGGTTACGATTTTTTAAAACAAATTAATGCGAAAATTGACACTATTAGAGGGTATTTACTTTACCGAAATGGTAAAGAAAAATCAAGTAAATTTAATTACGATAGAAGAAGATACAGTCCCAGCCAAATTCCAAGTTCAGTTTCAACAGATTATAAGTAAGAATATCAACGCTTTTGCTGACCCAAACAGAGCTTTGGCATACAACACGGCCGTTAAAGGCAGAATTCGTACAAATACAAACGAACCCATTTATAAATAATGAAATAACTACGCTTCTTAAGGAAGGTATAATAAGGGAATCTTGTTCGCCTTATAATTCACCTGTTCATGTGGTGTCTAAGTAGGGTTTTGACGAAGACGGAAAGCCAAAATTGCGAATGGTAATCGATTTTCGGAAAATTAATGAAAAAACAATTCCGGATCGATATCCCATTCCGGATACATCTGTAATCTTGGCCAACTTAGGAAACTCAAAATTTTTCACAACATTAGACTTTAAGTCAGGATTTCATCAAATCATTACGTGTGAGCAGGATAGGCAGAAAACGACGTTTAGTATAAACAACGGGAAATACGAGTTCTGTAGATTACCTTTTAGGTTAAGGAATGCCCCCGGTATTTTTCAAAGGGCCATTGATGATGTTTTACGTGAAGCTATAGGAAAATATTGTCATGTTTATGTCGACGACATAATTATTTACTCTCCAGATGGAGAGTCGCACTTAAAACACATCGACCACATACTTCAAAAACTTGAGAATGCCGGAATGAGAGTATCGCCTGAAAAATCAGAATTTTTTAAAACCAAGGTAGAGTTCCTGGGATTTCTCGTCTCTCAAACAGGTATTAGAACTTGTCCGGATAAGGTTCATGATATTGTTAATTATGAGCTTCCGCAAACCCTTCGAGCGTTACGTTCATTCCTTGGCCTATCCGGCGTTTTATAAAAGATTACGCTGCTATCGTTAAACCTTTGACTGTGTATCTTCGCGGAGAAAACGGACAAGTGGGTAAACGCAACTCAAAAAATGTGAAAATCGATTTTAACCCTGAAGCGTTTCAAGCCTTTGAGCGAATAAAACAGATACTAGCTTCAGAGGATGTTTTACTTCAATACCCCGACTATAACCAATCTTTTGAGCTCACAACAGATGCCTCTTCTACAGCGTTAGGTGCGGTTTTATCGCAAAAAGGTCGTCCCATTAGAATGATTTCACGACCTAGTGAAAGTGAACAAAATTACGCTACTAACGAACGTGAGCTACTTGCAATTGCATGGGCATTGAGGAAACTTCGCCATTATTTGTACGGAATCAGAGATATCAAAATTTTCACTGACCACTAGCCACTGATATTTGCAGTATCAGAGAAAAATCCGAACGCCCAAATGAAAAGATGGCGAGCGTTCATAGAAGAGTTTGCGCCAACTTTTCATTTTAAACCTGGAAAAGATAATATAGTAGCAGATGCACTTTCTAGGCAGCTTTCCCACAATTTGAGTGAAGTTGCTTCTGACGAAACTGTACACAGCGAAGAATCTTTAAGTGAAGTAATTAAAACAGTTCATTGTCCAATTAACCAATTCAGAAACCAGTTAATGTTTTCCAAGTCAAATCATTTTAGCAAAAATACCAAAATTCTTTTTAAAAAACTGATTCGTCACACGATCAGCTTCGACACCCTAGATAGTCTTCTTCAATGCTTGAAAAGTATTATTAACCCTAACGTCACCAATGGAATATTCTGTGATCTCAAAACATTAGCACAAGTACAAAATGTAATAATATCGGCTTTTTCTGGCGTTAAATTTATTCACACTGAGATTCTCTTAATTGATTTAATCAATAAAGATGACCAAATGGAAGTGATAGCAACGAAACACATCGACGCTTACACGAAAACTTTCGTCAAATTACTCGCGAGTATTACTTTCCAGACATAAAAAAAATTACAGAAATCAATAATAACGAATTTTAAGATATGTTTGGAGAATAAGTACTAACGAAAACCCCCCGACCCAGGAATAGGTAAAACACCAATCCCACACCTTCCAGGAGAAATCCTCCATATGGATATTTTTATAACTGGCAAGCAATTATTTTTAACGTGTATAGATAAATTCTCTAAGTTTGCTATCGTGAAAAATATTATTTTAAGAGCTACAATTGATATCAAATACGCTATGTTAAAAGTTTTATTAGCATTCAGTAACACCAAAGTCATTGTTTCTGATAACGAAAAGGCCTTTCAATCAAATGCAATTAAAATTTTACTAAGAGATAGTTTTTCGGTAGACCAATTCTTCATACCCACTCTTCACAGCGAAAGCAATGGTCAGGTAGAAAGGTTCCACTCCACTTTGTTGGAAATTGCGCGCTGTATTAAAGAGCAGCAAAAGATAGATGATCCTATTAGTTTGGTTATTTTAGCAACGCACAAATACAATTGTAGCTATCATTCCGTCATCAATGCTAGACCAACCGATATATTTCACAATTGCGCGACAGAAAAGCTAGATTTTATAAGGAACAAGTTATCCGAAACTCAGGAAAAGACTCTACAAAGAAATTGTTTTGTTTATTTTATTTTTCCGTGCAATTTCTTTTTGTTTTTGTCACTTTTTGTCTCTTTTGTCTATCGTGAATCTTGATATGTATATTTACAACACAACACTGCACTGCTCTGCACTTTCGTTTTTCTCTATGGTTTATATTTAACTTTTATTCGCACTCCGTTTAGTTTTTGTTCTTTTATAAATTTTAGCTTAGTTAAAATCCGAAAGTGCCTGTCAGTAAGGCTCGAAGGACCATGTTGCTCAAAGGCGTTAAAAACCCAATCGCTACATAGCGAAAATCACAGTAGGGTACTATTACCCACAGCAGTTGTCTCCATCGAGCACCGAGGAGAACTGTTTAAACTCAGAGCCTTAATAGACCAAGGATCACAACGATCATTTATAGCGTCTAGGGCACAAAACAGGCTACAGTTACCAACAAAACTGGCCAACTTTGAAATCACGGGAATGGGCGGAAGAGTTGTTCAAAACTCAAATAAAATCTGCCCCATTACCCTCTTTTCCCCCAAAGCGGATACAAGCAGAAGCTATTGTCTTACCGCAATTAACCAACATGCTACCAAGCTATCACATAAATAGCAAGCATTGGCAAAAGGTTTCACACCTAAAGCTAGCAGACCCAAACTGCAACACCCCCGCTCAAATAGATCTACTATTAGGCAGCGATCTCATACCACAAATTATTCTCGAAGGTATTGAGAAAATTACCAAAACACTACTGGCGCAAAATACCATTTTCGGATGGGTCCTAAGCGGACTAGTTGCGGAACCAGTTACAACATTAACAACTCAAGTTGAGGAAGTCTCAAATGAGTACCTCAATTCACAATTGAGAAAATTTTGGAAACTAGAAGAACTCCCCCCCATATCAGTCACAACCCCTGAAGATCAGTATTGTGAGGATTTTTACAAAGCCACAACTACTAGATCAGAAAATGATCGGTACGTCGTACGACTACCACTTAAGCAACAATTTCCTAACACACTCGCCTTAGGTCACTCTCGCACCTCTGCAATACAGCAGTTTCTAAGTATGGAAAGAAACCTACTTAAAAAAGGCGAACTCAAATCTGAATATGATGGTGTGTTAGAAGAATACCTCCATTTAGATCATATGGAGGAAGTAAACCCAGGGGAGAAAATCGTCAACGGCAAATACTACTCCTTTTACTTGCCACATCATGCAGTAGTAAAGCCAGATAAAAAAAAGAACTAAAGTAAGAGTTGTTTTCAACGCCTCAAGATCCACTAGCTCGGGGAATTCCCTAAACGATATCCTGTTTACGGGACCCACTCTCCAACCTGATTTAATGCTGCTTATTCTAAACTGGCGTATATACAAATACGTATTCAATGGGGACGTTGAAAAAATGTATCGGCAGATAGTCGTACGTAAAGACGACCAAGATTTTCAACGTATTATGTTCCGAAGATCCCCCACAAGTCCTTTGCGCGACTTTAAAAAAAGATTACGGCGAATCACCCAAGTATATTAAAAAATATACCAAAAGAAAATTTGTTGGACACTAATTTCCTTATTTTCGAAAAGGAAAGTACAACAAAAACATTAGGCATTCAATGGAATGCGATATCGGACCAGTTCTCATACACGACAGAGTCTATATCCGCATTATCAGCCATAACAAAAAGACAGATTTTATCCTCGGTGGCAAAACTTTTCGACCCCGCAGGATGGCTTTCGCCAATTATGATCCAAGCGAAAATCTTAATACAAGAATTATGGCTAGATGGAACCGACTGGGACGAACAAGTGAAACCTCTTCGCTTAGAAAAATGGTCCCAGTTCGCAAAAAATCTGAATGACATTTCTCAGATACAAATTCCGCGATGGGTAAACTACTCCCCCGAACACAAAGTCGAATTACATGGCTTTTGTGACGCCTCAGAAAAGGCATACTGCGCTACTATCTATGTGCGCACGCAAAGTGATACCACGACCACAAGCCACTTATTAGTAGCAAAAGCAAAGGTGGCACCTTTAAAAACTATAAGTCTCCCACGACTTGAGTTATGTGGCGGACTACTACTTTCAAAATTAGTAGCCATGGTGCAAATGCATTTAAATATGACAAAATGCAAACTATATATGTGGTCCGATTCAGAAATTGTACTAGCCTGGTTGGAAAAACCACCACATTCATGGAAGACGTATATTTCTAACCGAACGTCTCAAATATTTGACCTAGTGGGATCAGCCATTTGGCGTCACGTAGCCAGTGTTGACAATCCTGCCGATCTAGGTACAAGAGGGTGTAAGCCACTGCACCTTGCCACTACCACCCTCTGGTGGAATGGCCCCCGATGGTTGATAGAATCTCCTGATTCTTGGCCACAATCCCCAATGCGCAACATTATTGCACCGGAAGGTCGAAAAATCGCCACCTTTCACACATTATTGGATGATGCCGACATCCTTGAACGTTTTTCCTCGTTTCCAAAAGCGCTCAGAGTAGTCGCTTATATGTTCAAATTCATAGAACAACTCAAAAGCAAAGTTAAGGGATCACATAATTTCCCATGCAACACAGTGACGCACCTAGAGTTACAAAAGGCAAAGGTCGCACTAACAACATATACACAAGCGCGCTATTTCAGCCGCGATATATCACTACTAAGAGAATCGAAGCCGATTGATAAAAAGAGCTCACTCTTAGTCCTCAACCCATTTCTGGACACGAAAGGTTTGCTTCGTACCAATGGTCGGCTTGACGAAGGGAAAGCAGTTAAAACTAATAGCGTTGGAGATAAAGATTTTATTAGACGAAATAAAAGACTTGGAAACAAATTTGATAAGGTGTTTGTTGAGAAGAGATTTGAAAAGACCTCGGCACGACAGTTTCGATTGATGGCAGAAAGGTACATAAAAGCAATCTTCGTTAAAGATAAAACCATTCAAATCTATATTTTCCTCTAAGCAAAAACACATAAAAAAAAACAAAACATCATAAGCAAAGGGCAACAGCATTAAAATAACATAAAATATATATTTAAATAAACCACTTGCTAATTTTTCGAATTATCACGATAATCTTAAGAAATTTCGCAAATTGAATTATAATTAATTTTGTATGACATTGTTCAATATAGTTTGTATAATTCAACATTCATAGTAATTCTGTTCTTTATTGTAGTCAGTAGTAAGTAAGCCAAATCCTTTGTAAAACTTAAGCCAAACCACCACGCAAATATGTTTCCACTGTCAGTAAACTCTGAGAATTCAAGCATTATACATATGTTCATCAAATGAAAAAAGGTGTGGATCGAAGTATCTGATCAAACCGAGGACGCTTTGAACTTGAGAAGGAGGATAGTTAACGTAACGTGTAGCAGCGTGCTATAGAAGGTGCTGTTCCTCTTGTGTGGTGCGTTGGGTTAAACCACCGACGCAATCGGTGCATCCATACCTGCATACATACATACATACCATATGGTACATACATTAGAAGATGAGCGCAAGCAAGAAAACGCATCTGGGTTTTTCCAAAACAGTGGAATGCTCTCCAACAACAATCGATGCACCTAATTCATTTTACGGCAGCTTGAGATCAGAGTGAAGTGGCAGTAAGAATCAATAAAAAGGCGGACGTGGAACAGGCGAGTTGTATCGCCGTATCGATTAATCATAAATAAAAAATACTTAAACTAAAAAAGACTAAAACACTTAATTTATAGTAGTCCAAAAATATGAATTCTTATTTTTCCCAGAAATACATTTGTAAAAAAAAGGATCTTTCTACTTTTCGTATTATCTTATTTTTTCCAGAAATACATTTGTAAAAAAGGATCTTTCTCCTTTTCTTATTATCTTATTTTTCCAGAAATACATTTGTAAAAAAAGGATCTTTTTAAAAAGGATCTTTATCCTTTTTCCCTAAAAATACATTTGTAAGAAAGGATAAAGATCCTTTTTTTATTTTCCACATAAAAGATTTAAGAAGTTCAAAAGCTCAAAACGTGCGCTACATCAGCTACGGCATTTCGCAAATGATAAAATAAATGTTTCAAGAGCTCAAAGCATGCGCTACATCAGCTCGAACCTGCCTACCCTACACCTTTGCGCAAATGATTATATTATTATAGCAAATGCCCACATATAGATTTGGCAATGGCAATAGCAATACGTTTGACAGTTAGTATTCTTTAAATTCTATCCTGTCGAGATGCCCCGTTATGAAACGGAGCGACCGATTGACATGATTTTCATTTTTTCTATATTCAATTAAATAGGGCAGATATATGAACCACGCGGAGAGAAATATAGAACCGAGTTTGAGCAATCTTTTAATTCATATTAGTTGATGTTCACAAGTTGTTGTTGAGAGTCGAGAGCTCATGTAGTCGTTGTCTAAGAGGCCTCCTAGCTAAATAAAATTACAAATAACCCCCCAGGCCTCTACACAACGCCCCCATTTTCCTTCTGGGTCTCTTACCGCCCCCCTTGACACCTGCAGCGCCTACAAGGGGGCGTTATCGCCCACTGCTGTTGTTGTTGTTGTTGTAGCGGCAGAATTCTGCCGAGTTGACAGTCCTTGGCCGGATAAAAATCCGGGTCCGTTCCGGTTACGTAGACCCGACTGTCGTAGGAACGAACCCGAACGGGAAACACTGCTCAAGGAGGAGGGTACTGCGGCAACACCATAAATAATAATTAGTTTTTAATTATCAATGCAACCATGCGTTTTGACATGTTGTCTATACTTTATTCTATTCTAAATATTTAAATATGTCAATCAACTATGGCAACCCTGTAAATATTTTGATATGTCATTAAATCTTTTTTTTTTTAATAAAACTGTCAAAAAGATAGCACGTGTCTACATATATATACAGTTGCGATTAAATTCTTAGTAGTGCTAGGCATGCATTTAATATACATATAGTATGTGATCATACTATGTTATTACAACTTTTTTGTTGGGATGTATTTCAAAATACGTTAGCTTCAGATGTTGACATGAAAACATGAAAAATTTAAATTATCTGTAATTTCCTGTCTTCGACAAAATGGCGGAACATTTTATGGTCGGACGAATAGAAGATTGTTATGTATGGCGGAAAAGGATTGCGCCAATATGTGAGACGTCCGCCCAATACCGAATACCAGTCGAAATATACAACAAAAACGGTAAAAAATAGAGGTGCGAGTATCATGGTTTGGGCATGCTTTTCTTGGCAAGGTGTAAGACCCATTTCTTAGATCAAGAAAAACATGACTGATGATCCGTATGTCGAAATATTCCAGAAAACCATGCTGCCATATGTCAGTGATGAGATTCCGCTAGTTTGGACGTTCCAGCAGGACAACGATCTTAAGCACAAATGTAAAGTTACTAAAAGATGGTCTGAAGAAACGACAAAATGGCGGAACAATAGTTCAAAAAAAAGTAAAAACAAATTGAATACGTTTTTGTCGAAACTTCGGGTTTAATTTGCTGCACTACTAAGTTTTTAACCGCCGAAATTCCTCATATTTTTTTTTATTGAAATTAGTTAAACAATAAATTTTTTGTTTTGTGATTTGTTTTACTTATTGTTAGGGCTTTTATGGTAAACAAATATTTTTTTAAAACGATGTCTTATATGCAAATAACGCCCCCACGTATGTACAAAGGATATTGACCTCGTTTCAGTGTGCGCTTATAGAAGGGCATACGAGTAATTGCGTTAACATTTTTTTTTCAAAAAACAACGCAAGTAAATACAAACGAGATTAATAAAAACGATAATCGCGTTTTTCAATTATTTTTTTGGAAAATAATAACTCTTATTTACTTAAAAGAGTCCTCTACCGCATTTCTCAATTAGTAATATATATTATATATTATCAATTTAAATTTTCTGAACGAACACAGATTCAAAGGAATATAAAGCAGAATTCTTAAGAGTTTCGAAAATGATTACTGACGACAAAAGTCCATGTACTACTGTACTGTACTCGATTTGCATTTTCACCGATTCAAGACAACTCTGAATCGGTACCACAAATTGTCAATAGATTTGACAATTTTTGGAAAAGTTTTCAAGCTGCATACGACGCAAAAACTAGTAGAAACTGATGACTCAGATCTACCTGAAAATTTCAAACCCTCGGCTTACGTCAAATACGAAAACTGCGTACACCAGTATGAAGACACAAAACCAATGATATCAGATCAATTAAAACTAATATTTCATGGAGGTTATGAACAATAGCCGTTCTTCCGGGACATGTTTAATGCCATCTAAAATTATCACAAGCTCAAATATTTTATAACTTCCAATACAAAACTAAAGGTCAAGTAGGCGTAATAGTCAAGCAGTTCGCATTAAATGACGATAATTTCAATTTAGCTTGGGAAGCTCTAAGATCAAGATATAAAAACGAGAGAATATTGGTAAAGAATTCATCGAACTAGAATCCACTGTTTCAAATTGTTTGTCGGTTCTATCGACACAAAATATTAGTTTGTCAAAAAAATCTTGCGGTATTTTTATTGAATCAATTCGTGTGGCACCCATACGTCGAGCTTCTTAGTGACTCCAAGCTTTTTCAAATGGTTTATAATGGTTTGATGACTACTATGCCGGTCTCTTTCGACCAATTCAGCGATTTTATCGCAATTTTCAACGACAGGGCTTCCTGAGCGTGGCGCATCTTCGACAACCTCTACACCAGAACGAAAACGTTAAAACAATCGTTGTGCGGTGGAAATGGAAACTGTATCGGGTCCATAAATTACACAAATTTTATTGGCGGCTTGAGATGCATTTTTGCCTTTATCGTAGTAGTACTGTAAAATATGCCGTATTTTCTCTTTATTTTGCTCCATGTTTGCGACGCTATAACTCACGAACGACTTAAAAGAAACGACAATCAATCAAACGTTGTTAGCGCGTGAAATGAGCTTTCCAAAAAGGTATAGCATGACTCGATGCGACGAATAAAACTACAACGTGACATTTACTACAGTAGCCATATAAAGGAGCGCAAGTTTGGTGTTGGATTCGTGGTGGGAGAGAGACTCCGTCGCCGAGTACTATCATTCACACCGGAGAATGAACGTCTAGCCACAATCCGCATCAAAGCGAGGTTCTTCAACATATCGCTGATTTGCGCCCACGCCCCGACGGAAGAGAAGGACGATGTGAGTGCTTGGAGCGCACTTATGAGAGATGCCCCGCCACGATGTCAAAATCGTGCTTGGGGACTTCAACGCTAGGGTGGGCAAAGAAGGTATCTTTGGCACTACGGACGGAAAATTCAGCCTCCACGAGGAAACATCCCCAAATGGGTTGAGGCTGATCGACTTCGCCGGGGCCCGAAATATGGTTATCTGTAGTACTAGATTCCAGCATAGGATTCATCAGCTACCTGGCAGTCTCTGGATCGAAAAACCACCAACCAGATCGATCATGTTGTGATAGACGGAAGACACGTCTCCAGTGTTTTAGATGTGCGTGCGTTCCGAGGTCCTAACATCGACTCGGACCACTATATTGTTGCAGCCAAGATTCGCACTCGCCTCTGTGCAGCAAAAACCGCACGTCAACAAACACAAAGAAGGTTCGACGTCGAGAAGCTGCAATCACAACATACAGCCGAACGATTTTCTACACGGCTTGCACTCCTGCTCTCTGAGAGCACTCGTCAACAACTCGGTATAAGGGAAATGTGGGAGGGTATTTCAAACTCCTTACGTACAGCTGCAACCATCGCAGCAGAGAGAAAACAGGTTGCCTACCTCGCAACGTTACGATCGATCACAACACGTGCGGGATGGGATAGATACCGAGAGTTGAAGAGGGAAGCGAGACGCATTTGTAGATAGAAAAAGAAAGAGGCCGAAATGCGTGAGTACGAAGAACTTGATAAGCTGACCGACAGGGGTAATGCTCGAAAATTCTACGAAAAGATGCGGCGACTTACAGAAGGTTTCAAGACCGGAGCATTCTCTTGTAGAACCCCCAAAGGTGATCTAGTAACCAATGCCCAGAGCATACTGAAATTATGGAGGGAACACTTCTCCAGCCTGCTGAATGGCAGTGAACGTACAACGCCAGGAGAGGGACCACCCGATTCCCCAATCGATGACGATGGAGCAGATGTTCCATTGCCCGAACATGAAGAAGTTTAAATAGCAATTACCCGCCTGAAGAACAACAAAGCAGTAGGGGCCGATGGATTGCCGGCCGAGCTATTCAAACACGGCGGCGAAGAAATGATAAGGAGCATGCATCAGCTTCTTTGTAAAGTATGGTCGGAAGAAAGCATGCCCAACGATTGGAATTTAAGTGTGCTATGCCCAATCCATAAAAAAGGAGACCCCACAATCTGCGCCAACCACCGTGGGATAAGCCTCCTCAACATCGCGTACAAGGTTCTATCGAGCGTATTGTGTGAAAGATTAAAGCCCAATGTCAACAAACTGATTGGACCTTATCAGTGTGGCTTTACACCTGGCACATCAACAGCCGACCAGATATTCACCATGCGCCAAATCTTGGAAAAGACCCGTGAATGGAGAATCGACACACACCACCTCTTCGTCGATTTCAAAGCTGCTTTCGACAGCACGAAAAGGAGCTGCCTTTATACCGCGATGTCTGAATTTGGTATCCCCGCAAAACTAATACGACTGTGTAAACTGACGTTGATCAGCACCAAAAGCTCTGTCAGGATCGGGAAGGACCTCTCCGAGCCGTTCGATACCAAACGAGGTTTCAGACAAGGCGACTCCCTATCGTGCGACTTCTTCAATCTGCTGCTGGAGAAAATTATTCGAGCTGCAGAACTTAATCGAGCAGGTACAATCTTTCATAAGAGTGTACAGCTGCTGGCGTATGCTGATATTGATATCGTCGACCTCAACACCCGCGCCGTTAGTTCTGCTTTCTCCAGACTGAACAAGGAAGCAACGCAAATGGGTCTGGCAGTGAACGAGGGCAAGACGAAATATCTCCTGTCATCAAACAAACAGTCGTAGCACTCGCGACTTGGCTCTCACGTCACTCTTGACAGTCATAACTTTGAAGTTGTATATAATTTCGTCTATTTAGGAACCAGCATTAACACCACCAACAATGTCAGCCTGGAAATCCAACGCAGGATTACTCTTACCAACAGGTGCTACTTCGGACTGAGTAGGCAATTGAAAAGTAAAGTCCTCTCTCGACGAACAAAAGACAAACTCTATAAGTCGCTCATACTTCCCGTCCTGCTATATGGTGCAGAGGCTTGGACGATGACAACAACCGATGAGTAGACGTTACGAGGTTTCGAGGGAAAGGTTCTGCGAAAGATTTATGGTCCTTTGCGCGTTGGCCACGGCGAATATCGCATTCGATGGAACGATGAGCTGTACGAGATATACGACGACATTGACATAGTTCAGCGAATTAAAAGACAGCGGCTACGCTGGCTAGGTCATGTTGTCCGGATGGACGACAACACTCCAGCTCTGAAAGTATTCGACGCAGTACCCGCCGGGGGAAGCAGAGGAAGAGGAAGACCTCCACTCTGTTGGAAAGACCAAGTGGAGAAGGACCTGGCTTCGCTTGGAATATCCAATTGGCGCCACGTAGTGAAGAGAAGAAACGACTGGCGCGCTGTTTTGACTCGGCTATAATCGCGTAAGCGGTGTCCACGCCAGTAAAGAAGAAGACGAATATTACCACGCACAATTGGGATCTTATTATGACATGTGTACCGCCGCATTACCAGAAAAATCGTTACTTTTGTGGGAGCAATCGCTCTCATCAAGAAGAAAATGCCCATTGTGGCAGCAAATGAAAGATTTCTTAACTACTCAATATGAAATTGCGGAAAGGGTAGACAACAAAATAGTCAGTACTAAAAACGTTCAACACGACCTAAAACGAAGCTTCATTAGACTCCAAGCCGGAAGCAACAATTAATTAAACTCCTGAAACACAAAATCCCAAAATTTAATTTATTAAAAATCCAAACGCTATACAGCGAGATCAAAGTAGAGTATTACTAATCACAGCAGTCGAGTCCATCGAACATCGAGGAGAACTGTTCAAACGTAGAGCCATAATAAACCAAGTATCAAAGATCATTCATAGCGTCTAGGGTACAAAATAGGAAAAACTGCCAACAAAATAAGCCACAGAAGGTACCGATAGAAAACACTAAAAAATCCGGCTATGCATGGAGATTGTGTCTTAATAAATAACGATTGTCTTCCCCCTACCGAATTACGTCTCGGTAAAAACATAAAAAATAAATAATAATAGAAGAACCTCTAGCAATAAATACTTGTGCCACATTAGCCTGAACCCACAGCGGGTTAATCAAAACAGTTTTTCTTGTCTCATACGACAACTGCCCATAGCTCCATACAAGTATGTGACAACCCACACCGAATAAGACGAAACGAAAGCACATGTTCGAGCTTTGACTTGTTTGAAGAGCTGTTGTGAACTTCCCATGAATCTCCATACAGCCAACGCACACCAAATGCGACAAAACCGTCTTTGTTGCCGATCAATATATGCTGAGCTACGGCGAAACCCACACCGAATGAAACAGATAAAAAATTGCTTATAGCTGCACCGTTGTTTTTCATTGGCAAAATATTATCACTAATACTTTGGCAGGAGTAGTTGTAGTAGTTTGTATTATATTTATACTTAAAAATTAAATGTTTTATTAAATACAGCGAATATTTGAATGTTGACACTTGCATCCTTGTGAAAATTCGAAATTTTCTCGGATGCATTCTCAGTTCAAAAATCAAAGGTGTAATAATATTTTGTGAATCGCGCTTCTGGTTTTACGGATGCACACACCATTTTCTTTTCTTTCTTTCATTTCGTTCACAAGACTCAATTATTCAAAATATTCGTTTACTTCTTTTTTTCGTTTTATTTCATGCACACAAAGCGGGACAAAATGACAAAATGACAAAATGTCGCAATGTGCTTCGCTTGGTGTGGGTTATAGAGGCCATACACGGGCACACATGTGCGTTCGATCGGTATGTATAAACATGCGGTTTACTCGTGTATGGGCTTGTTCGCGTACCGATCCATGTTGCCGAAAATGTTTGATTTTTTACGATCGGTGCGCGTTATGGCGTTGTGAGCGCACAAAATCTCATTTCTCTCGTGTCGCCGAGCAGTGAAGATCGCGGACGAACAATGGCAAGTGTAAATAAAGATTTTCTATCAGAGTTTATTGATCTTTTAAAAAATGAAGTGGCAATTTGGCAAACGAAAAGTGATAAATATAAAAATAAATGTGAAAAAAATAGAAGTTGGAATAACTTATTAACAAAATATAAAGAAATCGATATAAGTGCTACATTAGAAACCGTCAAAAAAAATGTGGCACTTATGTATATCGATTTCTTTATATTTTGTTAATAAGTTATTCCAACTTCTATTTTTTCACTTTTATTTTTATATTTATCACTTTTCGTACTTTGAAAGCTTGAATTTTCTTATGGACCAAGAAATTCGGCACAATTCCGATTTCTTTGGCGCCGCGATTTGAAGGTACCGTTGGAAAGAGGAAGTCCTCCTGATTAAAAAACATATAGGGTTATAGGGTCCGCATACGCCGAGTTTAGGAGATATTCGGCCTTAAAGTTCAAAAATTCACAAAATTGGACCATTTCAAGGAGCTATTTCACCACATTAAACACACTTTTTTCACATTTTTCACTTCAAATTAATTAAATTGCACCATAATTTTTTAAATAAATCAACATTTTACTCTTTTAGCAGGTTTTTTACCTAAAAAATCTTTATTTTAAAAATTACATTTTACACTTGTTTCAACCTCATTTGTTTACTAAAAATTACGACGAAATGGAGCGCTGCCATCTGATGATAAGGCAATTCGCTGAAATTCCTCTTTTTCGCAAAAATTCCTCTATTCATGCATATGGATATTTTCCTTTTTAAATTTATTAAGCAAATAAGTAATATTATATACATGTATTAGTAATATTATATAATAATATTATATATACATATGTATAAGTAATATTATATAATAATATTACGTAATAAAGTGTACAGTACATGAGTACAGTACGAAAACTCAAATTTTGTTTCAATATAAGTGCATGATAACCGAAAAATATAACCACTTCATACCCAAAACTCATATTTTAAATATAATAATATATATATTGTCACCTAAAATACAAACCAATGTATCTTCAAAAATAAATGGAAATCACTGACAGATATAATAACCAAAATTTATCCATTTTATAACGAAAACTTAAATTTTATTTCAATATTGGATATAAAGTGGTTATATTTTTTGGTTATTATGCAGTCATATTGAAACAAAATTTGAGTTTTGGATATAAAGTAGTTATATTTTGTGCTTATTATGCACTCAAACTCATATTTTAAACATAATAATATATATATTGTCACCTAAAATACAAACCAATGTATCATCAAAAATAAATGGAAATCGCTGACAGATATAATAACAAAAATTTACCATTTTATAACGAAAACTTAAATTCTGAGTGCATGATAACCATAAATTATAACCACTTTATACCAAAAAGTCAATATATTTTTTTATTTTCAACGCAGAAAGGAGTACTATGCGAAAGTACTTCAGTCACCCCGGGTATTCGCTCGGCCAGGGTTATTTTTTTAAAGCGCGGCCGAAGGCCGCCAACGCAGAAAGGAGTACTATGCGAAAGTACTTCAGTCATCCCGGGTATTATGTATATAAAAATGTTATATTATAATCATAAACATATACATATGTATATTATAATGTTATCACACGATTTTACTTATCTATGTTTATTAAATATAAATCACATATTCATATATTCATATATGCATGTATATGGAAAAGTGTTCACATATTCAATTTTAGCTTGAAAAATCTTCTTTATAGTTTTTTTTATAGTTAATAAAGAAAAAAGAATCACTCGAAAGTAGAAACAAAGAAAACGCTGTGAAACGCTGAAAAATCCTTCACTTTTGGTTTTTAAGGTGTGGCAATGCTGGTTTTCCTTGTAAATATAAGCACTCTAAACTTTTCAGCCATAAATTTGACAAGTGATTTTTAAATTACTAAATTTAGTTGAAAAATTGCAAAATAATTGTGAAATGTAAGCTTATTTCAAAGCTTAGAGTGTATATTTAAACATACAGTGTAAAGAACGTGAAAAAATTTAGTGAAACATAGAGAAATAACATGTTTTCTTAGTGCAAATTTTTGAATTTTTAAACGTGAATATTTCAAAAAATATTAGTTATTTTTATGTTATTTTTGGATATTCCTCCTCTGGAGAAGCTCCCCTATCCGTACATACCCCATTTATACGGAAATTCGGTTTTTTTACCCCTCCGCCAAAGTAATCGGAATCGTGTCAGAAATTCAAATGGAGGGTATTTCGTCGTTTGAGGATTGCGACGATGAAGAAAGAGTAAGTAAAAAGACAATATATTGTACATTATAAAGTTTTATTTGGGCATTTTATAGAAATTTATTTTGCCACTCAACGGCTCCAACTGTATTAAAATAGTTACAAAATTTGTTACGTATACATATTTGCAGAATTTTGTATTATATTTCCATAGTTCGTCGGCTGCATGTCTACCAGGTGGACACAATCATTGTTTACATCATTTCTTAACTAAACATATGAGTTTGTTTTTCTTAAGAAATTATGCAAATAGCAACATGCAAGTGTTATTTTAGCACTTTTTTCGGGGTTCAAAATCATAGTTGTATGTAAAATTCTGAAACGATTTGCTGAAATTCCAAATGAGTTTTCAACAACACGGCGTGCTCTGGATAATCGGTAATTAAATATTTGCTCCTCTACATTTAAATTGCGACGACTATATGGTTTCATTAAATTTTGTAAAAGAGGAAATGTATCATCTCGAACAAGCACATAAGGTGGAAATCCTCAGAAAGTGGCAATTTTTCTGGTTGTGGAAGGTTCAGGAGTCCTTCATCATATTTATATTTAAATTTTGATTGCCCAAATATACCAGAATCTGAAGCTCTTCCATTCATGCACCCCTACTGCTAAAAACTCATAATTTGCGCTGACTATCGCCATCAGCACTATGCTAAATTGTTTTTTATAATTATAATAATAAGATCCGGATTTAGCTGGTTTTATTATATTGACGTGATTTCCATCAATAGAACCTATGCAGTGGTTGTAATTCCATTTACTTTCAAATTCGGCTGCAATTATTTTCCATTCCTCGGCATTATTTGGCATCTGAAATTATAAAAATAATTTTGTATTTCTTTTTTCTTTCTGAGGAAAGCAGTAAACTTTTTGAATAAATCTGAAAGCAATCCAAAAAAGGATGAAGCGAGCATTTATGGAGAAGCATGGGCTGTAACATATCGGAAGTTAAATAAGGAGCAGCAATTGTTTGCTAAAAAATTGATTGACGAAACTTTGTTACATGGCCAATTGGGAAACCTAAACATAACATCATTTATAAACATTGAAAATCCGCGGCCACATTTTTCGCATCATAACTATCAGCTTTACAACCGTTCATCGTCTACTTCGCAATATTCATCACATCCAGCTGTACCAATACAAATAATTTTGAATGAAGTTATTTCTCCTTCATCAAGTCAGTCATTCCAACATCTATTCGATAGCCCAGAATTCCAAAATTTTATTCGCTACGTTTACAACTATAGTATTGAATACAGAACATTGTAAAACAAGGTTTCTGTAAATGCAAATGTGTACCTGAACTAACACCACATTTTGATCTCAGTATTGAATTTCTGTTTGTTTTTTTAATATTAATGTATTTTATCTTTTATGTTATGTTATATTTTTTACAAAGTGTCCTTAGAGAATTGACTACTAGTTTATGTATGTATGTATTTATTACTTACTTGAATAAATGGCTTTAATTGATCAACTTCAGCTTCACAGGTCTCTAAAATAATTTATCCAAGGCATTGGGCTGAAATATTTGTTAAGAATTTTAAATCTTCGTAGGTTTGTCCAGAAGCAAGAAACCTTAATGTTGCAGATAACCTCTCATTTGGCGTAATTGCATCGCGCATTACAGTGTTTTTCTTCTGTATTGCAGGAGTTATTCTGATCAGAAGTATTCCATAAGTAGTTGCATCCATTCGCAAAAAGTTTGTCAAATCTTTGGCTCTGATAATTTCCATATCTTTTAACAAATGTACATGAGAGCGATTATTCCTTTTACTCAACCAATCCGCTACCCAAATCTTTTTGAAGTAAAACTTCTTTAGGCGCGCTTGGCTTGGGGAGTAAACTGACGAACGTGTAACGAAAAGTGTGATCAGGCGAGGCGAACGGTAGTTGGCTTGGGGAGTAAGCTGACGAACGCGCAACGAAAAGTGTGATCAAGCGAGGCGAACGCAGAGAACGTATAATATAGAGAAGGCTCACCGCGTTGCCAAATTTACGACATTTCATTTAACATATGTACATATTAAAAGACCAAGCGGTCGCGCGTATTCACGTACATACATATGTAATTATGTGTGCATGTAAACAAATTTGCAAGAACCAGAGAACTTAAAAGTATAGACAGAGAACATAAAATTTGTTAACATTGTATGTAAGGTCGGAATTCGCCTCGCAATTTTCACATTGTTTACAATTCTCTCACATATTCTAACCGAGAATATGAAGAGACAGAAATATATGTATTTACGGCATATGATGACAAGGCATATATGCCGAAGAAGAGAATATGAAGAGACTCCCAACGAAGAATTTCGTTTTGCTAGCTTATATTTTGTTTCATTTTGACACCGAAAATGTGTACAAAATACATTATGTTCTCTGTCTCACATTATGTTCTCTGTCTCACTCTTATGCAAGTTCATACATATGAATACATATTTACGCACGTTGGACGGCGAAGCTGTTACAGCGGCGAGGGAAGCGGTAACAATCGGCGATCGTTTGTTAGTTTCTTTCGCGTCTCGTCGTGTCAATGCTTCGACAGATTGATGTGCTGAACACATAGAATGCGACAGACTGCAAGCGCCATCTGAATCTGATATTGAAATACACACATTCTTAAGGACACAGTTATTTAGACAGCTGCACAACTACATCACTGTGTCCATAAGAACGTGTGTATTTTAATATTTGACAGATGTCGCTTGCAGCCTGCCCCGCGCTATGTGTTCCGGGCGTGACTCTTTGAGTTTCGGCCATTGATTGTCCGTGACAACGGAGATGCGAAAGATGCGTGCGACACTTGTTATTATGAATGTGTGTATGTACATATGTATGTGGCTGGCATTTGTTTTCGTAACATACAGACAAATGTGCCAAAGAAATAATATACATACATATGTACATATATGCACATATATGCATATATACAGTGCACATATGCAGTGGCAATTTATCAGAAATCGAATGATACCTCGAATATAGTAACTTCGAACATGGACATTCTATTACGACATATTCGTGAAGTTGATATTGGTCAGTCATCAATTGGTGATATATGTGCTGCTCACTGTTTTTTGGACGATGGAACAAACATCATAATGGTAAATGTTTACATTTCGCCCAATAACACAGTTAATAATATCATAAAGTTTAAGAAGACTTATGATTTATGGTCGAGTAGGTTCTGAAGAACTAGGAGAAAACTATCATACGTTGCCACTTATCTTAGCAGGAGATTTCAATATCAATTTCGCATCCGAAAATGAACAACTCTTGATAAACTTTCTACGAGATAAATTAGAATAACAAATGAATAATGACCGTAATGAGCCCACTACAAGACATGGAACAACAATCGATGCAGTTTTTTCTAGATTTCTGTCTAATTTTAATTCTAAAATATATGTATCGTATTTCTCGTATCATAAGCCTATTGTCTCGGTTTTACAATCAACCACAGTAATTACTGATGTACCCAATAATGAAAATAACGAATAAAACAATGCAAAAAAATAAAAGATCTATGCAAAAATATTTATTTACTAATGAAAACATAAAATAAATTTAAATATTTGTAGGAAATAAATATATGTATATGTGCATACATGTATATATTGCACACACACATTCATATATATACATATAGATAGAGAGAAAGAAGTTTTACTTCAGTCGTGCGGTCATAAGCACACTCTCTTTTTTTTTGTATTTTTCGTTTGTTTATTTTTTTTATGCACATATAAATTTCAAGAAGTGCAACAAAATTTCCCGCTTGCCCGTCGCTCATTTTACGCAACCAATCCTTTCCGCTACCCAAATCCTTTTTCTCGTATTTTTCTTTTGTTCATTTATTTCATATACATATAAATTCCAAGAAATTTTCCGCTTGCCTGTCGCAGATGTTAACTGTGTGAAGAACGAACGCAAAATGGATTTGTGTGTCGTATATGGGCAAACGAATTCACACAGATCGAACGCACATGTGTGCCGGTGTATGGCCTCTATTATACCTGAGACAGACATGTAGAAACAATACCGTATGTGGTGCAAATACCATATGTGTGTCACCAAATACTAGCATATTACCATATGAGCAATGCAGTATTTTGCTGGTATAATACTATGATGTTTCATTATGGTATTTGTATAAACACAGCTAAAAAAAGGTAACAAACTTTGCTAAAAGCTTTTACACAAAAGCTCTTCGAAATATCCCGTCAAAATTACTTCAAAAATAATAATAATGAAAAACAAAAAAATGGAAAATTATACAAAAAAAACGCGCATTTATTTAGGGACTTCTGAGACGAAGTCTCATGTGCGCACAACTGAAAAACGAGCACAAGATTTGTTTGAATGCAGTAGAGATGCATACGCGGTTAACTAATTTAATTAAAAGATATAGGTATGTAAGAACCAGTCCATTTACGGCAATATTCTTATTTAATTCTTCTAAATCTTAAATTTTTTAGGAAAGAAAAACGTAAAATTGGTCCTAGTGGTGGATCACCGTCAAAGTGGGAGTTGTACAACGACGTGCATAAGGTGTTGGGCAGTTTCAAATCAAATAATTTACTTGAAGTAATGGGCGAAAGTTTAATTTACGGTGCGTAATATATTATTTAAAAATACATATTTATTATTATCATTTGTTTTTTAGAACCGAATTGTGAAGAATCTTTAATTAATTGTGAATTTGATGCAATGGAGGTACCGTTGAATGAACAATCCATTAAGAAAACAATTGATAAAAGATGAACAACAAATGATGCAGAAATATTTAGAAAAATCATTAGAAAATGAAGAAAAAGTTCTAAAATTATTAGAAGAAAACAACGCATTGTTTTCTGCGTTAATAAATAAATAAACATATTTATTTTAAACATATTTTTTTTAATTTAGTACATTTGCATGGTAATTGAAAACAATTATACTAACTGGTAATAAAATTAGTCATTAATGCGTTTCTTACAGCAATTCTACTGTTGTTTCTATCACTTACGGAAATTCTTCTTTGGGGCTTCTGCCTTGTACTTTGGATGTCTGACTGCTGAATCCAACATTGACTGATGTTATCGTTTCTGTTGTTGCAAATATTATACATAATACAGCAAGCTTTTATAATTGTGTTCACATTTTTTATGTTAACTTCCAAACCTTTCCCAATTTTTCGAAATCGCGCTTTCAGATGACCAAATGCGTTTTCAACAAGACGGCGGCAAGAAGATAATTTTTTGTTGAATATTTTTTCACCTTCGGTTTGGTCAACTGAAAACGGAAACGGTTTCATTACGTATAGCGAAAGTTTGAACGCTGAATCCGCAATAAGTAAAATCGGTACCTTTACACTTTCAATGAATTTGAAATTTGTTTCAAATAGCTCATTATTCATGTGATAGGCCTTTAAAGCCGAGCATTCAAAAATGGAAGAATCGTTACATCTCCTATGTTTATATAGGTGAACCTATAACGATAGTCTACAGCAGAAAAGAGAATTGTTGAATACCATCCTTTAAAATTGAAATAATCTGAAGTTTCACATTTTGGAGGCTTCACTTCAATGTGACATCCATCAATCGCTCCATAGCATTGAGGGAACCCCAATAATTCAAAACCATTAACAATTTCTTCGATTTTAGCTTGTGTTGGTGGATACGCGTCCAACATTGTTTCTTGGAATACGGTACAAATTTCCCTACACATCTCAACAATTATTTCTCCTACTGTTGTTCTACCAATTTCAAATACGCTTGCCACCGTTCTATACTCTGCTGATGGAGCTAATGAATAAAGCCCGATACCAATTCGTTTTTCCAACGAAATAGCCAGAGTTCGCAAATACTCATCACTGAGGAGTAAAATTTCTATCTTCCTCCTCAGTACAACACAATTGAGGAGCAATAAATTTTGATTTCCTCAGTTGTGAGTTCAAAGGAAAGAGTGCTCTTCTAGAATATTTCTCTTTAATACTTATCTTATCTTTTCGCTCTAATATTTACCGCAAACCTACGTGCTCCTCAAAATAATACTCCTCACAAGAGCGCTAAGTTTCTTTTTCTCATCTCAGGTTTCAGCACTCAGTATTTTGTATCGCTGATAAACTCAGTAATGCAGCAGAGAGTGCTCTTGAGCAATTTCTTATTCTCTTAGAGAGTATGTATTTTTATAAATTTATGTTAAAGTTTAATTGTTGTTGGTGTAAATATTAACAGTTTTGGATACATGCATGATTAACCGTTAATTTAAGTTGTATTGTATTCTTTAAATAAGAGACAATACTAATGACAAGTAAAAAAAGATGAGTTTTATTTTTCGCATCACTTGAACACTCAGAGCGATAAAAATAAAGATGATGCGTTAGGCAAATAGTTATCTTTTAAAAATTCTCGCTCATGCTAATATATGAGTGAGCCAAATACGTGAGGAGTTATTTTGTGATGAGAATGTTAGTTAAGCTTGCGCTCCTGAGTATTTGAAATGATGTTCTCTTGCGGAATATTACTCATCAGAGCAAGAGCGTATTTTGATGGTTTTACGAACTCTGGAAATAGCATTCCGCCAACGTGTGTCCACTCTCTGTAAATTCTTCAATTGATCAACCAAATATTGAAACGTGGAACGATCGATTCGGTAAGTGTTTTTGAACTTATCGTTCTTAAAAGTTGGAACATCATTCTCCCAGAAGCTTGATTTTTCTACCTGTGAAACATTTGGAGTTATATTCAAAAGTTTGGGAACATCTTGTTTGACTTACTCATGTCCAGAACCGTCTATATTTTCCATGTATTTTTTTTAGGAATGCCAGGCCAGCTCTTAATGCACACTTTACCCACTTTTGTTTTTTATATAGACAATACATAATTTTTGCATTATTTGCAAGAATAAAACTTATTTTCTCCATTGCTCGTATATATTTATTGTTTAAAATTTTTTGAAATATTTAATTCCTATGAAACAAAGCTTGTACTTGAGTTTACTACATTGCCATGTGTGTCGCCAACGTAGTAAACAGAATACCATGATACCTTTACTATGGTTTTTTTACTACATGTCTGTCTCAGGTATTAGAGCACAAGAGGTTTTTGTGTCTTATTAGTCAAAGACGTTTTTGACTAATCCAGTGTGGGTTCAGCCTTACGTGGCACCAATACCCTTATAAATATATGTATATGTATATGATGATTAGAGATAAGCGATATTGCGATTTTTCGATATCTGTGATTTCAGTGATTGCTATTTGTTAATACCTCAATATAGTTTCTTACAATCCTTACCTTTGGTGGGTGGCAATGAAAGACTTTAATTCAGGGAGAACTTATTTATTCTGATTTTATTCTGTATTTTCCTTGCTTATATACAAATTTTAAAACCATCTTAAGTACCCTACAAGAACACTGACAGTCAGCTGAACGTACATTTGACTATCAGAGCTGAAAGAAATTCAGTCAGCGCGCAGAACAAAGTTTCTATCATTTTCTTAAGGGCCTAGTGAAAAAACTGATGTAAACAAACGCATGCGTGTGAGCTTGCATCTCTCTTTAACACACTATCATTCGGAATTAAATCAGTATATATCTCTACTGCTTACTCTCATGCTTTTTCTTGGTTCATTGCTGACCACAAATCTGTCAAAGCTGAAAATTGTCAATAATGACTGAAAAGCTAACATAGCTGCAACTTGTCATTTATGACTGTAAATCTTTCAATGATGACACATTTTTTTTTTGTTCAAATTAGTTTTATCTTTATTCATTTATAATCTGAATATTAAAATAACATTTATGTCAAAAATGTTGTAAAAAAAATAATATAACCCTATATAATAAAATTAATTACATCAGAATTAAATTCGGTATCTTATAAAATTTCTTTTTAAATCTATTTTACATTATAAAATATTAAATCACAATAATTCATATTTCAAATCACAATAATTCATGTTTCAAAATTTACATATTTACATATCTTATTATTAAATCACAATAATTTATTAATTTTAAATCATATAATTTATGTTTCAAAATCATAATGGAAATAAAATAAAATGAAATTATTGAAAAATTATATTAATTGTTTCTTTTCCTATTAATATATTTTTTTTGGTTATTTCGGTGGTGACCCCGTTCAATAGACCTCCGTATACTCTTTTCCAAATTGAAAGATCCTTGTGGCTGGTAAACGACTATAAAATTTAAATTAATTAAAAATAGTTTTCTATTGCTTTTACATTAAACTTATTTACCTCTTAAAACTTCTTCGAAGATTTTTAGCTTACATAATGCTTGTTTTCCTTCTCTTCCATCAAAATTGAAAAACTCTAGTAGGCTGTCTGCAAATATGTATATATTTGAAAGAGTAATCACGTCACACACTAGCTCAATACCTTAAACCAGGGATGGGCATATTAGCCCTCAGTGGCATTTTGCCCGTGCGGGCACGAGTGCACATTTTGAGGGCTAGGTGAGGGGATCATCGCGGGCAAACATGAAGAGGGAAGTGAGAGCAAAGTATTTTACCACTCCATATTTACAAATGAGAGCGACGTATTTTACCACACCATTTTTACAAATGAGAGCGCGCGAATTATGTTAAATAAGGTCGAATTGAAAAACAAGCTTAAGCTTAAGTATTTTCTTATTATTTCATCTACGTTGGAGTTTTCATTACATATTGTTGTTTGTGGAACTATATATGTAACTCCTCCACACCTAGACGAAGGATTCTCCTGAATTCTTTCTTTATTTCTTTTACAATGATTGCACATTAGTATTATTACAAAGAATATTACTATTAATATTACCACTGTTGGTGTACTGTATGTTACAATTTTATTTTTGTATTTTATTTCTTCTATTTCTTTTAGATTATGTATCGACGTTAATTTTAATTCTTCTAAAGTTAGAGTGGTATTAAAAGTAATATTGTTAGATTGTGATAATATAATTTTGTCAATAAACATTTTGTAATTATTTGAAAATTTTTGGTTTGCTAATTCTATTGAACAGTTGTTGTATTTTATTACATAATTTCCATTTAATTGTAATGCTTCTGAGCCACAATTATTTTGAATTAAATAATTTTTTGCATTTTTTACAATTATGATTTCGTCATTAATATTAATTATTTCTGAGTTAACGTTTGTAATTAATTCACATGTCTTATCTATTGTACAATGTTTTGATATGGTACATTCATTTATGTATTTATTCTTCTTATACTCATAAATCTTATCATTATATTTGAATACATTTGAAATTTCAGCATTTATTTCTTTATTTAAATAAGGGATAGGTATTATAGTTATTACTTGTATATTAAAAAATATTTTTGGTACTTTGATTACAAATATTATGTCTCTTTCTTTTTCAAATATTGCCGTTCTTAAGTATTTAATTTTTTCAATGTTTGTATTATAATAATCTATTTCATTTTTTGTAAGGATATTGGCATCATTTATGCCATTTTGTGCTGTAGTTATATATATTTGAATATGCTCAATATGGTTTTTAATTGAATTTAACATAAGTAATTTTTCAAAATAGGTATTTTGTAGCAAAACATCTTTTATAGTTTTATGCAATCCTCCTATCTGATAAATAACATTCTTCTGATTCTGGTTTATTGTTTCTTTAATAAGCAGTATTGTTGAGTTAAAGTGACTGTTAATTTTTATTTGTTGATTTAATTCTGTTATAGAATTATGTAAGTTAGAATCGACTGTGTTAAGATGGTTGGTTATATCTTCTTGGTCAGTATTATCCATTGTATCAAAAAGATATTTACATGCATTGCTGTGTTTATTAGTCCCCTTTTTTGTCTACTTGTAGGTGTTATTGTTTTTAATTTACTTATAAGTATATCTACTTGATTTATTATATAATTTCTTTGACTTTCACTAAAAATATCTATGTTATCTTTCATTGATGCGAGTAGATTCTTTGTTTCTTGAATGTCTACTTTATGTAAAATTAAATCAGATTCTATCGGTATGCTTTGATTATTATTATAAATTTCTATGTATCCGTTAGTTTGTGTTATTTTTTTTTAGTGATTAAATTACCTTTTACTTCTACTAAAGATGATGAGATTAATAATAATATCCACATTATTACCTGCAAATTTAAATTAATGAATTATTTTAATACGGATGTTCAATGATTAATTGCCAAATTTGGTAGGTCTTTTTATGTTAGTGGTGTGGATTCCTTGTAAGGGTTTTTTCTTAAACTTTGGTTCCTCTTTATGTCTTACATTTTTATAGTGTTTTATAAATCCTTTTGTCTAGTTTCCGTATATTCTTCCCTATTCATATTTGCTTTATTTATTTTTGATTGTTTTATTTTACAGAGCCTATCATAAATTATTGCGTGGTCTATTATTTTATTTTGTGCTTCTATTGGGGTGCATTTAATTGTGCTGTGATAAGTATCATTGTAGTATGTGATAGCCTTAAAAATTTGTTGGGTAATTGGTAAATAATGCTCAAGATTTAGAGTCCGAATTTTTTCTGTGATTGTATTATTTAATCTTTCCACATCACTATTTCCAGTGTGACTATTCGGTTTAGTCATGTGGTATTGTATTCCCTCTCTTTTTAAAAAATCTTCAATATTTTGGGCTCTAAATTCATTGTCGAACACCATTTTCTTTACCTTTCCTTTTATGGATAAAAATTGTTGCAATTGACTTACAATGGTTCTGCTATTCCTGTCCGTAAGTGGTTGACATGTAGCATGTTTTGAAAATTTATCTATGAAGACGATAAATTAATGTTTGCTATTTACGTAGGTATCAACATGAATTATTTCATTAGAAGTTTTGGGTGTTTCTGTAACAAAAAATTTGTTTTTTTATAGGATTTCGATCATATTTGCTGCCTGAACATGTATCGCAATTATTTATTACCCGATGTATTTGTTCTTTAATATGAGGATTATATAATTTATTCTTTAATTTTTCGTAAGTAGCTATAATTCCACAGTGACCACTTTCATTTTTGTGAAATAATGCAATTTGTTTTCTTAATTCTTCTTCGTTGTCAACGTGTTTTGCTAAATAAAAACATTTGACAAATTTCACATTAAGATTAGATGCAAATTCTTCTTCAATAATTTTATGTACTTTATAATATTCATGATCGCTAAGATGCGAATATATACCTACTTTTCCTCTACATATTTCCCTTCTAATAATGTCTCTTATTCCATTTTCTTCAATGTCTCTTTCATCAATATAAATTCGTTTGTAATTGAATATAGATTCGACGGCGTTTTGTTTCTCTTTTATTATTATTATTTGTATTTTAAACCTGTTAGCAATTGTACCTAATATTGGAATTTCAAATCCTGAATCTTCTTCTTGTGAATGGACAGTTTCTGCTTCTACTGACATGCTGCTACCTTCATCCCCTTGGAAAATTTCTATGTGGGAAATAATTTCGTAATTTCTAGTTCTGCTCAAAAAGTCTGTTATATAATTGTTTTTCCCTTTAATGTATTCTATGGAAAAATTATATTCGCCCAAACTCACTAACCATCTTTGAAGTCTTGGACTTATATCCTTTCCGGAGTATTTTGTCATTAACCATTTCAATGGTTGATGGTCGCATTCCAAATCAAATTGTCTACCAAAGACATAAGGCCTAAAATATTTCACGGCCCATACTATTGCTAAAAGTTCTTTTTCGATAGTAGCGTAGTTTGTTTCATGATTATTTAATGTTCTTGATGCATATGCAATGGGGTGACCATCTTGAGACAGAACTGCTCCTATTGCAAAATTACTAGCATCAGTTGTAATCCTAAATTGTTTATTAAAATTAGGATATCGTAATATAGGTGAATTTGTAACTATATCCTTTAGTTTTTCAAACGCTGCAATAAATTGTGGGTTGTATATATTTATTGTTTGTCCTTTTTTCAGATATTGCGTCATAGGATGTGCAATTTTTGCATAATCCTTAATAAATTTCCTATAAAATCCTGTCATACCTAAGAATGATTTTATTCTTTTTGTAGTGTTAGGTATCTTTAGGTTTTGTATGATTTTAACTTTGGCTGGATTTGGCTTAATTCCTTCTAATGTTAAAATATGGCCCAAAAATTGAGTTTCTTTCTTGAGAAATTCACATTTGTCCACTTGTATTTTTAACTTTGCTAGCCTTAAGGCTTCGAATATTTGCTTTAAATTAGTTAAATGCTCTTCTAAAGAAGTGCCAAATACTAAAATATCATCCATATATACGACGCATATTTTATTAATATGTTCTTTAAGGACTCTATTCATCAACATTTGAAAAGTTGATGGAGCATTTTTTAATCCAAACCGCATTCGAATAAATTCGTAGTGACCAAATGGTGTTGAGAAGGCGGTTTTTCTTCTGTCTTCCTCTCTAACTGAGATTTGGTGAAAACCTTTGGCTAAATCCAGGGTGGTAAAGTGCTGTGATCTACCTAGTTTGTCTAAGATTGAATTTAGGTTTGGAATTGGAAATTTGTCATCCACGGTAAATTCGTTTAATTTTCTGTAGTCGATGACAATTCTATATTTCTTTTTCCCTGAATTGTCTGCTTTTTTCTCTACAATCCATAAGGGACTATTGTAAGGTGAATTGCTTTCTTTAATTATTTTCTGTTGTAGCATTTCTTCAATTTGGCATTTTATCTCTTCTTCATGGATTTGAGGATATCTATAAATTTTGGAGTATAAAGGCTTACAATTTGTTGTTATAATTTCATGCTGTACCTCATTGGTGCATGATAGTTTATCTCCTTCTTTAAAGAAAAGGTGTTCGAAGTCATTGAGCCGCCTTAAGGTTGCTTGATGTTCTTCTTTATTCAAATGGGAAAAATTGAATTTATCTTTTAAATAATTTTGTTTAGTATGTTCCAAATTGCAAACATTTTCTATGTATTTGGAATAGTTATATTCTTCGAAATAAATTTTATTTTTTTAAATTTCAACGTAGTTTTCCGCACAATTAATTTTTGCTTGTAAAGGTTTTAAGAAATTTTGGCCTATTATACCTGAAAATTTTGTGTTTGAAAAGTTCAATAGTTTCCATTGAAGGGTACCAAAGCATCCAAATTCTTTTGGAAATGGTGTGGTTACTACACTTTTTATTTGATTTACCCCGTTTAAAGTTTTGTATTTTATAGCATATTTCATTGTTATTTTGGGATAATTTTCCGATAATATCCCTTCTTTTAATATGCTTGTAGTTGATCCTGTATCTATAAGGCAACTAATTTTTGTTTTTCCTATCGTTATATTTATTATGGGGAGTTTTGTTCTTGAGGCGTTATTAAAAAATTTACTTCGTTTTCCTCAAGTACACCTATTTCCATTGGTTCAGGTGTTAGTGTGGTATTATTGTTGTTAGTGCTTCTACGTGAAAATCTGGTATTATTGCTACTATTTCCTCTGCCGTAATATTGTGTAAAATTGTGTGAATACTGTTCATTTTGTCGTGTATTAGTATTTTGTGTGTTTTGATAATTTTGGTTATACATATTGGTATTTGGTTTAATTCGTGTAACTGAGCTGTTCCTGTTTGTGTTTTGATCAGTGTGGAAATATTGCATTTTATTCATAGTAAAATTTTGTTTGTTTAAGTTTTTTCTGTGTGTAATGTGTATAGTTCTAGTGTCATCTAAAGCTTTAATTTTTGAGTATTTATTTATAATATCATTAAGCGAGCAATTTTCATTTAAATGTGATCTCATAGGTACATCAATTTTTTCAATTAATAAGCTAACTAGGTCTCTATCTACCCTATCTGGCCTATAAATATAAGGCTTATCTTCGTCAAATAAATATATTTGATTTATTTCAAATTTAGCCTTTTGAAAATAAGCAAATAACTCTCTTAAATTACTTACCTTTATATTTCGGCACTTATTAAAGATGTCGCCATATGTAGTTTTTGGTCTACCTTGTTGTATCAGTTTGGTTTTGATTTCTTGCCATGTTGGGTTGTCGCCTAGTTCCTGTATATGCCTTCCTGTATCTCCCAGGATTTTTTCATTGGCTATTATTGTTGTCGCCAGGTTCATCAACTGTTGGTTGTTTTGTGAGCATAAGTTGATAATGGCTTCCACTGATTTAATAAATGCCATTATATTGTGCCCTTCGTCCAAACACTTCAGCTGTCTAAACTGTTGTAACAGCTCTTTTGGGTTTAATAACGATTGTGTCTGCATCCCGTTCTCGTATTGAAGCCTCATTTGGTTGATTGCTTCCTCCTGTTGCCTGATGACATTTGCCATTTGTTCCATTTGTTGTTGTTGATTGCTGCTTTGTCCATCCCTTTCGTCAAGGTTTCTGTTAGCGTCGAAGCGGCTCATGTTTTATTTTATATATTTTTTTTTTATATATGTATATATTTTCTCCCAACTTTGAAACACTGCGTTTTCGTTTTTAATGTCACTTATTTTTACTTTTTATTTTAATTTATAATTTGATTTTATTTAAATTTCACTTTAATACTTTATTATTTTATTCACTATTTTTATACTCTGTCATTCGAGTATATAATTCTGTTTGTTAATTTCCAAAAAAAAAGGTTCGTAACACTCGGAAGAAAACGTCGAATTGCCGAAAAATATATGTATATGCCTTTTATAAAAACTCTTTTATTTATGAAAGGTATTCCAACTTCAGTATGGAAAATACACAAAATAAATTTTTAAATTAAGCTTAGAGTTCGCTTTACCTTAAGATAAAGTTCCGTTGACTGCGCCAATTATGTTAAATAAGGTCGAATTGAAAAACAAGCTTAAGCTGTTATATCTTCCTTTATTCAAGTGAATCTTAAGACTGATTTTACAATAATTTCGTTCTTGCTTAAGTACAAATATTCCTACGTAATTTGATATTACTTTGACTTTTGCTTATAAAAGTAAAAGTAATAACATTTCATGTAGTACTCATAAATTTGAGTTCGGTGACATGAAATTTGAGCCACAATGTTTAAATTTATTTACATTGCAAGTATCGTTGTTTAATTTTTATGAAGCAACGACACTTGCATTTTCGTTATACATATTTATATGAGTGTCAAGTTAAATCAAGCCGACAAATAAATAAATGTTTTATACAGTAATGTTGTTGGGTTGATTTAAGTATTTTTGCTTATAAAAGTAAAAGTAATAACATTTCATGTAGTACTCATAAATTTGAGTTCGGTGACATGAAATTTGAGCCACAATGTTTAAATTTGTTTACATTGCAAGTATCGTTGTTTAATTTTTATGAAGCAACGACACTTGTATATTCGTTATACATATTTATATGAGTGCCAAGTTAATGCTATGTTCGGACCGACAGCGAAAACATGTTTTCGTGGGAAAAAGTGGTTTTCGCACGAAAACTTGTGTTTTCGTCCATGTAAAATCTGTCAAACGAAAACACAGTTTTCGCTGAAAACTGCTTGAAAACTTACATTCCACTCATAATAATCGATGCCTGCTCTAGTTTAATCGATTTTTTTGGAAGACATATTTTGCCGGCCCTAAATTGTCACATGATATTTGTTTAGATTCCATATACAAATACAGCTGCTCACTGTTAAGGGGATTCTCTTGTTCTTGCAAAACCCTTGCACGGTGCACCAATTGCAGAGTTTTCTTTTTGGTGCAAGGCACAACAAACACACCCAAAATTTTTTTTGCAATGGCTGTAAAATATGTCAGACCAAAACCCATGTTTATTTTCGTGCCGTCATATATCACTAGATTCGCAATGGGTGCTATCTTGGCCTTGCATATTTCGCTGTAGGATTTTTGCATTTTGTGTCATCTTGAAAGAGTAAGAGAATCCCCGTATTGATAGTTGTCAGTGAAAACTCAGCGAAAACACAAATTGTCGGTCCGAACGACTTACGTTCCAAAACATACAAATGTGTTTTCAAAATGTTTTCAATGTCGGTCCGAACATAGTATAAATCAAGCCGACAAATAAATAAATGTTTTATACAGTAATGTTGTTGGATTGATTTAAGTATTTTCTTATTATTTCATCTACGTTGGAGTTTTCATTACATATTGTTGTTTGTGGAACTATATATGTAACTCGCGCATGTATGGGAAGTTGCACTGTGGGTATAAACTGTAAAATTGCCTAACAATTCTAAGTTTCTTTGTAACTACTATAAATTTTTAAAATGAAAGACAAATAACAAAAAGTATAATGAGTATTTAATTTTAGTAATAATATTTTTAATATGTCTTTATAACAGCATTTAATTTAGTTTATTTGACATAATAAATTCTATGTTTGATTTAATCTCATTTACTGTAGCTACACGCATTATTGTACTAAAATTTAAATTAGATAACCTACATCTTATTAAATGTTTGTTTAATTTCATTATTGAAAAAAATTGTTCACAAGTGTAGGTACCTCCAAACATAGATACATATAATTTTCGAAGAAAAAAGTTTCAAACATGGATATTTCTTTAAACAAAGATCTTTATAAAAAGTAATTCTGTCTGAAATTTGCGCAAACTTATTTTTAAAAGAGTAGAGCACTGCAGATCTATTAAATATGTACATAAAATACATACTTAAATACTTTTCTTCCCATTCCACATTAAATGGACTAATTTTTCTTTTTAAATTTTAGACACTGCCTTTACTCGCTGATAACATTTCGGCCCATTTAAATTATAATAATCTCAGTTTCTGAACCACTGTTTCTTCAAACGCATATACACAAATGAATCTTATGAGAGCGCAATACTACCTTCTTCTACCGCCCGCTTACCGTAGAATTTCCAACGACTTGGGGTTTACCCCGTAGAAACGACTGAGCAGATTACTCTCTCACAACGCAGGGTTGCCAGTCTCGATACTGTAGTAATTATAAAAATTGTCTTCAATATATTTGATATTTTCTTAAACTAACTCAAAATTAGGAGCGAATGCTATTATTTATAAATATATAAACTAGTTTTACTAGTTTGATTTCAGTTTTGGTATTTTATATTATGAAAAATTATAATTGAAAAGTTAGATGTGTGCAAAACTACATATGCGTATTGAGTAATGGCAACATTGTTCGAATGAACACGAGAACAAAACGCCTGCCGCTCGTAGCGGAGGGAGAAGCGAAATACGATGTTTCTCAGAAACTCTCTGCCATTAGTGTTTGTATTCTATTTGTGTGCTTAGCCACTCTCAATCAATAATGCCATACCGCGCAAATATGTTTTTATTTGATGATATTTTATATTTTTGAAAATATGTGTTCCCTTTCTATAGCGCGTATTATTATTTTAATACATTTCCAGAGACAACTTACATTTTTAAAATTTAACAGAACAATTATAGAAAAAAACCTAAATTCTTTGAATATTTTGATAAAACAACCAAACTGAAACTATCACAAATATTAATATATATTTATGATATATATTTATATAAGCATTTTCATTAAATTATATATATATACATATATATATATATATATATATATATATATATATGTATATATAATATATTATGGTCTCAAGTATCTTTTTTTTTTATACATGCATATATATAAAACTGCCTTGCATATGTACGTATAAAAGCCCACAACTTGAGAAGTTTTCTCAATTGTAGCTAAAATGAATTTTTACAACTGGCATCACCACCATTAACTGTTCTATCTCATGTATAGTGGTGTGAACAAAATAGGAACAACTATAGGTGTTGTGAAGTTTTAAAATGTGATGTTTTCTTATTAAATAAAATTGTTTTTAGATACAAGTATAACTTATATATTTTTTCCTAACAGTGATTAGAATTTCCCACCATGCAAAGGTAAATAAAAACAAACTTTAATGCGAAACTCTAAACCCAGCAAATTATGTTTACCTCTTTTTGTTCACACAACTGTACAATTCCGATATAAATTAAACTTCCGCTCTTTAATTTGTTTACAATGTCAGTATTGCCGCAACCACTCTGCGATGAACATTAAGTTATGGAGGAATGTGATTGATTTTTTTCGAAACTTTTCGCAACTTGTTATGCCCTTCTCTCCGTAAACTGATATTCCCCTCATCTAGCCCCCGTGCGCACTTTGCTAACTTTGCGGGCTAAAAGTGTGCCCATCCCTGCCTTAAACCGTAAAACTACCTTTTTTCTTGTTTTCCAACGAAGGAATAAACCGGGAGTATTTATTGAGAAAAATCAGAAATCACAACTTCAATTCAAGGCTTTTGGTTTTTTTATGATAAATACAATTTTGATACGATTTCTTTATGAAACACACTGAGGTCGAGCGATGAAACCAATGAGGTCGAGCGATGAAACAAATGAGGTCGAACGGTGAAAAAATGAGGTTGAGCGATGAAACAAATGAGGTCGAGCGCGCGTTGTTACTTGCTTGAGCGTGACGACGAAAAAGGGGCCGGCTCGCCGCCCGTTATTCCTTTTTTAGCTTTTTGGCGTGGGTGCCGGTCAGCTGCTAGATCTGCTGTAGCGGTGACATTGTGGATGTTATGTGTGGAAATGTTGTGGAATTTGTGTGGTGAAATGATGAATGCGGGGTGTCGATGTTGCGGCTCTATGTAGGGTTGTATGCGGGTGTAGTACGCTGAAGCTCATTTGGCCATCCCGGCCCCCCTAGGCGAATAGTTAGCCTCGGTGACGCTGTAGCTGCTGCAAGGAGGCGACCACGTTGCTGAGGCCTGTCGTGCGCCGAGGTTGTGGCCTGGATGATTGGCGCCGCATCGAAGTGTCGTTATGTGGACGCCAGGCCCGACGTGCTGCGAGGACATTTCTTCGACGGGTCCGTGCTACACGGCTTGGCTGCGCCTGTCGGGCTAAATCGCGACTACGGGGAGCAGATGAACGGGCGACGGCACGTCTGGGATGACGGTGTAGTAGTGTATGATGTGGCCGCTCACAGTGCTGGCACATGGTGTCAGACACGCACTCCTGTGTAACATGCGTTTGAGCCAGACAATTCAAGCAGTGTCCATGTGCCTGAGCCACCTGCTGACGCAGTGCTGCAAGCGGTGTGGGTGGCAGCAAAGCGGGCATCGGGTTCGGGGCGGCTGCGAAGCCGTGGTCGTTGTTTGTCGGGCGGCAGTTCGTGCAACGGTTGGCGCAGTGGTTACAGTGGTTGTACGGGGCGCTGCTACGGGAACAGCCCCAGTGCGCGGCACAGTGATAGCCGAACGTATAGTATAGTTGGCGTTGGTGTAACTGGCCTTTCAGCATCCATAATACCCTGTGTGAAAGAAGAGCAAGTGTTTATAGATTAATCATTCATAGTTGGTTCCACAATATGTGGCACGAATGGGCCGTAATCTTGGACGAGCTCTTAAATGATTAAGTTATATTGTTTGATTATCGTTTATTTCGGCGGTTGTTTTAACGAGTTTTGACACCGATTCGTTATTATCGGTAGTTGGTAAAAAACATAGTTTTACAAGTGGTCTAGTTAACGTTCCGGCTTGCGTACGGAGATCGACTACTCGGATATGACCGTCGGAGCCATAGTAAAACATTTCTATGCGGCCAAGCCGCCATTCGGTCGGAGGGAGACAATCATCGTTAATAAGGACACAATCTCTAAGCTTAGGCGCATTTTCTGATGTTTTCCATCGATACCTCTTGTGGAGGTCTTTTAAATAGTCTTCTTTCCATCGCCGACTGAAATTGTGATGGAGAATTTTAATTCATTCCCATTGATTTAATAAGGACAGCGACTCCACGCCTGGCTCAGGTGTGGCCAGAATGGGTGCTCCTTTGAGAAAGTGCCCTGGGGTTAGGGCTGTAAGATCTGAGGGGTCTTGCGAGAGCATTGTTAGTGGCCGTGAATTGAGTACGGCTTCAATGCGAATTAGTAATGTTGTGAATTCCTCGTAATTAAATTTGTAGTTTCCAGCTACTTTTTTAAAATGGGATTTAAAACTTTTTACTGCGGATTCCCATAAACCACCCATATGAGGCGCGCTTGGGGGAATAAATTGCCAATTAATGCCATGGTGAGCGTACTTTTGTACGACATCAGGGGAAACTTGCTTGATGAAATCAACAAACTGTTTTTCTTTGATCCCCTATAAACGTTTTTCCATTGTCGCTCATAAGTTTTGACGGAAAACCGCGTCGTCTGACGAAGCGTGTGAATGCCGCGAGAAAAGCCTCTTTTGTCAGATTAGTACATAGCTCGAGGTGCACTGCTTTTGTCGTAAAACAGACAAAGACAGCCACGTAGCCCTTCATTAGTGTGGGAGACCTTAGCATGGACGCCTTTATCTGAAAAGGCCCAGCAAAATCGACACCTGTGGTAGTGAAAGGCGGAGCAAAGTTGCAGCGTTCCGGTGGAAGTGCTGCATTAATCTGCGTCCTCATTTTTTATTAATGCATCGTGCAAACCTTACACATGAAAATGCACTTATTTATTTGAGGCTTAAGTCGGGGAATATAGAACTCTTGACGGATTATATGTTGCATCAAGCGATGTTCAGCGTGTAGCATTAAGGTGTGTATATAACGGATAAGTAATGTGGCAAGTTGTTATTGTTCTGGCAAAATTATGGGATGGCGTTCCTTATATGTCAGGCTTGAGTTGGCAAGCCGACCGTTCGCACGAAGCACACCCTTTGTATCCAGAAATGGATTTAGTACTAAGAGTGAGCTCCTTTTATTAATCGGCTTCGATTCTCTTAGTAGTGACATCTCGCTACTGAAATGGCGCGATTGGGTGTAAGTGATGAGAGCGACCTTTGCCTTTTGTAGGTCTAGATGCAACAATGTATCACCTTGGGAGTACGCTGAGGGTTTTCCCTTGACTTTGATCTTAAGTCGCTCTATGAATTTGAGCATGTAAGCGATTACCCTGAGTGCTCGGGAGTATGATGAAAATCGCTCAAGGATGTCGTCGTCATCTATCGTTGTATGGAAGGAATCGATTTTCCGACTTTCGGGGGCAATTATATTGCGCATAGGCGATTGTGGCCAAGAATCGGGGGATTCTGTTAACCATCGGGGACCATTCCACCAAAGAGTGGTGGAGGTAAGGTGCAGGGGTTTGCACCCTCTTGTACCTAGATCGGCAGGATCGTCAGCACTGGCTACATGTCGCCAGGTGGCTGATCCCACTAGGTCAAGGATTTGAGACGTTCGATTGGAAATATACGTCTTCCATACATGTGGTGGTTTTTCTAACCAGGCTAATATGATTTCGGAATCGGACCAGAGATATAATTTATTTTTTGCCATAGTCAGTTGCGTTTGCACTATGGATGCTAGTTTGGCAAGTAGTAGTGCACCACATAGTTCTAGTCGTGGTAGACTTATGGTTTTAGAGGAGCCACCTTTGCTTTTGCAACTAGTAAGTGGCTTGTGGTCGCCTTATCGCTTTGTGTGCGAATATATATAGTGGCGCAATACGCCTTTTCAGAGGCGTCACAAAAGCCGTGTAGTTCGACTTTGTGCTCTGGGATATAATTTACCCATCTTGGGATTTGTATTTGTGTGATATCTTTTAGATTGCTCGCGAACTAGGACCACTTTTCTAAGCGAAGAGGTTTCAGGTGTTCGTCCCAGTCGGTTCCGTCTAGCCATAATTCTTGGATAAGGATTTTCGCTTGTATCATAATTGGCGATAGCCATCCTGCGGGGTCAAAAAGTTTTGCCACAGAGGAGAGAATTTGGCGTTTTGTAATGGCGGATAGTGCGGATATGGACTCAGTCGTGTATGAGAACTGGTCCGATATCGCATTCCATTGGATGCCCAGAGTTTTTATTGTACTTTCCTTTTCGAAAATAAGGAAATTAGTGTCCAACAAATTTCCTTTTGGTATATTTTTTAATATAGTTGGCTGATTTGCCGTAATCTTTTTTAATGGAAACCCTGTGGCTTTGAGCGCTTGGATTACTTGTGATAATGATTCGTATGCTTGTGGAAGACTGTGACTTCCAGACAGAATATCGTCTACATACGTTTGTGTTTTTAACACTTGTGCTGCCAGAGGAAATTCCGACTTTGTGTCTTCTGCCAGTTCGTGGAGTGTACGAATGGCTAGATACGGGGCACAGTTTACGCCAAAGGTAACTGTTTTTAGCTTAAAGTCGCTTAGTGGACTATTGGGGGATTTTCGGAAAATAATTCTCTGAAAATCTTGATCATCTTTATGTACGACTATTTGCCGATACATTTTTTCTACATCCCCATTGAATACGTATTTGTATATACGCCAATTTAATATGAGGAGCATTAAGTCTGGTTGGAGTGTGGGTCCCGTAAACCGAATATCATTTAGGGAATTACCCGAGCTAGTACTCCTTGAGGCATTGAAGACAACTCTGACTTTTGTTGTTTTTTTGTCAGGCTTTACTACTGCATGATGTGGCAAGTAGAATGAATAATATTTGCCTTTTATGAGTTTTTCACATGGGCTTACTTCCTCCATGTGATCTAAATGGAGGTATTCTTCTAAGACACCATCATAATCTTGTTTGAGCTCACCTTTTCTAAGTAGGTTTTTTTCCATACTTAGAAACTGCTGTATTGCAGAGGTGCGAGAGTGACCTAGGGCGAGTGTATCTGGAAATTGTTGTTTTAGTGGTAGTCGTACGACATACCGACCATTATCTGATCGAGTAGTTGTGGTTTTGTAAAAGTCTTCACAATACTGATCTTCTGGTGTTGTAATTGAATTGGGGAGGAGTTCTTCTAACTCCCAAAATTTTCTCAATTGTGAATTGAGGTACTCGTTTGTAATTTCCTCAACTTGAGTTGTTAATGTTGTAACTGGTTCCGCAACTAGTCCACTTAGGACCCATCCGAAAATGGTATTTTGCGCCAGTAGTGTATTTGTGACTTTCTCAATACCTTCGAGAATAATTTGTGGTATGAGATCGCTGCCTAATAGGAGATTTATTTGAGCGGGGGTGTTGCAGTTTGGGTCTGCTAGCTTCAGGTGTGAAACCTTTTGCCAATGTTTGCTATTTATGTGATAGCTGGGTAACATATTGGTTAATTGCGGTAAGACAATAGCTTCTGCTTGTATCCGCTTATCCGCTTTGGGGGAAAAGAGGGTAATGGGGCAGATTTTATTTGAGTTTTGAACAACTCTTCCGCCCATTCCCGTAATTTCAAAAGTGGCCAGTTTTGTTGGCAACTGTAGCCTGTTTTGTGCCCTAGACGCTATGAAAGATCGTTGTGATCCTTGGTCTATTAGGGCTCTGAGCTTAAACAATTCTCCTCGATGTTCGATAGAGACGACAGCCGTTGGTAGTAGTACGCTACTTTGATTTTCGCTGTGTAGCGTTTGTGTTTTCAATGCCTTTGAGCAGCATGGTGCTTCATGGCAATTTTGTGGATTTGGCACTTCGGGATTCGTTGTTGTAACTAAACCCGTGGCTCTTTTGATGTTGGAGCTGTTTGGGGGTGAGCTGAAAAAATTATTTACGTGAAGCATCGAATGGTGTCGTTTGTGACAATAAACGCAATTAAATTTGCTTTCACAATCTTTAAGCATGTGAGCATGTGATAAGCAGTTTATGCACAGTCTTTTTGACTTTACAAAATTGTTTCGGCCAATGATATTTAATTTTTTAAATTCCTCGCAAGATTTAAGTTTATGCCCCCTTTGCATAGTTCGCATGACGTTTGTTTGTATTGTTCGGATGTGAACGTTTGCTTTTTAAAGAAGCTTCTATTTAAATTGTTGTTGCTACTGGCTTGGGTTCTGTGGAAGCTTCTATTGAGGTCGTTTTGGATACCTTTCGGTTTGGTTATTTTTTTGTCTACCATTTCGGCGATTTCGTACTGGGTGGTGAGAAAATCTTTCATTTGTTGCCACGTTGGGCACTTTTTCCGTGATGAGAGCTATTGCTCCCACAATAATAAAGACTTTTCTGGTAAAGCAGGTCCCAGTTGTCTGTGGGAATGTTTTGGGTCGATAAAATCGACAAACAATTGGAAACAGTGGATTGAAGTTTGATAAATTTTTCACTGCTTTCCTTTTGAATCTTTGGCAAGTTCATTAAAATTGTTATCTGCTTATCGACCAATATTCGTTCATTCTCGTATCTTGATTTTAAAGCTTCCCAAGCCATATTAAAATTATCGTCATCTAATGCGAACTGTTTTACTATGAGCCAGCTTGACCTTTCGTTTTGTATCGGAGGTGATACAATTTTTGTGCATTAGATAATTTAGTGTGGTTTATGTAAACGGCTGTGCACATGTCCCGGAAAGACGGCCATTGTTCATAACCCCCATGAAAATTTTCTGTGTCACATGCGGGCACCTTGAGGTGGATGCCTGAACTTGCCTCTTGACTTTGTACTTATGGCATCTCTACTCGCGGAAGTGGAGTAGGTGCAATTGCTTTAATTAATTTCAATTGATCAGTAATCATTGCTTTCGTTTCTTTAAATTGGTCTAAGCAATTTTCATATTTGGCGTAAGCCGAGGATTTGAAATTTTCTGGTAGATCTGAATCATCAGATTCCACGATTGCGTCATATACGGCTTGGAGGCGCGCCCAAAAATTATCTAAATTGTCTTTTTTGATTTCTAATACCGATTCCGAATTGTCTTGAATCGGTGAAGATGAGAATCAAGTGCAGTATCGTATCAAACTGTCACTCTCAGCAATGAATTTTGTATAAGAAATATCTTTACCCCTCTTTACTTTTGTAGCACCTTGCTTTGAGCGTGTAGCTTCTGCCGGTGTACATGGGCTTTTTTCGTCTGCAATCATTTTTGCTATTTGTAAATACTTGGAATTTTTTGATTCTTTTGAATCTGAGTTCATTTAGAAAATATAATTTTTCGAAATAATTATTCTCAGTGTTTACTGATAATAATTATTCTTTGTAATTAAAAATTGAGACTCTTTTACGTAAATAAGAGTTTTTTTTCGATTCGAAATGTTGTACTTTGCTTGTTAACCGCACCTTTTGTTAATAATATTTAGAAATATGTATATGTAAAATTTTTTTTTTTTTTGTTAATGTCCTTATGTTGTATGTAGGCGCACCCTAATACTTGGACTTGTATGCATTTGTTCTTGAGCTATTAAGTGCTCGCTGAAGAAGTTAATGCACTATTCGGTATATAACCACGCGTTGTTTGTGCTTTGATTTTTGTAAGCAATCCTGCTTGCCTTTTGCAAGGGGTATTGCAAGACAGATGGCGATATGGACTTTGAAGCTAGTAGAATTATTGTTGTAATTCGGCTACATATATTAGATATAAGCATATAAACCTTTTTTCCACGATTATATTGAATTGGCGTAATTTCAATTTACCAACGGTCAAAGAGAATTATTATGTATGTTTATTATTAGAATATTCTCCGAATAATTGTACCCTATGTACGCAGGGTATACCGGCATAAATGGGTTTTATTTTGGTATATATGTGTATATGTATGCGTATTTCTTAATTTTCGCGGTACGGAGGTAGAGAGAAAGTAAGTATGAAATTTTTTCCGTTTTCTTATATACTTCACTTCATTATAATTTCAGCATAATTGTTGTAATGATATTCATATAATTATTATGTAATTATACTTGTATATATGTATATGAAGTTATACATAAGTATGTAGTTAAAATACGTTTATGAATATTATCGCATCAAAATATCTATATAGTTGGAAAAGCATATTTCAAAAGGAAATGTGTGAAAGTTTATGCGTGTAAGTATGCATGTACTTAAGCAATGTAAATATGTACATATGTGTGTATTATTTATGAAAATTTGCCCCAGGCCGATCTGTATGTATGTATGTATGTTCTCAAATATGTATATATGTATATATATATATATCTTTTTTTTGTATATGTATATATATTTTCTTTGTGTATATGTACATACATATATGTATGTATTATACTAAACTGTTTTTTTTTCCGTGATAGCGGAATTTTCAGTTTTCCCGTAAATTACCGAAATTGCAGCAGTAAATTACCGATTTTATCTATATATACGCATAAAATCGCATTTGAACATGCAAACATAGCAACATACATATAATAAGCAGTATATAGTTACATATATGAAAACGATACCACTCACATAGATTTCCTCCAGGGGTTTTGAATACTTATGTATGTATGTGCAGGGCTCTGCGTTTGCGATTCCCACTAATTGCGCTTATTTCCTTCCTCCTGTTCCTGTTCTCTTTTGTGTAGCTTTTCGCGCCCGCGCCGTTAGTAATTTTGTTGCTTTGGTTTTGTTTTCGCGCCCGCGCGGTTGGTAATTTTGTTGTTTTGTTTCTGTTTTTACGCGCTCGCTCCGTTTTTTGTTTTTCTTTTATGTGTTATGTGTTATGTATATAGCCGTTATATACTTTTGGATTTGCACTTATTTTAACTTTGTTTTAGCTTTAATAGCTTCTTGTTTCACATGTACCTCACACTTGTATGTATGTATTTTTTGTAGTTTATTGTTTAGCTGCCTGTTCGTAGTACACAAAATTTTGTATGTATTACAATTTTTGGTGACGTATTTATGAAGAACTGAATATTCTAACATTTATATTAACCTCACTTAACAGACACTTTAAAGTTTATGTTGAACTACAAACTTCGTTTTTGGATTTGCAGTAATCTAGAACACAATCTCAGGCACAATATGCATTATATATATTGATATATATATATATATATATAGGTATATATAGTTATGTATATGTAGTAATATTATTTTTTTTTAAATTTTTCACTCAACTGTGTTTACTCATTTTATTATAAGTAAAAATGCTTTGAGAATCGATTGTTTGTTTATACTGGGAATAAGCTGGCACACTTGAGCATCGCTCGTAACTGTGAATTTGATTTGTGAAGGGAATATATGTCTAGCGTTTTCCCCCTTAAATGGCAGGAAGCAATGAAACGGAACACAATAAAAGTCCAACTTTCGCGATTTATAACTTGTATTATTGACCTCTGCTGATGATCTACAGCTGAATTTTTTTTTTTTTTTTTATTCCCGTTTTAATAATTTGACTGCTGCTGCTTCCGAGTGGCGCTCCTCCAACCAATTGAAGACGTAAAAATGTGCTTTGCTAATTTCGAGAACTGATTTGTGATAGTTCAACTATTTTTACAATTCGAGTTCATACACATAATATTATTTAGCACAAGCCCTAAACTTTTTTGATATTTTTTCTAACTTTGCCTCCACAGATTATGCGAAAAATTCTATTGAAAATTTCAGCAGCAGCACTCGAAACAATTTTTTCACGATTCTCAACGTTCTTTTTTTACACGACTTTCCTTCTTTTTTTTCCACTCTATAATAACTTAATTCCGTTTTTGTTTTTTCGGCACTTTTAATATGTATGTAATGTGTACTTATGTATGTGTTTCACTTCACTTTTATTTGGTTTATATCACTTTGTATGAATTTTTTGCTCACTTTATTATTTATTAAACTTTTTTGCTAATTTCCCATAGTGCTTTTCACTAGGGCTCGAAGGACCATAATCACGTCACACACTAGCTCAATACCTTAAACCGTAAAACTACCTTTTTTCTTGTTTTCCAACGAAGGAATAAACCGGGAGTATTTATTGAGAAAAATCAGAAATCACAACTTCAATTCAAGGCTTTTGGTTTTTTTATGATAAATACAATTTTGATACGATTTCTTTATGAAACACACTGAGGTCGAGCGATGAAACCATTGAGGTCGAGCGATGAAACAAATGAGGTCGAGCGATGAAACAAATGAGGTTGAGCGATGAAAAAACTGCGGTCGAACGATGAAAAAACTGCGGTCGAACGGTGAAAAAGTGAGGTTGAGCGATGAAACAAATGAGGTCGAGCGCGCGTTGTTACTTTCTTGAGCGTGACGTCGAAAAAGGGGCCGGCTCGCCGCCCGTTATTCCTTTTTTAGCTTTTTGGCGTGGGTGCCGGTCAGCTGCTAGATCTGCTGTAGCGGTGACATTGTGGATGTTATGTGTGGAAATGTTGTGGAATTTGTGTGGTGAAATGATGAATGCGGGGTGTCGATGTTGCGGCTCTATGTAGGGTTGTATGCAGGTGTAGTACGCTGAAGCTCATTTGGCCAAAGAGTTTTCAATATTGTCCAATGTCCCTTTAAGTTTGTGGACATAACTGATCTGTAAAATAATAATATATAAATGTAAATAGTAATTTTTAAGATGTTGATATTATAAATAATGTTTTTTACCATAGATTGTGCGAACTCAGGTTTCTCTAACATTTCTTCCACTTCCAAACATCCCTCAAAGTTTTGAATAGGTAAAAGGCATGCTACCTGGTCGAGAGCCTCGTCTTTTTCCTCTCCGGTCATGAGGCACACCGATCGCTCAATTTTTTTTAAATGCACCTTACATTCCCTAATCAGGGAACTCTGTGCTAGCATTTCCGATCTATCTATAGACTGTGAAAATACAAATAAATTATTTTATTTGTAATTATATCTTTATATATAAATATTTACTTTTTTTTCCACTGTTTCCAATTTGTCCGTAATTTGTTTCTGATTCCCTGTTATCAACACTTGTCCATTATTTAGTGAACCTAATGTATCGAATAATATCTGTTGCTATGTATTTTAAAAAAGAGCCGCATTAATATCTAAATTGTAAAACTTATAGAATATTTACTTACATTTGATTCTAAAGTATGTATCTTATCCAATATTTCTCTCTGCTTTCCCAGAATTTCGTTTAGGATGGCCATCGTATTTAATTCTTGAGTTGGTACATTCTCCTTATCTTGTGAAGAGGTTGAGGTTGTTGATACGTTGTCTTTTATACTATATAACTTCCTTGGGATCAATATCTGATCTGAAATAGATATTTACATACTATTAATGGAATACGACCGCCTTATATTTCTGTTTTCTTACCATTTTCTCCTTGGCTTTCAAAGATTGATTCGCCAAACATGTTGCTTGTAGAGCTCATGTAAAATTAAAATTTTTATTAAATTTATGTTATTAAAATCATTTAAGCAGGATGTGCGGGTTGTTGCGAAAAATCGTGAAAGAGATGATGCAAAAGAGGAATGAGAAGAAACTGTTCGACGTGAGGAATGCAAAAATATTTATAATCAATATCTTCTCTTGAAATTTCAATAACGTCAGCACTTAACTGACTAGCCAAAACAATTCCAAGACTATTGGCAGACTCAAAAGGAGTCTCAAAATAGTTTTCTAACTTCTTAAAAGCGTAACATATATATATATTATAGAATCTCTTAAGGAAACTGAATTATATATTGCTAAATGTCTAAAAGTTTCAATTGAAATTTCGCAATTCACAACATCACTATTTTCGTCATTTTCTTTTGCAACATATTTCATCGTATTTATGAGTTCACTATTCTGCGCACTATTTAACTTCCCCGCACATTCCACCAAAATTTTATATTTTATTATTTTGGATTTGGAAATCCTTTTTCTTTACTTAAATGATTTTTAAATGTCGTTTTTTTCATTTTTACTTATCTTTTCTTGATAATTTAGTAAATTGTAGATTTAATCACAAAACATAAATCACTTAAACAACGCACGAAATATAATAATTCGATTTAGAATTCACTGAATTAACGCGCAACACTTCTCGTTTGTGGCAAGAATAACAGTAAACATTTTTTTGCGCAACATTTTATAAACGTACATATATGGAATTGTATGTATCTCTTTTTACAGGGTTGCTTTTCTGCATACAGATCAGTGTTGATAACGATGTTTAGTGTTGAAAAGTGTTTATTTAAAAAAAATCAACATTGACAGTCATTTTAAATTTCATTTTACTGTCAATGATGACAGTGTTGAATAATTAAGCTATTTCATTCTTACATATATAAGCAATATCATTCATAGGTTTATCTTTTTAACATAAGCATTGACAGTCAATTGAGCGTCATTTTTTCGTCAGTTCTGACATATGATTTGTGTCCCATGCATTTTTATTATTATTAGATGCATTGCATGTAAATGCATTATGTATACATATATGTATGTATGTATGTATATTAATATATAAATAGATATTTATATTTAGTAGAATTTCGGCTTTGCTGATAAGTATGAATGTTCAATGATATTTGAACACTATTTTTAAATCACTGTGATTTAATATTGCTATTACGATCGCAACTAAGTCGACGTTCAAACGGAGACCTTTTGCTGTTGTTGTTGCAGCGGCAGATAAAAGTCTGGGTCCCTTCCAGTTACGTAGACCCGACTGTCGTGGGAACGACGGAACCTTTTGTCGTTATTGTCGGCAAATTCTCTTTTGGTTCCTGTAACTCGAGTCAAGTTTTTCCGCCTTTCTTTTCACTACATTTTCGCAAATGTTCGAGCGGTTCGGCTACTTGAAACTAAGAGCTTATTGCATAGTTCATTTGTATGTTGGTATGATCCGCTTTTAATATTTTCAAAGAAAAACTAATGACGGGAATTCCATAATCCATCAGAATGTTTTGAATGCCTACTAATAATATTTTCAAGACCAAATTAATAACGGGTGATTAAAATGCTGCCCAAATTTGCAAAGGAATTACCGCCCACTTTCACAATCGTTAAATAAAAATACTTTACTTAAACGTTACAATAATTTTAGTTTAAGGTTTATTTAACACAAGTATTAAATACGAAGTTATTTGGTAAATTCAAATGTCCGGAGCGGGGTGGATGTATGGAGTTCCAAACTCGTGTGATATTGACGTTGCACCGAAGAGGATCAGTCGATGACGAATATTGAAAGCGCGAATCTTTTTATACGAATATTGACGTGCGATGAGCGTCTGTCGAATTGTGTCGAACGAATTGTTTAGAATGGATTGAGAGATGGAAGGTGTCGACGCGGCGCAGTGTGTCAACGAATGTAGTTGATGATCAAATTGTTGACGTGTTGATAGGCGAACGACAGGTGACGAGCCACGGGTTTAATTGCAACCGCAACTCCCGAGACACAAAATCCCGAAATTTGCCAAGAGACACCATGCTGCTCAAAGGCTTTAAAAACATAAACGCTTCACAGCGAGAATCAAAGTAGGGTACTACTACCCACAGCAATTATCTCCATCGAACACCGAGGAGAACTTTTCAAATTGAGAGCCCTAATAGACCAAGGATCACAACGATCTTTCATAGCGTCTAGGGCACAAAACAGGCTACAGTTGCCAACAAAACTGGCCAATTTTGAAATTACGGGAATGGGCGGAAGAGTTGTTCAAAACTCAAATAAAATCTGTTCCATTACCCTCTTCTCCCCCAAAGCAGATAAGCGCATACAAGCAGAAGCTATTGTCCTACCGCAGTTAACCAATATGTTACCCAGCTATTATATAAATAGCAAGCATTGGCAAAAGGTTACACACCTAAAGCTAGTAGATCCTAACTGCAACACCCCCGCTCAAATAGATCTTCTATTAGGCAGCGACCTTATACCTCAAATTATTCTTGAAGGGGTTGAGAAAATTTCAAACACCCTTCTAGCTCAAAATACTATATTCGGTTGGATACTAAGTGGACTAGTAACAGAACCAGCTACCACCATGACAACTCAAGTGGAAGAGATATCCAATGAATTCCTTAATTCACAATTAAGGAAATTTTGGGAGTTAGAAGAACTCCCCCCCCCATTACAATTACAACGCCAGAAGATCAGTATTGTGAAGACTTTTACAAAGCCACAACTACTAGATCAGGAAATGGTCGGTATGTCGTACGACTACCATTTTAACAACAATTTCCAGATACACTCGCCTTAGGTCACTCTCGCACCTCTGCAATACAGCAGTTTCTAAGTATGGAAAAAAACCTACTTAGAAAAGGTGAGCTCAAACAACATTATATGGTGTCTTAGAAGAATACCTCCATTTAGATCACATGGAGGAAGTAAGCCCATGCGAAAAAATCATAAAAGGCATATATCACTCATTCTACTTGCCACACCATGCAGTAGTAAAGCCTGACAAAAAAACAACAAAAGTTAGAGTTGTCTTTAATGCCTCCAGATGCACTAGCTCGGGGAATTCGCTCAACGATATTCTATTCACGGGCCCCACACTCCAACCAGATTTAATGCTCCTCATACTTAATTGGCGTATATACAAATACGTTTTCAATGGGGATGTTGAAAAAATTTATCGACAAATAGTCGTACATAAAGATGATCAAGATTTTCAACGAATTATTTTCCGAAAATCTCCCAACAGTCCAGTATGCGACTTTAAATTAAAAACAGTTACCTTTGGCGTAAACTGTGCCCCATACCTCGCCATTCGTACACTCCACGAACTGGCAGAAGACACAAAGTCAGAGTTTCCTCTGGCAACACAAGTCTTAAAAACACATACGTATGTAGACGACATCCTGTCTGGGAGCCACAGCCTCTCACAAGCATACGAGTCCCTTTCACAAGTGATAAAGGACCTCAACACCGCAGGGTTTCCTCTAAAAAAGATCACAGATAATCACCCAAGTATCTTAAAAAATATACCAAACGATAACAAATTGGATACTAATTTCCTTATATTTGAAAAGGAAAGTATAACAAAAACTCTGGGCATCCGGGGAAAGAATTAAAATTCTCCATCATAATTTCAGTAGCCGATGGAAAGAAGACTATATAAAGGACCTCCACAAGAGGTACCGATGGAAAAATACAGAGAATGCGCCAAAAGTTGGAGATTGTGTCCTGATTCACGACGATTGCCTGCCACCTACGGAGTGGCGGCTGGGCCGCATAGAGAAGGTTTATCCAGGCTCCGACGGTCATATTCGCGTAGTCGATCTCCGCACGCAATCCGGAAAGCTAACAAGACCGCTCGTCAAACTATGCTTCCTTCCGATCGCCGATAACCGCGAAAAAAAACCGATAAACCGCTAAAATAAACCGAATATAAAAACAAAATAAAATAAAAATTTATAAAATACGTATACATATATATATTTAAAATACCACACAAAAGTAGTCGATTAATCTAACGACCCACTTATGCCGCATAACGTGGCAGTCATGCTCATATGTCCTATATGCAACCAAATCCTAATTGAAATAACACTCTTTCAAACAGGATGCAGACATGCCAGCAGCCCCGACACCAACCACTCGTTCGGCTGTCAATGTGCCACGCCAAGCGGCTGCCCCAGTTGCAGCGCCCCGAACAACCACACCAACGGCGCCTCGGAGTGGACCGGTAGCATTGCCGTCAACACATGCGCTAGTCGCAGACCCACAACGCCGCAGATGTCCTCTGTGTCGTCGACCCCACCGACTGCCACAATGCGTCATATTTAAGGGATTGCCAGCTCAGCAACGCCAGTTGGTCGTGCAGGCGCACGGCCATTGTGTCAATTGTCTGTGCCAGATTTGTATGCGCCCGCATCACACTATGTTGCACCGTACACCTCGGAACGACACCAGCCAACCTCCTGCCGGCCGCAACCGCGGCGCAGTACAACGACCGCCATTAAGCCGGGATGCACGGCCCCGTTGAACCATAGGGCCATCATCATCCCGTGCCCGGCGGCCACATAATGAGGCGTCAACACGACGCCAACAACAACGACCGCGTCCGCGCCGCACCTCAGGCCTCAGCAGCGTCGTAGCCACTCTCCAGCAGCTTCAGAGGATCCTAGGCTGAAATGTTCGCCTAGGGAGGCCGGGATGGCTAAATGAGTCTTAGTCGCCTGCCCCACACCACACCTACACCCATCTCTAACACGCACACTCACCACACTCACCTCGACATCACCACAGTCCACATCAACACCACCCACATGCGAGAGCCCAGGATCCACACACTCAAACACACACCACACTACTCAACATCAAAAGAGTCAGGCTACACAGAAGTCAGTATTGATTCGTCCATTACTGAATGCACGTCGCTTTTTGCCACGCACCGCTAGTTCTCGCCATTTACGCCGATCTCCATAATTTACGAACATAATTTATGAATTTAATTTTGTGAATAGAATAATTTTAATAACTTTTTATGAACATAATTGTGAAACTAACGTGTCCGGAACACCCTCTATTCGGCCATTAGAAGGCGAATTTCTATTGTACAATAAACCATTGTTATCTGAGTTGCTAAATTGAAACCGGAGGTTTTATTTTAAAACACATAATTTGGCACAAGTGGTAAGTCCAGCGGGCAGTGAATAAAACAACGGGAGTTTTCTAATCTTTGGGAAAATATTAAAAACCCGTAATTTTTTTATTCCATATTTTTTCCTGAAATTATTTAATTACAATTCTTGTTTTAAATAAAATAATATTCGGTTAAACGAAATAATTATAAGAGCATCTTAATAAAAGAATAAATAAATATAGAACAGTAAAAGTAACTCCATTTTTATTAAAATTCATATAATTTATTACTAAGTGTTATTAAAAACTTAATTGAAATATTTATGAATATTGCAACCATGAAAAGAGTTTCAATTTGTACTCTAAGCTAATTTTTTAAATTCATCACAAAAGCTTTCAAATTTGGTTTAAACAATAATTAAAATTAAAAATTTAATTATATTAAATTAAAATATTCCATAAGCAGTTGAAGCTTCTGGTTGTTAAAGATGTTTTATATGAAATTTTAGTTTTGCAAATATTGCATTTTGCATATATTTCATCTACTACTTCAAACATCTGCCATACTTCACTTCTTTTCCTTGATATATTTCCTGCCATTATTAAAATTATAAGAATGTTATACTCAAAACTTCAAACCGCTATGACGAAAAATTACATATACGCATATATGTATATTTACAATACCCTGAAGAAAGCTTCTACTTTTCTGCTATTTGCTATTGTGATCGCATGTACTGTACTATTAAAAAATCACAGTGTCACAAATTTATTGTGAACTGCTATCGCAATCGCAATTCACTGTTTCAAACTGCTATCGCAATTAACAGGTTCGAACTGCGATCGCAATTCGCAGGTTCGAACAGCTATCGCAATTCACAGGTTCGAACTGCGATCGAAAATTACAGGTTGTAACTGCTATCGCAATCGCAGTTCACAGAAGCGAACTGCTATTTATTAAATGTGATCGCAGTTGCGATTTGCGATTTTTCAATCACAGTGAAAAAATCACCTGTAGTGAAATATCGCTCATCACTAATGATGATTAAATATAAATATAGATGTCGATATGCCAACTGCACCTACGCCCACTGCATGTTTGGCCGTTACTGTTCCGTGCTCTAAAGCTACCCCAGTAGCTACCGCAGCCCCCGGGCAGTTCCAACGGCTCCACATAGTGACACGCAACCACCACAGCTTCAATGCGCTCTATGTCGCCGCCGTAATCAGTTGCCACAATCTGGCATCACCAAGGGGATGGCACCTCTGCAACGTCAGCAGGTCGCCCAGGCATATGGCAATTGCCTGAATTGTCTGGCGCCTACCTATCTCACGCGTGAATGTACAACAGGTTATAGTGCCAGGTATGCATGTGTCACCACCAAACGCTGCTACATCGCACCGCCGGCCCCGTCGTCGGCCGTCATCATGCCCCTCGGAGCCGTGATGCCATCAGACGCCCCCGTGATCGCAACCGCGAAGGCCAGCATTCCCTTCAGAGGTGCCCCATCCCTGGTGTCATCACAATGTAGCCCGAACCAGAGGCGCCACTCTAAGTGGCAAGTCTGCCGTCCAACAGGCCTCAGCAACGTTGTAGTAACTCTGCAACAGCTTCAGAGGCTAGTAGGCTAAATACTCGCCTAGGGAGTCGAGATGTATAAATGAGCATCCTCCCCCGACATCAATACACATACCACACTAGCATAAAACATCTCACCACCTGATCCCACACCCAAAGGGGAATAAAGGGACCGACGAGGAGATCCCGCTTCACCTATACTTATACAACACGTCACGATTGACTGGAATATCTCCTTCTTTTTCTGCGTTAAAAATATGTTCATTACTGCCTATTTAATAAAAACCTATTGAGTACATAGCCCCAGTAATATACACTCGTATATATATACACTCGTATATATATACAGAATTTTTTTTTCTTTTAAAATTTGTTGTGGTGGCCGAAAAGGTGTGTGCGTGAAAAATACACCCTGGATTAGGAGGTGGAAGCTCTTGGTCGCCGAACGCATGCAGCTTTTGACAACCCCTAGGAGTGATACCTCCCGGCACCGCTTATGACGGTTGAAAGATGACATGAATGCAATGCAGTTAACTCCCTTCACCACGGTAAGGTGCATACCATGCGTAGAGGAATTATTAGTGGACTATACGTGTTTACTTAAAAAGTATTATGAGATTAAATGAAAAAATAAATATTCTGCTCCGCACCGATAAAATGGTACCCCTTATCACCAAAGCATATTTTCATTTTTGATCATTCTCCCGGGTGCATACAAATTATTAATAATGAAAAATAAACATATAGATAAAAACAAAAAAAAAAATAATGAGTGCTTCGCAGCCTCACCAGCAAATTTGTAGACATTCTTTAAATGCCTACTTCAGCTTTGTAGAGCAACAAGAACAACTCCTGGCAATAAATAATGTAACTTCGATGATGTGTCATCGTAGCGATCAGCTGAAATTGTAACAAAGTAAAAGACGCAGTCAACAGAAGCAGCATAAAACAGCAATCGGCCAACAACAAATGCACTGACAGAAACCAGTATGCAAGTGTCAGCAAGCACGAGGACAGCGAAGAAAACCAAAATGCCAGCTGAGAATATACCAAGCAAAAAGGACCATCTGTTCAAACTGGTATTGCTCGCCATACAAATTAAAAAAGGAAGTCGAGCCCAATCAAATCAGCGGTCAATACAATAAATTTCAACCAGGCAAGCCAAATGGTAAAAAGTCAAAAATTCTTAACGACAAGAGTTTTGTCATACTGAACAAAGAGCCTAACGATGATGCAAAGGATACCCCCACAGTCGTGTATGCAAAAACCCCACCAATCTATTTACGTGAGCGTTGCTCAAATGCGCTTGTCTGCTATTAAAGGCACAAACATAACAGAGATGAAATAAAAATTCAAAAATACACCGCAAAAAGTTTCATGGCTGTTGAAAATTCTTGTCAAATAATAACAAGAATTATTACTTCTACCAAATGAAGAGCTCTAGATGCCTTGTAGTTGTTATAAAAAGAATGATGTTAAAGAAAAATGTGGTTTAGTACTAAATCAGTTATTTTTAACAGAAACAATGACCCACAACCAATGTTCAAAGTAGAAGTGATGCAATATTCTAACCAACAAAAGAAAAATGAAGCGATTTACAATTTAAAATGTCTTCTCAATCACAGAACCACCGTTCAGAAACCATGTAAGAGAAATGGTCCAGTATAATGCACAAACTGCCGAGAGTATGGATACACGAAAGCATATTGCACCCTACACAGTGTCTGTGTGGTGATCTACATCCTACTGCAAAATGGATTCTTAATAAATTAAAAAAAAAAAATGTAGTAATTGTGGGGGAAATCACAATGCAAACCATAGGGGTTGCCCTATGTATAAAAATTTAAAAACGTCATAAAAATTAAATTTTACCAATGTTTGACATAGTTTATGTCTACAATTTGAAATATGATTCAAAATATAATCAAAGCTCAAAACCAAATGTTGCAAATTTTTTAGGTATAAAAATGAGCGTATTGAACATTTGTTTATGGAATGCTAACGGTGTTAACCAACCTGAATTGAAACTTATTAGATTTCTGGATGAAAATAATGTATTGTCAGAAACGAATCTCACGCTACAGCGCAGTTATATTGAATATATGTAATATAAATCAAAAAAGGCGTGTAAGACGAAAATGGCAGATAAATAGCTCTTGTTCCACTCAGCTTCAATTGAAATCTGCTGTACACAAATTAAAAAAAAAGCGTTTAAACGCAAGGAAGAATTCGACACTGAAATGTTTATAAAGAAGCTGTGTCCAAATTCAAGCAAACAAAATTCCCTTCCATGAAACCACCAGTCAACTCCAACATGCCTATGCGAGACTTGCATGGAAATTGTGTTCGAAATGACAAGAAAAAGGCTGATTGTTTTGCAAATCACTTAGAAAAGGTGTTTCAACCTAATTGCCCAAACAGAGCAACTTTAAGCTGTCCAGCTCAGCCAACACAGCTAACGAGTCGTTCGAGTCTTCTAAGACTTTACTTTCAGAAATTATTAGAATCATAAATGAACTTAACCCAAAAAGTCGCCAGGACATGAAAATATTACCCCAAAAATGTTAACTGAGTCATTAAATATTGCTGTAGAGGTGCTCTCTTTGCTCTTAAATGTAATTCTGAGTTTCGGATACAATTCCAATTTCATGGAAAAAGTCGCTTGATAGAATTCCCTGGAAAAGACTTAACACAGACCAATCAGTCTTCTTTCCTGTCTTTTTAAAATATTTGAAAAAAGCGTTACTACCAATTCGGATTTCGTGAAAAACATAGCATGATAGAGCACATAAATTGTATTACTAACGAAATAAGAAAAGCATTTGAACACAAAGTACGGTTCAGCTATATTTCCTGACGTTGTCTAGCCTTTGGTAAGGTGTGACATTTTTTTCAATATCTTTTTATTTACTGAATCTGCTTTTTGTTTTAAAAGCCTAACAATAAGTTATAAAATCTTAAATCTATTTAAAAACTAGATACGCTCAAGCAAGTGATTGAGCTGTTTTGGTGATACAAAAGCATTAGCCAAAGGCTTTGGATGATCACGGAGTTTTTTAGATATATATTTAATTCTGCGGTCTTCTACTTCTTTCCTTACCATAGAAATACCAAGGTCTTTATGGATATTTTCATTACGCAAGTACCATGGCGAACACGTGATTGATCTAAGCATTTTTGATTGGAACCATAATACAAAGGTCTACATTAGTTGCACAGGTTGTACCCCACAGTTGAATGCCATACATCCAAATCGGCTTTATGACCGCAGTATATAAAAGCACTTTGTTGTCTAGGCTAAGTTTGGAGTTTTTATTTAATAGCCAATTTAAATTTGCAGCTCTTATCTTCATGCAAGTTATTTTACTAGATATATGTTTTCTCCACGTAAGTCTTCTATCTAGGTGAATACCAAGATAATTTACTTCATTTGCTTGGGGTACTAAAATATTCTTTATTTTTACTGCCGGAAACATTTTTGGTCTAAGCGAAAATGTAACATGCTCACACTTTTGTTCATTTACCTTTATACGCCAGTTGGCTCGCCATTCTTCGACAACCTTTAAGTGCTCGGCTAATATTCTTGATGCTATTATGTGGCATTTGTTACGGCTCACTATTGCTGTATCGTCCGTAAAAGTTGAAGTTAATCCATTGTTAGCTGTTGGAGGATCTGCTGTATATATGTATTATGTATAGTGTTGGGCCTAAAACAGTGCCCTGGGGTACACCAGCCCTTATCTGTTTTCATCAGATATGAAATCTCCCACTTTTACCATAAATTTTCTATTTTTTAAATAAGATTCCAATGTTTTATACAATTCTGAAGGTAGAATATTTTTAATCTTATATAAAAGGCCCTCATGCACATACCTTATCAAACGCCTTAGCCACGTCTAGAAATACAGCTGAACAGTACTCTTTGTGCTCAAATGTTTTTATTACTTCGTTAGTAATTCTATTTACTTGCTCTATCGTGCTATGCTTTTCACGAAATCCGAATTGGTGCGTTGGTATTATATTATTTTCGTGGAAGAAAGGAGTCATCTTTGATAGCAAATATTTTAGAAAGACAGGGTAGAAGACTGATTTTTCTGTATGAAGACGGTGGTGTTAAGTCTTTCCCAGGTTTGTCTGTCAAGATAATCTGCGACTTTTTCCATCAATTAGGATAGTGTCCGAGAATAAGAATTGCATTGAAGAGCAAAGAGAGCACTTCTACGGCAATATTTGTTAACTCAATTACCATTTTTGGGGTAATATTATCATGTCCTGTTGACTTTTTTGGGTTAAGTTCTTTTATAATTCTAGCAACTTCAGAAGTAGAAGTCCTAACAGACAGATGCGACTCGTTTGGTGTGACATGAAGGCCTTTTATATAGAATTAAAAACATTTGGGGTACTCACAACGTATCATAAGAAATCGTTAAATCATAAAATCATAAATTTGCATACTAGTTTAAAAAATTTGTTGTTGGATTGCATACTAAAATGAGTTTACGCAAATACAACTCTGAGCGCTGTGTTTAAATGAGTTAGACATCCACCCCCTCTACCCCGTAAAACTGGCGCATCCTAATACAACAGCGCAATTCACCACAGTTGATAACACTCAAGACAACTCACCAGACTTCTACATTAATCAACCCACACAACAAAAAGGATAGGAAAAAGAAAAAGCGGACATTCGATTCGATACTGTGCCGCGTCAACTCTACCTTTGACTCCGATCGACAACGTTCCGCCCACACCGACTTACAGCGATCCAACCTTGATTCGACGCGATCTATTTTCGCAAAACATTGTACTATAAACAAAGGATAACTTTAAATAATTGTACCTTTTAAACGCATTACCTTTTTTCGTTTTAAACACTCGCGCGAGTGTGAGTGCATATTGAAATCAGTGGTTTGTATTCCCCAATAAATTGGGACAACATGATTCATGGTCCTTCGAGCCATTCCGAATGGCGCTATTTGTTTCGTCCAAGAAATCAAAAATACATTAACATCATGATGACAAAATTTTAAAAAAGGCAAAACAAACTAAAACAAAACAAAAACTGGTGCAGAGCGGTGAACTCACAAAATAATAACTAATAGATGTACAAACATAAGTAACATATACAACAAAAGACAAAAAATAAAAAATAAAAAAGTGTAGTGGAGCAAACAAAAACAAAAAAGTTTGGTGACTCGGCAAAAATATACATATGCATATATGCAAAACTGTGGAGACAAAAACAAAATATACAAAACTCTACAAACACAAAAAAAATAAATCGGGCGCGAAAAGTAAAAGCCCCAAACAATAACACAAACAAAAAAACGAAACAAAAGGCCGCGATCAGTAAAACATACATACATACCAACAAAACAACACCACAAGGAGGTAGCCAGCTGGAACATAGGAAGAAGAACAAAACGCTGGAGACATTAGGGCATTATGCAACATATGCACGTACATACGCCCTGTGAAGCATACCATACGGAGTACCGAGTGAGAGTATTATTTTCTTTATAATTTAATACATATAAGCAAATATGTATATTTAAATTACAGTTTTATCTGATATAAAACTTCTAATAAAAATACGCTAAAAGAAAGCCAAGCACGGTAAAGCCGCAATATATCATTAGATAAATATTAATTGAATGCCTACATAAGTATGCTTACCTTCGCGTAGTGTAAGCACAATTAACGCTCCAATAAAGTAAAAATTCAAATATTCACTTGCATCAGTATCAGGCAATACCCCTTATACTTAGTCAAGTAATAAGTCGGACTGCTTAAAATTAGTAAGCGAAGGCAATTATTAAAGTTATCAGGAAAAGCAACACAAAAAAACATACTTACAAACATACATATATGCGTATCTATCTGGTTCAAATATATTTTTTTACATACATACATAGTGCATACGTATGGATAGTGCATACGGGAAACCTCTGGTTTATCTAATCCGTTTTCGCTCTCATTTTCTTTATAGAGTCCACCTTCGAATTTATACCCTATACTGGGTACTATATGTCGAATTTTAAATAATTTCATAAAAGGGTGATTCCTTAAATCAGGGGTGGGCATATTAGCCCTCAGTGGCATTTTGTCCGTTCGGGCACGAGCGCACATTTTGATGGCTAGGTGAGGGGATAATCGCGGGCAAACATGAAGAGGGAAGTGAGAGCAACGTATTTTACCACACCACGTTAACAAGTGAGAAGTTGCACTGTGGGTAATAACTGTAAAATTGCCTAACAATTCTTAGTTTCTTTGTAACTACTATAAATTTTTAAAATGTAAGACAAATAACAAAAAGTATAATGAATATTTTATTTTAGTAATAATTCTTTTAATATGTTTTTGTGACAGCATTTCATTTAGTTTATTTGACATAATAAATTCTATGTTTGGTTTAATCTCATTTGCTGTAGCTACACGCATTATTGTAACAAACTTTAAATTAGATAACCTACTTCTTACTATATGTTTGTTTAATTTCATTATTGAAAAAAATTGTTCACAAGTGTAGGTGCTTCCAAACATAGATAAAATTTTCGAAGAAAAAAGTTTCAAACAAGGATATTTCTTTAAACAAAGATCTTTATAAAAAGTAATTCTGTCTGAAATTTGCGCAAACTTATTTTTTAAAAGATTATAGCACTGCAGATCTATTATATATATATACATAGCAGAGCTTTCCTGACTTAAATACTTTTCTTGCCATTCCACATTAAATGGATTAGTTTTTCTTTTTAAATTTTGAACACTGCTTTCACTCGCTGATAACATTTCGGCACATTTAAATTATAATAATTTCAGTTTCTGAACCACTGTTTCTTCAAACGCATATACACAAATGAATCTTATGAGAGCGCAATACTACCTTCTTCTACCGCCCGCTTACCGCAGAATTTCCAACAACTTGGGGTTTTTCCCGTAGAAACGACTCAGCTGATTAATCTGTCACAACGCAGGGTTGCCAGTCTCGATAGTAATTAATTAAATTGTCTTTAATGTATTTTAAATTTTCTTAAACTAACTCAAAATCAGAATCGAGTGCTATTATTTATGAATATATAAACTATTTTTAATAGTTTGTTTTCAGTTTTGGTATTTTATATTATGAAAAATTATAATTGAAAATGTAGATGTGTACAAAACTACATATGCGTATTGAGTAATGGCAACATTGTTCGAATGAGAACAAAACGCTTGCCGCTCGTAGCGAAGGGAGAAGATGTTTCTGCCATTAGCGCCTGTAATCTATTTGTGAGCTTAGCCACTCTCAATCAATCATTGTATAAACCTACAAGTAGCAAATCCTATCATTTTCACCCATACATACACAGGCGAAAGCTTGTAGAATGACAAAAATTACATTAAGAATGCAATAGAAAGAGGGAAGACTCAGGGCAAAAGCGCAGGCAGTTCGTTAGGGTTTCCTAAATATTCTACTACTAAAACGGCCAAATGCCTTAGAACAGTTACGAGTGTGTTGCCGTGTTATGCTAAGCAATTTATTATTTTATGTACGTTTGTGTTAAATTTTCAAATATATTTCGATTATTAAAATTCATAAAGATTAAATTTACCTAGTTTTGATTAAAATTTTATTTATTGTATCAAAATATTGGTAAATCTTTTCTATTTTATTAAAAATATTTGAAGAATCTATCTATTTTTGTTTAATTTATTACAAATAGTTTTGTTTGGTATTGTATATTTTATATGTGTGAAAATAGACCTCTTGGGGAACCTAACACCCAAAAAATATTGCTAACGCACCTATACTGAACCTCTACTATTTTTAAGTCCTTTTATTTAAATCTCTGTGCCGAAAAATCAACTATTTCGATCAAATGATCTCAGCTGTTGACGACCATATGATTCTTTTGTTACTTGTACGTTTCTACAATGTAATCAATAATGCCATACCGCGCAAATATATTTTTATTTGATGATTTCTTATATTTTTGAAAATATGTGTTCCCTTTCTATAGCGCGTATTATCATTCTAATACATTTCCAGAGGCAAATTAGATATTTAAAATTTAACAAAACAATTATAGAAAAAACCTCAATTCTTTGAAAATTTTGATAAAACCACCAAACTGAAAATATAACAAATCATATATTTATATAAGCATTTTCATTAAATGGAACTGCAATATGTTTAAGCAAAATATACAAGTATATTATGGTTACAAGTGTCTTTTCTTTTTTATATATGCAGATTTATAAACCTACCTTGCATATGTACGTATAAAAGCCCACAACTTGAGAAGTTTTCCTAATTGTAGCTAAAATTAATTTTTACAACTGGCATCACCACCATTAACTGTTCTATCACATGTACAGTGGTGTGAACAAAATAGGAACAACCATAAGGTGTTGTGAAGTTTTAAAATGTGCTGTTTTCTTATTGAATAAAATTGTTTTTAGATACAAATATAACTTATATAATTTTTTTGTTAACAGTGATTAGAATTTCCCACCATGAAAAGGTAAATAAAAACAAATATTAATGCAAAATTCTAAAACCTGCAAATTATATTTACTTCTTTTTGTTCACACAACTGTACATTTCCGATATGAAGTAAACTTCCGCTCTTTAATTTGTGTACAACATCAGTATTGCCGCAACCATCCCGCCAGAGATAAAGAGATGTTTAACTCCTCTCTCACTGGAAGTGAGAGGTCAATTGCTAAACGTCAAAACCTACTGAACTTTGATAGCTAATCGAGTTCAGTAGGTTTTGACGTTTATCAATTGGAAACGAGCGATGGCCAGATTGAAATCTTACCAAAAAAATATGTAAACGGAGGGATTTGTTGCATCGTTCAAGACCACTTATAAAAAATGTAAAACAATGAAAATTAAATAAATTTGTAAAATTTAAAGGTTTTTGATGAAATGTTTTGTAATTTGAAGCATTATAGTATTATTTTCAATGGAAAATGATTAAAAACATTTAATGATTGAGAGCTAACAAGCTTAAATCCATTTATTGGGTATTGAAAGGTCAAAAGTCAGTTGTTCTAATATACTTTAAAAGGATTTAAAGAGTTTCTCCATATAATAAATAACCACTATTTAGTAATAATTATTCGTAATAAATGTTGGGTGTTGGGTTGATAAATGCCCAAATATTATTATTTTGTTCAATCTGGCCATAATGGAAAATGTTATAAAAAAACGCTTATTTTGAGGCGCTCTCACACTGGAATAAGTTAAACATCCCTTTATTCCTGCATCCCGCGATGAACATTAAGTTACGGGGAGTGTAAATGATTTTTTTCGCAACTTCTTATGCCCTTCCCTTCGTTAACTGATATTCCTTTCATCTAGCCCTCGTGCGCACGTTGCTAACTTTGCTGGCTAAAAATGTGCCCATCCCTGCCTTAAATAATTAAACAGTCCGCTAAAGTAACACTGATTATTTTAGTAATAAAAAATAATTATTAATACCAAAAAACAACAAAAATAGATATTGGTACATATACAATTGTATGTAACTATACTTCTATCCAAAGTCTACATTGGTAAAAATTCAGCAATACCCCTTTTTCTTTGTCAAATAAAAACAAGCAGGGTTGCACAAAACATTACAGCATACACTCTGCGCACATACATTAGCACAAACAATTCCTGTAAACTTACCCTGCCAACCATGAGCGGGTAAAAAACCAGGTAATCAATCATAAGAAAAGTGGTAGTTCGCCATAGGCCGCGTGAAGATTCTACCCACTTTTGCCCTCACACGTACGCATGCATGTGTTCATACATCTCTGTTGCGCTCATTCAGCAGTGTCATATAAAAATGTATATCTGTACTGCTCTAATATCCCCAATCGACAGCTGATGCATGGTTGCATTTTTTGATTCCTACTTTAAAAATTTCTTAAAATTTCAAAAAAAACTTTTTTATTTTTAAATTATTAATTTTCTTATTTTAAAAAATTATTTACATAAAATTGTAATTTATTTTAATTAAATATCTTAACGCTAACATTGTGTAAATAAAAATATATTTAATTTAAAAATATAATTTCATCTGAAAAAAGATTAATTAAAGAAAAGAATTATTAACAGCTGAAAATAAAAGAGTGGAAAAGGATTATAAAAGACAAATACCTGAAATAAAATAAAGGTTATTAAAACCTGAAAATAAATAATAATTACATTGAATTTGTAATACATAAAAGAAAAAGAAAGATTAATTGTATAAAATGATAATAATATCTGGAAGAAAAGATTAATATTATCTGACAAATAAAATAAAATTAAATACAAATAGAATTTACTCTCAAAGCAAAGATTAGTTAAATAAAAATAATAATAACATATGAAAGAAAAGATAAATATTATTTGATCATTTAAAATATAAAACATTTGTTTTCACATATTATAATGGATTGTGCAGCCCGCCTTAAACGCATAAAACACATACTTCTGTACATATGTATTTATTTTTGCGGTATGTATTTGACTGCGCAATTCAATTTCAAGCAACACACACTTTTTTCATATACTAACTTAACAATTGATATTTGCTGCTTTTGATGATATTGCTGTTGCTGCTACTTCCAATTCATTCTGCATCCAATCCAATGCTAAAAAAAAAAATAAAGTAATTATTTCAAAATCATTTAAAAAAAAGTCACATAAAACTCACTTACTTACCTTCTTGTTGTACGAGCCTCCTTTACGATGGTACGAGCACGTATGACATGCGTCTTTCAATCGTTTTTTTATTACCCTTTTGGGGTTTTCTTTTGGCACTATTGACAATTGCACTCATTCAAATCAATCAAGAAATGAAAGAAACTTTTTTCATCGCATTTCTTCTTCTTCTTTACTGGCGTAAACACCGCTTACGCGATTATAGCCGAGTCAACAATAGTGCGCCAGTCGTTTCTTCTCTTCGCTACGTGGCGCCAATTGGATATTCCAAGCGAGGCCAGGTCCTTCTCCACCTGGTCCTTCCAACGAAGTGGAGGTCTTCCTCTTCCTCTGCTTCCCGCGGCGGGTACTGCGTCGAATACTTTCAGAGCTGGAGTGTTTTCATCCATCCGGACAACATGACCTAGCCAGCGTAGCCGTTGTCTTTTAATTCGCTGAACATTGTCAATGTCGTCGTATATCTCGTACAGCTCATCGTTCCATCGAATGCGATATTCGCCGTGGCCAACGCGCAGAGGACCATAAATCTTTCGCAGAACTTTTCTCTCGAAAACTCGCAACGTCGACTCATCGGTTGTTGTCATCGTCCAAGCCTCTGCACCATATAGCAGGACGGGAATTATGAGCGACTTATAGAGTTTGGCTTTTGTTCGTCGAGAGAGGACTTTACTTTTCAATTGCCTACTTAGTCCAAAGTAGCACCTGTTGACAAGAGTTATCCTGCGTTGGATTTCCAGGCTGACATTGTTGGTGGTGTTAATGCTGGTTCCTAAATAGACGAAATTATCTACAACTTCAAAGTTATGACTGTCAACAGTGACGTGGGAGCCAAGTCGCGAGTGCGACGACTGTTTGTTTGATGACAGGAGATATTTCGTCTTGCCCTCGTTCACTGCCAGACCCATTTGCGTTGCTTCCTTGTTCCGTCTGGAGAAAGCAGAACTAACGGCGCGGGTGTTGAGGCTGATGATATTGATATCATCGGCATACGCCAGCAGCTGTACACTCTTATAAAAGATTGTACCTGCTCGATTAAGTTCTGCAGCTCGAATAATTTTCTCCAGCAGCAGATTGAAGAAGTCGCACGATAGGGAGTCGCCTTGTCTGAAACCAAGTATGGTATCGAATGGCTCGGAGAGGTCCTTCCCGATCCTGACGGAGCTTCTGGCGCTGCTCAACGTCAGTTTACACAGCCGTATTAGTTTTGCGGGGATACCAAATTCAGACATCGCGGCGTAAAGACAGCTTCTTTTCGTGCTGTCGAAAGCAGCTTTGAAATCGAGGAAGAAGTGGTGTGTGTCGATTCTCCTTTCACGGGTCTTTTCCAAGATTTGGCGCATGGTGAATATCTGGTCGGTTGTTGATTTGCCAGGTCTAAAGTCACACTGAAAAGGTCCAATCAGTTTGTTGACGGTGGGCTTTAATCTTTCACACAATACGCTCGATAAAACCTTATATGCAATGTTGAGGAGGCTAATCCCACGGTAGTTGGCGCAGATTGTGGGGTCTCCTTTTTTATGGATTGGGCATAGCACACTTAAATTCCAATCGTTGAGCATGCTTTCGTCCGACCATATTTTGCAAAGAAGCTGATGCATGTACCTTATCAGCTCTTCGCCGCCGTGATTGAATAGCTCGGCCGGCAATCCATCGGCCCCTGCCGCTTTGTTGTCTTTCAGACGGGCAATTGCTATTCGAACTTCTTCATGTTCGGGCAACGGAACGTCTGCTCTATCGTCATCGATTGGGGAATCGGGTTTGCCTTCTCCTGGAGTAGTGCGTTCATTGCCATTCAGCAGGCTGGAGAAGTGTTCCCTCCATAATTTTCATCGCATTTAGGTAAACAAGAAATAACCCAAAAAAGTGCGTTGGCGATAGTGCATAGAGAAAAAATGTGTAGCTGTATTGAAATTTTTGACGCAAGAGGGTAGCCGTGGTTGGCAGGGCATGTACATATGTACAAAGCATATCTCTCAGCGATCTCTCAATTGCAAAACACGTACATACAAGTCCAATTATTAGGGTGCAAATACATACCTACATAGGGACATAAAAAAATATATTAAATTAAAAGTGCGGTTTTATGAAAAACACAATTGTTTAAATGAGTTAAGCATCCACCCACTCTACCCGGGAAAAAGTAGGGCACTCTTATAAGACAGCTTAGTTCACCACTGCTGAGAACACCACAACACAACTCACCACGATTATACACCAACAAACCCATCAAAAGGAATGGGTAAAAAGTGAAAGAGGTCACAATTCGTTCGACACACCGCGCACATCAGCATCCGTTTTTCGACACCCGTCCCGCTACAGTTTTGAGCATCAACAGCAGCGATCTATCTACATCTTCAACATTTGTTACCTAATAACCTCGAAACATTTAATTTTAAGAAAAGGAATATCTGTAAAAAGTCAAATACTTCTTTAATAAATTATTTTGTACACTATACACTTTAGTGCTGCGGTCTTTTATTCCGAATGTACGTGATTACCATTTTAATAATTTAATGATTACCACAGTACAAATAGAGACATATGTATGTGTTATTATTGTTACAAAATTAAATATGGCCCTTAGAGCCATTCCGAATGGCACTATTGGTTTCGTCCAAGAAATCAAAAATACATTAAAGTCGTGATTAAATTTTAAAAGAGGCAAAACAACCTAAAACAAAACAAAAACTGGTGCAGTGCGGTGATATGACAAAATAATAACTAATAGATGTACAAACATACTTAAGTAACATATACAACAAAAGACAAAAAATAAAAAAGTATAGTGGAGCAAACAAGAAACAAAAAAGTTTGGTGACTCGGCAAAAATATACTTATGCATATATGCAAAACTGCGGAGACAAAAACAAAATATACAAAACTTTACAAACACAAAAAAAATAAAGCGGGCGCAAAAAGTAAAAGCCCTAAACAATAACACAAACAAAAAAAAAAAAACAAACAAACAAACTGCGATAACGATGGTAAAGTAAAACAATATCCAGTGCAGTGCGGTAGAAGTGCAGTGACAAAAAAAAAACACAAAACAGAACAAAACCATATGTATGTACTTACATATACAAAGAACAAAAAATCATAAATATCCATATATACACACATAGCATGTATGTAATATATATTAGTGAACTGACAAATATGTGAACAGAGTGGAGAGAAACAAAAACAAAGTGCAACAAGCAAACACTTCCAAAAAACAAAAATAAAACACACGAACCGAGCGCGAAACCCCCAAACTAAAAATAGATATATACAATAAACATACGTGCGCGAACTTAAGAACATATAAATGCCATAACAAACAACAACTCGCACAAGAAGCCAGCAGAGAAGATTATATAGAAGACGTTCTCTGAAGCCAGACTGCCGAAAGACTATAGAAGAAGAAAGATACAAGGAATTGGCGATAAAATCTCATACACATTCATATGTGTCTATACAAATATTTCCCGAAAAAAAGAAAAATCAAAATGCCTACATAAAATAAATATATTTCTCCAAGCATTTACTTGAGAAAGTTTTCCGGTAATACCCCTTCTGCTTAATAAAGCAGCAAGTCAGATTGCATATAACAAAAAAGCAAAGGCAAACATTGAAATTGTAACACAAAAAGCAACAAAAAAAAATATATAAAACAACAAAACAGACATATCTATGCATATTTACCGAGTGCAGATATATCACACATACCAAATATAATAACAAAGTGCATACGGGAGCATACCGGCACAATATCCACTTCGCTTTCGCGCTCTCTTCGCAGTGCGAACATACATATATTTGTACACATTATCATACGGCAGAGAATCTGCCTACACCCTACACTGGGTACCAAATTATTAAAAATATTAATTTCAATTAATTCTCAAAAAATAGGTAATTGTAACTTTCCGCAAATAACTATAACGGAACGGTTAAGTAAAACTCACAAATTACCATTGTTGGAACGAATACAAAAAAATCATTTTCACTAAATATACATTAGTTTGTGAACACAACCATACAAAAAGCTCGCGTATACAAAAAGTATTAACTAAATCAGTGGTCGGCATTTTATAGCAAAATTTTGCAAACTAACTTCACACGTACGCTTACGCTCTATCGTCAGTGTTGCCAACTTAGTGGTTTTACTTTCCCTCTAGTGGGCAAAAAACTTTTTAGTGGCTGGTGGTTTTTTAGTGGTAAATACCCTCTGACGGTAAATACAAGAAATTAATAATATATATTATATATATTCTTCACAATTGCTTCCCCCATATGATATTTTAGTTCTATTTCAAGCTTTTAAAGAGCTACGAATGAGAAAAATAAAGATAGCTTGTTATATCTCAAGGGGGGAGCCTTTGTAACAGCTACATCCCACTATCGTGAATCAATTGTTTGATATACTCATACGTTCTCTTTTATCTTGTTCGCTCTTTCTTTCTTTGTAACAGAATAAATCTTCATTTTTTAAATTTTTTAAAGTGAAAATTTACTTGTAATGTACTCCATCAATAATATACTGATATAACAATGTTTAGTAAACGACAATATTCTCAAAAATTTAGAGATTCCTGGCTCAAAGACCCTATTTTAAAAGATTGGTTACAAGTTGTAGAAGATAATGACGGCAATAAGTAGCTAAGTGTAGGTTATGCCGTGTAAGGTTGCGGAATCACTATGCAGATTTAAAAAGTCATACAACGACCAAAAAACATTAAGAAAATGCTAAGGTAAATCAACATAAGATTATTTTTTATTATTCACTTTTTCTTTAAATTACAATTTTAATAAAGGTATCCAAAACTTCCATTCAAACCAATAGACCAAAGTATCAAAAACAATGGAGGCTCGGCTTTCATTGTTTACAGCCATGCCCACGAGCGTACGAGTACGTGTGATTGATCATTTAGGGCCTTCTATTAATCACTCTTTTACCAATGAAGAGGATAAAATAAAGTTACATCGAACAAAGTGTTCAAATATCATCATGAATATTTGGGCACCACATTTCTCTGATCTACTAAAAGAAGATTTGACAGGTCAACATTACAGTATTCTAATTGATGAATCAACCGATATTGCTGTTGTGAAAAACCTAGGAATTGTAATAATCTATTACAGTAATCGTTTCGAGAAGGTCGTATCTACATATTTAGATTTAGTAACGTTAAATGACTGTGATGCTAATAGTATTGTTTCTGCAATTAAAGACGTTCTTCAGGGGTTTGAATTACAATTAATAAATATGATGGGTATTGGAACCGACAATGCATCAGTTATGACTGGTGTAAATGAAGGTGTTTACGCGAAAGTACAAAGAGAGGTCCCTCATTTGATTTTAATCCATTGTATTTGTCATTCACTACAATTAGCCGTCTCTAGTGCTGCCAAACAGTTTTTACCACGAAATCTAGAGTATATAATTAGTGAAACTTACAATTGTTTCTTCCGATCTGCGTCAAGACAAGCTAAATATAAAGATTTGTATAAAGCAATAAATGATGGAAAAGATCCACTGAAGATCGTGCAGTCCTCTCAAACTAGGTGGTTATCAATTGAATCAGCTGTCTCACGGATATATAACCAGTGGCTGGAGCTAAAAACTCATTTTTCAATTGCTAAATTAGACGAAAGGTGTTACACGACAGAAGTCTTGCATGGGATGTATAACGATGACATTAACTTTGCGTTTCTTGCTTTTATTTATCCAATACTTACTGAACTAAATAGGGTTAATAAATTATTTGAGTCGAAAGATACAGTGCCAACAAAACTAAGTGACGAGTTGGTGAATTTAATTGAGTTACTTGTTAATAAGATCAAACTGCCTACCCAAAGAATGAATATATTTACTCAAAACATAAATGATTTCATTGATCCAACATGTAATTTAGGGTATAGATATAATACTGCTATGACAAAATTAAAAGAACAGGGACTAAAGCAGAGTGACGAGAAAGCAATTCGTCAAAGATGTATAAAATTTTTGTGAATTTAATTAATGAAGTTAAAGTTCGATTACCTAATAATGTCGGCATAATGATCACGATCAAAAGAATTAGTGTTGATAGTGCACTAAACCCTAACAAACAACCTATTACTGATTTAATCAAATATTTTAATCACAATAAGAGTGAAGACTTGATTGCACAAATAAACGACCAATGGTAACAAATTCATACCTTAAAGTGGAATGAATCTAAAGATACTAAAAATTTTTGGTATGAAGTTTTGGCCTTTAAGGTTGCTCAAGGACAAAAAAGATTCAAAAAATTGGCTTCTTTTGCTATGTCAATTTTGATATTACCTCACTCCAATGCTGACGTTGAGAGACTTTTTAGTAATATGAACATAATCAAAAGTAATAAGCGTAAGGCTGTCACGGTTATGAGATACCAGATAAAGTCGTTCGGCAAATTGGAACTGAATATGCTTATCGTTCTCAAGAAAATATTGTCGATAGTTCTTCAGAAGAAGAAAACATTTTTAATCTTTAATTACAAAAATAATAAATAAAAAAATTTAATCTCGTTATTGGTTGAAGTTGTTATTAGCTTGGAGAGAGCGCTCGTGGTTTTTTTAGTCGTTTTAGAGTCGACACTAGTGGTCCCTGGAAAAATATTCTGGCAACACTGTCTATCGTTCAGTCGTTGTAGAGCCATCAACGAATTAACATCACGCAAGACCATAGCGCAAAACGAAATATGCCTTGCGAGAAATATTATATGATTCTAAATGCCTTTGATGCCATGCATTGCTTTTTATGTTTCAAGTCTTTTAAAGATAATAGGGAATATATCCTCAAAAGACAATTTGTTAATTTTCTTTATACTATTAATTAATAATAAAAGTTGCTTAATTTTAATTCCAATTTCTCACTGGGCTACTTTTTTTTCGTGCTCACCAACACAGTGACAGATCCTCTCATGCCGACCACTGAACTAAATATATATGTATGTACCCTGAGCGGGTAAAAAACCAGATAATCAGTGGGTAACATGGTGGTAAACGTGGGGGTAAACATTTAGAGTGTGTCTTTGGCCGAGCAAATATTTTACCGTATTTTCCTCTCACACGTGCGCATACATGTCTGTTGCGCTCATTCAGCAGTGTCAGTGTATATCTGTCCTGCTCTAACATCCCCAATCGACGGCTGATGCAGGGTTGCATTTTAAACAGCTGATGCAGGGTTGTATTTTAAACAGATGATGCAGGGTTGCATTTTTTTATTTTTTTATATTTTATTATTTAAAAATTTATTAAAATTTTAAAAAAACTTTTTGATTTTTAAATTATTAATTTTATTACTTTTAATAGATATTTAAATTTATACAATATATTTAATTTACAATAATAATTTCATCTGAAAAAAGATTAATTAAAGAAAGGATTATTAATAGCTGAAAATAAAAGAGTTAAAAAAAAATATGAAAGACAAATATCTGAAAATAAAATAAAGATTATTAAAACCTGAAAATAAAAGAGTCGAAAAAGATTGTAAAAGACAAATACCTGAAAACAAAGTAAAGGTAATAAAACCTTAAAATAAGTAATAATTACATTGAATTTGTAATACCTAGAAGAAAAAGAAAGATTAATTGTATAAAATGATAATAATATCTTAAAGAAAAGATTAATATTATCTGAAAAAATAAAATATATTAAATACGAATAGAATTTACTCTGCAAGCAAAGATTAATTAAATATAGTGATAAAATCTGAAAAGAAAGAATAATTAAATAAAAATAACAATAACATCTGAAAGAATAGATATATATTATTTGATCATTTAAAATATAAAACAAACATTAGTTTTCACATATTATATTGGTTTGCGCAGGCCGCCTTAAACGCATAAAATACATACATATGTACATATGTATGTATTTATTTTTGCGTATTATCTTGGATTGCGCAGTCCAATTTCAAAGTACACACACTTTTTTCACATACTTATTTAACAATTGATATTTGCCGCTTCTGATGATATAGCTGCTGCTGCTACTGCCAATTCAGTTCTGATTTCCAATGCTATAAAAATAAATGAAGTAATTATTTTCAAAATATTGTTAAAAAATCACATAAAATTCATTTACTTACCTTCTTGTTGTACGAGCCTCCTTTACGATGGTACGATCACGAACGACATGCGTCTTTCAATCGTTTTTTTTATTACCCTTTTTGGGATTTTCTATTGTCACTATTGACAATTATGTTTTCTCCTTCGCACTCATTCAAATAAATCAATAAATGAAACAAACTTTTTTTCATCGGTGTTAGTGTATAGAGAAAAAATGTGTAGTTGTATTGGAATATTTGTCACAAACGGGTAGCCGTGGTTGGCAGGGTACATTAAAACATACGTGAATACATATATGTATATTTAAACATATACATACATATTCAAAGTCCACATTGGCAACTATCCGGCAATACCTCTTGTTCTTTGGCAAACAAAAACAAGCAGGATTGCGTAAAAAAAGCGAATAGATCTCTCTAACGAGCTCTCAATTGCTTAAGAACATAACTCAGAAATACATACTAACAATTCGTGCATACTTAGGCACAAAGCGAATTGATCTCTTCAACGAGCTCTCTTCTTCTTCTTCTTTACTGGCGTAGACACCGCTTATGCGATTATAGCCGAGTCAACAACAGCGCGCCAGTCGTTTCTTCTCTTCGCTACGTGGCGCCAATTGGGTATCCCAAGCGAAGCCAGGTCCCTCTCCACTTGATCCTTCCAACGGAGTGGAGGTCTTCCTCTTCCTCTGCTTCCCGCGGCGGGTACTGCGTCGAAAACTTTCAGAGCTGGAGCGTTTTCATCCATCCGGACAACATGACCTAGCCAGCGTAGCCGTTGTCTTTTAATTCGCTGAACATTGTCAATGTCGTCGTATATCTCGTACAGCTCATCGTTCCATCGAATGCGATATTCGCCGTGGCCAACGCGCAAAGGACCATAAATCTTTCGCAGAACTTTTCTCTCGAAAACTCGCAACGTCGACTCATCGGTTGTTGTCATCGTCCAAGCCTCTGCACCATATAGCAGGACGGGTATAATGAGCGACTTATAGAGTTTGGTTTTTGTTCGTCGAGAGAGGACTTTACTTTTCAATTGCCTACTCAGTCCGAAGTAGCACCTGTTGGCAAGAGTAATCCTGCGTTGGATTTCCAGGCTGACATTGTTGGTGGTGTTATTGCTGGTTCCTAAATAGACGAAATTATCTACAACTTCAAACTTATGACTGTCAACAGTGACGTGGGAGCCAAGTCGCGAGTGCGACGACTGTTTGTTTGATGACAGGAGATATTTTGTCTTGCCCTCGTTCACTGCCAGACCCATTTGAGTTGCTTCCTTGTTCAGTCTGGAGAAAGCGGAACTAACGGCGCGGGTGTTGAGGCCGATGATATTGATATCATCGGCATACGCCAGCAGCTGTACACTCTTGTAAAAGATTGTACCTGCTCTATTAAGTTCTGCAGCTCGAATAATTTTCTCCAGCAGCAGATTGAAAAAGTCACACGATAGGGAGTCGCCTTGTCTGAAACCTCGTTTGGTATCGAACGGCTCGGAGAGGTCCTTCCCGATCCTGACGGAGCTTTGAGTGTTGCTCAGCGTCAGTTTACACAGCCGTATTAGTTTTGCGGGGATACCAAATTCAGACATCGCGGCGTAAAGACAGCTTCTTTTCGTGCTGTCGAAAGCAGCTTTGAAATCGACGAAGAGGTGGTGAGTGTCGATTCTCCTTTCACGGGTCTTTTCCAAGTTTGGCGCATGGTGAATATCTGGTCGGTTGTTGATTTACCAGGTCTGAAGCCACACTGATAAGGTCCAATCAGTTTGTTGACGGTGGGCTTTAATCTTTCACACAATACGCTCGACAGAACCTTATATGCGATGTTGAGGAGGCTAATCCCACGGTAGTTGGCGCAGATTATGGGGTCTCCTTTTTTATGGATTGGGCATAGCACACTTAAATTCCAATCGTTGGGCATACTTTCGTCCGAACATATTTTACAAAGAAGCTGATGCATGCACCTTATCAGCTCTTCGCCGCCGTGTTTGAATAGCTCGGCCGGCAATCCGTCGGCCCCTGCTCTCAGTTGCACAAAATATAAGTACATATGTACATACGTGCATATGTATTTACAAGTCCGAGTATTAGGGTGTACCTAAATACAAAATAATCGGACATCAAATATTTCAATACCATGTTCGGACCGACACTTAATCACACTATTTCGACTGTTGAGTGGCTTATCAATTTAATAAATTTAATTTTATAAATTTATCAAGATTTTGCCATACAAAAATGACAGTTCCAAATCACTTCATTGAAATGATTTGAAACTGATCCACGCAAAATCTCTCTGTGCGACTTTGATTTTTCGCCATCTTCTTGTCAGCATTGGAAATCTGTTACATTATCACAGCTGATTTAGACACTAAAAAGGGAAAAAAAATGTAAACAAACAAATTTTTTTTAAAGCAATGAATCTAATTTCACCTGAAAATCGACTTAACAAATGACAAAATGCATCCACTATTTCTATTATATGGAAAATATTTGAAAAAAGACGGCTTTTATTTCGAAATACTATATGACAATTTTTTCTTTTGATAAATATTAAGCGATGTGACTTCATGAATGACAATAACAGCTGTTTTTTGATCTTTCTAACTTCAGTGAGGACACTGTTGGGTTATGAAATTATTAAATGTGATATAATCTTTTAAATTTTCGGTCTGAACATGATATAATATATAAAAAACGGGGTTTAATAACCACTAACAATTCAAAATAAAATATAAATAAAAAAATATTGCAATTACATTGCAAATAAATAAAAAACGATATTAATTAGAAATACGCTTTTTACAGATATAATCTAAAAAAAACAAAAAAAAAAAACTCTTTAAAATAATATTCAATTTATTATACCTTAACGCTTCTATTAGAATACCATAAACTTACAGAGAAACTCTTTAACAGTATTTTAATATACAAATATACAATATAACAAAAATGGTTAAGAACGAAAGAAATCATTATACACCTGCAGGAGCAACACATTCTATTAAATTCATTCCAGAAAGGGACAGTTTAATAAGATACTGCACTAGATTTGCCTCTTCACCGATTCAAGAAAATTCTGAATCAAAATTACAAATCTCAACAATTTTTGGACAAGAATCCAAGCGTCTCATGACGCCATAGTAGAATCTGACGATTCAAATCTACCTCAAAGTTTTAAATCATCGGCTTACAATAAACAAAAGCAATGATATCCGATCAACTAAAACTAATTAAAGCAATTGCACCTACTCCCCACAGTAGAGTAGAGCTGCCACAAATAGATGGTCAAAGAGCAAGTTCAGGCATCCTAATCGAGGTGCCCGCATGTGACACAGAAACATCTTATGGAGGTTATGAAGAATGGCCGTCCTTCCGGGTCATGTTTATAGCCGCTTACATCAACCATCCAGAACTATCAAAAGCACAAAAACTGTATCACCTCCGATACAAAACTCAAGGTCAAGCAAGCATAATAGTAAAACAGTTCGAATTAAATGACGACAATTTCAATTTGGCTGGGGAAGCTCTAAAAGCTAGATATGAAAACGAAAGAATACTGGTCGATAAACAAGTAAAGACACTATTAAACTTGCCTAAAATCAAGAAAAAAACAAGTGAAGAATTTGTAACACTACAATCCACTGTTTCTAATTGTTTATCGATTCTGTCGACACAAATATACCTACAGACAGCTGGGACCCAATTCTGGTAAACATTTGCACCGCGCATTACCAGAATGGGAGCAATCGCTCTCATCACGAAAAAAGTGCCCAACGTGGCAACAAATGAAAGATTTTCTCACCATCCAATATAAAATTGCGGAAAGGTTAGAAGAAAAAATAATCAAAAGTAAGAACATTAAGTACGACCAAAATAGAAGCTTAAATAGGCCCCATGTTAGTAACAAAATCAATTTAAACAAAATCTTTAACAAAACATAATCGTTCACACAGGAACAAAGAAAACAAACGTCATACGAATTATGTACCAGAGGGCATAAACTTACATCTTGCGAGAGGTTTAAAACTTAAAAGTTAACGAACGAAATAATTTGGCAGGTCAAAAAGACTTTGCACAAATTGTCTGTCACATGCGCATACGTATAAAAATTGCAAAAGCAAATTTAATTGCTTACATTGTCATAAAAGTCATCATAAAATAGGGTGGGCCGATTCCGGACTTTTTCGATTCGGAATTTCTAATAGTGCGGAAAAGTTGCCTTAGTACTTCCTGATTCCAATGCAACTTTTTGTTTTGAGATCGGATTGCATCTTCAACCCCAACTCCGGCCTTGAAATTTCGGAAATTCGCCTAAAATCGTGAAATTGTTTACCTAGCGCTTGAAATACGCATCTCATAGCAAAATGTATAAAAAAAAGTTATTTGTCACGTCATTTGCTACCGAAATGGTATATGTGATCATGGCCGTAAGACGAACCGTTCCCGAGATACGAGCGAAAATGCGGCGCGCCGCAGCGCAAGGTGAAAATTGTTGCAGCTCTCAGCTAACCTGTATTGGTCACCCAGAACTCACCGCGTGGAGGTGGCTGCTCTTCGGGTTCCTCCCAAGCCCAACCCAACCAACCAACCATTTGTCAGGCTTGTTGAAATCTGAATCTGTGTCAAATTTATTGATAAAATCAGATTTTGTACTAAACTTTGGCACTTGTTGCCTAGATTTCAGTGTAGAGCGTATAAAACGATCACGAGATTGGGGGCCAATAACTTTAGAAGATGCCTCTGTCACCAGTTTGACGGTTTTCTCGACGGCCACGGTGTGAGAGGGGAATTCCCTAAATTTCCATACCTCTGCAGTGTCTCCCGACAGCCCTTTTATGAGTTCTTCGTTAGAAACTGAACAAAGAACTGGTGGAACAGTCAAGGTAATAGTCTTCCAGTTAATCATATCGTAATATTTATTAGCTTTGAAATTCAGCTTTGGCACTTTATTACATCTAACCCTTTCATTTACAGTGTCAGACCTTGCTTCTCTGGCTGCCAGAAGACGGTCAAGGGCCAACTTTCTGACTTCTATCCGTTCGTCAGTCATCATATTAAGAAGAATGTTTTCTGGAAGAGCAAAGGAAGCATTCTGTTGAATGGATGAATCGACAATCTTGCGCAGTTTAGCAGGTAAGTATCTCGACCTTTGAATTTCAGCATAGGGATGGCGCGAGCCATCTTTGATTGAACTGTTGAATCTTATTGAGAGCCACAAAGGTGAGTAAACTGTAAGTATGTACTTGACCAAAATCTTTATTTCCTTTGTTGGTTTGTCAGTAGAAATTTATAATCTCAGAATTCTATTTGCACAGGTGAGCCAGCGAGATTTGCACATGTTACCTGGATGCATCGACGCTAAATCTGAGGAACATTGACCGGAAATAACAGCTTCTGATATTTTATAGAGATAAGCTTGGTCTGTGCTAAATTGGGTCGGATTAATAACCTCAGAAGGTAATTGGCAGGATGGAAAACTTTAAAATTTGACAACAGGCAGCTTCTCCCAATCAGGGAGCAGTTTATCTATGTCGCCAGAGAATGTATTTGGACTCTTTGAGACACCATCTATGTGTTCGAAAAGAGCACGAAATGGAAGTTCGTTGAAATATAGAAGACAAACAACCCACTGTAATGGCCTACCTATTCTTTCTTCTAGTTTCCGAATGATTCCACCTTTCCAACCTGTGTTCGTGTTGGTGCCATCAGCACCGACAACTTCTAGATGTTCCACATCAACTGAATTGTCTTGTAAATGTTGCCATATAGCTTGCGTCTCATCCTCAGCTGACCCGGAAGAAGAGGTGACGTGGCCAAAATAATGACAACCAGGTTCCGCTATAAGAGAAATATGTTCCTCTTTGACAGTGTCGCGGTAGTACTTTTCACCTTCGCTGACTTGTGTAAGTGTATTGTCTTTGCGGCCGTCAAAATACAGCCCATATACAGAGTCAATACTTTCGGTGTTTTGGAGCTCAACTCCAACACTTTTTTTTGCCCGACTAATCTTGCATTTGTCAGTGACAAAGCTAGCCTGATCCTCTGTTATCAAACCTCCTTTTTTGGCATCCAGAAAAGCAGATGAAACAATCAAGGCCGCTGCACTATCACTTACTTACCAAATCTTTGGGCAGCTAAAGCAGTGTGTTCTAATACTAGTGTGTTTTGTTGGTTTTAGAGGATGGAAGAGAAAATTCATCATCAGCATCGTTTTTGGAAGAATCCATGTGCGACGCACCTACATTGTTGTCGTCTGTATGAGAGTCTGGCTGATCTGAATGGTCACGTGTTCTAGCTGATAGTTTTCTGGTAAGTGTTGATGTTGAATGACGTTTTGAAAGCTTTTCTTTACGTTCATTTTTCTTTGTAATCTTTTTTGTTTCAGGTAGATCAACACTTCCAATGCGACCAATTCTTCTGGTTCTCTGGTCCAAGAGAAATGGTTGTTCATTGATAGGAACTTTCCTTTCCTTTGGACAAGTGCAAGAAGAAAAATAAATGCATTTACAAACAGCGATGTCAAATAATATTCCGGCAGAAGAGACAAAGTCGTCTCTTTTAGAGCTCAAACCTATTGGGTTCCTTAAAAACATTTGTTTAAGAGTCAGAAATTTGTTATGGTATGTGGTAAGCATTTGTACAACTCTGGTGTGTGAAACTATCGGAATGGATGACTTTTTGAAAGTATTTTCAACCTTTTTTGCAACTATTTCTGTAACCTCTTTACTCCTAAGTTCATAGTGGTCGCCTCGGAGTCGCCCTATACGAAATCTTACAAACTGATAACACAAAAGAACATCCTGGTAAATGGGTAACTGGGACTCAGAGAGATTGTACGGATATATGCCAAACACAGGACATTTCTGTCTAAATTTAAATTTATATACAGACATTTTGAGTTCTGTGTTCTGTTGAGAGAATATAAGTGATAGCACTCGGCGAAATCAACGTGAAGAAGTGTGGCCGCAAGCCGATTTTCACCTTGCCCTGCGGCGCGCCGCATTTTCGCTCGTATCTCGGGAACGGTTCGTCTTACGGCCATGATCACATATACCATTTCGGTAGCAAATGACGTGACAAATAACTTTTGTTTTATACATTTTGCCATGAAATGCGTATTTCAGGCGCTAGGTAGACAATTTCACGATTATAGGCGAATTTCCGAAATTTCAAGGCCGGAGTTGGGGTTGAAGATGCAAGCCGATCTCAAAACAAAAAGTTGCATTGGAATCAGGAAGTACTAAGGCAACTTTCCCGCACTATTAGAAATCTCGAATCAAAAAAGTCCGAAATCGACCCACCCTATCATACAATGCTTCATTACAACACATATTCCATCTCACCTCAAAGGAGCGCATATACAAAAAGAACCACGGGTTTAATTACAAAAGCAAATACCGAAAGCCAAAATACTAAAAATTGCCAAGAGACACCATGTTGCTCAAAGGCACAAAAAGTTCAAACGCTGCACAGCGAAACACAAAGTGGACTAGTTGTAGAACCAGTTTCCACCATACCAACTGAAGTTGGGGACAAATGCCTTAATTCACAATTAAGGAAATTGCAAAAGTTAAGGAAACTTCCAATAGCAAACAAAACTATAAAAGATAAGTATTGTGAGCACTTCTCTAAAGCCCCAACTACTCGATCAACTAATGGCCGGTACGTCGTACGGCTACCACTAGAGCCAGCATTTTCCAATACCTCACATATTGTTCGAAAAAACACAGTCAGGGACCTCTGACAGTCCATATTATAAAAAGCACATACAACTTTTCGGCCCCGCAGGGTGGCTTTCGCCAATAATGAAAAAAAAATAAATAAACAGTTCTGAACAAATCCTAGAGCGGTGTCGGGCTATTAAATGCTAAATTACTGCATACTAAAACATAAAATATAATACAGTTGTATCAAAAAGTCGAAAAATCGCACTTTTCATAAATAAAATCTCAAAAGTAAGTTTAGGGATCACAATACTCCCAATGCGATAAAGTGACGCACCTACACTTACAAAAAGCATATGTCGCTCTTATCGTCTCTGGTTATGTTATGGAAATCAGCTACACAAAGCTTCAAATTAAGTATAAAGAATTATCTACTCCATGAATCGAAGCCGTTTTCTATTCACGGCCACTCCCCCACAAGATCTCTCTAATTTCATAGTCCTAACTCCAGTGCTAAGGAGTACCCATTCTGGCCACATCTGAGCCAGGCGTGGAGTTACTATCCTTTATAAGCCGATAATACAGAAAAGGCAAATAATAAACAACCGGTATACCAAACCGATAAAAAAAAAAAAAAACAAATAGTAAATAGTAAAATTAATAAAAGCAAACAACTTTTTTGGTATAATAATACAATATCAATCAAACGACGCAAAATCAATTACTACCTCAAGCACCAAAAAACATACAATTTTCTATTAAAACCAAAATCGCTTCTTACAGCTAATATTCTGCAGCCTCGGCTACCCTACCAACAGTAAGCCGAATAACATGTCTCAGATGATATATATAAAACTAAACAAAATAATCGCCTAGGGGGACCAGGATGTTTAAATGAGTTAAGCATCCACCCCCTCTAACCGGTAAAACTGTCCTATCCTAATACAACAGCGCAATACACCACAGCTGATAGCAATCAAGACAACTCACCACACTTCTAAATCAATCAAACCACTCAACAAAAAGGATGGATTCGATACTGCGCCCCGTCAACACTCGACGCGATATATTTACGCAAAACATTGTATTCTAAACAAAGGATAACTTTAAATAAATTGTACCTTTCAAATACATTACCTTTTTTTTTCATTTTAAACACTCGCGCGATTGTGAGTGCATATTGAAATCTGTGGCTTGTATTCCCCAATAAAGGGGCTATTCTGGTCTAGACGCATGAATTTTAGGCATTTTTTAAACTAAGATAAAAAAATGAAAAACATTTTTACTACCTATTTTTTTATATGTTTTTTATTGACATTTTAATAATATAAAAAACAATTGCAAGAAAAAATCAATTAAAATTCGTCGAGATACGGGCCGGTGGAGTGGGGGCTTCAAAAACAACGGTGCGTCCTGGTTGACGTGATTTCAACCCTTGTAGAGATCTAAAACACATAAAACAATAAGATTCTTCATTAGTAGGGATGTCGTTATCGGCTTGACAAAAAAAAAAAAAAAAAAAAATAACAAAATGGTCGACTTGAAACACATAATTTTTTGACCCGATTTTTTCGACATTTTTGAATTTTTTAAAAATACTTCAAATCAAAATTTTTGGAAATCCAAAGCAGACACAATAGATCATTGTTTAAAGAATACATATACCAAATTTCAAAGGAATCGGTTCTGTAGAACTTGAGAAATCATGTCAACCACCTCAAAAAAGTAATTTCGAGAAAAACGCGTTTAAAGTTTAGGAGACAATTCTAGTGAACACGGACGCCACGTCACAAAATCGGCTGTATCTCCGAAAATAAGTCGAATTTTAAAAAATACTTCCAATGTCTTAATTTTGAAAGTCTAAACTTTCAAAATATGCAAAAAAATCAATCTTTTCAAAATCCTAGACCACAATGCCCCCTAAATTGGGTCAACATTATTCATGCTATGTTTTCGGATCGTTATAACTTATAACTTTATGAGACTATGTGAAATCCCTAATTATATCTTTAGAATTGTATAAAACATTGTAGTCTTATTTAAAAAATATACAATTTATGGCTAAAGTGGGAGATTTCATATCTGATGACGCCCGATAAGGGCTGTCGCACCACAGGGCAGTGTTTTAGACTCAACTCTGTACATCATAAACACAGCAAATCTTCCAACGGCTAATAACGTATTGACATCAACTTTTGCGGATGACACAGCTTTAGTGAGCTGTAACAAATGCCAAAGCCATAATAGCCATAGATAACTTGATCAGAATCTCTTTTCTTGCTCTTTCGCTTGTCAGCTGGCAGCGCACCCGGTGCCGTCAATCAGCAGATAGTCAAAAGGCGGGATGCCAGAAGAGCAGCGCTATAATTACTTGGCGAAATTACTGTGAAATGAAATGTCATTGAACTGTGCGAACATATTTTGGCAAAATAAATGTTTATGTAAATTAATTAATGATTTTGCATCTTAGCATTTATATATGTATGCATTTTCAAAGTATTTAATTTAATGTTTTGTATAATTTATTAAATACCCAATCTAATATTTTTCAGCAGTGGCATCAGTGGCAAATGTTATAAAAAATGTGGAATTTGTCAGCTCTCTCTCGATCCAAAGAGACTCGTATCAAGTTATCTATGATAATAGCATCAAGAATATTAGCGGAGCACTCAAGTTCTTTCGAAGAATGGCTAGCTAACTGGCGTATAAAATTAGAGATGAGCAATATTGCGATTTTTCGATATCTGTGATTTCAGTGATTGCTATTTTTAAATCACTGTGATTTTATATTGCTGCGAGTATTACGATCGCAACTAAGTCGACGTTCAAACGGAGACCTTTTTTGTAGCGGCAGATTAAAATCTGGGTCCCTTCCAGTTACGTAGACCCGACTGTCGTGGGAACTTTTGGTTCCTGTAACTCGAGTCAAGTTTTTCCGCCTTTCTTTTCACTACATTTTCGCAAATGTTCGAGCGGTTTGGCTGCCTGAAACTTAGAGCTTATTGCATAGTTCATTTGTATGTTGGTATGATCCGCTTTTAATATTTTCAAAGAAAAACTATTGACGGGAAGTCCATAATCCATCAGAATGTTTTGAATGCCTGCTAATAATATTTTCAAGACCAAATTAAAAACGGGAGTTTCCTAATCTTTGGAAAAATATTAAAAACCCGTAATTTTTTTTTCCATATTTTTTCCTGAAATTAATTAATTACAATTCTTGTTTCAAATAAAATAATATTCGTTTAAACGAAATAATTATAAGAGCATCTTAATAAAAGAATAAATAAATATAAAACAGTAAAAGTAACTCCATTTTTATTAAAATTCATATAATTTATTACTAAGTGTTATTAAAAACTTAATTGAAATATTTATAAATATTGTAACCATTTCAATTTGTACTCTAAGCTAATTTTTTAAATTCATCAAGAAAGCTTTCAAATTTGGTTTTAACAATAAGTAAAATTAAAAATTTAATTATATTAAATTAAAATATTTCATAAGCAGTTGAATCTTCTGGTTGTTAAAGATGTTTTATGCGAAATTTTTGTTTTGCAAATATTGCATTTTGCATATATTTCATCTACTACTTCAAATATCTGCCATACTTCACTTCTTTTCCTTGATAAATTTCCTGCCATTATTGAAAATTATAAGAACGTTATACTCAAAACTTCAAACCGCTATGACGAAAAATAGCATATACTCATATACGTATGTATACAATACCCTGAAGAAAGCTTCTACTTTTCTGCTATTTGCTATTGTGATCGCATGTACTGTACTATTAAAAAATCACAGTGTCACAAGCTTATTGTGAACTGCTATCGCAATCGCAATTCACAGGTTCGAACTGCTATCGCAATTAACAGGTTCGAACTGCGATCGAAAATTACAGGTTCTAACTGCTATCGCAATCGCAGTTCATAAAATCGAACTGCTATTTATAAAATGTGATCACAGTTGCGATTTGCGATTTTTCAATCACAGTGAAAAAATCACCGGTAGTGAAATATCGCTCATCGCTAGTATAAATCTGAATGAACAAAAGTGTAAGCATGTTACATTTTCGCTAAGACCAATAATGTGCCCGGCAGTAAAAATTAACAATATTTGAGTACCCCAAGCGAATGAAGTAACTTATCTTGGTATTCTTCTAGTAGAAGACGTGGTGAAAACATATATCTGGTAAAGTAACTTGCATGAAGATAAAAGCTGCAAATTGGATTTTAAATAAACACTCTAAATTTAGCATAGACAACAAAGAGGTTTTATAAAATGCGGTCATAAAATCGACTGTAGGGCACAGGTCATAGCAACTAATATTGATATAATACAAAGGTTCCAATCGAAAATTCTTCAAACAACCACTTGTTCGGAATGGCACATGCGTAATGAAAATACACATTAATATTTTTTCTATTTCTGTGGTAAAAAAGCAGAATGAAATATATATCTAAACTCTGAGACCAATCTCATTGTCTAATGCTTTAGTACATTCTTGCGATCAAATACGCCTTAAACGAAAAGATATGCCTGCGCTCTAAAGAGCAACGAAACCAAAATAGTATTAGGGATAGTTTGCGAGTAACTATTTCTTCATATTCGTTGCAAAGGCATCCTGTCGGTTTTTCCTCTTTCTAATCGCAATGTGCTAATGCTTTTCTTGCGGCACAGATGTCGGGAGGTTACGAGCGCTTTGCTCAACGATGGATGTGCACGATACGTTTCAATAGCGGTAGGGGGACAAAAAATTCAATATCTTCGGAATGGTATGAATGAACAAAAATTTTTTTGCAGATTATTAAAGGTGTATATTTCCACGTTGTGTCACATACTTTTCAGTTTTTTTTTGCGTGAAGAACCCATGAAAAATTTTAATTGTTTAACAAAAAATTATGTAAAATATTATTATTTAAACAAGTGGATCGTGAAAAAATATTTATAATGTAACACGAACATTTTTCTTTGACTTCACAAAATTTCATCAATTTATCTCTATAAGCTTATGAGAAAATAATTTTACAATTTTGTAGTGCACTAAATTTCAACCTTCAATAACTTTAACAAAAAATAGAATTTAGACCATATATTTATAATACGGGGTATTCCTCTTATCCCCTTCCTAGTAAACTGCTAATTTTCAACATCGGTGATTTTGCGATTGATGATTTCTAATTTGTCTCTCCAAAACTCTTTTTTTCTTCTCCTTTCTTCGTGTCCTCTACACTTCTCACTTCCTCACTTTTTGCTTCTGACAGCTTGCGTGATTTTTGGTCGCATTTATATGCCGACTTGTTATCAGCTATCATTTGGTCGTGCTCTTCTGTTGTATAATCATCTTCAGCATCATCATTAAATTTGTATTGCTCCTCAAAAGTAATGTCTTGTACGAGTAGCTCGCCTTCAATCCATGTATCTTCTACGCCCAGCTTTAAATCCGCAGTGCTCGACATCTCGGATTTTTCTTTATTTTTTTGTTTGCAGTTTTGTATTCTTAATCTTCTCCTAATACCGATGATCTCAAAAGCTAGATTTTTTATTTCAACAATAACATGCGGCCTGTTGTATTTGAGTGTCGATATTTCTTCTCATGAAATACCACTAATTTCTAATATGGTCTTCATATCGTTCAAGTTCATCTTCGTCGGCAGTATACATTGTTATTTTCACCTCTTCAACAATAAGTCGAATTTTTTCGATATGTTTGCAACTGTCTGCTGTAGAAGGTTTATTCTTTATCAATTTGGCTATTTGGTCTTGTCCTTATGTCCATCTCTTTGGATGATGTTTCCATTTTGAGCTGCTCCTGGGCTCTGCTCCTAACATGTGCGGCTTTCCTTCATATGTCTTCTACGCGCAGCTTCATAAAAGCACATTTTAATTCCACTTGTTGGGTGTGTTTTCGTCCGACCATATTCTACAAAGTAGCTGATACATGCTCCTTATCACTTCTTCGCAGCCGTATTTGAATAGCTCGGTCGGCAATCCAACGTCTCTCGCCGCTTTGTTGTTCTTCAGGCGGATAATTGCTATTCGAACTTCTTCAAGGTCGGGCAATGGAACGTCTGCTCCATCGTCACTGCCATTCAAGCTGGAAAAGTGCTCCCTCTATAATTTTAGTATGCTCTAGGCATGTGTTTCTCGATCACCTCTGGGAGTTCCACAAAAGTATGCTCCGGTTTTGAAACCTTCTATTTGTCGCCGTAGAATTTTAGAGCATTTCCTCTGTCGGCCAGTTTGTGAAGCTCCTCATTCTCACGCATTTCGGACTCTCTCTTCTTTTGTTTGTGAATTTATCTCGCTTCCCTCTTCAACTCTCGATATCTATCCCATTCCGCACCTGCTGTCTGCTGCGGCTGTCTGTTGTGATTGAGTTTCTCGACGTTGAACCTTCCTTGTGTTTGCTGACGTGGATTTTTTGCTTCGCAAAGGCGAGTGTGTATAGTGGCTGCTGCAAGATATTGTTCCGATTCGATTTTAAGATCTCGGAGCTTACGCATATTTTAAACACTGGAGAAGTGTTTTCCGTCTATCACAACATGTTCGATCTTGTTGGTGGCTTGGCGATCTGGAGATAGCTTGATTAATTTTCAAACAAAGACAAACGATTAAATTCAAAAAAGATTCTTTAAATTCTCACCGCGGGAGTTAATGCCTACATTACGAACTCTGCACATGAAGTAGCACCGCATAGCAACAAGCGATAACACCATACTTATCATGCCACTTTGGTAATTTACCATTGGCGTAACTGCAAAAATCAACCAGCTCACTTATCTTGGTATAATTACTTACGTATAAATAACACAAAAGCAGCACGCATGCTTAATTCGTCTTTAGTCATTGGTGTTTAGATTGTTTAAGTCGTATTCGTGAATGAATAAAAAACGTGCCGCTTATGTGGGACTAAAAATATATTTTTTATGTTTCATTGACCCAGAAATATTAATTGGCCCCAACATGGGCAAAACAATAAAGGATTCGGTATAAATTCCTTCTCGTTCTGTTTCAACCACAGGATATAGTCCCGCCAAATAAATAAATCCTATAAAGGATATTACTCAACAGTCCCATAGAAGGATATACGTAAAAACTTCTCAAAACAAAAATTTTATAAAGGATAGGAAAAATAAAAAGTGAATAAAATTAAACAAAAAAACAAAAAAGTTTAATACAAATGAATGCATATATCTTAGCATTGCAAAGTGTTGAAGCGGAGTTACAGGAGAAATTAAACGCACTTGAAGCACTAAATCCTATTCCACCAGCGCCGACACAGGAACAACTATGTCACACACAGCCAAATGACATTGACTTAAATATATTTAAATTCTTAAATACATTCAGTGAAGACTATAATGAATACTGGAATTGGAGAAAGATGGCCACAACACTAATGGATAGTATAAAACAGTTTCAATGCATTAATCATGATTAGAGGAAAAGTTACAGGAAGAGCTGCACAGACCCTAATAAATAATACTACAAAATTAAATTTCTATGTTATAATAGATAGACTAGATGAGTCATATGCCGACCAGTGACCACAATACGTATTAGAAGAGGACATGATGCGAATCCAACAAAAAGATTTGTCACTACACGTATATTTCGATCAATTGAATCAAGCATTAAACGTTATTCTGTCAAAATTAGAAATGACTCTACATGAGATGAAGCCCACATATGGACTCCGTAGTGTAGCAATAAAGAATACACTGTATTCTAGAGCTTGCACAACACATGATGCGACATGATGCGAGACACCAGCATTTGGAGTTTATACCAAGAATGCAACAGTCGCAGAGAACATTCCAGCAACCTACGTGCAGCCATCAAACGCAGTAAGCGGTGAAATGGATAAATTAAAAGATTTCGGTATTGGGAGAGGATTCCCTACGGAAAATGAATGCGAAAGAATTCGATAAAGTGTCGAATCACTAAAAAAGCGAACAGTTTAATTAACTATACAAAGCAACTACAAAAACGAGCGTTTACCATATACCACAATATTTCTGGCAGAAGTTCGAACTGAAAGCAATGATCCAGTTTGGGTTAGGCAGTATCCCTATACATATGCGGTCAAGAATTTGTTAAAAAAGAAATGTAGAAATATTAGAAAATGGAATAATAAAAGAAAGTAAAAACCCTTACAACGCACTAATATGAACGGTCGAAAAAAGAACAGATGAAAAAGGAAACTCAATAAAAAGAATGCTTATAAATTTTCAGAAGTTAAATAAAATAACAATACTTGGTGGAGATCCAATACCAGATATGACAATGACTTTACAAAATCTAGGAGAAAGTAGATATTTTACAACACTCGATTTAGAATCAGAGTTTTATCAGCTAATAATTCAAGAAGAAAACAGAGAAAATTGTCTTTTCGGTTAACAGAGCAAACAACGAATTCATCAGACTACCCTTTGGATTAAAAAATGAACCTTACATATTTCAAAGATGTTACTTCGTTCATACATTGCTAACTGCGCAAACGTATACTAAAAATGGTAAAATCTTTTTTTACACGGTCTTTTTTTACACGATTTTGAAATAACACGGTTCGTCAAGGAAAAATTTAAAATATTATTTTTGATTTAACACGAATGCCAAAAAAAAAATTAAAGATTTACATGATTTTCTGAAGTTGTTAACTTTAAGGGAAAACGCTTTTTATTTAACTCTAGCTGACGCCGCTGGCGTTGTCCTGCGTGAAATTAAAAAATTTTAAAATGAAAAGAATGTTTAACTTATATTGTGTTAAATATAATTTACTTGCGATTTTTCCACATTTTTCAATGTAGCGTAGTTTGTTTCACGTATAGCTGGCCGTGTGAAAAAACATGGCATTTCCAGAATTATGTCACACACTTCGAGCGACTATCCTTATGACCTGTTGATTGACATCTCAAATTCAATTTTCCCTGGAAACTGAATAGGTTTGAAAAGAAATGGCAAATCGTTGGAACTCTAAGGAATTCGTAAAATCAAGCAGTCTGCCCCCTTGTATTCAATAGCTGCGTCACAATCAATCGGGTTCCACTGCACAGTTTCGGCACATGAAGATTGGGAAACATAATAATGACGGATCTAACTTTGAGACGCAAATGATGCGGCGGTATACCAAGCCTGTCCAAAGAATTTAGAAATTTCACTGGACGTCAATTATCCACGTATTCATTGTCAAGACGATCGATTTGTATGAGCGCAAACCTCCCAGAATTTGTCATAGAATTTTCCAGTTTAAGTCACTAATATCGGTATTTTTGACTGCTAAAATTGCGCGTGCATGAAGAAGTCGTAGTAACGATAATTTGGCCAATGTTCGGATAAACATTCATGATAAGTTTAACTTTCGCTGAAGTGAACTGACAAAAGGCAGGTGGAATTGACATCAAACCACTGGAAGTATCGAAGTATCTATCGAATCGTTCATCTTTTGATTCCATTTATTATCATGTTCCAGCAATTGTAATTGCTGGCATGTTTCTTAAAAAGTTGCACACACCGTACCATTCACAGTACGCCATGATTAAATTGAGATTGAACCACGTACATTTATCAGTAGCAACCGAAGATAGAATCCATCGTCGTTTTTCGGGTGGATTGTGTAAATTCGTCTCAAGGCATTAGTTGAGAACTCACCTGGATGTCCAACTACTGGTTGGCCTTGGTTTCTGCGTAACTGCATTCCATGAATAATATCAAGTAATTTCCGAATAGAGCAATGTTCTCGCAAACGGATCGCTGACGCAAGTTGAGAAAAAACTCGTCAATGTCAATTTTGTTGTTGGAAGTGTTTCCGCTGGCTGTATTGTATTCACTGGGTTGAAATACACGCTTTGGCCATTCTTCCAATTAACTGCGAGACCCAAACCAGTCAGAAAACGTTCATGAATTGCAAAAGTAAATATCCTACAAAGCGCTTTATTGCAGTTCACATATCGAAAATATCAAGACCAATTATGTTGCTTCTTTTGGTGACGTACTCACAAACGTATTTTATCTTATCGATTTGGTACGATCCATGTGTTGTCAACTTCGATATTCACTCTTCTAAATTGAATGCTGAATGTTCTGCCATTGTTATCTGGTGAGCGACGTCGATAGAGTGGATATTCATCATTTCCAGTTTGTGTTTCCGAAAGAAAAGCATGTGGATAGTGTTTCGTGCATTTGTTGTCAGACATACAAACCGAAGTGCGATTGTGATGTCCACAAGGTCCATGAACCATATTGGTATCCACCATTTCGTATAATACTGGATCTTTTTCTGGATCAGGAATTTCTGCAGAAATTATTTCATCAATTTGATCTGGTTAAACCACCTTCCACTCTCTCTCTCTCTCTTTTGCCACTCAACAGAGTACATCTAGCATCTAACAGCACCAGATATACGTTGCTTCAAGATAAAGTCCATCAAACATCGTAACTGTTGTTTGAAAAGTCGTGCTGTGACATCATGATGATCGCTTGCTGATTGATCGCGATCCATAATTCCGCACGTATGTCATCGCATCCTGGGAGTACTCGGTCATGTGCCTTGGACTGCCAATAGATGTTGAAGCCAAAAAGAACGCCGACCGATATTAGCCCAATCTCTTCGTGGCATCGTAACAAATTTCAATCTGTTATGGATAACTTTGTGTGAACACACATAACGTTTTCACTGAATAATTTTCAATAATTTTTTGTTTGAAAAGCCAGAATAAAGAAAGCAAATGACAAATTTGAACGATTGAAAAACAAAACAAAAAAATTAAAAAAAAAATGTATATGAAAAGTTATTTTTTGGAACTTTCCTATTTTCCGACTTATCCCCACGAAAAGCATACGGTTTTTGTTATTTTCAAACCTTCCCCGATCCACAGCGATCAACCTCTGAAAATTTCATCAAGATTGGTTCAGCCGTTTTCGAGAATTAGCATTACTAACAAACATTCATTCGTTTGTATAGGGAAAAAGGAAAGGGCTGTTTTTAGGGGTTTCCGGCAATTATTCGAATTTCTCTCGCCGTAAAAACCATCTGTGAACCTCAACGAACACTTTGAAAAAAGAATTTGCCAAATTCGTCCAGGCGTTGTTGAGTTATGCGCTTAGCAACACATTTTGCGACTCATTTTTATATATAAGATTAAATTACTTGTAGAATCTTTTGAGAACAATAAAAATGCAGTTAATATCGTTATTATAAAATCGTGGATCCTACGAATACTATGCAACATTTCGACATATGCTATTAGCTTGTTACAACGCGCTGTACCAAAGATACAAGGAGTACTGAGATGGAAGTGGATGAAGAAGAGGTAAAGAAACAACATCAGCACTGTATTGGTGTAAATGGGAAATTCTTTGCTGAATAATTAAGATCCACAGATGTGGCTATTAAGGGGGTATTCTACTCTAGAAATCAAATTTTGGGCAGTGTTTTGAATTTTATTAAAAACAAAAAAAAACAAAAAATATTAGGTTGTCAAAAAAGTCTTGCGGTATTTCCGCTAGTTGGCGCAGAAAGCGCGTAGTTCTAGTTTTATTCGAATGCATCGGATCATGCTTTACCTTTTTGGAAAGCTCATTTCACGCGCTAACACGTGTTTGATTGATTGTCGTTTCCTTTAAGTCGTTCGTGAGTTATAGCGTCGCAAACATGGAACAAAATAAAGAGAACATAAGGCATATTTTACAGTACTACTACGATAAAAGCAAAAATGCATCTCAAGCCGCCAATAAAATTTGTGCAGTTTATGGACGCCAATAAAATTTATGTAGTTTATGGACTTCTGTGTTCAATAAATTCAAACATGGTAGAAATCGAAGAATTCACTTTTAGAGACTCACAAAACGACACGTATCTGAAAAACTAATGAATATTTTGACGTAAAGTTTGGCATACTTGTAGATGTACTACCAACTTTCAGAAAAAAAAATCAATTCGAAAATTACGCGAAGTATAAATTTCTCTCACAGTAGGAAAAGGCAGATGATCAAGTTCCCGCTTCGATGCTTATGTTTACGAAGAGCAATCATCGAAAAGCACGTGACTTTCCTTCAGGAATGTCATTTTTTGGGTAATGCGACTTACCCTCACGAAACTTTTCTTATGTTCCAAAAAATGTGAGTTTTGACAGCTCTCTCTCGAATCAAAGAGTTTCTTATTATTTTATCCATGGCCGAAGCTGCCGTTTTGTCAAAGAGTCAATGCATCGATGGCATGATGCGACGGCAAAGTGTCACAACATTGGGTTGTTTGTAGAAATACGAGCTGTGCCAAAAAACACAAACGAGCAAACGCCGATTGTCACCTCTTCCCTTGTCGCTACAACAGCCTCGCTTACAAACTTGGGTAAATATTTGTATGTATAAATATGTTTATGTACGAGCTTGCATGCATAAGTATATCGGCTGATATTTGCGATTTGACAAATATTTTAAATCGACAAGAACTACGTTGCAAATTTTGTCACACTTTTCTGTGTTTTGATACGATTGTTGTTTTTCGTAGAGCAATGTTAACATTTTTTGTTGGTGACATATTAACATTTGTGCGTATTTATGTTTGTATGCTTGTGCATAATTTAATCGGCAATATATATATATAAGTCCTAATATATAAAAAGTACGTGTCACGTTGTTTGTCCGCAATTGACTCATAAACTACTGAACCGATTTCAGTAAAATTTATCACACTGTATTCAGTTCGAACCAACTTAGAAGGTAGGATAGTATAAATAATTCATTAAGAACAAAATACAGTGAAAGCTCTATTAAATGGATGTTCTATTAAGCGGACATCTCCATCAACCAAGCACATCAATATATATAAAAATCAATGCCACTTTCTTTGTAATTTCATCACTCATAAACGGCTGAACCGAATTTGATGAAACCTTGCATACATATTCGTATTAGTTCAAGGATGGTTTATAGCCATACATTGTCATTTTTAACAGTTCGGCTAAAAAAATTAAATTAAATAAATTTATAAATTTAGGGATAAAATTCATAAAATTTATGTACACCCCACCTTCTACCTTAACTTTTTTTCTATGATTGGATCAATAATGGATAATGTACAAATATTTCGATATAAATTGGTGATAATCAGTCTATTATCAATAAGCAATATCTCCTTCTTATATATAAAAATGAAACCGTTTTCGTTGTCACGGCATCACGCGAGTTAATATCGTTTACACGATATGAGTTCAAGAATTTAAACAATCTTATTTATACGCCGAAATGCGTGCCTTTATTGATATTCTTAAGAACTAAATTTTAATATAAGATCTTACAGCTATTTATACTAATGAAATGCGGCTGCTGTTATCTGCATGCGACTTCTTTGTCGTAATTCGATATCTGCTATCTTGCTATTACTTGAGATGCGGAGTTGGTTATCGCAGTGGATTATTCCATTGCCAGATGTTTGTTGTTTACATGTTGAGAATGCCTTTCTAGATAATGCATGTTCATTTCTATTGTTCGACTGATAGTGCATGTCAAAGCGAGTTCTATCGGTTTACATACATAGTTCGCCTTTGTTCGGAATGTATATTAGGAGATAAGATGTATGTGAGTGTGTGTGACCCGGAGCGAGGCTATGTCGTTAACTCCCCTCCTTCTTAAAACGGAGCGTCCTCGCTATGCTGCTACAGATTGTTGTTGTTGAAGACGATTCAATTCGACTTCGTATATTTCGTCAATTTGCCTTTGTCTGTGAAGCATTCTTCTATTTACGCGATATCGGCAGAGGTGTACCATACCGTAAGTGGTGACTACTAAAGTAAGGAATCCTATTATGATGAAGAACGTAAAATGTACTGGATTTTCTACAATAGGTATCAAAAATGTTGAGAGTGTTTGGATATTGCTGAATTTGTATATTGAGTTTGAAGAAAGGATACGGAGTACTTCAAGTTTTTCGTTGTGTTGATTGTGTATTATTTCTCTGAGTTGTCTTTGATGATTGTAATATGTCATGTTATCGATGTTCGTGGATTCATTGAAGTGTATCAATTTAGGGCCTGATATATGCATGTTGTTCCAAGTATGCTGGTAATCTGTCAAAATGTATCCATTCTCTAGGATGCGAAGTGGAGCATTATTTTCGTGGGTTGTTTCGCATTGTGCTGTTTTGTCTTCTAATATTTTTATAGTACAATTGTCAGCGGGTTCTGATTTACAAATAAAGTTACCCATATAATTTCTACATTTAGATATTCTTTGATAATCGTTACACTTTGCGATCTTAGGGTCTAAATTAATTTTACCATGCTTATATGCTAAAGGATATACATTAAATAAGCTACATTTAGTTTCAAGGATAGGATATTTGTATATTGTTATAATTGTTTGTTGTAGGTAACATATATGAATGTCGGCATATTCTAATATATTAATTATTGGAAGATCTAACCTTTCATGGTTTATTAAATCGTACACGTCTTTCAAATTTAATGTGCCAGAATAGAAATTATTAGTTTTTGCAAAATTTATAGTGTTAGTTATTGATTTGAGTTCATTATAAACTTCTGATATAACAATGTTTTCGGTTATTGCTTTGGGATCAAGGCTTTCGAGTATTCTTTCGAACTGTGAATTAATTAATTTTTGCTTATTATTATTCTCTATTAGCAAATTAAGTGAAGTTTTTATTTCCACAAGGTCATCGTGGTCTGGTGTGCCCGTGATGAATTTTAACATGGAACCAAGAAAGTTAAGTGATCTTTTGGATCTATAAATATTGGGAATGAGTTGAGTTTTCAGAGTTTCGATTTTGTTTACTAAAATTTGAGTTTGGGGTTGGTCTTCTAGATTGAATGATGATTTCATTATACTTTCGTATGGCGCCAATATTTTTGAGAGATTGGATATGTGATACAAGAAAGCTGTATCCTGATAAATGTAAACAGGATCAGTTTCTACTAGTACATATTTCCTATGGCTTAAATCTATAATATTGTCGCAAAGTGCGATAGAGAAAAGTAAGGTAAATACTATTCCGTACATGCTTTTGCTCTGATATTGTCTTTATGGATAATTACTTTTTTATTGGTCGTTATTGATTCTCCGTTGTCTTTTTTTACTATATGTTTCACGTATTTTTTTCCGTTTTTGTTTCGTCTATGCGTTTTTGAATATATTACCTCTCCTTCTTTGTATTTGAGCTGTTTCCGATTACGGTTATGGTATCGCAAAACTCTTTGCTGGTTTTGTTGAAGACGCTCTTTGATGCCAGGATATTCCCTTTGATTGAAAAACACGTCCTCGGGTTTGTGGTTGGTTACCGAATGGATTGTTTTGTTGTACTGTCGGACTGCTTCAAATATCTGATCGTCGGGAGCCGAACTGTGTTGATGCGCTAAAACTTTTGTGAGTTCGATAATTGTGCTATGCGTTCTTTCAACTTGACCGTTTGTTGTCGAATGATAGGCTGGAGTTTTGGTATGCGTTATTTGTAATCGCTTGTATATTTGTTGTGCACATATGCCAGTAAATGTTGACTCGTTATCAGTCATTACAAACTTTGCGTTTGGGTATATTTGTGACAGTATCTCGTCAACATATTTGTATGTGTCTTTCTTTGATGGTATTTGTCTCAAATGGCAGAATTTGGAATATTTGTCGGTTGAACTAATGTACATATTGTTGCTCATAAAAAATAAGTCTAAGTGTATGTATTCGCCTACTTTGTTCGGTATCGGTGCTGATCCTATTGGTTGTTTATTTGGTCGGCGTTCATACTTGTTTGTGAGGCAGATTTCGCAGTTTTGTACTTCTTTTTTACAAGCGTCACGTATGTTTGGCCAGTAGTATCTGAGCGAGATTTCCTGTGCGTTGTTTTTGTAGTTTCTGTGAGCACGTCTGTGTGTGTCTTGTATGATCTGTTCTTGTTGTTCGGTTTCGGTAATATCGTCCACCAATTTTTGCGCTAGTACAATCGATACAGTTGGAAATGTGTTGATAATGTCATTTTCGACGTAAAATAACATTTGCTCGTCTATTTGTATAGCATTAGTTATCTTTGGTCTAATTACATTTTTTAGTCTATCTAGTAATACAGTTTTCGTATTAAAAAAGATCGTGTGTCGGCTGTTAGAAAATATGTTTTGTGAGAATATTTCGATGGGGTTCTGATCTGACCGTTTTACAATAATTTGGTTTCTAAAGGAGTTTACTGGTTTTTTTACTCGTTTGAGTCTTTGTGTTGGTGAGCTTTGTGCTGAATGTTGGGAGTCATCAGAATTTAAAGTGTTGTTTATTTGCTGACGAGAAAGGGCATCAGCGACCACGTTCTGATGTCCGGGTTTGTAAACGATTTTTGCACCATATTCTTCAATGAAATTTTTCCATCTTTTTAATTTTGTATTGGGGTTTTTTTCTGATATGGAGAATATTAGAGATTGATGGTCGGTGTATATTGTTAAATCTGCTATACCATACAAGTAGTTGCGTAGTTTCTGTAGTGACCATACAATTGCGAGTAACTCTTTCTCATTTGTGGAGTAATTCTGTTCTGTTTCACTGAGCGTTCGTGAAATAAATGATATGGGTTTTTGGTTTTGGGATAATACGGCTCCTATAGCGTAATTGCTAGCATCTGTGGTTAATTCGAAAGGTTTGTTAAAATTTGGTTGGAAGAGTTCGACCTGGGCTTGTAGTTCTTCTTTTATTATGTTCAGTGCTTTTAGTGCAGGTTCGTCTAAAGTGATTTTTATTTTTGCACTTTGATTCTTTGATATGCCACCGTTCTCTCCTCTGAGGAACGTAGTTAGTGGTTTGACGATGGCTGCAAAATTCTTTATAAATTTTCTATAGTAACTTGCGAGACCTAGGAAGGATCTGAGTTCCTTCAGTGTTGTAGGAATAGGGAAATTTTTAATAGTCTGTATTTTTGTTGGGTCAACTGTAATCTTGTTGTATTTAATTATATGCCCTAAGTATTCAACAGAGTCTTTGAAAAAGTGAGATTTTTCGTTAGAGATTTTCATATTGGCCTGGTGAAGGGCATTTATGATTATGCGGATGTGTTCGATATGTTCTTCAGGAGAGGAAGAATAAATGAGAACATCGTCTATATAGACGTACGCGAACTTCCCGATATATGGTCTAAGGATATCATCCACGCATCTTTGAAAAATAGATGGGGCGTTTTTCAGGCCGAATGGCATACGAAGAAATTCGTATTTAGCTCCATTTACACTAAAAGCCGTTTTTTCCCTGTCTGATTTATTAATAAGGATCTAATGGAAACCAGACTCTAAGTCTAGAGTTGAAAATACTTTTGCGTTTCCTAAATTTTGTATGGTCATAGCCACATCAGGTATGGGGTATCTATCTGTAACAGTTTGATTGTTAAGTTTCTGAAAGTCTACGACCATTCTGCGCTTAGGTTTCCCTTGTTCATCGGTACCTTTTTTTGCGACTGTCCAAATGGGAGAGTTATACGGACTTTTGCTGGGTTGAATTATTTCATTTTCTAAAAGTTTGTTAATTTCTTTGTTAATGAAATCGCTATCCGACATAGGGTACGGATATTGCTTGGTCCAAATAGGATCTTCGGATTTCGTTCTAATGGTAGCTTGTACCGTGGTAGTATATGGTAGCACTTCATTTGTGTCTTCATTTCTTTGCATAATTTCTTCGATTTCTGCTCTATATTTTTCACTATTAACCGTATAATTTATTTTTTGCATAGATTCACTTTCTTTCTTGGCCCTATATTTATAACTGAGCGTGTACTCGAAAAGGTTGATTTCTGCTTTAATTTTCCTAAGACCCTGTTCACCCAGAAGCATATCGAATTCTTTTAATGCATCAGTTTCAAAAAATGTGAGATTATGTTCTAACAATGTAATTATTTTTTTTGATTTGGTTATTGAGTAACCATGAAGAGTTTTCACTTTTACAGGTTTAATTTGAATAGACTTACCTAAGTTACATTTTGTACTTATATAGTTGTTTGTTGCTCCAGTATCAATCAGGATGTTAATAAGTTTGCCTGTATCCCTGCAGTGGCGTTGCAGACACGGCAAATCGTTCATGCGCCTAAAAAAGCGCTGCCTGTTTCGTAATCATCGTTCTCGTATTCTGGTGTAAGCGATTGTAGTTCTTCGTCGCGTGTCTGGTTTACACGTTGACATTTCTGTTGTACGTGGGAATTATGAGATGAAGGATTTCGTTCTCTTTTTGAGGGTTACCGCGAAATTGATTATTTGGAGGTAGCCCTTGTAATTGACGGTTATAGCTGTTTTGTTGTGGTTTGGAATGATCCCTATTGGGATTTGCGGATCTCGTGTATTGTTGTGATGAATCTACGTCCATTGGTTGATGCTGTTGCCGGGGTGCTGTCTGATTGTATTGCACCTGTACGTTAGGTTTGTACCTTTGTGGCTCCTCGTAATGTCTTCTGCTTGAGTTTTGGTACTGTGATGTATTATATTGTCTCTGCTGATTGTATTGCGGAACGTCGAATTGTGAGTTTATATTATCGTGGTATATCGTACTCGCGATAGCGTAAGCGGTTTCTAAGTCCTTCGGATTGTGACTGTAGAGGGTGCCGCTGGTATATTTGCTGTTTAGACCGAGAATGAATGTCCTCACAGCTTCCTGGTTTGCATATTCAATCATAGCTGATGGATTTCCTGGTCCATGATTATCCATCTCAACTTTAGTGAGTGCAAGATTAAGTGACTTGCTGACTTCGGAATGGAACTCTGCCAGAGTCCTTTTTCCTTGCTTTATTCTTTTCATTCCTTCGAGCAAAACATACAGAGGTCTCTGGTCCGCTTAAGTATAATCGAGACGGTTTATTATGGAATAAAAGTTGAATTTGGTGTTGTGGTTTATTAAAATATCGGCCGCCTCTCCTTGAATTTTGGAATGTACAATCGAGAGTGCCGTGTAGTACATGGGTGTAGTAGCGTAATTCTTGATGTTTTCCATGTGCGTCTAGGCGCGTTTTCTCCATGACCTATAATGGTTCATATCGCCTGTGAAGACTGGTAAGGTTTTGAATATTTCTAAGTTTATTTGTGATTCATCTGTGATGTTTGGTGTACAGTCCTGGTATTGGTTTGTGACTGTGACGTTAGGTGTTGCGTGGGTCTCCAACGAATTCAATCTTTGTTGAGTTTCAGTGAGCGTTGTGGTCAGAGCAGCGATTTGTGCTCTCAAGCTTGCGATTTCTTGTGTTGTCATCTTGACGTCGGTGTTCAATAGGGGACGACGCAAATTGAACGGCTTTTGTCTCCTTTTTTGAGATTCTAGCGTGTTGGGATATCCGTTGATATAACGTTGCTTGACTGTTTTATCTATATATCAAGACTTATCCGTTATTTTTTTCCAGATTTTGCAGGAATATTAATTTTATCTTTGTTCAATTTTAAGCACCTTTTTCAAAGATCTAGTGCTGGAAGTCCTACTTCCCGTGGAATTTTTTCTATCGTTTTATTCAATGGATAGAGATGGCTTACAGACTGGTTGAGCCCCCAGTTAATATCGTTTACACGATATGAGTTCAAGAATTTAAACAATCTTATTTATACGCCGAAATGCGTGCCTTTATTGATATTCTTAAGAACTAAATTTTAATATAAGATCTTACAGCTATTTATACTAATGAAATGCGGCTGCTGTTATCTGCATGCGACTTCTTTGTCGTAATTCGATATCTGCTATCTTGCTATTACTTGAGATGCGGAGTTGGTTATCGCAGTGGATTATTCCATTGCCAGATGTTTGTTGTTTACATGTTGAGAATGCCTTTCTAGATAATGCATGTTCATTTCTATTGTTCGACTGATAGTGCATGTCAAAGCGAGTTCTATCGGTTTACATACATAGTTCGCCTTTGTTCGGAATGTATATTAGGAGATAAGATGTATGTGAGTGTGTGTGACCCGGAGCGAGGCTATGTCGTTAACTCGCGTGAAAGGCTGAACCGATTTGGCTGATATTTTTTTGTGTTGTATTTGTTATTATTAGGAGAAGGTTCTTATGTAAGAAAGAATTACGAAAGTTGCCGGAAAACCCCTAAAAACAGCCCGTTTCTTTTTCCCATACAAACGTTTTATTTTGTATGTATATACAATGTACATACATACATACATATGTACATATGTAAGTAAAAATGATTGTTTGTTTGTTAGTAACACGGCGGAACCAATCTTCATGAAATCAGAAGTTGTTCGCTGTGGATCTGGAAAGGGTTAAATATAAAAAAACCATATACTTTTCATAACGAAAAGTCGAAAAATTGGAAATTTCCAAAAAGTGACTTTTCATACAATTCTTTTCTGTTTCGTTTTTCAATATTTTGATTTGTAAATTATTTGAATCGTTCAATTTCAGTCGCTTGCTTCTTTATTCCGGCTATTTAAAAGAATAATTATTGAAAATTATTCAGTGAAAACTTTATGTGTGTTTCAAACGAAGTGATCATATAAGAAATTATTTTAAAGAAAATGCCGGCACGTCCAAAATCAAACATAAGTCGACGTACTCGAAATGCTCGGGGCGTGTTGTCACAAAGAGTATCACAAAGTGCAGTGCGACGTCCACGAAATAGATTTGAAGAAGCTCATCATGCAAGAAATCCAGCAAGACCTACGCGAATACGACGTCGTATTTTGGAAGATATGTTCCGTGCTTCATTTGATTACGACCCTTCAATTGACTTTAATGTACATGGATATATTGGAATGATGGATGTTATATGCCCACATTGTGAAGCGGCTAAATTCTCGGGGGAAACGGCTGGAATGTGTTGCGCTAACGGGAAAGTAAAACTGCCGGAATTTGAGCCGCCTCCTGAACCATTACAATCATTAATTTTTGAGACATCACCAGAATCGAAACATTTTTTAAATCATATACAAGAGTACAATTCGTCTTTTCAAAAAAAAATTATAAGAGATCAATTTATGCCGACATTTAAGGTAATTGCATGGAATATTTGATGGTTTTTTCAATGAATAGGGAAAAATTTATTCCTATAACATTGCATACATATTACAGATCCAAGGTCAAATTTATCACCTAGCGGGTTCATTGTTACCGCTCCCCGACGCTAACCATCAATTTTTACAAATATATTTCATCGGAGGTAAAAATCATGAATTAAATCAACGCTGCACAGTTGGTTCTCACACAAAAACAGAAAATCTTTGCGAACTACAAAATTTTTTTCATCAGCACAATGAATTAGTCCAATTGTTCAAAACTGCTATGGATCGGTTGCCATCTGATAATCACAGAATCGTTATAAGAGCCGATAAAACTCCAACTGGAGAGCATTCAAGAAGATTCAATGCACCAACCATTGATGAAATGGCCATTGTGATTGTTGGCGATCAGTTTCAATCTCGAGATATTATTCTTCACCGTAGAAATGAACAATTACAACGTGTTTCGGAGCTTCATCGTTGTTACGATGCATTGCAGTATCCTATATTGCACTGGAATGGCCATGATGGATACCATATAAATATCCCAATGATTAATCCATGCACAGGTACATAATATATATCGTGCTCATAAATATTTCGTTTAAATAAAAGATTTCGATTTTGAATTCAAAACTTCTAAATACGTTTTGAAACGTATTTTTTACACGTCTTGATGCTCAAAAGAAGGTCAGCGCCATGAATTATCATTCATACAGATTAATGATTCGCGAAGGAAGTTCAAATTACATTTTGAGATGTGGAAAACTGTTTCATCAATACATTGTGGACATGTATGCGAAAATTGAGACTGAACGTCTCAATTACATCCGGTTCAATCAAAGTAAATTGCGATCAGAAGAATACATACATTTGCGTGATGCAATAACAAATGATGGGAATTTGAATGATATTGGACGTCTGATGATATTACCAGCATCTTATATTGGAAGTCCTCGCCATATGCACGAATATGCTCAAGATGCGATGTCATACGTGAGAAAATACGGCCGACCAGATTTATTTATTACATTCACATGTAATCCGAAGTGGAGCGATATTCAAAATAATTTGTTTGACGGTCAATCAACAACAGTCACGATATAAATGCACGTGTTTTTCGGCAAAAATTAAAAGCACTGATGGATGTAAATGTGAAATTGCGCGTATTTGGAGAAGTGCGGTGTTATATGTATTCAATCGAATGGCAAAAGAGAGGATTGCCGCACGCACATATATTGATACGGTTGGTTCGTAAAATCACACCAGATGAAAATGATAATATATGATAATCATATCAGCCGAGATACCAGATCAAACAATTGATCAAGAATTATTTGAAGTCGTCACAAAACATATGATTCATGGCCCATGTGGCGTACTAAATATGAATTCACCATGCATGATTGATGGCAAATGCTCAAAGCGTTATCCCAGAGCATTGACTTCCGACACAATAACAGGCAATGATGGATAGCCGTTGTATCGACGACGGTCTACTGAAGATAACGGTCAATCAGTAATGATGAACATTCGTCATCAAGAAATCATCGTCGATAATCGCTGGGTTGTGCCATATTCACCACTTCTGTCAAAAATATTTCAGTCTCACATTAACGTTGAGAATTGTAATTCCGTCAAGTCAATCAAATACATTTGCAAGTAAGTAAGTGATATGGCTGTCTTTGAAGTACCTGATGCTGACAATAGGAACGATGAAATTACTCGATATCAAATGGGCCGATACGTTAGCAGCAATGAAGCAATTTGGCGAATATTTTCGTTTCGGTGCATCTTGAAAATGGTCAACGTGTTTATTTTACTACTGAAAATATACAGCAGAGAGCAGCACAACTACCAGCGACTACTTTAACTGCTTTTTTTCGACTTTGTGAAACCGATACATTTGCCAGAAATTTGCTATATACTGATGTACCACAGTATTACACATGGAATACATCATCAAAAGAATTCCAACGACGTAAACAGGGTACAGCAGTTGATGGTCATCCAGGTATATATTCAACAGATGCTTTAGGCAGAATGTATACGATTCATCCCAACAACGCGGAATGTTTTTATTTGCGATTGCTATTGGTGAACGTTCAAGGACCGAGATCGTTCGAATATTTGAAAATAGTTGATGGTCATTTATGTGAGACGTATCGCGAGGCATGTCACCTACTGCATTTGTTGGAAAACGATTCACATTGGGAATCGACGCTTCAAGATGCATGTGTTTCATTTTTACCACAACAAATAAGAATGATTTTCTCGATTATAATATCAACATGCATGCCATCGAATCCACTGGAATTATGGAACAAATATCAAGATTACATGACTGAAGATATTTTGATTCGGATGCGTCGTACGTCAAATAATCCAGATTTGATGATTACCTTGGAAATGTACAATGAAGCATTAATAATCATTGAAGATATATGTCTCAAAATTGCGCATAAAGCATTATCACAGTTATCTATGATTTCACCTGATCGTCCGATGCATGATTTGATGGATCAAGAATTGCAACGTGAAAAACAATTCAATTGTGACGAATTGATTGAATTTGTGCAATCAAATATTGACAAATTAAATGATCAACAAAACTATGTATATCAAACAATTTTGCAAGCTGTTTCTGACAACACTGGCGGATTATATTTCTTAGACGCACCTGGTGGAACCGGAAAAACATTCATTATTACATTGATTCTGGCAGCTATTCGATCACAAAAAAAAATTGCTTTGGCTCTTGCTTCTTCTGGAATTGCTGCCACTTTATTGGACGGAGGACGAACAGCACACTCTGCATTAAAATTGCCATTGAACATGCAAGTGAGTGAAACGCCGACATGCAATATTTCAAGAAATTCTTCAATGGGAAAAGTCTTGAAGCAAGCAGCGATTATTCTGTGGGATGAGTGTACAATGGCCAACAAAAAATCGCTCGAAGCATTGGATCAAACTATGAAATATTTACGCGGAAATCAACAGCTGTTTGGTGGTGCCTTGGTATTGTTATCAGGTGATTTTCGACAAACATTGCCAGTTCTTCCTCGATCAACTCCTGCCGATGAAATAAATGCGTGTCTGAAATCTTCTGCTCTCTGGAGATTTGTGAAAAAATTTACGTTGAATGTCAATATGCGTGTCCTATTACAAGACGATTCATCTGCACATCAGTTTTCGGAACAATTGTTGGATATCGGAAATGGAAAAATGCAAATCGACAATACAAATGGAATGATCACCTTGCCCGAAAATTTTTGTACAATTTTGCAAACAAAAGAAGAATTGGTCGAATTCGTTTTCCCAAATATCATTCAGAATCACAGAAGCCATGATTGGTTAGCAGAACGTTCAATATTGGCACCGATGAATATACACGTCAATGAAATGAACTTCAAAATTCAAGAAAAATTGGCAGGTGAAGTCATAACTTATAAATCCATTGACAGCGTTATGGATGAAGATGAAGCTGTGAATTATCCAATTGAATTTATGAATTCATTGGAACCACCTGGTACACCGCCAAATCTTTTGAATTTAAAGGTTGGTTCATTACTTTAATCATTACAGAATATAAATCTGTAAGGAGATTCAATGAAATATTTTATTGATTCCATTTTTAAGGTTGGTTCACCAATCATATTACTACGGAATATCAATCCTCCAAAAATGTGTAATGGTACACGACTGGCAATAAAGAAGCTAATGCCAAATTTGATTGAAGCAACTATATTCAATGGCAAAGCGAAAGGTGAGAATGTGCTTATACCACGTATTCCAATGATTTCAACAGACATGCCATTCAATTTCAAACGACTGCAATTTCCGGTGCGTTTATCATTTGCCATGACTATAAACAAAGCACAAGGACAAACATTTCAGATATGTGGAGTAAATTTGGAAGAATCGTGTTTTTCACATGGGCAATTATATGTTGCATGTTCAAGAGTCAGTACTGCACATCGTTTATTCATTCATGCACCGGGCAGTAAAACTAAGAACGTTGTTTATCAAAATGTCTTAGATTAGAACTCGAATTTTTGAGATTTACAATTTATTATATACGCTTATGTAAAAATACGAGGAAACTGAAGAATAAATACTTTCAATGTTTGAAGAGTATTACTTTGTTGGATTTTTTATTGAATCGCTATGACAATTTTCTTATTATTCGTATTTATGTAGGCTTCTCAATGTTAGCGTTATAACAATTTTATGGAGTGAATGGATAATATCGTCGAATGCATTCTCATGAACTGCATTTATCAACAATATCTTGGTCAATCCTCATCCTTAATTCATAGTCACCTAAATTTATGAAAAAGATTTTATCTATTTGTTTCATTATTTTCATAGTGAAAGATTCGTTCAAAGCAATTTCTTCAATTTGATAGCTTCTCGCGTCCAGTATATCCCATTACTTGGCTTGATACTTGCTAATCGGCAATTCAGAGTTTGCTCTACATCCTGATATTCCCTTTCTTCCGGTCTGAGCTTTACGGTGAAGCACGATGGGCTATCAATCGACTGAACAACAACTGTTTTTTCCTGAAGATAATCAGAATGGAATGTTCTTCTCATATCGAATCTTTTCATCGTCATTTTTGGTATGGTATACTTTGGAAATAAATTTTTTTTTTATTATATTGAATTATATTGTATTTTTATTGACTTTTTTGTTTGGCTATTAACTTACTGTTTTATTACACTTTTGTGAATGGAAAATCACATTATTTATTATTATTATCGCAGAATATAATTATAGACCATGAAATTTCAGGTTTTTTTTTGTTTGCTAAATAAGTTGACTTTTGCTCAAGTAATAATATAATGTGACATTACTCATTCATGTCAAATGCTTATTTTTTTGTTTCTTTTATGTTTTTGTTTACACTCAAACGTCAAATAAATAAAAATTTGGATTTGTCGTTTGTGGATATTTCATAAAATCTGAAAATAGGCAATTGCTTTGGCAAATTTATCGCATATTTGAATATTCAATACGTTTAAAAAGAAGATGACAAAAATGCCTATAATGAAAAAAAATTAAATGAAGTATAATAGCCGATAAATATTTATATTAAAAAAATTGAATAAATTATTAATATATTTACGAACAGCGCAGCAAAACGCGCTGGGTAAGCTAGTTGTTAATATTTATTAAGTACAATCTATTAAGCAGACAACTCTTTTCCCTGAAAACTGAAAACGTTTGAACTGAAATGGCAAATCGTTGAAACTCAAAGGAATTCGTAGAATCAAGCAGTCTGCCCCCTTGTATTCGATAGCTGCGTCACAACCAATCGTTTCCATTACACAGTTTCCGCGCATGAAGACTGGGAAACATAATAACGACAGATCTAACTTTGAGACGTAAATGATGCGGCGGTATACCGTGCATTTATTGTCAGACATACACAGATTGGTTTTCACCACTTCGTACAATGTACAATTCCGGATCTATCTCTGGTCAGGAATTTCGATTGAAATGATTTCATCAATTTGATCTGGTGTAACTACCATCCACCATTCTAAGAAGAATGTGTGCGTGCGGCAAATCTCTTGTTTGCCCTTCAACAGAATACATCTTGCATCTAACAGCACCATATACTACTGTGCCCAAAAAATAAGGTTATCCTTCCAAATCAATTTCATCCCCTTCAAAGTAATGTGTCAAGGGAGCAGACTGCTTGATTCTACGAATTCTTTTGAGTTCCAACGATTTGCCATTTCAGTTCAAACCTATTCAGTTTCCAGGGAAAATTGAATTTGAGATGACTATCAGCAGGACACAAGGATGGTCGCTAGAAGTGTGTGACATAAATCTGGAAATGCCATGTTTTTTCAAGTGGCGAGCTATACGTGGCGCGTTAACAAGTTGGAAAACCATCTTCTCTGTACATTTACGCACCGAAACAAACTACGCTACATTGAAAAAAAATGTGGAAAAATCGCAAGTAAATGATTTTTAACACAATAAGCTTCCTAGAATATTATTGTCTATAGAATTCAGAAAAAAAAATTCAAGGATATCGTATCGAAAAGGACGAAAAAAGGATATTATTATATTACATCTTAGACCAATGGTGCTTGGCTAGACCCCATATATTTTGTATGAAAATATATGAATTTTGGTATGCTTCTATCACTTCGCACGGTTGATTTATCTGTTTTCATGTTCGTTACATGTCCAAATTGGTTTGTATGTTTATCTAGCACTCATATAAACATACTCACATGCATAAATATGTTCATTCGGGTCTATAGCGAACTCTTTGCGCTCGACTTGTTCGTGCGAAAGAAGAGAAAAAGAGGGAAACAGTCAAAATAAGAGTGTGTTTACAAACAAAACCAGGATTTTGTGTGTTTATTTTTGCTACAGTATTCTTCTTCTCTCTCTATAATGAATTCGTTTTCTGTATTCTTTTGTATTATGCAAGTCAGTTGATGACAGATAGTTGAACGCACAACATATTACTGTGAAAATACGCATATTTCGCGCCAGATCTCATCTTGTTTTTTATTATTCTGTTCGCTTTGGTTATAATAATGAGTGATGAAGTGGAATATGTGTATAATACATGATTATGTTCTAGAAACATCAGTGCAGATTTTTATGATCGCTTAACATCAGCATTGGTAAACGACATTCAAAATGAAAATAATGATGTTGTGCGTGAAGAAGTGGATCCATTCGAAAGCGATGACGATGATAGAGATGTCGATTATGTGCCATTTGAAGATGCATCGGATATTGAAAATGAAATCGAAATCGATCCGAATGAAATATTAGATAGCGACGAAGAGGAAGTAATCGATGGTGTAGAAGAAGAAGAGCGTGAAACTCCAGCTGCTACTGAAACTTCTTACTACGGTAAAGATGGGTGGGAATGGAAAAAAGAGCCTAATGAAGCAATTCGTACTCGTGCACACAATATTATGCGCTTTAGGCCTGGACCGAAGCAACAAAACTCTGTTCCCATTGAGGTATTCAAACAGTTTTTCACTACCAATATTTCATTCATTATCATCAGTCAAACAAAATTGTTATGGAAGAGACCAATTTGCAAAATGGAATGCAGAAAATCTAACTTCAAAACCTAAAGTTTGGGTGGATATCACTAGCACCGAGCTTGATGCATTTATTGGCATTCTTATTGGTTCTGGTGTAGCGCACAATAATGTGCAGTTTACACCGTTTTTGTGGCAAACAGAGCGGTGATGCCACTTAAACGATTCAAGTTATTGACGCGATATATCCGTTTCGATGATGGCCGCACACGGTCATTCCGACTACAATCTGATAAGGCTGCCGCAATTCGCGATATATGTAATTTTTTAAATTAAAACTTCGCCAGAAACTATGAGCCGCATGAAAATGTAACGATTGATGAGCAATTGTTTCCGTATCGTGGCAAGACAAAGTTTACGCAATTCATACCATCAAAACCAGTCAAATACGGTGTGAAAATCTGGTGGGCATGTGACTCACAAATAAAATACCCATTGCAAGGTATATTGTACACGAGAAAAATGGATGGCGAAGAGCGTGAAGTGAACCAAGGAGAAAATGTATTCCTCAAACTTGTGAAACGGTACGAAAACACGGCAGAAAAATAGTAGCTGACAACTTTTTCACAACACTGACAGGAGCCAAACGATTGGCTACCATTGGACTTGCTTTCGTCGGTACTATTCGCGCCAATAAGATGTGTTTACCCGAAGAATTGAAAAAAAATCCGTCTCGTCCGTTGTTTTCTACTCTTTTCGGGTTTCACGATAATCTCGTTTCGATTTGTAGCTATGTTCCGAAAAATAACAAGGCAGTCAACTTGATTTCAACCCTACACTACACAAAGGATTGTGAAGGTGAAGCCAAAAAACCGGAAGCAATTTTGTTTTATAATTCAACAAAGACCGGCGTTGACTGCATGGATCAGATGGTTACCCATTACACTACAAAACGACCAACGAAACGATGGACATTTGCCTTTTTTTGCAACTTGTTGGATGTGATGGGATTGGCTGCTTAGTTTGCAAAGAAATCGACCATCTAGATAAAAAGGATGCACGACACACTTTTCTTTACGATTTATCGAGAACATTGGCAACGCCCAATATCGAAAATCGTATGAACAACCCCAATGTCATCAAACATCTATCTTATCGTTTGGCTTTTGAATCCTTTTTCGGTCGTTCACTCAACATCCCATCGCGATTAGTAGCTTCAACATCAAAAGGTGCTGACACACTCAAAGGAAGGAGAGATTGCAGACTTTGTTTGCAAGAAAGCGATAAATTGCGTCGTAAAACTCGATTTTTCTGTTCTAAATGTACAAATCCAGTTTGTCAACAGCATTCGAAAATTAATTACATATGTTTTTTTTGTATTCCTCAGGACCCATCATCATAAAATCAATTGAAAAATCGCTCAAAAATGATTCATATGCTCCTAAATAAATCAAAAAATGAACGAAAAGGAATGCGTTGTATTTCATTTTAAAGCCGCATACGAGTTTCATTTTTCTTTTTCAGGTAGTTCAGAGTATGCCCAAACCAAATCGAGAGGTAAGAAATTTCAAAAATGTATCTATATTGTACATATATGAGCGTAAATGCAACACGTATTTCCATACAAATGTATTTGAACACATAGCCAAGCATCATTGGTCTCAACTAAGTGTATCAGACCGTTGGTCTCGACCAGGGTTAATAAAAAGCGTTTTTCCCTTAAAGTTAACAACTTCAAAAAATCATGTAAATCTTTAATTTTTTTTGGCATTCGTGTTAAATCAAAAATAGTATTTTAAATTTTTTTTTGACGAACCGTGTTATTTCAAAATCGTGTAAAAAAAGACCGGTTAAAAAAGATTTTACCATGTATGGTATACGTGTTTGTTTTTGCTTTTTTTTGTTACCAGAGGGGTAATCTTTGAAAGATACCGCCATTGTTACCAAGTGCGGAACCTGCGGGGTAGAACGCCTACATACTAAACCCTAACTCCGTCGCCTCTAGCTATTTATTTTTGCTTACGGGACCGCCGCTAGGCATTTCTTCACAAGGATAAGCTTTAGCCGGTTGGCTCTTGATCTACAAATTTTCCAACTCCATGTGGATCACCTGTCTGTTGCTCTTTCTTTGCCATTCCTTCCGTCTAAGTTCTATTAGGGCTGCCGCGCTCCATTCTCTAACAAAGTTCCACACCTGCTGGGAACGTAGCATGTGTGGTACAATGTTTTCCGGGGTTAGCCGCTCTGAAAGTAGTTTCTCTAGTTCCTCTCTTTCATCGTTATAACAGGGGCACAGAAACAAAACGTGAAAAAGAGCACACAAAGCCATCGTCATGTCCATATTTGTGTAAATACTCTCTGAAGCAACAGTGCCCAGTCAGAAACTGCGTCAAGTAATAATCAGTTTCTCCGTGTTTTTTCTACCCACATTTGCACGTTTCTGATCAACGTGTGTGTCCATCTTCCTTTTGTTGTTTCGTCCCATCGGTTTTGCCACTCAGTAAGGCTAGTTTGTTTTTCTTGATTATTTAGTCGTCTGCCCGCGTTTTTCGCTTTGTCATACATTCTTTTTAGGTCCATTACCATAATATCGGGGCATGATACCTGAAATAATTCTAGCCGCTTCGTATGACACAGTCCGGAATGTGCACGCTACCTTGATTGCACTTAACCGAACTACTGCTTTTACCGCATTCGCATACGTTTTGTGCAGCAATGCTGGTCCCCATATGGGTGCGGCGTACATTAGAACTGATTGGCTAACTTTTGCTAGAAGAGCGCGTCTATTTTGACTAGATCCACCTATGTTGGCCATGATTCTACTTAATGCAGCCGTCACCTTTGCTGCATTCTCACAGGCTTTCGCGATGTGGGTCCGATAATTTAGCCTCGCGTCAATAATTACACCCAGGTATTTCAACGACTGTTGCGTTGGGATATCGTATCCATCAATGTTGAGCGTAGTCGCCTCTAGTTTTTTCCTATTCGTTATCAGCACCGGTTCGGTTTTTTGGCCTGCTAACTGGAGCTTTTCTTTAGTGAGTCATTATTTTGTTTTAATCGCCGCGTGGTTGTACAAGTACTCTATCTGGCTTATTTCGTTTGCCACTGCCGTTACTGCTATATCATCAGCGTACCCGATTATTTGTATTTCTTTGGGCAATGGGAGACGTAGCACACCGTCATACAAAACATTCCACAGTAGCGGCTCTAGTACACCGCCTATTACAACCGCCTGTTACAATGTAGTTTTTAGGACCTTCTTCATATATATTCATATAACAACCAGGTTCCTTCAATAGCCTTGCTTGTGACCTCTGTTACCTTTTTTATGGCGTCTATTATTGATCTTTGTCTTCGAAAACCAATATGGTTTTCGGCTAAGCCCGGCGGCTCTCTTTCTAGATGTTGCTTTAGCCGCACACAGATTATACGCTCCAGTATTTTCCCCCTTATGTCCGGCATACATAGTGGTCGGTAGGAGCCCCTTCTGGTTTATTTGGCTTTTGTATAAGCACTAGCCGCGGTTTTTTCCAGATCTTAGGGAATACTTTCTCACGTAAACATCGCGTATAAACTTTCGTAAACGGGGTGGGTTTATATTTAATAGCCAGCTTTAGAGTCTTATTCGGGATGCCATCTAGGCCTGATGTTTTAGTATTTGCGAATCTTTCTGCTGCTTCTATTTTAATTTTTTTGGCTTCAATAAGTAGCCTAGCCTGTAAGGCGGGGAGGCTTATCACAGCTGTTTGGGTTCCTGCGTGTGACGATCTAATACCTCTGATTGAGCCTTTATCAAAATCCCCTAGTTTTCCTATTTGCGTGCGAATAGCATTGGCAATGTATTCCTCTCCGGTTATTTCATCCAGATCCCGGATTTCCACAGTGGTCTCACTCATTACGACTTTAATTTTGGCTTGATCTCCAAGCACTTTGCCTATTTCGCTGGCATAGTCAGCAGTGTTTTCCACTTGCTCTTCAGTTCCATTAAAATTTCACCTTTGGCCGTCTTTCTAATCCGGGTTACTCTTTTCCCCAGTTTCTACAGGGCATCTTCTTTTTTAACAGCACTTAAAATATAGCTGTACGTCATGTTGCCGGTTCGCGCAATCACTATCGCAGCAGGCCTATGTCGGTGCTAATATGCTGCCTTCTTTTTCCTTCTGATTTCCATCCAGCCATCTTGTTTTCCCGGTATCTATCCTTTGTTGATTGAGGTTGACTAATCTCCTTATTTTTAACCTTCTTTGGTTCCTCTCCATGGGTGGTTTTATTCTTTTTTGGAGGAGTCTGTCTTTTCGCCTGTTTTTCTTCGCGATTTCTTTAAGACGCTATTTCCGTTGTTGCGGACATATTTAGGATATTCCGTCTTACTTCCTTGCTCTTTTGGCACTCCTCTAAGGCTTTTTCGTACGTCTTCGTTCTATTTCTAACGAGGTCTCTAAGATTATTGTTGATTGTTCGCTGCGGTGGGCGCATCATTTCTATCAACTTCTTAATTTCTTCACCAAGCTCACTTATGTGGTCGACGCGAGACTTTACCGCCTTCGTCTGCGGCGTGTTGTCTTGCAGCGCTGGTAGCGACAATCTTGTTTGCGTTGGTTTTTCCACGCTAAGCATCTTTAGGGGAGATCTGCTAAGTCGCGGAGACATCTTAAATGGATCTATTTCCAATACTGATGTCCTTTGGGAGTCAGTTTCTGGCACTTTGGGATTATTCACATCTCTTGCGTTTCCCGCGTCGTTTCTCAGTATGGTAGCATAGATGTTACTGCTACTGTTGCTGATACTTCTGCTGTCGTTTGTACTGTTTGTATTGTTTTTTCTCATGTAAAATTCCATTCCTTTCTTTTGTACCAGAGCATCGTGTGTAGGGGGACGGGCCGAAATAAACAGGAGTGGGTGTACCCTCGGTGGCTATGCACCTACGCCAGTTCCCTGAGGCCTGTTCCTCGCTTTACTGGTCCCGGAAAACACGGACGAACCAGCGCTCGCCCGAGGCAACACAGACTACTAATTTTGCGCCCAATGCACACCCTTTGACCAGAGACCGAAGGGGCTGGTTTCTGATAGACATCGCGGCTAACACCTCAGCAGAGCAGGCTCACATCACCCTATTGCAAAATATCTACCTTCTCCTAGATTTTGTAAGTCATTGTTATATCTGGTATTGGATATCTATCAAGTATTGCTATTTTATTTAACTTCCGAAAATTTATAAGCATTCTTTTTATTCTTCATTTGTCAAATATATTTATTACAGCTTACATTATCCGTAGGGAATCCTCTCCCAATGTAATATCGAAATCTTTGAATTTATCTATTTCATAGAACTATACTGCTTACTGTGGTTGATGACTGTATGTAGGTTGCTGGAATGTTCTCTGCTACTGTTGCATTCTTGGTATAAACTCCAAATGCTGGCGTCTCGCATCATGTCGCATAAGCTTTCATTCCTGTTGTACAAGCTCTAGAATACAGTGTATTCTTTATTGCTACACTACGGAGTCCATATATGAATGCCCTGATAGCCTTAGATTGGATTTCTTTGTTCAAGACTTCATCTAAATGTACGTTCTTGTGTGCCATTTCTAATTTTGACAGGACAATGTTTATTGCTTGATTCAACTGATCGAAATATACGTGTAGTGGCAAATATTTTGTTGGATTCGCATCATGTCCTCTTCCAATACGTATAGTGGTCACTGGTCGGCATATGACTCATCTAGTCTATCTATTATAACATAGAAATTTAATTTTGTATTATTATTTATTAGGGTCTGTGCAGCTCTTCCTGTAACTTTTCCTCTAATCATGATTAATGCATTGAAACTGTTTTATACTATCCATTAGTGTTGTGGCCATCTTTCTCCAATTCCAGAATTCATTATAGTCTTCACTGAATGTATTTAAGAATTTAAATATATTTAAGTCAATGTCATTTGGCTGTGTGTGACATAGTTGTTCCTGTGTCGGCGCTGGTGGAATAGGGTTTAGTGCTTCAAGTGCGTTTACTTTCTCCTGTAACTCCGCTACAACACTTTGCAATGCTAATATATCTGCATTCACTTATATTAAACTTTTTTGTTTCTGCCTTTAATTATATTCACTTTTTATTTTCCCTATCCTTTTTTAGGATTTTTGTTTTGTGAAGTTTTTACGTATGTCCTTCTATGGGACTGTTGAGTTATATCCTTTATAGGATTTATTTATTTAGCGGGACTATATCCTGTGGTTGAAGCAGAACGAGAAGGCATTTATACCGAATAGTTTCATTGTTTTGCCCATGTTGGGGCCAATTAATATTTCTGGGTCAATGAAATATAAAAAATATATTTTTAGTCCCACATAAGCGGGACGTTCTTTATTCATACACGAATACGACTTAAATAATCTAAACACCAATGAATAAAGACGAGTGAATCATGAGTGACGCTTTTATTTATATATAAGTAATTCTACACTAGGATAAGTGAGTTGGCTGATTTTTGTAGTTACGTTAATTGTAAATTACCAAAGTGGCATGATACGAGGTTTGACAATTAAGTAATGAGACTGATTTTATTGCCGCGTTTTTGGTAAACCTTGAAATTCCCTTTGTCTTTTTCCGGCATCCCTCCCCTCTCCATTGATGTATGCACCATCACTCTAGCTTGTTTAGTTCGGCTGCTGCGTCAAGTTGAATAGACGTGTGTTTGTAGTGCTCGTCACGAAAATGGAAAAACGAAATCAAGAGCAACGCGTCGCGATAAAATTTTACACCAGAGTGGGCGACACAGCTTCGGAAATGTACGCTAAAATTGTAAGAGTGTATGGTGATAGTGCTCTTAGTCGTGCCAAAGCTCACAATGGTTGTCTCCGTGCGCCCCCCCGCCCTAAAAAAGCTCGCATGAGCACGTCGAAGGTGAAAACGATGATGATTGCCTTTTTTGATAGCCGTGGAATCGTCCACAGAGAATTCATTCCACCGGGTAAAACTGTGAATCAAGTCTACTTTTGCCAAATACTCGAAAGATTGCGAAAACGAGTCAACAGGGTGCGACCAGACATCGCTTGTAACTGGATCCTTCATCACGACAGCGCGCCGTGGCATACTGCACTCAGCGTGTCCCACTATTTGGCCGACATGTTACCCTTTGACTTTTTGGTTTCCTAAAACAAAATCGGTGGTCAAAAGAACCCATTTTGAGTCGATTACGGACATCCAGGCGGCCGTGACGAGGGTACTCGCGGACATCCCAGTCGAAGCGTTCCAGAAATGTTACGAAGCATGGAAAACGCGCTGGAATCGCTGTATAGCTGCCCAAGGGGACTACTTTGAAGTGGATGGCACAGTTGTAGAATAATTTTCAAATATACGGTTTTTATGGAATCAGTCTCATTACTTAAGTGTCATACTTGTAAGCGTGGTGTTATCGCTTGTTGCTATGCGGTGCTGCTTCATGTGCAGAGTTCGTAATGTAGGCATTAACTCCCGCGGTAAGAATTAAAAGAATCTTTTTTGAGTTTAATCGTTTGTCTTTCACATCAAACATTTGGTTCTTCGAGTCAGATAAGGTGCTTGAGCACGACCTCTATAAATGTTGGCTGGAGTCATGTGTAGAAGTTCACGCAAGTGAGGAATCGCTAATAAGTTGGGAGTAGCCAGAAACGACTTCCCACGACTTTCGGTCTTAGGCTAAGTATTCTCTGGGTAGCCAAAGAACAACTATTTGAAGGCGAGCTTAAATGAAAAGGCAAACCATCGCTCGCCAGGGCTGTGCGCTGGGTTTGGGACCCGACACGTACAAAACGTCCCGAATGATAAGTAAAATGCAGCCTAAACAGAAAAACCGCCTTTAACTCAAGGTTGGGTAAAAAATGGTATCTTTGGCACAACGGTCAGTAAATTCAGGATCCACAATGAAACACCACCAAATGGGTTGAGGCTGATCGACTTCTCTTGGACCTGAAATACGGTTTGCTGTAGTACTAGAGTCCAGCAAAAGAAAATTAATCAAGCTATCTCCAGATCGCCAAGCCACCAACAAGATCGATTATGTTGTGATAGACGGAAAACACTTCTCCAGTGTTTAAAATGTGTGTACGCTCCGTGATCCTAAACTCGACTCGGATCAATATCTTGCGGCAGCCAAGATACGAACTCGCCTCTGTTAAGCAAAAAATTCACGTCAGCAAACACAAGGAAGGTTCAATGAGAAACTGCAATCACAACAGAGAGCCGCACGATTTGCTACTCGACTTGCACTCCTGCTCTCTGAGAGCACTCGTCAGCACAAAGACAGCAGGTGCGGTATTCGATAGATATCGAGAGTTGAAGAGGGAAGCGAGACAAATTCACAGACAAAAAAAGAGGGAGTCTGAAACGCGAGAGAATGAAGAGCTTCACAAACTGGCCGACAGAGGAAATGCTCCAAAATTCTACGGCGACAAATAGAAGGTTTCAAGACCGGAGCATACTCTTGTAGAACTCCCAGAGGTGATCTAGTAACTGATGCCTAGAGCATAATAAAATTATGGAAGGAGCACTTCTCCAGCTTGAATGGCAGTGACGATGGAGCAGACGTTCCATTGCCCGACCTTGAAGAAGTTCGAATAGCAATTATCCGCCTGAGGAACAACAAAGCGGCGAGAGACGTTGGATTGCCGACCGAGCTATTCAAATACGGCTGCGAAGAACTGATAAGGAGCATGTATCAGCTACTTTGTAGAATATGGTCGGACGAAAACACACCCAACAAGTGGAATTAAAATGTGCTTTTATGAAGCTGCGCGTAGAAGACATATGAAAGAAAGCCGCACATGTTAGGAGCAGAGCCCAGGAGCAGCTCAAAATGGAAACATCATCCAAAGAGATGGACATAAGGACAAGACCAAATAGCCAAATTGATAAAGAATAAACCTTCTACAGCAGACAGTTGCAAACATATCGAAAAAATTCGACTTATTGTTGAAGAGGTGAAAATAACAATGTATACTGCCGACGAAGATGAACTTGAACGATATGAAGACCATATTAGAAATTAGTGGTATTTCATGAGAAGAAATATCGACACTCAAATACAACAGGCCGCATGTTATTGTTGAAATAAAAAATCTAGCTTTTGAGATCATCGGTATTAGGAGAAGATTAAGAATACAAAACTGCAAACAAAAAAATAAAGAAAAATCCGAGATGTCGAGCACTGCGGATTTAAAGCTGGGCGTAGAAGATACATGGATTGAAGGCGAGCTACTCGTACAAGACATTACTTTTGAGGAGCAATACAAATTTAATGATGATGCTGAAGATGATTATACAACAGAAGAGCACGACCAAATGATAGCTGATAACAAGTCGACATATAAATGCGACCAAAAATCACGCAAGCTGTCAGAAGCAAAAAGTGAGGAAGTGAGAAGTGTAGAGGACACGAAGAAAGGAGAAGAAAAAAAGAGTTTTGGAGAGACAAATTAGAAATCATCAATCGCAAAATCACCGATGTTGAAAATTAGCAGTTTACTAGGAAGGGGATAAGAGGAATACCCCGTATTATAAATATATGGTCTAAATTCTATTTTTTGTTAAAGTTATTGAAGGTTGAAATTTAGTGCACTACAAAATTGTAAAATTATTTTCTCATAAGCTTATAGAGATAAATCGATGAAATTTTGTGAAGTCAAAGAAAAATGTTCGTGTTACATTATAAATATTTTTTCACGATCCACTTGTTTAAATAATAATATTTTACATAATTTTTTGTTAAACAATTAAAATTTTTCATGGGTTCTTCACGCAAAAAAAAACTGAAAAGTATGTGACACAACGTGGAAAATATACACCTTTAATAATCTGCAAAAAAAATTTTGTTCATTCATACCATTCCGAAGATATTGAATTTTTTGTCCCCCTACCGCTATTGAAACGTATCGTGCACATCCATCGTTGAGCAAAGCGCTCGTAACCTCCCGACATCTGTGCCGCAAGAAAAGCATTAGCACATTGCGATTAGAAAGAGGAAAAACCGACAGGATGCCTTTGCAACGAATATGAAGAAATAGTTACTCGCAAACTATCCCTAATACTGTTTTGGTTTCGTTGCTCTTTAGAGCGCAGGCATATCTTTTCGTTTAAGGCGTATTTGATCGCAAGAATGTACTAAAGCATTAGACAATGAGATTGGTCTCAGAGTTTAGATATATATTTCATTCTGCTTTTTTACCACAGAAATAGAAAAAATATTAATGTGTATTTTCATTACGCATGTGCCATTCCGAACAAGTGGTTGTTTGAAGAATTTGCGATTGGAACCTTTGTATTATATCCATATAAGTTGCACAGGTCGTACCCTACAGTCGATTTTATGACCGCATGTTATAAAACCTCTTTGTTGTCTATGCTAAATTTAGAGTGTTTATTTAAAATCCAATTTGCAGCTTTTATCTTCATGCAAGTTACTTTACCAGATATATGTTTTCACCACGTCTTCTACTAGGTGAATACTAAGATAAGTTACTTCATTCGCTTGGGGTACTCAAATATTGTTAATTTTTACTGCCGGGCACATTATTGGTCTTAACGAAAATGTAACATGCTTACACTTTTGTTCATTCAGATTTATACTAGCGATGAGCGATATTTCACTACCGGTGATTTTTTCACTGTGATTGAAAAATCGCAAATCGCAAATGCGGTCACATTTTATAAATAGCAGTTTGCTTCTATGAACTGCGATAGCAGTTAGAACCTAGTAGCAGCTTTCTTCAGGGTATTGTATACATACATATATGTATGCGTATATGTTTTTTTTCGTCATAGCGGTTTGAAGTTTTGAGTATAACGTTCTTATAATTTTTAATAATGGCAGGAAATTTATCAAGGAAAAGAAGTGAAGTATGGCAGATGTTAGAAGTAGTAGATGAAATATATGCAAAACAAAAATTTCATATAAAACATTTTTAACAACCAGAAGCTTCAACTGCTTATGGAATATTTTAATTTAATATAATTAAATTTTTGAATTTAAAAAAAAAGCTTAGAGTACAAATTGAAACACTTTTCATGGTTGCAATATTCACCAATATTTAAATTAAGTTTTTAATAACACTTAGTAATAAATTATATGAATTTTAATAAAAATTTTTTTTTTATTTTTCATTTATTTATTCTTTTATTAAGATGCTCTTATAATTATTTCGTTTAACCGAATATTATTTTATTTGAAACAAGAATTGTAATTAATTAATTTAAAAAAAAATATGGAGTGAAAAAATTACGGGTTTTTAATATTTTCCCAAAGATTAGAAAACTCCCGTTATTAATTTGGTCTTGAAAATATTATTAGCGGGCATTCAAAACATTCTGATGGATTATGGAATTCCCGTCATTAGTTTTTCTTTGAAAATATTAAAAGCGGAACATACCAACATACAAATGAACTATGCAATAAGCTCTAAGTTTCAGATAGCTGAACCGCTCCCACATTTGCGAAAATGTAGTGAAAAAAAGGCGAGAAAACTTGACAGGAACCAAAAGAGAATTTGTTGCCAATGACGACAAAAGGTTCCGTCGTTCTTACGGCAGTCGGGTCTACGTAATTGGAAGAGATCCAGACTTTTATTCGGCCAAACACTGTCAAATCGGCAGAATCTGCCGCTACAACAACATTAACAAAAGGTCTCCGTTTAAACGTCGACTTAGTTTCGATCGCAATAGCAATATAAAATCACAGTGATTTAAAAATAGCAATCACAGATATCGAATAATCGCAATATCGCTGATCTCTAATTTATACGCTAGTAAGCTTGCCATTCTTCGACAGAACTTAAGTCAGGAATTATGGGATGCCCAACTTATTCCAGTGTGAGAGCGCCTCGAAATAAGCGTTTTTATAACACTTTCTATTGTGGCCAGATCAAAAAAAATAAGAATTTTTGGGCATTTAAATTAAAATGCCCAATTGCACTTTCCACACCACCCAGGAGGTATGCAAAACGGCGCGTTACCGAAGTTAGTTTTGGGTGCTCGGTTCCCCTTTAAGCCTATATCACCCATTAATAAATTTATTTACATAAATCAACAAAACGATAACAATTCAATAGTGTATAACGAAAAAAACAAAACGATAAAATTATACATATAACGATTAAAACAAAACAATAACAATTCATATAAAAAATATTTAAAAATATCACAGAAATATAATTATTTACTTATATAAAAATGCCTACATTTATATCCCAAATTCTAATTTTCCTTAAAAAAAATTGCTTTCTTATTTTATAGCCTCTTTATCCTAACTGTTTACAAAATTTTTACTTTTTTATTTTCTATCGTAAGTTTAATTCGCTTATTGTAACCACTAAAAAATAAAAAAAAAATTAAACCTATAGGTGTGAAACACACAAAATTATATTTTTAAAATTAGGGACAGAAAGATCTTTATTTAAAAATTTATTTAAAAATTTATTTAAAAAATATATTCTAATTCTAATAAAAAGGGCTAAAACTATTTTTATGTCACAATTTTCACAAAAAGGGCCTAACATCTTTCATTTTATTAAAAAGAATATCTTCTAATCCTATTTTATTACAATTACCGTCGAATTCTTCTAAAAATCTTGTTTCCAAAATTTTTCAAATGCAATAAAATCCTCAGACGGCTTGACTAAGTTGCATTTGTCTATTTGATTTTGGTGCATGAAGATGAATTCGTCCGAAGGATTTTCATCTCCTAAATGTGGTAAAGGCAGGGAACATGTGTGCAGTGTGAAAATTTTTAAACAAAAATAGCCGCAAAAGTAGCTAAACGCATTTTCCTTCAAAAAATTAATTTCTAAACTACTATCTAATGCGATTGATCTAACGAGAGAGTGTTCAGGACGTGGTAAACCTTGAAAATTCTGCCAAGAAGGTCATTCAATAGTGAATCATTACACACATTAAGTAGAACATTATTACTATGTTCCGAAATTACTGTAGCATCAGGTTCTAAAGGCAGCTCACAATTTCCTTTTGTTACGACGTTTACGTAACGTAAGCCCCACGATTTCCTAAACAAACTAGAGAACATATAGGGCGTTACTCTAATACCTCCTCTGCTTCGAATCTGCTCAAAAAATGTTCTAAACTGTCCTGACATAGTCATCTCGTCTTCAAGTACGGAAAATCTGAGTGCGACAAAAATCGCCACAATCGTCTTAAACTGTTTATATTTAATACACACCCCTTTATAAAACTAAAATTATTGATTTTGTTGCTTTCTAAATCGTCTACGACCCGAATAGTTTTTAAAACTTGTTCTGCCTCATTTAAAAACTCTAACTGTTCAGGGGAACCTACAAACACTTTTTTAGTGGGTACAACAGTCTCAACGAAACTCCTATTTAAAATATCAAATAATTTATTAAAAAACGAAACGAATTCCGCGGTATTAATAAAGCTCCTACTATTCGAGCTAAGGCTCTCGAGCTATATAGGAACAACATACCAGAAGCGACCGTATTACTCAATACTTGAGACGCGAATTTAACCTTCATTTTTTGGAAGGTATTTGGATAAATATGAGCATCGGTTAATTTATGCGCACACCGATAACTCGACTTAGAGTCGGTTTCATAAAAATGAACAATATCCGACCCGACTATTTTTAAAAAAAACCGTATTTTTTAAATTTTGTAAACAGTTACGACTACTTTTTATCAAATGGGGGCTATCGTAAAAAAATACACTTCCTTGCCATTAACATTAAAAAAAGGCCGTGACGCTGAAACACCTAACAAACTAGCGAAATTCTGAAAATTGGTGCCCTGGTCGCAAACAAAATGGCAAGGAATTAGTCCTATATTTTACAGTTGGGTAATGGCTTGAAGAATGTATTTCCTGAGGACATCCCCTTTGCAGGAAACTTTTACGAAAAAATAAACCAATGGGTGGGACCAAGGCTCTCCACCTATACCTTGCACCATTATAGTCATTGCAGTAGTTGCTAATCTAGAAGTGCGATTTTCATCGCCATAATTTTCAATACGGGTGCAACCTGGGAAACGGGGCCAGTCTGTAACAAAGTTTTCCAAAGTACTTTCGGATGGAAAATCTAATTGGTGCTTTAAGTGCCGATAAGCAACTGGCGATAGAAAAAATACACCCAAAGCTATCGTTTTCAAAAAAATGTCATATCGCCGACCATGGGCACGACGATTACTATTTACAAAACTACTCCTAATGCAAGCACCTAACTGAGGAGGAACTTTACTACAAGCTAAAGAAAGACGGTCTGACTGTTCCCTAAACGAGCTATTCCTTAGCTGTTCTCTACATCTTTCTAACTCTGCGGCCATTTCAACTAACTGGGCTTTTAAACTTCTATTTTCCTGCTCTTTTTTATCTAACTTTATTTTCAAAACCCTATTCTCTTCCCTCAATTTCTTCTTCCTTTCTGAACCTGCGGTCAGACCCCTACCCCTTTGCACGGCCTAATCAAAATTAAAAGATACATTCTCCTCAAAAAATGGAAGAGGCTCTAAAATTCCATCTTCAATCTCATTTTCAATACTTGGAAAAAGCTGCCTCAATGCATTTTGTGCATTTGAAACAGCTTCTTCAACTTGGGGAGCAAAATCTTCTAGACCCAATAAAATTGTATTTCTTAGTTCAGAATTTGGGACGTCAAATGTAGGCTCAACTTCTAAATTTATATCGGGAACGGCCCCGAACGCAATCGCTTTTCAAGGCGCATTTTTGCCGAAAAATGTCGCTCACAAGCATAAATATGTTTAGGTGTTTCATCGGAAACACCTAAACGGCTGAGCCAACATTTACGCCTACATATTTAAAAGAGAAAGAAAGAATATAGGTTGTCTTGCGGTATTTTCGCTAGTTGTCGCTTAAAGCGCGTAGTTCTAGTTTTATTCGTCGCATCGGGTCATGCTTTACCTTTGTGGAAAGCTCATTTCACGCGCTAACACGTGTTTGATTGACTGTCGTTTCTTTTAAGTCCATTTCCACCGCACAACGATGGTTTCAACGTTTTCGTTCTGGTGTAGAGGTGGTTAAAGATACGCCACACTCTGGAAGGCCTGTCGTCGAAAATTGCGATAAAATCGCTGAATTGGTCGAAAGAGACCGGCATAGTAGTCATCAAACCGTTATAAACTATTTGAATAAGCTTGGAGTCACTAAGAAGCTCGAATTGATTCAATAAAAATACCGCAAGACTTTTTTGACAACCCATTATAAAAATATAAAATAACTACAAATAATACCGCAAGACTTTTTTGACAACTTATTATAAAAATAAAAAATAACTACAAATGATGGGAAATCTAAATACGGTATTTCCCTCGCTGCAGACCACAATGCACTTTTTCCATATTGGTGTTTTCGGCATTTTCGCTGTAAATTAAAAAGTGTTTCATATATAATTATGTGCGCAAATTACTTTATGCTATTTGCTTATTTATCCTTGATATATTTAAAAAATTCTCATTTACTCAATTCAGTTCTTCTTCACTGCTACTACTTCACTTTTTACTAATTCTTTTTTCTTCGAAGAAACGATGGCCGTTACGAATTCCTACATTCTAATATTATTTTGGCGGGATTTCAATCCGGTCGTCTCTTTTCTTCCAATTGTGAAGCGTCAAAACCTAGTCAACTGTCAAAGTTCGGTAGGTTTTGACGTTTAGCAATTGCTCTCTCACTGGAGTTGGGGATCTCTTTATCTCTGACTTAAGTGCTCCGCTAATATTCTTGATGCTATTATCATAGATAACTTGATACGAGTTTCTTTGGTCGGAGAGAGAGCTAACAAAACCCACATTTTTTATAACATTTGCCAATGTTGCCACTGCTGAAAAATATTAGATTGGGTATTTAATAAATTATACAAAACATTAAATTAAACACTTTGAAAATGCATACATATATAAATACTAAAATGCAAAATCATTAATTAATTTACACAAACCTTTATAATATTTTGCCAAAATATGTTCGCACAGTTCAATGACATTTCATTTCACAGTAATTTCGTCAAGTAATTATAGCGCTGCTCTTCTGAAATCCCGCCTTTTTGACTATCTGCTGATTGACGACACTCTGATTGTGTTTTGTTGCCAGCTCAGAAAACAGATCAGGGTGCGCTGCCAGCTGACAAGCGAAAGAGCAAGAAAAGAGATTCTAATCAAGTTATCTATGGCTATTATGGCATAGGCGTTTGTTACAGCTCACTAAAGCTGTGTCATCCGCAAAAGTTTATGTCAATACATTATTAGCCGTTGGAAGTTTTGCTGTGTTTATGATGTACAGAGTTGGGCCTAAAACAATTCTCCGGTGGTGCACCAGCCCTTATCGGTCGTCATCAGATATGAAAACTGCTACTTTAACCATATATTGTATATTTTTTAAATACGACTACAATGTTTTATACAATTCTTAAGATATAATTAGGGATTTCACATAGTATCAAAAAGTTATAAGTTATAACGATCCGAAAACATAGCGTTCAGAGTTGTATTTGCGTAAACTTATTTTAGTATGCATCCAACAAAAATTTTTTTAAACTAGTATACAAATTTATGATTTTATGGCTTTACGATGCTTTATGATACGTTGTGAATACCCCAAATATTTTTAATCCTATATAAAAGGCCTTCATGCCACACCTTATGAAAGGCCTAGGCAACGTTTAGAAATATAGCTGAACCGCACTTTCTGTGCTCAAATGCTTTTCTTATTTCGTTAGTAATGTGCTCTATCGTGCTATGTTTTTCACGAAATCCGAATTGGTGCATTGGTATTATATTATTTTCGTGGAGGAAATGAGACATCTTTGATAGTAACGCTTTTCTCAAAATTTTAAAATGACAGAGTAGAAAACTGATTGGTCTGTGTTAAGTCTTTCTCAGGTTTATCTATCAAGCGATTTTTTCCATGAAATTGGGTGGTATCCGAAACTCAGAATTACATTGAAGGGCAAAGAGAGCGCCTCTACAGCAATATTTAATGACTCAATTAGTACTTTTGGGGGTAATATTTTCATGTCCTGGCGACTTTTTGGGTTAAGTTCATTTATGATTCCAATAATATCTGAAAGTCTTAAAAGACTCGAACGACTCGTTAGCTGTGTTGGGTGAGCTGGACAGCGTTGTTCTTTAGGCAATTAGGTTGAAACACCTTTTCTAGGTGATTTGCGAAACAATTAGCCTTTTTCTCGTAATTTCGAGCCCAATTTCCACCCAAGTCTCGCATATGCATGTAGGAGTTGACTGGTGGTTTAATGGAAGGGATTTTTGCTTGCTTGAATTTGGACACAGCTTCTTTATAAACATTTCAGTGTCGAATTCTTCCTTGCGCTTAAACGCTCTTTTTAATTTACATATACATAGCAGATTTCAATTGAAGCTGAGTGTAAGGGGAGCAATTTATCTGCCATTCTCGTCTTACACGCCTTTTTTTATTTACATTATATATACTTATATATTCATTACTTGTGATATTGTTCTAGCTTGTAACTGCGCTGTAGCGTGAGATTCTAATGCGTGGTGGTTTAATCGATTTTTAACTAACATTGCTGTTCCACCATGTGCCTTTCCTTTTGGGTGGTTTGTAACATAGAGTCTAAATCCTTGTATAAAGAAATTGTTTTCATTCGTAATAGCGTTTCTGACAATAAAGCTCTAGTTATGCATGCTTGACTCAACTCAGCTTCGAAAAGGGTGACTTGTGAAACGTAACCGCAATTATACTAAACACAGCGCGTAGAAATCAGCTGTTTTTGAATGTTGAGAGAGCACACAAATGTGACATTTTACTTGATATGTGAAGCTTGTGAAAATTAAATCAATATTAAAACAAATTGTTTTGCTGAATATATTTACTTTAATAATGGATAGTGATTTATTCCATGAACTATTATATTTAAATATTCTTCGCCTTCAAAGAAGAAAAGTATTAAGAAGACGTAAACGCCGCTGGTCCGTTCATCCAGCAAATCGGGATAGAAACCCAAATGGTTTCTTCTGGAAGAACTTTTTAAAATTAAAAGAAGACGACCAAAAACTATTTGCTTTAACACGGATGAATCGGTCAGTATACAACCTTCTTTTAAATATTATTAGTCCGTTTTTAAAAAAACCAAAACAACAAATTGGCGTCGAGGAGCGAGTGGTTATAACTTTAATGCAAGTAAAACAATCCTTGAAGTACATATATTCATTTAATTGTATTCTCATTTATTTTTTAGGTACCTCGCTTATGGAACACCTTTTGAGATCATAACGTCGATGCATAAATTAGGGAAAACAACAGTGCGGAATATCGTACTTGAAACGTGTGAAATATTTTGGTTACACCTGTGCCCGATATACCTTTGCGAGCCAACTACCGCACAATATAAAGACATTGCTGCAGATTTTTTAAAACTGTGGAATATACCCAACTGTGTCGGAGCAATTGACGGGAAGCATATAGCTATTATTCGTCCACAAAATTCAGGCTCGTTATTTTGTAACTATAAAAAGTTTTATAGTATAGTTTTAATGGCATCCTGCGACGCTAGGTATACGTTCACCTCTGCCAGCATTGGTAGCTATGGCGGACAAAGTGACGGAGGTATTTTAAAAGACTTGCAATATTTCAATATTTACTTATTTTTATTTTATTTCAAGGTGTCTTTCAGCAAACTAAATTTGGTCAAGCACTCTTGGAAAACAAATTGCCACTACCACCAAGAGCTCCACTATGGAATGAATCCTCAACAGATTTTCCACATTTTTTTGTGGCCGACGCAGCGTTCCCATTGAAGGAAAACTTAATGCGACCTTACCCCGGTGCACAGCTGCCACGAAACAAAGCAATTTTCAATTACCAGTTATCCCGAGCTCGTAGAGTAATCGAAAATAGCTTTGGTATTTTAACTGCTCGATGGCGTGTTCTACGAAAGGTAATAGACTTTAGCCCAAAGAACTGCGAAACAATTGTGTTAACCTGCTTGGTTCTTCACAATTTTGTAATGTTGAATGGCCATGATCGTTGGTATTGTCCAGATACATTTGTAGACACAGACACCGCAGACCATGGAATATTGGAGGGAGAATGGCGTGAAGATTTAGAGAGTGTTGGAGGTGCATTACATTCAATAAGTACAACTCGACGCAATGCATCTAGTTTCGCATTCCGTGTAAGGGATTTTTTGGCAGATTATTTTATAAATCAGGGAGCGGTTTCATTTCAAGAAGATCGTATTTAGTGTATAGCAATGTTTGTGTATTTTGTGCATTTGAAATATTTACATATTTTTATGTATAAAATTGTAATCTAAGTACCTTTATACTATACTTTTTGTTACGTTAACTTTTTTGTGATATTTTATTAAACCATGGATATATCTATAAATATTGTTTTAAAAAATTTTAAAACTATTTTTGAAAAATGAGATACATTGTTGTTTCTTATGTCTAGGTAACAAGCGTTTTAAGCATTTTAAAACTATTTTTGAAAAATGAGATACATTGTTGTTTCTTATGTCTAGGTAACAAGCGTTTTAAACATTTTTACATATTAATTCAATATATGTATAAAACAACAAACAAATGATTTAAAAATAAAAAAAAAATTAGTCGGGTTCCGATTTAATAGCAAATAACGAATTTGTTAAAACTTGTATTGCTTTCATTTGCTTTACCTCGCTCATACCGTTCATGATAGAGGTCAACATAACACCAAACGACCGCTGCAATTACTCCTCTCTGCACACATGCTTTTGTATAGCTCGCACGCTTCTTTGAAACAGCTGTCGTCATCGCTGTTTGTTTTCTTGACTCTTTTCCGGATCGGAGTTGAAGACAACAACTCCGAAGGCGACGATAAAATAGTCGGAGAACTTTCAAAACTAAATGGTTCCAACAGCTCCTGCGAATACATATCTTCTAAAATGTTTGTGGTGCAGCGATTTCTGTAAAAGGGAAATAAATATTTAATACGTATAAAATATATAAAAAAAGATTAACTTACGGTCTGGGCTGTATATATAGTTTTAAAAAGCTCATATTATCGAACAATGGCCAGGTTTCGGTGTTACTCGCCCCACTTCCTGATGGTGACTCCATTTTCCTTACTTCCCTACTGAATCTCTCCCTTAGAGTCAGTCACCTCTTCGAACATTGCTCATCTGTAAAATAAACCCAACATAAACTATTAAATTCTACCTATATATATACATATATACAAAATATATTAAAATCTAATAAATAATAATAACAATTACTTACCAGTAGCACCTAGCTCCTTTGCCACGCTTACCCACGCAGCCTTCTTCTTGCTCGGCACCCGGTAGCCTACGCAGGCCTTGTTATACAAAATTTCACGCGCACGCACTTCTTCTATTAATTTTTCATCATTCATTGTGATTATTTCGATTATTTATTTCTGGCAAATTAAATTTAGAAAATTAAAAGAGACGATTAAAATGAAATGATGAAAATGAAATGATGAAAATGAAATGAAGCGTGCTATGTAAAAAAGCGAGGGAAAGAACCGAGCTGACACTCTCTGAAATGTCAAAATAAAGGGAGAGAGCAAAGATGCCACTCTCTGAAATGTCAACGTAACTTGAAATTCTAAATTCAACAGACTTTCAAGTCAAGTCAAGCGTTCGGTAATCAAATACATGCAAGGCTCATTAAACAGATCTTTTATGTGACAGTTCTCAAGTCTGGCTAGGTTAAGTCAAGCATGCATAACTGGAGCTTAAGTATTCCATAAAAAAATGTTCAATACACTCATTCCTATACTTAAAAGGTTTGCAACATTTGTTTGTGAACTTTGATTATATCTTGAATCCACAGTCATCGACTGATACGCTGAACACAATGGTTGCGACAGACGACAAACGACATCTGTCAAATATTAAAATACACACGTTCTTATGGACACTGTTATTTTGACAGCTGCACGACTACACGACGGTAGGCCGACAGTTGTCGTTCTCGCTATCTTCAATATTCTCCTATATTTGCCAACGACAGTAGGACGACAGTAGAGTTGACAGTAGAACGGAAGATAGAGAGATGAGGAAGAGTGGTGGTGCCACTAATATGTAAAATGTAAAATTATTTACAGATCTTACAAACTTAACGTTATTTTACAAATAAAAGCATAAAATAGCTCTATTATAGCTCTATTATATCATTTGTAATAACAATTGATAATTTAAAACAAAAATATATACCTATTTACTTATTTTTTGCATAAAAAATTTCACTTTGAACAAAATATTAAAATTTCATTGAAGTGCAAGGTATTAGTATGGCCACAACGAAATTGTGTACATGCAAAATGGAGAGCTGTGTTGTCTTGTGTACATTCGTTCATGTAGTAGGATGCACAACGCCGTTTTCAGTTCACTGTCGTGATGCCATGTTGTGTCGCAAGCATTGTATTCAGCATACGACACTTGACGCAAAAGGTTGTGCTCTCAGTTGTATTGTCTGCGAATTCAGTTAAAACAGAATAGTTTATTATCTCATTCCTCATCGCACTCTACTCCCTCAAATTTATTAGTGAATTATCTTAATTGAATTAAAATCAGTAAAAAAATGTCCCTTTGGGGGACCTTTTCAGAAAATAATAGGTTCGCCCTATTGTCTTCTAGTCCCCAACCAAAAAGAAAATAAAAATGGATTATTGAAGGATGAATTATTTCCTACTTTACCAACAACAAAAAAAGATAGACCTAAGTATGTGGTGGTAAGTTCAAGTGAAACCAGTTAACCTTTAAATAAATTTTCATGCTTCGCTGTGCGTAAAGCCCTGAAACATATTAGTTCTGCCATAATAAAAATTAGTGAACTAAAAGACGGCAATTTACTACTCCTATTAAAAAAAAGCACTATAGCAAAAAAATTCACAGTAACAAAACACATCATTGGCATTTGTGATGTAAAAATTGAACTCAATAAAAATTTAAACTACTCAAAAGCCCTATCTACGCTCCGTGTTTAAATCAAGTCTCTGACAGTGAAATAATTGAAAATTTAAAAAAAAAAAACAGGGTGTTACATCCATTTACAAATTTCCAAAATATATATATGGTCAACCCACCCCAACTGGCGTAGTTCTTTTAACCTTCGATCCCTACTACTTACCCGAAAAAATTTATGTATCATGGTATACAACCAAGGTAAGACCCTACTACCCAAACCCAATGAGATGCAAAAACTGCCAACTTCTTGGCCATACAAACAAACCCTGCAATAAGAGGATGGAGTCACGTGTGTGAGTTCTCTGATCGCCATTCACTTAGGAGTGGCCAGAAACGATTCTTCTACATATGACTGAAGCAGCTCACGACTTCCGGTCTTTGACCAAGTATCTTCTGTGTAGCCTAAGAACATCCGATTGAAGGCGAGATAAAGTGAGAAGGCGAAATATCCCCTACAAAGGGTTGTACGCTAGGTTTGGGACCCGTCACGTAAAAAAACACCCCCAATGAAAATTAACAACCTGCCTCGGATGAGAGACCCCCCTTTTGATGACGACCATGGAAAACGAAATAAGGACTACGAATTGAGGGCATGCACCTGGAATATCCGGTCCCTTAATTGGGAAGGTGCCGCTTCCCAGCTGGTTGATGTCCTCGTGAAAATAAAGGCTGACATCACCGCCGTCCAAGAAATGCGATGGACGTGACAAGGACAGAGACGAGTAGGTCCTTGTAGCATTTACTACAGAGGCCATATAAAGGAGCGCAAGTTTGGTGTGCGCTTCATGGTGGGAGAAAGACTCCGTCGCCGAGTACTATCATTCACTCCGGTGAATGAACGTCTAGCCACAATCCGCATCAAAGCGAGGTTCTTCAACATATCGCTGATTTGCGCTCACGCCCCGACGGAAGAGAAGGACGATGTGACCAAAGATACCTTCTATGAGCGCTTGGAGCACACGATGTCAAAATCGTGCTTGGTGGGCAAAGAAAGTATCTTTAGCACTACGGTCGGTAAATTCAGCTACCACGACGAAACATCCCTAAATGGGTTGAGGCTGATCGACTTCGCCGGGGCCCGAAATATGGTTATCTGCAGTACTAGATTCCAGCATAAGAAGATTCATAAAGCTACCTGGCTGTCTCCAGATCGAAAAACTACCAACCAGATTGATCATTTGGTGATAGACGGAAGATACGTCTCCAATATTTTAAATGTTCGTGCGCTCCGAGGTCCTAACATCGACTTGGACCATTACCGTGGTGCAGCCAAGATTCGCACCCGCCTCTGTGCAGCAAAAAACGCACGCCAACAAACACAAGGAATGTTTGACGTCGAGAAGCTGCAATCACAACAGACAGCAGAACGATTTTCAACTCGGCTTACACTCCTGCTCTCTGCCGGGGGAAGCACAGGAAGAGGAAGACCTCCACTCCGTTGGAAGGGCCAAGTGAAGAAGGACCTGGCCACGCTTGGAATATCCAGTTGGCGCCACGTAGCAAAAAGAGGAAACGACTGGCGCGTTGTTGTTAACTCGGCTATAATCGGGTAAGCAGTATCTACGCCAATCCATCCAATTGTCCATCTAGGACAACTACTATTGGTAAAACGGTACCATCAAATCTTTTAAAGACACCAAATACTGACAACATCAGGGCAATCAACAATCTTCTAAAAATATGTAAGATATGAAACTTAATTTAATTCTAAATATACCAATGATAGATACTTATAGACACATATTATATTGTAATATAAAAGCCGAAGGTCTCAGTAGTCAGCGCTTTAACTTAGTGAATTAATTATTTATAATTAGCTCTCTTGTAAATAAATAAATAAAGATATCTTGAATCATGTTTCGAATTGTAGAGATAAACTATGTCAAACATTGATTAAGGTAGAAAATCATAGTTTTAACACTTCCTTTTGGTTGATTTTGGGACAATTGCGTTTGAGCAGTGTTGGCTTTCACTACGTTTGCTTAGCTGCCTTGTGTAGCATTGTCTTCAAGATTTACTGGTTTTGAAATATGTAGAGGGATTTTAATATTTTTGTTGGGAGGAATATTTAAAATTTGGTTATGACGTGCTAGAATACCGGCAGACAATTTCGTTTTTAAATCTTTATATACAGGGCAACCTCTATAGTTTGCAGTGGGATTTTCTCCACAATTTTCATATTTTTCAACATATTTTTCAGCAGTGACATCGTTGGCAAATTATATAAAAAATGTGAGTTTTGATAGCTCTCTCTGGAATCAAGGAGTTTCGCATCAATTTATCTATGATTCGACATCGAACGCTCAGATTTTATTTATTTTTTTTTGTTTTTTCCGGGTGAGGGGGTGGAAAATGCCTTCCGCACCATCGGTGCTATCGTCACAGCAGCGGTATGTGCCACTTGCAGGACACTAAAAACCCCCCCTCTAAGGAACCGTCGCCCACCCTGGGACCGCGTTTGCATTACTTCAGGGTGGCGTTCCATTTTTCTCATTGAGAGATTTACATCTGCGCACCTGCATCCAGGTCCCGCTTTTTGATGCGTAGCAAGATTGCTATGTATTTCTGGATAATCCTCCAGTTTGTTTCGCTCTCCAACATCACGCTGATTAAATTGTCAGCGTTTATTGGCCCGACCAGGTCCTCTACTGCGGTGCGTTCTTCTTGCCAGCGCAGACATGCAAAGAATGTGTGTTCAGCGTCGTCTTTTGTCGTGTCGTTGTATAGGCATGACGGCTCTTCGACTTTTCCCATTCTGTAGAGGTACTTTTTGCAGTATCCGTGGCCGGATAACAGCTGGGTTGTGTAAAAGTCTACTTCTCCGAATTTACGACTTGTCCATAGATCTAAATCTTTTATCAGCCTGGCCGTCCATCTGCCGCGACAACAGTTCAGTTTCTCCGTGGCGAGCTGGAGGCTGTGTGTGTCGAGCCATGCTTGCGTCCGTATCAAGACCTGGTTCAGCTTTCTTCGTGCTTACTGCTGCAATGTCGTCCGCATAACCAATTATGTAGATACGATTCATCTGGCATTTCTAGTTTTAATATTTCGTCATAACTAATGTTCCACAGGTCTGGGCCTAGAATGGATCCTTGTGCTGCCCCTGACGTTACTGCTATTTGTCGTGATCCCTCTTTAGTATCGTACAGCAGTTTCCTGTTACTGAGGTAGCTCCGCAGTACCGCCCTGAGGTAGTCAGGTAACTTGAAGCTTTTCTCGAGGGCGTCGATCATATCTACCCATCTAGCGCTGTTGAAGGCGTTTCGGACATCTAGAGTCGCCAGCAATACTATTCTTTTATATTTATGCCATCTGCGCTGTGCGGCTTCTACGTTTTCTATGACGCATTTTATAGCTCCTATGGTTGATCTGCCGGGTCTGAAGCCGTGCTGTCTAGGGGACAGTCCTCCAGCTTCGTTGATAGCCGCTTCTAGTCTAGGCTTAAAGAGGCTTTTGTACAGCTTTCCCGCTGTGTCAAGCATGCACAATGGACGGTATGCTTATGGCGAATTGGGATCTGCTTTTCCCTTACTAATTAGCACCAGCCGTTGCTTTTTCCAGGGTTCAGGGAATATTCCGGCTTTAAGGCAGGCGTTGTACATATTCAGTAGTACTCCTGGGCGTTCTGCAGCGATTATTTTGAGGACTTCTGCTGGGATCCCGTCCGGGCCGGGCGATTTGTTGGCCTTGAGCTTGCCAGTGGCTATTTGCAGCTCTTCAAGGCTGAGCTGGGGGATTTGCGCAGTGCTTAGAGTTTGTTCTGGATCACTGGCCCTTGTTTCGTGGGTGGGGAATAGTGCATTCACGATTTGATCCATTTTATCGGCGGTTACGTCAGGTGGCTTTGCTCGAGCGCCGAGTTTTTTCATCACTATTTTATATCCTAGCCCCCAGGGGTTTCTGTTTATATCCTCCCGTAGTTCCTCCCATTTTTTCTTTTTACTGTCGTCGATGGCGTGCTTCAGCTCCTTTTTTGCTGCTTTATATTGCTCGGCCTCTTGGGGTGCGGCTCCTCTGCGCCTGGATCTCGTGTAGGATCTGCGAAGGCGGAGGCATGTGCGTCTGAGTTCGGCGATGTTTTCAGTCCACCAGTAAACTGCTGATTTACGTTTGCTGTGGGTAGCCTTGGGCATTGATTTTTGGCAGGCTTTGGTTATGTTAAGCATTGTGTGCTCGACTGTTTTTCCTGCTATCAGGGAGGGGTCGCTAAATGGGCTCTGCTCGTCTATTGCGGCGTTTAATTTCGATGTGTTTAGTTTCGAGATATTCCACTTTCGTGTTCCTCTATTTTCCCTGAACTGATGAGCGTTTCTTCCAGTGTCGATCATGAAAGAGATGTAGTGATGATCGCTGCCGGTGTAGTCCTCCAGGACTTTCCAATTACTTATTGAGCCTGCCATGCGTTCTGTTGATAAGGTGATGTCTGGTGTGGTTTCCTCGCATCCCGGTCTTCTAAACGTGGTTGCATTTCCCGTGTTGAGCACTATTAGACCTAGCCGCACAGCCATTTCTGAAATTCGCTTTCGTCTCGAGTTCGTGTTTGGTATACCCCACTCTACGGCTCTGGAGTTTAGGTCTCCGGCGATAATCAATTGACCTTCTATATTCCCTTCTGTGTCCTCTATATTGTCGAGTTTTTCTTGGAATTCCTGTATACTATCGCTTGGCGTCAAGTAGCAGCTAATTACTGTAAAGATGTCGCACTTGGCCCAGACGAAACCGTTGCCGTTCCCATTGCTTACAGTGGTGGCGTTACTCTCTGGTGGTAACCATATAGCGGCGGTTGAGCTGCTATCTTCTAGCCACGTACCTCTCTCTTTTTTCCTGTACTGCTCGCTTATGATGATTATCTCGTAGTCGTTCTCCATCACCATTTGCGAGAGTAGTTCGTGTTTAGCCTCTTCGCAAAGGCAGCATGAAGGAGGCTTTTTGCACTCTTTCGTTTGTGCCCTGGTTGGCCGCATTTTATGCAAACACCTTGCCCTCTTCTATCGGGCCCTTTGCAGTCCCAGGCTAAGTGCCCTGGTCCGAAGCACCGGAAGCACCTTTTGGGGGTTTCTTTTAGCCGCAGTCTGCAATTAACCCATCCAATTTTGATGCGTGCCTGTCGCATCAGTGTGTCTGCTCTGTCTTGGTTCAGCGCTATATATGCCCTTACCTGCTCCCTTGTGTTGGGAGCTGTTATATTAATTGCTTAGTCTTCAGTGGGGTCCTGTAGCGCTTCTTTGACAGCCACTGCAACTTCCTCTTTTGTTGTGAGCGAGTCGAGGTCTCTGATTTCTATGGTAGCCTTAGCTTTGAGGTTGGCGACAGTTGCAGTCTCTTTAAGTGTGGACTTAAGTGCCTCACAGAAGCTGGCCTTTATGGACTGTCCCTTCTCTAGCTCTAGTAATAGGGCCCCGGCTCTTGTTTTGCGGATCCCCTTGATCTTGACCTCTGCTTCTTTAGGATCTACCTTGCTACGGATATTCTTGAGGACTTCGGCGTAGCTATTCTCTTCGGCTGGTTTTATTATAACGGCCTCTGTTTGTCGTTTATGTCTACTGTTTCCTTTCTGGCTTGCAGCCATGTTGTTGGTTTGTTGCCTCTGGTTTGCATTTTTGGGCGCTTCTTCGCTCGTTCCTTCGTTTGCGTGGGTCTTTCTGAATTTTTTAGACAAAACTTTTTGCCACTGGCCGTCGTTTTCGTGTCGTGGTCGCACTGTTTCTCGCGGCTCCACAGGGCTTGTCGCACGGCGCTTCGAGGTTGCTGACTCGGGAGTCGTGATGCGTCTGCTTAGATGTGCTCGCCTTTTTTCATTTTCTGCAGTGAGCCAATTTCTGCGGTAGCTCTTTATGACGTCGAAGAGTTCGTCTAGCTGTGCCGTTCCATTCTTGACGTCCATGCTGACATTCTTTTGTTTTACCATCGCCAACTTCATTTTTTACACTATACCTTTGCACTTTTCTAGGGACTCCTCTTCTGCCCGTCTCATTTGGGTGATGTACTCTTGTTTCGGCGAGTTTTGAGTTCCTTCCTTAGTGGCAGCTGGGGTGCTCTTCCCTTCTCCTTGTTTTGCCGGTGCTGCTTGTGTGATCGGAGTCTCCTTTGAGACTGTCTTTTCTCCATTTTTGTCCGGCTGTTTTGGAGTAGCGATGAGTACGGGGGATCTAAGTACCCCACTGCTTCTACGGAAGACTGTCCCGTTTTCCTCTTCTTGTCCATCTTTGTTCTGTTGTTCTTTTTGTTGGGGTTTTTGTTGTTGTTTCGGTGTATTCATTTTATTCTATTGGGTCTCCGCTTCAAGCCGCTATCTCCGCACGTTGTAACAGTCGCCCTTAATGAACCCAGTGGTTATCTATGCAAGCAGGGAGGCCACGCGAGGGTTGACACAAGTCCTTATGGGAGCTTGTGTTCAGAGCCAGGTTCAGGCACGAATCAGGAGCTCGTCTCAACTGAACCTGTACGGCCAAAGAAATTTTGACGACGTGCATTGAACGTACTTGAACACCTGCCATGGTTTTAACGAGACGGAGGTGAGAGTAGTATTAGCCTGCCAGCCATTTCGATAAGATGTCACTCCTATCTACTGAGGTGGCAGAATATTGTCCTCTACAGCCCTTTGTCAGTCTGATCCGTATCGCTTTTCCAGTACACCATAATCAGAATTTTACTGGTCTCAATTCTGATGGGCTTTTGCCCAGGGTTTTTTCGTCATCTTTTGTTCCCTCCCTCTCTTGGGTAGGTTCTCCCTCGGTGCAACCCCGGTGGGGGTTGTGGACGCTTATTTTAAGGCGGCATCTTCTCGCCTCTTCGAGGGAGGTTCATTGGGCGCGTGAGGCGTTTTGAGCCAAGCCCTCCTCTCCTGCAGCTCTTGGTCGGGGGCTGCGTATTACTATTTGCAGCTAACCTACTTAGCGTAGGCCGTCCACTATCCGCCAGCTGTGACCTTGGTAGTAGCCTGAGCTCAGCCTTACCTTGATTCGAGAAAGGTTACACTCAACGTTACTGGAAATGGCAAGAACTATGGCAACAGACAATCAAAGATCATCAGAGGAAGAAATATTCCAAGCATTTAAGAAACTCAACGTGAGGAAAAACTTTGAATATATTCTTCAACAGAGAAAAATATCCTGAAATAGCAGAAGGAATTAGAACCAACCAGGATTATATTAGGTTGTCAAAAAAGTCTTGCGGTATTTTTAATGACTTTTTTTTTATTGAAATTGAAATGAATTTTTGATGACTCATGCCCAGCTCTTGACCGATGCTACGGCTGCTACTATGCCGGTCTCTTTCGACCAATTCAGCGATTTTATCGCAATTTTCGACGACAGGCCTTCCGGAGCGTGGTGCATCTTCGACTACCTCTACACCAGAACGAAAACGTTGAAACCATCGTTGTGCGGTGGAAATGGAAACTGTATCGGGTCCATAAACTGCACAAATTTTATTGGTGGCTTGAGATGCATTTTTGCCTTTATCGTAGCAGTACTGTAAAATATGCCGTATTTTCTCTTTATTTTGCTCCATGTTTGCGACGCTATACTCACGATCGACTTAAAAGGAACAACAATCAATCAAACACGTGTTAGCGCGTGAAATGAGCTTTCCAAAAAGGTATAGCATGACCCGATGCGACGAATAAAACTAGAACTACGCGCTTTCAGCGCCAACTAGCGATAATACCGCAAGACTTTTTTGACAACCTAATATGTTAAGTGCCTTGGAGACGATCAAATAATTGCGTCAAACAGTGCATATGTGTTAGTGATGTTCAATCATGTGTTGCCCGCAAACGTTCAAATTAATGCGTCAAACAACAGTTTAGTTTTGAGCTCGTAACGAACGGTCATCATGTCATCGTCGGATGATGATTATCTATTATTGGCATGTGCTGCAATTCTTATGAAAAAAAGAAAATTGAAAAAGAAAAAGGCGGAGTGGATGAAAAATTTATTTTACTTTATTTATTTTATTTTATTTTACTTTATTTTATTTTATTTTATTTTATTTTATTTTATTTTATTTATTTTATTTTATTATTCAATTTCAATTCACTTCACTTCACTTTTTGCTTCCGTATACATACATATGCTCTCAGCTTGAAATCTTCACTGCAAATGAGCTCATGCTTGACAAACATGAGTGGAGACGATCAAATTATTGTCCGTCAAATAGAAATATCAAAAATTTTTGATTTTCATCAAATAGAGCCGACAACAGGTCGGTGTAGCGTACGTGTAGCCGACGAAAGCCGACGACACCAACACACTTAAATTTTTTGACGCAAATATTTGATCGTCTCAAGGGCACTTTAGAGTACCACAACAAGAAAAAGGTGCACAGAGAATTTGCAGTATGACAAAAAATATTTGAAAAAAAACAGACAGAAGGGATAATTTTTAGCAAAAGATACATTAAACACATAGTTAAGGTGAACCGTGAGGACACAGTTTTAACGGCCAAAGGGAGGGTCATACATAAGAGAAGGCAGGAGAAGCACCGCTTAGCAACAAGCGATAACACCATGGTAATTTTCCATTGGCGTAACTACAGAATTCAGTCAACACTCTAATCTTAGTGTAGCATTACTTATGCTTCGTGTTTAGTGATTGGTGTTTAAATTGTTTAAGTCGTAAACGTGTATGAATAAGGAACGTTTCGCTTTTGTGGAACTAAAAATATATTTTTTATATTTCATTGACCCAGAAATACATATGTACATATGTGTATATGTGCATGTTTGTAACATATTGTTTATGCTGCATGGTAGGGGGTTGTTTTCAATGACATATGCATTTGTAATCAATTGTTCAAATGTAAGTACATATATCTTAGGTCAATATGTTATCAGCTGTATACATCTTAACCCTACAAGAACACTGACAGTCAGCTGAACGTACATTTGACTATCAGAGCTGAAAGAAATTCAGTCAGCGCGCAGAACAAAGTTTCTATCATTTTCTTAAGGGCCTAGTGAAAAAACTGATGTAAACAAACGCATGCGTGTGAGCTTGCATCTCTCTTTAACACACTGGTATTTGGAATTAAATCAGTATATATCTCTACTGCTTACTCTCATGCTTTTTCTTGGTTCATTGCTGACCACAAACCTGTCAAAGCTGAAAATTGTCAGTAATGACTGAGAAGCTAACATAGGTGCAATTTGTCATTTATGACTGTAAATCTTTCAATGATGACACATTTTTTTTTGTTCAAATTAGTTTTATCTTTATTCATTTATAATCTGAATATTAAAATAACATTTATGTCAAAAATGTTGTAAAAAATTAATATAACTCTATATAATAAAATTAATTACATCAGAATTAAATTCGATATCTTATAAAATTTCTTTTTAAATCTATTTTACATTATAATATATTAAATCATAATAATTCATTTTTCAAATCACAATAATTCATGTTCCAAAATTTACATATTTACATATCTTATTATTAAATCACAATAACTCATTAATTTTAAATCATATAATTCATGTTTCAAAATCATAATGGTAATAAAATAAAATTAAATTATTGAAAAATTATATTAATTGTTTCTTTTCCTATTAATATATTTTTTTTGGTTATTTCGGTGGTGACCCCGTTCAATAGACCTCCGTATACTCTTTTCCAAATTGAAAGATCCTTGTGGCTGGTAAACGACTATAAAATTGAAATTAATTAAAAATAGTTTTCTATTGCTTTTACATTAAACTTATTTACCTCTTAAAACTTCTTCGAAGATTTTTAGCTTACATAATGCTTGTTTTTCTCCTCTTCCATCAAAATTGAAATACTCTAGTAGGCTGTCTGCAAATATATATTTGAAAGAGTTTTCAATATTGTCCGATGTCCCTTTAAGTTTGTGGACATAAGTGATCTGTAAGATAATAACATATAAATGTAAATAGTAATTTTTAAGATGTTGATATTATAAATAATGTTTTTTACTATAGATTGTGCGAACTCAGGTTTCTTTAACATTTCTTCCACTTCCAAACATCCCTCAAAGTTTTGAATAGGTAAAAGGCTTGCTACCTGGTCGAGAGCCTCGTCTTTTTCCTCTCCGGTCATGAGACACACACTTATCTTTTCTTGATAATATAATAAACTGTAGATTTAATCACAAAACATAAATCACTTAAACAACGCACGAAATATAATTCGATTTAGAATTCACTGAATTAACGCGCAACACTTCTTTTTTGTGGCAAGAATAACAGTAAACATGTTTTTGCGCAACATTTTATAAACGTACATATATGGAATTGTATGTATCTCTTTTTACAGGGTTGCTTTTCTGCATACAGATCAGTGTTGATAAACGACGTTTAGTGTTGAAAAGTGTTTATTTAAAAAAAAATCAACATTGACAGTCATTTTAAATTTCATTTTACTGTCAATGATGACAGTGTTGAATAATTAAGCTATTTCATTCTTACTTATATAAGCAATATCATTCATAGGTTTCTCTTTTTAACATAAACATTGACAGTCATTTGAGTGTCATTTTTTCGTCAGCTCTGACATAAAAAATGTGCGTGTATTAGTGAAACGATCAGCAGTTTCTTGTAGGGAACCTATGGAAATATGTTTGTATTGTTGTAGATTTGATTCGTTCTGTGAATAAATGCATACGTCTCTCACATAAATAAATGCGTGTTGCATATGTATGTATGTATGCATGTTCAATATATTTGAACATAGATATTTATGTTTAGTGGAATGTATGCGTTTCCTTAATAAGTATTATATGAATAAAGTTAAAACGAAATATTCTGCTCCGCACCGATTAAATGGCATTTCTATGAGTTAAAAATTGGGACGAATTGTGCGGTTACAAATAAATTAACATTTGTACGTCCAAGTTATCTGTTCGTATGCAGGATATTATAAATTGTTTGATACCATATTAAAAAAACTTAGTGTAAACTATTTATGTTCCAATATACAATACGTGCACACGGGGCCAAGCAAACCTTATCATCACCAATTGGCAGTATTTTTGCGATTTAACTTATTACACCTTTCTAAAAATTAAAATATAAGAGAAGAAGATATAATACTCAAAAAATGGGTAGTTTCGTGAGGATATGATTTTTATTTTTTCTATTTGGTATAAGGAAACTATAAAAATAATTTTTCTCTTATATTTTAATAAGAATTTTTATTTTGTGTTCTATTTAATTAATTATTAATAATCGAGAAGTTTTTGCTGTGTTTTTTCTTTATACCCTGAACAGGGTATATTAAGTTTGTCACGAAGTTTGTAACACCCAGAAGGAAGCGTCGGAGAGTATGTATGTATACACATAAATGATCAATATGTTGAGCTGAGTCGATTTAGCCATGTCCGTCTGTCTGTCTGTCCGTCTGTAATATACCCTCAGTTTTTAAGATATCATTTTGAAATTTTGTAAACGTCATTTTCTCTTCAAAAAGGTGCTCATTTGTTGGAACGGCCAATATAGGACCACTAAAACATATAGCTGCCATACAAACTGAATGATCGGAATCAAATGCTTGCATGGGAAACTTCCTCATTTAACGACATATCTTCACGAAATTTGGTATGAGTTTTAAACAATAACAAATAATGCAATATCGAAAGAAATTGTGAACATCGGCTCACTATAGCATATAGCTGCCATACAAACCGAACGATCGGAATCAAGGGCTTCAATGGAAAACTTTCGCATTTGACTTGGTATCTTCACGAAACTCGACATGGATTACTGCTCAAAGTAACAACATAATCTCCGAAAAAATTGTTTAGATCAGATTACTTTAGCATATAACTTCCATACAAACTGGACACATAGTTACTAAAAGAAATACACCTGTGAAGGGTATATTGGTGCAGCCGAAGTTAAAGTTTTTTCTTGTTTGATATTATCAATTAATAAATATTTAATTCGCTTGCAATTGGTCTTTATGCAGCACATATAATAATAAATTATATGCATAAAAATGTTATAATTTATGCAAAAAATATTCGTAATAATTCACATATGTAAATAAATTACTATAATGAAAAATTAGAATTTAACAGAATACGTACATAATTTGCAAATATATGTTGATAAATAATAAGGATGTATACACTAATAACCAAATTATTAGTTTTTCTTTTTCATTTGTTGTAAAAGGATATTATATTTTTTAATATTTTATTATAACTTAAGTTTTTAAATATATTTTTGAGTTGGGGGCCATTTGTGCTTCCCTGAAACGTGCAGGGCCGTTTGCACTTTTTGGCACGTTGACCAAATTTTCGATGATAATAACATGGTGTGCTTGTAGCATTGCCTGAGATGCACTTGGTGTGCTTGTATTGCGATTGCTTCCGTTGAATGATGCTTTGTCGAGCCTCTGAGCCAGCTTTTCGACTTGCCTTGCCAACTCGTCGAATTGTTTTTTCATGTCACTACTAGCACCGAATTTGTGGGTCACAGCCATTATACCGGGACCACATTTAATACTAAAAATTATTATTTGTGTCTTAAAAAACTTGTTAACTTGTTGGCGTCTGTACAAGAAGTGACGCTTCTTAAAACTAAAAACTAAGAATTCAGTTGAAACTGTAACGTTCCAAGAAGAATATAAAGGGAATGAAATAATAGAATAACTGACAAACAGTGCTGCCAGATGTGAGTGCCCACAAAACCTTTGCATTGTGTACATACATATACTCAACTCTAGGAAATCTTAGGGTGTTGTGTAACACGTTTTTTGCTACTTTGATGGATCAGGGTGTTGTGTTAGCATTTAAGCTACATATAAACTAAAAATTTTGATGGGCAACACTTTAAAAGATATTAAATAATGCAAGTGTTTACGTTATTTAAGTGATTATATTGAATTACTTTGAAGGTCTGTTCAATTTTATTGGGATATTACTTATTGTTTAATGTTAAATCAGTTGTTTTTTCTGTGCTATTTTTAAACACGCTTCAAGTATTTCTAAATTTTTGCATGCAATAGGATACAATCCTGGGTGGCAATTTGTCGTTTGACATATACAAATCGATAGCCGTTATATGAAAACATCAATTGGAAATTGAGTTTGAATAAATTGCATATAATATAATCCATATTAGTGTTGTTGCTGAAATAAAGCAAAATATTTCGAAGATTTTAATAAGTTTGTGTTTGTGTGTAGATGTGCGGGAGCTGAATCCTTGTATAAATTACCATCGGAACGAAAATTAGCATCTTTAGTGGGAGCTTAGGAATCTTTATTTATTATTAAATTGTTTTGAGCAATGTTTTTGTTTATACAATTTTTATTTAAATTTTTAATTATACTTATTTTAAGTTGTAAAGGTGAAAATATACCGGGGAACCGAATACCTAAAAAAAGTCGGTAACGCACCTTATTGCAAACCTCAATGACGGTGTGGAAAATGCAAAACTTAAACATTCAAAAATAAATTATCAAAAATATTTTTAATGTTAATAAAATTCGTTTCATTTCGATGGAATAAAGATTACGTGAGAAATACATATGCCAATAAATTAAATAATCTGAAAATAATTATATTTATACATTTATATGCAATTTCCCATATAAAGAAATAAATATTGTATCTTTTCTATCTGTTTTATCGTAAATAGTATACGGATGAGAATTAGAACGATATATTAAAAATGCAGCTTCAAATGCCTAAATATCTTGGGATTGAATTTCTAAATTAAAATTATTGTTAATAATATTTCAAAAACTTCCGAATAAGTAAGTTGCAACCCGTTTTCTGTCCATCAATTGTAAACAAATACATTCAGAAGAAAACTCACCACCGAGAAATCTAAAATCAAGGCTACATTTTATTATTAAGAACTCACTACATAGAGAATATCTGAATATCAGTATGATGTTTTTATGGGCGAAATTTTGCACACTATGGCGTTTAAATCAAATATTAGTATATATATATCATTAATAAATAATTTCCTTTTGTATTAAGCAACAATATTTATAGTTTTTGTTATTTAATAAAATAAATTTGCTAAGTATTTACAACTTAATATATGCAGCACTGCGTTGCTACCACTGAAAATCCAAGATGGCCGCTATTCACCCCTCAGAAAACTACCACGAAAAGGTTTTTTACTGTATATATTGTGGTCTCAGAATCGTGTGTCTGTTTCTTTTTTAACCGTCGCTGTCGGCATTCATTGTTTTCGTTAAGGGTGTATGTTAAGAGATGCAAACATGCCCAGGTCAGGTCATTATTCGTTGAGTCAGTTTATTCAGCGTGTATGTTAAGAGTTTCATGCGTGCGCAGGTCAGGTCAGGTCAGGGTTGCAATTTCACATGTATATAATTATAGTGATAGTTGTAACTGAATAAGAAAAGGTTGAATCATAATTTGAGATGCGTGTAGAGCAATAACTGACAAGTATTCCTGAAGCATTGCAAAGAACAATGCAAAATTTAAAAGGAACGGTCAAGTTTAGGGTACTCAAAATTCACTAACACTCACGATTAATATTGTAAATGAAAATGTGCGGGTAATTCGGTAATTTCTTTAATGTTTTGTACATATATTTAAAATACAATCAAATTTTATAAAAAAAAAAAAAAATATTTTATTTTATCTACATACATATGAATTTAGTATATCAATTTAAATTTCGCCAATATCCCGATTTCCCTCCAGCTGATCGAGTATAATAAAAACATGCATATGCGGATAAATGGATGTGCGAAGCGGTGTAATAACCGAATTAGCAGCCCAAACGATGTTATTGAAAACGCGCGGGATGAGTCGCAAAATGAAAAGTGATAAAATGAAATATTGAATGTTCCCCGTTTTCCATCCATTTGATGAGTTTCTTGGTGTATAGGCATGTTGAGTTGTGTTGTGGTGTTCTCAGCTGTGGTAAACTAAGCTGCCTTATTAGGGTGCGCCAGTTTTTTCAGGTAGAGTGGGTGGAAGCTTAACTCATTTAAACATCCTGGGCTCCTAGGCGAATATTTTGCCAAGTGCGCATGTATATGCTATTGCATGTATTTCGGCGTACTGCTAGTAGAGTTGCCGAGGGCGCATAATACATGCTGTAAATCCTGAAAATGCCTTTGATTTTAAACATAATATTCGTTATTTATTTACTTTTAGGTGCGTATGGCTAGGACCTATATTTTGCGGGTTTATCTGACTTATTATTATATTATAGTAAAAAAGTGTATGCGTTGTTTGCTTTTATTATTTTTATTTTCGGTTATTTATAATTTCTTATTTTATCGATTTAATATACGGGTAATGTATTATTTGCTTTTTCTGAAATGATTTGCATTTTATTTATTTTTTGAAGGATAGGATCTTCACGCCAGGCTCAGATGTGGCCAGAATGGGTACTCTTTAACACTGGAGTTAGGACTGTGACAATAGAGGGATCTTGCGAGGGAGTGGCCGTGAATAGAGAACGGCTTCGATTCGTGGAGTAGATAATTCTTTATACTTATGCTTTGTATAGCTGATTCCCATAACCCACCCATATGAGAAGCGCTTTACCTTTTTGTAAGTGTAGGTGCGTCACTGTATAGCATTGGGAGTGTGGTGATCCCTTAACTTGCTTTTAAAATTTTATTTATTTGAAAATTTAAGCCTCTTTGGGGCAATATTGTATAAAAAGTGTCGATTTCTTTTTTTTTGACTTTTTTAGACATTTTTGTTATATTTTATGTTTAAGTGCGTACGCACTAATTTGACATTTAGTACCGCTCTACATAGCCTCAGATTTTTTAAGCAGGATTTTTGTATCATTATTGGCGAAAGCCATCCTGCGGGGTCGAAAAGTTACGAACATATATTTGTGTTTTTATATGAGGTTGTCAGAGGGAATCTGACTTTGTTTTTTCTACCCTTATGTAGGGTACTGGAAAATTGTGGTTCTAGTCTTTTTCGTACGACGTACCGGCCATTATTTGATCGAGTAGTTGTGGCTTTAGAGAAGTGCTCACAATATCGAGCTTTTATAGTTTTGTTTGCTGTTGTAAGTTTCCCTATCTTTTGCAATTTCCTTAATTGTCCTCAGCTTTTGTTGGAATGGTGGTAACTGGTTCTGTAACCAGTCCACCTTGTGCTTCGCTGTGCAGCGTTTGAACTTTCTGCGCCTTTGAGCAACATGGTGTCTCTTGGCTATTTTTAGAATTTTGGTTTCCAGGAATTGCTTTTGCAATTAAACCCGTGGTTCTTGAATTATAAGCGCTTTTATAGGGCGAGGTGGGATATGTGCTGTAATGAAGCATTGAATTGTGTCTTTTGTGACAATATAAGCAATTATATTTGCTTTTGCAATTTTTAAGATTGTGTGTATGGGACAAGCAGTTTGTACAGAGTCTTTTTGATCTGACAAAGTTGTTCCTTTCGTTAACATTTAATTTTTTAAACTTCTCGCAAGTTTTAAGCTTATGCCCTCTTGTGTGTGTGTGGCGTATGTTTTTACTGTTCGGATATGAACGAGTGTATTATGTTAACAATTCTATTTGATTTGTTTTTGCTATTTTGGTCGTGTTTAATGCTCTTATTTCTGACCATTTTTTCTTCTAACCTTTCCGCAATTTCATATTAGGTGGTAAGAAAATCTGTCATATGTTGCCACGTTGGGCACTTATTTCGTGATGAGAGCGATTCTCCCACAAAAGTAACGATTTTTCTGGTAATGCGGCCGTGAATATATTTACCAGAATAGGGTCCCAGCTGCCTGTGGTGGTATTTAGTGTCGATAGGACCGACAGACAATTAGAAACAGTGGATTGTAGTTTGTTGAATTCTACACTTGTTTCTTTCTTAATTTTTGGCAAGTTCACTAGTGTCGTTACTTGTTAAATTGAAATTATCGTTATTTAATGCGAACTGTTTTACTATGACGTCTGCTTGACCTTTTGTTTTGTATCGGAGGTGATACAATTCTTGCGCTTGTGATAATTTTGGATGTTTGATGTAATCTGGTAGATCTGAATCGTCAGAATCCACAATGGCGTCATGAGCCGTTTGGAGGCGAGTCCAAAAATTTTTAAGATTTTGGCCTTTTACCTCTAATAACGATTCAGAGTTTTCGTGAATCGGTGAGGAAGCAAACCTAGGGTCGTACAGATGAAAAGTGTGCTCATACATGCAGAGTTATGGGCGTAGTTTGCGGTCGTATCGTAAAAAACGAAGAAGATACTGTGTTTGATGCAAAAGATGAAAAAGCATTAGCCTGCATTATGCTATGCATTAAGCCTTCACAGATAAATAATGTAAAAAATTGCCAAACGTCAGCTAGTGCGTGGGAAAGGTTAAAAGAAATACATATGAGTAAGAGACCTGCACGCCGCGTTACATTGTTAAGACAATTATTGCATATAAAATCGTCAGAATTTGATAATATATGTCTAAACATTTAGAGAAATTCACAGATCTGATTGAAAATTTGTGTGAAATTGGTTTTTCATTGCCCGAAGAGTGTTTGTGTATACTGTTGCAGTCAAGCTTGACCGACGCCTTTGATAATTTCATGGTAGCAATGGAATCGCGCGATTCTTTGCCGGCATTAAGTGCGTTAAAAATTAAATTGCTCGAAGAGAGTGAAAGTCGTAAGGAGCAAAGAAAACAACAAGAAGAGCAAAAAATATTCTCTTCACGAAACGAAAATAAACAGTATGTAAAGGATGGACAACAAAAACGAAAAAACGTAAGTTGCTGTTCGTGTGGTCGCCGTGGACACATTTCAAAGAATTGCCAAACAAAAGTAAGCGAAAAAAACGAGAGCGTCAAAGACAACGAAAATGAGAATGACGATAAAGATCAAAAAAGTCGTACTCAGTGTTTGCGTGTTCTAACGGTAGCTTTGCAAAAAAAGTTTGGTGCTTGGACAGTGGTGAAACGGCACATTTGTGTTGTGATAAACCAAGTTTCATAAAATTCGAACCGCATACTGAGAAAATAGTGTTAGCTGGAAACAATTGTATTGTAGCAAGTGGTTGCGGTACAGTGCGGTTGAATTGGCATGAAAGTACAGTTGATTTGGTAAACGTATTATATGTGCAGAACCTTCAATGCAATTTCATATCTGTAGCAAAAATAATACAGAAGGGGTTCAGTGTTAAGTTTGAACATTAAAGTGTGAGCATTCAAAATCAAGACGGTGAAGTAATTTGAATGGCTAAAGAGCGGAAAAATTGTTTTTATTAGAAACAAACGACAATAAGTGTTTTGGTGCACAGTCTGATCTGACTGATGTAATGAAATGGCACAATAGGTTTGGACATTTGAACTTTGGTAGTCTGAACAAAATGATTAATAAAAAAACTGGTGCATGGTTAAGAAACATCAAAAGTTTATTGTGATTTAAATAATCATAAATGTGAAACCTGTGCAAAGTGTAAAATATGCTTAAAACCATTTCCAAAGAAAACTGAAAATCGCTCGAAAGACGTATTGGATCTGGTGCATACAGACATTTGTGGACCAATGAATAAATCCTCACAAAGAGGAGCGCGATATTTTGTAACATTCATTGATGATAAATCGCAATACTCGTATGTAAGTTTCTTGAAATCTCGCGACGAAATATTGGAAAAATTTAAAGTGTTCAAGACGTTCGCTGAGAAGCGGACTGGAAAAAAAATAAAGTGTCTGAGAAGCGACAACGGTCGGAAGTATTTGAGTGGCGCGTTTGGCCAACTCCTGGCAAGCAATGGTATTAAAAGACAGCTTACTGTACTGCACACACCTCAACAAAATGATGTAGCTGAGCGCGCGAACAGAACATTGGTGGAGTTGGCGCGCAGTATGATTCTACATGCTGGGCTGGATGAGGGCTTCTGGACAGAAGCTTTTAACACGGCTGCATACTTAAGAAACCGTTCAGAAACATCTGCTTTAAAGGACATGACACCATTCGAACCATAGTCTGGCAAAAAGCCAACAGTGAACTATCTGAGAGAATTCGGGATCAAAGCTATAGTTTTGAACAAGAAGCACAGCAGGAAGTTTCTCTCGAAAGGCGAAGCGCGTATGATGGTTGGCTACTTATAGTCAGCAAAGGCATACCGTTTATACGATCCGAGTACAGGAAAGGTAACAGTAGCACGTGACGTAATTTTTCTTGAAAGATTCTTTGCAGATGACGGTGTAAACCGTAATGAATCGGCGACTATGTGTGAGGTGCCGCTGGTCAACCTGGAGTCAGAATCGGCATGTGTTACAGAAGACGAAAATGTGGAAAACGCTGATGCCGACTGCAATGCGTCTGATGGAGTTTTGTCTGAAGAAGACAATGAAGATGAGTCATACATCAAGAGGGGTCCTGGGCGACCAAAGCTGATCCGTAAAGGAAATCCAGGGCGTCCAAGCAAGCAGTATAGCATTTTGAATGTTATGACAACAGATGATGTAGCAGTACCAGAAACGGTAACCTCGGCCTTAAGTTCTGATCATGCCAGTCAATGGAAAGCATCGATGCAGAAGGAGATGGACAGTCTAAAGGCCAATAAAACGAGGTCATTGGTGGATCTTCCTGAGGGCGATGAGGCAATCGGTTGCAAATGGGTGTTTGCAGTAAAGCGTGACAAGCCTGGCAACATCGCTGGTTTAAAGTCTCGTCTAGTGGCCAAAAGCTGTGGCCAGAGATTTGTGCCAACTACACTGAAACGTTCTCTCCTGTGGCACGGTATTCAACAATACGTCTAGCAATTGCCGTAGCAGTTGAGAAAGGTATGTATATGCACCAAATAGATGTGTCATCTGCTTATCTCAAAAGTGAACTGCGAGATGTGGTGTATTTGAAGACCAAGAAAATCCTCGGAGTGTGCTCAAGCTTCAAAAATCTCTATACGGCCTAAAGCAAAGTGGTCGTGAATGGAACACAAAACTGAATGAAGAGCTCCTGAACATTGGACTCGTTTAATGTTCTAGTGAACCGTGTCTGTACACACTCCGTAGTAGCACGGATTTCAGCATGGTCATTGTCTATGTTGACGACTTGATTGTTGCCAGCACATCTATGAAAGAACTCAACAAAGTGAATGCGTCAATAGCAAACGAACTCGATGGTAGTCAGCTGAAGCATTTCCTTGGTATGGAAATAGAAAGAGAAGGGGTAACTGGCAACGTTTCTGTTGGTCACAAACAATATATTGGGAATCTACTACACGAGTATGGTCTGAGTGACTGCAAGCTGAATGTCATTCCGTTGAGCGCAGGATTCCAGGTTAAGTGTGACAATGATGAGTGTCCGCGAGCGAACCAGTTAAGTTATCAATCCCTGATAGTTTCGCTGATGTATCAAGCCATAATAACCCGGCCAGATATTTTACACTCTGTTACGAAGCTTTCACAACGTAATGCAAATCCTCTAAGGAACATGAAGTGGGTGCCAAGCAAGTTTTGCGATACCTTAAGGGCACTGCTGAGCTAAGTCTGCACTGCCAACGAACTGGAAAACCCATCGAATGTTATGTTGATGCTGATTGGGCTGGAGATTGCATAGATCGAAAATCGTATAGCGGCTGGTCGTTTCTTGCAGCAGGAGCAGTTATCTCATGGGAATCGAATAAACAGGGCGTCGTGGCCTTAAGCAGCACTGAAGCGGAGTACATAATTTTGTCAACGGCTGCTAAAGAAGCAGCGTATATCCGCAAACTCATGAACGAGATGGGTTTGAGTGATGGTCATGCAACAAAAATATTTAGCGACAACCAAAGTGCGCAATATTTAGCAAAAGATTCGAAGTACCATACCATCATGTCAGGTAAATGGTCAAAGATAATGTAATTGAAATAAAGTATGTATCAAGTGTAAATATGGTATCTGATGTCTTGACCAAGAACCTTTGTAAAATTAAGCATAAGAAATGTTTTGACATGATGGGTATATATAAAAATAAAAATGTTAACTTTTAATTGTCTAATGACATATTGCGTTGAGAAGGAGTGTTAGAAATACTCGAGACATTTACATATGTATATACAACGCAATATTCGTAACTGTAAAATCCCGTTGCCTGCGAGCAACAAGTTTCTCTTATATATTCGTGTACATTCGAATTTATCCGTCAGTCTGAAATAAACTGTACAACCAATAGAAAATCTTTGTCTAATAAGAGTTTATTTATTTATATGTTTTGTTTTTAACCGCAATATTAATTTTAGGTATTTTCTATGTCCCTATGTAGGTATATAAGCGCACCCTAATATTTAGCTTGTATGTACTTTTTTTGTGCAATTGAGAGTTCGTCGAATAGATCAATATGCTTTGTACATATGTATGCACGAATTGTTTGTGCTAATGTATGCTAGCAAAGAATAAGATGTAATGGTTTTTTTGTTTTTTTTTTTAGATTTTGTGTTTTGTGTCACAGGCAGATTTTTCCGTATGTTTGTATATAGTAAATGATACTATATTATTTTGAAAAGGAGAGTGAGATTGAACCCGGTGTTGAAAAAAGTATTTTTTTTTTTGTTTTTGATAATTTGGTGTGTTTTGATAACACAAAGATAGTATTTTTCTTTTTGGTAAATTTTTAATAGCCGTTTAATCCGATTTTAATTACAGGTATAATAATAATTACGACTGTTATTTTAACCATAGCTCCTCCGCTTCCAGTTTAGGGATGGAAAGAGCGCGAGCGGAATCGATTTTTGACTTTGGAATCGACTTCTAGTTTTTCGATTCTGGAAGTCGATTAATCCACCCCGATAGTCAACTTTTGTGACTTAAGTCGACTTTTTATAAATTAAGCAACTCGTACACGAAATTCGTTAGATATATCAATATTTTATTAAATTATGAACGTACAATCATACTTTTTAAGTTTTTAACATTTTATAAAAAGTATTTTATGATTTTATTGCATACAATTTGGTATCTATATAAATAAAAATGAATCGTCAAAATGTATGTACGCTCATAACTTTCATACGACTGAACCAAATTTGATAATTCTTTTTTTTAAATGTTCGTTGAGGTTCAGAGATGGTTTCTGCGGAGAAAAAATTTCGAATAATTGCCGGAAAACCCCTAAAAACAGTCCTTTTCTTTTTCTCATACAAACGAATGAATGTTTGTTCGTTAGTAACGCTAAGAGAACGGCTGAACCAATATTGATGAAATTTTAAGAGGTTGTTCGTTGTGGATGAAGGAAAGTTTAGAAATAAAAATATCTTATACTTTTCATGAAAAGTCAGCAAATTGGATAATTCGAAAAAGTAACTTTTTTCCATAAACATCTTTTTTTTTCAATTTTTGTTTGTTTTGTTTTTCAATATTTTGATTAGAAAATTATTTGAATAGTTGAATTTCGGTCGCTTGCTTTTTTATTCCGGCTATTCAAAAGAAAAATTATTGAAAATTATTCAGTGAAAACTTTACGTGTGTTTCACACAAAGAGGTCAATTGCAGACTCAAAATTTGTTACGAAGCCACCAAGAGGTCGCCCTAATATCGGTCGGTGTTCTTTTTGCCATCAAAGTATGGCAGCCCAAGGCAAGGCAAGAAGTTCTCCCAAGATGCGGCGACGTACGTGCGGAATTATGGATCGCGGTTAATCAGCAAGCGATCGTCACGGCACGACTTTTCAAACAACAGTTACGATGTTTGATTGACTTTATCTTGAAGCAACGTATGCGCTGTTGGATGCTAGATGTACTCTGTTGAGTGGCAAAATAGAGATTTTCTGCACGCACACATTCTTCTTTGGATGATGGTTACACCAGATCAAATTAATGAAATCATTTCTCCGGAAATTTCTGATGTAGAGAAAGATCCAGTATTATATGAAGTGGTGGAAACCAATATGGTGCATGGACCTTGCGGACACTACAACCCCTTTTTGGTTTGTATGTCTCACAATAAATGCACGAAACACTATCCATTTGCCTTTCTTTCGGAAATACAAACTGGAAATGATGGAATTTAACTCTATCGGTGTCGCTCACCAGACGACAATGGCAGAACATTCAGCGTTCAATTTAGAAGAGTGAATATCGAAGTTGAAAACGCATGGATCGTAATATATTCACCATTATTGTCTAATTCATATTCAAAACTCATATCAGTGTTTAATATTGCTGTTTGGTGAAATTGATAAAATACGTTTGGTACGTCACCAAAGGAAGCAACATGGCGGTTATTGGTCTTAAACGATACGGTCGATACGTGAACTGCAATAAAGCGCTTTGTAGGATGTTTACTTTTGCAATTAATGAAGAGTGTATTTCAACCCAGAGAATACAGTATAGCCAGTGCAAACATCGCCAGCAACAAAATTAATATTGACGAGTTTTTTCTCAACTTTCGTCAGTCATCTATTTGTGAGAATATTGCTCTATTCGGAAATACCTTGATATTATGTATGGAGTGCATCGTCGAAGAAATAGTTACGCAAAAAGCAAGGCCAACCAGTAGATTGACATCCAGGTGTCTTATCAACTAATGGATTAGGACGAATTTATACAATCCACCCGAAAAACGACGATTGTTTCTACCTTCGGTTGCTATTGATTAATGTACGCGGCTCAACTTTATTTGAGTCATTGCGTACTGTGAATGGTTCGATGTGTGAAAGTTTTGGAGAAGTAAGCCAGCAATTACAATTCCTGGAACACGTTAATCACTGGAATGAAAATGAAGTTCGCACACTTTTCGCGATAATCATTTCGACATATCAGCCTTCAAATCCGCGTCTATTATGCGATACGAACAAAAATGAAATTGCCGAAGACAGTTTACATCGCCTTCGCTAAAAATTGGAAATGATACAATTTCGGTTGATACTTCCGGTGGTTCGATATCAATTCCATCTTCCCTTTATCAATTTACGAAAGATGAACTCATCACAAATGTTCGGACATTGGCCAAATTATCGTAACTGCGATTCCTTAAGTGCTCGCGCAATGTTAGCTGCCAAAAATACCGATGTTGTTGACTTAAACTGGAAGTTTCAAAGTCAAATTCCGGGAGACTTGCGCTCACACAAATCGATCGATCGTCTTGACAATGAAGACGACGCCGTGAATTATCCAGTGGTTTTTCTAAATTCTTTGGACAGGCTTGGTATGCCACCGCATTATTTGTGTCTCAAAGTTGGATCCGTCGTTGTTATGTTTCGCAATCTTCATGCGCCGAAACTGTGTAATGGAACCCGACTGATTGTGACGCACCTATCGAATACAAGGGGGAGAATGCTTGAATCTACGAGTTCCTATGAGTTCTAACGATTTCCCATTTCAGTTCAAACGTATTCCGTTTCCAGTGAAAACTGCATTTGAGATGACAATAAACAGGACCTATAGATAGTCGCATAGTGTGAGACATAAATTTGGAAATGCTATGTTTTTCACACGGCCGTGTTGTGCTCACGAGTTAGATAACCATCTTTTCTGTACACCGAAACAGAAACCCAAAAATGTTGTTTAAAAATCACCAAAAATTAAATGATGAATTTAACTTTCTTTTCATTTCAAAATACATAATTTCACGCAGGACAACGGCTGCGGGGTCAGCTAGTTGGATAATAAAATTGCTTTTTTTAATTAAAAAAACAAAAAATTTAAAAATAAATAACTACGAAAACCACATTTCTTCGCCGATTGATTTTAAAAATATTAGCTCATTAAGATGCTGAGGTGATAAGCGACTCCTCATCTGATTTGCGATAAGTCCTGCATGTGAAAATAATCGCTCACAGGGTACAGATGTTGCAACTATTGGCAAGTACTTTTTAGCTACATTCCATAGATACGGATATGCAAATTTCATACTTTCCCACACAGTGAACGGATTAGGATTTTGTTTCCGATTGACAGCCGGGCGTGTCAAATATTGTCGTAATTGTATTGGTAATCCTCCAGCCTCATCAGAATCTGCAAGATTGGAACTACAACTCACAGTGTTATCAAAATAAGACCATACATATATTATCATTATCATCGTTTTCTGAGGTTCTGGACCTTGTATAGCTAATATCTCATCTTAAGGGTCAATATTTGCCACCGTTGCTGTTGCTACCAATGCTAATTTTCGTTCTGTCTTGACTATATCAGCTACACAAAAAATTATATTAAGATTAAACTAAACCATAGAAATAATAAAATAATGTTTGCATAATCAACCTACCGACATTAGTTACCGCTCGTGCAGAATCCCGAATACTTTGAAAGCCAAACTTTTTATAACGAGGATCAACCAATGTTGCACAAGCGTACAGTTTTACAGATTCAATATTGCCGTATTTTGTTTCGATGCCTTGAACCATTCTATTTTTCAAATGTCGCCCAATTGGAGTTTCTGTAAAATATTAATCAATTCATTCAATAAAAATTCAAAACAAGATAATATTGCAATAACTTTGCTAGTTTAACAATGGGAACTTACTTTTCTAAGACTTGAAGTCAAAGAAATGCACTTGCTCAGTGTTACACATTTCTCAAAACAAACTTCTTGAGTTACTCGCAAGAGAGGTTTTAAGATGTCACGAACTTCTATTACCGCATCGATTTCCTCACCTGTGATCCTGTTAGGTGGCTTCGCTTTCGAAGATTTGTCTATCTTCACTTGTAAAAGCACTTTACTGACATGATAGCAAGCACAATGAAACGGTCAACCATTTCAAAACAGGAGTTTCATCTCGTTCGCACTTCCTGAATTAATGTCAGACGAGAATTTTCAGGCTTGTCCCTCTGTAATTTCAGCAGCTCTGTAGTCGCTCTTTCACTTTGTCGAAAGAATGTGACAATTTTTTTAACTTTTGACAATAGCCCACGCAATGACGATTGCTCAGTATGATCTGTAATTAAGTCTTCAAGATTGTCAATAGCATCATTTTCATCAACAAGTAAGACGGAAACTTGATTTTGAGATTCAGGTGCAGGTGGAGTAATATTAACTTCGATAAGGCGCAGACCAATATTATTTATTACATGTCCAAAACACGAAATGTGTTTCCCATCGCCGAACTCACTTTTAATAGCTCCTTTGATGTTTGCGCCCCCGTCTGAAACGAATGCTGCTATTTTATTATCATCAAGACCCCAGTCATTGCATACGAGTATATTTCTTAATTTCAAGCTCAAGTTTTCTATTGTTTTCCTCTCTTCCATGAGATAAGCGCCCAGCTCAACAGTCTTCATCTCAGTTTCTGTGAAGAAAGGTTAATATGTCAATAAAGTTAGATATTTGAAGTTAAAACTGAATGTAATGATTTTTGAAAACAGAATCAGTAACTGACCTTTCAGATAGTGAACTGTTAAGCCAATATAGCTTTTCATTGTGTGTTGGTGAATCCAGATATCAGTAGTAAGGCACACAGATTCAGTCTGCCGCAGTTCAAGTTTTATTTTATTCGACAAATTTTGATATTTACGACTCATAGCACTAGTTATAGTTGACTCACAGGGTATGTGATACAACGGTTGTAGTGTTTTAATAAATTTTCTGAATGCTGGTCTTTCTGTGGTACACAGAGGCATATTATCAACTACGATCATTCGTAAAAGAGCTGTGGTAGCTTAATCATGTCTATATCCACTAGCTAGGAAACAATGAAAATGCATGATAGAAGAAATTAATAAGATTAACTTTGTTTCCTAATTTAAGTCACTACTACCTGAAAAAGAATTAGAATCATACAACGATCCATAGGGCCTTGGACATGAGATTGTACTGTGGTATTTTCTTGAACTGATGATTTAGTTTGAGGTACCAAAGCACCCGATAGAACAGATGATTCGACAGCGACTAAAGCCTAAGAACAAACATGATTAACTTATACTATGTTCAGACCGAAAATTTAAAATATTATATTACATTTAAACATTTCATAATCTAAAAGTGTTCTCACTGCCGTTAGAAAGATCAAAGAACAGCTGTTATTTTCATTCATGAAGTCACATCGCTTAATATTTATCAAAAGAAAAGATTGCCACATAGTATTTTGAAATAAAAGCCGTCTTCTTTTTATATTTTCCATATAATAGAAATAATGGAGGCATTTTTTCGTTTGTTAAGTCGATTTTCAGGTAAAATTAGATTCATTGCTTAAAAAAAATTGGTTTGTTTACATTTTTTTTCCCTTTGTAGTGTCTACATCAGCTGGGATAATGTAACAGATTTCCAGTGCTGCCAAGTAGATTGCGCAAAATCAGAGTCGCACGGAGAGATTTAGCGTGGATCAGTTTCAGATCATTTCAATGAAATGATTTGGAACTGTCATTTTTGTATGGCGAAATCTTGATAAATCTTTAAGATTAGTGGGATAATCCATTCAACAGCCGAAATCGTGTGATTAAGTGTCGGTCTGAACATAGTATTAGTATCGATATAAAAAATTAAATTGTCTGTGGAGAGGAAAATTTTATGCACAAATTTCAAAAGCACCTACTTTTTTAGGCTGAACTTCGAAATCATTGTGACTGTCATTCAATCTTTCCGAGTTTGTTCTTCATTACTTGACGGAGGAGCAATCTTGTGAGCATATTGTAAGTGCTTCATCATTGTTGATGCGCTTTTATTAAACAAAAACTCTTTATCACATAAATTACACTTAACTTTACTGTCATTGTTAACTTTTGTGCAATAGGCCCATATCAAACTGGGAGCCATGATAAAGAATTATTCAATACTATATACTTTTAAATATTATGTACCGTATATTAAAAAGTTAATTATATCAATTAAACAATGATTGTTATGGTTAATTTTAAAGTCGGAATATTAATATGCATGAATTAGACTAGAGGCTATTTATAAAGAAACGCTTCGATTGGTATTTTGTATAGTGCTTTTAAAAGTAAAACGAGAAGTAAAAATTTTACCAACTATATTACCATCAGATACTAAGTACAGTGGGGAACATTATAGGATAGTGTATGTTTTCATGAGTACAGTAGGAAGCTGTATAAAGTTACGTAGGTTCTCTTTCTTGCTCTTATAAGTATTTTGCGATAAAACTGAAACAACTATAGTTACTTGGTGCAGGTCTTATTTTAATTCCGCCAATTGTCGAAGTCATCGAGTAAAAGTCGATTTTAATCGATTCAAGACAGGCTTGAATCGATCCTAAAAAGCCGATTATTTCTGTTAAAAGATCGATTTTTGACTAAAGTCAGAGTCGACTTTCCTATCCCTATTCCAGTTGCTTGCTCCTGGTTTCAGTATGTATGTTGTTGCTATTTTTTTTTTTTTGTTTAATTTAAATTCGTGCCCGTTTCTTTGTTTTTACTTTTGTGTTGTTATAGCGTTTCGAGTCCGATTTTCTGTGTGTTGTTTTCTGTTTCTTTTTTTATGTATTTGTAAATATGTTTGTATATATTGTATCAGGTAGATTTATATTTTCACCTACGGTAATTTTCTTCGTGCTGTTTGGGCCACTGCACTTTTCGTTAATCTTAATCCTAGCACACGGCGCTCTTTTGGCTTGATTGCTTTTTTTGTTTGTTTTATTTTTTGCTTTTTACTTGCACGTACTTAGTTTGTATTTGTATGTATTTATCTTGTATTTCGGAAATTCACCGCACACTTTTTTTATTTTTGCAAAACTCAAATAAAATACGTTACTATATTTGTACCAATTTATAGTTTTAATGTGGCAATCTAATTTTGTAAATAAATTAAGAAAACTATATGTAGCAAAGTCGTTTCTAATTATAAGATCACCACTGTATATATATTTCAGTAATTCACTGCACCTTTGTTTTTGTTGCCGGAATTTTGTTTCTTTCGTTTTATGTGTGCATTTATTGTGTTACTGAGCATTTGCTTTGTTTTGTATACCGCACTTTTTTAAATTTTGGCACCATAATTTATGATACACATTTATATATGTTCTTTTCACAGCACTTTGTCACTTGTGTTTTTATTTATTTATTTTTTATTAAATATCCGAGGTGCCTCAAAGGACCATGTTTAAACCCTTCCATGTTAGGGTACTCAAAATCCACTAACACTCACGATTAATATTGTAAATGAAAATGAGCGGGTAATTCGGTAATTTCTTTAATGTTTTGTACATATATTTAAAATACAATCCAATTTTATAAACAAAAAAAAAAATATTTTATTTTATCTACATACATATTAATTTGGAACGGTGTTGTTTTCAGGACAACAAAGTCCAACAGTGCAACAAAGTCTTAACTCACACCGGCGAGGTAGTACGGGGATCTACACCCGATTTTTCCAAGAATTTCGCATTGTTTTGTATACTACTGTGCCCAAAAAAGGTGACATTTGAATTTAAACTTCTCGCGTCGAAGGATTTGGAGATTTTTTTTTTTAGGTTGGTAGTACTGTCAGTCACATTTATGTCAAATTTCATGTCAAAATATTCATTAGTGTTTGAGATACGAGTCGTTTTGTGAGCTGCTAAAAGTGAGTTTTTCGTTTTTTGCGATGTCGAAATTTGTTGAGCAAAGAATTTACGGAATAAATTTTCTGCTGCGGATACGTTGAGGATGATGCAGAAAGCCTTTGGTGATGAGGCTATGTCTAAAAAAATGTTTGCAAGTGGTATAGTGTGTTCCAAGCCGGCCGTGAACGTGTCGAAGACGAAGAGCGTCCAGGGCGACCATCAACCTCAACCGACAACACTCACGTTCAACAAATCAAAGATTTGGTGTTGAAAACCCGTCGATTAACAATTAGAGAACTTGCTGATTAAGTTGGCATATCGAAAGGCTCAGCCAATACCATTTTGAAGGATGTTTTGGGCCTCAAGCGTGTCAAATCTTGACTGGTACCGAAAACATTGAATTTTATGGGAAAAAGGCGTCGCGTTGAAGTGTGTGATGCTTTCCGACTGCCAGGGTGCCATAACTAGCGATAAAGCTTGGATCTATGCTTACGACCCCGAAACAACCGATCAATCGAGCGAATATCATGCCGAAAGAGAGCCGAGACCAAAAAAATCGCGCCAAAGCCACTCAAAAATCAAGGTCATGTTGACTGTTTTCTCGATTATCGTGGTGTTGTGCATTATGAATTCCTTCCAATCGGTCAAACAGTCAACAAGGAATATTATTTGAACGTTATGCGTCGTTTGCGTAACGCTATCCACCTAAAAAGGCCGGAATTGTGGAAAGACAATTCTTGGTTATTACACCACTATAATGCACCATACCATACTGCCCTCGTAATTCGTGATCATTTCCCCAAAAACTCAACCCATATTGTTCCGCAACCACCGTATTCACCTGATCTGGCGCCGTGCGACTTCTGGCTGTTCACCAAGCTCAAAAGACCGCTCCGGGGACACCGTTTTCATACGATAGAGGAGATTCAAGCCGCAGCGAAGACGGAACTGAGGGCCATCCCGGAAAGTGACTACAACCAGCGTTTCGAAGATTGGAAAATCCGTTGGCATAAGTGCATTGCATCGGGAGGGGTTACTTTGAAGGGGATAAATTGATTTGTAAGAATAAATAAAGAATTTTCAAAATAAATACAATGTCACCTTATTTTTGAATGACAGGAGCTATAGAAAAAGTTACATGTCAAATTTGTAGGAAATTTTATTTGCTATAAGAAAAGTCCGAGGTCAAAATCGCTATCATCAATACTTCTCTCTTCTCTTCTCTCGCTCTCTCTCTGATCGCCACTCACTTGGAAGTGGCCAGAAACAATTATTTTACATATGACTCAAGGAGCTCACGACTTCCGGTCTTTGACCTCTGGGTAGCCTAAGAACATCCATTTGAAGGCGAGCTGAAGTGAGAAGGCGAAACATCCCCTACATAGGGTTGCACGCTGGGTTTGGGACCCGCCACGTAATAAAGTACTCCCAATGAAAAGTAACGACCAGCCTCGGATGAGAGACCCCCCTTTTGATGATGACCATGGCAAACAAAATAAGGATTACGAATTGAGGGCATGTCCCTGGAATGTCCGGTCCCTTAATTGGGAAGGTGCCGCTGCCCAGCTTGGGGATGTCCTCGTGAAAATAAAGGCTGACATTACCGAATTCCACGAAATGCGATGGACAGGACAAGGACAGAGATGAGTAGGTCCTTGTGGCATTCACTACAGTGGCCATATAAAGAAGCGCAAGTTTGGTGTGGAATTCGTGGTGGGAGAGAGACTCCGTCACCGAGTACTATCATTCACTTCGGTGAATGAACGTCTAGCCACAATCCGCATCAAAGCAGATTCTTCAACATATCGCTGATTTGTGCCCAAGCCTCGACGGAAGAGAAGGACGATGTGACCAAAGATGCCTTCTATGAGTGCTTGGAGCGCACTTATGAGAGATGCCCCGCCACGATGTTAAAATTGTGCTTGGCAAATAAATACATCAAGCCACCAGGCTGTCTCCGGATCGAAAGGCCACCAAAGAAAACAGACTGCCTACCTCGCAACGTTGCGATTGACCACAACACGTGCAGGATGGGATATATACCGAGTGTTGAAGAGGGAAGCGAGACGTATTTGCAGACAGAAAAAGAAAGAGGCCGAAATGCGTGAGTATGAAGAGCTTGATAAGCTAGCTGACAGGGGTAATGCTCGAAAATTCTACGAAAAAATGCGGCGGCTTACAAAAGGATTCAAAATCAGAGCATACTCTTGTAGAACCCCCAAAGGGGATCTAGTCACCGATGCCCAGAGCATACTTAAATTATGGAGGGATCACTTCTCCAGCCTGCTAAATGGCAGTGAACGTACAACGCAGGAGAAGGCGAACCCGATTCCCCAATCGATGGTGATGGAGCAGACGTTGCATTGCCCGACAATAAAGAAGTTCGAATAGTAATTACCCGCTTAAAGAACAAATGAGCTATTCAAACACGGCGACGAAGAACTTCAATTCCCGCAAAAATAATACGGTTGTGTTAACTGACGTTGTTGTTGACGTTGTTAACGAGTCGTTTGATACAAAACGAGGTTTCAGACAAGGCGACCCTCTTTCGTGTGACTTCTTCAACCTACTTCTGGAGAAAATAATTCGGGCAGCAAAACTTAATCGAGCAGGTACAATCTTTTATAAGAGTGTACAGCTGCTGGCGTATGCAGATGATATTGATATCATCGGCCTCAACACTCGCGCCGTTAGTTCTGCTTTCTTTAGACTGGACAAGGAAGCAAAGCAAGAAATATCTCCTGTCATTAAGCAAACAGTCGTCGCACTCGCGACTTGGCTCTCACGTCACTTTTGACAGTCATAAGTTTGAAGTTGTAGATAATTTCATCTATTTAGGAACCAATATTAACACCACCAACAATGTCAGCCTGGAAATCCAACGTAGGATTACTCTTGCCAGCAGGTGCTACTTCGAGCTGAGTAGGCAATTGAAAAGTAAAGTCCTCTCTCGACGACGACGAACAAAAACCAAACTCTATAAGTCAGCCATAATACCCGTCCTGTTTAATGGTGCAGAGGCTTGGACCATGACAACAACTGATGAGTCGAAGTGCGAGTTTTCGAGAGAGAGGTTCTGTGAAAGATTTTTGGTCCTTTGGGCATTGACCATGGCGAATATCGCATTCGATGGAACGATGGGCCGTATGTGATATACGACTACACTTCTACACATGACTCCATTCTCCCTATTACATTGACATAGTTCAGCGAATTTAAAGACAGCGGCTACGCTGGCTAGATCGTGTCGTCCGAATGGGCGAAAACATTTCAGCTGTGAAAGTATTCGACGCAGTACCCGCCGGGGGAAGCAGAGGAAGAGGAAGAACTTCACTCCGTTGGAAGGACCAAGTGGAGAAGGACCCAGCTTCGCTTGGACCTAAATTTTATGGTGACCACGAATCGATACCCAATAACCGGTCCGGCTTCGGAGATGATAATTCTCAGCCAATTAGAGATCCACTTTTCCAACAATATATCCGTGAGGAGGGTCTTGTAGAACTGAGCCCTGACGAAAACAAATTTGATTTGTCAGATACGGTTATTGAGGGTAACTAAAAAATATTGTGGTTTGGGATGGAAATAATCAAACTGTATGGTGGTCAAAATCAAGGCAACATGAAAAACGGCGATCGGAATTGGCATTGGTAATGCGCGGCCAATCAACGTCACCTTTCATGTTAAGTTTTGAACCTAAAAGTGATGCCTTAATACGCGTCTTCCCAGCGTCTGTTGTTGACGGTATTGCTCTTGAGGCGAATAGGAAAGCTAAAAGAATAATATAGGCAAATATGCATCAAACAGTTCCAAAAAAATAAGATATTGGCAAGACACAACTGCCAAACTATTTACATCATTTGAACAAGTTAACAACAAGAAAACCGTGCTAGTGCTTTCAATTACTCATGATAGCGAAGATGTAAATTATGTAACAAAAAAAAAAAAAACACAAGTCATACATGCTCATGATAATCATAAAGATGGTGTTGATACTTTTGACAAAATACTACGTGGATTCTCTGGCAAAATAAAAACAAACCGCTGGCTCATGACATTACTTTATCATATCCTGGATATTGCTGGACTTGCGGTCAGGATGTTGCGTTTTGAATGTTAGTCACCCTATGTGGAACACCAATAAATCTGAAAAGCTTAGAATATTTTTGAAAGAACTCTCTATGGAGCTAGCGCAGAATCAATTAGAAAACCGATGCAAAACAATAATTAATTCGACAAACTAAATTGCAATGGACTTGACAAATTTCAAACGGGCTCCTGCAGTAGCGAGATCACGTCCAGCAATTCAGCTTTGAAATTTAATTTTCTTTCAAACCTAGTTCATTTTCAAATATATTTCATCATTTTATTTTCTTGCCACAAATCAACATTTTGAAACGGCGATGTGAAACCTGCAAAACTGCTAAGATCGATAATAAAACAATAGCAGTTTGTGATCATCACTTTATTCCGACGTGCTCCAAAAACTATATAAAGACGTGTGATAAGTGCTATATTGCAAAATACAGTGCCGGTGTCTAATACGGACTCAGACAATGATGAAGATCAGACAATACTCCAACAACGTCTACACCCAATCAAAAAGGCAGCGAAGAATTTCACCGATTTGAGCACTTCGTAATTAAAAGTTTATTCGATTTTCATATTCTTAAATAAAAATACCTTTGTTTCTAACAATAAACGCAAGTTTCATTAAATTATTTGCATTAACAAGCGAAATATTGGCATTTATATAAAAAATATGTCTTAAAAGCCTAAATTTCCATACAAAATACATTACTGGGTACTGAGTGCCCAAGTCACGAAATTAAGTTGTATAGCTATGTCACGGTTCTAAGGTTAAGCAGCTCACCAAAAATATGCGCTTAAAAGTATGCAACATCTATGTAAAACTAGTTTTGGTGACATTTGATTATAGCAGTTTATATATGTAGATATATGTATATATATATAACCGCGCGCCAGAAGAAATAATATCAAATAATGCAAAACATGTGACTTTTAGGTAATAAAAAAATTAATACTTATAATAGAATTTTTGTAGCAAAAAAAAATCAGATACTAGTTTTCAAAACGCCTCCGAAAAGCAACTGCAATAGAAAACTCCTTTGTTTTAAACTTTGGCTGTCACGTCAATGTGAGCTTTTCAAAAATTGAAACCGAATCTAATGGCGGAGAATATCATTTAAGCTATATTCGTTTATATTTTACAATATTGATAAATCTCATAGCAGAAAACATAGATTTTTTCAATATAAAGTAAGAATTCGAAAAAATTTAAAATACGCAAAGAAATTTTCTACCTACTTAATATTTTAACCCCTTTACCTGAAAAAATGGAAAATGAGACAACCCACCTGCCTAGTTTACCTGCTTTGTTCATTTGGTCATTATACAAAAATTTTCGTTCAATTATATTTTGTTCTTTGGTGACTCATTTAGAGATTTTATTCTTTGTTTCCTGTTTGATTCTATGGTCTCTTTCAACAAGTAACGTTCATTAGTAACTATTTGTTTATTTAAATTTTCAATAGCATAGGTTTTAGTCGCCTCTTACGACAGGCATCACCGGCGACATCATGGGTATATTCTTGGAAAACCCGGTATCCACTGGAGTATTACAAAATTTATGCAATAATACTTTTTTTGTTTGTTTTTTAAGTGTTATTATCACCTTTAAATACCCTTAAACTAAATGTATCTTCATCTCTCTCGTTTGATTTTTCAATATTTGCCAAATTCATTTGTATTTTTATATTCGTCGGATGAACGTTATGTAGTGGATTAATTCGACAATACGGTTGATCTTAATGCCGTACTCTTTTGTAGTTCTTTATTGGACCTTCTTCCCTTGTTTCTATATAGTATTCCCTTTCTTTGTACTGTTTATTTTGAACGTTTCCATTCGCATCTTCAAAACTATGGAAGGCGCTTCATCTCTTGCCATTCGGAGTGTGAATTTGATGGTAGAATGATACCGATCGTTATAATTTCCTACAACAATCTGCATTCTCATCTCTGTTGAAAGATCAGAGTCCTCAATTCCTGTTAGTTTCTCACACAAGGTTGAGTGCAATCTCTCTACGTCCGCATTTCCTGTATGGCTGTTTGGCTTTGTGAGATGAACCTGTATTCCTTCATCCCAAAGATATGCCAGTAATCGTTCTGCCTTAAATTCGTTATCCATAATGACTCTTTCTGGTTTACCGAATTGTGAAAAATGGTCAGTCAATCATTATTGCTTTCTTTGCGGGCCAGTTTCTATCTGTTATTTTATAGACTGCTGCAAATTTTGTGAGCTTGTCTAAAGCTGTTACAAAGGTTTGTTTTTTGAAATTATAAATATCAATGTGCACTATTCCATTTTTATTTTCAGGGGTTTCTGTTACTTAAAGTTTTGGTTTTATTGGATTCCTATCATATTTGATTTGTTGGTATTTTTGACAGTTGTTTATTAGTTCCTTAAATTTAGGGTAATATATTTTATATTTTAGTGAATTATACGTTTCGTTTATATCACTATGCATAGATGCTTTTGTATGGTAAAGAGATATTTGCTTATGTCCTCCTCTTCTTCTTCTATTTCTGAGGCTCTTTTTGTACATTTTACGAATTTTAAATTTCTATCTTGAGCAAAAATTTCAATGAGTAATTTCTGCATTTTATGGTAATCCGCTTCAGATACCTCCGAAAATATTCTCACTATTCCGTTTCCTATTATGTTACTTTTTAAGGGATTATTTTACTCTAGAATTTTGAAAAATTCGATTTTTTTTAATATATTTAAAGTTTAGACTTTCAAAAATATGACTTTGGAAGGATTTTTCAAAATTCGAATTATTTTCGGAGATACAGCCGATTTTGTGAGGTGGCGTCCGTGTTCATTAGAATTGTCTCCTAAACTTCAAACGCGTTTTTCTCGAAACTACTTTTTTCCACACGGCACCGGCATTATATCAAGTTCTATACTACCAATTTACTTAAAATTTTGTGTGAACCTTTTTTATATAATCCTTTATCGTTCCTACTAGCATCGCGTCAAAATTTTTATTTTTAATATTTTAAAAAAATTCAGGAATTTCAAAAAAAGCGTACAAATGATTTTTATTTTCAGGCAGTCGCCATTTTTCAAAAAAGGTTTTTTCGTGTTCCCTGACTATAACAGCATTCTTACTGATTAAGAATTTCTTTTAATTTTTTTTTTTTCAGATCACCAGGAGAGTCAGGATCAATGTCAGGATGCGCCAGTTTTTTTTTCATCTGTCTACAACCCTCTCCCCCCTCTAATTATTTTATTTTTTAATATTTTTTTGTAAATTTTATATCTGTATTCTTAAGAAATCAATAATAACACCATAAAAAAATGGATAGTCAAAATATTTTTGGTTTTTTTTTTTTAAATAAAATTCAAAAAACTGCCCAAAATTTGATTTCTAGAGTAAAACACCTCCTTAATGTGTTCTTGTTTTCTTCTTCTTCATCCATTGGGCTTATTTCCATTACTTTTCTTCCATGGAGTCTTTGCATTTGAAGTTTTGGGCTATATGTCAATATAATTTGAATTTTGTATTTATTTACAGCTTTTTATTTAATTGGGAAGTGCTCAAGCTGTTCTTCGTCTGCTGAGTGAATTGTTTCTGACAATTCCAGGTTTGATTCATTGTCGTTACCTTCTTTTATTTTTGGTGAGTTTTCAATTCAACTCAAGAAATCAGCTACGACGTTATTTTTTCAATTTACTTATTCAATATTTCAAAGTTGTATTCCTGTAATTTCAATAACCACCTCCGATAACGTTGAGAAACTTATTTTCCTTTATATTTTTTAACAATGTATTTTTTTTACAATGATCTATTATTATTTTAATTTTATTACCATGTACATACATATGGTCGGAAATATGTTATTGAAAAAATTACTGCTACAAATTCCTTGCCTGTACTTGAATATTTTTGTTCGTGATTATTTAGAGTTCTTTAATTTTAAGGTCAACCAGTGTCCTTGCTGCGAAAGTACTACTCCAATGGCATAGTCACTAGCATCAATTGTGATACTAAATTCTTTATCAAACTCTGGGAATTTTAGAATAGGGGGAGACGAAATTAGTGCTTTTAAGTTCTCAAAGCTTTGAATATATTGTTGGTCTTTGGCATTTATTTTGCTGCCTTTTTTCAAATATTTTTTTTTTTCATGGGATGAGCTATTCTTGCATAATCTTTCAAGAATTTTCTTTAGTAACCTGTTGCTCTAAAAATCCTTTTAATTGTTTCTAAGTTTTTAATATTTGTAGCATTTGGATTGCAATAATTTTATCTAGTTTATTAGGCTTGATGCCTTTTTCATTAATATGTGTCCTAAAAATTTAGTTTCTCTTTGAAGAAAACTACATTTATCTTCTTCTTCTTTTTAATTGGCGTTGAAACCGCTTACGCGATTATAGCTGAATCAACAACAGCGCGCCAGTCGTTTCTTCTTTTCGCTACGTGGTACCAATTGGATACTCTAAGCGAAGCCATGTCCTTCTCCACTTCGTCCTTCCAACGGAGTGAAGGTCTTCCTCTTCCTCTGCCTCCCCCGGCGGGTACTGCGTCGAATACTTTCAGAGCTGGAGTGTTTTCCATGATAGCGATTTTGACCGACCTTTTTTGTAGCAAATAAAATTTCCTACAAGTTTGACATGTACAGTTTTTCTATAGCTTTTGAAATTTACGAGATATTTACAAAAAAATGCGGTGTGAGTTTCGACTTTGTTGCAAAGTTGTTGTTCAGAATGTACAATTATACAAAAACATTTTGCCAAAGAGTTATTATTTTGTGCGAAAAAAACGGCAGACAAAAACTAACTCGATGCTTGCAAAAAACAAACCCACCTCAAAATTGGGTTAGTTGTAAAGCTAAGCTAAGGCAGCATTACAGACCCACAAAAGATATAACGACGATTACGAACAAAATTTCGAAACTTGGGGTAAACGGCATAGTGGAATTAAGTAGAAGAATAAAATAAATGGTAGATAATATAACAGAATATAGTGCAAAATGGTGACACTATGAAAGAAATTTTTTCGGGACAATACGAATCATCTGCTGCAAGTGGTGCGGGAGCTTTCTTAGCACCTGCGCAATGGGATCTTTGGTAGCTATTATACGTTTAATCATAAAAAAGTACTATTTCATCAAATTGGTGTTTCTTGTATTGAGTATTTTACGGCAGTTTAAATTTCTCAAATGCTATCGTGCTATTTTTGAAATATGTATGTTACTATTCTCTTGCATTTTCTTTAAGTTACTTGAAGTTCTCGATTACCTTTTAGACTGTCTTGAATAATCAAATTGATTGTATGTGCATAACATGGCAAATGTTTTTTCACAATAATCCCCACACTTTGATCATAACAGATTCATTATCTGTAACAATAAAAAACACTTTATTTGTTACGTCCCACGCTAACAAAACATTTCTTATAGAATTCGCGACATTTTCTGCTTTATGAGAATTCAAATTTGTTTGTAATAGAACCACAGAACGCAAATTGAAATGGTTGTCTATGAAATGGCACCTTATGGTTAAGTACCCCTCCTTTGTTGCTGATGTCCAATCATCCGTCGTCAAGGCGACATGAGAAATGTCGTGCAGCATGTTCTCAAAATTTTTCTTTAAATCCATGTCATGATTTTAAAAATGTATATCACGTAAATGATTGGGATAAGACATATCCAGGATCTAAAATTTTGACGAAATGCCGAAACCCAGTATTTCTGACAATGTTGAATGGCTGAAAGTCGTGGGCAACTAATCCAACTAATGCGAAATCAATGTCCGCTTTCCTTTTCGAATGTTCTTCATATTGTATGGCACGTTTGAAATAAGAATCCATCGTCTTAAATAAAAAACAATTAAATTAACTGCTCACTTGCTTTCTTAAATCTTCATCCTTCTCCAGATTTGGATGAAATTTATTTAGGTTGTCAATAAGATTCCTTTTATTACCGCTTGTCTTATATTCTTTACCACACTGTAGACATTTGGCAAACTTTTTACTTCCGGACTTTCTAAAGTACTTCCAAATTTTAGAAATGTTATTATTTCACTTTGTACTTTTGTTTCCATCAATCTCTTCGTGGGACGCCCAAGAGCTACATGTCTCTTCGGAGGATTCCATAAAATTTCAGTTATAACTTGATCTACTTTAAATTATAAGTATGATTACCTTATGTTATTTTTGCTAAAAATTTGTCCGTAGTTGAAATTGCTGCTAATGAAGGCACGGTTACGATTCCTTTTGCGGTCATAGTTATATACGAGGTGTGTTCCAAAAGTATCGCGAATTTTGTGTTTTTTCAAAAATTATTTATTTATTCATGAATATCTATTTTGTCCCCTTCAAAGTAATCCCCATGAGGTATTATACACTTGTGCCAACGGTTTTTCTAATCTTCGAAGCACTTCATAAAATCATTTTTTTTATCTTCTTCAGCTCCTCCTTCGATGCCGTCTTTATCTCGTCAAGAGAAGTGTAACGTCATCGTTTCATGGGCCTCTTCAGTTTAGGGAACAAGAAAAAGTCACAAGGGGCCAGATCTGGGGAATACGGTGGCTGCGGCATCATTAGTGTATTGTTTTTGGCCAAAAAGTCGCGCACAAGCAACGATGTGTGTGAGCAGGGGCGTTACCGTGGTGCAAAAGACAATTTTTGTTCTTCCACAAATCCGGATGTTTCTGGCGGATTGCTTTACGCAAATTGCGCATAACTTGCAGGTAATATTTCTTATTGACCGTTCTTCCCTGTGGCAAGAACTCATGATGCACCACGCCCCTGCAATCGAAGAAAACTCTCAGTTACGATTCGCGATACTTTTTGAACACACCTCGTATTATATATATAAATAATATGGCTGAGACTTATAGTTTTTAAAATATGTATATTTAAAAGTCAAATTTTTTGTAGAAAAAACACATGGTATTTCATGTGTTAACACATTTTTCTCATATTCTTCACTTCACATATTGAAAAATACACTATCAACATTGAAATAAAATCTAATTTTACACTTATTTAAGGTTTTTTAAGCAAAGACTACTTATTTCAGAAATCACTTAGCACACTTATAGCTGAAGTCATTTAATTGTTTACAATTATTTGGAAACGAAACGAATTGGCACCCTCCAGCTTGACTTTGATAATAATAAACAATGTTGCCAAGTTGTAAAATTGAAAGGTATCTCAGAAAATGTCAATTTCACTAATACGTAGGTATAACTCAATATCTAACGTACAAAAATTAATATAAAGATAAAAAAAAAATATTTTAAATTATTTAAATAATTTCAATAGTTGCTATTGCTCAAAACCATCGATCGTCGATAGCTTGCGAACTCTAATTCAGCTCATCGTTCCATCAAATATTCGTAGTGGCCAACGCGCAAAGGACCATGAATATTTCGCAAACCCTTTCTCTCAAAAATTCATAACGCCAACTCATCAGATGTTGTCATCGTCCATTTGTTCGTCGAGAGAGGACTTTACTTCTCAATTGCCTACTCAGTCCGAAGTAGAGTTATTATGCGTTGTATTTTGAGGCCAGCATTGTTGTTGCTATTAACACTGCTTCCAAAATAGACGAAATTATTTTCAACTTCGAAGTTCGAAGGAACCAAGTCACAGGTGCGACAACTGTTTGTTTGATGACAGGAGATATTTCGACTTGCCTTAGTTCACTACCGACCCATTTGCTTCGCTGCTTTATCCATTCTGTAAAAGCAGAACTAACGACGCGGTTGTGGATGCCAATGTTATTGATATCATCGGTGTACGCCAGCAGCTGTGCACTCTTATAGAAGATGGTACCTTTTCTATTTAGTTCTGCAGCTTGAATTATTTTCTCCAAGAGTAGAATGAAGAAGTCGCACGAAAAGCAGCCGCTTTGTCTAAAACCCCGTTTGGTGGCGCAGTGAGGTCCTTCCCGATCCTGACGGGGCTTTTGGTATTGCTCGTCGTTAGTTTACACACCCGTATTAATTTTGCGGGGATACCAAATTCAGACATAGTGGCATATCCAACTTCATTTCGTGCTGTCAAAATCAGTAAAATCTCTAAAATCGACGAAGAGGTGTTTTCACGGGGTTTTTACAAGATTTGGCGCATGGGAATATCTGGTCGGTTGTTGATTTTCCAGGCCTAAAGCCACACTGATTAGGTCCAATCATGTTTATTGACGGTGGGCTTATCCCATGGTAGTTGGCGCAGATTGTGGCGTCTTTCATGGATTAGGCAGAGCACACTTAAATTCCAATCGTTGGGAGTGCTTTCGTCCAACCATATTCTACAAAGGAGCTGATGCATGCATTATGCCTGTCGGCAATCTTATTAAGCTCTTCATACTCGCATTTCGACCTCTTTCTTTTTCTGTCTGCAAATGCGTCTCGCTTCCCTCTTCAACTCTCGGTATCTATCCCATCCCGCACGTGTTGGGGTACCGTTGCGAGGTAGGCAGTCTGTTTTCTCTCCTCTGCGACGTTGCACTCTTCGTCGTACCAGCTGTTCTTTTGCGTTCTCCGAAAACCAATGGTTTCGATTACAACTGTGCGTAAGAAGCTTGAAATGCCGTCCTACAGTTCCCTTATACCGAATTGTTGACGAGTCTGTTGTGATTGCAGCTTCTCGACGTCGAACCTTCCTTGTGCTTGTTGACGTGCGTTTTTTGCTGCACAGAGAGGGGTGCGAGTCTTGGCTGCAACGAGATAGTGGGCCGAGTCGATCTTAGAACCTCCGAGCGTTCGCACGTCTGAAACACTGGAGACGTATCTTCCGTAAATCACAATATTATCGATCTGGTTAGTGGCCTTTCGATTCGGAAACAGCCAGGTAGCTTGGTGAATTTCTCTATGCTGGAATTTAGTACCACAGTTATCCGAATTTCGGTCCCCGGCGAAGTCAATCAGCCTCAGCCCATTTGGGGATGTTTCATTATGGAGGCTGAATTTATCGACCGTTGTTTCAAAGATACCTTCATGGCTCACCCTGGAGTAAAAAGGCTAAGCACGATTTTGATATCGTGGCGGGGGTAAGAGAGCTGCCCTTGCGTTTGCCATGGTCGTCATCAAAAGGGGGCCTCTCAGGCTGTTTACGCTTTTTCATTGGTTGTGTTTTTTGACATGGCGGGTCTCAAACCCAGCGCACAACTCTGAGGAGAGATGGTTCGCTTTCTCACTTTAGATCGCCTTTAAACGGGTATTCTTTGACTACCCAGAGGATACTTGTTCTAAGACCGGAATTCGTGAGCTGGTTGAGCCACATGGAAAATAATCGTTTCTGGCAACTTCCAAGGGAATGGCAATCGGAGAACTTTCCTCACTTGCGTGAACTTCTACACATGACTCCATCCTCCTTTGCAAAATGTTAAAAAATCCCATTTTATATACATGGGAAAAGTCTAATGAGTTATGTATAATACAGACCAAATTTCTTTGATTATATTTTATGGAGATAATGATCTTTGACTTTTTGTTTATATATTTTATAGTCGATGTCCCTATAGTTTTATTTAATGGGGTCAATGACCGTGTTTTTTAGCTTTAGTCAAATCAACAACCTTTATGTACATCTCCAAATGTTTATCACGTCTACAATTAATTTCTTATTAATAATATGTTTTTAATAATAATTTCATTACCTATTATTTTTCACTTGTTTGCTTAAACTATTATTTACTATAAACAATTTCAGCCATTTGCGATCTTTCTTAATCTTATTATTATAATTTTTTTATGGGAAATATAAGAATATTAATTTAAATTTAAATATATTTTTTATAAACTTTTTATTAATTATGTTTTATAATTTTTTAGTAGTTTTCCAATACAACGACTTGATGCCGATCGTTCAGTTTGTATGGTAGCTTTATGCTATAGTAGTTCGATCTGAACAATTTATTCAGGTTAAATAAAACAGTTTTCCATATAAGAACTTTACTCATATCGTTCAGTTTTTATGGCAGCTATATGCTATAATAGTCCCATATCGGATTCAACAAATGAGCAGCATCTTGAGGAGAAAAGTAGGTGTACATACATATATATGATATAATAAACTGTTTAATTTTTTATATTTACACATTTCATTTTTACTAAAAGTCAAATTATAATTTCAATAATTATTGATAAAAGGCTATCACAGCAACTCAAAATATTTTACTTCCTAACAATTCATTTAAACCACTATTATAATAAAAAAACCTCAATTTGCAATAAAATTTTTATGTCATAGAAATAAATTTGCATAATTACACCACATAAGGGAAACAATTAAAATGTTTCGTTCAGTATCCAACCTTAGATTTTTTAGCTCTAAGTCAATCCTGTGTTAAAATTTTTCAATGGCCAAACCTTTTTCACAATTTAGTTTTCTTTTTCATGAATTTTAAATTACCTTTATGTTTCATTGATTTCAGACATCGCTTTGATGAATGAACCTTTCTTCCACCGACTTTGGTTCACATTGTTGGAGTTCGTCGGCTTTGGTGTCTGAAAGACTTGGTAGCATCAACTGTTACTGCACAAAATTTCGAGATAGCTTCTTATTCCACTTACAGATACTTATTTTACCAGGAGCTCACTAACCTACTTTTCCAACTGTGTCAAAGGGCAATGACTTGAAGGACCACTACTGGTTCCAAATATGCTTAGTTTGTTCAAACAATAACAAAAGTCTGCAAAAGAAAGTTGAGAACCCTTTCGATTTTTTTTAATAATAGAAAATTACGTTACATCTTTGTATATTTTTTTTATTTTATATATTGGTGAACTCATTTATTTAGTTCGTTATAAATCCAACTAATGAGACAAAAATAATAATTAGACACCGGTTTTATATATGTTATTAAGACATATAAAACTATTTGGGGTCTTACATTCAAATGTCTGTAAAGCTTGATTACATTATTTGTATAATTTTTTTCCTTAATTTGCCCGGATGTGTGCAGATATGTACATTTATACTTGGTACATATTTGTGAAACATAAAATTTAGAAAAAATTACACGCTGGTGTTTTATATATATGGTAAAAGAAATTATTTATATACATACATGTATAAACACGTATGAAGTCTGTTCATGGATGAGTACCACATACATACATACATACATATACAAAACATAAAAAAGAATATATATAAATAAATGTACATCTACATATACATAGATAATACTGTTTCTAGCGTTGGCGTTTCGTATAAATTTTCCCTGTTTTATTTGTCAGCTAAAAATCATTTTTCGTTGGTCTCGCGTTTAATGAGCTTATTCTTAATTTTCCTAAGTATTTTTCCTAGGATTGTTTCGCTTTTTGTGGTATCTCCCATCTCGTATTCTTATCATCTGAAAGTTTTAAGTTATTTCTGATACAATTTGGTATTTCAAAAAAAAAAAAAAACGATTTTAATATTGTTTCACAAAAATATATTAATATTTAGGAGTGTAAAAACTTGTGAGCTAATTTGCAAATTTATTCAAAGAAGTGCCACTTTTCTTCGCAACAGCAGGTGTGAATTGTTTCAACAAATATTAAGCAGTAAGTAAGAAATACAGATTTGCATTAGCTGCTATATATAATGTATATACATGTGTATATGTATATAAAAAATCACTTAATTTATATGTTATATATTTGTTCATAATACGAAAATTTTATCAGGATATTGGCGGAATTTTATTACCCTCACAAATCTTGAAAACTCAAAAATGGTACTTAATTGTTCTAATATACATACTAATATGTGTTTATTTATATACTAAAGTAAATATTCAAATTGATGTGACAGCTATGTGAAAAACTTATGAAATTTAGAAAGATGATGTTAAATAGTGGCGTTTCTATTTGTTATATTTACGTGTGTATATGTGTATAAATCATTTCTGTTCTACTGAAAACTATAAAGTAATACCAAATCATATAAATGTACTGTGTATTACTGTAACAGTTTATGAAATTTAGAAATATGATGTTAAATAATGCCGCACCTCTGTGTGTTATACATAAGTATATTTTCAAGTATGTAATATATCAAAATACAAGCATATACATATGTGTTTGTAAGGAACATTTGTTGCGACTGATGGGCAACTCTTCCTATATATATCATTAAAGCATGCAGCCGTGATTGCCAATATAAAATAAATATCACTCACGTAGTAAACGTATCTTAAGAATACATGCACAGCTATATGGTACATGCATGTATCGTAAAATTATGTAAGGGGGTAGCGAGTGTGATCTGAAATTAATACTCGTAACTAACTTTGCTCGCTGCTCTCTTTTAAAAAAAAAAACAAAAATGTAAAAGCAACAGCAAAGTTGTCGAATGAATTTGTACAAGATAGTATGCGTATGCCTGAATCACTAACTCTAGTACGAACTCGGTAATCGCAACTAATAGAATCTAGTTGCATTTATTGAGGTTGTTGCACCCAGCGAGGAAAAATATACAAATGAAAATCGTTTTATGATATAGAAAGCTTATTTTTTTAATAAAAATTTTATTTTTTATATATATCGGGTATTGATTTCTGCACTCTCTTCTTATTAATGGTTTTTATTATAGCCCTTTCACGAAGCTCCTTCAGGAATATAATGTCTTTTATTAGAACATCGTTTCCTCAGTCCACTGAATGCATGTGTTAAAAGATTGCATAGCAACTGATCCTTTTATTTTAGAAGGTGGAATAACATCCGATTCACTATCATCAGAATCTTCAATTTCTACAGCTTCTTTATCCACTTCTTGATAAGCAACACTTCCGTGCATCCATTCATTTAGCTCTTCATTTGTGACCGAATCATTTGGTGCAAGTTCTTGGAGCCTTGATGCAAGGATTGCGCTTTCATTTTCAATTTCTCTTTTTAGAATGCTGAGAGGAATATCGTCCTCTTCACTCCACTCAACATCTGGTTTCATAAACATATTCCAGCACTTGCGAATGGAGCTTGCTGACACTTTTTCCCATGAACTTGCAAGAAGACAGATAGCATGGCTTAAGTTGAATTCCTTTACTTTTTCTTCCAGATGAGTGGTTTTATTCCCTATTAAATGCGCCAAAAAACTTTTTTTGTCATAGACTTTTGTTAAGTTAATAACGTTTTGGTCCATTGGTTGGAGAATCGCGGTACAGTTAGGTGGAAGACACATAACGGTTATCATTCCATCATCACTTTTCATCTCATTGTATCTTAATTTAGGATGGCACGGGGTGTTTTTTGCTTTTCCAATGCATTATAAAGATCAAGCTCCTTGATTTTATTTCTAAAACGTATTACAAATGGGTCGACGGACACTGTCTTATTGGAAAGCTTCTCTCCACAAATTTTCAAGTGGCGGAGGCCATATCACTTTTTGAAATTAGATACCCAACCATCACTTGCATGAAAACATCCGGTCTTTTCTTTCATTTTCTCATCGAGCTTTTGCTTTGACGATATCGATGGATATAGGCACATTTTCACTAGTTTGTTTCAAAAACCACTTGTAGAGAGCCTTTTCCATTCTTGGGTATTCACAAGATTTTAAGGTTTGCCGTTTTCCTGGCCCAGCTTCCATATTTGTGGCATATTTAAGTATACACGCTTTTTTTTTCATTATTCTCGTTATTGTCGATTTGTGAACTTTATGATCAATACAAAGAGCTTTGTCGAAATACCACTTTTTAGTTTATCTCAAATTTCAGTTTTTTCGTTAATTGTTAGTTTTATTAATTTTTTTGTGACCACCATGACTTTTACACATAAAACACTACTGGCGTGTTGCAAAATAAACTGAAAGTTATTTGTTGACAATTGTTCTTAACACACACACACAAAAACAGCAAAGTCGACAGAGCAACGGTGAAACAACGATCAGTTTGTGAATACATAACAAAAAAATGCCGTAAGAAGAAAACAACAAAAAAAAATGTAGCAAAACATATTTAGATGTAAAGTTGCAGTTATTGAGGTCAATATTTTTGAGCAGTTGCACTTATAAAGGTTACAATGTTATGTTTTATAGTGTTGCAAGAATCGAGGAGTTGCGTGTATCGAGGATTGCGGTTACCGAGCTTATACTGTACTACCAAGATTTGTTTTAAATATTTTAAATCAGTTTTGCTATTGCGAACGGCTCGACTGACAAATTAAAATTAAAATTCATTTTATTCTTTGATTTAAAAAACTAAAGCCTTAATTCAGTTGTAAACTTTATATCTATGTAAAATAAACGTGTCACACGATGGGTTCCTGACTACTGAATCGATTTTAGTAAAATTTAGCACACTGTGTCCAGTTCGAACCAACTTAGAAGATAGAATAGTAAAAGCAATTAATAAATAAAAAATACAGTGAAAGCTGTATTAAATGGACGCTCGATTAAGCGGTCATCACCTTTAACTGTGCACATTGTTGATGTTCTTTAAGTACAATCTATTTAGCGAACAATTCTATGTATTAACTGGGCAGAAAGGCTGGTAACCAGACGTTGAAAAAGCAGCCTTAAATTCGTTATTTTTCCCAATAAATTTATTTGTACGAACATATTCAAAATTAAACCTCAAGTACAATCCCTTGGATTCTTATACCGACAAAAACATGTTCGCCTTTATTCGTAAATAAAATTTTTACTGTATTGAATAGTTCATTATATGAATACCACAGTAAAGCGTGGCCGGATCCACTTGTTATATTATAGAAAACTTAACTAAGAGGTTACTAAAACGCTTTTTGACACGGAAAAGAGTTTTTTCCTCCTAGTAAGAATTCTACCTATGGTTTGCACCATAAATTCTGTTTGTTTGATCTGGTATAGCTGGTTCGATTGGCTACTCCCCAACGCTTGGGGAATCAAAGACGTCCCTAGTCTGCATGTATCGAATGTATTGATTTTCAACTGCCACGTTTACGTTATGTAGGAAAATTTTGGAAATCTACTTTCCTATAAGTCGCGAAAGTATCTTAATTGCCTCTCATGAAATTATAGATACATCACATCATACATTACTTCTAGCGTAGAAATTATATGAAAATCAAGAAAAAAAACGCTAAATATAGTACCCTTTACAAGTACAATGAAACTTGATTTTGAAGTAAGGAAAGAAAGTATTGTCAAAATACATTAAAAGTTCTACAATCAATGCAAAACTTTATTAGGAGAATACAAATTCTTCTTCTTCTCTATTGGCGTAGACACCGCTTACGCGATTATAGGCGAGTTAACAACAGCGCGCCAGTCGTTTCTTCTTTTCGCTACATGGCGCCAATTGGATATTCCAAGCGAAGCCAGGTCCTTCCCCACTTCGTCCTTCCAACGGAGTGAAGGTCTTCCTCTTCCTCTGCTTCCCCCGGCGGGTACTGCGTCGAATACTTTCAGACCTGGAGTGTTTTCGTCCATTCGGACAACATAACCTAGCCAGTGTAGCCGCTGTCTTTTAATTCGCTGAACTACGTCAATGTCGTCATATATCTCATACAGCTCATCGTTCCATCGAATGTGATATTCGCCGTGGCCAATGCGCAAAGGACCGTAAATCTTTCGCAGAACTTCTCTGTCGAAAACTCGCAACGTCGACTCAATTGTTATCATCGTTCAAACTCAATGTTCACTATTAAAAGAAATTGCCAACTGAATAAGTTTTATGCTATAGCTAGGACGTCCAAATGGTTCCTTCAAGCCAAGTTAATGTGCGAAATATCTTATCTAAATTTAAGAGGTTTGACAGAAATCAAAATATTCCGTATTCTGTTTAGTGTAATATTCTTGTCTTTTATGTTATATGTATATTATGTATCTTCTCACTAATCGATCTGTACGGTACAAAGTCTATTAAAAAGGCCGAAATAATTATAAAGGATACATAGAAGCTAGGTGAATGTGAGAACAGTAGCTGTTCCTTCATAACAAATATTGCATAAAGTGTAATAAAATATCTTTCTTTACTTTATCAAAATCTCTCACATATTGATTGATCCATAACAGTTATGTAGAGTCCATAACAAGAACTGTTGGTGCGCGCACACTCCGAAAAACAGTCACGGCGGAAGAAAATCAGTCCTATTACTTTCCGGAATGCATCTCCTAAGGCTCTAAAGCTACAATCACCAAGTTCGCAAACTATAAAACCCTTTAGCACCACTATTGGCACTGCAAAAGTGGATGAAATCGGATGATAACACTACCCATATAACGGTTCTGACAAAAACTACGAAAAGTTCAATAAATCAATGACTAAACACGCCATAGACATACAATTTTACTCCCGAGATTTAATGAGAGGCATTTATGGAGGCCGATTTAAGAGTTGGATGAAGGAGTAGCATCGCCCACTTTAAAGTCTCGGGATTCTTACATTCCAATGTCACAGTCCAAAAATGGACGACGCCTACTTTCCATTTAGCACAATTTTAAATTCTATTTGATTCATTCACTTTCTAGTACACAAATCAATAAGCAATAAATATAACGGGATAAAACTTTGATTGAATAATGCCTTTAGAGTATGCCACTTTATGACCGAAACTTGTCCAAGTCCAACCAACGCTGACTCTAAGACTTATAGTTGACTTTTGACCGAAAATATCGGCCAATGTATGTCATATGCAATTGAAATACAGAAAGAATCCTTTTCTGAAAATAATAATTCTGTGTATTGAAAATGGGTTGAATATACCTAATATAAAGATTTTCGAACATCCGGATGACTTTATACCGCATATATCGGTCAACATATGAGTTATCTCAATGAAAATGAGAGCGGTTTTTACTCATAACAGTGTATGTCGGTGCTTAAATAGATAAAATTGAGCGAAAACTTGATGTAGACTCCGTATAAATAATTTAAATTTTTCGAACAACCGGCTGACTCCATGTATTGATTATTGTATGCGAGGTACTTTATGAAACCCAGGGAACATTTTTGTAGTATGTGGTATTTGCAAAAATAGATTTTATCTAAATATAATATTACCTCAACTCCCACATACTGCATACACATAATGACTTTTGGTTTTCTAATAAACCTTATGTCGAATATGTCGGTCAGTGTAAGAGTTATACTATTATATGTATTTATTCATAGCATATAAATAGTATATATCTGTGTGATTTGTAACAGATATTGTTCTTATTAGTTAGATGAGTTTTGCACAAATGGGGTTAGGTTTAAAATTATAATTGCAACGCTTCCATTTATCCTTAATGTTATTAGGTTTCGAGCCGACGATTGAGGTTAGCAGTGCGATATTCTCTACGACAAAACGACCTTTTTTATTTAATACTAGCTGACCCCCAGGCGTTGTCCTGCGTGAAATTGTGCGTTTTAAAATGAAAAGAAAGTTGAATATATATTTTGTTGAAAACCGTTTATTTGTGATTTTTCTACGGTTTTTTTCATCGGTATTTTTGGCAGCTAAAATTGTGCGTACACTCAAGCAATAGTAGTTACGATAATTTTGACAATATTCGGATAAACATTCATGACGAGTTCACCTTTCGTTGAAGTGAATTGACAAAAGGCAAGTGGAAGTATCAACCAAAATTTGCCCATTTCTAATTCTTAGCGAATATGATGTAAAATGGCATCGGCAATGTCAGTTGTAATTGCAGGCATGCTTGTCAAAAAGTTGCACACACTCAAATGAAGTTTAACCATGTACATTAATCAATAGCAACCGAAGCTAGAAGCAATGGTCATTTTTCGAGTGGACTGTATAAATAAGTCCTCTTGCATTAGTTGAGAATGCACCTGCATGTTCATCTACTACTTGGCCTTGCTTTCTGCGTAACCATTTCTCCGACGATGCATTCCATGTATAATATTAAGGCATTTCCGAATAGAGCAATGTCCTCGCAAACGGAGCACTGATGCAAGTTGAGAAACTACTTGTCAATGTAAATTTTTTTGTTGGCGGGTTTTCCGCTGGCTGTACTATATTCTCTGGGTTGAAGTAGACTATATGGCCTTCTCCAAATGAACTACGAGATGCGCAACAATCGGAAAACGTTCATGAATTGCGAAAGTAAATGTCTTACAAAACGCTTCACCGCAGTACGCATTTTGACCCATCGTTCAAGGCCAATAACCGCCGTTTTGCTTTCTTTGGTGACGTATTTGCAAACGTATTTAATCGATTTCACCAAACTGCGATACTCAACATTGATATGAGTTTTGAATATGAATTAGACAGTAATGGCGAATATGGTACGATCCATAAGTTGTCAACTTCGATACTCAATCCTCTAAAATGAAAACGAACAACAAGCCACGGATGAGTGGCCCCCCTTTTGATGACAACTATGGCAAACGAATTAAGGGCTATGATTTGAGAGCATGCACCTGGAATGTCCGGCCCCTTAATTGGGAAGGTGCCGCTGCCCAGCTGGTTGATGTTCTCGTGAAAACAAAGGCTGACATCACCGCCGTTCAAGAAAAGAGATGGACGAGTCAAGGACTGAGACGAGTAAGTCTTGTGGCATTTACCACAGTGGCCAGACTTCGTCGCCGAGTACTGTCATTCACCCCAGTGGATGAACGTCTAGCCGCAATCCGCATCAAAGCGAAGTTCTGCAATATATCGCTGATTTGCACTCACAGGACTGAGTGGGCAATTGAAAAGTAAAGTCCTCTCTCGACGACGACGAACAAAAACCAAACTCTATAAGTCGGTCATAATTCCCGTCCTGCTATATGGTGCAGAGGCTTGTACGATGACAACAACCGATGAGTCGACCTTAAGAGTTTTCGAGAGAAAGGTTTTGGTCATGGCGAATATCGCATTCGATGGAACGATGAGCTGTACGAGATGTACGACGACATTGACACAGTTCAGCGAATTAAAAGACAGCGGCTACGCTGGCTAGGTCATGTTGCCCGGATGGACGAAAACACTCCAGCTCTGAAAGTATTCGACGCAGTACGCGCCGGGGGAAGCAGAGGAAGAGAAAGACCTTCACTCCGTTAGAAGGACGAAGTGGAGAAGGACCTGGCTTCGCTTAGAGTATCCAATTGGCGCCACGTAGCGAAAATAAGAAACGACTGGCGCGCTGTTGTTGACTCAGCTATAATCGCGTAAGCGGTTTCAACGCCAATTAAAAAGAAGAAGAAGATAAATGTAGTTTTCTTCAAAGAGAAACTAAATTTTTAGGACACATATTAATGAAAAAGAGCATCAAGCCTAATAAAATAGATAAAATTATTGCAATCCAAATGCTACAAATATTAAAAACTTAGAAACAATTAAAAGGATTTTTAGAGCAACAGGTTACTAAAGAAAATTCTTCAAAGATTATTCAAAAATAGCTCATTCCGTGAAAAAAAATATTTGAAAAAATGCAGCATAATAAATGCCAAAGACCAACAATATATTCAAAGCTTTGAGAACTTAAAAGCACAAATTTCGTCTCCCCCTATTCTAAAATTCCCAGAGTTTGATAAAGAATTTAGTATCACAATTGATGCTAGTGACTATGCCATTGGAATAGTACTTTCACAGCAAGGTCAACCAGTGACCATTTACAAAATTCGGTAAACCAGAAAGAGTCATTATGGATAACGAATTTAAGGCAGAACGATTACTGGCATATCTTTGTGATGAAGGAATACAGGTTCATCTCACAAAGCCAAACAGCCATACAGGAAATGCGGACGTAGAGAGATTGCACTCAACCTTGTGTGAGAAACTAACAGGAATTGAGGACCCTGATCTTTCAACAGAGATGAGAATGCAGATTGTTGTAGGAAATTATAATGATCGGTATCATTCTACCATCAAATTCACACCCCGAATGGCAAGAGATGAAGCGCCTTCCATAGTTTTGAAGATGCGAATGGAAACGTTCAAAATAAACAGTACAAAGAAAGGGAATACTATATAGAAACAAGGGAAGAAGGTCCAATAAAGAACTACAAAAGAGTACGGCATTAAGATCAACCGTATTGTCGAATTAATCCACTACATAACGTTCATCCGACGAATATAAAAATACAAATGAATTTGGCAAATATTGAAAAATCAAACGAGAGGGATGAAGATACATTTAGTTTAAGGGTATTTAAAGGTGATAATAACACTTAAAAAACAAACAAAAAAAGTATTATTGCATAAATTTTGTAATACCCCAGTGGGTACCGGGTTTTCCAAGAATATACCCATGATGTCGCCGGTGATGCCTGTCGTAAGAGGCGACTAAAACCTATGCTATTGAAAATTTAAATAAACAAATAGTTACTAATGAACGTTACTTGTTGAAAGAGACCATAGAATCAAACAGGAAACAAAGAATAAAATCTCTAAATGAGTCACCAAAGAACAAAATATAATTGAACGAAAATGTTTGTATAATGACCAAATGAACAAAGCAGGTAAACTAGGCAGGTGGGTTGTCTCATTTTCCATTTTTTCAGGTAAAGGGGTTCAAATATTAAGTAGGTAGAAAATTTCTTTGCGTATTTTAAATTTTTTCGAATTCTTACTTTATATTGAAAAAATCTATGTTTTCTGCTATGAGATTTATCAATATTGTAAAATATAAACGAATATAGCTTAAATGATATTCTCCGCCATTAGATTCGGTTTCAATTTTTGAAAAGCTCACATTGACGTGACAGCCAAAGTTTAAAACAAAGGAATTTTCTATTGCAGTTGCTTTTCGGAGGCGTTTTGAAAACTAGTATCTGATTTTTTTTTGCTACAAAAATTCTATTATAAGTATTAATTTTTTTATTACCTAAAAGTCACATGTTTTGCATTATTTGATATTATTTCTTCTGGCGCGCGGTTATATATATATACATATATCTACATATATAAACTGCTATATTCAAATGTCACCAAAACTAGTTTTACATAGATGTTGCATACTTTTAAGCGCATATTTTTGGTGAGCTGCTTAACCTTAGAACCGTGACATAGCTATACAACTTAATTTCGTGACTTGGGCACTCAGTACCCAGTAATGTATTTTGTATGGAAATTTAGGCTTTTAAGACATATTTTTTATATAAATGCCAATATTTCGCTTGTTAATGCAAATAATTTAATGAAACTTGCGTTTATTGTTAGAAACAAAGGTATTTTTATTTAAGAATATGAAAATCGAATAAACTTTTAATTACGAAGTGCTCAAATCGGTGAAATTCTTCGCTGCCTTTTTGATTGGGTGTAGACGTTGTTGGAGTATTGTCTGATCTTCATCATTGTCTGAGTCCGTATTAGACACCGGCACTGTATTTTGCAATATAGCACTTATCACACGTCTTTGTATAGTTTTTGGAGCACGTCGGAATAAAGTGATGATCACAAACTGCTATTGTTTTATTATCGATCTTAGCAGTTTTGCAGGTTTCACATCGCCGTTTCAAAATGTTGATTTGTGGCAAGAAAATAAAATGATGAAATATATTTGAAAATGAACTAGGTTTGAAAGAAAATTAAATTTCAAAGCTGAATTGCTGGACGTGATCTCGCTACTGCAGGAGCCCGTTTGAAATTTGTCAAGTCCATTGCAATTTAGTTTGTCGAATTAATTATTGTTTTGCATCGGTTTTCTAATTGATTCTGCGCTAGCTCCATAGAGAGTTCTTTCAAAAATATTCTAAGCTTTTCAGATTTATTGGTGTTCCACATAGGGTGACTAACATTCAAAACGCAACATCCTGACCGCAAGTCCAGCAATATCCAGGATATGATAAAGTAATGTCATGAGCCAGCGGTTTGTTTTTATTTTGCCAGAGAATCCACGTAGTATTTTGTCAAAAGTATCAACACCATCTTTATGATTATCATGAGCATGTATGACTTGTGTTTTTTTTTTTTTTTGTTACATAATTTACATCTTCGCTATCATGAGTAATTGAAAGCACTAGCACGGTTTTCTTGTTGTTAACTTGTTCAAATGATGTAAATAGTTTGGCAGTTGTGTCTTGCCAATATCTTATTTTTTTGGAACTGTTTGATGCATATTTGCCTATATTATTCTTTTAGCTTTCCTATTCGCCTCAAGAGCAATACCGTCAACAACAGACGCTGGGAAGACGCGTATTAAGGCATCACTTTTAGGTTCAAAACTTAACATGAAAGGTGACGTTGATTGGCCGCGCATTACCAATGCCAATTCCGATCGCCGTTTTTCATGTTGCCTTGATTTTGACCACCATACAGTTTGATTATTTCCATCCCAAATCAGAATATTTTTTAGTTACCCTCAACAACCGCATCTGACAAATCAAATTTGTTTTCGTCAGGGCTCAGTTCTACAAGACCCTCCTCACGGATATATTGTTGGAAAAGTGGATCTCTAATTGGCTGAGAATTATCATCTCCGAAGCCGGACCGGTTACTGGGTATCGATTCGTGGTCACCATCAAATTTAGTTCCAATCGAAGCTAGGTCCTTCTCCACTTGGTCCTTCCAACGGAGTGAAGGTCTTCCTCTTTCTCTGCTTCCCCCGGCGGGTACTGCGTCGAATACTTTCACAGCTGAAGTGTTTTCGCCCATTCGGACGACACGATCTAGCCAGCGTAGCCGCTGTCTTTAAATTCGCTGAACTATGTCAATGTAGTCGTATATCACATACGGCTCATCGTTCCATCGAATGCGATATTCGCCATGGCCAATGCGCAAATGACCAAAAATTTTTCACAGAACCTCTCTCTCGAAAACTCGCACGTCGACTCATCAGTTGTTGTCATCGTCCAAGCCTCTGCACCATTAAACAGGACGGGTATTATGGCTGACTTATAGAGTTTGGTTTTTGTTCGTCGTCGTCGAGAGAGGACTTTACTTTTCAATTGCCTACTCAGCTCGAAGTAGCACCTGCTGGCAAAAGTAATCCTACGTTGGATTTCCAGGCTGACATTGTTGGTGGTGTTAATACTGGTTCCTAAATAGACGAAATTATCTACAACTTCAAAGCTATGACTGTCAAAAGTGACGTGAGAGCCAAGTCGCGAGTGCGACGATTGTTTGCTTAATGACAGGAGATATTTCTTGCTTTGCTTCCTTGTCCAGTCTGGAGAAAGCAGAACTAACGGCGCGGGTGTTGAGGCCGATGATATCAATATCATCTGCATACGCCAGCAGCTGTACACTCATATAAAAGAATGTACCTGCAAGCCCTTAGACCTAATTAGCAGTTATCGACCAATTTCATTGTTGTCATGTCTCAGCAAAATTTAGAAAGGATAGTAGCAAAGCGAATCATGTGGCTCGTTTTAAGAGATAAACATATCAGTCACAACCAGGTAGCCTTTAAAAAAGGGCAAGGTTTATCTGATGCATTTCTCCACTTTGAACATTACTTGTCAACCGACCTTTCGAATCGAACTCATGTATCAGTTTTAAGCTTAGATTTCGAGAAAGCGTTTGATAGAATCGGTGCTCACGTAGTTCTTATGCAACTCAAAAGTTGGCAAACGGGCAGAAAAATCTACAACATAGTGAAAAGTCTGTTAAATCATCGCACGTTTAGGGCCAAAATAAACAACAAGTACTCTGATAGAGTACATCTATATAACGGCATACCTCAAGGTTCGCCTATCTCCGTAATTCGTTTTATCATTGCCTTCAATGAAATTAGCAAAATAATAATCAAACATGGATTAGAACATTCTCTTTACGCAAATGATGTCTTGATTTTTTCAAAAACCAACTGCGTATCCCAAACTCTGAATAGGCTATCGAATGTGATGGATGAAATCTATATCTGGTCAAAAAGGTCAGGACCTAGTCTATCTTACGAAAAATCAAATTTTCTGCACATATGTAGAAAGAAAAATTGTCAAAAATTTAATTTTGTATACAGAAATTACAATATTACTAACGTTAAATACCTCAAAATTTTAGGTATTATTTTTGATAAGTCTCTTAACTTTAAGGAGCATTGTAAATATATAAGAAAAACGCTTAACGCTAGATTAAACATCATAAAGTACTTAACCTCTAAGCACAGTAAAATACACCCGGATACTCATAAATATAACAAAATCCTTGCTATTGTCAGTAATTGACTACGGTCTACCTATTTATGGACAGTGCGCTAAAAGTACAATATCGATATTATCTGCACCCTATCACAACGCGATTCGTAGGAGCGTTCGTGCCTTTCCCACAACACCAATAAAAAACCTTCTGGCAGAGTCTTGTCTCCCTTTCATTCCCGAACGTTATAAGCAAAGCCTTCTCAGCTTAATAAGTAAACTATACTGCACAAACAACGCGATTCTGAACAAAGACGTAGCAAATGTAGCCAAAAGAAGACGTCGGATGAAGACACCTTCAGCTATACATAATGCATTACAGAACGCGAAGGAAGCCAACATCCTTTACAATCCTACGCTTACTAAATCAACAAAATTCCCTCAGTGGGTGCTCCCTCCATCCGTTTTTATCTCGAAACTTTTAGACTACCCTAAACAATCAACGAGCACCACAATATATCAAAAAACTTTTTTGCAGATGAAAAGCAACTTTGAGAGAAAAGGCTGGAAGTTCTTATTTACGGATGGCTCCAAAACAACTCAATCCACGTCTTTTACAGTAGTATCTGAGATAGGGAAGGTTATCAAGACGGGACTGCTTTTCCCGCACAGCTCGGTTTTCGGGGATGAATTAATCGCCATATACCGTGCTATTATGCACTCTACAACAGCTAAGGGAAAATACATAATCTGCTCTGACAGCAAGTCGTCCGTCGCTGCGCTGCAAAACCCACACAATAAAGAGCCTCTTATTGAAAGTTCAAGAGATCTGTTGATGCAACATTCTTCAAAAATAAAAATCATGTGGGTACCCGGCCATTGTGGCATTATCGGAAACGAATATGCAGACATCGCAGCTAAAGAAATCTACTAGACATCCTGTATATACTTCGAGCCTTTGGTAAAAACAGACATCATTCGACAAATAAACAACCACGTTAGGAAACTAAATGCGACTAACTGGCATATGTACGTATCAACATGGATACAAAGTTTGCAATCAAAATCGCATCAAGCCAACACTCCCGGTCTCAGCGACGGCAGATCAACTTTGTATTATCACCAGATTACGACTGGGTCACACAAAGTTAACGCACGAATATTTGTTAAACGGGGAACCGCCTCCTTATTGTGCAGCGTGCAACTGCGCACTGTCCATAAAACATATCCTCGATGAGTGTATAAAATATAATCAATGTATTTGGAAATGAATTGCCCACAAATATACTAAAGACCTTAGATATTGAAAACATAAAAAAAATCTTTAACTTAATTTACCAAAGTAACCTTTTGCACCTTGTGTAATCATTTATTTACTTCGATACTTATTTTTAATATTATCTTATTCTAGAGCATTTTATAATAAAATATAAAATCTTTTAGTAATAAGTCAGGCCGATAGTCTTAGTTACTAGTTGCCTTGCTAAATGTCATGTAATTATTTATAATTATAGTTCATAAAAATAAATTAATAAAATAAATTATATACTCCACTGGTACGGGAGTGACGGCAATGCAAGAATTGGATGTTTGCACTCAATTTGGCGACACTTTAAATGAATGCATAGGATAGTGCAAATGAAGATGTGCAAATACAGACAATGCAAGTAAAGATGCTACTGCGAAATAAAGATCATGCGAAATAAAGATCTCTCAATTCCGTTGGCTGGCGAATTTAATAGTGTTCGTGCTCATATATGCGCACATACATTTCTTACACGTGTATACCGTGACAAATAAGAACAACAATTTATTCTAGAAAGAAAAGGTTATTATAAATATTCAATGATCTGCAAGATCAATTTACCGCAGTGTCTCAGCCTATATCTTCGGCGTTCGGAAATTGAGTGAATTATAATCAGACTTCCAACAGTATGGACACCGAAAACGAACGTTGGGAGTAAAGGACACTGCGATAATTCACAATAACGTGCTTAAACTAATAATTCACAGTGACCCTTAAACTGATTAAAACTATTAACTATAAATTCGTTACAAATAATCGCCGTTTTGTTACAAGCTCTATGAGATATATGACAGCGGTTAGGCTGGCTAGATCATCTTGTCCGAATGGATGAAAACACTCCAGGTCTGAAAGTATTCGACGCAGTACCCGCCGGGGAAAGCAGAAGAAAAGGACCTCCACTCCATTGGAAGGGCTAGGTGGAGAAGGACGTGGCTTCGCTTGGAATATCCAATTGGCGCCACATAGCGAAAAGAAGAAACGACTGGCGCGCTGTTGTTAACTCGGCTATTATCGCGTAAGCGGTGTCTACACCAATAAAAAAGAAAAAGAAGTCATCGCATCCTGCGAGTGCTCTTGCATGTGCTTCGGGCTGTCAATGTATATTGATGGCAAAAAGAACGCCGACCGATATCAGGGCGACCTGTTAGAGGCATCCAAACAAATTTCAATCTATAATTGATCACTTTGTATGAAACATAAACGTCAGAAATTGATCGGTTCAAATAATTTGCAAATAATTCAAGAAGATTAAAAAAAAGTTTTTTGTATAAAAAAGTCACATTTTGATCGTTTTTTTTTTTTTGTTTTACAAACCATCCTCATTGGATCCCCTTCAAAGTGGTTCAGGCCATTTTTCATTTCATGTAACGATTTGGTCAGCTATAGCGAACAGATAAAATCCTAATTTATTTTTATATATAAGATTTGTTGGTGAAATCATCCTTCTTAATGGTATATTTGGAATTATGATGTAGATTACAAAGACTTCAAAAAGAACACGTAGGGTGCAATATGATTTGCTGTACCCATACTTTTGGCAATTAGTGCATGGTGCTGGACCATTTCTTTTAAGCGATTATTCAATGGTTGAACAGATATTTTAATTATAACGCTGTTATTAGATTCACAGGCATGGCTGTGTGTTTTTATGGATGTGTGTATGTATGTTTACATGTTTGCAACTTTTTCAGTGGCATTCCAACTGACAAAAGAATCAACAGTTTGATAAGCATTGCAAAAAAAAAAAACAAGAAAAAACGTTAACTTTGGTTGCAGTGACGCTATAACAGCCTCCACAAATATAAAAGACTCTTCAAAGAACTTGATTTTGGGCGATCTGAACAATTTCTTCGGATATTGATCGATTTCTTGAAGATATTTTGTCAAATAAAAAAGTTGTCAATGCAGGAACTTGATTCTGATCGATCAGTGTTTGTGACTTGTATATTCTGCAGTGGTACGCCTGTAACAATTGGAGATTACACTGATACTTTGTACAATAATCCATGCTTAATTTCGTGAAGACAACTCTTCAAATGTAAATGCTTTCCATATAAACACTTGTCCGCAAAAATAAGGTATTTCTAATCAAATTTCCACAAATTTCTTTATATTTATACTAATAAATAAATAAAGAACCATACATAAAGATGTACCATTTTGGTCGACCACTTTTTCTAATTTTTCCTCTAGAGACATTATTCTATCAGTGTAAAACTTTCATCACTATTGTTGTGCTACACGAACTGATGCAGCATCTTCTCCGTAATCTTCACAAGTTTTTAAACAAAAACTTCAAAATCTTCAATATTTTCACTTATTGAGGACTTTTGGGGCATTCCTTCCTCAAAAGTTTTCGAAGGTGGTCGACAATATGATAGCTTAAAAGAAGTCATTGTTGAGAAATGGGCAGCTATCGAGATAAGTGTAATTAAAAATTTTATAAATTCAATGCCCCGACAATTAAATAACCTGAATGTTGAATGTAAAGATTAATTAATTTCGTTTCTATTTTTTACCAATCCTTCTTTTGCACAAATTAATTTTGTACAAATAAAATAATTTAAATTACCGTAAATATCATTATTAATTTCATGTTCAAAATAAAATAAATAAAAAATCGATGAAGACAATGTTCGCAAACCAAAAACAAAAAACAAAATGTGATGTACAAATATCAATTTTACTGAGGTATTATGAGCTGACAACAATAATGAACGATAAATACTTTTCTTCTTCTTTATTGGCGTAGGAACCGCTTACGCGATTATAGCCAAGTTAACAACAGCGCGACTTGTTTCTACGTGGCGCCAATTGGATATTCCAAGCGAAGCCAGGCCCTCTTCCACTTGGTCCTTCCAACGGAGTGAAGGTCTTCCTCTTCCTCTGCTTCCCCCGGCAGGTACTGCGTCGAATACTTTCAGATCTGGAGTGTTTTCGTCCATTCGGACAACATAACCTAGCCAGTGTAGCCGCTGTCTTTTAATTCGCTGAACTATGTCAATGTACGACGTATATCTCATACGGCTAATTGTTCCATCGATATTCGCCGTGGCCAACGCGCAAACGACCATAAATCTTTCGCAGAACTTTTCTATCGAAAACTCGCAACGTTGACTCATCAGTTGTTGTCATCGTCCAAGCTTCTGCACCATATGGCAGTACGGAAATTATGAGTGACTTATAGAGTTTGATTTTTGTTCGTCGAGAGAAGACTTTACTTATCAATTGCCTACTCAGTCCGAAGTAGTACCTGCTGGCAAGAGATATCCTGCGTTGGATTTCCAGATGACATTTTTGGTGGTGTTTATGCTGGTTCCTAAATATACGAAACTATCTACAACTTCAAGTTATGAAAGGTAGTCTTACATTGGTAAAAAAGCGTTGGCTGCTTAATATGTCCGTAGGCGAAAAATATGACCCAAAGCACCTCATGCCTTCATAATATACCATAAGTAATTTTGGGTCAACATTACTGTCAGTTTTTATTAAGAATTATTTTTATACCCTGAACAGGGTATATTAAGTTTGTCACGAAGTTTGTAACACCCAGAAGGAATCGTCGGAGACCCTATAAAGTATATATATAAATGATCAGTATGTCGAGCTGAGTCGATTTAGCCATGTCCGTCTGTCTGTCCGTCTGTCTGTATATATACGAACTAGTCCCTCAGTTTTTAAGATATCGTTTTGAAATTTTGCAAACGTCATTTTCTCTTCAAAAAGCTGCACATTTGTCGGAACGGCCGATATCGGACCACTATAGCATATAGCTGCCATACAAACTGAACGATCGGTATCAAGTTCTTATGTGGAAAACTTTCACATTTGACAAGATATATTCACGAAATTTGGTATATATTATTTTCTAAGGCAACAATGTAATCTCCGAAGAAATTGTTGAGATCGGTTGACTATAGCATATAGCTGCCATACAAACTGAACGATCGGAATCAAGTTCTTGTATGGACAACTTTCACATTTGACAAGATATATTCACGAAATTTGGTATATATTATTTTCTAAGGCAACAATGTAATCTCCAAAGAAATTGTTCAGATCGGTCGACTATAGCATATAGCTGCCATACAAACTGAACGATCGGAATCAAGTTCTTATATGGAAAACTTTCACATTTGACAAGGTATATTCACGAAATTTGGTATGTATTATTTTCTAAGGCAATAATGTAATCTCCGAAGAAATTGTTCAGATTGGTCGAATATAGCATATAGCTGCCATACAAACTGAACGATCGGAATCAAGTTCTTGTATGGACAACTTTCACATTTGACAAGATATATTCACCAAATTTGGTATATATTATTTTCTAAGGCAACAATTTAATCTCCGAAGAAATTGTTCAGATCGGTTGACTATAGCATATAGCTGCCATACAAACTGAACGATCTGAATCAAGTTCTTGTATGGACAACTTTCACATTTGACAAGATATATTCACGAAATTTGATATATATTATTTTCTAAGGCAACAATGTAATCTCCGAAGAAATTGTTCAGATCGGTTGACTATAGCATATAGCTTCCATACAAACTGAACAAATAGTTACTAACAGAAATGCACCTGTGAAGGGTATTTAGCTTCGGTGCAACCGAAGTTGTTCTTATTTGAGTTTGAAGTAATTTATTTTGGGTCAATAGTACTGCCAGTTTCTATTAAGAATTATTTTTCTAATTTTAGTTTGAAGTGTTTTAAAAACACGTTTTTTAGTTTTTTAAGCTATATTTATTCTTAAGTTGGTTAACATTTTGCATCAATTAATTTTTGAGCATTCGGCCATTTCCTTCAAAAAGGTTTCTTTAGTTCATTAGAGTCTACCGAAGGCTGTATAGCTTTTATGATAACCACTATGTTCTGAGAGTAATGTGTTTTTCATGATTTGACAAAAATCTTACAACTTCCAAAAACTTTTCTCTTTTTAGGTTAATATTTCTGTTTCAGCAATATTATCCTACTTCTCGTACAGATAATATAATTCTTTTTAAACTTATGGTTAGTTTTGATTAAGTAAAATTAAGTTGGTGGCGAAAGTGGGAGGAACCGATTCGCGAGTTATCAGTTCAGACCTTGTTCTAGCGCCATTATAGTGATTATTGACTTCTCGGATGACTTTATACCGTATGCAAGGATAATGGGATGCCCAACTTATTCCAGTGTGAGAGCGCCTCAAAATAAGCGTTTTTTTTATAACATTTTCCATTCTGGCCAGATCGAACAAAATAAGAATTTTTGGGCATTTTTGTTGTTTTACGTGCTTTTATTTCAATTAATTAAACGAAAGTGAGTCATATTAGTTACAGATATTACATGACAGCTTAACTTAAGTTACAGTGCTATGGATTCTTCGCAGGATTGCAATCAAATTGCTTCGTTCTCTCCAACACCTCCCCTCAAAGAATTTTGATTGTATTATAATTTATGAACATTTATTCGTCATGCCATATTTTCGACGCATTTGTAGTGTTTTTCCATAGGCAATCCTTTGGTAAGGACATTAGCTGGCATATCTTCTGTTGGCATATAATTCAAGTAGATATCGCCGCTTTGATGCTTCTCGCGTATGAAGTGGTGATGTGCTTAGTACGTGGATGGAATGCTATGCTCTGGACTAACTTTTGTGCACTTTGGCTGTCGTTGTAAATAGTTATACTTTCGTGCTTAAACCCGATCTCATTCACCTTTTCTCATAAGTACATAGCCTCTTTTGTAGCTTCACTCAAAGCCATGTATTCGGATTCGGTACTTGAAAGTGATACTGTCTTCTGCTTACGGGCTTCCCAGGATATTGCGGCTCCAGCCAACATAAAATCGTAACTGGAATATGAACGTCTATCGGTTAAATTACCACCCCAATCAGCATCGACGACTGCATACAATTCCTTATCTGTCTGCTTATAAAGTAGGTCATAATTTAAAGTTCCTTTTAAATATTTCAGTACTCTTTTGGCCGCTTTCTTATGCTCGAAACTATAATTAGAATTGAATTGGCTTAAAAAATTAACTGCGAATGCTAAATCAGGTCGTGTTGTTACAGCCAAATACAATAGGGCACCAATTAAACTTTGATATGGAGTATTCTGTATTTCTTTGTTGTCTGACTTAACTGGTTTTTCAAGTTTGCAATTGTATTCGAGGGGTGTCTTGACTGGTTTAGTCTTCCATTTTAAAACGTTTTAAAATATTAATAGCGTGATCTCGTTGATTTAAAAATAATGTATGATTCTTCAAATTTTGTTTAAATTCAATACCCAGACATATTTTAACTGGTCCTAAATCTTTCATTTCAAAACTTTCCGAAAGAGATTTCTTGACTTCTTTTAACCATTCATGATCATTCGTAGCAATGAGTAAATCGTCTACATAAACTGTAATTAACATTATCTTTGATTTTTGTTTTAATATAAATAAACATGGATCGCATTTAGATGCATTAAATCCTATTTGTCTTAGTTTATTCGTTAATTTTTGATACCATTGAAAACCAGACTGCCGTAACCCATATAAAGATTTGTGTAGTCTTCATACCGGATCTTTGGTTTTCGATATTGACTTCTGCCAATTTTCTGCTGTACGTCGTATCTCTTCAACTTTCGCCTTTTTTATGTGTGTCGGATATCCTACTGCTACCTTTTTAAGGATTACATCTAAATATTCAGGTATTTCCATATATACTGCTTCATTTAGGTCACCGTTCAAATAAGCAGTCAAAACATCCATTTGATGTATTTTAAGATTCTTTTGGGTTGCAATTGCAGCCATCATTCTGATTGATGTCAATCTCGTAACTGGGGAATAAGTGATATTGAAATCCTCCCCTGGACGTTGCGAGCACCCTTTTGCTACCAGGCGTGCTTTTTTAACATTGCCTTCTTTTGTACGAAACACGAAACGATTCCCAATAACTTTTCGTTCTACAGGTCGATCTACTATGTCCCATGTTTTGTTTGAAATTTGAGCCATATATTCATTTTCAACGGCACGCAGCCACATATTACATTCTTCACTGTTTATAGCTTCATGAAAAGTAGTTGGATCATTTACTAGTGATATATTTGCATATTCGCATTCTTCAAAATCTACACTAGATTCAGATTCATTATCAGTTCTCTAAGTTGTGACTTCTTGAAATAATTTCTTGGGCCGTCCACGGGCTCTACTTCGAATTAATTTGGTCTACCTTTGCCCCTTTTCGGAACGATTGATTCAGCATTTATGTTTTCATTTTCGCTTTCGCTTGAAGACCCCTCTATTATTTCCTCAGATTCAACTATTTTTCCATCTTTTCGTGTATCGAAATCTATCTCCACAGATTCATCTTCACAGTATTTATCATTATATCTATCAAATGTTTCATCTAAAAATTTCACATCTCGACTGACTACAACCCTCTTCTTTTGAGGAGACCACAATCGATAAGCTTTAGCTTCATTCGAATAACCTACTAGTATACATTCTTCAGACCTGGAATCAAATTTGCCATTGGACTTATCTTTTATTAAAACGTAACATTTTAAACCAAATGGTCTGAAGTGAATGACTGTGGGAGTTTTACCTGACCACATCTTGATAGGCACTTCATCTTCTAGGACTTTTGTAGGACACCTATTTCGAATATAGTTCGCTGTGTTTACAGCCTCTGCCCAAAATATTGTTTTTAATCTTGCTTGTGTTAACATACATCTAGACATTTCTAAAAGAGTTCTATTTTTTTTTCAGCTATGCCAGTTTGCTGTGGTGTATAAGGAGCGGTCAATCGCCGCTTAATTCCATTCATTTAAATAGTTTTGAAATTCGTTACTCATATACTCTAACCCCTTGTCCGTCTGTAGTGTTTTAACTTTCTTCCCTGTATACGTTTCCGCCATATTCTTAAATATTTTCGTCAGTGAATGTCACGAAGTACTTTGCACCTGAATGTGAGCAAACCTTCATTGGACCGCAAACGTCGCTGTGTACAATCTCTAGTAACTCGGTTGTACGTTGATCCCTGTGCTTCGAAAATCTTTCTCGTGTTTGTTTTTCGCTTAAACAGATTTCGCAAGTTTGCAGTTTTTCATTTGTATGAAAATTTATACCGTGCACCATACCAATTGCGCGTTTTAAATCTTTTTCGTTTAGATGGCCCATTCGTACGTGCCATGTATTTATGCTATTTGACTTCATTTGCGAAAATCTCGCAGATTGATCAAAACCTTTAACGTAGTACAAGTCACCGATTCTTATCGCTGTCAGAATAGTTTCCTCGTTCTTTGAAATGACAGCTTCATTTCGCCGAAAAATTACTTCATACGTTACTTCATACAAATTCGTTCTTAAATCTTTAACGTACAATACATCTTCGAAATTAATTCGCTCTTCGCTATTATTTTCGTTGATAATAACTTTAACGTTACCTATCCCCGTGATTTTAGCTGTGTTGTTGTTCGCTAGGCTGAGAGTCTTGCAAATCTCTCTAAAGTTATTGAATTCGCTCTTTTTTGCACCCATATGTGATGAACAGCCGCTGTCTAAGCACCAATATTCGCCGGAGTTGGTTATTGTACATGCTGATTCGAATAACATGGATTTTTCGAAGTTCTCCTTTTTCGTTCCAGTAATTGTATTGTGGTTTTTTACCTTTTGTCTTGATGGACAATTTGGCGATATGTGACCAACTTCGCCGCACATGTAGCAAGTCCGTTTATCTTGCTTTTCTTTTGTTGACTTTTTGTTGTTATTGTTAGAAGACTTACCATCATTTGTATATATGACGTTTGCTCTTCGTTGAGCAATTAACACGTTCTTCCAGTATTTTAACTCTTAAAATGTCTGGCTTGGGGAGTTCATCTCGAGTTTCCAGCGCACATCGGAACGTCTCAAAAGAATCTGGCAAACTATGAAGAAGCAATATAGTTAATAAATCATCCCCAACAGTAACATTTATTTCCTTCAATTTGTTGACAGCATAGAAAAATTCGTTTAGATGTTTGCGAACGTTATCGCCCTCCTTCATGCGGGCGAGTGCAATACGTTTCAGTAAGGCGGCTTTTCGCGCAGGACCCTTTGACTGGAACGTAGACTCTAACTTTTTCCACATTTCGTGTGAAGTTTCGCGTTCATTTATCAAACCCAATTCTGATGGTGTAATTGAAAGCATGATATCCGCACAGGCCTTCTGATCGAAATGTATCCACTTCGCTGCGTTATTGTCGTTTGGACAAGGTATAGCTCCAGACGCGTAGCTCTATGATTCAGGTTTCACAAGAATTGCACGCATGTGCAACTTCCACGTATCGTAGTTATCCGCGTTTAGCGGATCAATCTTCACAGTTGAGCTCGCCATTTATATTATTATCACCATATATAATTCAATTGATGATGTACAAAACTTTTTAATCAATGTAGCCAATACAATATAACTTTAATTTAAAAATCTATGGCCTGGGCCCATAACCTGTTGTTTTACGTGCTTTAATTTCAATTAATTAAACGGAAGTGAGTCATATTAGTTACAGATATTACATGACAGCTTAACTTAAGTTATAGTGCTATGGATTCTTCGCAGGGTTGCAATTAAATTGCTTCGTTCTCTCCAACAATTTTAAATTAAAACACCCAACATTTATTACGATTGCAAATTATTATATATTGGACTTTTAATATAAGGCGAAACTACTTTAATCTTTTTTTATGTTTTATGGTATATTAAAACAACTGGCTTTTGATCTTTCAAAATTAGTAAGGTGAATTAAGCCTGTAAATTCTCAATTAATAAATGTTTTTAATTATTTGTAATTGAAAATTAATTCTATTATGTATCAAATTATAAAACCTGTCATGAAATATATTTAAAATTCGCATTTTCTTTGAGTTTCATTGTTTTAAATTTTTATTAGCGATCTTGAACGGCGGCAACGAGTTCCTCCATTCCCATATATTTTTGGTATAATTTCAATCTGGCCTTTCCAGTTTTTCCAATTGCAAAACGTCAAAACCTACCCAATCCAGTCAACTGTGTTCGGTAGATGAGTGGTTCTCACATTTCCAGTGACAGGAGAGTTGGGGATTTCGTTATCTCCGCCGTATGTATCTACCAATACGTGTGATATTTTAATTCATGCCCACTAAATATTTTGAACACGCAGGGTAATCGGCATAACATATAATTTGATCTAGCCCTAATGCACTTAAAACAAAAAGGAAGTCACGTAAATTGGTAAGTGAATTTTTTTCAAAATTTATTAAACAATTCCCTCCATTAGTTTTTCTAAGAATATTTTGTCAAGAATTTTACCGATTAGTGAATGTAGACAGCTTAAAAGTTTTAAATGCCTAATACCGTGGGGTTTGTGTTCAGTTTTAGTATCTTCAATTATGGAACATTTTTTATGACTCTATTAATGTGGTAGTTTGCTATAAACTCTCTTAAACACCTGCAATGTCGTTGGCGTCGAGTCATGAAAGTGCTGATTTATCTAAAACTCGGTTTTAGCATTCTTGCTTTCACTTATTTACTACACATATGGTAGATACGTTATTACCGAATTTTGCCTAATGCACCTTTTACCGAACTTATAGATGTTGAATAGATGAGTTTTTAAAAGTAATTAAAATCTTGAACAACGAATACATATTTGAAAATAACACTAATAAATATTTTTTTAATTTTACAGATTTTTTTAATATTACCTAAGCAAAAATCGTCATGGAGTCTAATACTAAGTCAAAGGTAAGAATCTCAGAGTTGCTGCTCGTTTTACGGTTTCCTACGAATATTTTTGGTATTATAACATAACACTACAATAGTAAATTCAGTAGCACGCTTTTACAATGTTGCATACAGCAATCCATGTTGTTAAATATTGGTAAGGTTTTCTTATTAACTCTAAAAAAGCTAAAAAAGTAAAATTGCAGCAACAATTAGATTTAGTCATATGTTTTTACACTTTTAGAAATTTTTGTCATCACTTCGATTTATTATTAAAAAACTTGTCAAAGCTACAATGTGCTTTCACAGAAGTTCAATTATAACAAGAAAGGGAGGGCTAAGTTGGGGTGCTACCGAACATTTTACACTCTTGCAACTTGCAAAAATCAAAGCCGGGGAAATACTTTAGGCGTGATTATTGTCCGATTTCGCTATTTTCACAAGGTGACATAGAAATATGAAAAAAACACAACACACCAAATTTTGTCGAAATCCGTCAGTCGGGTCTCAAGATATGGGATTTCACCAAAAAGTCACATCGGCTCTCATAAAATTCCTTCCTATCATCTCGATGGTAAGACTTAATGTCTTTGACGTGTTTAGTTATTGATTTATCGCGCTTTCAGTAGTTTTTGTCAAAACCGTTATATGGGGAGTGAATGGGGTTTTTATCCGATTTGGTGCATTTTCATAATATTAGTAGAATTTCTTATAAAATTCGTTCTGACCGAATTTGGTTGTTGTAGCTTAAGTGGTTTAGGAGATACATACATTAAACTTATTAGAGGGTGGGGCCATGCCCACTTTTTCAAATTTTTTTTACCAAAAATTGCCTCTGGCTAATGCGATACTCTGTGCCAAATATGAATTTTATATCTTAATTTAGTGCTTAGTTATAGCACTTTATATATTTTTGGTTAATGGCGATTTGTGGGTGTGGCAGTGGTCAGATTACGCCCATCTACGAACTCGAACTTTTTTTGTACTAAGAAACCTGCATACCAAGTTTCGTCAAGATATCTCAATTTTCATTCAAGTTACAGCTTGCACGGACGGACGGACAGACAGTCAGTCAACCGGATTTCAACTTTTCTCTTCACCCTGATCATTTATTTAAATATATAACTTTTCATCTACCTCATTTACTATAAAGTGATACGTACAACCGTTAGGTGAACAAAACTATAATATTCTGTAGCAACTGGTTGCAAGGGTATAAAAATCTTGTGGAATTCTCAGTTGGGTATTCTACGATAATTATATCAAATAAGTAAATAGTTGGTTAAACCCATAAAAGGATAATGTGTAAATTACGAATACATATCTGTACTTTGCATTTTCATGGCATTGTTATGTGTATTATAATACTGCAATGTGTTACATAGACATAATACCTTACATTATTCGAGGTTTCACACTATTTACATATGATTTGCCTAACAAATGAAAATAAGAAGACTAAAATTCTGTTCAAATTCAAATACTGGCACTCGATGTCATTAAAAATACCATTATTAAGCAATAACAAGGTTATGAATTTAAAACTATTAGGCTGATCACGGTAAGGTGGTTATCGGGTTATTTGATTATTAGATTAGAAATAATCTTTATGTTCCGTGAACACCCTATGTTGTATGGTTATTTGCTTATTTTTACACAAACAGCTGTTCATTGTTTACAATATTAGTTCAATTAAATTCCTACTTATACTATGTTCGGACCGACATTGAAAACATTTTGAAAACACATTTGTATGTTGTGGAACGTAAGTCGTTCGGACCGACAATTTGTGTTTTCGCTGAGTTTTCACTGACAACTATCAATACTGGGATTCTCTTACTCTTTCAAGATGACACAAAATGCAAAAATCCTATACCGAAATATGCAAGGCTCACCCATTGCGAATCTAGTGATATATGACGGCACGAAAATAAACATGGGTTTTGGTCTGACATATTTTACAGCCATTGCAAATAAATTTTTGCGTATGTTTGTTGTGCCGTTGCACCAAGAAGAAAATTCTGCAATTGGTGCACCGTGCAAGGGTTTTGCAAGAACAAGAGAATCCCCTTAACAGTGAGCAGCTGTATTTGTATATGGAATGTAAACAAATATCAAGTGACAATTTAGGGCCGGCAAAATATGTCTTCTAAAAAAATCGATTAAACTAGAGCAGGCACCGATTATTATGAGTGGAATGTAAGTTTTCAAGCAGTTTTCAGCGAAAACTGTGTTTTCGTTTGACAGATTTTACATGGACGAAAACACAAGTTTTCGTGCGAAAACCACTTTATCCCACGAAAACATGTTTTCGCTGTCGGTCCGAACATAGCATTATAAAATGCCTAAACAAAGTTTAAAAAGCAAAATAATCGAATTTAAAATGTGTTCTGCTATTCAGCAAATGGACTTTATTGAAGGTATGCGCTTATTAAATAATCCGAATTTTAAGGGTTCAAAAAATTCTTTGTATAAAATTTGCAGACATCTTGCGCCCTGAACAGTGTCATAATGCAATGGATGAAGTACTAGATGAACTGCTAGAGGATATAACTTCAATCATCTGTAGTAGACGGGGAGATGAACTACATGTTCCAAAATCTATTCATTGGCGAGAAAATGTTCTGTGTTGCTTTGACGATGGAAGATTTTTACAAATGCTGCTCGTCAGCAAATGACAATTCGCTCATCTCCTAGAAATATTTTCTAATGATATGAACTTTACTAATTCAAGTTTACAAATACCTATAGATTTGCAACTCGCAATCGTATGCTCCGCTTAGGTTCATCGGGTAAAAGTGCTTCTGTACGTAAAATCGCTACAACTTTTGGTGTGGGAGATGGAGGTACATTGACCAATATCACCAAAAGAGTTTTTTCGGCAATTTTGAATAAACTATCTCAATTCATTCATTGGCCTGGACCGGCAGAGCGCCGGGAACTTGTTTTCCAAACATTCTGCGAATTACCATATTGCATTGGTTACATTACATGCAGAAGTGGGCAATCCTGGAAGCTACCACTATTCTAAAGTGTTTAGGAAATCTCATATTGGAAGAAACACAACTAGCTTATTTAGTGGAGAAGAGTGAATTGCAGGTGATTCTGCGTATAAGTTGACAAAACATTTAATAACACCATACCGAAGCAATTCTTCTTTAGCAGACTCTGAAAGACAAGCTAAATTCAACAAAGTACACAGCCAGTATCGTGTAAGAGTCGAAAATTGTTTCGGGATTCTTAAAGAAAAGTTTTGTAGTTTGAAACAAATGCGGATAAAAATAAAAGACCGAGAGAGTCAAACATTTTTTAATAAATGGGTACTTGGCTGCTGTGTGCTGCACAACATACTCTTGAAAGGGCGAGATTCTTCACGCTTTGAAAGGCAAAGTGTCGAAGCCCATGAATGCCAATATGATGGAGATGCTATTGTTGCACCTACTCCTGAACTAAAAGACAAGCACTATACAATTTAATTTTTCAATAAAAATTCATATTTTTGTTTTAATAACAAGCAAGAAAATTATTTATTTGTTTATTGGTTATTTTTATTATTATTTTTATACTTCACTTCAATTTCCAATTTCCTTATTCTTTCATTCTGCTTCAGCTCCATTTTTTTGAGTTGGAAATCATATTCAATCTTATTCTTTTCATTTTCATTTTTGTTTGCTTCAACTTCCTTCATCCACTCGAATTTTTCAATTTCAAATTGAAGCTATTTTTCTCGAAAGCTCATTCTTTCAGCTTCTTACGTTGCCAGTTTATCAATGGCAGTGTTTTGGTATTGGCCTTAATTTTTTTTTGCAAACGGGCTGGCCGCAGATGAGCTGGCATCTGGCAATGTCAGTTTGTTCCTGCGCTTCGGGCTCTTCCAAATCATCCACAACATTTTCCACAGAGTCGAGTTCCATTGCATAGGAGCTCATTACCACCACCCCATCTTCCCTCTCCGTAGCAAAAACGTCCGCTAATTGTTTGTAATGCGGACAACTTTTAAGCACTTTATCTGTAATAAAGCAAATCAATTTAATTCCAAAGTTGATATTAAAATATATACTTATAAAATCTACCCATCACAGTCAGCTCCACATCGCTATCCTCTACTCCAGCGCCCGTGGAATTTAGCCTGTGTTCAGCCGATTTTATTTGGCTTTTTAAATACCGAACCTGAAAATAAGGAAAGGAGATGTAATTAAATCAAAATAAATAACTAATGTGTGGAAAACTTGCCTCGATGTTTCGGTGATCCTGCATATAGCACAGCACGGTTTTGATTTCGGCTTCCGTCCATTTTTTCACCTCCTTTTCTCGCCGGCGCTTTCGTATTTCTGTAGACACTGAAATTGACAAAAAGTGTATATTTATTTTGTACTTTGTGATTCTTACTTACTTTGATGATTTTTGATAATTTTTGAAGCTTTGTGATGCTTTTCGATGCTCTTTATTTCGGTTTTAATTTGCTGATTGTAAACAAAAAACAGCTATTAATAGCAGATTTTCCAATAAGAAAATCTAAATGGAAGTGCCATTCGCTTAATTTTATTTATTTTTTCTGCTGCCATTTAGTAAAATTCCAACGACTTTCTAACACTGGAAATAAGCAAACAACCACATAATCTGTAAACAAGGATCTAGGTTGGTCAAAGCTCGTTATTTTGTCATACGGCATTTTGTTGTTGTTTACTTGATCACATAACCACATAACCCGATAACAACCTTATCGCGAACAGCCTGTATATAAGTATGTACATATGTATTTACAAAAAATTAGGAAGAGAAAGCGAGCTACATGAAACGTGTGTATGTCAATAATTGTTAAATATTGTATATGAAACCGATTAATAACTCATTCACCACATCATAAAAATTGTTAACATTTAATACCACTTTATCAGTATTTTCTATGAATATACTGTATTTAAAAATATCTGTGATATACGCAGAAATTTCGATAAACTGCGAACTATTTATGTGATTGCATAGAGAGTACGATAACACTAAGGAACACATAACGATTGTCTGTAGCTAAAGTTAAGCAAATTGAAGTACGAGATGTCTTCAAATATTACCGAACGTTTAAAAGTTGAAACTTCAAGGGTTTAGAGAATCCAATTTTTATTCGGTTAATTTAGATGCCTCTTAAGAACCTATAACCTTCACATTCGCCAGACATGGATCCTTGTGACCTTTCTTAAATTCCAAAAATTAAATAACCTTAAAGGGACGTCTTTATACACGCTTAGGAGACATTAAGGGTTAAGGTTTTGGCAAAAAAAAAAAATGATATATTTGTGTTTTTTGTGCGACAACATGAGTAATATAATTTTATTAAATTTAATGCTTATTATTGTACAATTTTTGAAGTTTATTAGAAAAAATTTTCAATGAGAAATATTATAATAAGCCTGTGACGGTGAATCTCCAGAATCGCCTTGAAAAAAGTGGAAGATTATAAAGATAATAAAGTTCAATTAAAAGCAATACTTGATTGTAACGCGAAAAAAGTTGCGAAAGTTAAGAATATTGGAAAAATGGATAGCGAAGTGTGCGTTGTTTATTTTCTGTCATCTATAAATATTAAAATTTGTGTTTTGTTAATATACTTACACATAATTTAATTAGCAATATACAAAGTACTTATCTCTGATGCTGTAAACACAAAGAAGGCGACAAGTTGCCTACTCAAATTTGGTAAATTCAGCTAAATGAACGAAATTTTTTGTGCAGTACTAATTTGCAATAACATGGATCAAATGCGCAAGTTAATGTAACTTAAGCCCTCTAATGCAAAGTAGGGCTGTCGACTGTCATATTACACTATGACCCGATTTTACTGTACTGGTGGGGAGGTAGCTTACAACCAGAGGACGAAAATGGGGTACTTTTTATTTCTTTATGTTAAAAGTCAGTACAATTCAAAATTACAAAAAATATATTTCAAATCATAAGCCCTTTTTCATGTTTATAACGGGTGATTTTTTTGAGGTTAGGATTTTCATGCAGTAGTATTTGACAGATCACGTGGGATGTCAGACATGGTGTCAAAGAGAAAGATGCTCAGTATGCTTTGACATTTCATCATGAATAGACTTACTAACGAGCAACGCTTGCAAATCATTGAATTTTATTACCAAAATCAGTGTTCGGTTCGAAATGTGTTTCGCGTCCGTGTCCGATGAGCGATGAGGCTCATTTCTGGTTGAATGGCTACGTAAATAAGCAAAATTGCCGCATTTGGGGTGAAGAGCAACCAGAAGCCGTTCAAGAACTGCCCATGCATCCCGAAAAATGCACTGTTTGGTGTGGTTTGTACGCTGGTGGAATCATTGGACCGTATTTTTTCAAAGATGCTGTTGGACGCAACGTTACGGTGAATGGCGATCGCTATCGTTCGATGCTAACAAACTTTTTGTTGCCAAAAATGGAAGAACTGAACTTGGTTGACATGTGGTTTCAACAAGATGGCGCTACATGCCACACAGCTCGCGATTCTATGGCCATTTTGAGGGAAAACTTCGGACAACAATTCATCTCAAGAAATGGACCCGTAAGTTGGCCACCAAGATCATGCGATTTAACGCCTTTAGACTATTTTTTGTGGGGCTACGTCAAGTCTAAAGTCTACAGAAATAAGCCAGCAACTATTCCAGCTTTGGAAGACAACATTTCCGAAGAAATTCGGGCTATTCCGGCCGAAATGCTCGAAAAAGTTGCCCAAAATTGGACTTTCCGAATGGACCACCTAAGACGCAGCCGCGGTCAACATTTAAATGAAATTATCTTCAAAAAGTAAATGTCATGAACCAATCTAACGTTTCAAATAAAGAACCGATGAGATTTTGCAAATTTTATGCGTTTTTTTTTTTTAAAAAGTTATCAAGCTCTTAAAAAATCACCCTATAGGAATCATTTGAATATTTTATTACTTCACAAAATAAAATACCAAGCCATAGCCGGAAGTGTACAATCAGTGATTTTTATGTTTCCATGTGACTTGACATAATACAATGCCGCGCTAACACGATCGAATCTTTCGCGACAATGCCATAATGCAAGAAGGATACGAAATATTGTAAATGAAAAAACTGTAGAATAACAAGAAATTGCCTATTAAAAGCGCTGCGTTAGCATAGCTCGACTTCAGAATATATTTTGCATCAAATTCGTATCCCCTCCAGAAATGACGATCTTGAGATTAATAAAGAGATACATAATAGGGATTTACTCATGTGTTACGTCATGCGCAATAGTTTGTTTGTCAGGTTAGGAATTCTAGCGCCAAATTGTGAAATGAATGACAAATCTACTGAAGATTTCTTTGAGCAATAGTTGAATATCGGTAATGGTTGAGTACCTGTTGATGAATCGAGCGAATTGATTCCATTTACCAATAATTTCTGTAACTTTGTCTCATCGAAAGACGAACTTATCAACAAACATCATTACTAACTACAAAAGTAATGAATGTTGAGTGAGTGAAGAATTTGAGCGGCAAAGAATAAAGAATTAGGAGACCTAACGTACGAGTTCACAATGTAGATATTATATAAATGCATAAATTCAAATCTATTGGCTAAGTAATGAATGAAAATGAAGCAGTTAACTAATCAATTGAGTATTTGAACTCCGTGAATGAGCCCGGCTTACCAAAACACAATTTACACCTAATGTTTGGCTCCGTACCACTAATGCTTCGAAACATAAACCAAGCAAAGCGGTACGTGTTTGGTGGTAAGTAAATTGATGAACAATGTGACTTGCGTTACAATACTCTAAAGAAAATTCGAAGGCGAGGCAGTTTTGATTCTGAGTATACCGATGATCCCAACTGATATGTCGTTTGAGGTAAAAATACTTCAATTTTCGATTCTGTCAGTCGTAATGACCATTAACAAATCGCAATGTCAATCTTTTAAAGTTTGTGGTTTGAATCTGTAATATGTAATGTATTCGTACGATCAAGGGACGGAAGGTCATCTGCGTTGTTTGTTCTTGCCCCTGATAATTAAACAGAAAATATCTCTCTGTATTAGAGAGATAGAATGCATGAACAATAAAGAATCAATAAAATACTTAAATATTTTATTTGTATTTCTTTAAAAAGGGACTTAACTAAGTCCAAAACCTGCTTTTTGTTTCCTTTAACGCAAAACAGAATTCACCGGGTCCTCTAGTCTATATATAAAAAGCAAAGGTGTGTTAGTTACACTAGCTCAACCGGCTGAACCGATTTGGCTGAAAATTGGTAGGGAGGACATACATAGGATTCTTTTTATATCTTTATTTTAAAAGTCAATACAATTCACAATTACCAAATTTCAAATCATAAGTATGTGTTCAAAATTCTTATAAGAAGCATTTGAAAATTTTATTGTTTGAAAAAAAAGAAAGAAATAAGTAAGTTTTTTTAGGACGAACTCGTCAGATATTTTTAATATCATAACAAAATATAACATTGATATTTTCGTCCTCAATGAATTGTGGTTGCTTTGCTAGATTATGGGCGAATAACAAACCAAACGTGATATCTTATACAAAAAATAGCGGAATAACTGCTGTGTTAACGATAACGAAACGAAACGATTAAGTATATGCGTACAATTTCAAACTGATCCTTCCTCAAAAATAACATAATTGCTTAATATTTGGAATGGTAGAATAGAACTGCCACCAAACACGCAGTGAAATGGATCATAACTGGCTTAGTAATCATTCGATGAATATTATACCACGTGAATCTCAAAAGACTGATGCCATTACCTTGCCAGACGACTTTTTCGTCTTTTCACACTTGAGGACTGGCTTATAATGCCGTCCACTAGGCTGACTGTCGATAAGACTACAGTGTGAATTGATGGAGCCATATTTCCATTGTCACACATCGACGCAAAAAATCGGTATTATTACGATTAAAGAGCACTCAAACATTATTCAGGATCAGCAATTTATTGTTTTGTTGAATTATGATTTTACGCGGCAACCTTTTTGCACTTTCAAACAATTGCTGTATACACGTTGATGAAAAATTATTAAGTGATATGATTTCCGGATGTTGCCGTTTCCATACGCCCGCTTGTTGGACTGGGCAATCGATTGCTAATAGTAAAAAACTCAGATACGTTGATAAAATATCTTGTAAGCACGAGTAGTAAATGACAATGAAATATATTGCAAATGAGTTGAAGATCCACAGAATATCGTTATTCTAAACATTCTAAAGTCAATTTCGGTACAGTGTATCAGAGCATTTTGTAGCTTCTGTAGCAAATTTGTAGCTTAATTGGCTTAATTGGTTTCTTGGCTGACGTCGCTTATTCATATCACCATATGTGAAATAACAACCTCATCTATGAAAATATCATGTTTAATCAGGATATCTCCAAATTAGTTCAAGTTAACGCTTAAAAGATGGATTAGTTCAAACAAATAAAAATTATTTGCAAATGTTATGTAGAACTGTTGCGAGAGTTGGTACGATCTTCTTACAAACAGTTAAGATCAGTTATGTTCTTCTAAATGACTGCTGCACATTTTGTTGTATTATTGGCTAATACTAGACGTTTCCTAATCCGAACGTAACACGTCATATAATCGGTTCACACTCTTTCTAGCAATAATATAATGAGTATACAAATTAGTCCTTTAGTTAGAACCCGCGAATACGGTGGACTCGGAAGCTATTGATGCCAAACTCATGTAAATTCTACATTAATTTTTCTGTCTTCCAATTTGTTTTTCTTTTGCAATTGATTATTGAGGAATATATCATACGAAATGAGATAAGAAATTTGCGCAGAAAGAAATAAATAGCAAATGTAAAGGGACTTTGTAGCAATAATGGATGTAACCGGTTAATATGTTATTTAAGTCTGATATGCTCTGTAAAAGGACTTTCGTCTATCTGATCGGTTACACTTAGCACCACATGTGATGCTAAAGTTTGTGTAGATACACTCGGACATTTTAAATTGGCTAAACTTGTATTTCGTCCACAAAACACTACCCGTTCAAATTTCATATTCATGCATTTGTTATTTAGTATTTATCGTTATGGTCAGTATAATATATTCGCACATAGTGATTTATTGGATACATGCATTTAAGAACACTTACATATGAATTATGTATTGTTTCCTAACAGATGTCAAGCACCAGTAAATCCATCAGCAGTTCATCAACAATACAGCAGTCGTCAACTATAAGCATACAAAGCAGTAGCAACAAACAAATGTTTACTATTGATGCCGGGGTATTAACCCTTAAATGCATGATTTTTCCTTTTTAAATACCATAAATTGTAACAGATAGAAAATTAAACATAGATTAAGGGAAAAATAAAGAAAAAAAAATTATTTTCTCACCCCCCAGATTGGCTGTTGTACTGTGTAATTATATAATTCATATGAATAAATTATATATTTATAAGAAATAAGTCAAATATAAAAAAAATATTATTGTACCCACAGTAAAACTATTATTTGCCGATTTTGCATGCTGTTGTATTTCTACATCACAATTATAACGCTCGTATTTACTATAACTGTTATTGAATTCTAAATAAAACCAATGTAATGTGTTTTTCTTACCTTTATCCTCTCATAAATCACTTATAGCACGTAAAAATACTATTTACTAACCACCAAAATGAAATTACAATTTTACCGCCAAAGTGTGTATTTGTAAGTGGCGCGCCAAGCTGTCAAATTATTAAAATTAAAAAGTGAAATGTCATATGAAAGTTTGCGTTCAAAAACCAACACAGATATTTTTAGCACCTAATAAAAGTAAAAAGTACTGTCTTTGAGTTACCGTTTAGAAATTATGTAAGGAAGAAAACACTGATGTATATATACATCATCATGCATTTAAGGGTTAATGAAAATGCCTTCAGTTCCCATTATCCATAACGATACAGACAGAACTGACAAGAAACTGACCGAAAATGCACCTTTTCAGAAGCAAACACAATTTCAATATTCAACTGAAGATCTGCCCGCCAAAAACCAGCTCTCTTCGTCTTTAGCGACTTCATCCTCCTTTTATAACTTAAAAACCGACACAGTATCGGATATATTAATAAGCCACTCTGTCATGTCAATGGAATCTACCAAAAAACAGCTAATCAAAGCTGCATTTTTTACCTATACTAATAATTCGTCTGGTTTATTGAAATCTTCCGAATCTGCCAAACGAGCTTGTTTACAAACCTCATCTAGTATGAAAGAATATAAATTAGAAATCAAATCATAAATGAATATATACAAGTATTTCTTATGTACAGTCGCACAGGGCATATTTAATTATTTTTATATATTAATGGGTGTATGTTTTTGATGCAACAAATTAATGAACAAATTTACGTATATGTATAAGTATGTATTTGGGGCATTCATTTTATCATCAATTTTGTTGTTCTCATTGAACTGTTTCCGATTCGCTAATTATTTGTTCTCTATGCAAATGTAGGCGCTGCTATCTTGTTGATTCACTAAGTGTTAGAGTGAAGCGAATCGAACAAACTATACCAGAGGTTCCAACAAACTTGAAACACTAGCGGTTCAACCCCGCGGTTACATGTATTCTGAAACATGCGCAATTGTATTGCGATCCCCTTTGGTCGTGCAATTTATATCTCCGTCCAAAAACGTTTCAGCATTTAGCGTATAAGTAAAACTGATAACTGACCTAAAATATGCAAAACGAACTTGGTAGCATCACTGTCTTGTCGAGCAGAGAAATGACGAATCTATGACTGTTAGTATTAACAATGATTTTATACTAAAGGATCCGGCCACGTGTTGCTGTGGTATACATTCTTATATTATTATTCATATAATAAATTATTCAATTCAGTGAACATTTTATTTACAAATAAAGGCAAACACGTCTTGTATAAGAATAAGGGATTGTACTGGAGGTTCAATTATGAATATGTTCAATGTACACGGTTAATGGAGATGTCCGCTTAAAACAGTGTCCATTTAATAAAGCTTTCACTGTATTTTTTACGTATGAATTGTTTTTACTATCCTATCTTCTAAGTTGGTTCGAATTAGACACAGTGTGCTAAATTTTACTAAAATCGGTTCGGGAGTCCATTGCGGACAAACAACGTGACACGTACTTTTTATATATAAAGATTTACCCAACACGGCAAAATATTGGGTGAATTGAAGACATCTATTTCCTCATTCTTTCACCTATTTCTTCTTTCTTCATCTATCTATTCCTTCCCTTTTTATTTGCTTGACACATTGAAGGACAGTAGAAACAAATAAAGTACAAGACTTCATATACTCGTATTTGTGATTTTTAGAATAATATAAGGATAGCTTACTCGTTATAAGGGAACAGTTGGACGGCATTTTAAACTCCTTACGTACAGCTGCAACCGAAACCATTGGTTTTCGGAAAGCGCAAAAGAACAGCTGGTACGACGAGGAGTGCCGTGTCGCAGCGGAGAGAAAACAGGCTGCCTACCTCGCAACGTTACGATCGACTACAACACGTGCGGGATGGGATAGATACCAAGAGTTGAAGAGGGAAGCGAGACGCATTTGTAGACAGAAAAAGAAAGAGGCCGAAATGCGTGAGTACGAAGAGCTTGATAAGCTGGCCAATAGGGGTAATGCTCGAAAATTCTACGAAAAGATGCGGCGGCTTGCAGAAGGTTTCAAGACCGAAGCATACTCTTGTAGAACCCCCCAAGGTGATCTAGCCACCGATGCCCAGAGCATACTTAAATTATGGAGGGAACACTTCTCCAGCCTGCTGAATGGCAGTGAACGCACAACATCAGGAGAAAGCGAACCAGATACCCCAATCGATGACGATGGAGCAGACGTTCCATTGCCCGACCATGAAGAAGTTCGAATAGCAATTGCCCGCCTGAAAAACAACAAAGCGGCAGGGGGCGATGGATTGCCGGCCGAGCTATTCAAACACGGCGGCGAAGAGCTGATAAGGTGCATGCATCAGCTTCTTTGCAAAATATGGTAGGACGAAAGTATGCCCAACGATTGGAATTTAAGTGTGCTATGCCCAATCCATAAAAAAGGAGACCCCACAATCTGTGCCAACTACCGTGGGATTCGCCTCCTCAACATCGCATATAAGGTTCTGTCGAGCATTCTGTGTGAAAGATTAAAGCCCACCGTCAACAAACTGATTGGACCTTATCAGTGTGGCTTTAGACCTGGTAAATCAACAACCGACCAGATATTCACGATGCGCCAAATCTTGGAAAATACCCGTGAAAGGAGAATCGACACACACCACCTCTTCGTCGATTTCAAAGCTGCTTTCGACAGCACGAAAAGGAGCTGCCTTTTTGCCGCGATGTCTGAATTTGGTATCCCCGCAAAACTAATACGGCTGTGTAAACTGACGTTGAGCAACACGAAAAGCTCCGTCAGAATCGGGAAGGACCTCTCCGAGCCGTTCGATACCAAACGAGGTTTCAGACAAGGCGATTCCCTATCGTGCGACTTTTTCAACCTGCTTCTGGAGAAAATAGTTCGAGCTGCAGAACTCAACAGAGAAGGTACCATCTTCTATAAGAGAGTACAACTGCTGGCGTATGCCGATGATATTGATATCATCGGCCTCAACACCCGCGCCGTTAGTTCTGCTTTCTCCAGACTGGACAAGGAAGCAAAAGAAATGGGTCTGGCAGTGAACGAGGGCAAGACGAAATATCTCCTGTCATCAAACAAACAGTCGTCGCACTCGCGACTTGGCACTCACGTCACTGTTGACAGTCGTAACTTTGAAGTTGTAGATAATTTCGTCTATCTTAGAACCAGCGTAAACACCACTAACAATGTCAGCCTAGAAATCCAACGCAGGATAACTCTTGCCAACTGGTGCTACTTTGGACTAAGTAGGCAATTGAAAAGTAAAGTCCTCTCTCAACAAACAAAAACCAAACTCTATAAGTCATTCATAATTCCCGTCCTGCTATACGGTGCAGAGGCTTGGACGATGTCAACAACGGATGAGTCGATTTTGCGAGTTTTCGAGAGAAAGGTTCTGCGAAAGATTTATGGTCCTCTGCGCGTTGGCCACGGCGAATATCGCATTCGATGGAACGATGAGCTGTACGAGATATACGACGACATTGACATAGTTCAGCGAATTAAAAGACAGCGGCTACGCTGGCTAGGTCATGTTGTCCGGATGGATGAAAACACTCCAGCTCTGAAAGTATTCGACGCAGTACCCCGCGGGAAGCAGAGGAAGAGGAAGACCTCCACTCCGTTGGAAGGACCAAGTGGAGAAGGACCTGGCCTCGCTTGGAATATCCAATTGGCGCCACGTAGCGAAGAGAAGAAACGACTGGCGCGCTGTTGTTAACTCGGCTATAATCGCGTAAGCGTTGTCTACGCCAGTAAAGAAGAAGAGAAGAGCTTACTCGTTCTCTTATATATATTTAATTTTGATTAATTCAGCATTTCAAAGTAAGTTTCGGCTATCATCGTTATGGCACCAGCGGATCCCAGATACTACGTAATGGGATGATGGCGGCGATAGCACCAAAATTTTAAATTAGAAATTTAATGCCTCAAATACAAAAAAATTTTTATTCAACAATGTATTTTTGGGAGACATGTTGGTGAATGTTCAGCAGAGCGGCTTTTCCGAAAACGTGCACCAATTTTCACGGGAAATGTCTTAAAAAATTCGTTTTTAATTCCGATTCACGAATATGTATGGCGTGTTATCTAATTTTATGTTTTTTTGCAATAAAAACAATAAAAAATATTACGATTTTCCACAATATTTACGCTATAAATGGCATCACTCTTCGAAATTCAATTGAGCACTAGTGATACAAACAGTGATCGGGTTCGAAATATCGATACTCTCGATATTCGAGGCTAATCAAGAATTGATAAAAGTGAGAGATATATAATAGAAAAATATTATTAATTGGAAAAATAAAAATAAATTAAAATATCGATATTCTCAATATTCGAGTCTGAAAGAAAATTGGTAAAAATGAGTAATACATAATAGAAAAATAATAATAATTGGAAAAAATAAATTAAAATATCGATATTCTCAATATACGAGTCTGATCGAGAATTGGTAAAAATGAGAAATACATAATAGGAGAATTTATAATTTATTATTATTGCAGAAAGAAGAAGAATTTGGACACAGAAGAATTTCGAGCGCTCGAAAAAATATCCCTGGTCGGTCCAAAACCCCGGTGTAGACACAGTGAATGAGTAATGAAAAAGAAATTAAAAAAAAAAACCAAAAATATATAATAATATGTATGATATATTTAATAAATATAATAATGAAAAATATTTAATAAATATATCATATATATTATTATATATTTAATAAAAAATAATAATAATGCAAATAAAGTGATTTGAAGATATTTGGGCGTTCTTCGTGCATTTTTGTTCGAAATGTTATTATTTATTGCTTATGCTTATTACTTTTACATTATATAAACATTTTAATACTAAGCAAACCAGCTCTGTGTAACTTGTATTTCTCTTTAAAAGGCCTAATTAATAGCAAGTGATGTGTTCGGAGTATTGTATTCTGTGTTGAAATGTTTTCCTTAAATGCTATCGATTGAAATTTTTTTAAACTATACGTAAATATGTATTAAAATATTTATTTAGATAGTTTGCTAAGAAGAACTTTTATATTTTCTTGTTTGGTTCTACGAGTTCCAAATTAATAAGCATTTTGTGATTATTCATATCTGACATAGATCGAAAAATAAAGTATGTGTTTTTGAGGCTTTTCTTGTTTTTGAGTTCTTCTTCTTCTTTACTGGCGTAGGCACCGCTTACGCGATTATAGCCGAGTCAACAACAGCGCGCCACTCGTTTCTTCTCTTCGCTACGTGGCGCCAATTGGATGTCGTCGTATATCTCATACAGCTCATCGTTCCAGCGAATGCGATATTCGCCGTGGCCAATGCGCAAAGGACCATAAATCTTTCGCAAAACCTTTCTCTCGAAAACTCATAACGTCGACTCATCGGTTGTTGTCATCGTCCAAGCCTCTGCACCGTATAGCAGGACGGGAATTATGAGCCACTTATAGAGTTTGGTTTTTGTTCGTCGAGAGAGGACTTTACTTTTCAATTGCCTACTCAGTCCGAAGTAGCACCTGTTGGCAAGAGTAATCCTGCGTTGGATTTCCAGGCTGACATTGTTGGTGGTGTTTACGCTGGTTCCAAGATAGACGAAATTATCTGCAACTTCAAAGTTATGACTGTCAACAGTGACGTGGGAGCCAAGTCGCGATTGCGACGACTGTTTGTTTGATGACAGGAGATATTTCGTCTTGCCCTCGTTCACTGCCAGACCCATTTCTTTTGCTTCCTTTTTAAGTCTGTAGAAAGCAGAACTAACGGCGCAGGTGTTGAGGCCGATGATATCAATATCATCGGCATACGCTAGTAGCTGTACACTCTTATAAAAGATTGTACCTGCTCGACTCAGTTCTGCAGCTCGAATAATTTTCTCCAGCAGCAGATTGAAAAAGTCGCACGATAAGGAGTCGCCTTGTCTGAAACCTCGTTTGGTATCGAACGGCTCGGAGAGGTCTTTCCCGATACTGACGGAGCTTTGAGTGTTGCTCAGCGTCAGTTTACACAGCCGTATTAGTTTTGCGGGGAAACCAAATTCAGACATCGCGGCATAGAGGCAGCTCCTTTTCGTGCTGTCGAAAGCAGCTTTGAAATCGACGAAGAGGTGGTGTGTGTCGATTCTCCTTTCACGGGTCTTTTCCAAGATTTGGCGCATGGTGAATATCTGGTCGGTTGTTGATTTTGAGTTGCAATTTATAATTACTGAATTATGTGAATCATTAAGTACCAATGATTTTATACAAGATTATGTATATTTATCTTAATCGGTCATCATACAATGAACCAGGATCGGTACTTCCATATAGGCAAGTTTGGCAATTGCCTGGAGCGTAAGAATTTCAGGGCGGTATTTTGAAAAAGGTTTTTTACATGTTGTTTCTTATGTCTCACGAGTATATATAAAAACGAAACGTATTGTTTGTATGTTCGCGCATTACGAACGAACCACAGCACGGAAAAGCGTCAAAATTTGAACGAGTATTCCTCTAGTCCTGGAGAAGGTCCTAACAACGGCCTGCTTTGCAAAATCACGCTCCATTTCGCAATTTATGTCTATATTTATAACTCAAGAACGGCTGAACCGATTTGGCTGAAAATTGGTGATGAGGTAGCCTGGAATCTCTGGACGGGCATAGGCTACTTTCTATCGTTTTATGTTAAAAGTCACAACAATTCAGAAATAAAAAAAATATATTTCCAAAACATAAGCATGCGTTCAATATTCATGTAGGAATCATTTGAACATTTTTTCTTAAAAAATACAAAATAAAATCACACAGCTACTGGCAGGGTACTGTGGTTTTTGTTTACATACCCATACTAATGTGCCCAAAAAATAAGGTGACATTTGAATTTAAACTGCGCGCGTCGAGGGATTTGGAGAATTATTTTTTTTTTTTTAGATTGGTAGTACTGTCAGTCACATTTATGTCAAATTTCATGTCAAAATATTCATTAGTGTTTGAGATACGTGTCGCTTTGTGAGCTGCTAAAAGTGAATTTTTCGCTTTTCGCGATGTCGAAATTTGTTGAGCAAGGAATTTGCATTAAATTTTGTTTACGGAATAAATTTTCTGCTGCGATACGTTGAGATGGTGCAGAAAGCCTTTGGTGATGAGGCTATGTCTAAAAAAAAATTTTACAAGTGGTATAGTTAGTTCCAAGCCGGCCGTGAACGTGTCGAAGACGAAGAGCGTCCAGGGCGACCATCAACCTCAACCGACGAAGCTCACGTTCAACAAATCAAAGATTTGGTGTTAAAAACTTGTCGATTAACAATTATAAACCTTGCTGATGAAGTTAGCATATCGAAAGGCTCAGCCAATACCATTTTGAAGGATGTTTTGGGCCTCAAGCGCGTCAAATCTCGACTGGTACCGAAAACATTGAATTTTTTGGAAAAAAGGCGTCGCGTTGAGGTGTGTAAAACGATGCTTTCCGACTACCAAGGTGTCATGAAATGCATTATAACTGGCGATGAGACTTGGATCTATGCTTACGACCACGAAACAACCGATCAATCGAGCCAAAAGAGAGCAGAAACCAAAAAAATCGCGCCAAAGTCGCTCAAAAGTCAAGGTCATGTTGACTGTTTTCTTCGATTGTCGTGGTGTTGTGCATTATGAATTCCTTCCAACCGGTCAAACAGTCAACAAGGAATATTATTTGAACGTTATGCGTCGTTTGCGTAACGCTATCCACCTAAAAAGGCCGGAATTGTGGAAAGACAATTCTTGGTTATTACACCACTATAATGCACCATACCATACTGCCCTCGTAATTCGTGATCATTTCGCCAAAAACTCAACCCATATCGTTCCGCAACCACCGTATTCACCTGATCTGGCGCCGTGCGACTTCTGGCTGTTCACCAAGCTCAAAAGACCGCTCCGGGGACACCGTTTTCATACGATAGAGGAGATTCAAGCTGCAGCGAAGACGGAACTGAAGGCCATCCTGGAAAGTGACTACAACGAGTGTTTCGAAGATTGGAAAATCCGTTGGCATAAGTGCATTGCATTGGGAGGGGTTTACTTTGAAGGGGATGAAATTGATTTGGAAGAATAAATAAAGAATTTTCAAAATAAATACAATGTCAACTTGGGCACAGTAGTATATATGTATATAATTATAGTGATAGATGTAACTGAGTAAGAAAAGGTTGAATCATAATTTAAAATGAGTGCATAATAGCTGACAAATATTCCTGAAGCATTGCACAGAACAATGCAGTATTTAAAAGGAACGATGAGGTCTGTATTTTCTTACTTGTAGTATCTGAGTTTCAGCCGTCGATTTTGCAATTACATTCGATGAATGTTGAACAAAACATTACCATATGATTAGATAAAGGGCTTGAGACGCGCCTTCTTCTTTTCTTCTCCTGCACTGTTATTCACTATAACAAGAAGCATATACATATGTATATGAGTAACGATATTTGATGCAGATACAGAGACTGCGAAAATGTCGTTACATCATACATATTTATGTATGTTCTACTTCTTAAGTACTTTTCGATGTCAATAAAATGTAGATTGCCAATTTAACTATTCCATTATATTGCTATCACATTAAATGATATCCTTGACAACAAGGTGCGAGTGGAGCCACGGGTTTAGACTAGTATTTAATTTAAAAGGAGAATAGTGGTTGTTTTTTCTATGATCCCATTGGCACAATTCCGATTTCTTTGGCGCCGCGATTTGAAGGTACCGTTGGAAAGAGGAAGTCCTCCTGATTAAAAAACATATAGGGTTATAGGGTCCGCAAATGCTTAGTTTAGGAGATATTCGGCCTTAAAGTTCAAAAATTCGCAAAATTGGACCATTTCAAGGAGCTATTTCACCACATTAAACACACTTTTTTCACATTTTTCACTTCAAATTAATTAAATTGCACTATAATCTTTTAAATAAATCTACATTTTACTCTTTTAGCAGGTTTTTCACCTAAAAAATCTTTATTTTAAAAATCACATTTTACACTTGTTTCAACCTCATTTGTTTACCAAAAATTACGACGAAATGCGGCGCTGCCATGTGATGATTAGGCAATTCGCTGAAATTCCTCTTTTTCGCAAAAATTCCTCTATTCATGCATATGGATATTTTCCTTTTTAAATTTATTAAGCAAATAAGTAATATTATATACATGTATTAGTAATATTATATAATAATATTATATATACATATGTATAAGTAATATTATACAATAATATTACGTAATAAAGTGTACAGTACATGAGTACAGTACAAAATTTTGTTTCAATATGAGTGCATGATAACTGAAAAATATAACCACTTCATACCCAAAACTCATATTTTAAATATAATAATATATATATTGTCGCCTAAAATACAAACCAATGTATCATCAAAAATAAATGGAAATCGCTGACAGATATAATAACCAAAATTTATCCATTTTATAACGAAAACTTAAATTTTATTTCAATATTGGTTATAAAGTGGTTATATTTTTTGGTTATTATGCAGTCATATTGAAACAAAATTTGAGTTTTGGATATAAAGTAGTTATATTTTTTGGTTATTATGCACTCAAACTCATATTTTAAATATAATAACATATATATTGTCACCTAAAATACAAACCAATGTATCATCAAAAATAAATGGAAATCGCTGACAGATATAATAACCAAAATTTACTATTTTATAACGAAAACTTAAATTTTGAGTGCATGATAACCATAAATTATAACCACTTTATACCAAAAAGTCAATATATTTTTTTTATTTTCAACGCAGAAAGGGGTACTACGCGAAAGTACTTCAGTCACCCCGGGGTATTCGCTCGGCCAGGGTTATTTTTTTAAAGCGCGGCCGAAGGCCGCCAACGCGGAAAGGAGTACTATGCGAAAGTACTTCAGTCACCCCGGGTATTCGCTCGGCCAGGGTTATTTTTTTAAAGCGCGGCCGAAGGCCGCCAACGCGGAAAGGAGTACTATGCGAAAGTACTTCAGTCACCCCGGGTATTCGCTCGGCCAGGGTTATTTTTTTAAAGCGCGGCCGAAGGCCGCCAACGCAGAAAGGAGTACTATGCGAAAGTACTTCAGTCACCCTGGGGTATTCGCTCGGCCAGGGTTATTTTTTTAAAGCGCGGCCGAAGGCCGCCAACGCAGAAAGGAGTACTATGCGAAAGTACTTCAGTCACCCCGGGTATTCGCTCGGCCAGGGTTATTTTTTAAAGCGCGGCCGAAGGCCGCCAACGCAGAAAGGAGTACTATGCGAAAGTACTTCAGTCACCCCGGGTATTCGCTCGGCCAGGGTTATTTTTTTAAAGCGCGGCCGAAGGCCGCCAACGCAGAAAGGAGTACTATGCGAAAGTACTTCAGTCACCCCGGGTATTCGCTCGGCCAGGGTTATTTTTTTAAAGCGCGGCCGAAGGCCGCCAACGCAGAAAGGACTACTATGCGAAAGTACTTCAGTCACCCCGGGTATTATGTATATAAAAATGTTATATTACAATCATAAACATATACATATGTATATTATAATGTTATCACACGATTTTACTTATCTATGTTTATTAAATATAAATCACATATTCATATATGCATGTATATGGAAAAGTGTTCACATATTCAATTTTAGCTTGAAAAATCTTCTTTATAGTTTTTTTTATAGTTAATAAAGAAAAAAGAATCACTCGAAAGTAGAAACAAAGAAAACGCTGTGAAACGCTGAAAAATCCTTCACTTTTGGTTTTTAAGGTGTGGCAATGCTGGTTTTCCTTGTAAATATAAGCGCACTAAACTTTTCAGCCATAAATTTGACAAGTGATTTTTAAAATACTAAATTTAGTTGAAAAATTGCAAAATAATTGTGAAATGTAAGCTTATTTCAAAGCTTAGAGTGTATATTTAAATATACAGTGTAAAGAACGTGAAAAAATTCAGTGAAACATAGAGAAATAACATGTTTTCTTAGTGCAAATTTTTGAACTTTTAAACGTGAATATTTCAAAAAATATTAGTTATTTTTATGTTATTTTTGGATATTCCTCCTCTGGAGAAGCTCCCCTATCCGTACATACCCCATTTATACGGAAATTCGGTTTTTTTACCCCTCCGCCAAAGTAATCGGAATCGTGCCATCCCATTTTTTAACTGCATCGTCGTCCTTAAAACTTTTGTGTTTTTTTTTAATTTGGTTCAGCATCAGACTTTTACATACTGAGTCTTTTTGAACATTGTAAAGAATTAGAAATGTCATTAACTCACGATGGATTGGCGGCTATAAGTAAATGCAGCAGACTTATGCAACGAAGTACAAGCTACTGGCAGTAAAATTGCTTATATAACTGCGTTACTGGACGTCTTGAGTTATATTTGTTCAAACGAATTAATATAAATACACATATCGCTCTTAGTTTACTTACGGCAATATGGGTAATGCTAACACTAATGCTAATAGAGCACACAGTTTCTCTAATTGAAACTTAAAACAAAATATACTTGCTCCCTACAATGTGTCAGAAAGACTGATAGACTTATAGCACAAACAGCCAAAAACGTAGACCTGTGGCCCGGGTCAGCTGATACGACCTATCTTATGGGCGCTTCTTCCCTTCTCCCTTCCACTTTGCCGCAGGAATTCACGGCATTTGGATTTTTGCCGTAGAAACCTGTCAGCTGAGTGCTCTCTCATAACGCAGGTTTGCCAATCTCGATATACTGTACGTATAGTAATTATAAAAGTTGTCTTCAATATGTTTGAAATTTTCTTGAAATAACTCAAAATCAGAGTCGAATGCTATTATTTATAAATATAGTATAAACTATTTTTAATAGTTGGTTTTCAGTTTTGATATTACATATTATGAAAAATTGTAATTGAAAACTTAGATGTGTCAATGTCAACATTGTTCAAATGAAAACAGAAAAGATGGCGGATTTCTGCGTTTTTACCACGAGCTCAACTTTTGACACATTTTGCTCGCTAAGGAAGGAAAAGAGTAGCGTTTTTCGCTGTGCTATTAAAACGTAACCAATAAAACAATTATGTATGATTTTTGAAATGTTGTCAAACTTCAACTTTTCTGGGGTATTTAACTCTGCGACTGGAGTATCAAAAATTTTCAACTACTACCAAGCGGTTGTAGATGAACATTAGTACCTTTATTTAGGAAAAATATTAATCGAAAACAGAAAATGTGTAGAAAAACATTTCATTTATAATTTTAAATTGTTTTAATTAGAAATTTTGTACAAATACAAAGAAAGGTGTAAAAGTTGTTGAGCTTATTGAGAAAAATCCCCAAATTGGGGGACAAGCTAAAATTTGGAAACAGCAAATACAACAGTAAGGGACTGTACGAAGTGTTTCGAGCATAAAGTGCGGGTACAATCTATTAGTCCTAGGAATATACTTTTTGAGTAAAACTTACGTTTTTGAAAAATTTTGATTCTCTCCAGTCACTTATGTTTTATCCACTACGCACAAAAACGGTGCTCACAATATTTAAAACCTTCTTAACAACCATAACTACATTTCGTAGTCTGCGTCAGCCCAAAGTTAAAATTACAAAAGCAAGGAATTAAAAAAACGTGCTTCCTTTTTCAAAGGAAAATAAGTTATGAATCTGCAGCAAAAAATAAGACATTTAATTGTCAGTAAAACCTTGGCTAAGGTAGGTTGCATTTAATATTTCGGAATTTGTTGATTCTAGAAACTCACAATTTTAAAGTGAAGTTTAACATTTTTGATGGAATGCATACTTTGAAGGTTTTGACATACGAGCACTATTTGTATTGTTTACAGAAACTTAATATATTCTTCAAAAATTGGAATTAAATCCCGAACATTTTCGCGGGATTCTTTTTTAGAAATTTATTAAATTAATTAAATTTTTGACGAGCAAGCTCAATTATAGAACAGTGTTCATCGATGGTATAGTAAATTCATTCGGGGTAGTAGATCACTCCAAAAACGAATTGCGGGAAGGTCGTTCAAAATCAGTTATCGTTTCGGAAATTATTGTTGCTGTGCACAAGCTGATATTGCAAGACCGTCATGTGACATGATTTCCTTTCTTTTTTTTTTGAAGAAACTGGACATGTCGCAACCATACTACTGGAACAACGCAGAACAGTAAGTTCTGATTGGTATACAAACATTTATTTGCCAGTTTCTTCCATTTGTTCATCACGGCCATGCTGGTACTCACACATCGACTGAAACAACTACATTTTTGAGCACTCACAACACATGATGGTGCTCCGTATAGTTCTGACTTGGCACCGATTGACTTCTTTTTATTCCTGTACGATAAAAATAAACTAAGAGGTCAACATGAGCAATGCAAAAGTGTATAGATCTTAATGGAGAAAATAATGAAAAACAATAAAACGGTTTTGGATGATTAAAATTTGTAGTTGTGTTTTAATCCCGAAATATAAAAGGCAACCTACGTACTTGATGTTAGGCAGTTCAAATGAATTTGAATATGGATTTGTAATATAAATTTAAAATAATGTTCATTTTAATAATTATTCACATTTTCCTGAGCATAACTGAATTGAATTCTTTTTGGTTTTCGTTTAAAGGTTTAATTATCTGTTAAAATCTTTTTTTTTGTAAATTGTCTCGGGTCGACACTGGTCTAAACAAATTATTTTAAGTTTGTTGGACACCCCATGAAGTACTATACATATACATATGTACATACATATACATGTTATTCAAAAACTCGGCACACTGAATCGAGTTCGCCATGTCCGTCTATCCGTACAAAAGCGAACGAGCTTCCCGTTTATATACACTTGCAAAATGTTTTCACATCTATGTATGTATGTATATATGTACATCTATCTATATATATAAAAATGAAACCCGTTTTCCGTTGCAACGGCATCACGCGTGAATGGCTGGACCGATTTCACTAATTCTTTTTTTGTTGTATTTGTTATTATTAGGAGAAGGTTCTTATGTTGGAAAAAATACGAAAGTTGCCGGAAAACCCCTAAAAACAGCCCTTTTCTTTTTCCCATACAAACGTTTTATTTTGTACATATACATACATACATATGTATAAGTAAAAATGTATGTTTATTTGTTAGTAACGCTAAGGTTCGAGAACGGCTGAACCAATCTTCATGACATTTTCAGAAGTTGTTCGATGTGGATCTGGAAAGGTTAAGAATTACAAAAACCATACACTCTCCATTAAGAAAAGTCGAAAAATTGGAAATTTCCAAAAAGTAATTTTTTCATACAATGTTTTTTTTCTTTTGTTTTCCCATATTTTGATTTGTAAACTATTTGAGTCGTTCAATTTCGGTCGCTTGCTTTTTTATTCCGGCTATTTAAAAGAAAAATTATTGAAAATTATTCAGTGGGTGGGTTTAAGACGAAGTGATCAATAACAGATTGAAATTTGTTACAAATCCAATAAGAGATCGCGCTAATATCGGTCAGCGTTCTTTTTGCCATCAACATATGGTACCAAGGCACATGAACGAGTACTCCCAGGATGCGGTTACATACGTGGGAACTATGAATGGCGGTCAATCAGCAAGTGAAAGTCACGATGTCACAGCACGACTTTTCAAACAACAGCTACGATGTTTGTTGGACTTTATCTTGAAGCAACGTATGTAAGTATATATGGTGCAGTCAGATGCTGGATGTACTCTGTTGAGTTGCAAACAAGAGGTTTGCCGAACGCACACATTCTTCTTTGGATGGTGGATGGTGGTTACACCAGATCAAATTTATGAAATCATTTCTGCGGAGATTCCTGATGCAGAGAAAGATCCAGTATTATACGAAGTAATGAAAACCAATATGGTTCATGGACCTTTCCCACACCATAATCCCACTTCGGTTTGTTTTTCTGACAATAAATGCACGAAACACTATACACGTGCTTTACCTTCGGAAGCGCAAACTGGAAATGATGGATATCCACTCCATCGTCGTATAACCACTATTGTGTTGTCAAAAAAGTCTTGCGGTATTTTTATTGAATCAATTCGTGTGGCACCCATACATCGAGCTTCTTAGTGACTCCAAGCTTCCTGAAATGGTTCATAATGGTTTGATGACTACTATGCCGGTCTCTTTCGACCTATTCAGCGATTTCAGCGTGAAATGAGCTTTCCAAAAAGGTATAGCATGACCCGATGCGACGAATAAAACTAGAACTACGCGCTTTCAGCGCCAACTAACGAAAATACCGCAAGACTTTTTTGACAACCTAATATATCTCTGTCGCATAATGGCACTATAAGGTGAATGTCTGAACTTGCCTCTTGGGCTTGTCTATGTGGCTCGGTTGTGGAGTAGGTGATTGATTTGATTAATTTTAGTTGATCAGAGATCATGGCTTTTGTCTCTTCGAATTGGTCTCAATTTTCGTATTTTGAGCAAGCCGAGGATTTGAAATTTTCTGGTATATCTGAGTCGTCAGATTCTACGATTGCGTCATATGCCGCCTGGAGACGTGTCCAGAATTTGTCAAGATTTTCTTTTTTAATTTCTTGTACCGATTCAGAATTATCTTGAATCGGTGAAGATGAAAATCGAGTGCAGTATCGAATTAGACTGTCACTCTCGGAAATAAATTTGGTGTATGAAATATCTTTCACCTTTTTTTGTTTGGTAGCACTTTGCTTTGAGCGTGTAGCATCTGCAAGTGTACACGGACTTTTTTCTTCTGAAATCATCTTTAGAACTTTTAGCAACTGAGTTGTTTTAGATTCCTTTGAGCCGGTCTCATTTAAAAGATGTATATAACATATCAAACGTCTTAGTGAAAACTAGACTTGTAGATGTTTAAAAAATTTTCGTATACAAAATGTTCAATAGAAGACTCTTTTAGATGTAAGAGTTTCAAAAAAATCAATAAAACCAATGGCTTTTTGATAAACCGAGGTTTCAAAAGATATTTTCGTTTATATATGTATTTATATGATTAGACCAGAACTCTTAAGTAAATAAGAGTTTTGAACGAACTTGATATGACAAGAAGCTTTACGTATTCGATGGTGTGTGTAATCAAGAACTCTTTTAAGTTAATAAGAATTTTCAACGAAATGTTTAGACGTGAACTCTTTTAAGTAAGTAAGAGTTTTCCAAATCCCGTAAAATATTTGGTTTTATTATTTATATATTTGAAATATTGTTTTATATATGTATATTTCATGTCCGAATGTCTTATAGGGTATACCTATAGGTGGATCTTTTATTTATTATATGCTAATGACCACTCGTTTTATGGATCACTGCACTTTGTACATATGTATGTATGTACATTGGGGTGACTCAAAAAAAATTATTTTTTCGTTTGGTACTCGTAAAAATAGGTTCCTAGACACCACTAAGGAAGCCTCTCCAAGCATGAGTTCTTAATTGTAACAGGAAGGTCCTCCTACATACAGTTTTCTATTTTTTCTTATTATCAGATAGAAAAATTTATATCTCGCTTCCAACTACTTGAAAAAAAAAATCTTATTCCTTAGATTTTGTTGGAAATTGAAAGGGTCTGCACGATTTTTTCATAAACCCAACCGTTTAAAAGATATTAACAGTTAAAGTTTGATTATATTTGGGAAAATTTTTTATTTCTTATGAAGTTTATAACTCAATGAAAAAAATCATTATGAATTATATTATATACATTTTTTTGTTTGGCCTTTACAATGATTTACACACTCCGTTAATATAGCATAGGCTTATCGTGTGTCGTATGTCCCTATGTATGTATATAATTAGCAATATTTCTGCCGTGAGAACAGAAGAGAGCGCCGGTATTTTTTACCGTCTACTTATGTTCACGGCTTTTATATAATATATGTATGTAAAATATATACATATAATATGTATGTACGTGTATATATGAATATAAATGCAAGTGCAAACAGAATATATTTATGTTTGTATTTTGTTCTTCACCTTTCTTTTATTTTTATTCTTCGCTTTAGAGTGTAGCTTTTTGATAAATCTGCCTTAGCTTACGTATGTTTAAGCAATGCTGCTCACTGCTTTATTTGTGTATATATACACAAATGAAACACCACAAGAAAAGGCAGAAATAGTATGTTAGTAATTTGATTTGAGCGTTTTTTTTTTTGTTGTTTTTGAATATCGGTTATTTTCCGCTTTCTCCGTTTAGGTGTTGGAAAATACGGAAATAAGAATACCGATATTATTTGTTTTTTGTTAACGTTTTGTTAACGCGCTGGTACCCGTTTTTTTGAACTGTTAAAACGGGTTTTTCTGGTTTAAACCAGTACAAACATACATACTATATATTTTAATAAAAAATGAAACGATGCACTTACTTTGACTCGCTTCAAGGGGTCTTTTTTGTACTTATTTGTGTGGGGACAAGTAGCGATGTAGCTACTTTTATTCGTGTTCCTCCATGTTGTTTTTTTTCCTGTGCAATTCTCCCACGTTGGTGTATGCAGGTCTCTGCGATGTCCAGCTGTGTTGTGTTGCTCCCGTTTTAAAGTGTTTTTTTCTTGTTTTATATAGTTTTAGGTTGCGCCCGTTTTATTTTTCTTTTGATTTTTTAACGCGCCCGTTTTTGGTTCTTTTTCTTTGGCGTCACTGCACTTGTCGTATGTATGTATGTGTTAATAATAATTTTCTAATCTCACACTCCACTCTTCACACTTTTTGTAGATTTTAATTTCCTTTTTTTACTCTGGTCGTTTTGGACTCACTGCACTGCACTTATGTCGTTATTGTTAATTTTAAACACTGTCAGACACTTTTACTTTTTGTGTTGTTGGTTAAGCCACTCCACTGGACTAATGTATTTTGGACGCTTTTTTCGCACAGTTAACACTTCGCCCCTCTTATTTTGCAACACTTTATGTATGTATTTTATTTGTATTGATTGTGAACAGTAGACACTTCCCTTTTTTGTTTTTTTCGATGCACCACACCTCACGTTTTCTCCTTTTTTTCCACTGTTATTATTCTTTGTTAATCACTGGTGCCGTCCGGTACGGCTTCGAAGGACCATAAATAATCTATTAATCTTCCCGGCACTCACCTTGTATCGGAAAAAGCGATGTATCGAATCGAAAATGAAAAAGAGGCTGGTGCGTTGTCCGTCGGTCCCTTTTGTTTTTTTTTTTTTTGCATGGTGTCCTCGTGTATGTTGAATTTGTGATGTTGTGGTATTTGTGTGTGTTAGATGTGGAATGCAATGATAATGTGGTGTGTAATGAAGATGTGGTGTGGAATGAAGTTTTTTTTTTTTTTTGTTTGTTCCGAAGGGGGAATCTCTTTCATAGATACTGATACTTAGTAGGATGCAGTATGCACGATTCGTACTGCTCGCTAAAGGTGCACCTCATTCGGGACCACGCCTAATAAGTAATAACTTACTATATTAGACTTGCGAAACAGTACGCCTACGTACTAAACCCTTAACTCCGTCATCCGAGCTTTTGGAAGGCCCTGCGGGACCGCCGCTAAGCATTACGTGGCAGGGCCAGCTTAGCCTATTGGCTCACGTCATAAGCTCGCTATTTGCGTTTCTAGCTTCACTGCTTCTGTGATGTTCGGCTCTTCTCAGCTCTTGCATTATCAGAGCTGTCGTCTTCTCCATGGCGTACCATACTGGTCTCTTCTGCAGCATATAAGCCACTATGTTGCCTGGTGTTACTCGACCTGCTACTTCTATCTCCAAAGCCTGGCGCTCTGATGTGAATCTCGGGCAGTAGAAAAATATATGCTCCGCATTTTCACTACTGTTACCACAGAAAGAGCAAATAACTCCGTTGTCATGACCATACCTATGCAGGTACTCTCTGAAACATCCGTGTCCAGTCAGAAACTGCGTCATATAAAAGTCTACCTCGCCATGCTTTCGTTCCACCCATTCTTTTACATTTCTGATTAATCGGTGCGTCCATCTTCCCTTTGTTGTTGTGTCCCAACGATTTTGCCATTCCTCTGTGCTTTCTTTTCTTTCCTGTTTTCGCTCTGCAATTGTCAGCTTTCTGCCTATAATTTTGCTCTTGTCATAAATCCGCTTCAGTTCCCGAGCCATTATGTCTGGCGGCATTGTTCCAGATATAATGCTAGCGGCTTCATGGGATACCGTGCGGAAAGCGCTAATAGTTTTAATAGCGCTTAGACGGAACACTGATTGTGCCATTCTTGCATAACTTTTTTGCATTAGCGCTGGTCCCCATACAGGTGCAGCATGCTTTATGATTGACTGGCTAACCTTGGCCAAAAGTGCTCTACTGCTTTGCTTTGGACCTCCTATGTTGGCCATAATTCTGGACAAGGCCGCATTTACACGGGCAGCTTTTTCGCAGACTTTTTCAATGTGGACTTTGTAGCTGAGTCTCGCGTCGATCATTACACCAAGATACTTTAGTGCTGATTGTGTTGTAATGATGTGTCCGTCAATGTTTAAGGCGACATTCTCAAGTTTTTTCTGCTTGTAATAAGCACTGCTTCCGTTTTTTGTTCCGCGAGTTGGAGTTTTGAGCTATTTAGCCAGTGCTTTATTTTTGGTATCGTCTCACCACATATCCTCTGAATTTGATGGAGTTCTTTGGCCACTATGGTTACCGCTATATCATCGGCGTATCTGATAATGTGTACTTCTTTAGGCAGCGGAAGGCGTAGTATCCCATCATACAGGACATTCCATAAGAGTGGACCCAATACGGAACCTTGTGGCACACCACTAGTTACCGTATACTCTTTTGGACCTTCGTCTGTGTTGTAGAGCAGCAGCCTTTCGGACAAATAGCTCTATATGATGTTCAGCAAGTATGTTGGTGTTTTTTTCGCCTGTAACGCACGTAGTATGTGGGGCCAGTAAGCCGAATTAAATGCGTTTTTTACGTCGAGGGTTACGACCGCGCAGTATTCTTTATTGCCATACATCCATCTTTCTCCTTCTATGGCATTCTCCGCAATACCTGTTAGCTTCTTAATTGCGTCAGCAGTCGAGCGTTTTTTGCGGAAGCCGTCTTGGTTATCTGATAGACTGCCGGCCTCCCCTTCTAGGTAGCTTTCTAGACGGACACAGATAATCCACTCCAGCATTTTTCCCATTGTGTCGATCATGCATAAAGGATGGTAAGAGCTAGGTTCCCCAGCTGGTTTGTTTGCCTTCTGCAATAGCACTAGGCGTTGTATTTTCCATATCTTGGGGAAGATCCTTTCTCGTAGGCATCGTGTAAGAAGCTCCACAAATTGTTCAGTTTTATAATTGATTGCAATCTTCAGGACCTTGTTCGGGATTCCATCCAGGCCTGGTGCTTTTGAATTGCCGAACCGTTCAGCAGCTTGTAGCACATCGAGGTCACTTACTGGCGTTGCATCTGTGGGGTCTGTATTTTCGAGAGGTAAACTTCCACCTTCTTGGCTTTGCTTAGGGATTAGCGTTTCTACCACATTTTTTAACAAAGAGGAGCAGGTCGGAGCTTGCCCCTTGCCCCCTCCTATCTTTCCCATGACTATCTTATACGCCTCGCCCCATGGATTTTCCTCAACTTTATCGTGTAACATATTGAAACAAGAAGTTTTGCTCGCCTTTATCGCCTTTTTGAGGTCTCTGCGCTTTTTTTTAATATGTCTCTCAGTCTCGTAAAATTGCCGCTGCCTATGCTACGTTGGAACCGGCGCCTCGCTTTGTGACACTCGCTTCTCTGTAAAGCGATTTCACGATTCCACCAATATACCGGTTTTCTTTGCGTTGTTTGCTTCCTTTTGACCATAGCCGCATCGCAGGCTTTGGATATGTGGTCTACCAGCAGTTTGGCCTGGATATCTACGTCAGTCTCTTCCTTCAGGGTATCGTCCAGCATAAATTGGAAGAGTTCCGCGACAAGTGTTTCAATGCTCCACCCTTTGGACTGCACACTTTGGCGACAAGTGCTTCTACGTAGCCCTTGCGTTGGCTTACTGATATTTATTAATATAGCCAGGTGATCACTCTGGGTAGATATGTCGCACACCCGCCAGTCCCTTGATCGAGTTAAGGTTCTGCTAGCAAAGAATACGTCAATAATAAAGCAACGCCCATTCTTTTCAAAAGTGTTCTTTGTCCCTGTATTTAGTAGGACAGCGTCTAACACAGCAAAGGCTTTAAGCAGTGCCTTTCCTCTTGGGTTAGTTGCTTTGCTTCTCCATTCTATCGCCCAAGCATTGAAGTCCCCCACAATTATGTTTGGTGTAGTTGTGGTTGCTTCGTTCACAAGTTCGTCAAGTATTTTTTCATATTTGTCAAGTGCTATACTTGGCGGTATGTAACAGCTGTAGAAGTAGATTCCATATATTTTCGCTCTTGCGTAATAGGCCCTTCCAGTCAGTGGTTTGTGTTGAAACGTTTTGTCTCCACGTGCCCATATTGCTACCTTTTTTGTGGTATCTGAGGTCCACATGTCAGTCGTTTTATTTTTATATTGTTCACAAATAATTGCTACGTCAATACTATTTTCATAAACCGTTTGCGTCAATAGCTCCTGAGCCGCCTCACAGTGGTTCAGGTTTATTTGCAGGTTTTTACTGCACACTGCTAAGTAGATGGGACATTTTCGACTCCCTATTTGGTGTTCGGTGTTCGTTTTTCCACTCTTTTTACACGCAATGCAAAGGGGTTTATTAGTGCAAGATTTTGCAAAATGATTCTCCTCTCCGCACTTAATATAGCACTTACTCCTGTCTTCCAGGTTGCTGCACGCCTTCGCCACATGTCCATATTCAAGACACCTAAAGCACTTCTTCAGTTGAGCCGATCCTTATCTTTTGGGCCTGTAGTAAGTGTCTTGCTTCGTGCGCAGGAAGACTTATCACGGCTATTTGGGTGCCCGCGTAGGCCGCTCTGATATTTTTGTACCGCTGTTACGTTAAAGAGGCCAAATTCTTTAAATTCAGATCGAATTGCTTCTGCAATGTCTTCTTTTGTGGTGACATCGTCCAGTGGTTTCTTGCTTCAGTGTTTTGATTTGGGCCTGGTCGCCCAAAATTCTGCCTATCTCTTTTTTATGTCCTTCAGTGCTTCCTTCTGCCTCCTTCTTTAGCTCAAGTAGGATTTCTCCTTTGGCTGTCTTTTTAACTCTTGATACATTTTTACCAAGTTCTTGTAGTGTCCCATTTGTTTTGACTGTTCGAAGAATGTCTGCGTACGTCATTTCATCAGATTTTGCAATCACGATAGCATCAGGTCGAAGGCGTTTTATCGTGTTTGCATCTTTTTTATTCGTTTTCCTCTGTGTCCTACGCTGGATCGTTACCCAGTCTTCCTTTGTCGCTGGAATCGGTCCTACATCTTTTGGACAGCTACCTCTGTGCTCACTTGAAAGGTCGACTACTGTTCTCGTCGATAGCACTTCATGGGCGGTTTTGGTTTTTTTGGGGGCGTTTTTCTCCCCGTTTGCTTGCCGTCACGTGGCCTTTTAGGTGTTGTTTCGACACCCTTTGTCTGGCTTGACACATTACGTCTTAGTTCGCCCAGTCGGGCGTGCTCGTCCTTCACACATGCGTGGAGTTTCACGATAGAGCCAAGTAGCTCCCGCACGGAATTGTTGATAGAGCGCTGCGGTGGGTGCATCATATCAGCTAGCTTCTTTATTAATTCTCCTAATTCTGCCATGTGGTCTCGTTTGCCTAGTCTTCCCATTAATGACGGCGTATCTTCCTGCAGCGCCGGTGGTGAAGATTTGGCTCGCGCAGGTCTATCCACCGATAGCATTTTTACAGGCGATCTGGCCAATCGCGAAGCCTTCTTAAAGGGATCCATCTCTGGGTACTCCACATTTTTATTTCTGCTATTGTTGTTAATTTTTTCCATATTTTTCTCCATAAATCCGTTTTACCAGCGCATCGTGTGCAGGGGGGCGGGCCGAAATAGACAGGAACGGGTGTACCCTCGGGGACGATGCCCCTAACCCAGTTCCCTGAGACCTGTCCTTCGCTTTACCGGTCCCGGAATACGCGGACGAACCGACGCTCGCCCTGAGCAACGCAGACTACTACTTCTGCGCCCAATGGACACTTCCTGACCAAAGCCCGAAGGGGCTGGTTACTGATACACATCGTGGCTAACACTTCGGAAGAGCAAGCTCACATCACCCTTTTCACACCATCAGTAGGAAACAGCTGATGGTGCTTCGTGGGACTCCCAGTGCGCCCCGGTATGGACCGGTCATGTTCGCAGCCGCACCTAACATGGTGAACAGACGCTGACCAGGAAGCCGCTCATTGTGTGTCCGTCGCGCCTGGGTTTTTATATTACCCACCATGCCCATGCATGAGGGGGGGGACACTTATTTTTAAGAGGCGGTATCGATTCGCCTCTGTCACAGGGGTTTCATTGGCTTAGCTGGCTTTTATACCGCGTCCTCCACTCCTGCCGCTCCTCGTCGGGGATTGCTTATTCGTTATAACTTATTTCGCAACTAACCTGCTACTACAGGCCGTCCGGCTATCCGCGACCTGCCGACCCGGTAGCTTAGAGATCAGCTGAAAAGCCTGGACCCACTGGAACCAAAACCAACGGGTGTGGAATGAAGTATGGTGTATGTAATGTATGTGGTGTGAAAGTGTAATATTGAGAAGAGGGTCTGAGACTCATTTAGCCAAATAGCGTTAACTAAATCAGGAATAACGCATTCACCAATCAATTCTAGTAGATCTTGAAGATTTTTAAACGTAATTTGATGCCTTATCCTTGACTTGAAAATAATTCTTGTATTCTTGGTTGTGACATTTCCTTCTTCCAGAATTATCTGATTTCGAAATGAATTAACAGGGTTTTCCAATTTTGGAATAACTTTTGTTAAAGATTCTTCACTATGCATAGTAACAGATGTGGATTCCTGCTTTATTGCATTAATGTGTTGTCGTAGCAATGCATCGGCAACATGATTATCCTTACCCCGTTTATAATGAAATTGAGGTGAAAACTCTTCCACAAATGCTTGCCAGCGCTTTATATCGTGTTTGGATTCTTATCCGAGACAGCGAATGTCAAAGGCTGATGATAAGTGAAAATTTCAGCTGTTTTACTCCGTAAAAATAGTTTCGCAGCTTCTGAAGTGCCCACACTATCGTTAAAAGCTCTCGTTCATTGGTAGTATTTTTCTCTTCTGCTGTCGATAACATTCTGGAAATCATGGTTATAGCCTTATTGCCTTGAGATAATACCGCCCCAATAGCATGTGCTGAAGCGTCAGTTGTTAAGTCAAATGGTTTACTGTGAAGGATATAGCGGAAGTACGTCCTCAGAAGATAAAATTCTCTTAAGTTTTTCGAAAGCCATCAACGCGTCATTGTCCAACTCAATTTTAACAGTTTTTGATAGATCTCCCCTTAAGTATCTTGTCAGAGGCTTTACTATGGAGGCATAGTCTTTAATAAACTTCCTATAGTAACCAGGTAGCCCCAAAAATGCACGTAAACCACAAGGAGAGTTAGGCGTTTTATAATTCAGAATGTCATTGACTTTATTATGGCATGCTTTTTTCCCTTTCCTTCGAAATAATAAATCCAAGGAATTCCACTTGTTCCCTAAAAAATTTTGAGTTTTCCAATGAAACTCGCATGTTGGCTTGGTAAAGTTTCGTTTAAATTCTTTCGATGTCTCTGTAATGATCCTCTTCTTTGCTTAAGAATATGATTACATCATCGATGTAAATTTGACAGCATTTCCCTCTGAGAACAATATTGTCATCAATTGACCTTTGGAAAATTGCGGGCGCATTTTTGAGCCCGAAAGAAAGTCTACAAAATTCGCGCTTTCCTTTATTTACAGAGAAGGCAGTCTTTTCCCTGACCTTCTCGCTAACTTAATTTGGTGGAACCCTGACTTTAAGTCAAGTGTCGTGAAAAATGCTAATTTTCCCATATTAGTTAAAATGACTGAAGTGTCTGGAATAGGATACCTGTCCGAAACTGTATTGACGTTCAGTTCCCCATCTATCATCTAACCCTTCTTTATCGACAACCTATATAGGACTATTATATGGAGATCGAGAAGTACGAATTATTCCATGTCGTAGTAAATCTTTAATTTCCTGATTTATAAATTCTGAAGCGGTTATCGGGTAAGGGTATGACTTTGAATAAATCGGTTCGTTATCGACTGTCCTAATGGTGGTTACCACATTAGTGTTAAACGGCAAAGCCTCATCTGGATTTGCGAAGACTTTTGCATGTTTTTCCAATGTAAAAGAAGTCTTCTCCATATTCCCTGGTTCCTAAGGGGAATTCTCATTTCCAGCTATTTTATTGACACCTTTACAATCATAATAAGCTAGTTTTTTCTCACCACCTTTATAGTAAATGATTCCCTTTTCTAAGTATAGTTTTGCGGCAACCTCTTTCAAGAAGTCAAATCCAATAATCCCGTCAAATGTTTTAAGTTCGGAAAGAAGGTAAAAATGAGAATTCCTTCCGTGCACGTTAATTGAGCACGGCAGTACCGTGGATGGACCTAACTTTAAATGAGTTTTCTACATTCTGTACCCCTTTTAAATTTTCATAGGGCTCAACAAAATTTTTTCCCGCTCCGGTATCGATCAACAATTTCATCGGTTGCCCTGCCAGTGTCGTATCTACATAGGGCAGGAGCGACCTACGTCTAAACAATTTTTTTCTTCCAAAAATTCACATTGTGACTCGTTTTTATTAAAATCTTCAAATGAATCTTGCGTTAAGGGATTCACCATTTGTATTTTCGAAATATTTTGCCTATCCCTCTCGCGGGGTCTTTTCATTGTTTCCCTTTCTTGAGAGTGTAGGTTATTATTATAGGCTGTCGGCCTTTGATTAAAGTTTTGTTATGCCATTCGGGTTCTCTGAGAATCCCGCTTAGCTCTCCAATTTGGATTATAATTCCCTCCTTGCCTGTAGTGCGATAGAGTCGGATCAACCTCCATAGGGGTTGCCGCATCTACATGGTTTTTTCACTTGTTTATAATGAGGAGAGTGGTGTGGAGCAATTGTCCTTCCACCATTTCTGTCAGGCATAAGTAAAGTCTAACCGCGCGATCATCGCCTTAAAATTCAACACGATATTGAATAACGATAACTCTTGGTCGGCCGATCCGACAATTTTATTTCTTATTACTGCTACCGCTTAGTAGTGTTTCGAACTGTTTTCGTAATTTTCAAACCGTTGCTTGAAATGAAATTGTTTGAATCTTCAATTTTTGTCGTTTGCTTTCTTTATTTCATCTATTCAAAAGGAAAATTATTGAAAATTATTCAGTTAAAACTTTGTGTGTGTTTCATAAAAAGTGATCAATTACAGATTGAAATTTGTTACGATGTCACGTAGAGGTCGTGCTAATATCGGTCGGTGCTCTTTTTTCCATCAACATTCATTGGCAGCCCAAAGCACATGTACGAGTACTCGCATTATGCAACGATATACGTACAAAATTACAGACGGATGTATTTGTTTGTTACATTCACTTGCAATGCAAAATGCCCATAGATTATGAAATTATTGAATCCCGATCAATCAGTAAGATCGGCATGATGTCACAGCATAATTTTTCAAGCAACAGCTACTACGTTTGATGGACTTTATCTTGAAACAACGTATATGTGGTGCTGTTAGATGCTGGATATATGGTACTCTGTTGAGTGGGAAAAAAGAGGTTTGCCGCGCGCACACATTTCTTTTTGGATGGTGGATGGTCGTTACATCAGATTAAATTGATGAATTCATTTCCGCGAAAATTCCGGATTCAGAGATAGATCCAGACTTATACGAATTGGCGAAACCCAATAATAACATAACCAACCACAACCCCACTTCGGTTTGTATGTCTGACAATATAGTAAATGCACGAAACAATATCCATGTGCTTTTTTTCGGAAAAGCAAACTGGAAACTATGGATATCCATTCTATCGGCGTCGCTCACTGGACGACAATGGTAGAACATTCAGCATTTAATTTAGAGGAGTGACAACACATGGGCCGTACCATATTCGCCACTATTGTCTAATTCGCATTCAAAACTCATAATAACGTTGAGTATTGCAATATGGTGAAATCGATCAATTCATGAACGTTTTCCAACTGTAGTACATCTCCCAATTCATTTAAGAAGGCCAAAGAGTAACATTGACGAGTTTCTACTCAAATTGCGTTAGTGATCCGTTTGCGAGAAATTTGGAAATGCCTTGATATTATACATGGAGTGCTTCGTCGAAGAAATGGGCACACAACAAACAACGCCAAGCAATAGGTGGACATCCATGTTTGTTCTCAACTAATGCATTAGGACTAATTTATACAATCCATCCGAAAAACGACAGTTACTTCTACCTTCGGTTGTTATTGATTAATGTACGCGGTTAAACTTCATTTGAGTGATTGCGAATGGTACGGTGTGTGAATGGTACGGTATACGGGTGCAACTGTTTGAGAAGCATGCCAGCAATTACAAATGCTGGAACACGATAATCACTGGAATCAAACGATGGACGATGCGATAGCTACTCCGCATGCCACTGAAGTTCGTACACTTTTCACTATGATCATTTCGACATATCAGCATTCAAATCCGCGTCAAGTATGGGAAATGAACAAAAATGACATTGACGAAGAAAATTTACAACGTATTCGCTAAGAATTGGAAATGAGCAAATTCCGGTTGATTCTTCCAGTGATTTGATATCAAAATGAACTCATCATAAATGCTTATCCGAACACTGACCAAATTATCGTGACTACGACTGCTTGAGTGCACGCCCAATTTTAGCTGCCAAAAAATACCGATCGTATAAATCGATCCATCGTCTTGACAAAGAATACGAAGCCCCGAGTTATCCAGTGGGGTTTCTAAAACCTATGGAGAGCCTTGGTATGCCGCCGCATCATTTGCGTCTCACAGTTGGATCATTCTTATGTTTCGCAATCTTCATGCGCCGAAACTGTGTAATGGAGCCCCACTGATTGTAACACTGCTATCGAATACAAGGGGGCTGAATGCTTGATTCTACGAATGCCTTTGAGTTCCAACGGTTTGCCATTAAGTTGAAAATTGCATTTGCGATGACAATAAATAGGACACAAGGATAGTCGCTGGTAGTGTGTGGCCTAAATCTAGAAATACTATGTTTTTCACTCGGCCAGATATACGTGGGCGTGCAGCAAAAAATTTTGATTATCAAGCTGCATTACATTGAAAAAAAAATGTAGAAAAATTGCAAATAAATTATTTTTTATACAATATAATTTTAACTTTCTGTCCATTTCAAAACACATAGTTTCAAGCAGAACACCGCTTGCGGGGTCAGCTAGTTCCTTATAATTATTTCACTTTACAAAATAAAAAATCAAGTTCTAATGAAGTTATTGCAGTAAAACATGCGCAAGTAATGTTTTTGAAATATAAACTCTTCTCCGAAAATAGGCGAAATCGGACCATCACTTTATAAGTAATAGCGTCAATACTTGATACCGAAAGTATGGGTAAGACCTTAAAATACATTATTGAAATTCGGAGATAGACTTTTCCTGATAATACTCTTAAGTTAAAATAGTATAATGTCTGGTCCGTATTTAGCATCCATGTACCTAAAACTTATGTGAATATGCGGTTATTACAACTGAACCTAAATCATTGTCGAAGTTTTTAAACCCACCACTTTACACGATAATCCGCTTTCAGCTAATAGGGCTGCCTAAATAATTATGACTTGTCTTCAGAAACGCATCAATAGCCAAGCATACACGACGCAACCATCACCTCTCACTATATTGGTGGAACGACATGATTGCCAAACTGCGAAAAGAATGCCAGCAAGCCAGATGTTTATATCAAATGTCACGTGGCACCTCTCAACAAAGACTCCTTCAAAGACTGTTCAAGGACAAAAGGAAACCATTTAAGCTATCTACTAAGAAAAGCAAGCTAGAAAGCTTTCTAAAACTCTGAAACCATCGTTGTGCGGTGGAAATGGAATCTGTATCGGGTCCATAAACTGCACAAATTTTATTGGCGGCTTGAGATGCGTTTTTGCCTTTATCGTAGTAGTACTGTAAAATATGCCATATTTTCTCTTTATTTTGCTCCATGGTTGCGACACTATAGCTCACGAATGACTTAAAAGAAACGACAATCAATCAAACACGTGTTAGCGCGTGAAATGAGCTTTCCAAAAAGATATAGCATGACCCGATGCGATGAATAAAACCAGAACTACGCGCTTTCAGCGCCAACTAGCGAAAATACCGCAAGACTTTTTTGACAACGTAATATTTCTATGCGCACCAAAGTTTTTATACATTAACGCGGACATTTAGCACGACACTTTTCCTTCAATTTGCGTGCAAATTAAGTCCATCCCACTTCTGACACCATTTGTGGGGGGCTTTGTTTAAATTAAACACCTTAATTTTTGTATAAATGAATTGATTACATACAAATCGATTGATTCAGTCACTAACCAAGATGATTTTGTTAACTATCCAGCGGAATTATTAAATTCGCTGGAATTACTCGGATTACCACCTCATAATATACAATTAAAAATCGGATCGGTAATAATCATATTACGGACTATAAACCAGCCACGTCTTTGCAATGGCACCCAACTTGCGGTGAAGAGATTAATGAATAATGTGAAAGAAGCCACAAATTTGAATGGGATTCCTCTAATTCCAAAAGACATGTTCAATTTTAAGCGAGTACAATTTCCAGTGCGGCCAGCATTTGCAATGTCGATAAATAAATCACAAGGGCAGTCGCTAAGTGTTTGTGGCATTAATCTTGAAAATTCATGTTTTCCACATGGCCAGTTAAATGTCGCCTGTTCCCATGTCGGAATACCAACAACACTATTTTTATATGTGCCAGATAATAAAACTAAGAATATTGTGTATCATAAAGCATTAGAATAATAAACGATAACTTGAGTAAAAATTAAGGTATCTTAATGAAAATAGGTTCATGTATTTCTTGGCAAAAAAGTGAGAAAGCCATTGCCAAGCACACAACGCCATTTAATGTAAATATATAAAGTGCCATAACCATGCACTAAATTAAGATACATAACTTTAAGCACTAGCAACGGGCAATCAACATCTCCTAAACCACCCCAAGCGAACCTACCGACACTGAATGTAATCAGTTGATAACCCTTTGCACTCCTTATGCAACGGTGCTGTTGAAAACTACTAAAAGTGCAATAAATCCGTAATAAAATACGTCAGAGGTATTAAATTTTACACCTGAACAAGAGGACTCTATAGGAGCAGGGGTCAAAATTGGACAATGGACCTGCCACCGCTTAGGAGCTAATCGACCAATTTCGACCGAATTATATTATATATATTATTTTATCTTAAAACTCCTATGTTCCATTGTAAAAAACACAATTTTAAATTCCATCAGATACTTTCACTTTCCAGTATGTAAATCAAGCACCAATATATGTGTGGCTTTTTATTTACGACAAAAATTGGCCAAGTCGCACTAAAATATTTCAAGTCCCTATATACCGAATACCATGTACGGATAAAAGTTCCAATTGCGAACTTTTTATCCAAAATATCATCCAATTTGTGAGATATAGTATATACTTGTAAATTCAAAGAGAAAAAAGGGGGAAAGGGTTTCCTTTTTTGGCTGTGTGTCAAAAATGGTTGAATTGGGTTAATACTTCCCTTTCCCGTAGTTTCTTTCTCCACAGTTTGAGTTAGCTCTGGACATCAGTCACTGAATCACCTCTAGGGGTTCTACAAGAGTCTTCTCCTGACTTGAAACCTTCTGTAAGTCGCCGTATCTTTTCGTAGATTTTCGAGCCACCACGAACCACTGTTGGCTAGCTCTTCATACTCACGCATTTCGGCCTGTCTCTTTTTTGTCTACAAATGCGTTTTGTTTCCCCCTTTAGCCTTCAATATATATCCCGTCTCACACGTGTTTTGGATGATTGTAACGTTGCGAGGTAGGCAGTCTGTTTTATTTCCGCTGCGACTTGACATTCCTCATTTTCAAACGGATGTTCTTTGGCTACTCAGAGGATACTTGGTCTAAGACCGGAAGTCATGAGCTGCTTGAGCCATGTGTAAAATAATCGTTTCTGGCTACTCTCAAGAGAATGGCAATAAGAGAACTTTTCACACTTGCGTGAACTTCTACACATTACTCTATCTTCTCAATTTCTCTTTTTTAAATATTTGTATTTGACAAAATATGGCATAGAACACACTGGTTAATATCATTTTCGCACACGAGTTGTACCTTATTCTTGTTGCTTTTTTACCTCAAAATAGGACTATATCTTTAAATTTATCTAAAGGACATGTGTGTTATTAGAGACATTCTACATATCGTCAATGCAGTACTGCCTTAAAACTGGTCCAAAATATCAGAATCCATAATTTATTTGAGCGCCTACAAAGGTTCCAGCTTTTTTTTCCCTATCGATAGGTTTGCAAAAAAATATCTGTTTTTTTATTATTCAAAATTGACTTAAGCTCTTTTCAACTACTACTCAAGTACTTTTATTGGGCTGTATTTTCATAGCGTTGAATATATAAAATGGGCTAAGTCAAAAAACTGTGAAATTATGTACATACTTGTATTAAGTAAAAATATAAAGTAATTGTGTGGCACGATACAGGAGTTCTTAAAAATGTCAATTTTATAATTTAATACCATATATAGAAGAAAAAATATATAAATTAAATAAATTTTGAGAGTCGGCAATGAGCCAAGTTGCACTTTCCAATTTCTGAAGTGAACTTCAGAATAGTTTTAAATTTATTTATTTATTTTTCTTTTTAATTGTATTGAAACTTTTTTATTAAATTTTGTTTAATAATCTTTTTGTTATCCTCGAGCATTTGAGGGGAAGTTCCATATGTGATTTAAGTGACCTTGTTAATTATTTGTTCATGTATGCTTAAATTAAGCCAGGCGAAGCGGGCTGAGTATGCTAGTCTATTTACATAAAAGAAAGTCGTGCTAGTTACACTATTTATAACCCAAAAACAGCTGAACCGATTTGAATGAAAATTGGTAGGGATAAAGCTTAGAACCAGGGGACGGGCATCGGATACTTTTTATATCTTTTTGTTAAAAGTCAATACAATTCATAAATACCATATTTTAAATCATACGAATTTGTCCAAAATTCATCTCAGAATCATTTAAAAATTTTATTACTTCCAAAACAAACAAAAAATTAAAAAAATAACAACACAGAGGTAATTTTCGTCAGATATTTTTAATGTCACAAAAAAAATTTCATTGCCGTCTTCGTCGTGTAGGCATTCCGGCTACTTTCTCAGATTATGTGCGAAGGAGGCAAATGTGACATCTAACAAAAAAAAAAAATAGCGGAAAAATAGCAGTGTGTTCGCCTAGAAGGTTGTGTGAAAGAGGTAAATGTGTAAATTGTATTCTTAGACTTGAATTAAGAAGAAATCACTGTCTTCATTCATAAAAATATGCGCCGTATAGCGACAACTTTGAATTTTTTTTGCTGTTCATGGGATCAGAGTCCCATATTTTTGAACACTGATTCTTATGTAAAATTTAACGAGGAATCGAATGGAAAAGTCAATTTTGAAAAAAAGTTAGTGGAAAAGCACAAAAAAGCGGATTTTTGGGAAAATAATGTTATTTTTGGATTTTTAGCGACAACTTTGCATTTTTTTTTTGCTGTTCATGGGATCAGAGTCCCATATTTTTGAACACTGATTCTTATGTAAAATTTAACGAGGAATCGAATGGAAAGGTCAATTTTGAAAAATAGTTGGGGGAAAAGCTCAAAAAACCGGGTTTTTGGAAAAAAAATGTTTTTTTTGGATTTTGAAAATTTTTTTGGATTTTGAAAGCACTTTTATCAGAAAGCTGTGATTTTTTTACATAAAATTGGATAACTTAAAAATTTTTTTCACTCAATTTTGACGTCGTTAAAAAATAAAAGAAAAAGTCATTTTTTTGTTTGATCTCAATTTAAAGTGCGCGCCAAAAAACAACGGAGCAACTTTGACCACTAAAAAGTTAACAGATATTCTTCTATTGGTCTATATTATGATATTCTAAAGTTTGGTCAAAATCGGAGAACCACGACAAAACCATGTCGCCAATTGATGGAATGGCCCATATATAATGCAAATACCATCGAGTACATACATACAACAAATGTATGTATACATATATGTACGTACGTCTTCTCTTTCTTCTTTATTGGCGTATACGCGATTAGAGACAGTCGTTTCTTCTTTTCGTTACGTGGCGCCAATTGGATATTCCAAGCGAAGCCACGTTCTTCTCCACCTTGTCCTTCCAATGGAGTGGAGGCCTTCCTCTTTTTCTGCTTCCCTCGGCGGGTATTACGTCGAATACTTTCAGAGCTGGAGTACTTTCGTCCATTCGGACAACATGACCTAGCCAGCGTAGCCGCTGTCTTTTAATTCGCTGAACTATGTCAATGTCGTCATATATCTCATACAGCTCATCGTTCCATCGAATGCGATATTCGCCGTTGCCAACGCGCAAAGGACCATCTTTCGCAAAACGTTTCTATCGAAAACTCACAACGTCGACTCATCTGTTGTTGTCATCGTCTAAACCTCTGCACCATATAGCAGGACGGAAATTATGAGTGACTTATAGAGTTAAGTTTTTGTTCGTCGAGAGAGAGCTTTACTTCTCGATTGCCTACTCAGTGCGAAGTAGCACCAGTTGGCAAGAGTTATCCTGTGTTGGATTTCCAGGCTGACATTGTTAGTGGTGTTTACGCTGGTTCTAAGATAGACGAAATTATCTACAACTTCAAAGTTATGACTGTAAACAGTGACATGAGAGCCAAGTCGCGAGTGCGACGACTGTTTGTTTGATGACAGGAAATATTTCATCTTGCCCTCGTTCACTGCCAGACCCATTTGCTTTGTTTCCTTGTCCAGTCTGGAGAAAGCAGAACTAATAGCGCGTGTGTTGAGGCCGATGATATCAATAACATCGGCATACGCCAGCAGCTGTACACTCTTATAAAAGATTGTACCTGCTCGATTAAGTTCTGCAGCTCGCCTCGTCTGAAATCTCGTTTTGTATCGAAAGGCTCGGAGAGGTCCTTCCCGATCCTGATGGAGCTTTTGGTGCTTAACGTCAGTTTACACAGCCGTATTAGTTTTACGGGGATACCAAATTCAGACATCGCGGCATAGAGGCAGCTACTTTTCATGCTGTTGAAAGCAACCTTGAAATCGACGAAGAGATGGTGTGTGTCGATTCTCCCTTCACGGGTGTTTTCCAAAATTTGTCGCATGGTGAACATCTGGTCGGTTGTTGATTTTGCAGGTCTAAAGCCACGCCGATAAGGTCTAATAAGATTATTGACGGTGGGCTTTAATCTTTCACACAATACGCTCAATAGAACCTTATACGCGATGTTGAGGAGGCTTATCACACGGTAGTTGGCGCAGATTGTGGGTCTCCCTTTTTGTGGATTGGGCAGGGCACATTTAAATTCCAATCGTTGGGCATGCTTTCAGCCGACCATATTCTGCAAAGAAGCTGATGCATGCTCCGGTTTACTTCTTCGCCGCCGTGTTTGAATAGCTCGGCCCCCGCTGCTTTGTTGTTCTTCAGACGGGTAATTGCTATTCGAACATCTTCATGGTCGGGCAACGGAGCGTCTGCTGCATTGTCATCGATTGGGGAATCGGTTTCGCCTTCTCCTGGCGTTATACGTTCACTGCCATTCAGCAGGCACGAGAAGTGTTCCCTTCATAATTTTAGTATGTTCTGGGCATTGGTCACTAGAGCACTAGATCACCTTTGGGGGTTCTACAAGAATATGCTCCTGTCTTGAAACCTTTTCTTAACCGCCGCATTTTTTCGTAGAATTTTCCAGCATTACCCGTGCCGGCCAGCTTATCAAGCTCTTCATACTCACGGCACTCCTCGTCGCACCAGCTGTTCTTTTGCGTATTCCGGAAACCAATGGTTTCAGTGGCAGCTGTACGCAAGGAGTTTGAAATGCCGTCCCACAGTTCCCTTATACCGAGTTCTTGACAAGTGCTCTCAGAGAGCAGGAGAGCAAGTCGAGTCGAAGATTGCTCGGCTGTCAGTTCTGCAATCACAACTTCTCGACGTCGAATCTTCCTTGTTGTTGACGTGCGTTTTTTGCATCACAGAAACGGGTGCTTATCTTGGCTGCAACAAGGAGCGCACGCACATCTAAAACACTGGAGACGTGTCTGCCGTCTATCCCAACATGATCGATCTGGTTGGTGGTTTTTCGATCCGGAGATAGCCACGTAGCATGATGTATTGTCTTGTACTGGAATCTAGTACCACAGATAACTATTTTTTTGGGCCCCGGCGAAGTCGATCAATCTCGATCCATTTGGGGAAGTTTCGTCGTGGGGGCTGAAATTACCGACCGTAGTGTCAAAGATACCTTTTTTGCCCACCCTGGTGTTGAAGTCGCCAACACGATTTTGACATCGTGGCGGGGGAAGCTCTCATAGCTGCGCTCGAAGCGCTCATAGAAGGCATCTTTGGTCACATCGTCCTTCTCTTCCGTAGGGGCGTGGGTGCAAATCAGCGATATGTTGAAGAACTTCGCTTTGATGCGGATTGTGGCTAGACGTTCGTCCACCGGGGTGAATGAATGTCCGTACGTACTCGAAGGAATTTCCATTTTTTACGCATCGAAAATTTGTAACATGCGCACATTTTCAAAGCTGATAAATTTTTTGCCCCACATGATTTAAATCACTCCAGCAGAAAATTTGCTGTATTCATAGTTTTTCTCGTAGTTTTGCCTGTAGTTTCACATCGATTCAAACAATAGTCCCAACGCTATGGCCTGACATGATACGATTTGAACCGAAGCCAGCCATACCGTTTACTGGATCTTGATTGCCGAAGAAAGATTGTTCATGTTTCATCAACTCAGTTGACGCTGGCGGGTACTCGAATTCATCAACAATGTTGTCTATAAGGAACTGAATTGATTTGATTGTGTTTTGGCACGATTGTTTGTTCTGATGTAACCATACTTATTGCAGCTCTCTGGTGTACATCATATCAGTCTCGAATATTTGAGTATGAGAAATCTTTGTGCAAAGTGGTTGCCGCGCGAGCTCACTTTTAACTAAAAACAGCGACGAGTAGATAATTCGGAACAGTAAACCCAAGTTTTTGCGTCAATATGACGACGATGAACCCGCTCTAAAGCGTGGAAAACGCAACAGTCGGCTGGTAATGATCTCTGTATTTTTGGATATGCCTGGAATAATGTTTATTGACTACCTTCAAAAAGTAAGGAGCATAAAAAGCGACAATTATATAGTGGAATTTTGTCGAAAGACGAAATCGCTGATTGGAAGAAAACGAAAGTGCTATTTCACCAAGACAATATGTCACAAGCCATTGAAAACGGTGACAAAAATCCAGGTTTTAGACTTCAAATCGTTACCACTTCCACCATATTATCCAAATCTGGCCTCTAGCGATTATTTCCTGTTTTATTTCATATAATTTCTTTTAATATTATTATTGCCGAGAACTTTTCTAGTGATCTCTTACGTGACACATGTGAAGCTCATTTTTATGCTCTTCCAATTTGCATGTTCTTCGCGGGTATAATAGTTTTGTTCACCTAACTGTTGTACGTATCACCTAAACATATGAGATATAGATAGAGGGTTATAAATATAAATGATCAGCATGATGGGAAAAGTTGAAACCCGGGTGATTGTCTTTATGTCCGTCCATCCGTCTGACAATCCGTGCAAACTGTAACTTGAGTAAAAATTAAAATATCTTGATGAAACTTGATACACATGTTCCTTGGCAAAAACAAACATACATGTTTGTAGATGGATGTAATCTGTCTACTGCTACGCCCACAAAACGCCATTAAAGGAAAACTTACAAAGTGCCATAACTAAGCACTAAATAAAGAAATAGGACTGTAATTTGGTACAGACAATTGCAGTACCCAAGGGCACCTGTGGGCAATTTGAAAATAGCTGAAATCGAATAATAACCGCGCTCCTCCTTATATAACGGAACTGTTGAAAACTACTTAAAGCGCGATAATCCAATAACTAAATACGCCAGAGACATTAAATTTGACCCCCAAATTGGTATAGGAGGTGATAGAGAAGGTGTAAAAATTGGACAATGGACGTGGCACCGCCCACTTATTTATATAGCAATTATTTTAACGGGATAAATACGAATAATACCTTTAGAGTATGTCACCATATCATCAAAAATTGTTCAAATCCAAGTAAAAGGTACCGAAAGCCCCTAGGTACCGAATACCTATAATTGCCTTTTTACCGCAAATATCGGTCAATTTGTGAGATATAGAATTGAAATTCAAAAATAGTCTTTTTCTGACAATGGTATGTCTGTGAGTCAAAAATTAGTTGAATCATGTCAATACTTCCCTTACCTCCTATATACCTAACACAATGATTTTCATACCTCCAGTTGACTTTGTACCGCATATATCGGCCAATATGTGAATTATCCCAATGAAAACAAGAGAGCGTGTTTTACTCATAACAGTGTATCTTTGTACCTGGAATGAAGAAAACTGGGCGAAAACTGGACCTAGCCCCTATATAACAAACCCAAACATCCCTGTGACTTTACTCCATATGATTGGTGGTACCTTAATGAACCTCAGGGAACCTTTTATTAGTATGTGGAATATTAATAGAAGATAGTATGGGCAAAAATAGATAAAATCAGGTCAATGTACGTACTACCCTCAATTCCCATATACTGCATGCGTATAATGATTTTAGTTTTTCCAACAAACTTTTTGTCGAAGATCTCGGTAAGTGTTTGGGTTGGGTGAACGATATTTAAAAAATGCATTTTGCTAAGTCATTCGGCCTGTCCTTAATTACCAAATATGAGCGCGATCTGTCAGCCAGTTTGTTTACAGCACCTGTTTAGGTCGGAACACCTTAGTACGAGTAGTGCTTCGCGGTTTTTACAATGAATAAGAATATCTAATAAAGAATTTGTCTAAAATTTTGTATTGAATTAAATATTGTATTATGTAAAAGCTTAAAGTGATTCAGTTTTATAAAAAAAAACATACCTACGAGCGGTACCAAGACTTCAAAGACGGTAAAGAGATCGTTGAAGACATGGCTCGATCTGGACGACTTTCAACCTCTTCAACTGATGAAAATATTAAACAAGTGAGGGACATGGTGTTTGAAAATCGATAGGCAAGTGATAGACAGATGGCAAAAGACCTTGACATCTTTGAAAGCGACAACATAAATATTGATGAATAATTAAATATTTAGTGTTTTATTTACAATTTCCGGGTACTTTGTACTTGTTGAAAACAGTAAAAATTTTATTTACGAATAAAGGCAAAAACGTGTTTGTCGGTATAAGAATCCAAGGGATTGTACTACTTGAGGTTTAAATTTGAATATGTTTATACAAACAGATTTCATTGGAAAAAAACGAATTTAAAGCTGATTTCTCAATGTCTGGTTACCAGCGTTTCTGTCCAGTTAATAGAGTTGTCCGTTTAATAGATTGTATTTAATAAACATCAACAATGTGCACAGTTAATGGAGATGTTCGCTTAATAGAGTGTCCATTTAATAAAGGTATTTTTTATTTATGAATTGCTTTTACTATCCTATCTTCAAAGTTAGTTCGAACTTTAGTACTAAAAATTAAGAAGGTATATTTACCATATTGTGATTGTGATGTGGGCTTTACCGTATCCCGAATTCGGGGTTAAAATGGGTTTACGCGGATAAAGAATATTTCCAGTGTGACTATCCGAAAAATCACTGATTTTCGCGATTTTTTTTAATGTTGGAAATAAATAATCCGTCCGACTTTTTTATAAATACATACACCCAGGACGAATACAAAATGATTTATTTATCTATTTATTTAAAAGTAAAAAAAAATAAAGCTAAAGCGCGATAGCGAATGACGTTAAAAATGTTCTCTCCAAATTGGAACTAGATATCTTCAAAACTCTTTTTTTGAGAGTGAAAATCGTTTGAAAAACACAATTCTGAGAAAAACGTGTTTAAAGATCTGTTCCCTTTTAACAAGAAACGCTGTAGCGACCGCGATAATTTAAATTTTGATTTCTAAACTTGAAAGAATGTTTATTATAGTGTATTAAGGTGGGCCAAAAATAGTATTTATCTTTTTTTTTTTAGTTACCATGAAAATCTCATGCGAAGTGACAAAAAACAAGTGCTGGTAAGACCTGAGCTCTTAAGATTAATATTAAGAGGTGCCTCATCGATATTTTCGATATCCCATATAAATAATACAGGAAATTTTGTTTTTTTGTTTGAATTTTTAGTGTACACACACAACTAATTGGTAAGCGAGAATCAACACTTATTCTTATAGGAAATTTACCGATCTACAAAAAAGGTTTAGAACAGTTTTTCGTTGAGTCAACTCATTCAAAGTTATTCGTAGTTAAAGTCCAACAGAAAATTATAAAAAATGATTTCCACAGTTTTTCATCTTATATTATAAATTGATGGCTAATAAATATAACAAATCATATTTTTTCGATTTATTTCATTTTTATTTAATTAATTCATATAAGAAATTCATGCAATCTTGCCATGCTGAACTTAATTGTTAATTTTCATTACTATTTTTGTATTTTACCGCTTAAGTCATTGTAATTATCGATCTTAGCGACACCTATATGGCAATATAAGCAAATATTATTCAAGGTTACGTCAATCTCTCCAACTTTGTTTATAGCAGGAACAGCTAAAATCGCTACTACCTTCCTTCCTTTGCCTTTCTTAGCGAGCAAAATGTATTAAAAGTTGAGCCCGTGGTAAAAATGCAGAAATCAGCCATGTTGCCATTGCTCAATGCGTATATATAGTTTGTACACATCTATTTTTTTAATTACAATTTTTTATAATATAAAACATCAAAACTGAAAACAAACTATTAAAAATAGTTTATATATTTATAAATAATAGCATTCGACTCTGATTTTGAGTTATTTTAAGAAAATTTCAAACATATTGAACACCTTTTATTTTTACTACAGTATACCGAGATTGGCAACCCTGCGTTGTGAGAGAGCAATCAGCTGACACGTTTCTACAGAAAAAATCCAAATGCCGTGGCAATCAACGGCAAAGAGAGAAGGGTGTAGCGTTTTTCGCTGTTCACTTACATTGCGCGCCCATAAGATAGGTCGTATCAGCTGACACGGGCCACGGGTCTATGTTTTTGGCGGTTTGCGCGTGGTTGTGGGAGACAAAACGCTGTAAAAAAGTTACGAAGTTTACATTTTAAGTGGAAAAGTATACAGAAAAATCAAAACAGATACGATTCAGCAGCTCAAATAAATAACCAGTCTCGTTTTCAAAAGAAGCTGACTGAACTCTTTGATATTAAGGATTCGAAAAGCGTTGACTCTCCAGATCATGACAAAAAAAATTTCTAGGGGGACAAAAAATTTCGAATCGAAGGGGAGTCATTAATTTAAGTTTACAACCTAATACTCAAGTCGAAGAGATGGTTGTTGAAGAAATAAGTATTTTATACTTTTATTCGATTTTCCTACTGACTTCATTGACAAAAATGTGGAATCTTGGTCACAGGATGAAAGTTATTCAGAGAATCAGGAATTTTTTAAGCGTCTCAGCGTGGTCAATGATGTAGCAAAAAAAGGTGTTTCTTTAATAGAGGAGTACAACAAATGTCTTACTAAAAATTAAGAACAATTGCAATATTTATTCCAAGTTGTTAAAAATCACCGACAAAAATTTCCCGATTGTAACAAAAAGACTTAAGGGGCTATACCAGTGTGAAACTTTCAAAAAAATTTTTTGTTTTTTTTTTTACTTTTTCGATAGTTTATATATTCAAAAATATCCTGTGAAATCGGCAAGGTCGTATCTTCAATAGTTTTTGAATGACAGCGTTCTAACCAGCGACCGCTCAGAGGTGCAAACATACATATATAAGTGAAACTTTAAACGCGTTTTTCTCGAAACGACATTTTTCAAAATCGCTGACATCATAACTCAACGAGAAGTTGACCGATCGACTTCAGATTAAAACTGGGTATAGTTGAATACATTTGCTTTTTTCAGCACTTCCGCAGACAGCACATAACTCCGTTATTTTTCAATATTTTTGTAAAAAAAAATTCTAATATAGCTAAAAATATACTTTATTACGTCCATAGAACGTTGAAATCTAGTACTTTCTTTTAAAAAAATTCACGAAAATCGCCTGAATTTTCATGCGTCACACTGCTATAGCCCCTTAAGTTTAATTTTGAAATAATCAATATGTAAGAGATATGAAATAAAAAGTTGTATTGCAGTCGAAAAATTACTGAAAATGGCTCTTATTAATTTACATTTCCCTAGAGTCAGGAGCAAATAGGACACATTATTTTTTCAGACAACGATTAATATTTCTAAGTCACCACTCACACAGAGTAGAGTTCAAAGTTTTTGTTTAAATTAAGTACTTAAAAAAATGATATTTTGTGAAAATTCTATGGTTACATCGCTAAACACTCGATAAGTTTTACGAAAAATATGATTAATTATCAAAAATTAAAACTATTTTTGGCCCACCTTATAGTGTATACTATACATCCGATAATGCAACAAAAAAAAAATCGATTTCTAGAAAATTTCACACTGAGACGATCCCTCAATTGCAAATACTTTAAAAACTGTTAGCTTAATGCGGCTATATTCTTATCCTGAAACCACCACCTCTCCGCCTATAAAAATTTTTACTCCGAATTCCGGGGACTTTATTCTAAAGGTTTCCCTGTGGCTCAGTGTTAAAAATTATCGATATTGGTTTGTAATCGATCGTCACTTTACAAAGAGATGTTTCGGCCTTAACATATGCTTGTGTCTAAAACATATGTATATCCATTCTTTTTTTCTATTTAATTCACTCATTATTCCCGTCCTGCTATATGGTGCGGAGGCACCATTTCGAATGGACGAAAACAATCCAACTCTGAAAGTATTCGACGCAGCACCCGACGGGAGAAGCTGAGGATGAGGAGGACCTCCACCCCGTGGGAAAGAGCAGGTGAAGAAGGATTTAGCTTCGCTTGTTATCCTTTTTGATAAAGCAAGACAGGAGACTACAAATTTTAAAAGAGCCAAATTTCTGAAGCCGGTGATGAAAAGTGGCCGGATAATGTCTCTCTAGAAGTACCGTGAGCTTGATTAGCATCAAGTGACTAATGGTTGTTGTCTCATTTCGAATGTTTTTCAATGTAACATAAAGATGTCAGAATAATATTAATAATTACATTTGGTTGAAAGTGGTCGATTAGTTCTTGAGGTATATGATTGCTTGTTTTTTCCATTTTGGATTTTTAATTTCAGTTGGGTTGTGAGCACTCAAGCAGAACGCGCGTGTATCATCGCTTAAACGGATAATAGACAAAGTGATTTCTTTAAAAGAATAGAAAAAAACAAAAAACAAAAAACAAATCAAAATAAAGAGACCAAAGAATGTAAGCGGCACCGTTATGTCGCCGCGTGTGCATAAGAAAATACTAAAAACTGATACTGGTCAGCGCATTGGCACTGACCAAAACTTCTTTTCGCTTCTACAAACTCTCGACGATACAGAGAATGTTGCACAAAGTGACGAAGAATGTGAACAAATCGTAAATAACAAAGCATACGTCCCACCCATTACGGTACTTAAGTGCGCAGTGGAACAATTACATAATATTTGCAAAGAAATAAATTGCACCAAATACTCTATAAAAAAAATGTCGACTGGAATAGAGCTCTATTGTGTGGTAAAATTAGACTATGAAGCGGCCTGTCATTACATGCAAGGCAAATTTGAATACTTCTGATATGCCAACAAGAACGAGAAACCACACAAAGCAATTCTCCTGGGGCTCGATATTATGGCAACTACAGTCCTTAAAAACGAACTCATTGCTATGGAACTACAGTGCTTGGATGTAAAGCTTGTTCAAAGAATGAGGCCTAATAACTCCATATTAGTTTTATATGTGGTATATTTTACCAACAAGTCTACATCTCTGAATATTCTCAGAAAAAATCATGCTGTTATAAATTCTTCTTCTTCTTTACTGGCGTAGACACCGCTTACGCGATTATGGCCGAGTCAACAACAGCGCGCCAGTCGTTTCTTCTCTTCGCTATGTGGCGCCAATTGGTTATTCCAAGCGAGGCCAGGTCCTTCCTCTGCTTCCCGCGGCGGGTACTGAGTCGAATACTTTCAGAGCTGGAGTGTTTTCATCCATCCGGACAACATGACCTAGCCAGCGTAGCTGCTGTCTTTTAATTCGCTGAACTATGTCAATGTCGTCGTGCATCTCGTACAGCTCATCGTTCCATCGAATGCGATATTCGCCGTGGCCAACGCGCAAAGGACCATAAATCTTTCGCAGAACTTTTCTCTCGAAAACTCGCAACGTCGACTCATCGGTTGTTGTCATCGTCCAAGCCTCTGCACCATACAGAAGGACGGGAATTATGAGCGACTTATAGAGTTTGGTTTTTGTTCGTCGAGAGAGGACTTTACTTTTCAATTGCCTACTCAGTCCGAAGTAGCACCTGTTGGCAAGAGTAATCCTGCGTTGGATTTCCAGGCTGTCATTGTTGGTGGTGTTTACGCTGGTTCCAAGATAGACGAAATTATCTACAACTTCAAAGTTATGACTGTCAACAGTGACGTGAGAGCCAAGTCGCGAGTGCGACGACTGTTTGTTTGATGACAGGAGATATTTCGTCTTGCCCTCGTTCACTGTCAGACCCATTTGCGTTGCTTCCTTGTTCAGTCTGGAGAAAGCAGAACTAACGGCGCGGGTGTTGAGACCGATGATATCAATATCATCGGCATACGCCAGCAGCTCACTCTTATAAAAGATTGTACTTGCTCGATTCAGTTCTGCAGCTCGAATAATTTTCTCCTGAAACCTCGTTTGGTATCGAACGGCTCGGAGAGGTCCTTCCCGATCCTGACGGAGCTTTTCGTGTTGCTCAACGTCAGTTTACACAGCCGTATTAGTTTTGCGGGGATACCAAATTCAAACATCGCGGCATAAAGCAGCTCCTTTTCGTGCTGTCGAAAGCAGCTTTGAAATCGACGAATAGGTGGTGAGTGTCGATTCTCCTTTCACGGGTCTTTTCCAAGATTTGGCGCATGGTGAATATCTGGTCGGTTATTGATTTTCCAGGTCTGAAGCCACACTGATAAGGTCCAATCAGTTTGTTGACGGTGGGCTTTAATCTTTCACACAATACGCTCGATAGAACCTTATATGCGATGTTGAGGAGGCTTATCCCACGATAGTTGGCGCAGATTGTGGGGTCTCCTTTTTTATGGATTGGGCATAGCACACTTAGGTTCCAATCGTTGGGCATGCTTTCAGCCTACCATATTTTGCAAAGAAGCTGATGCATGCTCCTTATCAGTTCTTCGCCACCGTGTTAGAATAGCTCGGCCGGCAATCCATCGGCCCCTGCCGCTTTGTTGTTTTTCAGGCGAGCAATTGCTATTCCAACTTCTTCATGGTCGGGCAATGGAACGTCTGCTCCATCGTCATCGATTGGGGTATCGGGTTCATTTTCTCCTGGCTGGAGAAGTGTTCCCTCCATAATCTAAGTATGCTCTGGGCATCGGTGGCTAGATCACCTTGGAGAATTCTACAGGAGTATGCTCCGGTCTTGAAACCTTCTGTAAACCGCCGCATTTTTTCGTAGAATTTTCGAGCATTACCCCTGTCGGCCAGCTTATCAAGCTGTTCGTACTTACGCATTTCGGCCTCTTTCTTCTTCTGTCTGCAAATGCGTCTCGCTTCCCTCTTCAACTCTCGGTATCTATCCCATCCCGCACGTGTTGTGGTCGATCGTAACTTTGCGAGGTAGGCAGCCTGTTTTCTCTCCGCTGCGACACGGCACTCCTCGTCGTACCAGCTGTTCTTTTGCACTTTCCGAAAACCAATGGTTTCGGTTGCGGCTGTACGTAAGGAGTTTGAAATGCCGTCTCACAGTTCCCTTATACCGAGTTGTTGACGAGTGCTCTCAGAGAGCAGGAGTGCAAGCTGAGTGGAAAATCTTTCGGCTGTCTTTTGTGATTGCAGCTTCTCGACGTCGAACCTTCCTTGTGTTTGTTGGCGTGCGTTTTTTGCTGCACAGAGGCGGATGCGAATTTTGGCTGCAACAATATAGTGGTCCGAGTCGATGTTAGGACCTCGGAGTGCACGCACATCTAAAACAATGGAGACGTGTCTTCCGTCTATCACAACATGATCGATCTGGTTGGCGGTTTTTCGATCCGGAGACAGCCAGGTAGCTTGATTTATCTTCTTGTGCTGGAATCTAGTACTACAGATAACCATATTTCGGGCCCCGGCGAAGTCGATCAGCCTCAACCCATTTGGGGATGTTTCCTCGTGGAGGCTGAATTTACCGATCGTAGTGCCAAAGGTACCTTCTTTGCCCAAACTGGCGTTGAAGTCGCCAAGCACGATTTTGACATCGTGGCGGGGGCATCTCTCATAAGTGCGCTCCAAGCACTCATAAAATGCATATTTGGTCACATCGTCCTTCTCTTCCGTCGGGGCGTGGGCGCAAATCAGCGATATGTTGAAGAACCTCGCTTTGATGGGGATTGTGGCTAGACGTTCATTCTCCGGAGTGAATGAAAGTACTCGGCGACGGAGTCTCTCTCCCAGCACGAATCCAACACCAAACTTGCGCTCCTTTATATGGCCACTGTAGTAAATTTCACAAGGACCTACTCGTCTTTGTCCTTGTCCCGTCCATCGCATTTCTTGAACGGCGGTGATGTCAGCCTTTATCTTTACGAGGACATCTACCAGCTGGACAGCGGCACCTTCCCAATTAAGGGACCGGACATTCCAGGTGCACGCCCTCAAATCATAGTCCTTATTTCGTTTGCCATGGTCGTCATCAAAAAGGGGGTCTCTCATCCGAGGCTGTTTAAACTTTTGCATTGGGGGTGTTTTTTTACGTGGCGGGTCCCAAACCCAGCGCACAACCCTATGCAGGGGATGTTTCGCCTTCTCACTTTAGCTCGCCTTCAAACGGATGTTCTTAGGCTACCCAGAGGATACTTGGTCAAAGACCGGAAGTCATGAGCTGCTTGAGTCATATGTAAAACAATCGTTTCTGGCCACTTCCAAGTGAATGGCGATCAGAGAACTTTCCTCACTTGCGTGAACTTCTACACATGACTCCATCCTCTCGCTCGCTGTTATAAATTACGTGAGAGTAAAATGGGAATACCAAAAGCGAAGTAGTAATCAACTAACGCAATGCTTTAACTGTCAATTGTTTGGCCACGGATCCAGTCGCTGTACAGTAAAGGCGTATTGTTCATTATGTGCGGGAAACCACAAAACTACAGACTGTAAAGAGGAGTCAGCTATTAAATGTGCCAATTGTAACGGGCCCCACAAGTCTAACTTCTACGATTGCCCGAGCAGATTAAGTTATATTAATTTAAGATCTCAAAAACAGCAGAATCGTTCTAGACTTAAGGCAAACAACATTATTAATGCTACTCGTATAAATGACAGGAACTTGTTTCCAAACTCACTTATCCAAACAATCCCACCGGCAAACTCTAATTGGGTAACTCTGCAACAATTAAATTCACCAAATAGCAATGAAGAACTCTTCAGTATTGAAGAGATTAAGTCACTCACTTTCGATTTAATTAAAAATCTAAGAAATTGTAAATCAAAATCTGATCAGTTTGGAAGTTGTAACCTCACTAGCTTGCAAATTTCTTAAATAATGTTGAACCACTTATTAATTGTCACCTGGAATGCCAGACGTATTCGAAGTAAAAAAGATGAGCTTTTCAATTTCATCATTAATAGAAACATTGATATTTGTTTACTAACTGAAACGTTACAAATGACAAAATTTCTATAAAAAACAATTCATATTATATCTACAGAAATCATAGAACTAACAATAAGGGGGGAGGAGTAGCCATAATCATTAAAAAATCTATTCGCCATACCCTTTTGCTTCTCCTAAACACGAAAGCAATAGAATGCATTGGCATTAGTGTACTTTGCCCCACAGGAAATTCGGTTTCAATCCACTGCTGCTATTTCCCTGGAGGCCAATCAAGCCCCGAACTTAAACGTAATTTTGAAAATGACCTAAAGCTGCTCACTCGAGTTACAGAAAAGTACCTATTAGGAGGAGATTTTAATTGTCGCCATAGCTCTTCGGCTGCTACCGTGCAAATAATTGGGGTTGCATTCTGCATGATCATTCGTAATTAAGAGGTATCAGTGTGTTATACTCAACAGTACACTCATACGTGCCTGCTAATAGTCACAGCAGAACTTCTAATCTAGATCTGTTCTTAACAAACTACCCCCAAGTGTTTTTTAACACTAAGGCAATAGATGATTTAGGATCCGATCACCTACCTGTGCAATCTCTTTACATACAAACTTAAGCTCAGTAAAAATATTTAGATACGTATTTAATAAAGCCAACTGGGAAGTATTTGGTAAACTGGTTAATCTGCACCTAAATTGCATTGATCAAGCTGCGGTCAGAAACGACATTGATATGTTAATGCACAACTTCAACGAGGCAATTTGTTGTGCCAAAGCAGGTAGTATTCCAAAAAAGAGTGTATACTGTCACCGGCGAAAGTGGTTTAGATACAGAAATACGGCCGATCTCGTCCTAGTTAGATAGCTTAGTCATGTTATTGTCAATAAGATTTTTGTTCTCAGAAACGAAACTTGGAACAATCTTTTAGCAACGTTAGAAGATAATTCTTCCCCATTTTGGAAACTATCTAAAGTGATCAAGAAGAAACGTTTTAGCATACCAACATGCTTGCTGTTTTTCCACACCAGCACAAAAGGCAGACATTTTAGCAGATACATTTAAAATGAATCAGTGTCACTGTAACAACCTCAGCGATCATGCAACCATATCAGAAGTCAACAACTTTGTGTGCGATTTAGACTCTCAAATAATATCCTCCGAACAGACATTTTCAACAAATATCTCTGAGATCTCCTCAATTATCACAAATCTTAAAACATCTAAATCGCCGGGATTAGATAATATACAAAATCTATGTCTCAAGGCCCTGCCTAGAAGTGGATTAAAGTGTCTCGCAAGAATTATAAATGAATGTTTTCGTTTATGCTACTTTCCGTCCCAGTGGAAGCTTTCAAAGGTTATACCAATATTAAAGCCCAACAAACCTGCAGAATGCCCAACGACATATCGCCCAATAAGTTTGTTGTCATCAGTAAGTAAAATTTTTGAAACAGTTATAAAAGAAAGACTGTCGACCTTCATGGAAGACAATGAAGTGCTCCCGCCAGTGCAATTTGGTTTCCGACGTGAACATAATACCTTACACCCACTGCTTAGAATAAAAAGAATCATAAAAACAAATTTTACAAACTCTAAGTCCCCTGGTATGATTTTACTAGATATCAAAGCTGCATTTGACTCTGTTTGGCATAACGGGCTCTTGTACAAAATGATGCTCTTGAAATTTACCTTAGTTTATATTAAAATTATACAAAGTTTTTTGACCAACCGATCATTGACAGTCCACCTGGGGGAAACGCAGTCTCGCAAAATTGATATCAATGCTGGTTGTCCCCAAGGTTCGTGTCTGCCTCCATTGTTGTATAACATTTTTACTTCTATTTTCGCGGACGACACCGCAATACTCTGCTCAGGCTTCATTGCAGCTGATATCACAAATTCACTCCAAGAGGACTTTAATATCCTTGTCTCTTACTTTAACAAATGGAAATACTGGTTAATACTGACAAGACTCAAGCAATTTTTTCACGAGGAAGCGTAAAAGTATCTTTCTCCCAATATGTCATATTTCACTTAACTCTTTCGATGTCAACTGGGAAAAGACTGTTAGATATTAAGGACTGATACTAGACCCTAGACTGACCTTTAAAGACCACGTGCTTTACATCTTAAAAAAAAACTAACACACTAATACGGTCGTTATACCCATTTATAAACAGAAGATCAGAACTTAGTATAACCAACAAAATGTTCAGGTCTATTTTCCAGGCTGTGGTTTTTTATGGGGCACCAGTATGGGCCGCTATCGCGAGCTCCCACATCCACAAACTTCAAGGGGCCCTAAATAAAATATTAAAAATAAATTTTAACCCACCATGGCATTTTTCTACCTGGGAATTACATGACAGAGCAAATGTTGAATTAGTCTCACATAGATTGCCCCCGTCTAAATAGAAGGTTTAACGATCGCTGTGAGCATTCCATGTACTCTCATATTAATGAATTATTCAATTAACTGATGTAAAATATATTCTAAGTTATAAAATAGAAATAAGTAGGTTAAGAAAATATTCTTCAAGGGTTTTTTGTAAATTTTTTCCCCTACAAAAACTATATTATTAATAGTAACATATCAAAGCTCATTCTCAAATAATTTTTAAGTAGAAAAGAGAAAATCGCCTGTACTCTTAACTTATATACATTAGTCACTGCAAATACATATATTATAAGAAGATGTGAAATAAATTTGAATTTGAAAATTTTATTTTTAATTTAATGATTCTGACTTACATATTTAGGGAGTTATTGCACTTTTAGCAGTTTTCATATAACCTTTAACCCTCACATGCCCGAATTAAAATGGGCGGAGCTATAACATTTTTTAGGACAAATATATGTATGTTAGTCTTAACTCAAGTATGAAGCGATAAAAATTTCCAAGTCCTTAGTGTCCTGGTTCGTTAGTTACAGGATAGCCTATCGGCAACAGCACTTTTATAAAATTATTGTAAACAAACTAAAGACTTTTTCAATGACCTATTTTTATTTTTAATAACTATCTTACATTTATTTATTTATGTTGTTCCCTTGGCTTTACAATAAAACATCTATTTTAATTTTTTTAAACACTTTTTCCGTAAACACCTTTTTTCACGATCTTGACAATTTCACTCTACGGAAAACGCCTACTGAATGACTTTAGCTTACAATATAACAATTTACTGTAAGATCATACAATACACCAGAATACATAATGGAAAAAGCCGCGCGTCAAAAAAATTTAAATAACCAGACTTAGAAGCATATATGTAGAATGTTGCCTATCATCAGTTTCAACCATTCACACTATATCAGGAAGAGGTTTTACTTATCCTCACCAAGTTTGGTTGATGCAAGTTAGTGGTTGGTGAGTTATGTACGGTACCATGCTAATTTTTGTTTTTATTTACATTTTTGTACTACACATTCAAATCTGATGAATTGTTCTTAGCATTAAATTTAGTATTTCAGAATTTGTTTGTTTGCAGCAGTTGCTTAACATAACCATTACATTGAAGTTGGGAAGTGGGTATACTTATAATTCGATTTCACGCGTGTAGTAGTATAATAATAAACATAAAGCGGAAGTATCAGTCTCGATTAGGTAGGTATTACAACAGCCATTAGGAGAAAAGAGGTATTATACTATACTTTGTTGGGATGACTTAAGCATCCCAGCACGAACTGCCGAGAGAAGTTTATTATGCTCCTTAACTGGGAGCATACGGGCCTCACTACGTAGGTGCTCGATAGAAAGCATCAAGAGTCATCTTGTCGTAGTCCGGCGTGCAGTATTTTGACAAGTCTTAAGCTTCCTGGTCTGCGTTTCACTGCATCGGCTACCATATTCGTGCGGCGTAGTTTAGCACCGGCCGGCCGATTGCCTTGTAAGTTGCCAACAACGTTTCTTTGTTCATTCCTCATATGCGGCTAGCGACTTAAGGATTTTGTTTCGGCTCTGTACTTTGGCGATAATAGCGGTCGTATGCGAAGTAAATGAGCACAGACTATCAAAAGTCGCACCTAAAATATTGAGGTTAAATCTGTATTCCTTCGTCTAGTTGTAAATATGGTCGCCGTGGATTTAGTAGGGGTGAAAGTTAAGTTCCTTGCAGAGAGGAAGCGAGAAATGTCGGACAGACAGCCTTTTACATTTGAACACATGCCATCGATTCCATTGCCCGACGTCAATATCGAGCAATCATCAGCTGGGCCTTTATGACGCTAAGTGCTGTAGTTGTACTGTGCACTGCAGTCATGCTGGTGACTTGCTAGGCTCTGGTGGTGAGTGAGGGTCGAGAGTAGCAAGGCCTCAAGTGTTTTCACTACTGGCGTGAGGAGAGTTATCGGACGATAGCACTCCCCTTTGTTGGCAGGTTTTCCAGGTTTCAGTAGTGGGACCACTCATCCGACTTTCCACACATCGGGTATTTGAAGAGTGGTCAGCGACAGGTTGAGGACCTTGGTGAGGTAACTTACCCCCGTCGAGCCTACATGCTTGAGAATCAGCATGTTGATTCCATCAGGATATGGATATGGACGATTTCGCCTTATTGATGGCACTCTGAACCTTTTAATCGGTGAAAGTATGTGATGCGCAGTCTTTTGGCATTTTGCGCAGCCGTCGAGTCACACATCGTTTGGTTTTATTTACCGATGGGTTGCTGGCTAAAATAGCTCACACACTTCTTGTGGTTCAAAGATTATGAATTGAATTTAAACTCGGACATCAGGTCTCATCGGATTAGACGAAGCCTTGACAGTAGTTCAAAGTTTACTCACACCGGTGTACAGGACTTTCGTGCGCTTGTGTCGGTTTACCATTTACCGAATCTCCAAATTGAGGTCCCTTATTCGGCTAGGAAGTTAGGGTGGGGTTCCGGAATTCTTCCAGCCGGGAAGAAGCGAGGTGGTAGCTGCTATGATCACCTAGCGGAATTGACGTTCGCCAGCGATTAAGTCCGTAGAAATGGAAAAAGCGGTGAAGGTGTTCTCAGTAAATTCCGTGAAGCCGACCCAGTTAGCTCTGTTAAAGTTAATGAAGGTATGGTTGCCCACTGAAATAAAATCGGGATTTTTCTCGTTCGAGATAATAATGGGCAGATGGTCTGATGCGAGAGTTGGCATATATCGGAAGGTTTTGCTGTTTATCAGGCTATCGCTGGAAATGGTAATATCGGTAGAGACTTCGTCATTCATTGTACAGAATGTGGAATCATCTATTTGTTTCACCAGCTCCATCCCCTTACGATCATTTGACAGGCAGGAATGCCAAAGATCGTGGAGCGCGTAAAGTCACCAAGTACCAAACGGTTTTCACCACGAAGTAGCGCACCTATATTCGGGTGATATCCTGTAGAGCAACATGTAACTGGGGGATTTATATATTAAATATTTCGAGCTCGACATCGCCTAACCGGATAGCTTTACCTTGACATTCTAGGGGAGTATCCTTGCGGTCGATGTCTCCATCGCCTGATCGGATAGCTATCCCCTCACATTCAAAGATCGTATGTAGAGCATAGATAAATTGATCTCTTTAATTCGAGAGAGACCTGTCAAAACTCGCATTTTTTATAACATTTGTCAATGATGCCACTACTGAAAAATATTAGATTAGGCATTTTATATATAAATTTTAGGTATTTTGCGATTTCCACACTACCACTAAGGTATGCAAATAGCGCGTTAGCTATATTATTTTTGAGTAGTCAGTTGCCCAGTTAGTGGAGCGCCGTAAGGCATAAAAATAGTAAAACCTAGGAATCCAGGGACTGTCAATGAATCTTTACAAAACTTTGGAAATGTGTTTTTAATAGTATATAGAAAAATGTTAAAAAAAAATTGGCCGATCTCGATTACAACAATTTTTAACAACAATTTACTGAAAAATAAGAAGCGAAAGGGGGAAAAAATATTTACAATAAAGTTTTTAATTTTATATGTAATGAATTATGTTTACAAAGTAACTTTAATGTTACTTTAGTAGATTTTTGCAAAAAATAATGATTTACAACAAAAATTTGTCATTAACTATATACATTATTGTCGTCGTCGATCTCGTTGAGGTAGATTGTAAGTAAAGCATTTGTACAGCTTTCACCATTGCATTCTAAGCAAGCTGCAGTGCAGTTTAATTCACTTTTCCTGCACCCACAAGGTGCTCCACATACTGTTTTGCATGAGCAAAAAATAATTTTCAGTAAAGATTCTGGAGCTGGTTGCTGCATCATTGTTTGCGGTATCAATATTCCGCATTCATAATTCCAACCCCATTCTTCTGGTGATATTTCTCTTCCGAGCCAAGATTGAATTTGTAAAAATACTCTTTTAAAGTGTTCAAAAGCGGCATCTGCAGTAGGTGGTAAAGACGGCAGCTTAACGCAGGTACTTTTAGTAGTTGCTTTCAAAAAAGAGTTATATCTTAATACATTAAGGTCTTTTACTTTTTGGGAGGCACCGTATAATGCAAGAGTACATGTAACAATAGCCTTAAAAATTTCATCGATATCTTTGCATTCATTTCAAAATTTTTTGCAAACACGTTTTTGCCACGTTGGAAAAAAGCTGACGTCGTGTCACAGCCATTAAATGCATGTAAGAACAGAATATGCTCTTTACACTTTGGTAATATTTTTTCTAAGCTTTTAGAAGAGTACGCTTTTTGCGGTATTTTGCCTTTTGATGGTTTTCGAAAATAAATTTCACGGTCTGGTGGTGAGAGTGCAGTCAATAAAACTAAAAGATCGACATCTTCGGACACTACAGCAATGTTTTCAGATTGCAGATTAACTGCAGTTTCAATTATGAGTCTATCAGCATCAGCTTCTGCATGGCACGAAAATATTTTATCTTCTGTGAGTGTTTCTCGTAGCATATCTATGAGCCTACTCTTATATTTGGTATTTGATAAACATTTCTCCTGCGCTATTTTTAGAGGCATGGTTGTATCAAATATTATACGTATCATTGCATAAATTTTTTTAGAGCGACGCATTCGTTCGATCGATTTTGTGCAGCTCTTCTTGTAACCATCAAATACGACATAAATGTTATGTCCATAATTGCTATGTAGATATCTGACGTAATGTTGACATATGGTACCGAAATTTGCATCAAATTGCCACTTGCAACGGTGTACTAACATCCCTCCATCAATTACGTAGGAAAATTTTCGTACATCGTTGACATCCTCTGACACTTCTGGGAATAGGTCATAAAATGTAGATTTTGTTGATTTTCGCAGTTCACCATCTTCAAAAGGAGTTAGAGGATAAGGAGCTCATTCATAAGTCATGTAGTTTTTTAGTTCTTCATCAGATTTTTTAATACGCATATACGCTGAAATAATAATAATGGATCAATTGGAATAATATCATCATCCACTTTGATTTTGCTAATGGATGCCAACAAAGGAATAATCCTGTCTTTTCTTGATAACTTAACTTCTTTAAAATTTTTCCCATTAATTTTCTTCATTATTTGTAGACCTTGCTCAAAAGTTGCGTAGCAATTTACGTTTTCTTTCCCAGTTATTCCAGTTGCGATAGACATAATGACACCAACATCAGTGAATGGAGAATGTTGAATAAAATATTCTTCCAATTTTTGTACGTCAATTTCGTCCCTCTTGATTCGTGCATCGGTTGAATCAGCGTGTTGATAACTTTTTTTTTTTAATATATATTACAAAAATCTTCTTCACCTTCTATTATATCTTTTGAAAAAATAACACCTTTTATCCATTTATGACGATACTTTCTGTTACACCACGTTTAAAAGGTCCTCCTTCAACACTCTTAGATTTCATTAAAGTTTGTTCAATGGTTTGATCGGTGGAAATTCCAGAAAAAAACACATCAGAACGTCTATCAGTGAAATAACCTTCTGTAAATTTTTGAAACTCTTCTGGGTCCATTTGGATAGATAACTCCTGCATGTCTTGCAAGTACAGTTGTGCGGACTTTGCATACGGGAAATGTCCTGATGCATGGAAGTTTGGAAACATCCTCTCAATAGTTTGTAAATGCAGATTCCAATCACCCATACGCTCAGCTGCAATAAAATCTTTCAGCACTGATACCATTCGAAAATAGCTGATCCATAATCTGGATGTTTTATTTTTACTCTCTAGATCTTGCAATTTTTTTCGCATTCGTCTCATCAGCAATTACAGTTTTAAATTCCGAATTATTTTTTAATAGATCATCGAAAAATAATCTCGATAAGGCTAGCTGCAGAAGTATATGTGTACGTACCGCTCTAGCATATGCACGTCCAGACATGATATGATCGATTGTATTTTTGGCATAAACCATAGAGAGGGCTTCTTTAATTCCACTTCCTGCCATTATATAACCAATAGATCTCATATAGGACATCAGCGTATAAAAAGAGCCCAATAGGACAACAGTAAACATTTCATCTGATAAACATATCGCTGAAGTTATATCGCGCGATTTTATGTACAGAGGTTGATCAAATGTTACGATACGTGTCTTCATATTTAACGACTTTGCGTTTTCTACTGATGTTTTCATCGCCGTATACAAAGTATTATAATCACTTGGAGATGCATTAATGAATGGTAAGAATATTATTGACGATGTATCAAAATCATGAGCACTTGTTAACAGATTCATACATCCGTTCCATCCCGGAAAGTCATTATTAGTTTTGAATTTAAGATACATCCAGAGAATGTTTAATTTTGAAAAAACTGTGGGGGTTAAATTTGGTTCTTGCCTCGAAATTTTGATTTAAAGTTTTTTCAATTCTTCACCAGCAGAAGCAGGATATTTTTGAAGGGGTATATGACCTTGTTCAGAAATGGTTGTCTCTGTTGGAATCTTATCTAAACATTTAATTGGTTCTCTGGTTTGTATTCCATCGCTCGGAGTTACGATTTCAATCGAACCTAAATTATGGAAAGTATTTTTGCCATCCAGTGTGTTGACGTTAAAATATGCGTTATCGTGCACAAATTGTACAAAAGTACCTGTTTTTATTTTTACAGGATTTGTAAAGGTTGCAGAGGCTTCATAGATTATTGCTTATTTGTATGATCCGCAAAATTCTAAAGCATTGCATATTTCTATTATTTTTTTTGGAGCCAAATTTTCTATGAAGTGTAACAGCATGCAGTGGTGATACAAATAAACGAGGCCTTACTGCAGGTATAATCTCATGAGCTATTGAAGTGCATTTCGTTTCATAATGATTCATAAACTCGTTGTTAAACATTTTATCACTAGCCGAAAACATTTTATTATCATAAACCTGCGTCCGAATGTGTCGTCGTAAAATTTCACCAGCAGCTTTCAAAATACGGTATTCTTCTTCTTCAATATCTTTTGACCTCTGACTGTACCAGTTATCCTCATAATGATTCGTTAGCCTCATTTTTATTTCAGGAATATGGTCAATTGTTACAATACTTTTTAATTTTGCCAGTGAAAACTGACAGTCATCGTTTTCTTCAATATATTTGAAAATCTGCTCCATTGCTGCATCTACTTGTATTGTGACTGGATGAATTTTTTTCTCTCTATGGGTCTGTTTTACGGTATTTTTTAAACGAATATAACAATCCGCGTGATACTTAGATTCCTGAGCTACTAAATCTAACACGCCTATAATTATTTTATGGATTTTGCGAAAATATTCACTTCTCTCTTCACTTATCAAATTTAATATCGTTTTCTTGAAATCAGAAGTAGTTACGTAGCTGATTTGTTGTCTTGACGATTTGGATTTTCTTTTTTCCTTCATTTCAACCACTTCTTTTTCACATAAAAAGCACCTATTTTTCGAATCAAAATCAATTGAAGTAGCCGCTCGAAGTTTTTTAAGGAGGAAAGTATGATGGTGTGGTGTTTTTTTTTAAATAAGAATGAATGCACCCTTTATTGATATACTTTTGTCTGCATACTGAATGCACATAGACAAATTCGCGAGTATTTAAGTACTAAGAAAGTCCATCCGCTCTTTCCGCAGAAGCAGCTTTCAGTGTTGATATTCCTTTAGTGACTTTATTCCTAGTTCAGAGATTAATTCAGAACTACATCCGGTTTTATCACAAATGAGGCAATCATTACATATATTACCTACCCACCCATTTTTATACGAATAATAAATACTTACTATTTATGCCACTATTTTCAAACTTTGTAAAACTCAGTAATGTTCAGTTATTAATTTTTATCACGCTCACTGCACAATAATATATGTACATATTAATTGTAAATAAACAATAATTACATTTTTTTCGGTGCGAACAACAACAGCTACGTATTAAGCCTAGCACGTTGCCAAGTGTACTATTCTGTTAGGGCCTATTCTGTTAGGGCCCGCATTAACAACACTCAACAGCTGCTGGGACTGCAGGTATAAAAATGAAGGTCCGGGAGCGGAATAGAGGGGACATTCCCCTTACGGCGCTCCACTAAGTAGGCCTATATCACCCATATTTACTTATACTCGTACATAATTTTACAAACAACGGATGTCTGATTCTACAGAATTTCAACTACTAAATTTGGCAGTTCGTTTTTGCGCTGTTCTTCTGGCATCCCGCCTTTTTCACTAACTGATGATTGACGGGACCCTGATTGTGTTTTGTTGCCAGCTCAGAAAAAAGATATGGGTCCACTACCAGTTGACAAGCGAGAAAGTAAGAAAAGATATTCTGATCAATTTATCTACGAGTGGAGTGTGTCGTATGTTGCCCTGTGCTGCAGGAATCTAGCCCCGCAAGACTCAACAGTGGCGTGGCCAACAAACACCACAGTGCGACAAACGCCCCTGCGGGTTCTACAGCTGCAATAACCACGTATCTTACAATTTAATTGCAACGTACTCCAGAGCAAAATCGAGGAGATAGTTCCATTTATGAGCCGTGAATATGTTTCGTGTGCAGTGCGCAGGCCGGAACACGTCAGGTATCACAGTTGTCTGATGTAACATTCCGACGCATGATGGTTTGACACACGTAACAGACTGTGCGAGGAACCAGGATTTGCTGAGTGGTTCTCGAACGAGGATTCGAGCGGGATGAAGGTTGAGGGGGGGGTAGATCAGAATGTGAGTTATGTCGCCTATTTACTATTTAGCCTTCTTAGCGTAGATCTCCAATGTTAGTATATCGCAGTTATGGAAAAGCGTTTCTCTATTTTACCATTTTATATTAAGTGTTCCAGGGTATATGAACACATCAAAATCTTTTAGATTTTCATTATGATCATATTAGTTATTTTAATGTGTTACAAGCAAGCGCATGATGAAAATACTACTAAACGTTTGTGAAACATGATGCGATAATACTGCTTGAGCTGAAAAATTTCATCTGCTTTCGCATAAATAAATTTAAAACACTGTTCGCAGTTTCTTCGTGTTTGTATTCCTTAAAAATAACTTAAATCTAGTACATACATTTGCTTGTATACACTAAATATTCATTGTTTTATATATTAAATTAATTTTTACTTATTTTTAAGTTACTACTATTTATTAACTACATATCATTGTATCTTCCATTGTGTATTTTAATAACTAGGAGCTGAAGGAAAATGTGGAATCAAACAACGCAATGGAAGATTTAGCCACGGAGGTCGAAATAGAAGATTGTTCGGATAACAGCGAAGACATGGATGTTGAATTGTCAACTCAGAATAAAATTCAAGCCACAGAAACTAAGACAAAATTAGTTGGCAGTGAAAAGCAAGACGTGACAGAAGGAATTGAGGCAATGGACGAAAATAATAACGAAGGAGATGATCATAGTGTTAGTATTAATGATTTAGAGGAAACGGTGATTGCACGAAATCGATCTGAAAAAGACTTAGAAGTTAACAGAGAAACAACCAATGCTTCGCCCAAATTGATATCTACAGTAACTGTTCTAACTGAACAACAGAATGATACAGAACGCAAGTCAGATGGTAATGAAGAGATCGAAACTATAAAGAAAGAAATAAAGGGACAAGATGAAATAGGATTTGTAGTGGAAGAGGGTGAGATCGACTTAAGCGAAGATAATATAGCAGAAAACAAAGAAGTAATAATATTGTTATTACACTTATTATAATTTTATTAAAAATACACAATTTAAGGTTAAATTAAGTGAGAATGCTGAAACAGCCATAGCTCTCTTATCCGCTAAGCCGCAAAATTCGAAGGGTGAAGTTGATAAATTGCAACCAGAACGTCAGCTAGAAGGGGTATGTACTACTTAAGACTATATGTTCATGAATTAAATAAATTTTCGTTTCTTAAACGCGATATATAATACGTACATCTTTTCTGTTGAGTGGGAAGATTCTAAACTTCTTTTCTTTTCGCAATTTATAAAACATTTATTTATTTTTATTTGTGTTAAATATTTCCTTATAAAATATTGTGGTATATAATAAATGTAGGAAGATGTGTTCGCTTCAACTGTCGGTCTCAGAATATCAACCACAGTATACACAGTAGAAAGCCTTTTCGTGGTAGCTTTCTGGGGGGTGAATAGCGGATTTAAATGCCATAGTGTGCAATATTTCGCCCATAAAAATATCGTTTAATGATAAAATGCAGCCCTGTTTTTAGATTTCTCGGTGGTGAGTTTTCTTCTGAATGTATTTGTTTACATTTGACCGACACAAAACATAAAAGGTGCTGATTACCTAAGCTAATCTTGTTTTTTATCTTAAAATTCGCTTATTTAATTAAATTATTTGTAAAATTGCATTCATATATCTAAATGCGAATTCCACCTAATTTTCTTTTGTAACAGCTAATCAATTTGTATATGTCAAACGAAAGGTTACCGCCCAGGACTGTATCTTTCTGCATGCTAAATTTAAGCAATTCTTGAAGCGTGTTTAACACTTGTTATAAACGAAAGAACTTACATAACAAGTAACATCTCTGTAAAATTTAAGAAACATGCAAAGTAATTCAAAATAATCACTTAAATAACGCAAACACTTAAATTACATAATATCTATTAAAATGCTGCTCATCAAACTTTAAAATTTATATGTAGCTTAAATGCTAACACAACACCCTAATTACCATGAAAGTAGCAAAAACTTTGTTACATAACACCCTAACATTTCCAAAGTTGAGTATATGTATGTAAACAAAGCAAAGGTTTTTTACTGTATATACTGAGATATCTTGCAAAACCCTTGCACGTTGCACGAATTGCAGAATTTTTCACTTGCAGCGGTGCAACGGCACAACAACAATACTTCGCAGAAAATTATTTGCAATGGCTGTAAAATATGTCAGATCAAAACCCATGTTTATTTTCGTGCAACGACACGTAAAAAAAAATAATTACAACCCTGTGCCAGTAAGTTTTAAATAAATTTTATAATTTCTACTTAAATTATAAAGATTTGTTACAGTTTTTTGTTAAGAATGAATGCAGAAGGTGCGCTAATTCGCAATAGTCATACACAATAGTCATTCGCTTCATATACCACTAGATTCTGCAACGGGTGCTCTCTTGGCCTTGCACATTCCGGTATAAGATTCTTGCATTTTTTATCATCGTGCAATCTTGCAAGAGCAAGAGAATCTCCCTAGTACAGTGGTTCCCAAACTTATTTTGTCTACCGCTCACTTTGAGAATAAATATTTTTTTAGCGCCCCCATTTTTTCACCTATTTAAAAACCACTATAACTTCAAATTAATTGTTGTGACCTATATATGTATATTAACGGAGAATTCTAAACGAAACTTTTGCTATAACCAGCAACTTGAAACCTGAGCGCAGTAGGTAACATACAACGGCGCTTAGGTCTCAAGTTAACTCTTGCGGGCTTCACCTGCCAATAAGAGTGATTATTGAAACACAACTTTATAGTATTAAAACAGAGAATCTTTAATTAAAAATAAAACTAAAATAATCGATCCATATATAAAAACTAATGTGAAGGATGAATCTGATACTGTTTAATAAGTTTGTTAATTTCAGGTTCCAATTTACTCAAGAACAGTCGCAAGTTGCCACGTTCGGTAACAAACAAACGATTTCTATTTTTAATAAGCAGTGTTGTCACAGCACTAAATCCTCGTTCACACAAATATGACGATGGGAATGCTATCAAGAATCGTTGAACGATTGACCACAATCCAGGGTACAATTGCGAGATCGGGTTTTTGATTCTTGGTAACCATTTTTGAACTTGATTTTTATTTCCTCGTTTGTTGTCAATTCTATAAGTTCTTCTTCCAGCTGAGGTGACATTGCTGTGTTGACATTTGAAAACGGATCCCACACCCAGTCTGGTATTTCCAAGTTCAAAATGTCCTGGTATCGTTCGGTGAAGTCAATGTGGAGTTTTTCCAAATGTTGGCAGTAGGCAAACAATTCGTCGTTACTGCATGATACTGATAAATTCGGAAAATTGTGAAACTCACGTTTGCCCAGATTCTTTTTGCGTAGAAGCAGTTTGGCTGCGAAAGCAGCAACTACGTTTTTTGTTTTAATTAAATTTAGTTTATCGCCTTGCAGTTGGAGATTCATGTCGTTGAACAATTTATACAGGTCTGTCATGTAAGCTATATCATTCTTTGATGTTATGAGCTTGTCTTGAAATTCTGCATCTTTAGTTTCCAAGAACTCTATAACAGAGTCAAACAGGTTGTAGAATCGAGTCAGACAATTTCCTCTTGATAGCCAACGAACTTCAGTATGAAACAACAAACGATTTAAACCCTCGTCATTAGTAACACAAAGTTGATGAAATAATCTATCATTCAAAGAGCTGTTGCGGATTTTATTGACTGCTTTGATGACATATTGCAGTGATTGAAATAGTTTTTCACTAAAGTTTCTAGCAACTAAATGCTGTCTATGAATAACGCAATGAACACCAAGGACATCTGGAATTTTATTTTTTAAGTGCGCTATTAAAACTTTGTGGCACCCTATCATAGCCGGAGCGCCATCAGTAGCAATTGAAATAATATTTTTCAAAGGAATCTCTTTCTCATCGCAAAACCTTTCCAATATATTGAATATGGTTTCGCCTTTTGTATCGGTCTCTAAATTTCTAGCAAATAATAGTTCTTCACATATTTTCTCATCTTTAATAAACCTCACGTAAGACAACAACAATCGCTTGGAATATCCAATTGGCGCCACATAGCGAAGAGAAGAAACGAGAGGCGCGCTGTTGACTCGGCTATAATCACGTAAGCGGTGCCTACGCCAGTAAAGAAGAAGAAGAAGAAGACAACAAGAATGCTTTATTAGTTGGTAAAGTGGACTCATCGAGCTGAATTGAGAATTGGCTTGTCCTCAGGTGATCGCACAATGATTCTTTAATGTTTTCAGCCATTTCATCAATTCGTCTTTGCACAGAATTATTACTCAAAGGAATTTTTCGGATAATATCTGCGGCCGGTTTATGAAGCACGGTAGTTATTACTTCATTTATTGCTGGCAATATCAACTCTTCTCCGATGTTATGTGGTTTGCCTTTTTGAGCAATTAACAAAGAGATATTGTACGAAGCTCGAAGTCCGTCGTCATCTTGCTTAGCAGCCGCCGAAAATAGTTTTGCTACACTTGGCTGAGTATTATGCTTCTTCTCTAGGTCTTGAAAATATGCTACATTCTTGTCTCTCTTATCTGGATACATTTTATTCAAATGATCTTGCGGTCTTGAAGGCTTCATTGCTTCATTCGAAAATGTTTTTAGACATAGAAGACACAAAGGCGAGGATGGGTTTGTGGGATTTTCAATGAATCCGAATTTAATGTATTTCGCACAGTATTGCCGTCTCTTCTTTTTTACTTCCGACATTGTTTTGCTTTGAAAAATGTGTTTAACTTCGCGAGTAGTGTAAAGGAGGCATAAGTAATGCTCATCTATTGCGCGCAAAACCACAAATGAATATAAAATAAATATTACATTGTTTATATAGGAATGCTTAAGCGCAATTATTATATAGTAGTCCAAAAATATGAATTCTTATTTTTCCTAGAAATACATTTGTAAAAAAAGGATCTTTCTCCTTTTCGTATTATCTTATTTTTCCCAGAAATACATTTGTAAGAAAGGATAGAGATACTTTTTTTATTTTCCACGTAAAAGATTTAAGGAATTCAAAAGCTCAAAACGCAAAACGCGCTACATCAGCTACCTACCTAGAGCTGGAGTGTTCTCATCCTCTCGTATATTTTGTACAGCTCATCATTTTATCGACTGTCACACTCGCCATTGCCTATGCTCTAAGGGAACATTAATCTTTCACAGTCTTCCGACGACTGTTCGGTTGATGACAGAATATATTTATTTATTTAGTTACTTATGAACATTAATTCTTATGGACTAATAGAAAGTTAAAATTTAAATTATAATTCTAAAATAATAAAATTACAATTATACAAATAGATAACGTAAACTGAAAAACAGAATTAAAGGTCTTAATGAAGGAATCGCTAGAGCGAGAGTTAAACTCATGCTTGAAAGGAACATAATCCGCAAATTTAGTACTCCTCTTTATAATAAAATAGGGAAATAGATCTGAGACAACGCTGACGAGTATTGAAATTAATAAATAGGGGCAGTCAATACCTCCATTAATTATACTGAAAACAAATGAAAGTCAGAGAACGGACCGTCGATTTTCCAGGTTTAAAATGTAAAAGCAATAAACAGGATGTATGCGTTGGTATTGGGTCAGCAAACTTTAAGGAGGGCAAATTTAAAAAAAAATATTTTGAAAGCGTTCAATCCCATTAATTGACGATAGGCAACATGGTCTCCAAATAAACACTGCATACTCCAAGATAGATCGAACAAAACACGTATACAATAATTTTAACACATAGGGGTCGGAAAAATTTGGAAGCATTTTGACGTACAAAGCCAAGCACAGAAAATGATTTAGAAGTGATATAGCTAAGGTAATTATTGAAAGAAAATCTATTGCCAAAAATTACCTCAAAATCTTCGATTTCAGTTACGCATTTTAGGACGCAATTTATAATATTTTAGCTTGAAGGTAAAATGCTACGTCCTCTCCCATACGAGATGTGAGAACATTAACCTGGGTTCAAAAAAAGCTTGGATTTCAGGCACCAATCATAAAAACTATCAATATCACATTGAAGTTTGATTATATATTCGGAGTTTTTGATTATTGCGAAATGTCAAAACAGCACAAAGAGAAGAGGATTTGAAACGCTTCCTTGTGGCTCTCCCGAAGACGTAATGAATCGGATGTCACCCCATCGAGACTAACAACACATCGTCTATTGTACAAATATGACTTAATCCACTGCAAGAAGAAACTTGAAAACTTAAAGACTATAATTTATTAATTAGAATATTGTGTGAAACTTTAACAAAGGCTTTAGAGAACTTTGTGTAAACACAATCTACTTGAAATCTAGCGAAGAATACAAACATGCAATAATCGCTAAAATTTGGCACAGTGGAACGACCAAAGACAAACCCATGCTGATTAACAGGGTGACCCATTTTAAGCTCTAAAAAATCAATTTTAAGCGCTTAAAAAAGCTCCAAAATAGTTAAAAATATGCTCTTAAAAAAGTAAAATATGACGATAAAAAATGTATTGTATTACAATTCTTTTTGTGAATTTTATTGATAAATATTCAAATTTTACTACTTTAATTAAGAAAAATATTAAAAGTATATTTTCCTTTGTCCTATTTATTGCAATGCATTACCATGTGCATTTTTAAGCTTTCCAACTTAAAATTACGTCTGTATTCAGATAATATATTTCCATAAATTGAAAAAGATCTTTCCACGTCACAAGATGTGGTTGGACAATATTTAAATGTAGTTATTTCATTTGGAGAGAACTTAGCAATTAAACTTGTTACTTGTTTATTTTCGAAAAGAACATTATTTATGTCCACAAGTACTTTGTAAACTGGGTTACGCAGCATATTTGCTTCAAATTTATTTAAATATTTATCATTTGAGATCGTTTTCAATCTCAAAAAAACTGTGTTAAGTATGTTAATACTTTTTTCAAGGGGAATTCCTTTTTCTTCGAGCTCTTTATGCTTTCGTTTATAAAAACAAAATCCATTTTAATAAAAGCTAAGTCGCTGCTCAATTGCTGATCTTCAAAAAGGTTTTTTGCAACTTTAATGGCCTCTGAGTCTTCTGGGTCGAAGGTGTCAAGCACAGTTTTAATTTCATTAAAATTTTTGCAGTAGTACTCCGCAGCTTTCAACCAGGTCCCCCATCTGTTTTTTTTACGCGAGGGTGCCTAAAAATTTTTTTAAATAAATGTTCGCCTTCTGAAACAGTAAAACCTTACCTTTAAAAAAACAGATTTGTTGCTTGCAATAAGCGTATTTACTTTGTTGAATTGACAACGGACAAACTCAGCAAGTCTATGCAATGCATGCGCAAAAGATGTTACTTCCATCATTTTTGGATACAAAACTTTTAAGCTGGACATAGCCGACAGCATATAGGCTGCTGCGTCTGTTACGACAAGTAAGACTTTCGAATATTGTATGCATTCTGGTCATAATAATTGCATGCTGTCATTAAAGAATGCAGCCACATTACTTGCGTTTGCCGAATCCAGCTCGGCTACATTTAAAAGGTAACACTTGTCTTTTTCTTCTTCTTCTTCAAGAACTCCAAATACAAAATTGGCAATATAACGTTGCTCGACGTCTGTCGTTTCGTCTAAAGACACCCATATATATTTATTTTCCACCTTTTTTTTTAATTTTCCATACATTCGTAGTATAATTTTGGAACGTATCTACGCATTGTTGTCTCTGATGGCAAGTTGCTTTCAGTATATTTTTCTAAAAAATTTACCACGCTGGGATCACGCATTTTTTTCAATGGAATATTAGCTTGCATAAACGTTTTGCAGAGATCCATGCCAAATGGATTTGATTCCTGCTCTTTATATTGTGTCAATAATGTTTGTTCATGTATAGAGTTGGTGGCGCGCCTTTTTGCCGCAGCCACATGTTTTGTTGAACTGAAATGTTGTGTGACGTTGAACATCCGTCTAGCGGTAATCGTTGTGTTGCAGTACAAACAAAAAAGTACACTTTCATCGCAGCGTAAGATGCCTCTACACTGCTCCGTGACTCTTTTTAAAAAAAGATTGCTTCGATTCTTTTACTTTCGGCATTTCAACCACTAAACACGTTTGACAACTTACTAAGAATTTTCTAAGCATAAGCACAATGCAATAGACTGAAACAGCAATAATGATAGCATTGTCGGTGGTGTTAAGCTTAGTAAAATATAAAGGTGTAAAAGAGACAACATGAATATTTAACAGAAACAGTGTTGCGAAAAATGGTAAAAAAAGGAATAAAAGGTAAAAATAAGACCTTAAAATGAACAAATACAAAAATATGCAGCATAACCAAATAATTGCCAAAATATGCAGCATAAGAAATATTAAGTAAAATCATAAAATGGGTCACTCTGCTGATTAACGTTAATTATTGATTTTACCGAAAAAAAACATTTATTTTTAACAGAACACTCAAAAATTTTCGACATAGTAGGAAGTTTAGAAATAGCACTGTAATTGGAGAATAGATATTTTCTACCACCTTTAAGGATACGAGCAATGCATGTCAATTTCCAGTCTGAAATAAAGTTTCCAGATGACACTGACTTGAAAAGAAGCATGAGAGTATATACCAAGGGAGGACAATTTTTTTTAAGTACAGGCGGCAGCCCATCCATATCCAATTTAAAATAAGGCTTAATATCACAAATAGCCTTCCAATATCATCGTGTGAAAGACACATGATTTATGGATGGAAAATTATTAGCGGAAAAAGCGGAAGTAGTGCCAGGATCATCGTGTACATAATTTGATTTGAAGAATTCTGCAAACAAGAAATTTGACCAGGAGTGCATCCCGATTTATCACCCCAGCGTAAAGCAGAAGGAATGGTTCGACTTAATGGCTGTAGGAACCGAACCAAACGATATTGCTTAGATTAAAGTCACCCAGAACAAAAATATTATTCTATTTCACCTTATTTAGGGAGAATATATTATTTTTATGCGTCTTATACAACTTTAGAGGACTATTAGGAGGGATATATGAAACTACAATGAATGGAGCGAGATTGATACAAATACATAGTTGCTCAAGAATAGAATCATCATTATCAAACATTATTAAATGAGGACGGAATTTGTGATGAACTGCTAAGAGAATAGCAGTTTTTTCGTAATCTATATCTTTACGAAAGACTTACATAGAAATATTAACCTTCAAAGCAACTAGGATTACGCCAGGTCTCAACAATAACACTAATATCAAAATCAAACTGTGAATAAAAATTACGAATAATATTTGATTAAACCTAATACCGGATAAATTTAATAATACACTTCAAAACCCGAGCCGTTAGGGGAAGGTACAGAACACGGATGATTAAAGTTATGATTAATAGGCGTATCAACTAGTCCGCAGCGTTGTTTTCCTTTTTCTTTGGAATTAATTTAAAAGAGCGCAACTTAATACCAGAAGGCCACACTGAAGAAGAAAAAACGGCATTAAAAAAGATGGGTACACACCTAACTTAAATTTAACCCTCGTTAATATTAGGTTGTCAAATATCTCTCTTCCGCCTTTTTGGTTTTTGAATTTCGCGGTTAAAGCGTAACAGAGCTCGTGTCTGGCAATACTATACATCTTTGAAAGGTCTTGACATAACCTACAAAACGACGTTGTGCATAATTAGTTTGGATACTGCGTTATAGACGAGTAAACATGGAGTTCACTAACGCCGAAATTCGCGCTATTTTAAAGTTTTCCTTCGTTAAAGGCAAATCCGCTAGAGAAACGTGGTGAGATTAATGTTGTTTTGGGGGGATGGTACTCTATCACTTCGAACTGCGGACGAATGGTTTCGACGATTTAGAGCGGGTGAAAACGACACCATGGATAAGCCACCCGCGGAAGACCTGTGACGACAAATACCGATCAAATCATGGAAAAAAATCGTGTTAAACCGGCATGTGGCATCTCGTGACATCACCCAGAAGATGGAAGTTAGTCACCAAACCATTTTAAACCATCTGCAGAAGGCTGGATGCACAAAAAAGCTTAATGTTTGGGTGCCGCATGGTTTGACGCAAAAAAAAACTTCTGGACTAAATCAACGCCTGCGATATGCTGTTGAAACGGAACGAACTCGACCCATTTTTTCTTCGCAAATAAGGAGGGGGGCTTCTACGAGAGGAATATTTTGAAGTTCCCGTCTAGATGGAAACAGATTAACGAACGAAACGGCGCATATATGAACTAAATCCGATTACTGTAACAATTTGTATAAAGCATTGAATAAAGAGCAAAAAGACGGAAGGGAGATATTTGACAACCTAATATTAGTACCTTGCTTAATTAATTTATAACATAAAAGAAATTGTCTATCAACATAAGCATATTTAACAACGAAAGATATAAAATCTTCTTCAGTGTTCTTAAGGGCAGACAAGTGAATCCATTTCTTGGGTATGACGACATCGAGATCACAATTGGCATTAACGCCAACAACAGTTGAAGCAGTTGAGGATTTTTTGTTCCTAGTGCTCTCTTTTAACTTAAAATTCCCATTTGCATTAATTGAAGTAGAAGAGTTCGGATAACAAAATCATCAGAGGCAACTGTTTGAGCAGCATTAACAGTGATATTTGGGTGATCTGGTTTATCAGCAGCTGTTGATTTTCCAGGCCAATCAGTTTGTGACGTTGGGCTTTACTCTTTCACACAACATGCTCCATAGTGCTTTATATGCGATGTTGAAGGGGCTTATCCCGAGGTAATTAGTGCAGATGGTGAGGTCTCCCTTTTTGTGAATTGGCAGAGAACACGTAATTTCCAATTTTCGGGCATTCTTTCGTCGAACCACATTCTACAAAGATGCTGATGCATACTCCTTATCGCTTCTTCGCCGCCGTGTCTGTATCGCTCTATCGTCATCGAATGGTGTTATGCTTTCACTGCCATTCAGCAGGCTGGATAATTGTTCCCTCCATAATTTTAGTATGCTCTGGGCATCAGTCACTAGATCACCTCTAGAGGTTCTACAAAAGTCTTATCTATACTTGAAACCTTCTGTTAGTCACCTTTTCGTAGAATTTTCGAGCATTACCCCTGTCGGTCAGCTTGTAAAGCTCTTTATACCTACGCCTTTTCGGTCTCTCTTTTATTTGTCTGCAAATGCGTCTTGCTTCCCTCTTCACCTCTCGGTATCTATCCCATTACGCACTTGTTGTTATCTACACATGCTTCCATCCTCCATGATGCTTGCAAAATGCGAAGGTACGAAATTTTCGGATACAACCAAATTAACACTTTATTTTCTATATATTATAAAATTTTGTTTATATTTTAGTTTATTTTTACAAACATTGTTTTAAGATTTTGTGCTGATTAATTTCGTTAATAAAACGTTTAGTAGAAATAAATCAATTGTTTTTGCATAAAATTTACGGTTTTATTTGGCATAGTTAGAAGAGTTCGATTCACAATTTTGTTTGATAACTTGATGCCTTTTTGACGGTCATTTCATAAAGCCAATCTCATATAAACCCTCGTTTCCACTGGCAGGGACAGTCGATTTTCATATCTATCTGGCGCCAAGTTTTTCACCAGCATCATTCACCATAGACAGGAACTTGTAGTAATCATTTGACATAAAAACATATCAACCTAACTCCAGGAATTTCTGGCGGGGCACTATCCTCAAATGAGACTTAACGTGCGATTCTGTACTGTGATACAGTCTCAAGTCTCTAAAATTGAGGTTTTAAGTTAGAGACAATTTTGCTATTCTGTAAGTGACAGCCACAAAATCTATTACAATTCGTTATCCAGAGATGTTTTTACACTTGACTTTGTTTCATAATATTTATGAAATTTATGTAAAATTTATTTATTTCTACACTTTCGTGTTTGAGTTGCTTACAAAATATAAAAAACGACATTCGATTAATATATGATAATCTCTATTCAGTATATTCAAAATGGCAAACAAAAGTTCTTTTTAGGTTTGTAACCTGCTAACTATCAGGTGACAAATTTTAGACAATATTTTGAGACTAACGCCAGAGACTGTTTAGTGAATAGTAACCAGTCACAAATTGAGACTTTACCTCAAAATGTCTCAAACAGTGACTAAAGACTGCTTACAGAATCGCACTATTAAACTTAGACATAAACTTAAACAAACAAAAGAGCTTTATTTATTGTATTGGCTACATAATGAAACAGTCAACCAATTAATCACGCAAGATATTCAGTGTATAATTACATTATATTTAAGAAAATGTTTTATCTCCCATGTAAAATAGGACTGGCATTGTATCTACATCACATTGTTGCCAAGAATATCATCTCAAATTACGAATGAAGTTTTTCTCAATAATAATAATAATACCCAACGATTACCCTCCTCCCGCCCAACCGACCCGAGGGGCGCAATCCGCGAACGAGCGGTAATAGCCGAGTCATAAGAGGCAAGAGAGTTATAAGCGTTGCTAATCTTAAGCTGCTCAGCTACAGAAATAAAAATTTCAACAGCCAAAATTAAGAATTAAATTAAAGTTTATAATTTTTAAATGTTACTTGTTAAGAGTAGATAAAATAATTTTTTAATAGTAAAGAGTGAATCCGTTAGATCAAATGTGCTGGAATGAGAATTGAAATCATGACATATATGGCGGAATGGTTCGTTTAACTCAAAATTTGTTCTCGAAAATTTTAAAAGTAAGGGTCTAAACTGTCTGGTAGAGCGGGCGGGAACATTAAAATTAATATCAGATAAGAGAGATGGGCTACAGACTGACCCATTCATGAGTTTTACAAGAAATATTATACCAAGCATCTCCCTACGACTAGCGAGTGTCGGGAGATTTATAAGTTTTAAACGGTTAGTGTAAGGGGTGAAGATTTAAACTGGGATCCCAATGCAAATGATTTAAGGCAAAAAGTAAAAATTATTTTTTACTCTAACTTATCTGAATGGACTCGGTAACTAGGGTTCCAAACCACAGATGACTAACATAGACCTCACCAGAGATGTAAAAAGAATTTTTGTGGTAAGCGGATTTCTAAATTCTTTAGACCAATTTTTAACAAAACTAAGAGAGTATTTAGCTTAAAAAACCGTGGAAGATGCTTGAAGATTGAAGTTGAGTTTGAGGTTCATAGTTTCTCCCAGATCAACAAAACTGCATACTTGCTCCAACCTAAATTTTTGTATTGCGTATGAAGTAGGGTCTACAGATCTACGTGCAAACACATCGTTATACATTTTTTAAGGTTCAATGGCATGTCGTTTCTATCACACCAAGAAACTAGGTTGTTTAAGTCTGTTTGCAACTGGCTTCTTTTACTGTTTGAAGCATACGTTTTAAAAAGTTTTACACCGTCAGCATATAATAAAACTTTTGAAAACTTAACAACAGATGAGATGTCATTAACAAATAACAAGAACAGAATTGGACTAAGGTGGCTGCCTTGAGGAACGCCTGAAGGAACATTGATTATGTCAGAAAAAGTATCGTTAAATATGACTTGTTGAATTCTATTACTAAGAAAAGAAGCAATCCATTTTAGAAATATTGGTTGAAAACCAAGAAGATCAAGTTTATTCAAAAGAATTGAATGGGATACTTTATCAAAAGCTTTGCTAAAATCTGTGTATATAACATCAGTATTCTTATTCTCCCTAAAGCCCGTAGATACATGTTCAAGCAAATTAGTTGTTGTAGATTTCCTTTTACGAAAACCGTGTTGAGAACAAGAAATTAGTGAAGAGATCCGCAAGGTTATGTCGTCTGTTATACAAGTAATTGTTTCAAAAAGTTTAGGTATTGCTGATAACTTTGCTATTCCCCTATAGTTTTCAATAGATGACCTAAATCCACTCTTATGTAAAGGAATTATAAATGAGAGATGAATTAAATAGTTTTGTTAGGGGTTGGTATATATGTATGTATATTTGGCACATTTCTTAAGAAAGCATGAGGGAATCTTATCTGGGCCATAATTGTGTGATTATTATTTTGTATCAACGGGTTTTCTTGGCATTTTAGTGGCAACTACAGGGGACTTATCACGTTTGTGCTCGAATTCACGCACAAAGACCCCAGATGGCCAGAATGAGTTGTCAAGTGCCAATTTAAAACTGTCAGCGGATACGTCGATCCTAAGCAATTCCGGTTGTACTTGAAATCAAATTTACGGATGTCTGTATCTACCGTTTTTAATTTCGACGTGATGTAACTTTTTATATAATCGACTGTAATATCCGCAGCAAGTCTCTAGACAAAAATTGCCTTTTTCCGCGGTATTACAACAAAGTTTTTATTAGCTGACTTGTAGGTATTTGGAGGCGGACCTGTCCTCAAGGGATGAAAGATTAATGAGGTCAATAGTGGGTGGGGGGCATTCTTTTTAAGGAAGATACAGTGGTATCTTCATCAGACGTACGTTTTCGTTTAGGTTTTGGATTCTCTTCCTGAATATATATGCATTGAAATGATTGAAACAGCGTTTTATAATGCCTAAATTTTTCAGTAAGAGTGTCAAGCTCATGACCAATCTCCTTGAAACATTGCGCGCCTGCTTAAAAACTTTATATAATTCAATTTCCGTTGGTCTGCATTTCAAGCAAGACCAGCGCAATCCCTTACTGTCAAGAATAGAATCCAATATCCTACCTGTCAATCCAGCACATTTAAGATGGGCAAGCCCATCACAAAGCCAGCAAGACACAAAGCGTTCCGACTCACCTTTCACAGAGCAGTTCGGAAAATTACAAGTCATAATGAACAAGAACAGTATTAAACAAAAATATAAAAAAAGAATGTTAAATAATAAAAGTAAAAAAACGCAATGACAAAAATATTTATAACAAATGAATGCAATAAAATAGTTGGTTATCAAAGATAACAACCAATGTAGCGAGCAGTTTGAGATGCACTGTAACACACGAAAAGTAAGAAATTCGCGAACATCTGTGGACAAAGATAAAAATGAATAAAAACAAGAAATGAATAAAAACAAGAAGTAAGCAATATAAATTAACACTAACAATTGCAATATTTAATATGTAGCAACAAAAACAAATTGAAAATGACTCGGTGCAATAAATTAAAATTAGGCAAAACAGAATTAAAGTAAAATCAATTGTGCAATAGCACAATATAACACTGATACTAATCTTAAAAGATCACTCAATCCAGAAATTTTCACAAGTTTTAAATATAAATTAATTAAATTCGCCAGAGCACAAAATTCACAGCTGAGCACGAGAAGGGTTGACTTACTCTAATACCGTCAAAAACAAAAAACCGCCTTGTTCATTAAGAACAATCAGTATAATCCATATGCTATACATATGCATGTATGTGTGTAATAAAATTATTGTAACCTGGCAGCAGCCTTGTGATGTTATTTTTTTTTTTGAAGTTATATGTCTTATGCGAGTTCGGAAAAGGTTGCGTTAAATTTTTAACGCTACCTTGTCGGCGAAGATGTTCGAGCAGCAAGGAAGCGGTGACAATCGGCGATCGTTTGTTAGTTGTTTCTTTCGGCACAGCTCTGATTTTCTAATAGCAACACAATGTTGTGACGCTTTGTCGTCGTGTCAGTGCTTCGACACATTGACTCTTTGACAAAGCGTGAGTTTCGGCCATGCGAAAGATGCGTGCGACAATTGTTATTATGAGTGTATGTACATATGTATGTATGTGGCTCGCATTTGCTTTCGCAAACATACAGACAAATGTGCCAAAGAAATAATATATGTATGTATATGCCATACAAATTCTTTGGTATATATGGAAAGATAACGAATATGCATATTTCATGAAGGTCAACAATTTTCTTTGAAGAAATGAAGTCCATTTGGCAAATCTTCACTTTGTAATAGTCGAAGTAAATACAAATAATATTTGAAATATTAATTTATTTAAAAATTAAAAAATTAAATTATTAAAATTTTTGAAGTGAAACTTCTTAGGCGACTTCGGAAAAGGTTACGTTAAACGTTTAACGCTTCAGTGGAGGGGGAATAGAGTGTGAGAGAGAGAGAGAGAGAATGAGAGTAAAGCAGAGAACTTAAAGCATAGAGAAGGTGCAGGTTCGACAGCGAACATTTGTAAGATTTGTAGTGAAGAATTCACCTCACTACCACAGAATTCACGTTGTGAAATAAATGTATGTATTTTCGGCATATGATGACGTGGCATGTATGCCTAAGCAGAGAATGTGAAGAGACATAAATATATCTATGAATTTCGTTTCGCTTGTTTAAATTTTTGCTTTCAACCAGGGAATTGCTTGTATGTGCAATATATGCATCAGAGATAAAGAGATCCCCAACTCTTCTGTCACTGGAAATGTGAGAGCCGCTCACCTACCGAACTTTGACAGTTGACTGGATTGGGTAGGTCTTGACGTTTTGCAATTGGAATGACTGGAACGGCCAGATTGAAATTATACCAAAATATATGTGAACGGAGGAATTTGTTGCCGCCGTTGAAGATCACTAATAAAAATGTAAAACAATGAAAATCAAAGAAAATGCGAAACTTTAATATATTTCATTAAACGTTTTGCAGTGTGATGCAAAGTAGGATTCATTTTCATTTACCAATTCTTAAAAGCATTTATTAATTGAGAACTAACAGGCTTAATTCACCTTATTAAGTATTGAAACATTAAAAGTCAGTTGTTTTAATATACTATGAAACCATAAAAAATAATTTAAATAGTTTCGCCATTTATTAAAAGTCCAATATATAATAATTTACAATCGTAATAAATGTTGTGTGTTTTAATTTAAATGCCCAAAAAATCGTATTTTGTTCGATCTGGCCATAATGGAAAATGTTATAAAAAACGCTTATTTTGAGGCGCTCTCACACTGGAATAAGTTGGGCATCCCATTATCCGTGGTATGCATATACATGTGTATGAATGTATGTATGCTTTTGCGTTTTGCCCTCAGCAATTCAATATTGACATGAAAACATAACTATGATATGAGTATAATATTGTATGAATATATGCATAGTAATATTTATAGTCAATTTGGATATTTAATCAAATATAGTAAATTTTACAACAAAAATGATTTCATTTATAAACGCAGGCGCAAATTCCACAAGCGACCTCTCTTCATTCATAAAAACAGACGCCGTTACATCTCCCCGAACATGCCTTTGTCAACAAGCGTCTTTTCGCGACGATGGCAAAAGCTAAAAATCATAAATTGAACAACTTCTAAAATATTATTTTAAGTTCTCTGCTTAAAGCATAGAGAAGGTGCGAATTGAATTATGTATGATGTTGTATGTGAATTTAAGAAAGTGTTGGTCACTCCACCATATTTTTATCCTTTCCATTTTATCCATTGATATGCATTTCTTGGAATATCACTAAGAAGTTTAACTTCTTCCGCGCGTAGGAACTCCAAGCACCAGTTTATTATTGTATATATGTATGTATTTATATATATTGAAAAATCAATGGTGATTTTGTAAAGAAGCTTCAAGTAGGACCTTCTGCAGGAATTAGCGAATATCTGTGCAAATTTTCACGTCTTTTCGTGTAGTAGTTGGGAATATTTTAATTTTAATTCTCATACTTTGCTTACCTGTCAAAAAAGTAGAATGATAGCAATTAGTTTCTAATATAGAAAACTTTATCAAAATTAAGTATTTGTTTGGTAATTTTTAATATAAAAGTTATTCTCTAAAACAGGAAAATACTGTTAAGGATATCATTTCGGGCATCGATTTAAGTATAGAACAGAAAAACTGTGAATTACTGAAGCAACAACAAAAGGAATTACTTCAAAAACAACAAGAGCTTGTCGAACAAATACGACAACAACAATTAATTGCTAAGCAGTTAGCCGCTGAAAATCAGCTTCACCAGCAATTGCAGCAGCGAGAACAACTAGAGTCTCCCACACAACAGGAAGCTCACAAAATTACTAGTACACCCAATCAAAAACCTACACCATCAACTTCTCAGCTCCAGGAAAACACTTCTAAATTTCTGACAGTCGATAAAAAGAAAGACGGATATGGTTACACACAAAGTACAGAAACTTACGAATATAAGGTAAGCACTTTTTTACAATTTAGGATTTCATAATTAGTGTAGCGTGTTAAAATATTCACTTAATTTAATCCATAAGTGTATTCTTGTTCCAATCCTACAAGTTTACTTTTGGTACATATGCAATTTTCAAAAACAGAAATAATAACACGAACACAAAATTTTCTTGTCTGTAAATAGGCAACTTCTTGAACATTTGAAGACGGCAGCAACATATCAAGAACGTAAGCTTCGCCCAACTTCGCTGTTGCCGCACCTAAACCTCTCACTTCGATGAAACTCAAATATTTTGTTAAAAGTGAAGCTTTTTGTTTAAAGTTAAAACGAGTTTAAACGAGCTAACAACAGCCAGTCGTTTCTTCTTTTTACAATTTGGCGCCAATTCCACATACCAAGTGCAGCCAGAGCTAGAGTGTTTTCAATATCATCGGCGTACGCCAGCAGCTGTACACTCTTATAGAATATGGTACCTTCTCTATTTACATATTTCTGCAGCTCGAATTAATTTCTCCAAGAGTAGATTGAAAAAGTTTCACGATAGTAAGTCGCATTGTCTGAAACCTCGTTTGATATCGAACGGTTCAGAAAGGTTCTTCCCGATACTGACAGAGTTTTTGATATTGCTCAACTCAAAACTAGTACGGCTGTGTGATGTGAGTTTTTCCTTCTAAGAAGACATCAAGCAGGTGGGCAGCGGCACCTTCCCAATTAAGGGACCGAACCTTCCAAGTGCATGCCTTTAAATGGTAATCGCGTTTGCCATGATCGTTTGCAAAAGGGATTTTTTTATCCGAGGCGTTTTTTACGTGACGGGTCCCAAACGAAGCGCTTAGCCCCGGGAAGGAATGGTTCGCCGTGTCACTTTAGTTTGCCTTCAAACAGATGTTCTTTGGCTACCCAAGAGATACTTGGTCTAAGATCGGAAGACGTAAGCTGCTCGAGCCATATGTAATAGAATCGTTATGAACTTCTACACATGACTCCATCCTCCAAACAAATTGTTACTACAAATGACATATCAGAGCTATTTTATGCTGTTGGGAAAATAACGGTAGATTTTATAGAGCTTGGAATAATTTAACATTTGACATATTTGTGGCATAACTACAGCTGCTGAATATTGTCGTCGTCAAAATTACAATTACAGTACATTTACATTACAATTACATATCATCAAAAATATATTATATACAAAATGCGTGTAAACTTTCACGTTTACTTGAACTCAATTAATTGGTGCTGATGTTGAGGAGCAAAAAAAGGGGACTCCGTTAAAACAGAGATAAAGAGATGTCCAACGCCTCACTCACTAGAAGTGAGAGAGCAATTGCTAAACGTCAAAACCTACTGAGCTTTGACAGCTAATCGAGTTCAGTAGGTTTTGACGTTTAGCAATTGGAAAAGAGGGACGACCAGATATAAATCTTACAAAAAAATATGTAAACGGAGGAATTTGTTGCACTTACAAAAAATTTAAAACAATGAAAATTAAATAAATTTATGAAATTTAAATGTATTTGATGAAACGTTTTGTAATGTCAAGCATCATAGTATTATTATCAATTGTAAACTATTAAAAACATTTATTGATTAAGAGCTAAAAAGCTTAAAACCTTTTATTGGGTATTGAAAGGTCAAAAGTCAGTTGTTTTAACATGCCATAAAAAGATTTAAATAGATTCTCTATGTATTAAATAACCACTAAATAGGAATTTTTGTTCTTACTAAATGTTGGGTGTTTTAATTTAAATGCCCAAAAATTATTATTTTGTCTAATCTGACCATAATGGAAAATGTTATGGAAAACGCTAATTTTTAAGCCGTCTCACACTGGAATAAGTTGGACATCCCTTTATTCCTGGTTAAAATATAGACAGGAACTTTAAACATTATTTTATTTAGAAAACTATTTTTCGTTGACTAATGGAATATAAAATCGCAATTAGATTAAACAATATACAAAAAATAAAAAAAACTGCTACATTTTAAGAACGCAAGAAACGATCTCCAAATGCTTAGTGTGTGAATACAGGTGTGGCATAAATGAACATACGAGGTTTGACAATTAAGTAATGAGACTGATTCGCTTGTGGTAAACCCGTGACCTTGAAATTCCCTTTCTCTTTTTCTAGCATCCCTCCCCTCTCCATTGATATATGTATCATCGCTCTAGCTTGTTTAGTTCGCCTGCTGCGTCAAGTTGAGTAGACGTGTGTTTGTAGTGCTCGTCACAAAAATGGAAAAACGAAATCAAGAGCAACGCATCGCGATAAAATTTTGCGCCAGATTGGGCGCAACAGCTACGATCCTACGCTGCTTGATCAAATTGTTACAGGCGATGAGAGTTGGTTTTTCCAATACGACCCGGAAACCAAACGACAAAGCTCACAATGGTTGTCTCCGCGCGCCCCCCGCCCGAAAAAAGCTCGCATGAGCAAGTCGAAGGTGAACACGTTGATTATTGCCTTTTTTGATAGCCGTGGAATCGTCCACAAAGAATTCGTTCCACCGGGAAAAACTGTGAATCAAGTCTACTATTGCCAAGTACTCGAAGGATTGCGAAAACGGGTCAACAGGGTGCGCCCAGACATCGCTCGTAACTGGATCCTTCATCACGACAACGCGCCGTGCCACACCGCTCTCAGCGTGTTCTAGTATTTGCAACAGCCGCCTTATTCGCCCGACATGCCACCTTGTGACTAAGTATTTTTTGTTTCCTAAAGCAAAATCGGTGGTCAAAGGAACCCATTTTGAGTCGATTACGGACATCCAGTCGAAGCGTTCCAGAAATGTTACGAAGCATGGAAAACGCGCTGGAATCGCTGTATAGCTGCCTAAGGGGGCTACTTTGAAGAGGATGGCAGAGTTGTAGAAAATTTTCAAATATACGGTTTTATGGAATCAGTCTCATTACTTAAATGTCATAATACGAATTATTTTTGTTGTTTAAGCTTATTTATTAATAATAACTTGATCTCTAATTATATAAATGAAATAACGTAGTTTGCTCATAAGAATGTGTGTATTTTCATATTTGAGAGATGCTGCCTATCTCTTGCCGTCATCTGTGTATTTAATGTATGGAACACATTTAATGTATGGTGACGGCAACATGCAGCATCTGTCGAAAATTAAAATACACACGTTCTTATATGAATGATATTAAAAGCTGTAACAAGTCCATCGTTATGTTATCAACAGAAGCATAAAATATATCTAATATTTCAGATGTAATAACAGTTGATAAGTTAAAGCAAATGAATGCAACAAAGATGTGCAAATAAGCTGCTTGATAGCCGTGTCGTGTCGCCTGCTTTGTCATAGCTCAATACTTATACGTATACAATCACTTACGCTCTGTTAGTACATGCTATTGCTTCATTTGGTCACCGACGTTCCGCCCTTCCGTAGTGACAAGGTGTTCTTTTGATCACATGCATGGAATGGCAACATTACTATAGTGCTATTACTCGTGGTTTTGCACACATCTAGCTTTTTACGTGTAACGTCTTTAAAATCGCGCCGAAACTTACAGGTACCAGGTTTAAAAAGCAGACTGTAACGAAAAGGTCTATATCATCGTACCTTATTAATTAAAAAAACTATTAGTCTTAGAAACAAAAATGTGGTGTGAATATTTCGCTTATATAGTCAGCTCGCTGCTATGACATTTAGTTCGTGTCGGGGTCGAGCGAGGCGGCAGGGGAGGCATACTGCGTTAGCTGTGCGAAATCGGCGCTCTCGCTTGTTTCTATTCAGTGTAACTCGTGACTTCGACTTTATAGCGCGGTGATTCTTTCGTGTGTTTGTCAAGTTTATTTAAACCGATTGATTTATACAAAAATAAGTGTAATTTGGACAGTATTTATATTTTAAATAACCATAAAGCGATAATAAATATATAAGCTTTTGCTATGTCGGCCTCAGCTCGTGCAAGAGCCAGCCAGAAATATCGTTACAAAGAAGGAGCTATGGGCCACGCATAGGTACACCAATGTCCGGCGCCGAGCGAGCGAGACGGTTTCGGGAACGTCGCAAAGCTGCTGCCGCCGACCTCGCGAGTATCTCTATCACTGGAATGTCTATACTTATAGACGTAACGAATATATCCATTGGATCTGCCACGGAACTGAGAGATGTCAGTATCAGAGTAAAAGTGAAGCAATGCAAAATCATTGGCGTTCAGCGGACAAACGCTTCAAAACGATATTTGAAGCTAATCCGTTTGGTTTATCTTGCAGCGTTTGTGATCGTTAAAGAAAGTGAACATCGCAACATTTCTTTCCTTTAAACAAAATTACCCCATGAAAATGTGACGGAATTTCGCTTATGCAGTACCTGTAGCAAATCGATAGATGCCAATAAAATCTCAACGCTGCCGCGTTTTACCATTCATACAAATTCGTCGATTACGCTACGAAGGTAACTATGGTATAGTCGGCCAGGTAATCAATGTACCTGTTGATGTAAACAACATGGTGCAGCAATTACCGAGGCGGATAGACGACGATTTTGCTTTTAATGTCAGTATAAAAAAGAAACTTATTCATAAATCAAATTACTTGAGTGGTTTCGTACGTAGATCAGTTATCAAGGCCTGGCTGCGTTATTTGATAAACCAGCGGTTACAAACACTATGACATAAAGATCGACTGGAGTGTGTTTGACAAAGATATGAATTACAATATCGGGCTCGAATTTCAGATTGAGGGTGTCGACGCCAACTTTGCCCCAGAATCTGAAATCCAGCTGGCTCGACAACATACTTTGCAGTGGAATGAGGAACAATGCTTGGATATTGCTCCGGGACAGAACTCATTTCCGATCAAAATAATCTTTGACTAAAATCGTTCTATGCAGCGATTTCAGTTGCGATCCACAACAGAACAGCTGAGTTCATGAGAAATAAATTCGCCCTCAACTACGTACAAACATCACCGACAACATTAGGCAATACCACTATAGACTGTACATTCACCAGAAATATTAGTGTTGACATTATGCCGTATGTTGCTTATTTCACATATCACAGACCTACGTTAAATAAAATTGTTGTCGAATATTAATCGCAATAATAAGTTTTTTATTTTTGCCTTTCGCATAGCCGGCTACTCGTTCAAGGATAGGTCGGTTAACGATTAGCTGTTAAAATTCACCAGCTGAATGTTATTTTATAAATGCTCACAACCAAATTTACAGCCTGCACAACAACCGGCAGAGTTAACCACAGCAAAAATTGCAATGTAGACAACAACCAGAAATGCAGAGTTGCATTCCAGTTTCAAATCGATTTAAAATCGATTAAGAATTAATGTAGTAATTTTTTTTTTATTTTGTATGGTAAATTGATCAAATTAGCACTTTAATCGAGCAAAGACCGGTCAATTGATCAATTAACCCCAGTGCGAAAAGGCCGTAATAGCCTCTGCGGACAGTAGAAGCGGTGATGAATTTTCATTTACATTGATTACATTACAACAACTACGTTGTCACTACGGAAAGCAGCACGGCGCTGACTAAATGAAGCATAATGCTTTGAATACGAAAACGACTGCATGACAGCGAAATTTTCCTGTCTGTAAATGTCGTATTGAAGACAGCTTCCTGAACATTTTGAAGACGGCATCGATATATCAAGAAGATGGTGTACATATCTTCGTTGTTGCCGTACTAAAACTGTGCACTTGAATGCCATTAACATATTTTTTTTTTATTCAAAGTGATTCACTTTTATCAAAAACACAAGCCTACAGAGTCTAAAAAGCCTTCAGAGACGGTCGAGAGATCATTGCAGACATGGCTCGTTCTCGACGACCTTCGACTTCGTTGTCGCATGAAACGCTCGACTCGTATCGATAAAGCTGAATTGTTTTCAAAAATAGTACCGAAAACAGGCCTCTTTGGCTCAAAGGCGTACTGAATACCATCAATCAACCACCGTATTCACAAGATTTGGCTCCCTGTAATTTTTTTCCCCAAACTGAAACACGCTTTCAGTCGACCGAAGAGATGAAACAAAATTCGCTTAAGCAGCTGAAGTCCATCCCAAAACGTGCTTATGAAAAGTATATGGTGGGGATTACTTTGAAGACGACAAAATAAAAATTTATGAATTATTAAATATTGTGCGTTTTATTTACAATTTTGGGTACTTTTTTGTCATAGCGTATAAGCAATGAAACCTATGGATAGTACGAGTCCGCCCGATTACTAAAAGCCGATGAGAGCGGTTTTAAATAGATAATTATCAATAGTTAGAAAGCGATTCTTAATCTTAAGAACTACCAAAAACTAGCAAATTAGAGCATAATTTCAGAGCGTTAGAAGCAGAGAGCTCTTAGAGCGAATGTTTGTGTGATTTGGCGTGTTGCGTAGTTCATTTGTATATTGATGGCCGCACAGTTTACAAGGATGTTTAAAATACACGATATTAAATTTTTGAAAGGGAAACTTATTACGGGAATTCCCTGATCCAACTAAAAGTATTACCCCCTATTACAATTTTTAAAGCTATTTTATACGCAAATTTCCTAACCTATCGAAAAGTATTAAATACTTGTAATTCTTTTACGCCTTATTTTTTTTCTCACAAAGCGGTCATGAAACAATTACATTTTTAGTTTTAAATAAAAGATATTCGAACTAAATTCGTCGGTGTAAAAGAAATCAATATAAACGTATTTTAAAATTTTTATGTAACTTTATTTTCATTAAATTAACTTAAAAGCGCTTAATGTCATTAAATATTTGAATTACATTTTTTTGAAAAGTCCCAATTTCCGAACATATCGTACATATTTATTCGAACTGAGCGCTATTACAACCAAGAATATAATTTCAAAAAGAAAAGGAATGCAGGAATGTGTAGCAGCGACCTGTTACGAAAAAAAACACAAAGCGTACCATACGAACAAGACCGACGCCATCCGTTCAAAAAATCAGGTTGGGCGACAAAAGAGTCCTTGTGTGAACTGGCACAGCGAAATTTCTACACAAGTGTGAACAAGCGAGATTTGGCGAATTTATTTTGATATACTGAGAAAACCTCAGGAAAATTTGTGGGGTTTGGTGTGAAATTTATTTTGTGAGGTTATTCTTGTTCAAGCCTCATAAGAAAAAATCGCAAAACACTCACCACATGAGGTGAAAAGCACTTTGCTGTAAACCAGGAAAATAAAGAAAAGGACACCCAAGAAAACGAAGTAATTTTGCAAATCTGTTAAATTTGGGGCATATATATTATTTCAACTCAGTCGCAACCGAGTTGTCAAACCGTACGGTCGCATTTTTCTTTTTCTCTCGCGGTCATTCTAGCAGTCTCTGTGTTATAACGCTACTTTACAGTTGTGCACAAATAACTTTTTTACTGTTAATTTCTCGCTGTGTTTATTTCTTATTGTTAACTTGTGCTACATTCTTACATTTTTGAATACACAAAAAGTAATATTTTCACAATGCCCCCCGGGGCCAACAATCTGGGTGATAATAGGTTTGCCCTATTATCCCCAGCCCAGAAGACAAAAAGAAAAAAACCTGAGCAATCAACGTTGGAACTATTTCCGGAACTCCCCATAACTAAGAAGGATGACCCCAAATACCTCGTCATTAAGTCGCGGGATGCCAGTAAACCAATTTCATCCACCTCCTGCTTCGCGATTTATAAAGGTATTCAAGCTATCAGTAAAGATATTAACAACATCTCGTCACTTCGCGATGGCAGCCTACTCCTCCTGGTAAAAAATCAAAAAATTGCTGATAAATTCCTTTTCACTAAGAATCTACCCGGTGCAGGTGCTGTTGAAGTTGCTCTTCACAGCACCCTTAACTCAGTCAAGGGCACAATTTATGCCCCCTTTATTTGCCAACTTAGCGACGAAGAAATAATCGAAGGTCTCAAGGAACAAGGTGTCTCTGCAGTCCACAAGTTTAACAAAATAGTTAAAGGCGTTCGTGTACCTACTGGTGCCGTATTATTAACATTCAATAAATATACACTTCCTAACAGAATTGATGTAGCCTGGAGAACCCTAGATGTCCGTCCGTATTACCCTAATCCTATGCGCTGCAAATCTTGTCAGCTATTAGGACACACCGCTAAACACTGCGTAAAAACTCCTTCCTGTGTCATTTGCAACCTTCCTCCTAACCACTCTCCTCCTTCTGATTGCACCAGAGTTTACTGCGCTAACTGCGCAGGTGAACATCCCTCGTCCTCAAATGCTTGCCCTAAATTTATTCAATCGAAAGAAATATTAAAGATTAAAACTATACACAAATGCACCATGCGGGACGCCATTACCATGTATAAAAATCAACATCCTTCCACCCCATCCCCCTTCTCCTTCGCCAACGTGGCAAAAATTCAAACTAACAGCGATATAAATTCAAACTCAAAAAATCCTAATAACAAAGATAATACTTCAATATCTAAAAATTCTAACCTCAATACTAACGCAACAACAACAAAAGCTAACAACGATTCATCCTCCACCAACAATCCATTGCATCACATAGAACTTCCAGAAAATTCAAAGAACTCCCCTCTTCTATACCCTTCACCCTTGAATTCTTCCCCCTCCCCATCTTTCTCTCCACTTTCTCACGTCTCATCTCCCTCCTCTCAATCCTTATCTCCCCTGGCATCTTTTGCCATCTCTCCTCTTGCTCATAACACCCTTCCAGCCTCCTCCTCCCTTTCATCTCCGTCACCCTCGTTGATGGAACAATAAATTCCCATAACCTCACATTATTATTTTTTCTTTATTTTTCTATCCATGCTATCCATCCTTCAGTGGTATATCAACGGATACTTAAATAATTACATCGAACTCGAACTTTTATTTAAAACATTCAAACCCTCAGCAATATTATTAAATGAAACTCATCTTGCCAACAATATTGTAGCTCATACCCCCAAGGCATATATTATTTTCTCCTCGTGGCAATCTACTATATCCGCAAGATATAGCCTTAGAATTTGCGCTTCAAAATCAGTACAATTTTATCTGACTTCCCTAATATCAGTCACCAAATCTATGCTGATGATTTAGTATTGTTTTCTATTCCTCCGATTTGTCCGTTGTTACGTCTTCCTTTTCTAAAATCTTATCCCTCTTATTTCATTGGTCCGGTTCTTCGGGCATGTCAATTTCTTCCTCTAAATCTAAGTTATTACATATTTTGTAAGAAACATCATTGTAATACACCCACACTTACTGTTAATAATATAAATTTAATCTGTACAGATAGTTTTAAGTTCCTAGGCTTAATATTAGACTCTAAGTATTAATTTAAGCAACATTGTCAATATGTAAGAAAAAGACTATTTGTTATCAACATCTCCGATAAAAAAACATATTGCCTGTATCTGGACTGCCTTTTTTAAAGGACAATATGGAAGACAGCTTATATAAACTCTATCAACAATGATGATCCTGTTCAGCTTTTAATGAACCCAACTATTATCCCACCAGTCAGCCGAAAGCCTATGATGCTAGCGCTGCGTACTTTAGTTTATATAATAATTGTATTATTATGTAAGCTTTTATAAAATAAAAAAAAAAATATTATTTCATTTATTTTTAGGATGTCAAAATGTGAATGAACAACTAACGCCTTTGGAGGAATAGTTCCTGTATTCAATAGAATAATTTTACATATCTTTAAAAATATTGAAAATAACAAAACAGACATCATAATTTTGTGAGCTTTTGAAATCACCTCATCATACAGAAAACCTCACAAAAGTTAGAGTGATGATTATTGTGAGGGCATGAGAATAGGGCTGTTAGTTTATTTTGAAATGTGAAAATCTATTCTATTGATTAATTTCAAGTGTTCATATAATTTGAATTTTAAAAACAACTTATTTCTGCTACTTTTTCTATTTTCTGTTTCGTTATCGTAAGCGTAACTTCCCAATTCACTCAGTGTTAAGAAACAAATTAATAGCGGGACTCTGTAACCAGTCTCTAGTCTCTATTTGAGACATTTTGAGGTAAAGTCTAATTACTATTCACTAAACAGTCTCTAGCGATAGTCTCAAAATATTGCCTCAAATTTGAGACCTGATAGTTAGCAGATCACAAAACTAAAAAGAACTCTTGTCGCCATTTTGAATATACTGAATAGAGATCATCATAGATATTAATCGATTGTCGTTTTTTTATATTTTGTAAGCAACAAAAACACGAAAAGGTTAAAAATAAACAAATTTTACATAAATTCCAAAATATTATGAAACAAGTCAACATATATTTTTATTGGTAATTATGTTTTTTGACTATATTATAGAAAATTTAATATTTCTTGTCGACATATTTATTTTCATTCAAGTGTAAAAACATCTCTGAATAAGGAAATGTAATAGATTTTGTGGCTGTCGCTTACAGAATAGCAAAATCGTCTCAAGTCTCAAAAATTGTCTCTAACTTAAAATCTCAAATTTAGAGACTTGAGACTGTTTCACAGTACAGAATCGCACGGTAAGTGCCGCTTTCTCAATGCATGGTTAGTTACCATCTGTCATTAAGTTATGGTTAATCCTTCCGAAATAAGGAGTTTTGGTTAAGTTAACCTGATCGTGGCTGACAGAGAGTTGCTAACCAGCCATTGAGTAAACGGTCTAAAATAGCAGTATAAACAAGTACCACAAAATAAGATTTCCATAGCCTAGAATCAAATCCATAACATAGAATCAAGTACCACCTCAAAATACAACATACATATACATATGTATATAAATATATCTTAATGTAGTACTGGAAAATTATTTTCTTTCAGTCAAATTTTATTCCATGCAAATATACGTACACAAGATTTAACAAAAAGCAAAATTAAATTCAGAATATGTTGATTTCTGTTCGTGCATACCAACACAGTTACAGTTCATTGATGCTCACCACTGATACAAATACATGTACAACCAGTGACATATTCAATAAAGAAATGGCTTAATGTCTCCCATACATTACTACATACATATCTATTTCTACACATAAACTTTTCTTTTCTTTTTATTCAATGTGTACGTTGAAATATGTGTATGTAACAATATATGAATACATACCGAAATAAATGTCAGTATTTTCTGCTTACATAACGTAATCGAACAAATGTTCATTCGAAAACGAGAGCGTGCATAAAAGCAGTCAATCAAAATGGCGCCAACATGGATATTTATTTTTGAAAACCTTTTTGATATATAAATTTTGATAGCAACGTTCATTGCATTTTAAATCTAATTCGATCGCTGCAAAATGTACGAAAAAAGTCAAAGTGCGTCTAATTCTAAAAATTATGCAAATAACGAGCGTGGCAATGTTTTGCGAAAATCGTATGCAATGGGCAATTGCATGTTGGAAAAGAAGCGCGGCCTTAAGCCTAGTGATCGACATAATCCCATTAAGAAACCATTTCTTTTAGAATTGAGTAAACAAATTTGGCTCAAAAATGACGTGAGTTAGTGCATAAATAATTGGTATATATGCTCGTACAAACTTATGTGAATATGCATTATTCCTGCCCGCCAAAAATATTAAAATAAACGAGTGAAAAAGAAGTTCTTGTCAAAGGCAAGAAGGGTAAATTTTAGAATCGAAACCCCCGATTTCGGGGTTAAAATGAGTATGTACGGATAGAAAAGGTTCTCCAGATCAAGATAATATATATAGTATATAGTTGCCGCTGACTTTTGGTTTTTAAGAGGTCTGCATTTAAAGTTCAAAAATTCAACTATATAAAACGAGTGTTTCTCCGATTTATAATGAATTTTAGCTTAAATTTTTAACTTTTATATCCACTAAACTTGACTAATTCGTTTCTAATCATTTATTTTATTTTATATAGTGCAAAATGAACTTCTATTCAATATTTAACTTTTGTTCACATAATAACAAAAGGGTTGCATTCTAAGTATTAACCAGTGTTATCTTACGTACACATTTCACAAAAGAACCAAAAAGATAAAGAAAATAAATTATACCCCAATGACAGGAAATAAATAACACATTAGTTTTTCGCATAGAATTCCTTTAATATTTGGCGGCCTTCGGCCGCACTTCGAAAAAATAACCCTGGTCGGACCAACACTTGGGCGTGGTCAGTTCTTTCGCGTTGAACTTGGCGGCCTTCGACCGCGCTTCAAAAAAATAGCCTTGTTCAGACCAACATCTAGGCGTGATCAGTTCTTTCGCGTTGAACTCCTTTCTCGTTTTAAATAGTTGAATTTTGAAGAACTTTAAATGCTAATATCTCAAAAACCATAAGTCAGCGGCAACTATATAATTATATTTTCTTGATCTGGAGGACCTCCTTCATCCGTACATACCCATTTTAACACCGAAATCGGGGGATGCAACTCTAAATCCCTGCCGGCAAGAATATTTTTTAAGGTTTTTAATACTACAAACAAAATTAGAAATCTTAAAAGAGGACTGTATTACAACAAATTAAAACAATTCAAGGAAACAGTGGAAAATGGGTTATTCGACAGGCTATGTTTTCCAACTCTGAATACAAACTGTAATCCAAAGGATTCATATCTGATCTTCCAGACGGCCAATCAATCATCCGCAGCTGTAGAATGAGGAATATTGCTTTTAAGCCACTGCTGGGTGGTTTTTGTCTTGTATGCTGAAGCAGAATCTGGTTGGATAAATCAATTCTCTGCACCGAAGAGAGTATTCCTTAACTTCTTAACCAAGCCTTCTAAAGCATCCTGCTGCTATACTTTTGCCCCAGGCTTTTCTTCACAGAAGTGAAGAGTTGTAAGGCCTTCACAGGACACTCACCACCAAACCATTACAACAGCTGAATGTTGATCATCTTGAACCCTTGGAATAACATTTTCTGTGGACATTTTTTTTATCTATAAAAAATATATACAAGTATGTATACGTTCCTGGAAATTGACTCGTACTACTGGAGAAGCCATCTGATAAATCTAATTATCTTCAAGCTTGCAAATATCGATTTTCAATAGAGTTCTTTTTTGTCTAGCCCATTGTCTCATGTTAATATATATATTCATTTTATAAATAATAATCCTTCTTTTAATTTTATTCGTTTCATATTTAATGACCTAAAATTGAAAATGAAGGAGTCAACAAACGCTCCAAAACATATCGATTTGCTCAAAATTTTTACGCCAGCAACAGATGCCAATGAAATTGTTCCAAGAAATCGTAAGTACAATTACAGCTATTTAATCAATGGTGATACGTTTTTACAAGCATATGTACATACTTATATACATGAATACGGGCATCCAATTGCTCAAAATACAGTATATTACTAACCGACTACAGTGGGGAGTAAACAAATTTATACTTTCATTTACTTCTATGTTTTCTTTTTTATTCGTTCCAGAATTCGATAAAAAAATATATAAGTACTTTTCCTCCCCATTCTAAATGACAATATTTATAGAAATGAATATTAAAACTTTATCGCTCACTACTAGAGTGCTTTTATAATTTATTGTTACAGATCACTTCCAAAATTTACATGCCCATAAGCATTCAGACCACATAGTACATACATAGTTGTAAACATTTTTTTAATTCAATTACATTATTAGTTGGTAATGACTTGTTTGATAGGAATGTTAACTCCATAAATGTAATAACTACCTTATTAAACCCTCGAAATACGTTGCACATAGTATAATAATAGTGTTTACTTAACATTTGTTTGATATACATAAAACTATTGAAAATATTCAAAATATCGAGACAAAGTGTTACCTGCCTGCTCATCCGTTCATTGATCTGACAGTGCAAGCAACAGTTTAAAAATTAAACAGAAACATCAACCAGTTAATTAGAAAACAAAATATAAAACCTAAACTCAGTCACAAATTAAGCTAAAAAATTTGACTTTGGTATAGAACATCATAGCGTTAGGTCTACATATATGCGGTTTGAAAAGCTGAAGTGATGGTGTGTAATTAATGTATTACTCATAGTAATCAAAGGATAATATGAGAAGTGTTCAAAAAATAACAAGAATTTTTGTATTATGAAAAAAAAAAATACTTGTTCATTCGCCTACATTAGAATTGACGCGTTTAAAATAGTCCCCACTCGATATTATGCACTTTTTCCAGTGCTTCTTCCAATAGCCGGAATACTTTTCAAACTCATTTTTCGGGATGGCCTTTAGCTCTTTCAGCGATTTTCTTTTAAGGTTCTCTTTATTTTCCATAATGGGGACAAATTCAAACGGAGGCTGGGGCATCATTCCGCCTTGTCCAGCGTAGACACAAGTACGTATTTGCGATGTGTGCGAGTAACGTACTGCCCGTAAAATCGTGCGTAGAATATGAGAAGCATTCAATTACAACGCAACAATTTGGTGGGAAATGACCTCGTTTTCGGATTATTTTTTAATAGAAAATAGTTTATTGAAATTAAGAAACAGAGAAATGACAAATCTTAAAAAGAAACAAAATAAAAGGTATGTAATATATAGTATAAGTATTTCAGGAAGACAGATTGATCTTTGGCAAATTCCATCATTTTTATTCAAAATTGCGAGTTAAATAAATTAAATTTCACAAGTATACAAGAATGCAGATACAATTTTTGACTACATGTTAACAAAAAAATATCATATATCCAATGGATGAACCGTGGAACATAGCAGCTGTGAAAACTAGCCAAAAGACTGCGAATTTTATATCTTATTTATGCTGTGATCCTACGTTAAAAAAAGTCCGGCCCAACCTTAACGGATTCGGAAATATGGTAACCAAAATACGCAAAACGCAAAGTGGAGAAATGTCTAGGTGACCAAGTGAACGTTAAACTGTTGATCCTAGTGTAAAGACCTGGATGAAATCATTAGCAACGAAGTTCTCTATGCACTAAAAAAAAGAGGTGAGAAACTCGGAATTGACGATCTCAGCAATTAAGAGCATAAGAAAGACTTACGGAGGCTTTCAAACTACACTCATAAAACTACCGGGTGGGTAATTTGCCTTATGCGGGAACACAGGCAACTGCAGCGATACTTCAGGTTTTTTTACCATGGCCACACAGCGAAAGTGTTCTCAAACGAAGACAGGTTCAAGATTTGTAGAAGATATGGCGAATGCGAACGACAAGCCAAGGACTGCACCAGTATGCCGAAATGTTTACTCTGTCTTAAGACACGGTCCAAAGGAATTGAACATTAGATTCTTACAACTTAACCTTAATCATTGTCAAGCGGCACATAACCTACTAAAGCAGCACTGAGAAGCAGATTGATTTGACATTACTCAGCGAACCATATAAAACAAGTAATGTAACCCAGCTTCCCTAAACTGCGGCCTCATTCTCTTCCAATGGCTTTGTTCGGGATAAAGTAAGCAACATACTATACATATATGTAGTTGCTATTTACCTCCAGCATTAATGATGAAATGTTTAGGAATATCATCGGCAGCCTTGTGACTGATGCTCAATGTAGAACTAAATTTGTAATAACTGGCGACTTTAATACCTGGGCTGTTGAATGGGGATGCAAAAGAACTAATAGTAGGAAGCTTTTGCTTTCCTTGATTTTGAGCTGTTGAACACAAGCAAGCAATGCACGTTCAACAGAGGTGGCCGATAATCGATGATAGACCAGACCTTTGACCTACAAACTCTGAAGATAAGTTTTTGGAGACCAAAAAATTCGACCCAGACCTTTTTAAAGAAGTCTTTAAACCCACTACTCGTCCCGAAAATTTGCTGTCGGCTTACCAAGCTGCCTCATTGACGATAAGCCCCATTAAGGATGCATGCGACGCATCAATGTTCAAGAATTCACGATTCATCATGAAGATAACAACATATTTGCGGAGGCGAGATTATCAAGAATTTAGAGCACACTTTGCCTCATTGTACGAAATATGGCCAAAAGCAAATTTTGAAAAATGCGTTCGGTATAAACCCAACTCCAGAAAACCTAGATGGTGGATTCACAAGAAAAGTGGAAAGAAAAAACAGCGAAAATAATGAAACAACAAAGAGCTGGAGAGTAACAACGTAGAAGAACTACAAAATGCAACGGACAACTAAAACGCGAGACACAAACCATTGCTGGAGCAGACAAGAAGAGTTTGGAGACAAACACTGTACAAGGGCGGTTTTGAGACAAAACGACAGTAAGAAGTTTGTTCGGATTGAAAACAAAAAAAAAATCATCTTTTTCACTATAGTACAACAACGTTTCACAGGTCTATAACGTAATTTTATTTCCATTTTCACTATGGTATTTCTCGCACGGATCTGTGGGAAAAATCAAAAGAGTTTGATTTTCAAACAATCATTTTGAGCTTTTTATTGTGTCCATTTTGCACAATTTCTATCATCCAATAGAACACCGTCTTGAATCTCGTCGTTTAATATTCTCTAATCTAAATATATATCATAAACTATAACAGTTAAGACATATTAACAAGAACATCAAGTGCCAAGAATGAATGAAATCGATCTACAATTCATATATATATATGTGATATACATATCTTAGTGAAATTTGTTGGATTTCTTGTTCATCAACAATATCGTTTGAAACCAAAACTGTATGAAATTCTTACAAAACAGGATCCTTGACCTCCAAGTGACCAATAATTTTGGATTTTCCGAGTGACGGTTTCCAGTAAGTGAGAAAGATATGTCAATAGATTTAGACTGGAATGTTACTCTTAAAATTATGATGATGCCAAAAATGTCTTTGTATGATATCGGTCATAGCTTTCCCTTGGTTTATTTGTTCGATTACTACAATTTTTGCATATTGTGTGGAGCTCATATGGGTTAAGGAGCGAGAAATTTCAGAAGAATAAGAATTAAGTTCAGATATTGTTATTATTATTGTCACTTATATTAATATCCATAACTTTCTGCAACCAGCACATTTTCTACACAAAAATACTATAAACTCTGTCAAAGACAAAATTATGAGATGAACTTTAAAAAAGCACTTAAAATGTAGGGCTTAAGTCGAGTAAATACATAACACTGGAATACAAAAAAAAAATTGTTGGTTTGGTGCAGCTCTGTGCGCATCAGTAGTCGGTATAGTAGGTAGGATGAACCACATTCCCGCTACTAGATGTCAGCAGACAGGTCTAGTTTACCTACAATTCTTATTTTAATTTCCCCGTATACTATCTTTGCAAGCACTTGCCGGCCACCGCATGGCGCATCATTCATGCTTACGACACGACATGGCATCACGACAGTGAACTGAAAACGGCGTTGTGCATCCTACTCTACTAGATGAACGCATGTGCACAAGAAAACACAGCTCTCCATTTTGAATGTACACAACTTCGTTGTGGCCATACTAATACCTTGCACTTCAATGAAATTTTAATATTTTGTTCAAAGTGAAATTTTTTATGCAAAAAATAAGTAAATAGGTATATATTTTTGTTTTAAATTATCAATTGTTATTACAAATGATATAATAGAGCTATTTTATGCTTTTATTTGTAAAATAACGTCAAGTTTGTAAGAGCTGTGAATAATTTTACATTTTACATATTAGTGGCATCACCACTCTTCCTCATATCTCTATCTTCTATTCTACTGTCAACTCTACTGTCGTCTTACTGTCGTTGGCAAATATAGGAGAATATTGAAGTTAGCGAGAACGACAATTGTCGGCCTACCGTCGTGTAGTCGTGCAGCTGTCAAAATAACAGTGTCCATAAGAACGTGTGTATTTTAATATTTGACAGATGTCGTTTGTCGTCTGTCGCGACCATTGTGTTCAGCGTATCATACGTCCTGGCATACACTAAGTAATGTAAACTTGTATGGTACATGCAGGACATGAGGTCAGCCGTTTCAAATATTGGCTTCTGGCAATTTATGTGAATAAACCAATTACAATGGTCTACAAAACAATTTGTTTGGTTTGGTGCAGCTCTGTGCGCATCAGTAGTCGGTACAGTAGGTAGGATGAACCACATTCCCGCTACTAGATGTTTTTTTCTTCTTTCTTATGCACAAGAACTGATATGAAAAATGTTTTCTCGTAACATCTCACAAAATACATCCAAAATCAGGTATAAAATCTTAGGCACCAAAATGAGTGTAGGCCAGTGTAACTTATATATTATATTAAGTCTACTACGTTGTTTATAACATCCAAAAGAAAAGAAACGTTGGAGATCGTATAATGTACACACACTCCTCTCTAAGAAGTTGCATTTATCGGAACCTGCGATATCGGATCTCTATAGCTGTCATACAAACTGTTCATTTAACATTATTATGAATGAAAAACGTTTTTATCTTCCCGAAATTTGGCATGGATAAAGCATAATCTCCATGGTATAATCTTCAAAGAAATTGATTAAAATCGAGTTCTTGTATGAAAAACATTTTTATTTGACGATTGTCCAACTCAACGGTATAATTTCCTAAGAAATCGTTTAGAACGGAGCATATGCAAAGCTGCCGCATAAACTGACCAATCAAAATAAAGTTCTTGAATGGAATATTTTGTACATATATAAACTTATATGATAATTATAAACTTTAATTTAATTCTTAATTTTGGTTGTAGAAATTTTTGTTTCTGTAGCTGAGCAGCTTAAGATCGCAACGCGATATGACTCGGCTAATTCCGCTCGTTCGCGGATTGCTCCCCTCGCGTCGGTTGGGCGGGAGGAGGGTAACCGTTGGGTATTATTATTATTATATTTGTGAAGAGTATTATAGCTTCGGTTCGAAGTCAACATTTCCTCTTGTTTTTATGTAACATAGATCTACGTTAAGATAATGTTTTATAATTATGTTTAAAAAAATTAAAATGAGTATACATATTATAAGTATAATGTACAATATAAGTTATATAAAAATATTATATATTATATATAACGCTCTAATATTAGTGCAAAAATGATGGAATACCCGATTACGCCAACAGCCATCTTGTGACATAATTCTTATGAAATGAGAAGAAGAATGTAAATTGTAAACAACAATCTAAACACTTTCATTAATTCGTGAAGAAAATTTAATTAATAATGTGACGACATTGACATAGTTCATGTCGTCCTGATTTCGTTTGGAAATTGGCGCCACATTGAAGAATGAAGAACCGACTGGCGCGCTGTGGGTAACTTCTGTAAAGAAGAAGAAGAAAGCATATTTGGGTCATTTACGATTAAATATATTTATCTATTGACAATATAATTGCCAATTTAATGAATGACTGAAAGGGATTGTGAGTACGATGTATCCAATAGTATTGTAGCTTCTTAAATTATAGTCAAAAGGTTCTGAAATTACAATTCTTCTGAAAAAATTAATTTTGCTTACAAATTTTTCGACAACTTCTATATGCGAAGGAAAACACGCATCATTTTTTAAAAACCAATATACAAAGTGTGTTCCAAAATAAACAGGACTTTTTGAATCTAGCGCCCCCTGGTACATATGTTAACTGGTGCGTTATAATGCTATCTTTGCTATCTTTATCGATTGTTCAGTGAGAATTTCATGATATTTCATTGATTGGAAGTGAAGTTATTGCATTTTAAGTGTTAGTACGTTTATGTTATCGGTGTGAAAATAAGCTTCGAACAATGAGCCAACATTAAATTTGTTTTAAAATTGGTAAAACTTTTACCGAAACGTTTCTATTGATAAAACAAGTTTATGGCGATGATTGCCTATTCCGTAGCAGAGTGCACGAGTGGTTTCAACGTTTTCAAAATAGTTGTGAGGACATAAATGACGATCAACATGTGGGCCAATCAAAATCCGTGATCACCGGAAATTCCATCAAAACTGTGCGTGAAATTGAACATATCCAAAACATCGATTTATCGCATTTTGACCGAACATTTGAGCTTACGAAAGGTGTGTGCACGGTTTGTTTCGCACGAATTGACTGACGACCAAAAATTGCTCTCATCGATCGCGACTTCGCCCTTTTCGGGAAAATTCATTTGCCTATGAAAGGAAAGCGTTATGCAGACGTAGAGGTCATACAAAAGGCTTGCACCGGCATACTGCCGACCATACCGGCCAATGAGCTAAAATACTCGATCGACATGCTTTTGGACCGTGCAAAAAGCTGTTTTGAAGCAAAAGGAGACTATTTTGAATAAAATAAATTGATTTTGCCAAAAAAAAAAACATTTGTTATGTTTTTTTAATAGTCCTGTTTACTTTGGAACGCACCTTGTATGTATTTAATGCTTATAAATTTAAATGAACTCAAACTTGGCAATCACAACAACTTTAAACTATTCACTAAACTTAAATCCGGAAAAAGTAACGGTAAATACTTGCGTAATCATGTATTCTGTCATTATTTATTCAGTGTATAGGATTTGCATACATACACACAAAAGAGCTAAACAAAGATACCCTTCAAATTCCAAGTATCATCACAGTGCTGCGTTGATACTATACTAAAACAAGTTTTCAGGCAATTTAGTAATAACTTATTATAATATAAATTTGACACACGAAAATTATGTACACTTTGATCTAAAGAAAAGATAAAACAAAATAGATAAATAAAATAAATTCGAAAAGCGTATCACCTATTTTCATATGAACTTATTACACATATATATAAAGTCTATTAACTTTCTCTGATTTCAAACGAAATAAAAAAATCTAGGCAAATTGTATTCTTCATCGGCGTTTTATTCTCCTGCACTGCATCCAACGGTGGAAGATCAGGTCGAACTAGCACGCAGAATATCACATTCTTTGAGCGACATAAGCAACCAGAAATCGAAAGGCCAATCAATGTATGTGAATCGCAAAAAACGCTCTGTTAAATGGGTTCACGAAGGTGCTGGGCAAGGTACGATATTCCTTATACATATGTGGACACGTATTTATGTACTTATGTATGTATGTAGTATATACAACGTCTGTATGTATGCATGTGTAACAAAAGGTGCAAATGGGACATGCATTCTCTGTCAAATAAACAATAGGCCTCTTTGTTCCATGAGTACTTATAAGGAAAAGTTGTTCCCTTCCATATAGTTTAATAATGCAACAACAAAATAATCCAGCTCAATATTTTCTATCTTTGATAATTCAGTTCCGTTGGCTTATTTATTTATCGAAAAATATGATACTAATAGTATAAAATACTTATTTGTGTCAAATAATTTCAAATTAAAAAATGGACATATCTTAAATACTTACATTGCACTTTTGATTTTTTATACCCACTATGCGTGATCCTTTGCCAGTAGTACCTGTAAACATTTATCAGAAAAATGAAGCTAAACATAAGAGGTCTGCATGGCATTGGACAAATGGCAACTCCACATTTCTAAAAATGTCAAGAGCTGAAAGAAATTATGAGAAGAAGCAACTCTATAAAATTGTCAAACTTTTTATATGTTCTTCATTCATTTGGTCTTTTTGAAGTGACCTAATCTATCTACAGTCTATTTTCTTATTAGGGGGATTCTTAACAAAAAACTGTAACAAATCTTTATAATTTAAATAGAAATTATAAAATCTATTTAAAATTTACCTTCCTCAACAATTTAATGTCAAAATATGTATTTAAGTAAAATGACAGCTAGCACAGGGTTGCACTTATTTTTTTACGTATAATATCTTTATTTTATTAACAAAATAAAGGATGACTAAAACCAAAAGAAAAATATGGCAATTTATCAAACTATGCTCTCTCTCTGTTTTGAAGCTTCACACCAACACAAAAATCGAGATATTCAAAACATTCAGACTTATATTAGTATCTTGGATATTCGGAACGAGAATGTATTTCCATTAGCGAAAAGTAAATTTACGCAAGGAAGCACGCTCCCGCAGAATAATAATTAAACAAAATTTTGTATGCATCTGTTTGAATTAATATTCTATTGGACTTCTGAGGGATGTCGGACTATTTTCTAAGTGGCATAATTTTGTACATTAATTTGTAAGGACAAGTTTCTTTCCTTCTAAGAATTTATGATTCACAGAGGTTATTTGTACCTCGCCTTCGAGACGACGAAATTTTTTGAAACTCATCTTGAACAATTTTCATGGGCACATTTTTTATACTCTTGCAACCAGTATTATATGTAGTTTTGTTCACTTAACGGTTATACGTATCACCTAAAACTAAGCGAGATAGATATAAGGTTATATATATATAAATGATCAGGGTACCGAGAAAAATTGAAATCCGGTTGACTGTCTGTCTGTCCGTGCGTCCGTCGGTGCAAGCCGCACTTGAGTAAAAATTGAGCTATCTTGATTAAACTTGGTATGTGGGTTCCTTGGTAAAAAATTCGATAGATGGACGTAATCGGAAGACTGTCACGACCACAAATCGCCATTAACCGAAAACATATAAAAATCCTTAACTAAGCAATAAATTAAGATGTAAAGCCATAATTTGGCACAGGGTATCTTAGTAGCAAGTGGCACCCGTGTGTAAAATATCCAATATGTTTAATGTTCATATTTCCTAAGTCATGTGTAGAAGTTCACACAAGTGAGGAAAGTTCTCTGATCGCCATTCACTTGTGAGTAGCCAGAAACGATTCTTTTACATATGATTCAAATAACTCATGACTTCAGGCCCTAGACCAAGTATCCTCTAGGAAGCCAAAGAACATCCGTTTGAAGGCGAACTAAAGTGAGAACGTGAAACAACCCCTCCACAGGGTTGTGCGCTGAGTTTGTGATCCCCAAGTAAAAAATGCCCCCAATATAAGGAATACGATTTGATGGCATATACCTGGAATGTCCGGTACCTTAATTGGGAAGGTGCCGCTATCAAGTTTGTTGATGTCCTCGTTAGTGTGAACGCTGACATCACCGCCATCCAAAAAATGCGATGGACGGGACAAGGACTGAGACGTATACGTCCTTGTGGTATTTACTACAGTGGCCATTTAAATGAGGGCATATTCGGTGTGAGATTCGTGGTGGAAAAGAGACTTCGTCGCCGTGTACTGTTATTCACTCCGGTGGACGAACGTCTAGCCACAATCAACATCAAAGCGAAGTTCTTCAACATATCGCTGATTTGCGCCCACGCCCCGACGAAAAGCGCTTGGAGCGTACCTTTGAGAGCTGAGCCCGCAACGATGTCAAAATCGTGCTTGGTGACTTTAAAACCAGGGTGGGGCAGGAAGGAAGCACGTTAACAAACACTAGACTAGACGTCGAGAAGCTGCAATCACAAAAACAGCCGTATGATTTCGATTTGCACTCCTGATCTCTGTGAGCACGTGTCAACTACTCGGTATAAGGGAACTGTGAGAAGGCATTTCAAGCCCCTTATGTATATGTATACGTATGCAGAAGAAAGCTGGTACGATGAGGAGTAGCGCGTCGAAGCGGAGAGAAAACAGACTGCCTACCTCGCAACGTTACACTCGATAACAACACCTATGGAATGAGATAGATACCGAGAGTTGAAGAGGGAAGAGAGACGCATTTGCAGACAAAAAAGGCCAAAATGCGTGAGTACGAAAAGCTTGACAAGCTGGTCGACAGAGGTTATGCTCGAAAATTCTACGAAAAAATGCGGCGACTAACAGAAGGTTTCAAAACCGGAGCATACTCTTGTAGAACCCCCAAAGTGATCTAGTGACTGATGCCCATAGTATACTAAAATTATGGAGGGAACACTTCTCCAGTCTGCTGAATGGCTGTGAAATATAACGCCAGGGGAAGGCGAGCCCGTTTGCCCAAACCACAAATAGGGAAACACCGCAATCTGCGCCAACTACCGTGGGATAAGACATAGCATATATGTACATATACATCGCATATATGTTGTGTGAAAGATTAAAGTCCACCGTCAACAAACTGATTGGACCTTATCAGTGTGGCTTAAGGCCTAGAAAATAAAAACTGTCCATATATTCACCATGCGCCAAATCTTGGAAAATACCCGAGAGAAAAGTTCTGCGAAAATTTATGGTCTTTTGCGCGTTGGCCACGGCGAATATCACATTCGATGGAACGATGAGCTGTATGAGATATACGACGACATGGGCATAGTTTAGCGAATTAAAAGACAGTGGGTACGCTGGTCATGTAGTCCGAATGAACGAAAACATTTCAGCTCTTCAAGTATTCGACGCAGTACTTGACATTTCCAATTGGCGCCACGTTGCGAAAAGAAACGGCTGGCGTGCTGTTGTTAACTCGACTATAACGGCGTAAGCGATTTCTACGGCAGTAAAGAGGAAGACATATCTCCTAAACCACTAAAGCTAAAACAACCAAATTATTTGAGTACAAATCTTATAAGAAGTTCTACCGACTGTGTGAAAATGGATGAAATCGGAGGATAGCTTACTCCCCATATAACGGCACTGTTCAAAATTAATAAAACCCCAATAAATACATAACTAATTACGCCAGAGACATTACATTTCACCTTAAAAATGGTATGAGAAGGTTTTATGAGAGCCAATGTGAAAATTGGACACTTTTTGGTGAAATCCCATATCTCGGGACCCGACATACCGATTTGGAACTTAACATTCTTTTCATATTCCTATATCACTTTGTGAAAATAAGCGGAATCGGACTACAACTGCGCCTACTTTCCATATAACACAATTCAAAATTCCATTTGATTCTTTAACTTTCCAGTACACGAATAAAGAAGTAATTAATATAACTGAATATACTTTTCCAGTAATAATTCCCTTTAAGTATGGCACCTTTTGACTTTAAATTTTGCAAGTCCAACAGAAAATTCAACAGTTATGTACCAAATATGTAGACCCCAGTAAATATAGTTGACTTTTGACCGAAAATATCGGCCAGTGTGTGAGGTATATAACAGAAATTCAGGGATACTCCTTCTCTGACAATGGTTTGTCTATATGTCAAAATATGGTCGATTCGGGCCAATACTTCCCTGAGCCCCCATATATTTAACATAAAGATTTGCGAACTTCCATGGAAAGCGTGTTTTAATCATGACAGTGTATCTTTTTGCCTAAAATGAATAAACTTGGGCGAAAACTTGACCCAGCCCCTGTTGACCATTACCAGAATTTTCGAACATCGGGGTGACTTTGCTCCATATGATTAGTGATTGTATGTGAGGTACTTTTGTTTTTCTAACAAATATTATGTCGAATTTGTCGGCCAATGTATGAGATATATAGAGTTTATGTATATATAAAATTTCTTAGATTTTAAAGGCAAAAAAAGGATATATTAGGTAATCAGGTGGAGTTTTTTTTCCATTTCCAAAAAACTCTTATCAACAAATTAACCGCGATTTTTTGAGCTAAAAGCGCGCTTTTTACTTCCAAGTGCTGCAAAAAGTAACAAAAAAAAAATTCTAATATATTTCCAAAGTTGTACAATAATATGTCATTAAATCTATTCTTAATTAGCCTTTAAAATATATGTCGCCCTTGCTTCAGAATAATTACGAAATTTATGTTAAATTTATTTATTTTTAATTTTTTCGTGTTTGAGTTGCTTACAAAATATAAAAGCCGACAATCAATTAATATGAAATTAATATGTAAGAGTCAGTACATTCAAAATTCCCAACAATCGTTCTTTCTAGCTTTGTGACCAACTGACTTTCAGGTGACAAATTTGGGAAAATATTTTGTGACTAGACTAAAGATTAGAGACTGTATTGTAAATAACAACTTGCCACAAGTTGAGACTTTACTTAGAAAGACACACAATTGTTGAAATTTGCGTTTGTTTTTAAGTTCATTGACATATTGGTTTTTTTCAGAGACATATTGGTTTTTTCAGAGATTACCGAAAGCTGATAATTTGACAAACTTTCCTTATCCAATAATAAAAGTTTCGTGCGTTGATACAATTAAGCCATTACTACCTTTTTTTCTTTATTTGCATTAATTATGCTTATTAAAAAGCTCTTTACCGCTTTCCCCGTGTATTTTAACATTTAAAAACTGTTAAATATATAATCAGTCTATCCAATCTACTGAGCAAACCATAGATAAGGAGATGAATATTTCAAATCTCGTGGTCGTGAAAGTTGATAAATTACAATTAATCACATGACTTTGACCAAGATTAAAAATATAAACCAAATAAGTGTTTTCGAGATTGCAGGCATTCAACTGAAATTTTTCGGAAAACTAATAAGGGAAATTATTATAGTAACTAACAATAAGTTTTTATTTCACTTTGCATACTAAAGTACGGAATACAAAAATAAATATATTATTCATAATTTTTTTCATTTATAAACGCAAGGGTATCACCAATATGCGAAAAAACAAATATTTGACCATGAGTATTGTTGAACCATGAATATGGTATAGACCCCATATGTGTTTACTACTTACGCGCCATTAAGTGTTAAAACTGAGCTTGCTGAGCAAGCTCGAAGTTAAAATTTGAGTCAAATTTTTAGCACGCCGGCCTTCACTTTTAATGCGGGCTTGATTATGAATATTTTGATTATAATGTACCATGGTGACCCTGTTATTCTTCTTCTTCTTTATTGGCGTTGGCACCGCTTACCCGATTATAGCCGAGTCAACAACAGCGCGACAGTCGTTTCTTCTTTTCGCTACGTGGCGCCAATTGGATATCCCAAGCAAAGCCAGGTCCTTCTCCACTTGGTCCTTCCAACGGAGTGGAGGTCTTCCTCTTCTTTTACTTTCAGAGCTGGAGTGTTTTCGTCCATCCGGACAACATGACCTAGCCAGCGTAGCCGCTGTCTTTTAATTCGCTGAACTATGTCAATGTCGTCATAATCTCACACAGCTCATCGTTCCATCGAATGCAACATTCGCCGTGGCCAATGCGCAAAGGACCATAAATCTTTCGCAGAACTTTTCTCTCGAAAACTCGCAACGTCGACTCATCGGTTGTTGTCATCGTCCAAGCCTCTGCACCATATAGCAGGACGGGAATTATGAGCGACTTATAGAGTTTGTCTTTTGTTCGTCGAAAGAGGACTTTACTTTTCAATTGCCTACTTAGTCCGAAGTAGCGCCTGTTGGCAAGAGTTATCCTGCGTTAGATTTCCAGGCTGACATTGTTGGTGGTGTTAATACTGGTTCCTAAATAGACGAAATTATTTACAACTTCAAAGTTATGACTGTGAACAGTGAAGTGAGAGCCAAGTCGCGAGTGCGACGACTGTTTGTTTGATGACAGGAGATATTTCGTCTTGCCCTCGTTCATTGCCCGACCCATTTGCGTTGCTTCCTTGTCAAGCTTGGAGAAAGCAGAACTAACGGCGCGGGTGTTGAGGCCGATGATATCAATGTCATCGGCATACGCCAGCAGCTGTACACTCTTATAAAAGATTGTACCCCTTCGATTAAGTTCTGCAGCTCGAACTATTTTCTCCTGCAGCAGATTGAAGAAGCCGCACGATAGGGAGTCGCCTTATCTGAAACCTCGTTTGGTATCGAACGGCTCGGAGAGGTCCTTCCCGATTCTGACGGAGCTTTAAGTGTTGCTCAACGTCAGTTTACACAGCCGTATTAGTTTTGCGCGGATACCAAATTCAGACATCGCGGTATAGAGGCAGCTCCTTTTCGTGATGTCGAAAGCAGCTTTGAAATCGACGAAAAGGTAGTGTGTGTCGATTCTCTATTCACGGGTCTTTTCCAAGATTTGGCGCATGGTGAATATCTAGTCGGTTGTTGATTTGCCAGGTCTAACGCCGCACTGTTAAGGTCCAATCAGTTTGTTGACGGTGGGCTTTAATCTTTCACGCAATACGCTCGACAGAACCTTATATGCGATGTTGAGGAGGCTAATACCACGGTAGTTGGCGCAGATTATGAGGTCTCCTTTCTTATGGATTGGGCATAGCACACTTAAATTTCAATCGTTGGGCATACTTTCGTCCGACCATACTTTACAAAGAAGCTGATGCATGCTCCTTACCAGCTCTTCGCCGCCGTTTTTGAATAGCTCGACCAGCAATCCGTCGGACTCCGCCGCCTTGTTGTTCTTCAGGCGGGTAATTGCTATTCGAACTTCTTCACGGTCGGGCAGTGGAACGTCTGCTCCATCGTCTTCGATTGGGGAATCGGGTTCGCCTTCTCCTGGCGTTGTGCGTTCACTGCCATTCAGCAGGCTGGCCATAATTTAAGTATGCTCTGGGCATCGGTGACTAGATCACCTTTGTGGGTTCTACAAGTGTATGCTCCGGTCTTGAAACCTTCTGTAAGCCGCCTCATTTTTTCGTAGAATTTTCGAGCATTACCCCTGTCGGCCAGCTTATCAAACCCTTCATACTCACGCATTTCGGCCTCTTTCTTTTTCTTTCTGCAAATTCGTCTCGCCTCCCTCTTCAACTCTTGGTATCTATCCCATCCCGCACGTGTTGTGGTCGATCGTAACGTTGCGAGGTAGGCAGCCTGTTTTCTCTCCGCTGCGACAACTCAATCCTTGTCGTACCAGCTGTTCTTTTGCACTTTCCGAAAACCAGTGGTTTCGGTTGCAGCTGTACGTAAGGAGTTTGAAATGCCGTCCCACAGTTCCCTTATACCGAGTTGTTGACGAGTGCTCTCAGAGACCAGGAGTGCAAACCGATTAGAAAATCGTTAGGTTGTCTGTTGTGATTGCAACTTCTCGACGTCGAACCTTCCTTGTGTTTGTTGACGTGCGCTTTTTGCTGCACAGAGGCGGGTGCGAATCTTGGCTTCAAGAAGATAGTGGTCCGAGTCGATATTAGGACCTCGGAGCGTACGCACGTCTAGAACACTGGAGACGTGTCTTCCATCTCTCACAACATGATCGATCTGGTTTGGTGGCTTTTCGATCCGGAGACAGCCAGGTAGCTTGATGTATTTTCTTGTGCTGGAATGTAGTACCACAGATAATCATATTTCGGGCCCCAGCGAAGTCGATCAGTCTCAACCCTTTTGGGGCTGTTCCGTCGTGAAGGCTGAATTTACCGACTGTAGTGCCAAATATACCTTCTTTGCCCACCCTGGCGTTAAAGTCGCCAAGCACGATTTTGACATCGTGGCGGGGGCAGCGCTCATAGGTGTGCTCCAAGCGCTCGTGGAAGGCATCTTTGGTCACATCGTCCGGAGTGAATGATAGTACTCGGCGACGGAGTCTCTCCCCCACCCCGAATCCCACACCAAACTTGCGCTCCTTTATATGGCCACTGTAGTAAATGACACAAAGGCCTACTTGTTTCTGTCCTTGTCCCGTCCATCGCATTTCTTGGACGGCGGTGATGTCAGCCTTTATTTTCACGAGGACATCAACCAGCTGGGCAGCGGCACTTTCCCAATTAAGGGACCGGACATTCCAAATGCATGGCGTTAATTCGTAGTCCTTATTTCGTTTGTCATGGTCGTCATCAAAAGGGGGGTGACTCATCTGAGGCTGTTGTTGTTTTTTCATTGGTGTGATTTTTTACGTGGTGGGACCCAAGCCCAACGCACAACCCTGCGGAGGGGATGTTTCGCCTTCTTTCTTTAGCTCGCCTTCAATCGGATGTTATTAGGCTACCCAGAGGTTACTTAGTCAAAGACCGGAAGTCGTGAGCTGCTTGAGTCTTATTTAAAAGAATCGTTTCTGGCCACTCTGGCTTCTACACATGGCTCCATCCTCCTGTTATTTCTTCGGAAATTTCAAACTGGAACCTCCTTAATGTCAATGTTCTGTGTGGACCAGAGTGCCAATGGCTGACTTTTTGCCCAAAACAGCGGTTAATCTCTTCTATAAAAGATGCTCCTTTTTCTTGTAACAATATGTTTCAATGGCAAGAATGGATAAAATGGGGTCAACACTTCCGCTATCCTCATATAACTAATATTGCTTTTTGGCTTTATAACTTGTAAATATGTCAATATGTTAGATATCAAAAAAAAACCAGTTAGATTTTTTTTCCAATAACTGTTTGTGCTTGTGCCTAAAATGGGTCAAGCCCCATATTTTAATATAAGAACTTTCAGTTATCAATATTCAATTGGAGTTAGGATTGTTTTTCAAATATGAGTGTGTCTTTGTGATAACAACAGAACTGTCAAACCTTCGGTTTGGCTTTACTCCTTATATGTAAGTATATTGGTAATTGCTTTAATACTATCCATGTACCTAATATAAGGTTTTAAACTTATGATTGCCTTGATACCATATATGGTATAGTATGTTGGTCAATATCTAAAATATCTTAGCAAAATTAAGTACATAAGCTTTTTTAATTTAGTGATGAATATGAATGAAATCGACCTTTGGCCCAAATCGTATATCCCTAATAAATATAATCACACCCGATCTTTTGGCTGACGTTTTGCACATCAACTTAAGTTATTATAAATATTTAGTCTCTTCGGTTGAGTTTATTTCACATACATAAATCTCATTTGTAGATGATTTTATTATTATTTTAGTGGACGCTACAAATTTGATTCTTATCATTCATAATTCTGTCGAACAATGAATGTTGAATTCTTTCGCAAAATTTTTTAAAATAAAGTTCGTCAACACTTGAGATCCCGATTTTGATCATTGTAATTGGCAAGAATGTTTTACCCGAACTTAGTCCTTTCCTACTATAACTAACTCGATTATTTTAAATGACAAAGAGAACCATTAGATGAACAAAACTACTACCGTGTAAAAAAAAACCGTGTAAAAAAAGAGGCGTTTCCTATAGAAAAAGGGGAATACGTTCCATGTCATCTGAAAACAGTGTAAAATTAAATAAAGAACTATATTTACTTCGAAAAACCGTGTAAAAAATGTTGAAAACTATAAAAGATATGCATACAAATTGTATGTTCACATGGCATTTTATTGAGCATTAAAACTTAACATACATAATTCATACAGGTGAAAAATTGGTAGATTAAGCAAAAAACAAAAGAAATCTGTTAACCCAGAACTAAGAACAGAAAAATTAGAATAGAAATAAGGAAAAAATATTTACATTGCTACATAATTATTCGTGACTACTTGATAACAAGCGCAATTGTTTGCGACGAACAAATTGTGTAGGTAAGAGTTATCGAATAAGGGGATTTCCCAGTTACTACTATGTATGTTCATTTCAGGAATGTGCTAAATGTGGGAAAAACAAACATAATTACAAGGCAGTGATTTTAAAATCGTAGTAGAATAAAAAATTTTTACAAAAAAGAACTTTTTCTCAACCGTGTAACTTCAAATCCGTGTAAAAAGAAACCGTGTAAAAAAGAGTTGGGTGTATTATATTCGCATGTAGTAAGAGTATAAAAATGAACAGCGTGACAGGCTGAGTCGATTTAGCCAAGTGCGTATGTCTGTACACACGAACTAGTCTATACAATTTTTAGTTAACGGTCCCTATAACATGTAACTGCTATACAATGTGATCTATCAAAATCAACCCTTGGGCAATATTAATATTCGAATATTTTATTTCAATCCGACCAATATAGCAAACAGCAAAGAAATCAAGGCCTTTTGCTTATTATGTAACATTAATTAGATTGGAAGTTACATTAAAATTAAAATTTTCGATTACTTGAAAATCGTTGACCGGTAAGCGTACATTCTTAATATGCATTTGCATTATTTTGATAATTAACACTGAAAAATGCAAATAACTTTTTCTAGTTTTTCTTTAACTTCGTTTTCTCGCCACGGAATGGAAATCTACATTATTAAATTTACTTGCATTTGTAAACCATGTATCTGTAGCTTAAAAGAAGAATAATCATATGCACTGATTTTTGCAAAGCTGAATTTTGGTAAGTAAAGAAAAATTTTAAAGATTTTGGGTAGTCGAAAAAGTTTTTTCGTATTTTGTTATTAGGTGTCGCTGTAGTCGTATATCTCCAGTGCTACCATGTAGCTGTTCAAAAATTAGTGTAAATAATGAAGAAATTCGCTATATTTTGAAATTTTTGTATAAAGAAGGGAAGAATGCCACGCAAGCCAACAATGAAATTTGTGAAGTTTACGGATACAATGCCGTATCAGTTCGTGTAACACAACAATGGTACGCTCACTTCCGTTCTTGAAATTTCGAAATGAAAGATACACCTCGCTCTGGCCGACCCTACGTTGAAAAAGTCGGTGAAATTATAAAAAAGATTGAGCAGGACCGTCACATAAGCACCCATGACATTGTTAAGGAACTTAACATTCCTCATCAAAAGGTTTTGAACCCTTTATTAAAGACTGGCTACAAAAAGAAGCTCGATGTTTGGGTAAAACATGAATTGTCTTTAAAAATTTAATGGACCGAATTAACGTCTGCGATTCGAAACATTTCTGATGCGAATGGTAACAGGAGATGAAAAGTGGATCAAATACGACAACAATGTGCGAAAAAGATCATGGCCCAGGTGTAGTGAAGCTCAACAAATAGTCGCAAAGCCAGGATTGACGCCTCGAGAGGCTATGCTGAGTGTTTGATGGGATTGAAAAGGAATCATCCACTGAAAGCTGTTCCAGCCTGGGCGAACGATTGATTCTACCAGAGATAAAGAGACTCCTCTCTCACTGGAAGTGAGAGAACAATTCCTGAACTTTGACAGTTGATCGAGTTCAGGAGGTTTTGACGTTTAGCAATTGGCAACGAGCGATGACCAGACTGAAATCTTACCAAAAAAATATGTAAACGGAGGGATTTGTTGCATCGTTCAAGACCACTTATAAAAAATGTTAAACAATGAAAATTAAATAAATTTGTGAAAAGTTTTGTAATTGGAAGTATCATAGTATTATTTATATATATATATATATATATATATATATATATATATATATTTATATTTATATATATTTATATAGTATTGAAAGGTCAAAACCAGTTGTTATAATGTACTTTAAAAAGATTTAAATAGTTTTTCCATATAATAAATAATGTTATAAAAACCTTAATTTTGAAGCGCTCTCACACTGAAATAAGTTGGACATCTCTTTATTCCTAGATTCTACATTTTACTGTCAACAACTAGAGATGAGCTATGTTGCGATTTATATTGCAATTGCGATCGCAACTAAGTCGACGTTCAAAACGGAGACCTTTTGTTGTTATTGTTAGTTTAGCGGCAGATTCTATCAATTTGACAGTGTTTGGCAGAATAAAAGTCCGGTTGCGTTCCAGTTACGTAGACCCAACTATCGTGGGAACGACGGAAACCTTTTGTCGTTATTGGCGGCATATTGTCTTTTGGGTCCTGTAACGCGAGTCAAATTTTTCCGCCTTTCTTTTCACTACATTTTCGCAAATGTTGGAGCGATTCGACTGTCTCGAAGTTCCTGGCTCATTATCAATATCTATTAGAGCTTCCGAGTTAGAGGGGTTTGAATTACAGCAGTTGTAGTATGATTTGCTTGTTTCAATTAGTAAAGCAAAAGTTATTAACTTTATATTAAAAAATGTTAAATTATTACATATATACCTTTTGAGTTGGTAGTTTCACTGTACGATGTCTATTCTGTTTTCAAGTTTTTTTAAGTTTGTAAAAGGTGTTTTATATGAAATTTTTGATTTGCAAATATTGCATTTTACATATATTTCATCTACCACTTCAAACATCTGCCATACTTCACTTCTTTTCCTTAATACGTATGCTGCCATTATTAAAAATTATAAGTACGATACACTCAAAACTTCAAATCTCTATGACGAAAAATAGCACATTCATAGAAGCGAACTGCTATTTATAGAATGTGATCGCAGTGAAAAAATCACCGGTAATGAAAAATCGCTCATCACTATCAACAACTGATGAGATTAAAGCAATAGAAAATAATCGGCCAGAACTGATCAACAGAAAGGTCTTTCATCAGGACAACGATAGACCACACACATCTATGTTGACTCGGCAAAAACTGGGAAAGCTCGGCTGGAAAATTTTAAAGCTTCTGCCATATTGCTCTAACCTTGCACCATTGGAGTACCATCTGTTTCGGTGAATGCAGAACCCCTTAATGGAGTAAAGTCGACTTCAAGTGAAGGCTGTGAAAATTACTTGTCGCAATTTTTCACCGAGAAACCAGAAAAGTTTTACAATGAAGGAATACTTGTAATGTCTCTAGCGGAAAAATGAATAGTGAAAAGACGACCAAAAATTTTAAAACAGAACAAAATATTTGAAGTATTTGCGAAACAAATTTGTGATAGTTTTAAGTAATCTTAATTTAACCACAAAATTGTGATAAATTTAAATATTTTTGATATAAGTTTGCACAGTAAAATTAATTGCTATACGACGTTGTTTTGCTTTTACTGTATTAGTTGTTAGTTAATTTCTGACTTTAATAATCATAAGGACGGCAAAAAATTCATTAATCAACATAATTGAGTTAACTATCTTTAAACGATTTTCTCGATATAGAATAATTCAATTATGTAACTGCAGAGCAGTTACTCTTTAAATGGTTGTAACACAAAAACTAATTGAGATATCGATTCACAATTTTAATTTGTGTTATTTTAGGACATACTATCGAAATATGAAAAAATCGATTTTGGTTTTTTAATGTAACATTAGGTGTGCCCTTTAATGTTAGGTGAGACAGCAACAAAAGTTGATGATACCGATACAAACATTTTTAAAACGATCCACTTTCAACACTATATCAACACAGAATTAAGGGGGGAGCCTGCTTTAGAAGCTTCAAAAAATCCATTCAAAATATTGTCAAATCTAGAAAGGAAATAGTGACCGAGCGTCTAGCAGAAATAGAAAAGGATAGAAAAAAAACTAAAGGTATGAAATTATGACAAATCTTATTACCTTTGGCATTAAATTTTCTTCCATTTAATTGAAGAAAAAACTGAGAAAAGTTAAGTTTGAACATATTTTAAAACAACATAAAGTAAAAAAACCCTTCTTTAAATTTAAAAAAAATTGTAGGATTTTACACTATCTTTTTTGGAATTTTCTTAGTTTAACTAGAAGTTAAGTTATTAAGAAATATGAATCTCTTGAATTTTTTATTTAAATTGCGACCTGCATCCTGCTTGCCGTCCGAGAAATGCACTTGCGAGATGCATCGGACAATTGCTTCCCAAAGACAGAATATCAAAAATTTTTCATACAAAAAAAAATTTTTATGATGCCTAAATATTCAACTATAAACCCAAGAAATTTCCTTTTAATCAATTATTTCTTTCCCTGCCAAAAACATCCTCAACAAAATCGATATTTTGAAGCCTCTAAAGCAGGCTCCCCCCTTAAATTAACGTTTATTAAGAAATTGTCACATTTCTGACAGTATCGAAGAATGCTATTACTTACTATTTTCCGATTTTAACAGAAAGAAGCGATCTCAAAGAAAGGCGCGTATACATTTCCTCTTTGTGCAACATTTAAATTTTATAATTTGTTCATTAAAGCTTCATACGCCCTTTATACTCTTGCAAGAAATTTCCACAAAGTATACTTTCATTTACCGTTTTCAACGAAAACTATACAAAGTGCTTTCCAAAGTAAACAAGACTTAAAAACAACGGAACAAATGGTTTTTTCTGCAAAATCAATTTATTTTATTCAAAATAATCTCCTTCTGCTTCAATAGAGCTTTTTGCACGGTCCGAAAGCATGTCGAACGAGTGTTTTAGCTCGTTGGCAGCCAGTATGCCGGTGAAAGCCTTTTGAGTGGCCTCTACGTCTGCATAACGCTTTCTTTTAATGAGCAAAAGCAAATAATCCGTCCTTTGAATGTTGGATTCTGAGCAATTTTTGGTCGTCAGTAAATATGTGCGGAACAAACCGTGCACACACTTTGCGTAAGCTCAAATGTTCGGTTAAAACGGTTAACATGCGATAAATCGATGTTTTGGAGATATTCAATTCCATTTCGATAAATTTCAATAATGATTTCGGCTGATTTTTGGTGCATTCACGCACAGTATCGATGGAATTTCGGGTGATCACGGTTTGTGATTGGCCCACTTGTTGTTCGTCATTTATGTCCTCACGACCACTTTGAAAACGTTGAAACCCCTCGTGCATTCTGCTACGGGATAGGCAATCATCGCCATAAACTTGTTTCATCAATTGAAACGTTTCGGTAAAAGTTTTACCAATTTTAAAACAAAATTTAATGTTGGCTCTTTGTTCGAAGCTCATTTTCGCACCGAATCGATAAAGATAGCAGATTCTAACGCACTAGTCGACATATAGGTGACGCCAACAGGGGGCGCTGGATTCATAAAGTTCTGTTTACTTTGGCACACACCTAGTATAAAGTTATATATGTACCACAAATGTGTAGGTATAAAGCATAGTAAATACCATATATTACGGGTGGATCCAGAAACAGTTTCTTCGAGTTACTTCAAACATTATGATTAATATAGCATATCAAATATAGTAGTCTTTATACAGTTTACGTGGTGGAAAAATGTGAAATCGACCTTCTAATATCAAATCTTACTAAATAGAAAAACTATAAATCGTAGACGGTGACATAATGTATTATATTGCAACGTATAATACTGTAGTCAGTTCACGTATTGAATAAAAAAAATACACAAAGCAAAACGATGTTGGCCCAGTTTTGAGAATTCTTCGAGAACTTCTTCTGCAGTGACTTCAATGACATGATGAGTATGCAGCAATGCCAGGCCGATCAATCTATCTTGAAACTTGTTCGTCCTCAGCCAGGATAGCGTTCAGAGCTCGCATTCGTCACAGAAAGTGTGCAGAATATGCGAAGACACTTCTGAAAGTACATACTTTTTCTGGAAGCAGCAAACTCAGTTGAAATCCATCCCAAATTAAATTTGCTGCTCTTGACTTCATACAAGTTATTTTGCTCGCTATATATTTTCACCACGTGATCCTTCGATCCAGGTAAATCCCAAGATAAGTGACTTCATTCGCTTGGGGTTGTATGACATTGTTTATTTCAACGGTCTGACAAGTTTCTGGTCTTAGCTAGAATGTTGCAAGCTTGAATTTTTGCTTATTAATTTACGCCAGTTGGCTAGCCATTCTTCGACAAAAGTTAAGTGCTGCTCTAATGCTCTGATGGGGAAGCACAGCGGCTTCCTAGGGCTGTGTTATTTGCGGAAGTGGATGTCAATACGATAATAGCTGCTTGAATATCTGCTGTAGATATTATGTACAGAGTTGGGCCTAGCACACTACCCTGAGGTACACCAGCCCTTATTGCTCGTTCTTCAGAAGTCTGCTACTTTAACTGTAAATTTCCTGTTTCTAAAATATGACTCCAAAGTTTTATGCAATGCGTAATTGATTTTCCATAAAAGCCAGACCATATCGAACGCCTGAGCTACATCTAGAAAAATAGCTGAGCAGTACTCTCTGTGCTCGAATGCTTTCATTATTTCGTTAGTAATTCTATTTACCTGCTCTACACTGCCATGTTTAGCACGAAAATCGAATTCGTGCGTTGGTATTATATATATTTTTCGTGGAAAAAAGGAGTCATCTTTGATAGTAAACCTTTTTTAAATATTTTAAAAATACAGGGTAAGAGGCTTACTGGTCTGTAGGAAGACATCTGTGTTAAGTCTTTTCCGGGTTTATCTATCATTATAATCTGCGACATTTTCCACGAAATTGGATAGTATCCGAAACCAAGAATTGCAGCAAGAAGAGCACCGTTATAACAATATATGGTAACTAAAATTAGCATTTTTGGAGTAATATTATCGTGTCCTGATGCCTTTTCGAATTTAGCTCCTTCATGATTCTAGTAACTTCATAAGTAGAAGTCCTAATAGACGCAAGCGACTTATTATCGGTATTGGTCAAAGTTGGGAACTTAAAGTTGTTCTTTAGGCAATTAGATTGAAATACCTATTTTAGGTAATTTGCATAGCAATTCGCCTTTTTATTATCGCTACGTGCCCAATTACAACTGTATTAGAGGCATGTTGGAATCTACTGGTGCCTTAAAAAACTTTTGGGCTAGAATTTGAACACAGTTTCTTTATATAATTTTCAGTGTTGTGTTCTTCCTCGCATTTAAGCACTTTTTTAACTTACGTATATCAGATTTCAGTTGAAGGGAAACGACTTAACTGCCATTCACGTCTAGCGCGGCTATTCTCATTTATAAGTTTTTCCATTTCATTAGTATTGATAATTCTAAAACCAACTGGTTTATTATTTCATTTTGGTAATCCTAATACAGCTTAACTAATGACAACATTAAATTTTCTTATACTTTCATCAATGTCTCTTTCTGTATTTATTTTGCAATCAATATTTATGTGGCTGATAGGAGAATGATCAGATGATAAGTCTGTACATGTATCAGCCGTCATAAGCGATCTATCTATATTTTTGACTACAGCGAAATCTATAAGTCTGATATTTTTTTCTATCTCTGGGCAGATATGTCGGCTTACCGGGAGATATTATATTCAGCTTATTATGCTTATTCATAATAGTGTAGTACAGCTGCCGTCCTTTCGGATTTTAAGAAATGAGCCCCATTACACTCGTATGTGTTTTGCGTTGTAATCTCAACCTGCTGGAAATCTTTGATATAGCGTTCCAAAAACGTCTTTAAATTCGCTATGAATGATGTCCCCTCCGTATCTCACATGAAAATTCAAATTCAAATTATATATAATTAGAATAACACTATGCAAGAAAGCTATGCAAATGTAGTGAAAGCCAACACTCCTCCAAAATCCTCCAAATGGAGGTATTGAAACTATGATTATAAATCTTACACAGTGTATGACACAATTTATGTCTACCATGCAAAACATGATCCAAGATTTAATAAAATATCAAAATCAAATGCTGCAAAATTTATTAAGTAAAAAATGAGCTTACTAAATATCTGTATATGGAATGCTAACGGTGTTAACCAACATAAATAAAAAACATAAAGGAATATAGATGTAATGCTTATTTTAGAAACTCATCTAACAAACAAAAATAATTTCAATATACCGGGATTTAGACTATATGTTACAAATCATCCAGATGGAAAAGCGCATGGTGGCCAGGCAGTGTTGATTAGAAATCGTTTAAACCACTATGCTCTAGAATCTCATGCTACACCACAGTTACAAGCTACAACAATAACACTAAAAAATCGGCGTTGTGACTTAAACCTTACAGCTATATACTGTCCACCTCGTTTTAAAATTACAGAAATCGAACTTAAAGACTTTTTTGAAACACTAGGTCAAAGATTTCTAGCAGGTGGAGATTATAACGCAAAACACACATACTGGGGCTCACGTCTTATTAATCCGAAAGGACGACAGCTGTATCAAACTGTTATAAATAGGCACAATAACTTTGAAATAATATCTCCTGGTAAGCCGACATATTGGCCTAGTGATCGCAAGAAAATACCAGATTTAATTGATTTTGCTGTAATCAAAAATATAGATAAATCGCTTATAACAGCTGATACATGTACTGATCTATCTTCTGATCACTCTCCTGTAATAATAAAGTTATGTGAACAACCCATATTCGTTAATCCGAATTGGCTCAAATATAAAAAATACGTCAGTAGCCACATTAGTATTGACTACAAAATAAATACAGAAAGTGATATTGACGAAAGCATAAGAGAAGTCAATGATATAATAACCAGCGCAGCTGTCTTAGCAACACCAAACAAAAGCTTTAAGCCGCTTGGTTTCAGAAAAATCTTTAATAGAGAAATAGAAATGCTTGTAAATGAAAAAAGGCGTGCAAGACGTGAATGGCAGATAAATCGTTCCCCTTCCACTCAACTTCAATTAAACTCTGCTGTACGTAAATTAAAAAAGCGCTTAATCGTGAGGAAGATTTGAACTCAGAAATGTATATAAAGAAGCTGTGTCCAAACTCAAACAAGCAAAATTCCCTTTGGAGAGTACAAAAATCCATGAAGCCACCAACTGACTCCAACATGCCTATACGAGTCTTGGGTGGAAAGGCTAATTGCTTTGCAAATCACCTAGAAAAGGTATTTCAACCTAACTTGCCAAAGAACAACTTTAAACTGTCAATCTTACCCAACACAGCTAAAAACTTCACCTTCTGAAATTATTGGTATCATCAAAGAACTTAATCCAAAAAAGTCGCCGGGACACAATAACATTTCCCCAAAAATGCTAATTGAATTACCAATTATTGCTGTAGATAGGTTACTATCCAATTTCATGGAAAAAGTCGCAAATTATCATGATAGATAAAACTGGGAAAGACTTAACACAGCCGTCTTCATACAGACCAATTAGTCTTCTACCCTGTCTATCAAAAGTATTTGAAAAAGAATTACTATCAAAGATGTCTCCTTTCCTCCACGAAAATAATACAATACCAATGCATCAATTCGGTTTTCGTGCGAAACATGGCACAATAGAGCAAGTAAATAGAATTACTAACGAGATAAGGAAAGCATTTGAGCACAGGGAGTACTGTTCAGCAATATTTCTAGACGTAGCTCAGGCGTTTGATAAGGTGTGGCACGAAGGTCTTTTATATAAGATTAAAAAAATTATGCCTTTAGAATTGTATAAAACATTGGAGTCTTATTTATAAAATAGAAAATTTATGGTAAAAGTGGGAGACTTCATATCTGATGAACGACAGATAAGGGCTGGTGTACCCCAGGACAGTGTTTTAGGCCCAACACTGTACATCATATATACAGCAGATCTTCCAACAGCTAATAATGTATTAACTTCAACTTTTGCGGACGACACAGCTATAGTGAGCCGTAACAAATGCCACATTTTAGCATCAAGAACATTAGCGGAGCATTTAAGTTCTGTCGAAGAATGGCTAGCGAACTGGCGTATAAATATGAATGAACAAAAGTGTAAGCATATTACATTTTCATTAAGACCAAAGATGTGCCCGGCAGTAAAAATAAACAATATTTTAGTACCCCAAAGAAACGAAGAAACATATCTTGGTATTCACCTACATAGAAGGCTCACGTGGAGAAAACACATCTCTAGTAAAATAAGATGTATGAAGACTAGAGCTAAAAATATAAATTGGCTTCTAAATAAAAACTCCAAACTTAGCCTAGACAACAAAGTGCTTTTATATAATGCGGTCATAAAGCCGATTTGGATGTATGGCATTCAACTGTGGGGTACGACCTGTGCAACTAATATAGGTATATTACAAAGGTTTCAATCAAAAATGCTTAGAATAATCACGTGTTCACCATGGTACATGTGTAACGAAAATATCCATAAAGACCTTGGTATCCCTGTGGTAAAGAAAGAAGTAGAAGACAGCAGAATTAAATATATGTATATCTAAACTCCGAGATCACCCAAACCCTTTGGCTAATGCTTTGGTACATTCCTGCGATCAAACACGACTTAAAAGAAGAGATATGCCTGCGTATTAAAGAGCGACGTATCACCAAAACAGCTCAATCTCTTGCTTGAGCCTGTCTAGTTCTTAAATAGATTTAAGATTTTATAACTTGTTGTTAGGCTTTAGGAAAAAGCAGATCCAATAAATAAAACAAGTTTGAAAAAAAGCAAAAAAAAATTAAATCACAAGGCATAAATTGAATTAATAATTCAAATCGATTAAATAAAACACAAAAATAGTATTAAAAACAATTATATTTTTTGTCTATAAGTAATGTACCAAGAACATTACATTTCATAAATTTAAATTTGATGTACTACTGAATGGAACTAGCAGTTAAGGAAATTTATGTGATTTTTCGAGATGTTTAATTGAGCTAGACATACTATTATTATATTTTAATTGCTTTTTACATTGGTAACACTGGACATTCGACCCGTTGTTTATTTTTTTAAAGTAAATCCATACAACGCTAGGCGCCATTTTAATAAATTTATCATCAAGAATTAATATGTCCTAATAAATATCCTATTGAAAATATTTGTTACTGATTTAATACTAAAACCACCTTCTTCTAGTGCTTCTTTAACATCGTTAGAAACTACCGAAGACTCTATACCTTTCATGACAACAACTAGGCCTTTTGATCTCTTCAATTGGTAAGAGTAGTAATTCTTGTTATTGTGACAAGTACTTTACAACATCCACGAATCTTTTTATACTCTTGCAACCAGTTGATGCAGAGAATTATAGTTTTATTCACCTAACGGTTGAACGTATAACCAAAACTAAACAAGATAGATATAGGGTTTTATATATATAAATGATCAAGATGAGGGGAAAAGTCGTAGTCCGGTTGACTATCTGTCTGTCCGTCCGTCCCTCCATGCAAGCTACAACTTGAGTAAACATTGGGATATTTCGATGAATCTTGGTACACAGGTTCCTTAGTACAAAAAAAAATTCGAGTTCGTAGACGAGCGTAATCGGACCACTGCCACGCCCACAAATCGCCATTAACCGGAAACATATAAAGTGCACTGAGCACTAAATTAAGATGTAAAGCTCTAATTTGGTACAGAGAATCGCAGTAGCAAGAAGCACCTCTAACAAGTTTAATGTACATATCTTCTAAACCACTTAAGCTACAAAAACCAAATTTGCTGAGTACAAATCTTATAAGAACTTCTACCGACAGTGTGAAAATGGATGAAATTGGAAGATAACCCCGCTCACTTCCCACATAACGGTACTGTTAAAAACTACTAAAGGTGCGATAAATCAGTAACTAAATACGTCAGAGGCATGAAATTTTAGCACCTAGATGGTATGAAAAAGTTTTATGGGAGCTGGTGCGAAAATGGGACGACGGGCGTGGGACCGCCCACTTTTTGGTGAAATCCCATATCTCAGGACCGACCCACCGATTTAGTACGTGGCATTATTCTTACAATCTTATGTCACATTGTGAAAATGGACGAAATCGGACAACAATCTGTTCAATTTCCAGTACACAAATCAAGAAGCAATCAATACAAAGGGATAAAAATTTTCACCAATAATGTCTCTAGTGTGTGTCACCTTATGACCAAAAATTGTGTTAATCCAATAAAAACCGGTACCCCTAGATGCCGAAAATTTAGACCTCAGTACCTATAGTTGACTTTTGATCGAAAAAGTCGGTCAATGTGTGATATATAAAATTGAAATTAAGGAATACCCTTTCCCTTATAATAGTATGAATGTATGTCAAAAAAGGGTTGAATCGAACCAATATTTCCCTTAGCCCCCATACACTCAATATAAAGAGTTTCGAATTTCCGGATGACCTTGTACCGCATATATCGGCCAATATGTGAATTATCCCAATGAAAATAAGAGAGCGTATTTTATTCATAACAGTGTATTTTTGTGCTTAAAATAGAAAACTTGGCATATAACTAATGTCACGATTTTCGAACACCTGGCTGACTTTACTCTATATGATTTGTTTTACACCTTAAAGTATTTCTCTGGCTTTGATTCTTGCAAGATACAAGAGTATAAAATGTTCAGTTGCACCCGAACTTAGCACTTCCTTACTTGTTCTACTGAGTTTAAATTTTTGTTTCATCTTGTTACCTTTATGCGAGGGCATAGTGATCAATACCAGTCTGAACAGATGCTTGGTACAGTTCCACCTTACGTTTCGTTTTTCTTCGCTGTCCAGGTGCTTGGTGGTACCTGCATAGTGATTGCTGTCGGCGCATTTGTTGTTGCCCGATTATTGTTTATTGCTGCTCCTGCTGACTGCGCTTGCTTAATTTCCATTTCAGCTGAACGCAGCGAGGACTCAGAACTGATTTTATTTGATTGTTTTTATTTTATTATTATTGATTGGTTGCTTTTTTCACAATCTTAATATACGGAGCGAGTTAACAAACAGGTCCGTACACCTTGAACGCCAAGAAAAAGTTTTATAATTCATCAAAATTAAATTGGAAATTGAAAACTGTGTTGGATGGAAACTGCCATGCATACATTGCCGACCAATATCGGCCGGTTTGTAAATGGAAAAAGGAGTACATATGTAAAAAGAACGCCAAATTTGGTTGAAACTGATCATATAGTTGATATTCTTTGTCGATTCACATGCTAGCCTGCTTTACTTTTAATTTTAATATGTCTGGCGTGTTTTTATAGCGAGTTAACGCACTTTTAGTAGCTTTTAAAATAGCCCCTGTTTAGAGGGTAGACGTGGTTGTTACCTGATTTCGCCGTCTTTTAAAATATGTAGGTCTAATTAAACAAGAACATATGATATGTATTGTATTGAATTGTTGCCTTTTGTTTCTCTGTTTTATTAATATAATTAATAAAAGGAATTTCGTTGAAGTAAATGAAGCAAATGTTGTATACCTTGTTCTTTACAGTAATTATGGAAAATATTTGATGTAAAAGCAGATCCTCTGTCCGTAATTATTTTTTTTTTTACCAAACAAGGTCTGCGTCTTTTAATAGAATAAAGCCATTTCGAGACAGCATTTACTACTACCAATAAATGTTGGTATTTGTTGTTTGTAACCTCTAGTAGTTCTACATAGTCTATATGATATGTTTGCAATGGTCTATCCTCTTTGTCTATCAATGAGAGCAAACCTTCTTTTTTGTCTGTCTTTGCGTTCATGATGATGCATTCAACTCAATTATTGACAATTTTATCTACTTTAGATATAATTTTTTCAATATAAAACGATTTCTGTAAATACTCGTTTTTTAGCAGATAATTGTCCTTGACGGTGTGCACTGCTAATTATTTTGTCTTCCATTGCTTATGGAACTACTACCAACTCGTTTACGTTGTCTTTATATAATAGACTAGAGGACCCGTCCACGCTTCACTGTGGCTGATACATAGATAATACTACTACCATCTATATATATGATTTCTATTAGTTGGATTATAACTATTAGTTAATGAAATATATTAGGTTGTCAAAAAAGTCTTGCGGTATTTTCGCTAGTTGGCGCTGAAAGCGCGTAGTTCTGGTTTTAATCGTCGCATCGGGTCATGCTATACCTTTTTGGAAAGCTCATTTCACGCGCTAACACGTGTTTGATTGATTGCCGTTTCTTTTAAGTCGTTCGTGAGTTATAGCGTCGCAAACATGGAGCAAAATAAAGAGAAAATACGGCATATTTTACAGTACTACTACGATAAAGGCAAAAATGCATCTCAAGCCGCCAATAAAATTTGTGCAGTTTATGGGCCCGATACAGTTTCCATTTCCACCGCACAACGATGGTTTCAACCACGTTCCGGAAGGCCTGTCGTGGAAAATTGCGATAAAATCACTGAATTGGTCGAAAGTGACCGGCATAGTAGTCATCAAACCGTTATGAACCATTTGAAGAAGCTTAGAGTCACTAAGAAGCTCGATGTATGGGTGCCACACGAATTGATTCAATAAAAATACCGCAAGACTTTTTGGCTTTTTGGAGAAAATACTGTTGAATTTGGGCTCAGCGAAATCCACCGTTGAGAAGATATTTGCTAACCTGGAAACAGGCGAAATGAGCAAAGTAGGTGCCTCGCAAGTTCATAATCCAACAAAAACAACGAATAACTGATTCTGAGAAGTGTTTAAGTGCTCTGTAATCGGAATAAAGCCGAAATTTTTCGTCAGTGATAGAAACATAGCTCCATCATTTCCCACTGGAGTCCAATCGATAGTCATTGTAGTGGACTCCACATGATGAACCTGATGAACCGGTTCTTAGGCGTGGAAAAACAAAAAGGCGGCGGGAAAGGTTATGACATCAGTCTTTTGGGATGCACGTGGTATAATACATACTCAACGACTGATTACTGAGCTAGTTATAATCTATTTCATTGCGTATTTGGTTGAAGTTCTTTTCTTCTATTCCAAATATTTAGCAATTGTATTATTTATGAGAAGACTCTGTTTAAAATTGTACGCATATATTCAAATGATTCCGACAAACATGAATATTGAACAAATGCTTATGATTTAAAATATAATTTTTGTATTTATGAGTTGTATTAAATTTTGACATAAAGATATAAAAGGTATCCTATGTCCTTACCCTGGTTCTAAGCTACCTCTTCACCAATTTTCAGCCAAATCCGTTCAGCCGTTCTTGAGTTATAAATGGTGTAACTAACATCAACTTTCTTTTATATATATAGATTATTTCGCATAAAAAAATCGTCATATTCACTCATCAAACTTTTGACCCTCCCTTAAGCGATGCGCGACCGAATTCTTCTATTAACATGCACTCAAATCGACTCAACATGTCGCATTCTTGAATTTTTCCTATGCTCTATGATATAATCAAAATCCTGTAAGTACATAGCCCAACGAACTACTCGTAATGGTACGTCACGTTTCTTAATAGTCATCGTAAAGGCATTACAATCTGTTACTATCCGGAATTTCTAACCTTACACATACACACGCCATTTCTTGCTGCTTTCCTAAATGAAATTTCGCATCCTTCCTTAACATGTCGCTTAGTGGCTTTGCTATAGAAGCATATCCTTCAATTAATCTTCTAAAATAGGACGTTAACCCTAAATACCTTTGCATACCTTTTTTGTCTCGAGGCAGAGGAAACGTTTGTGCAGCCCTTGCTCTTCTTTCTGAGGGCCTAATACTACCGTTCGCTATTACATATTCTAAAATATCTTTAATTTAATCCGTAATCCGTAGCATATACCGCTGCACTTGTTAACACAGTTCTTAATTTGCCAGTGCCTTCTTCAATGTTCTGTCCAGGGATGATAATGTCCTGCTGTATCAAATCTCGGAATATTGATAAAATGTATCGTCAAAATATAGCTGGTGAATTAGAAATCCAAAAGGGACAAAGTTCAACTCATATTGCTTTCCGTATGTTACAAAAGATGTGTATCGTTTTGAACATTCATCTACGGAAACGTGAAAAAATTCGTTAGCAAGATCTAGAGTAATGAACACACTAGCCCCTTGTAACATTTCCTATACATCATCTATTAGTATCATTGAAAAATTATCGCGCGTTATTTTTTCGTTTATTATTCTAAAGTCACAGCATAGCCTTTTCGTACCAGCTTTTTTAGAAACAAAAACAACTGGAGAAGCATAATCAGAGTTGCTTTGTCGAATTATACCAAGCAATTATCTATTTGATTATCTATTGTCTTTTGATCAGCGCATGAAACATATCTTGGGGTTTTGGTAAACAGAAATATCATCTGTTACTAGAATCTTCATGTGCACAGGTGATTTTGACTGCTTTGCTGGTTTAAAACCGTGAACCATATTTAAGGCTTTATGCGCATATTCGCGTTTTAAATAACCCAAATCAAGATCCGATGCTGGATCTCGATTGGTGTCTTTTTCTTCATGGCCTACGCAAAGCGCAGCAAATTCAGTTAGAGCCAAATTATTACCATTTACGTTGTCCTTTTCTTCCATTACCTTAAACTTATCCTTATCCTACATACATGCCTTCTACCTAAACTATCGTCATTATTTAAACCTTTCAGCTCTTTCCTGCCGAATTTAGCGCCTTTTTCGCAACAAAAAATGTTTACGCTCTACAAAATATCATTTCCCAGAATGACTTCGCATGGCAAATCTTTCGTCCAGGTTCAGTAGTTTAGGAGTACATCGCGGACAAACAACGTGACACGTACTTTTTATATATAATATGTATAAAGATTGGTAATTGTTAGCAAAGCAAGCGTGTGTTGACTTGGTGACGGTATAAAACGGAAGAAGAAAGTTTATTAATAAATAAACCTAGCTACTATTCATAATGACATCTGTAAGTCTAAGGCATATACAGTGTGATTCGCAAGCTAAATATACAATTTTCTTCTCAACCCCTTCCCTAAATTTAATGTTTATGTTCAGTACAAAATAGATTTAGAAATAACAATGCGTTATGCAATATGAAATCAATTTGAAACAGTAATACAATTCAGATATGAGTAAGAGAAGAGACAGTTGTTTTGTTTTTGGCGCAGATAATGCTTTCATAAAAAAATCGGTCATCATTTTATCGGTGTCAATATGGTATAACTTCATTTGGACATCTTCCATATTTTCTTTGATGAAGTTTGATTTGATGTCTACATCCTTCGTTCTGCTTGAGTATGAGTTGTTCTTGGCTATAAGTATAGCGCTCTTTTTTTCGCAGAATAATGCCATAGATTTCGAAGCTCCATTTCAAATAGCTTAAGCCAGAATGATTCTTGTGTTGCAGCTGCCATTGACATTAATTCGGAAATGGCAGAATGCTGAAAAGAAAAAACATAGCATAGCATAAACATAGTCATCATTTGCCCAGCCAGCATCACAAAAGCCAAGGATTTCATCAAAGCTTCTCTTGTCAATAGTTGAGATTCCGCATGACTTGCTATACTGATGTCCAATGGGCATTCCCTGAGCTCATGCTGTATCGGCTTAACAAGTTGACAGCAAAGCATATACTATATCAGGACGAGTGACCTGATCGGCAAACAGCGACCATTCAATAGCTTGATTATAGTAGTAGTAGATAGAAAAACTCAACGAAAATTTTTGGAAACTCAACGTGTTTTCAAAAAAATTGTCTATTGATGAGCAGATGGTACGATATTACGGAGGTTACTTCCTAAAGCAATTTATTAAAGGAAAGCCAATACGTTTTGGGTTAAAACAGAGGATTATGGCCTGTGGAGAAACTGGGTTTTGTTACAATATTGAACTGTATCAAGGAAAAAGAGATCCTGTTGAGAAGGATTTGACAAGTGTGAGAGAAAAGGTCATAACTTCAATGGTTAATCATGTGGATAATCCTGAAGACCACGAACTATATTTTGACAATTTCTTTTCAAGTTTCAGACTGATTTCACTTCTAAGTAAGAAAAATGTGCGTGCCACCGGAACAGCCAGATTCAATCGTCTCAATAAGTGTCCTATAAAAACAGATGACGCTATGAAAAAAGAACCTCGAGGCGCTGTTGATTATAGATTTGACAAAAATAGTGAAGTACTAGTTGTCTCATGGAGTGATAATAGATGTGTAAAAGTTATTAGCAATCACCTAAATATATATCCAATGCTACCGGTTCAAAGATACTGCAAAAAGGACAAAAAGTATGTCGAAGTACTTCAGCCTAATGTAATATCACAATATAATAAGTACATGGGAGGTGTTGATAAGTTAGACTGGCATATTAATAAATATCCTGTAAAAATTAGAGGAAAAAAGTGGTACTTCAGGCTTTTTACAAACTGTTTGGATATTTGTATGTACAATGCATTCGTTTTATATAAGTCATGAAAGGATTTCTTATCTTGACTTCATTCGTATGGTAGCGCGAAGCTATTTGCATATACATTTTGATCTTTCAGATCCTAAAATACTTGGTCGCCCAGTTCGTACACTCAAACAAAACAGGACTATTACAAAACATGTTTTAGCTGCTATTCCAAATGGAAAACAAAAACGATGTGCGTTCTGTAAAAAAAATTCGCGTAAGATGTGTACTGAATGCGATCGAGGTATGCATTTAAGTCTTATTTACCCAATGTTCCCATTTGGGAACTAACTATTCAGATGAAATAAAATATATATATGATTTCTGAAAACCGAAATTTGTGCGTTTGGCTTTATATTTTGGACCAGACTTACAGAAAATGGGAAAAAAATTGCATAAAAAAAGTTGGAACCTAATGGGTTAAAGAAATGAACATAGCAACTTTTCATAATGACATGTGAAAGTCTAAGGCATATACAGTGTGTTTCGTAAGCTTATAAATATTCAATTTTCTTTTCAACAGTAATAATAAGTGTACCTTAATGAAATTCAGGGAGCTTATTGTTTATATGTGGCATATTAGTAATTAGCATTGCCAAAAATAGTTAAAATTAATCAACTTATACTTTAGACCCCATATACCATATATCTAATATATAATTTTCGAATATATACGAATTATCCAACTTTTATATACTATGTACATATAATGATTTTCGTTTTATAAGCGAATATGTAGTTCAGTGTGTGAGTTATATATTTATAAAATTGAGATCTTGGTATATCTCACTTGGCCATTTGAGCTACTGTGTAGTGGTGGTGCGTTCACAATATCGACGTCGTACGCGTCAACAAGGCCTTCATAGTTTCTGAATTAAAAGAAATTTCTTTATCGCAGTAAATTGTCTTGGTCTACGGCAATAACAGCTGACTAAGTAGTGGCTTTACATGCATTATTATGCGAGCCGCCAGTGGCTGTACCACGGCGAATTTTGAGAATTTGTCAATGGAAGTAGGAAAGATTTTTTTGTCAGTTGAAAGGATATCAATGTGGAGTATTTCTCCATCGTATGATGAAATTGGTGTCTCCCCAAGCATTTGTTTTTTGAGGTGCCTATCGTACTTTAATGCATACTCGTATCTTGCAATTTATTACTATTTCATTGGCCAACTTCGTAATTTTTGGAAAATAATACTCGCGAAGGATTTGTTTAGTATTTTCCTGGGCGGCTCTGTGCTCGTGGTTATGTTCGATGGTGACAATTTCTAATTGTCCATTTTTATCTGTAATGCCGACCACGATATTTTTGCAGTGCTGGACTTTGGTTGCCGAGAAGTTGAGCACCAAATTATGTTGTATACTGGCTAGTGTTGGTAGATCGCAGTGTATTGCATTTACATCTTCTGTGTTAATGAGTGGCCTTATTGTTTCGAATAGGTTGTTTTTACCTGTGAAATTTATACAAGGTGCGTTCCAAAGTAAACAAGACTTAAAAAAAATAGAGCAAATAGTTTTTTCGGTAAAATTAATTTATTTTATTCAAAATAGTCTCCTTCTGCTTCAATACAGCTTTTTGCATGGTCTAAAATCATGTCGAACGAGTGTTTATGGCCGCCAGTATGCCGGTGAAAGCCTTTTGAGTAGTCTCTACGTCTGCATAAGACTTTCCTATCATGAGTAAATGCATTTTTGCGAAAAGAAAGAAGTCGCACGGTGCCCTATCAGGTGAATACGGGGAGTGGTTAATGGTTAAAATGTGATTTTTGGTCAAATAATCGTCCTTCGAATGTTGGATTCTGAGCAATTTTTGGTCGTCAGTCAATTTGTGCGGAACAAACTATGCACACTATTTTATTCATGTTATAATATTCATGAGCATATGGACGAATAGACAGACAAACATTTGGAAATTTTAATATATGTATGTATGTATTTTTAGGTGTTACAACCCACCGATAGGTGAGCAAAACTATTATACTCTGTGCAAAATGTTGAGAGTATATTAAAGAACGACTGAGTAGTAAGAGTAGTGATTGATATGTTATCTTGTACTGTTATATACAGGGTGGCGCAAAAGATATCAGAAGATGCTATAAATTTTGCAATTAACCTTTAATGTCAGTTCTGTTTTGACATTTATGTAGTAAACACATGCGAAATACACGTAAATAAACAATGGTACGCTACGCTGCGTGCCACAACCGATATGCTGAATGATGCATTTCCCGGGCACCTAATCTCCCGTTTTGGCGATTTGCACTGACCAACAAGATCGGCTAATTTGACCGCTCCAGATTTAATTTTGTGGGGCTTTTTGAAGTCGCGAGCTTATGTCAACAAGCTCAGACTCTTGCCACTCTTAAAGACAATATTCGTCAAGAATGTGAGGACCTATCTCCGGATATTGTGGCCAAAGTGATGGAAAATGCCACAAAAAATGCTCAAATGACAATCAACTATGGCGGCGGCCATTTACATAATATCATATTCTCGACTTGATGTAAAAAAATTAAAAGACCAAACAAAAATAATCCACAAGCAGAATCAAAGTTGTTCATTTTTTAAAAAAAGTTTTCAATTTTCCAAAAAACATCGGATGGTTATTTTTGCGCCACCTGTCATAATTTAAGTAGTGGTTTAAGGGATACTCGTTTGTGTATTAAAGGAGTTTAAAAATAATGTTGGTAACTAAAAAAAGGAATTCCGCTAACAATTTCAATGCTGAAAATATAGATTCAACTGCCACGGAACAAACTTATCAGGAGGATATCAAAGAAAATAATTCGTCTCTTAACAATGCAACGCAATCACCAACTCTAAACTCAACATTTAATCAAGTGCCTCTTCGATTTTTAATGAATCCTTTTGGAAAGGTTCGTGACATAACGTCAGTGAGCGACTCATTTAATATTGAAACTGGTCTTTTGTCTCCTAATAAATGTGCGGAACTCGTGACGGCGTTACAGACTCAAAAAGGGAAAGGTAATTGTGTATTTATATATACGTATATGAATATTTAAAAGTATCAATGCAGCTGAGGGGTTATCCTGTGAGGCGTTATGAATAACAATGCGTTGCGAAAATGAATTGCGGTGCGAAGGGCAATAGGTACTATGTAACACATTCGCATTTTAAAGGTGCTGTGTGATATTTGCGTTAACACAATTCCAATACTCTTGGAATTACTTCACGAAACGATTTAAAATTGAAGGAAAATCAATAATAAAGAAGTTTAAAAAAATGGATGTTCAAATTGCGTAGTGTTTTAAATTAGTTCTGAAAGTTTTAAATATAAAACGAGTAAACATGGATTAATAGATGTGGATTACAATAAATGTAAATATGATTACGAATTGGACATAAAAAAACTAATAACTTTGCTCTTATAGTTCTAATGTTGCAAATTTTAGTTTGAATTTTTCTTCTAAATCAATATTTGTTGTGTTTGAATTTTTCAACCGCCAATTTACATTTTCTTTTCTCCATTTTATGTCGTTTATTCATAAATTTTCAAACTACCTATAGGTTTTCATCTTTTCCTAAAAATGAAATTATTTTGGTAAATTTACACATTTACAAATAAACGCTACGAAATAAATTTGCCAGTTTGACGATGAATTAAAAGTTTGGTAGGCGCACTCGCTTAAGTAATACAGAGTGTTGTCTTTGCCTTACAAAGTGGTATTTTCGCGAAAGTGATCATTTTCACTTGCGCAACGCCATATAGAGTAACCCCTTAGTATAACTATTTCAAATTATAGTAGAAGTTCTAATGTTCTTAGTTACCAGGTAATAGAGCTAAACAATCTTTAAAATGTATTACAACACGCATTCAGAGAAAGGTTTCTCTTTTCTAGTCGTTAAATAAGCTATTTCCTTTTCAGAGTTTTTTATAATTACAAAGATTAATTTTTATTATATTTGTATATTCGAATACTATGAGCAACAAATAGTAAAACTTTATTCATTAAAACTCTTAATTTATTCTTCAAAATCTTATGTCGTCCCCCTTAAAGTAATCCCCCATGTCTGCAATATACTTGTGCGAAATTCCTCGAATCAATTTCAAGTCAATTGCAAATGACGGATAATACTCAAATAATATTCCTTATTGACAATTTGGTCGGTCGAAAGGAATTCGGAGTGCACCACACCTTAACAATCGAAGCAAGCTCTCAACATAACCTTGGTTTTTTGTCCTGCTTTTACGTGATTTTTCGGCTTCGTCTCACCTTTGCACCGTTATGTGACATTTGCAAAGATGTCACTGACACTCATACCAACCTAGAATAAATATTTCAACGAATGGGGTTTCGAGTAAAATTTAAATTAAGTCTTACTATTTTTGACCCACAGTCTTAATATTTTATGCCTGAATTACCTTTTTCGATTTAAAATAGGCTAGCAATTCATGCTGATGTCATAAATTGATAATTGGATTACCTACTTGTTATTTTTGTCATTTTAATAAATGGTGGTTGTTTGGTCCCACACCCCTTGACTGCAATAAACAAAAATCCTACGTGCTAAGAAATTTTTACTATAATTTTCGGTTATAGCAACCAAAAATTGGTAAAAACAGGCTCTAACATCACAGTACCAAAATGACAGTAAACTAGTGTAATTAGCTGGGACTGTTTGTATTACAAAACATTTGAATTCTGTAGTTCGAATTATAGTAAATTTAAATATGGTACATAGCATTATTTTTTACTCATTCTATCTATAATAAATTCAATTTTCCTTTTACAAATCTTACATATAAAAATCTGCGCACATATTACCGCTCGTCTTCGCTTCCTAATGCCGCTTACTGCTTAATGTGCTTGCTTAACTGCGTATCGTTGCACTGTGCTGTAAACACATTGACATTCGCGTGCCGCACAAAATACTGCAAAAATACAAATTTCCATTGCAAAAGGTGCTGAACTTTTTGCCAAGCGCCGCAGGAAATCTGAGAAATGGGTAGTTGATGATACAAATACAGGCATTGAAAGTCCATCCGGTCTTCCAGATTACCATCAGCAGCAGTCACAGTTCAAGCCAGCAGCATCTCCGAGTATTTTACCAGCTTATTCTGACGCCGGGAAACACCGTGTACAATTGAATTTGCATCAAGAGCAAGTGCTAGAAAAATATATAAAACCTGGTTTGAAAGTAGTTAAAACGCCATGGGAAGCAGCACTTCAGACTGGTTCAGCTAGCACAGCTTTTATAGATGACGTCCAACATAATCAGCATGCAAAAACACCAACATTATCTTCAATCCCAGTAACGGATTATAAATCTAGTCACCACAACACTACCAACGCAGTGGCATACAAGAGCGCCTTCACAGCTGATTACAGCATAACACCTTCTCATGTTTGTATATATATATATTTTTTAAATGTCTTTCATAAAATGAATACTCCCGGTTAATTAAATGCATAATTTTATTAAGCAATTAACCTGGTTTATTCCAAAATAACATATTTATTATCGAAAATTAATTTATTTAATAGAACCGGAAAACTCTAGTGCACATATGAATTCTCTGTTAATATTATTAATGAACATTTAATAAAAGCTTTTTTCTATTTGATTCAACTGTTTTCCTAAAAATTATGTACAATGGCTAAAGATCTGCACAAAGTCTTCTTTGACTGTATTTCAGTGTTGCACAAAAATTTGAATAAAACTCAGCGAAAGCACCATTTAAGAAGAATTTCACTAAGAACAGGGATTCTTAAAAAGTCCATTGTAAAGGCAAAACATTTAACCTTCGCTTGTGCAGTTATTAATAACTACTTATTCTTAAAAACTTTTGACTACTACCCCGATGTAGTCAACATCAAACTGAAAAAGTATTCCATTGGAATATAATATATAAAGCTATTTTTATTATTATGGGGGCTCTAAATTGATAGGGTTATAGAGTCGGTTTTAATAAACGTTGTGTAAATGTACAGGTATATCACTTAAGTTTCATCTTTGTGGTTGAGATATATTGGGTAGTCGAAAAAGTCTTTTCGTATTTTGTCCATAGATGCCTTTGCAGTCGTATATCTCCAGTGCTACCAATCACATTGTGTCATACCATATAGTGTTGGAAAGAATAGATTTTAAGCTTTCTTTAACCAAAAAAAATTAAATTCGGAGAAGTTGAAAAATTACAACTGTTCAAAAGTGAGTCAAAAAATATTGAAATTCGCTAAATTTTGAAATTTTTAAATAAAAGGGATGAATGCCACACAAGCCACCAATAAAATTTGTGAAGTTTACGAAGACGATGCTGTATCAGTTCGTTTAGCTTGCTAAATTTCGATTTACCCTGACGAAAGTTTTACATTGATTTAATAATGTCTCTAACGAACAAATAGCAAAAATTGGTCCACCAAAATGGTACATATAATATTTGCTTATTTATTTATTAGTGCTATAAAAAAAGTTGAAGTTTGATTAGAAATACGAAAAGACCCTTTCGACTACCCACTTACATATATCTAAGGTACTCATTCAGCCTTATAGCACATGAATAAGAAGCATTTTGCAGCAGGTGATTCTATACCATACTTAAGCATCTCAAGGCATTAATTCTTTTCAGTTAAGAGTAATACCATAGAAAAGGGGTTGTTTATAGCATATATCACTTATTTTTATTAATTATTTAAAAACTATCTTGTCTTATTTGGTATTTATAATCTTTAATAATTTTTTAGGAGCAGCCACAGAAATATTTTCCAACAGTCAAACCAAACTTCGGCCACAATCCTCAACGAGAGTTGGCATATAAGCCTAGTTTAGCAAAAGGTTGGAAAGCGCCCAGTCCTTCACTACCAAAAGGTAAGAAAAATTTATATATAAAATAAAATTATGCAGGTATTTATTTAATAAGCTTAATGAACATATCGTTATTTAAAAATAATATTGTTATTGTTTATTATTTTATTAACTAATCGACTAACTAAATACGGAAAACAGTTAAAGTAAAAAAAATTAAACTGAGAGACTACATATGTATGTTATTATTAACAAATAAGCCTCAAACCATCTCGGTGGAAAATTAATGTCTTGGTTTATTTAGTTATTGATTAATCACGTTTTTAGTAGTTTTTGACAGTACCGTTTCATAGGTAATGAGCACGGTTATGATCCATTTTCACACGGTCGATGGGTTCTTATAGGATTTTTTTTGAATGAATTCTGTTATTTCAGCTTGAAATATATTTACCTTAAGCCTGTTAGGATCACGACCACTTTTTTAAAGCACTTTATAGGTTTTCATTTAATGACGTCTTGTGGACGTGGCAGTGTTTCGACTTTTTTACCAAGAAAAACGTGTACCAAGCTTCTTTGAGATATCTTAAGTTTTACTTAAGTACGGTTATATCGGTTAAAGCCATCATGTAGTTAAGGAAAAATGTTTATTATATGACGTTTTAGCTTTTTTCAAATAATGAAGATAACCATCAAAATGAAATCGTCTCTAATATGGTACTACGATAATGAAGTGATGAATTCATTGAAAACATTAATGAGTAAGGTGGCTGAAACAAGCGATCTCTGAGGCATGCAATTCCCCAAAGGATACCATTTTAATTATTTTCGGAGATAAAAAGTTTACCATTAATAAAGTAAGCCTAACGTAGTACAAGATTTTGTTACCAACAACCCAAGGACTAAAGACAGGACTCACTTGTACGTACATGAAATCAGATTTATTGCCAGAGAACATAATCTTTACTCTATTATTCTTCTAAGAATGTTAAATATATATAACGGATCTTGATGAAGTTTGAAACAGAAACTTTCGTTTTGTTGGCCTTGGAGATGTAGAGAGGTAACTTTCTCACAAATTCAAAGTAATTTTAGAAAGTTTTAATGATGGAATAATAGCTGTCACCGATTTGTCAAGCGTTACTTTACAGCGAATAGAACAAACTATACCAGATGCTCAAACCAACGGACAGGACTTGTAGTGCAACCCTGCGCAGTTGTGTTGTGCAGGCGCTGTCCTGCGTGAAATAATGTGTTTTTAAATGTCGAATTTTCGTTGTGTTAAAAATCATTTATTTTCGATTTTTCTAAATTTGTTTCAATGTAACGCAGCTTGTTAAACAACATTTTTTGGTTTCTGTTCCGATGCGCAAATGTACAGAGAAGATAGTTTTCCAACACGTAAACACGCCACGTATAACAGGCTGTGTGTTGATTGTTATCGCAAAATCCAATTTTCACTGGAAACTGTATACGTTCGAACTGAAATGGCAAATCGTTGGAACTCAAAGGAATTTGTAGAATCAAGCATTTTGCCCCTTGTATTTGATAGCTGCGGCACATTTAGTAGGGTTCCATTACAAAATTTCGGCGCATGAAGATTGCGAAACATAACAACGACAGATCCAACTTTGAGATGCAAATAATGCGGCGGCATCCCAAACCTCTCTTAAAATTTTAGAAATTTCACTGGATAATTCACGGCTTCATATTTTTGGCAGCTAAAATTGCGAGTGCATGCGAGCTGTCGTAGTTACGATAATTTGCCTAATGTTGGCATAACATTCCTGATAAGTTCATATTTCGTTGAAGTGAATTGACAAAATGCAGGTGGAATTGATATCAAACTACTGGAAGTATAAACCGAAATTTGTCCTTTCTAATTCATATCGAATACAATATAAAATGTCTTCGGCAATTTAATTTTTGTCGGATTTGAAGGATGTAAATTCGTCTTCAGGTAGTAGTCTGGTAACTTGGGTTCAAAAAATCGAAATTTTTTTTTTGCTTAATTTGAAAGTATAATGTCTACGATTGCTTTAAAATTTTAACATCTATTCTACATACTTATAGTTCTCATCGGTACTAACGAGAATTTTTTTCACCCCTCACTTTTCATTTTACAACCCGTTCTTTGCTAAAATAAAAGGACTTTTTTTCAAAGTCCGCTATTTTGTTATTTACCCTTGAAATTTAACTTCAGTAGTTCCGACCAGAATGACATGTCTATAGATTAAGAATAATCAAGAAAATTTGATTTCAGATATCATCAAGAGCCAAAATCACCCGGGCCACCCACATGCATTTTTTTGAGGCCCCAACTTCGAGTGATAATAATAATAGTAATAAAGTATTAAATTTTTTCAAATAAATTTTTTTTTTATATTTTCAATATGTAAATAAAAACACTCTAAACATTCAAGATAATTAATTTTTATTTTCCTATAAGAAACCACCCTCCAAAGAAGTCATGAAAATAAACATAAGTTACCAGACTACTACCTTAAGGCATTAGTTAAAAACACACCTGGATGTCAATCTTCTGATGGCCTTGCTTTCTGCGTAACTATTTTTTCAACCATTCCATGTATAATATCAAGGCATTTCCGAATAGAGCAATGTTCTTGCAAACGGATCACTGACGCAAGTTGAGAAAACACTCGTCAAGGTCATTTTTGTTGCTGGCCATTCTCCAAACCAACTGCGAGACGCACAATAGTCGGTAAACGTTCATGAATTGCAAAAGTAAATATCCCACAAAGCGCTTTATTGCAGTTCACGTATCGACCCATTTGATACTTGCTTATCTCATCTCGTTCAAGGCCAATAACCGCCATGTTGCTTTCTTTGGAGACGTGTTTGATCGATTTCACCAAACTGCAATATTCAATATTGGCATGAGTTTTGAATGTGAATTTTTCAAGAGAGGCGAATATAATACGATCGATGGGTTGTCGACTTCGATATTCACTCCTCTAAGTTAAATGCAGAATGTTCTGCCTGGAGAGCTACGCCGATAGAGTGGATATCCATCATTTCCAGTTTGCGTTCTATCAAACATTGTAGCTGTTGTATGAAAAGTCGTGCTATGACATCGTGACGCTCGCTTGCTGATTGACCGCGAACCATAATTTCACACGTATGTCATCGCATCCTGGGAGTACTCGTTCATATGTCTTGGGCTGCCATACGTTGATAGCAAAAAGAATGCCGACCGATATTAGCGGAGCCTGATAGTGGCTTCGTAAAAAATTTCAATCTGTAATTGATCACTTTGTGTGAAGTACACATAAAGTTTTCACTGAATAATTTTCAATAATTTTTCTTTTGAATAGCGGGAATAAAAAACAAGAGACCGAAATTAAACGATTTAAATAATTTTCAAATCAAAACATTGATAAACAAAACAAAAAAAATTATGAATAAAGTAACTTTTTGGAATTTTTCAATTTTCCAACTTTTCCTCATAAGGTATAAGGTTTTTATTTCGAAACCTTCATCGATCCACAACGAAAAATCTCTGAAAATTTCACTAAGAGTGGTGCAGCCGTTCTCGAGCCTTAGCGTTACTAACAAACAAATATTCAAGAAAAGGGCTGTTTTAGGGTTTTTCCGCTATTATTCGATTTTTCTCGCTTTGAACATAAACAAACAATTAGAAAAAAGAATTGGCCAAATTGGTTCAGGCGTTGTTGAGTTATATTTTTATATTATAAATAGATTATCATTTGAAGCACTCGCAATAGAAAAAGTGAGCCAAAATTTGCAAAACAAAAGTTGGCAGCATTAAAGATATAAGTTACACCACTCTATTGAGGTACTCGCATACTATCTTGCTTCAATTCAGCTCTATAATTTTGTTGTTGCTCTAACATGTAAATATTTTCCAAGAAAGAAGACAGCTAAAGCTTAGTATCCAGCTCTCAAGAAATGTAAAAACTTCATATAAAAAACACTTAAGAAACGGTCAAGTAATTTTCCTACGATAAATTTACTTGTGCTAGTATGCAGCTCTAAAGAAATCTAGTACTAATTTTTAATAAATTTTTTCAATAAAATGCGAATATGGCAAACCTGGTTTTGCGAAGAAACATGAAATCAACAATTGTTTCTTGAAAGAAATTCAAAGTAAATCGTTAAAGTCATCGTAAATTAGTTAAAATCATTATTATGAACTATATTTCATTTTGAAATGTTGTATAAAACTTACCAAGGGTATTCCTCATACAATTTGCTTTGTCTTTATTTAGTAAAGGAATCGTACAATTATCTTTTTATCTATTCCAACATTATTTTTACGCTTAGATACTTTACAAATTTCATTTTCGCATTTTGCTACTTTTCTTTCAATATGTGATTTTCAATGTTTGTGTGCTATCGGAATTAAATTGTATAATTTAGATTTATTATCAATGATAGGGTATTTTTAAATTGTGATTCCTGTTCATACAAACGTGGATATGCGATTGTTCTACATATATTAATATTTATTTGTTCGTTATTCTTCTCTGTTAAATAATTTAAACCTGTTTTTTTTTTCTATTAACGTCCTGTCCTGTAGTTTGTAGGTATTAATTGTGATGTTAAAGCCTCTATTTTACTGACAAGAATAGCCTCCTCTTCATTCGGATTTGCATTATAAGTAGTTGTTTCTCTTACGACTTTCGTACGATGGATGTGTAGTCGTTATTTAAGCTTCATTGTACACAAATGGTGTGTCTTCAAAAAAATGTACTTAGGGGTTTCACATAGTATCATAAAGTTATAAGTCATAAACAAGAATTAAAAAAAAAACACGATTGTTGTGAACACGTCGTTATAAATTTTTTGTGGTAAATCACTTATTATTCAGATACTTGAAAGAACAATATTTGCAAAAACAAGTACTTTGCAGTCAAAATTCCAAAAATAAGTGATAATTTTAACATAATGAATGTAAGTATCAGGTATTAAACCCTATGATACTTGACGACGAAGATGCGGACGAAATGTTTGAAAATTTTTCATTGAGCTTACTTTACTTATTAAACACTCGTAGAAGTGCTCATCTCGGAATACCAAAGTCATCCCAATGGCGACATAATCTACTTAGGAACTTTGATGACAGCCGTTTCAAAGAAATGGTTAGTGTTCGTCCGGACGAATTTCGCCGCACCTTAGTTTATATAAGGGACTATAGTGTATTTAACACAAATTCTAATGGCGCACAACTTCTTTTAGATTTACATTTAAAAATAGTGCTCTTTAGGTTGGAGTCTTCTGGAGATGGATTATCTGTACAAAAGGTGACTGTCTGGCATGGGCGATGTTCAAAATATAACAGACGAGTATTTAAAGCAATATTGAGGTTAAAAGAGAAGTTTCTGTCTTGGATGAAAAGGTTGAATAGGATATATTGATAGGTCCGAATTAAAGTTGGCTGAAGCGTCAACCAAAAAAACGTCAACTTATTTGTTCACGAAAACGCCAATATCTATTAAAATGCAAGCTGTTTATGACTATGGATTACGAATTAAACAAGTCACAATAGGATATCCTAGAAGTGTTCATGACGCCCTCTTTCAAAACATCTCCAACGATGTTTATATAACTCGCAGTGGATTGCTGGAGATAGCGTCTTAGCAATTTTTGTCGACACCGTTCAGGCAAACTAGTACGGACTACACTACGGAAGAAAGAGAAAAATTCAATAAGGACTTTTCAAAATATCAAATTGAGAACTGTTTTGGCATTTTAAAAGAAAAATTCGGTAGCCTGAAGGAACTAATATTTAAAATATTAAATTAACAAAATAAAAAAGAATGCAATGAGTGGATAATGGTATGCTGCATTCTTCATAATGTGATAATCAATTTCCAAATTTAAAGCGAAGAACGCATTAAAATTGACCCAGCTCAATAAAGCTTACCACCAGGAAGTAACACAAGATATAATCTTAACAACCGACAAGTACCGACCGCCCTTCGCAGTAGAGCAATCAACATCTTCACTGATTCCTTTCCAGTCAATGGCGTACTCGGGAAATCAGCACCCATTGGAGATGAAGAACTCGAGTTGCCACGAGAAACGAGAGGAACCCTTTTGCTGCTTTAATCTGGATACTGTAGGAGGTTAAACTTATACCTATTCAGAATAGACCTCGACATATTCTATATATGTCCTGCGCGCAATGAGTCTGCGCATGAGCTCCACACTCATCTGACAGCACGTTTCTTGGGCCTCTCGTTAGTTGACGTCTACGACAACTAAGCGAATCCTTACAATTCAAATGGGTACTAGGTATTCGCTAAAACAACAACAATAATATAGGCTGTTTGACTTTATACAAAATCCTATATAAACTTAATATATATCGTTGTTCAAACGTGTTCATTTACTATTTATGGGTTTAATTAACACATAAATAAAAATGTTTTTTTTCTTAATTGAGAAGTTAATAGAAAAAGTAATTATTTAAAAGAAACTTCAGGTATTCTAAATAATTTAAAATTCACTTGCACATTAACTTCCACTTATTTGTATTCGTGTTTCAATTCCTCCATTACCAATCTTCTTTCCATTTGTAATTCTATCATTTTAGTTTTTCTTGGCTTTGCAATTCTATCAAAGTAATTTCATTTCTTTTTCTTTGAATTTAATAATTCTTGCTTTTCCCTTAACTCTTATTCTTTTTCTTCAACCACCAATTCCCTTTCTCTAAATTGCAACTCCTTCGCCTTAAAACTCATTTCTTGCTCAATTTTCTGGTTTTTCAGATATATAATTTCAGACTGAAATTGTAGGATATCTGATGCCGCAGTTCTTTACGGATCGACTTATTTCCACATTTGCTTTCGTTTAAAGTCTAAAAAGACGCTGACTCGTCTGCTTCTGAATAGTTTGAGTTATTCTCTCTCTCTCAACTCTCAACCAGTGTACCGCCAAAGATTTCAACCATTTCATAAAGTCATCAGAAAAATGAATGGCATTTAAATTCTCAATTTCTGATGCAATTTACTAGTCATTTCACTCCATTTTATCTTTTGAACCATTTACACAAATTCGTGATTGTCATCAATATTCTTTGCTTCACTTCTATACGTTCGCATACACAAACAGTCAAATTGAATTCTTACACTTTATAGTTTCGCCTTCCATACTCCCTGCACCCGTCGAGGCATCCCTCGGTATTGCTTTATTATACATACATATGTATGTTATACGCATAAGCCGAATCTTGGAGCGTGTCACCTTCCAGACCATCGCAATGTTGTTTTCTTTCGAATCGTCTATAATAAATTTAAGACGTTGGCTTCTATAATTAAAATTACAATAGTTTATTTCTAAGTTGTATTTTATTATTATTATTATAAGATATACCTCGATCCTTCTCCTTCACTTTCCTGTTGGGTTGAAACGCACCCGCTTTGCTTTTGTCTAAAAGCATATTTAATTAGTAAACTTATGTTTATTAGACATTTTTATATTACCTATATAACATTATACTGCTCCATTAATCCAAAAACCCTCGAAAATAGCAAATTTGAAAAAAATTCAAATTTAAACCCAAATCTAACCACAACAAAAAAAGCAAACTGATATAAACAAAAGTCAGCTGTCAGTTATAATGAACAGCATACATAAATCTAACTTTAAACTAGTTTATAAATTTATAATTTTACGATGCGTTATTAAACGTTGTCTGTCTCAGTCAAAAAATATTTTCTATTACTAAGGTCAGACACTAAGTCAGCCATTGAGAAGTATACAGTAAATAAAATTTTAATACCACCGTTTGTACTATAGCCTGTATTCAGATAATTTTGTAGATAATTTTTCCTGTCCCAGTTAGGCACCGTGATCTTCTTTTAAAATATGTTTTTTGTATTTATTGGCGCTTTTATTCCGTCTGTCTTATACGTAATAGCTATTCTTTGATTTTTTTAGTATGTACGATTCGTATTGGCTTCTAAAGGTGCACCTCCCATGCCGAAGCAGCACTTGCGGCACAGTACGCCTGCGTACTAAACCCTGAAATCCGTAGTTATTGCTTATATTTGGCTCACTGCACTGCCGTTAGACATTACATCGTGGCCATTCGGTTCTTCAGTCACACATTTTCACCCACATTCCGGTTAATTCTTCTGTTTTCGCGTTGCTACTTATTGCTCTTTAACTCTTGCATAGCTATAGCTGTCAATGCTCTCACTCTGTTACAGACCACTTTCGATTGGATAATGTAAGGCACAATATTCTCCGGCGTCACTCGATCGTTTATCAGATTCTCTACTTCAAATCTCTCTTTTTCATACCTTTGCAGGAAAGAAGATATGCAAATCGTTTTCTGCGCTGCTGCTGCAGAAAGTGCAATTTGTTTCGTCTTCGTGTCCAATTTTGTAGAGATATTATAACAACCATGTCTTGTTAAAAACTGCGTAAGATAAAAATTAGTTTCCATATATTTTCATTCTACCCATACTTGTACGCTACCAATAAGTCTGTGCGTCCATCTTCCCGTCGTTGCTTCGTCCTATCGTTGCTGCCATTCGGTTAGGCTCATTTGCCCTTCCTCTTCTTCTTTACTGGCGTAGACACCGCTTACGCGATTATAGCCGAGTCAACACCTGCGCGCCAGTCGTTTCTTCTCTTCGCTACGTGGCGCCAATTGGATATTCCAAGCGAAGCCAGGTCCTTCTCCACTTGGTCCTTCCAACGGAGTGGAGGTCTTCCTCTTCCTCTGCTTCCCGCGGCGGGTACTGCGCCGAATACTTTCAGAGCTGGAGTGTTTTCATCCATCCGGACAACATGACCTAGCCAGCGTAGCTGCTGTCTTTTAATTCGCTGAACTATGTCAATGTCGTCGTATATCTCGTACAGCTCATCGTTCCATCGAATGCGATATTCGCCGTGGCCAACGCGCAAAGGACCATACATCTTTCGCAGAACTTTTCTCTCGAAAACTCGCAACGTCGACTCATCGGTTGTTGTCATCGTCCAAGTCTCTGCACCATATAGCAGGACGGGAATTATGAGCGACTTATAGAGTTTGGCTTTTGTTCGTCGAGAGAGGACTTTACTTTTCAATTGCCTACTCAGTCCGAAGTAGCACCTGTTGGCAAGAGTAATCCTGCGTTGGATTTCCAGGCTGACATTGTTGGTGGTGCCAATGCTGGTTCCTAAATAGACGAAATTATCTACAACTTCAAAGTTATGACTATCAACAGTGACGTGGGAGCCAAGTCGCGAGTGCGAGGACTGTTTGTTTGATGACAGGAGATATTTCGTCTTGCCCTCGTTCACTGCCAGACCCATTTGCGTTGCTTCCTTGTTCAATCTGGAGAAAGCAGAACTAACTGCGCGGGTGTTGTAGCCGATGATATCAATATCATCGGCATACGCCAGCAGCTGTACACTCTTGTAAAAGATTGTAACTGCTCGATTAAGTTCTGCAGCTCGAATAATTTTCTCCAGCAGCAGATTGAAGAAGTCACACGATAGGGAGTCGCCTTGTCTGAAACCTCGTTTGGTATCGAACGGCTCGGAGAGGTCCTTCCCGATCCTGACAGAGCTTTTGGTGCTGCTCAACGTCAGTTTACACAGCCGTATTAGTTTTGAGCGGATACCAAATTTAGACATCGCGGCATAAAGGCAGCTCCTTTTCGTGCTGTCGAAAGCAGCTTTGAAATCGACGAATAGGTGGTGAGTGTCGATTCTCCTTTCACGGGTCTTTTCCAAAATTTGGCGCATGGTGAATATCTGGTCGGTTGTTGATTTACGAGGTCTAAAGCCACACTGATAAGGTCCAATCAGTTTGTAGACGGTGGGCTTTAATCTTTCACACAATACGCTCGACAGAATCTTATACGCGATGTTGAGGAGGCTTATCCCACGGCAGTTGGCGCAGATTGTGGGGTCTCCCTCTTTATGAATTGGGCATAGCAAACTTAAGTTCCAATCGTTGGGCATGCTTTCGTCCGACCATACTTTACAAAGAAGCTGATGCATGCTCCTTACCAGCTCTTCGCTGCCGTGTTAGAATAGCTCGGCCGGCAATCCATCGGCCCCTGCCGCTTTGTTGTTTTTCAGGCGGGCAATTGCTATTCGAACTTCTTCATGGTCGAGCAATGGAACGTCTGCTCCATCCTCATGGATTGGGGTATCGGGTTCGTTTTCTCCTGGCTGGAGAAGTTTTCCCTCCATAATTTAAGTATGCTCTGGGCATCGGTGGCTAGATCACCTTGGGGGGTTCTACAAGTGTGTGCTCCGGTCTTGAAACATTCTGTAAGCGGCCGCATCTTTTCGCAGAATTTTCGAGCATTACCCCTGTCGGCCAGCTTATCAAGCTCTTCGTACTCACGCATTTCGGCCTCTTTCTTTTTCTGTCTACAAATGCGTCTCGCTTCCCTCTTCAACTTTCGGTATCTATCCCATCCCGCACGTTTTGTGGTCGATCGTAACGTTGCGAGGTAGGCAGCCTGTTTTCTCTCCGCTGCGACACGGCACTCCTCGTCATACCAGCTGTTCTTTTGCACTTTCCGAAAACCAATGGTTTCGGTTGCAGCTATACGTAAGGAGTATGAAATGCCTGGAGTTGTTGACCAGTGCTCTCAGAGAGCAGAAGTGCAAGCCGAGTAGATAATCGTTCGGCTGTCAGTTATGATTGCAGCTTCTCGACGTCGAACCTTCCTTGTGTTTGTTGGCGTGCGTTTTTTGCTGCACAGAGGCGGGTGCGAATTTTGGCTGCAACAATATAGTGGTCCGAGTCGATGTTAGGACCTCGGAGCGCACGCACATCTAAACCACTGGAGACGTGTCTTCCGTCTATCATAACATGATCGATCTGGTTGGTGGTTTTTCGATCCGGAGACAGCCAGGTAGCTTGATGTATTTTCTTATGCTGGAATCTAGTACTACAGATAACCATATTTCGGGCCCCGGCGAAGTCGATCAGCCTCAACCCATTTGGGGATGTTTCCTCGTGGAGGCTGAATTTACCGACCGTCGTACCAAAGATACCTTCTTTGCCCACCCTGGCGTTAAAGTCTGCAAGCACGATTTTGACATCGTGGCGGGGGCATCTCTCATAAGTGCGCTCCAAGCACTCATAAAAGGCATCTTTGGTCACATCGTCCTTCTCTTCCGTCGGGGCGTGGGCGCAAATCAGCGATATGTTGAAGAACCTCGCTTTGATGCGGATTGTAGCTAGACGTTCATTCTCCGGAGTGAATGATAGTACTCGGCGACGGAGTCTCTCTCCCACCACGAATCCAACACCAAACTTCAATTCCTTTATATGGCCACTGTAGTAAATGTCACAAGGACCTACTCGTCTCTGTCCTTGTCCCGTCCATCGCATTTCTTGGACGGTGGTGATGTCAGCCTTTATCTTTACGACGACATCAACCAGCTGGGGAGCGGCACCTTCCCAATTAAGGGACCGGACATTCCAGGTGCATGCCCTCAATTCGTAATCCTTATTTCGCTTGCCATGGTCGTCATCAAAAGGGGGGTCTCTCATCCGAGGCTGATTGTTGGTTTTCATTGGGGATGTTTTTTTACGTGGCGGGTCCCAAACCCAGCGCACAACCCTAAGTAGGGGATATTTCGCCTTCTCACTTTAGCTCACCTTCAAAAGGATGTTCTTAGGCTACCCAGAGGATACTTGGTCTAGGGCCTGAAGTCATGAGCTGCTTGAGTCATATGTAAAAGAATCGTTTCTGGCCACTCCCAAGTGAATGGCGATCAGAGAACTTTCCTCATTTGCGTGAACTTCTACACATGACTCCATCCTCCTTTGCCCTTCCTGCTTCCTCTCTTTTTTCATTTAGGCACTCGCCAGTGTTTTTTATTTTATCAAATACTCGCGTAATTTCCATAGCCATTATGTCTGGTGGCATGAGGGCTTCTATGACTCCAGCCGCCTGATGTGATATACATAAGTAGTTCGGCAGGCACATGAAACCTTAATTGCGTTTATTCGGATTATTGATTTCGCCTTTTCTGAGTAGGTTTTCTGCTACAGCGAATCCCCTATATATATGCAGCGTGCATAAGTATGGACTGACTTACTTTGGCCAAATGGACTTGTCTACTCTGGTTCACCAATGTTAGTCATTATCATCGTTAGCGCGTGACGCTTTTTCGCAGATGCGACTTGTAATTTAACCTCGAGTCTATCACCACTCCTAGATATCTCAGTGATTGCTGTGTCGTAATGGTGTATCAATATTGAGTATGATGACCAATAGTTTTTTCCTGTATTTTTTGCTACCAATTTAGTGGTCTATCTCGACGATATTTTTTACGTGCGTCACAGGTTGGTTTCTTGTCGCATGTCTTCACGAAGTGCCCCTTTTTTCACATTTAAAGCAGCACTGAATTCTGTCAATTGTGCTTCTGCAACTTTTCGCTACATGGCCGTATTCTAAGCACCTGCAGTACTTCTTAAGGGTCGTTCTTCCTGATCCGGCACATAATCCAGCCGATTTTTATTTTTCTCGTGTCAAGCAGCAATCTCGCCTAGAGAGCGAGATGATTAGCACGGCTGTTTCCGTGCCTGCAAACGCCGCTCAGATATTTTTGATTAATTCTTTGTGAATGTTGCCTAGCTCCTTTATTTGAGCATATATTTCGTCGAGATCCCGAATCACTACAGTTCTTTCGTGGGTAAATGCTTTGAATTGTGCCTATTTACCAAGCATTTCACATATCTCGTTCGTGTAGTCCCTTCTGCTCTCCCTTTGTGTATCTTTTAATTTTTGAAGCATTTCGCCTTTGGCCGTCTTTCTGGTCCGGGTTACATTTTCACCCAGTTCTGGAGAACATCTTCTTTTTTAACTGCCCTGAGAATGTCGCTGTAGGTCAAATTACCTGTTCGCGCTATATTGATGGCATCAGGTCGTCGCGGAAGCTTGTATGTTATCCTCTTTTTTCGTTTTAACTCGGTCTAACCATCTTCTGTTTTCGTTGTAACATTTATGGTGGGCTAATTTTTTTGGTCTTCCTCGACTCGTCTGCATGGGTAAATTTGTTTCTTTTTGATGGGGTCCGTCGTTTGGTCTGCTTTTCGTCACGGGGTCTCTTTGGGGTTATATCCATGGTCGGTGGCGAATTCAAAACTTCCTTCTTTCTTTCATTCTATTGTGCCTGTTTTGTACTTTTCCATATAATATTCCTATGTTACTAAGGAGAGCCCTTATGTTGTTATTAATGGTAGGTATTTATTAGCTTCTTGATTTCGTCTCGTAGTTCTTTCATAAAGTCTACTCATGATTGTACTAACTTAGCCTGTGGCGTGCTATCTTACAAGTCGATGTCAAAAAAGTCTTGCGGTATTTTGATTGAATCAATTCGTGAGGCACCCAAACATCGAGCTTCTTAGTGACTCCAAGCTTCTTCAAATGGATTATGACGGTTTTATGATTACTATGCCGGTCTCTTTCGACCAATTCAGCGATTTTATCGCAATTTTCGAAGACAGGCCTTCCGGAGCGTGGCGCATCTTCGACCACCTCTACACCAGAACGAAAACGTTGAAACCATCGTTGTGCGGTGGAAATGGAAACTGTATCGGGTCCATAAACTGCGCAAATTTTGTCACATTTGTTTGAATTGGAGTACTTTATACTTGTGTTCTAAACAAATTTCACATTTATTGTTTCTGTTTTAAATATTTCTTTTACATTGGGCCAAAAATGTCGAAGGCAAATTTCTTGTCAGTTATTTTTGTAATTGCAGTGAGCACGTCTATGTATGTATGTAGCTTTACTAGTATTTCCTTTTGTTCGTCTATGTTTATAACATCTATCAATAGGATAGGTGATATTGCAAATGTAAAAATTAAACAATGAGCATTTTGACATGAAATAATATTTCCTCGTCTATTTTTAAAGCGTTCGGGAAAATTGGTTTTGCAACTTATTTTAATTGTTCACTTGAGACATTTTTGTCTTTGCAGTGAATTGTATGGCGCGCTCTATTTGGAACAAACGTTTTCGATGATAAGCCTACGTTTGTTGGGTCATTAATAGGTATAATTTGATTTTGAAATGAATTTAACGTTTGTTTTACCCTTTTGAACTGTTATCCAGGTGAACTTTTTGTCGAATGTTGACAACAATCAGTATTTGCATTTATTTATTGCCTTGATAAGGCGTCTGTTACAATATTTTGGTGCCCTGGATTATTAACAAGTTTTTCTCCATTTAATTTTTTACAACTTTTAAATTTCGTATTCGAATTTTTTTTCCGATATTGAATAAATGAGGAACTGATAGTAGTTATAGGTAGTTTTGTAACATTTGAAGTGACCAAACAATGGCTTAGAGTTCTTTTCAATAGTACTATAATTCTGTTCAATATCGTTTAATGTTCTAGCAATGAAGGCAAGGAAGGTTGATTATTTTTAGACAATATTGCGCCAATAGCAAAATTACTTGCATCAATGTTTAAATTAAATGGTGGTGAGAAATCTAGTTAAAAGATTTTTGTTTTTTCCTGAAGAGGTATTTTTATATTTTGCAATGCATTCGGTGTGTATTCAGTATAAAACTTAGTGGAATCCTGATTCTAACTTATAATTAGTTAAATCTATGGTTGAAATACTTTTCCTAAATTTTGTATAGTCTTATTTACATTAGGTACTGTATATCTATCTGTGATTGTCTGAGCATTATATTTTTGGAACTCAACAGCTGTTGTTGTTGTTACAATTTTTCTGGAGCCTTCTGTGTCTTTTAACGGACTTGTAAAAAGACAGCAGGCTCCTAAAAAAGTGTACCACAACAATAACTGCAAGTCGATCCAGTCCTCCAAATAAAGAAAACACACTTTGTTAACAAAGCTCACACTTAGCAACACTGAGGAAATACTAAGAACGGACTAAACGAATACTAGCCGTGTTTTATTTGACCATCATAAGCTAATAGCTAAACCATGGACAAATAAAACGGATTTAACTTATTTCACACTTTCGCTTAAATATGCATTATGTTGGCGACGCGGGCAATAACAATCAGCTGATATTCAATTAATTGCAACGAAATGTTTGACATGGAGAAAAGGTAAATATGAATTTTTAAATTTGTAAATGAACTTTTCACAAACTAAATAATTATTTATTTCGTTTATATACAGCAAAAGAAAAGTTTGGACGAAGGCCGAGACACTTCTATTCTTGAAGTGTTACAATGAGAGGAAGGATGAGTTAATGATATATCAAGGATTTACAGTAAGAATATTTTAAAGTTATTTTGTAAAAATTTATTACATTTGTTTCCACAGGATACCCTTGTTTCAAAAATGCGAACGCTTTTGAATGCCTACAAAGCAGCGAAAGACAACGAGAAACTGACTGGCACTTCTCCGTGCACAGTACCATATACATATGTATACGCGAGATGGACGAAATTTTTGGCGAAAGTTGCTTGGTGTCCAACAACCACACCTTAAACATTGGGATAGATCCTCAAGAGGCATTGGTTGAGTCTAGTGGTTAGTTAAAATTTAATGTTCATTATGTACTGCTTATATTGCATTCGCTTTTTTATATTTTTAAACAGGTAAGGAGTTGTTAAAGGATTCAACAGATTTTCAAACAATGCTCGACGATATACCAAGTACTTGGAGGCAGAGCCAGTCTGCACTAAGCCGTAGCATATGCAGACCAAATGCTGTGAGTTCACAGGAGCCGAACGCAGCAAATCCTGTTCCAAATCGGCGTTATCGGAAAAGCGCTAAAGACCGATATTTTGATAAAAAAAAATCGAACAAAACAGGGAAAGTGCTGAAGTGCAGGCGAAGTTTTACGCGAATATAGAAAAACGAATGGCTGAAAAACAAAATATTCTAATAGAAATTGAACAAAAAAAAATTAAAATAGAAGAAGAAAAATTAAAAATTTTAAAGCAGTATTTTTTGAATAAAAATTAGAAAAGCTACTTGATTTCATAACGAATATATATTGTTTTATTTAACAGAAATATATAATCAAGCTTATCATAAAATAAACATTTTTTACGTTCAAATCTTGAACAAATGCATACGTATATGTACGTGGTTATATAAAACAAATATGTCGTAAAATTATAAATAATTTTATTATTTGAGATTGAAAATGGAAAATGTTGCCCTAAAAGTGTATTCTAAAATTAAAAAAATTAAAATTTATTAATTTCTTCGTGTTAAAATTGTAAGCAACTGATTGCGGCGATCTCCACTTGCTTCTCTCGCCAGCTCATTAGCAGTTTCTAGCTCCGGTTCGGCACTTTCAATTTGATGGTCAGTAATTTTATCGTCGTTTGTAATAATACACATATTATGCATAATGCATGCACTTGCAACTAAATTCGAAATTGCACATAAATTTCTGTGTTCCGTAAATTTAAGAAGCCTTCGGAAACATCCTTTCAGTGCTCCAAATGCATTTTCAACAACTATTCTTGCTGAGGAATGTGTTTTGTTAAAGCTGATTTGATTAGGCGTTAACGAACCATAATCTTTAAACACCGGTATGAGGAAATTACTGCAAGGGTATGCCGAGTTCCCGAGAATAAAAGTAGAATTGGGAAATAAACTTTCCATATTACTTTCCGCTTTTCTAAAAAATTCTGACCTTTTTAGCACTCTAGAGTCATGATATGACCCGGGTTCACCACAATAAATATCAATAAATTTTTTATCAGCATCGACAATGGCCTGCAGAACAACACTATAATTACGTTTCCGATCAAAATATATATGTTTGTCTTTTATTGGTGCATTAATTGTTATATGGGTACAATCAATAGCACCAATAACACCTGGTATTTGTTTCCTTTGTAAAAACTTGCGAGTTGTTTCTTCCAACGCATCTCCAGTTGGCCACTTAACAAACTCATGACCTATTGAGATAACCCACGCGACAACCCGACGAACAATCGCCCATGCTGTAATTGTGTTACTTAAATACCATACATGCATGTACATCATTGTTTTAGCAGGAATTTTGGCTTTTCCGGCCTTCGTAGCAAAACGGGTTTGTTCACTTTCTTCATATCTTCCTGCAAAAAATACTCATACAGAAAAGTCTCATAACAAAAACAAAGCATACCTATTAAGTAATCTAAAGTGGTGCGGCTCAAACGAAAGTGAGATTTGAAATCCTCATCTTCAAAATTATCAATGGTGTCCACAAAATTAGAGCATTTTGGATGCTCTATCTGCTCTTGTTCTGAATCCTCCGATGACGAACTTGATTTAGCAGCTAAACCAGCAAGGATGGTCAATATTTCGTTATACTCTTCAACATTTGAATTTGTGTACATAGTACCAAGCAACTGGAAAACACACAAATTTAATTTTGTCTTAATTTTAATTTAAAATCCCTACTTACCGCATCTTTTATAAAATTTTCCATTTCGCGCAGGTTTCTTCTTATACTTTTCTATTATATATTTTTCAACTGGCAATGCCTCTAGCCCAATATACAAGCTATGATAGCTTATGACAAGCCAACATAATTATGTTGGCTAAGTCTTCCATACAAAATAAGCTATTAGCTTAATTTGCTGGTCAAATAAAACATCATTATCAAATTTATCTTTGAGTATAATATATCTTCTTAGCAGATGGCAATATTAAGACATAATACATAGAATATTATTAAGAAGATAAAGATATGTCCAACTCATCTCTCATTGGAAGTTGTTGTTACGGAACAAAAATTGGAAGTGAGAGAGCAATTTCTAAACGTCAAAACCTCCTGAATTCGATCAGATGTCAAAGCTCAGGAGGTGTTGACGTTTGACAATTGGAAATGTGGGACGGCCAGATTGAAACCTTAACAAAAAAATATGTTAACGGATTGATTTGTTGCCTCGCTCTAGACCACTACATAAAATGTAAAATAACGACAATTAAAGAAAACACGAAATATAAATGTATTTGATAAAATGTTTTGTCATATGATGCATCATAGTTTTAATTTTCAATGGAAAATTATGAAAAACTTTTACTTATTAAGTATTAAATGTTAAAAAATAAATTATTTAAATATAGCATAAAAATATTTTATAAATAGTTTTTCCATTCATTAAGTGACCACTATATAGCAATTTTCAATCGTAATAAATGTAGGGTGTTTTACTTTAAATACTCAAAAATTATTATTTTGTCCGATCTGGCTGTAATGGAAAATGTTATAAACAAAAAGCTAATTTTGAGGCGATTAAGACTAAAGTACAATTGGTTTTCTTACAACTATTTATAATGTTCGCAGAACATAGATGGTGTTCTGTTGTGTTTATACCTTCCGCCCATAAATATATCTCGATGTGTTCTCATCTGCTGCTGGTAAATATGTTTACGATACTTTTTCAATAGCCGCAGAGATATGACTCGATGCTTATTGTTTGCTGACAGCTGGATGTGTTGATTGATTTGAGTGCATTAGTATGATAATGAATGCAGCGTTCCTTAACTTCGGCGTGATATATATTGAAGAGACGAAATTTAATATTTTGATCAACAATTCAACTAGTATGCCATTAAGATCATATAGTGGGATGTGGTAATTATTATACTTTTGGAGGATTGGAGTTGAGTGGACCTTCGGGACTTTGAATAGAGTAAAAATAGATTTCATTATGCTGAAATGTCCCTGTCGAAACATTTATAGGGTCGGAAGTACGATTTATCATAACCGAAAATTGTTGATTTATTTGTTTAAATCAAGTACCGAAGGGCTTATTTTGGGCACAGACTTTAGATACACCCTCAATATGTATAAATTAAAAGTAATGATGTATTTTGTTATGTTTGAAGAACTTTGTTGAAATATTGGGTATGAAATCAGAATTTGTTACTAAGCATTATTACTTTTTTATCGCTATGTAACGTAAAACTTGAATAATAATAAAGAAGATGGTGGGAAGGTTGATGATCCGAATGAATACACTTATAAAATAACACGCTATGAAGAAGAAGTCGTCACTGACAGTAACAAAATCAACTCGCTAGAATTTCTTGGCAATTTTATGCCTTCACCAAGCCCAATAAGAGATATAAACTTAGATTTAGAAGATGTGTGAATTTAAAGACAGCTTCAAGAATTACATAATGGACAGGAAGTGGAGAATGACAAAATCAATAGCAAATCAGAGCATGTAAATATGAATGAGCAATTGGAAAATTTAGAACACTACAACATTCTATTAATAAAAAAAAAGAAAATAGATACAAAACGCTTAGAATAACAACAGCAATTGAACCGATCACTTTCGGGACTTCAAGATTTAAAAAAAAAAAAATAAAAAACAAGAGAATGAATACGTCAGAATTGCAGTTCGAGAACTAATATCTTACTACAAGCAATATCTAGTGAATATTGATAAAATTCATAAAAGTGACACTTTAGAAAGAGCATTATCGTCATCATTGTTTAGAGAAAATCGAAAGGTGAACGACATTCCGAGTAAACTCAGAACTCATCAATTACGAAATCAAAATGAAGGCAAGTTAGTCAATAAAAATAATGAAAAATAGTAACTTATGTGTTTCCTCAATCGTTAATCAGAAATTCCTTAATAAATAACAATGTGTCATGACCACAAAAATCCTTTACATATTCATCAAATAGCTTAACTACCAAATCTTTTTCTTCAAAAATAATACTTCAATTAAGACATTTGTTCATGTCATGTTTTATATTGAAGGTTTAAAATTTGTCACTTCACTTATCTATTCAAACGTGTAGTAAATTAGGTACTGAAATTATCGTTTCTAAATTAATATGTATATATAGATATGTAAACATAAGACATATCTTTTGATACTGCTATCACACTGGCATCGAATGTTTTTCTTGGTATTGAACTGAACTACTTTGCAAAGAGACGGGGTCATAAGTTAATATAACGGGTGATTTTTTTGAGGTTAGGATTTTCATGCAGTAGTATTTGACAGATCACGTGGGATGTCAGACATGGTGTCAAAGAGAAAGATGCTCAGTATGCTTTGACATTTCATCATGAATAGACTTACTAACGAGCAACGCTTGCAAATCATTGAATTTTATTACCAAAATCAGTGTTCGGTTCGAAATGTGTTTCGCGTCCGTGTCCGATGAGCGATGAGGCTCATTTCTGGTTGAATGGCTACGTAAATAAGCAAAATTGCCGCATTTGGGGTGAAGAGCAACCAGAAGCCGTTCAAGAACTGCCCATGCATCCCGAAAAATGCACTGTTTGGTGTGGTTTGTACGCTGGTGGAATCATTGGACCGTATTTTTTCAAAGATGCTGTTGGACGCAACGTTACGGTGAATGGCGATCGCTATCGTTCGATGCTAACAAACTTTTTGTTGCCAAAAATGGAAGAACTGAACTTGGTTGACATGTGGTTTCAACAAGATGGCGCTACATGCCACACAGCTCGCGATTCTATGGCCATTTTGAGGGAAAACTTCGGACAACAATTCATCTCAAGAAATGGACCCGTAAGTTGGCCACCAAGATCATGCGATTTAACGCCTTTAGACTATTTTTTGTGGGGCTACGTCAAGTCTAAAGTCTACAGAAATAAGCCAGCAACTATTCCAGCTTTGGAAGACAACATTTCCGAAGAAATTCGGGCTATTCCGGCCGAAATGCTCGAAAAAGTTGCCCAAAATTGGACTTTCCGAATGGACCACCTAAGACGCAGCCGCGGTCAACATTTAAATGAAATTATCTTCAAAAAGTAAATGTCATGAACCAATCTAACGTTTCAAATAAAGAACCGATGAGATTTTGCAAATTTTATGCGTTTCTTTTTTTTAAAAAGTTATCAAGCTCTTAAAAAATCACCCTTTAATTATATCAAGCTTAATCACTTTTACAACGATACCGGTATAAATTTGGATATTTTCCAAAAATAAACTTGCCTTTTTGACATACAAAATTGTTATAATTTATTTTCATGTTTTCTTGAAAAATATATACGCGATTGAAATAAGAACAAAAAGTTAACTACTATATGTCATTTTAACTTTTTCAGTACTTAACATAAAATAATTAAAAATACTTTTTTAATATCAGTTCAATTTCAAAGATCTACATTTCGATCTCAGAGGCTTAATTCGAAAAGAGAAGAAAATTATTTTTTAATTAAGCCAAAAGTTTACCAAAAGCCAACATTCAGCCGAGTCTAATTATGTATATAGTTTTAAGTGTATGTTGCCGAGTTAATAATACAGAAACCAAGCTTCTTTGCTTAGTTCTATACTTTCGCAATAGGGTTAAAAATAAAAAGACGAGCTTCCTCGCTTGGGTCTATTTTCCAACTCCTACTCATCTTCATTTTTCTAACTGTGCTGCTTAGATTCTAATTTGTATGTGCGCGCAGGCACTTATACATGTGTTTATCTCATACTTACATACATACACACATCTGCATGCATGCCAGAAGAATTTGGCTGGTCAGCAGAAATGTGTAAGTAATTTTGATTCGTTTCAAGATAGAGTTCGTGTATGAAGTCTATCTTGAAATGAATATTGCTTATTCATTATTTTTTCTAGTGTATGTCAATATGTGACTCCTCCACCCCTAGATTCAATGGTCTCCATTGAATACTGCCAAGTTTTCTTTATTACTAGTGATTATAAAACTTGCTTATGATTGCAAAAGTATAGTTATAATTTTGAGCTTGACATAAGACCAATTACTTTTCTTGTGCTTTCCTCATTTGAAAGAGTTTGAATTTGTATCTCTACATTTAAATTCGTATTTTTATTTCTCTTATATACTATACATTTTATCAATATTCCTATTGCTTATTAATATGCTTAGGGCATAATTTACATTTTTATGTATTTTTAGTTCTTCCAATGTGTTAATATTTTTTTCTTGGTTTATTATTATCTCTGAGTAATGTATTACTCTTTCAAACTTTAATACATCAGTTTCTTTTTCAGGGACAATATGTCTTTCTTCTACAATAACTTTTTGGTTTTGGAGTGATTTATTTTTTATCTCAACTTTACAATTATAAAAATTTATTAATGCATTTCTTTCGAGGACAATTTCTCTATTGTCACAGTTTTGTTTCATTTCTATTTTATATGCATTTTTAATCAGGATAGTGTCGTCTTCGATATCTTCGAACATTGTGTAATTGTTATATTCGTATTTACATTGGTTAGACGAACAGACGTTAATTTCTTTTAAGTTTTTGAAATGTGCTCCTTCTGTATATTTATATATTTTATTTCCTATTGTAATTGCATATTTCTATTCTCCTATCATCTCAAAATGTTGCCTATTGGGTAATGGCGTTATTATCTGCTTTAACGTGTGTAATTGGTATTTTTATAACTAAAAGTAATGCGTCATCTTTATATGAAAGGAGTCCTGTCTCTACGTGTTTTAATTTAAAAATGTCAATATTGAATCTTTCAATTTCTTCTGCTGATAATATACTAGGGTGTAATATATTAAGCTTTGCTGAAGCTACATATATGTTTTCTTGAATTTGTTTAATTTTACTTTCTCAGTGTTTAAGTTTAAGCATCTGATCGGTATAAAGCATGTGTTTTATAATTTTTTCGTTTGATTTATTTATTTTTTCATAGGTGTTTAGTATTTCTGTCCTGCCGTCTTCTATGGTTCTTTTTAATGCATTAATGGATTTATTGAAGTTGTCATTTATATATGTACATATATTTGTTGATTTACCGCTCCTATTATCTTATGATTGTTTTTCTCTATTGTTTCTAAATGTTGTAGTATGTTTTCCCTATCTTCATTGTCCATGGTTCCGAAGAGCCATTTGTATGTAGTCCCTACAATATTAAATAGTCCTCTGCGTTTTTTATTATTTCCTATAGGCATTAATGTGCTGATTTTTGCTTTAATAGACTTTATTTCTTCGTATAATATTTCCCTATCATTCCTTTTATATTGGTTGAAATTATTTTCTAAATTATTTTCAATTTTATTTATAATCTGCTTAAATTCTTTGGGGTGTATTATATGGATTACCGTTGCGGTTTGATTCACTATCTCTATCTCTCTCATTTTTATTTTAGCGTATCCCGATTGGTTTTCAAGTTTGTTTATTTGTAGAAGTCCATTGATTGCCGTTATTATCGTTAAAAGTATCGTAATTTTCGCCATATTAATCCTGAAACTTAAATTTTCGTTTAACTTAGGTCTTGTATGCTTTTTTAAATTTTGAATCTTTAAATATTAAATGATTTCCCTCTTCTTTAAAGTTGTCTACTCCCTTGTACTCGTATCTTGGTTGTGCTTTGAATCATAAAGTTATTTTTTATATATTTATTCTGAAAATCTTGTATGTTTACCCTGTTTTCTTTTTTATTGATATTATTTATTATATTTTCTTTTTGCTTTTGTAATTTTTCTGCGAGTTTGTTTAGTTCTTGTTCGGAAAGAAAGTTATTTATGAAATCAATTGGCCTCTTTTTTGTCGTAGAATGTATGGTATTATTATAAGCAGTTATTACTTTGAATACTTTCTCTTTCAGATTATGATTGTTATTTGCATCAGCATTAAAAGTCTTAAGTGTTCATTAGAAGTTAAGTGTAATCTTTCAACATCTGCATTTCCTGTTTTGTTATAAGTGGTCGTTAGGTGTAGGTTTATTTTATTATCTTTTAAGAATTGTTTTATTGGTACTGTATCTAATTCATTGTCTGTTACTAAAGTTTCCGGTTTGCCTAAATATTGAATTCTTTATTTTATGGCATTTACAAATGATATCCAAGTTCTGTCTTTTAATGATTTGGCTTTTGTGTATTTTGTTAATTTGTCGATGCTTGTGAGGTACATTATGCCTCTTTGAAAAAATGAACCATTTCATTTTGTTTTTTTAGGAGTTTCCGTAAGATTTAAACTATGTTTGATAGGGTTACTGTCGAGCTTCGCCTTATTGCATATTTCACAATTATTGATGTATTTCTGTATTTCTTTTTGTAATTTCGGGTAGTAGTGTGTTTCTTTTATTTCTTCAAATATTTCATTTATTCCCCTGTGATTATTTTCCAGGTGTTTCTCTTCTAGCAAAGTTAAAAGTTCTCCTTTGTCTGTTATCTCTTTTAAAATCATGTTTGATTTCATTATTTTTAGATTTGCATTATTTGCGAAAAATTTTATATATATCTCTTGAATTTGTAAAAATAATTTTTCATCTGGGCAGTAAATTACGATTAATCCTTTTTCGGGTAGGTTCTCTTGCATTATTTTTAAAATGTCGCTTTCAAGTGTTACGTTTATTATGTTTCTTATTTTCCTTTGATGTACTATTTTCTTTGTAATTGATTGCCGTTGCGCAATTTGAATTATAAGTTGATTTTTATATACATATATTGATTGCATTTTCTTTTATTTTTATAAAGTATGTACTGTCAGTTTCTGCACTATGTATAGATACTGTCGTCGTCGTTGAATATTTCATTTAAATTTAATTCTATTATATTATTATTTTCGTAATTTAGTCTGCTTAGACCATCTGCAATTACATTTTCTTTACCTTTAATATATAAAATGTCAAAATCAAATTCATTGAGTTTAATTTTCCAGCTTTGTAATTTTGAATTAGGTTCCTTTATATTATTTAACCAAACCAATGAACGATGGTCTGTTTTAATGGTGAATCTGCGACCAAACCATGGGCGAAAATATTTAGTGGCCCACACTATGGCTAACAACTCTTTCTCTATAGTGCTATAATTTTTCTCATATCCATTCAAAGTACGACTGGCAAATGAAATTGTTTTGTCATCTTGCATAAGGGCTGCTCCTAGAGCAAAATTACTCGCATCTGTCACGAGAGTAAAAGCTTTTGTGAAATCTGGATGGATTAAAAGGGGGTAATTTTTTAACAACATTTTTAATTTAAAGAAAGAATCTTCGTAATCTTGGTCATTCATGTTTATTTTTGAACTCTTTTTTAAATATTTTATTAAATGGTATGCTATTTTAGATTAATCTTTGATAAACCTCCTATAGTATCCCGTAACACCTAAAAATGCTTTTATATCTATTGCTTCCACTTTTTGAGGGTTTGGTTTAATACCATCTTTTGTAATCAAGTGACCTAGGAATTTTGTTTCTTGTCTTAGGAAATCGCATTTATTTAATTGGATCTTTAGATTTTTTTCTTTTATTCTCATTAAAATTTTGCTCAATGATTCTAGGTGTTCTTCTACGCTTGTAGAAAATACTAGAATACTATCCATGTGCACAATGCTAATTTTGCCGATATATTCTTTTAATATATCGTTCATTAGCCTTTGGAACGTTGCCGGTGCATTTCGCAATCCAAAGGGCATTCTTAGAAATTCATAATGTCCATTTGCAGTGGAGAACGCTGTTTTATGTATGTCGCGTTCGTCCATTTCAATTTGATGAAAACCTTTGGCTAAATCGAGAGTTGAAAAATATTGGCATCTTCCCAATTTGTCAAATATATCGTCTATATTTGGAATTGGGAATCTGTCCTCCGTAGTTACGCTGCTCAACTTCCTGTAGTCGATTACAAGACGCCATTTTTGTTCATTGGTTGCGTCTAGCTGCTTTGGTACCAGCCAAATAGGGTTGTTGTAAGAACTAGAGGATGCTCTAATTATGCCTTGAGTTAGCATTTGGTCTATTTGTTTTTCTATTTCCGGTTTGTGTATTTATGGATATCTGTAGATTTTAGAGTAAACCAGAATATCATTTTTGGTTATTATTCTATGTTTGTTGAACTCGTAAATGTTAAATTATCATTTTCGTTGTAAAATACGCTTGTATATCTTTTTAGTACAGTAGTATCTCGATAGATCGGACACCCTTGATGTTGGGGGTCGTCCGGATAACGGGGGTGTCCGGATTATAGATATTTTTTTTAATGGTTATTTGCGGGAAAGAAATTTTACATAATTAACATACATTTTTAATTCAAATTCAGTTTTTATTAAAATTTTTTTATGTAAACATGGATACTTTTAATTGTTATGCATTTGAAAAAAAGTATCAATTTTGGTCTGTTTCGAGTTTTCTCTAAACATTTTATCTGCAGTTTCCTTTAAGCGTTTTAAAGTTAAAATGTCCATAGCCGAAGCGTCAATTTGTTCTGCCCACTGAATCGCTTTGGAAAAAATACTTTTTGCTTCACTACTACTGATTTTATTTTCCACTTCAACTATGCTATAGTCAGAGTCAGAACCATTTTCCTCAATATTATCGTTTTCTAACACAGACTGCACAATTTCCCGATCAGAAAAATCGTATTCGAATTCATCTCTTCCAGTGGCCCAGTCATTTATGGTTTGAGTATCAACTTGAGCGTCCAGATTTATTGAAGCGATGATGGGGTGAATTTCATTCATGTCTGAATTAGCGGCTGTAAGTTGAGCCAGAGGTATCAAATCTTCCTCCATCCATTCTTGTCGGTCACTTCAAAACAACTGGTTCCAACTGCGTACAATATTCTGCTGTGATATACCTAACCACGCGTTGTTTAAAAGTGTGACGCAATTTCGTAGCGTAAAGTTTTTTAATGCAATTCCAATATCTGTATTATCAATTAGAAGATAATTCAAAAGTGGTTTTATGTAAGACACTTCAACATTTTGAATTAAATTTTGATCTAAAGGCTGTATGATTGCTGTGCAATTGGGTGGAAGAAAGACAATTCGAAAATTAGTGTCTATGTCAATATCTTCTGATCTTGGGTGGCATGGAGCATTGTCGATTAGTAAAATAGCTTTTAATGGTCTATTATTGTCTTGCAAAAATTTTTTTACATCCGGTATAAAATATTTCCTATACCATTCAGTAAATAAGAAGGTTGACATCCAACCTTTTTTAGTTGCTTTATAAGTTACAGGCACATTGCAATTTTTAAATGATCGTGGATTAGTTGATTCGCCTATTACCAAAAGGGGTAGCTTATGTGTGCCAGATGCATTGCAACAAGGCATAAAAGTTACGCGATCCTTTGAAATTTTTCGGCCAGATGCAGATTTTTCTTGCGAGTGCGCCAATGTATTTGCAGGAATAACTTTCCAAAAGGCTGCCGATTCATCTGCATTATAAATCTGGTCATGGTCTAGGTCCATTTCTTCTATAATAGATTTTAATTTTTGCCTGAATGGTGCCACTGCAGAAACATCACTGCTTACTTTTTCACCACAAATTTTTAATTTCCTTATGCCATGTCGTGCTTTAAAATTTGAAATCCACCCCAAACTTGCCCCAAAATCATTTTTGCCAGTTATTTGATTATAGAAATATTTTGCTTTGTGTTGAATCATTTCGGTTGGTATAGGAATATTCTGGTTTCTCTGTTGAACAAACCAAGTCATTAAGGCCTTCTCCATATCCGGATGTTCTCCTAGTCCCATGGTCTGCCTTTTTTCTAAGAAATACCACTAAATTATTAAATTTAGAAACCAAAATTGGTTCCACTTTAACTAACCTGGTTTCTGCACACAGTTGGACGCATACTTTCTGATAGCATTACGTTTCTTTTTTATGTCAAATACAGTAGATTTTGTTACCCGAAATTGTTCTGCAACGTATCTAACTGATTTTCTTTTATCAAGGCGATCTAATATTTCACATTTTTTCTGAATAGATAGGGTTTTATGAGCTCTTTTATTTATTTGTCTGCCGCTCATTTTATTAACAAAGAAATTGAATGCAAGTCCAGTCACTGTGCCACTTCACGAACTATGAATAAACAAACGGTGCACCCCGTGTAGAGAATAATATCATTCTTGGAATAAATACACCATAATTGGCAATACATTAATTACGTATGTAGTACATAAGTATATACGCACATTTTTTCGTTAAAGTACCGATATTCTTCGAACTGCTGCAGCAAAAACTCACAACGCAAAGTAAAAATCATAATACCAAAGCGAAAAGAGAAACAAAAGTCTGCATTTTTTGTAGCGTCCGGATTAAAGAGTAAAAAATATAAAACTGTCCGGATAATAGCAATGTCCGGACTAAAGGGTGTCTGGTCTATCGAGATACTACTGTATATTTATAAATCTATTTTTGTCTATACCGTTAAGGTGATTGGTGTCAACGAATTCTGTGACACATTTATCTTTTATGTCATTACAGAAGATTTCCACCTTATTGTCTTTATAGCTCATTTCGTTATATATTTCTTCTTCTTTTGTTAGATAAAAAGTCAATATTGTTTTATTTGTTTTTACAATTCTGTTTGGGTAGTCTATTATCGCATTTATCTTCGTTAAGCTATTGTTACCAAGAAGTCCGTCAAAGTTCTTGTTAAAATTACATTCCAGGAATTCACATATGATTTATTTTTCATTAAATTCTTTAAATATTGGCAACCTGCAAAGTTTCTTAACTTCCGTTTTTCTTCCCATTGCTGTGACTTGCACATCTACTTCCCTCTTCCATTTCCAAACTGAACTCTGCTCCAGTGTCAATGATGAAATATAACTTTCTTATGTGTGTATCTATTATTATATAGGGTCATTGTTTTGTGGATCCCACTGAAAATTTGTATTTGCATTGCCAATATCCACAGGTTCTAGTTTATTGCGATTTGATATTGTGGACCGATTATAATTTCCTGATTGGTTGTAATTCCGCGTTTGATTCCCGTCTCTTTGTTGATTAAAGTTTCTCTGTGCGTTATAATTTGTGTTTGTTATCTGGTTTGACATTCTAGTTTGGCTTTATCCGTTGCCACTATTATAGTTATTACCTACATTCCTTGGGACATAACCACCGTTATACCTGTTTTGTGGCATATAATTGTTGTTATTGTTATTTTCGTTTCTTGGGACATAGCCACCATTATATCTGTTTTGTGGCATATAATTGTTATATCTATTATAGCTACTGTTATAAGTGGGGATATTATTTATTTTTGGTTGGATCTGGAAAATGTTTTATTGTTAACGTTATCGCTAAAATTAGTACTACGATAGCTATTAGGGTTAGGATCTTTCCTTTGTTGCCCTAGCACTGTAAAGCCTTGATGTCTAGCTTTTAATATTATTTTGTATGCCTTTTCTAGACTATCCGGGTCTCTTGCTATAATCATAGTTTTAGTGGGTTCTGGGAGATGTTCCTTAAATGATTTCAGTGCTGTCTTATTAACTTCATTCGTTGAGAAATTTAGATCATTATGCGCTAATATTCTATTACGTAGTTTATTTCTAATTTTATTTATTTTGAAATAGTAATTTTCTATCATTGAGTCGAGACTAATGGTTTTCAACTCATCCATAAGTTCCGCTGAACTTCTCTTTTCCCCGAAATTGCTAAGGAGTATGTGTTTTAATGTTTCCCAATCGCGAACTTGTCAATATCTGTGAATTATTTCCCTAGTTTTTCCTACGCAACTTCCTTTCAGAAAATTGAATAAAATTTTTTGATTACCTACATCAAAAGTTAGTATTGTGGGTAATATATCTTCAATTTGTTTTGAAGTCTGTTAGTTGGTTTGGATCTCGTCCATCAAAGTCTGCAATTCCGTTAATGCAGTTCAAAGTGAGTTGAAAAAATGGTATGGTGGATGCTTCCATTTTGAGAAATTTTTATTTCAAGTGAAAATTATATATAGAAAGAAATGTTCGTATTTATGTAATAAGTTCCTACTGGGTAATTTAGTTGCTATTGTACAGTTTGGGAGGTACTGTCTACTCTTGTAGTGAAGACACCTATCTAACAGTTTCAAAGAGATCTAGTCCAGACACATTAGCAATTTTATCATTTTTGGAGTCACTGTTTTAGTGAAACATTATTATTTGACTTCGAATTTCCAACACTCTGTATACGCACAAATGAATTTTTATTTTACACTATTGTGCGATAATTTTTTACACATTGTTTTGTGTTTTCTTACTTACTATAAAAAATTTTAATATATTTATATATATGTATTTTTCTTACTCTTATTTGTTCTGCTGTTACTTTTGTTGTAATCGCTGTTACTGCTACTGCTGTTGCCTTTGTTGTAATTGCTATTACTGCTGCTGCTGTTGCTTTTGTTGTAATTGTTGTTACTGCTGCTGCTGTTGCTTTATAGGTTGCATTCAAACTCAAATAACCGCTACCGTTGTACGAATGTTTTTCAGTAAAAATCGCACTTTATTTATTTATATATTTTGAAAGCTCATTATTTGCTGATATTGTTTAGGACTTTCTTGTTGCGCATTTAACACGATTTAAATGTTTTTATATTATTTTAGTAAAATTTTTGTATAGTTCTATTATATATTATAATTATATTCTATTCTCTCCCAATTGATTAATTGTGAATTCTTGACTTTCTTGTCTCTAGTTTTGGTTCACTTATTATTATCAGGGTTCTCACTGACTTACTAAAATTGTTCGTTTATCCCCGTAGCCAGTTTAAGGTGTATGTTGCCGAGTTAATAATACAGAAACCAAGCTTCTTTGCTTAGTGCTATACTTTCGCAATAGAGCTTCTTCGCTTCGTCTATTTTCCAACTCCTACTCATCTTTATTTTTCTAACTGTGCTGCTTAGATTCTAATTTGTATGTGCGCGCAGGCACTTATACATGTGTTTATTTTATACTTACATACATGCACACATCTGCATGCATGCCAGAAGAATTTGGCTGGTCAGCAGAAATGTGTAAGTAAATTTGATTCGTTTCAAGACAGAGTTCGTGTATGAAGTCTATCTTGAAATGAATATTGCTTACTCATTATTTTTTTCTAGGAAGTGTATGTCAATATGTGACTATATGCTTTTGTGTATAAAAACATTTTAATAATTAAAATTAATATAAGTTTAATTTTATATTTATCTTTACTATTAACAGAGCTATATTTACCTAAGGAGATATCATTGGAAAGTTATGCTCCACCACCGGTAGTAACCATAAAGGAACCCGGGAACTTTAAGTCGTCTCGAGGTTTCGCATCAACAATGCTTCCCAGAACTATTACTTTCCCTTTGGCAAAACCAAATCCTGTTGAATTCAGAAGTTACGGTGAACTGAACAGCAGTGAAACTTCTCAGCTTGTGCCACAAATAAATTATAATCCATCACCATTACCTTATGACAAGATCGCTAAGTTCGAGAATGTTGGTGAGCAAGCACAAAACAATGATTATAACCCACAATTTCGTCGACTATCTGTTAAGGCTGATGTAGACAAAATTCAAAATATTCCGTCAACATCATTCGGAGAAAAATCAGCCAATGGCGAGTGGTTGACAGTTTCGCCACATCATTCTAGGTTTCCGACAACTAATATAGATTATATTGAGACCCCTTCTTCAGTCTACACAAAACGAATTAATCCCAATGCCTTATTGCATGGGCAAAATTATAATAACACAGCACGTGGTTGGAAGTCAAGTGACGCATGTTTCTGTAAGTCGCCATATGATAACAGTTTTAAGACCCCCAATATTGGAAACTTACCTTATACAGATTTTTAAAAAAATGTACATGTACTAAATCGTCAAATACGTGAAATCTAATGAAGATACGAAATGTATGTATATATTTCCATTGCATTACATTTATATAAGTTATTCGATATTTTATACCATATTTTGCATCATGATATTAGATAATATTTGCAAGTGCACTTATCAACTTATGAGTGCAAATATGTATGCTTTTTTCTTCTTTTTTACCCTATGGAAGCAAAATAACAATAATCCGATCTTGTTTGTCTATTTATGTAAGCTTATATTATTGTAATCGTGCTATAATTAAATATCATTAACTCAGTGAAAAATTAACACTGATTATTAAAACTTCTAATGAGTAGGATATTTACTTGAATAAACATTGACTTAAAAATTAAATACTCTATTTTTTGTTTCTTTATGGGCTACAAAGCAAATGCAGCAAATGTTAATTGGAATGCTAGACGTCCCATATGCGTTATTTTTATTATTATTAAGAAATATATTTTTAAGTAAACTGATTGCTGGTTGAGAGGTGACAACGGGGAAACACATGGCGGAGATAACTGATTGCTTGATAGAATATATAAATGAAAATTATACTACATTTATTTTCTTGGATTGAACTCTTGTCGATTTGTGGACGGAACAGAATAACAGCTTTGACAGATGACAGCCTTAATTTGCACTAGCAGGCTTAATTTGCATCAATTCGCGCATTTGATCCATTTTAATGCAAATAAGTAATACACAAAAATTTCGTGCATTTCGCTGAATTTACCAAATTTGAGTAAGTAACACTGCCCAAAAATGGTCGATTTTTGCTATTGTTTGACAAATGTCGCTTGAAGTCTTTGGCCTCTTTTGTGTATAAATCATCAGAGGTAAGTAGTTTTTATATTGCGAATTGAATTATGTACAAGCATATTAACAAAATCAAAGTAACAAAAATCTGACGATGTAGCAGATGTTCCATTGCCCAACCATGAAGAAGTTCGAATAGCAATCACCCGTCTGAAGAACAACAAAGCGGCGGAGCCGATGGATTGCCGGCCGAGCTATTCAAACACGGCGGCGAAGAGCTGATAAGAAGCATGCATCAGCTTCTCTGTAAAATATGGTCCGATGAAAGCATGCCCAACTATTAGAATTTAAGTGTTCTTTGCGTAATTTACAAAAAGGGAGACCCCACAATCCAACTAACGTGGAATATGCTTCCTCAACATCGCGTATTAGGTTCTATTGAGAGTATTGTGTGAAAGATTAAAGCCCGCCTTACACCTGGAAAATGAACAACAGACCAGACATTCACCATGCGCCACATCTTGGAAAAAACCCGTGAAAAGAGAATCGACAATCACCACCTCTTCGTCGATTTCAAAGCTGCCTTTGACAGCCCGAAAAGTAGCTGCCTTCATGCCGTGGTGTCTGAGTTTGGTATCCCCGCAAAAGTAATACGGTAGTGTAAACAGACGTTGAGCAACAGCAAAAGCTCCGTCAGGATCAGAAAGGACCTCTCTGAGCCGTTTGATACCAAACAAGGTTTCAGACAAGGCGACTCTCTTTCGTGTGACTTCTTCAACCTTCTTCCGGGGAAAATATTTCGAGCCGCAGAACTAAACCGAAAAGGTACAATCTTCTATAAGAGCCTACAGCTGATGGCGTACACCGATGTTATTGATATCATTAGCCATAAATTCGTGCTTTTAGTTGTGCTTTCTGCAGAATGGATAAGGCAGCAAAGCAAGTGGGTCTGGTGGTGAACAACAGCAAGACGAAATATCTCCTGTCATCAAACGCCATTGTTGACTGTCATAACTTCGAAGTCGTAGATAATTTCATCTATCCTGGAACCAGCATCAACACCAACAACAACGTCAGCCTCAAAATCCAACGCAGGATATCTCTTGCCAACAGGTGTTACTTCGGACTGAGTAGGCAATTGAGAAGTAAAGTCCTCTCTCGACGAACAAAAACAAAACTCTATAAGTCACTCATTAGTCCCGTCCTGCTACCTCATACAAAGAATTATATGTGCATTATGTTTTTTCTTGATTAAAAAAGTACAAAAGCTGATATCGAAATTTTGGGTATGTAGTTTTATTTGCAGATAAAGTTTACAAAATAAAAACATAAAGTGGTAACAAATTTCAATTATATGTAATAAGTAAGTTAAATCAAAAATAGTCTTAGTACTAAATATTTATATGTGCATATTTGGTTTTTATTTTCTTTAATATTATTATTAATTATGTATGTGGAAAATGTACCACGGACTCGAAGCGGACATACTTACGGACCTTAAAATACAACCCTGTGACAATGGCACGACAATGACATGATAACACTGATAAAACGAAAGACAAAAACGAAGAACTAAAACGAACGACAGCTGACCGCGAACTCTCACACGAAACAGACCAATCTCTTATCTTAAGCTACGCGCAATTTACTTATTACTCTAAATTAAAATTGAATACGAAACGCAGTGCAGTTTTATTTTAAAGCGAAAGAATAGTGTGTTGAAGGAAAGACACACTGCAAATGGTGTCAGATAGTGCGATAAAAAGACCACTACGTTGAATTAGTGCCGCGGAAAAACCGATTGATCACCAGATCAAAGCCAATGCGCTAAAATCGTAATAAACGTTCTTTAAAACGAAAAACCACGAAAAAACAATTCAAACTGTGGCAAAAATTGTGAAATATGTTTGTTTAAACATAAGAAAAAGGACAAACGAAAGTTAAAAACCGTTACGAAAAAACGAATTTCGCAATGTGCATGTAGACAAGCAGGCGACGACGCCAACAGTTCAGCAGCAGAGAGAAAAATTCAAATTTCACAACAAGTGCGCAGACAACAAGGCGGCGACGTCAACAGCGTAGTGTTGAGAGAGAAACTGCGGTTCAGTTGGGAACAGAACGGAGTGAGACAGCGTAGACGGAAGCAGCGGGCAGAAGTTGCGTTGTGTGATGTCACATAGCAAGTGTGGCATTGTCGACAGCAGAGAGGCGTCGACTGCGGTAGCGCTGAGTGCGAGCGCATGCGGAATTGGCTACGTGAGAGAACGGTGAAGAGTATTTACAAGAGTTGATGGCTGCGCGGGAGAACAAGAGAATGTTTACAAATTGACGGCAGCGAGGGATGAAATTTGAAAAATCGTAGCTGAAGCTGGTTGTCGCATTAGAGCTAAGTATTTGCATTTTGTTGCGTAATAACAAAAATTTTAGCTCTTATATTGATGAATTTTGCTTTAACTGATTCATGTTTTACGTAGAGAAATTATAGTTTGATTGTAAGTAAAAAGTTGAAATAACATTGAAGTAAATGAAAAAATTTTGAGAAAAGAGCTAAAAGAAAAGTTTTAAGACAAATTTTGATTGAATTAAAAATTAAAGCTACATATACCTTTGCTTACAGAGCAATACATTTTAAAATTGAATTGATTTTGTTACAATAATTTAATACGGCTTTTGAAATATTTTTGTATTTATTAAACATTGTAAGACAAAATGGACCGTAACCAAATTTTAGGTTTGAACCTACAGGAACTGAGAGAGAAATTGGGTGGGTTGGGATTAGCGACCACTCGACGAAAATCGGCATTGCAGGACCGGTTACTAAAACACTTCGGCCTGAATGTGAGCGACAATGAAGACAGCGATTATAACGATGCTGCAAGTCAACGTAGTGCTGTCTAGAGCGTGCGAATAATTGAGCGATCAGTGTTTACCTTGCGAGATATTGAAGATTCGCTGACATCATTCTCTGGTTGGGGCAACTAAGCATCGAGCAATGGCTGGAAGAGTTTTAGGAAATGCAGAAGCGGTGCGCTGGAACGAATTGCAGAAATTCATTTATGCAAGCAGCTTTTGAAGGGTGCAGCAAAAATGTTTGTTCAAAGTCAGCGCGATATCAACAGTTGGAGTTCACTGAAGCAGGCGCTAAAAACTGAATTTGGAATTATCATATCGTCAATAGAAATTCATCGCACACTACGAAATCGTCGCAAACGTCAAGGGGAAGATTTCATGGAATATACGTATCTCTATAACTTGATGGAGATCGGCAAGTCGATAAACTTAGACGACACCAGCTTGATAGAGTAGTTCATTGAAGGCATTCTGGATTCCAAGGCGGGTAAAGCAAATTTGTACAAGGCTAAAACCGTAAAAGACCCAAAGGAGCAGCTGAAGGTTTATGAAAAAATCAAAGTTCCTGTTTCAAAATCTCAATTCGTCAACGCAAACAAAACGTCGTCTACGTCATCAAACATAGCTTCGTCGAGTTCAGGCAGTTCAGCGAAAAAATGCTACAATTGTGGAGATGATTCACATTTTGCTAGGGACTGTCCACGAAAAAAGATGAAATGCTTCAAATGCGGTGTAGAAGGTCACCGAGCAACAGAGTGCGCTACAGTTGAAAAATCAGTTAAGAAGGAGAAAAACGCAAACATGATGCAAACAAAAGCAGCAGGAAAGCCCAATAAGAGAAGTAGTTTAACTTTCAAGGCCATTTGGATGAATGGAGTATGTGTTTCGGCATTGGGGACAGTGAACTTACAACAATAGGTAGCTTCTCCATTCGCATTGAAGTTGATGGCATATGGTTAGAAATAAAATTCCATGTTGCCAAAGAGACTGGTTTGAAGTATTCTCTAGTAATTGGTAACATTTTGAACGATGTCGATCTGATTGTAACCGAGGATGGTGCGGAGTTTAGACAAAAGGAAGCAGGAAAACAACAACGTAAGGTGAAAAGCTCGGATGGTGCTGATGCTAAGGAGCATGTAGCAGAAGCCGTCGAGCTGGAGACCAAAGTCAAGGGTGAGCACAAGCAGGTGCAAAAGACTGTGAGCCGAAATAGTGGTATACAAAGGCGGTGGCTATAGAGCACAGCGAGTACGTGAGCGAGCGCGCTGCTGTGGCTGAGGAGCCACGTGAGCATCCACCAATGTGGAACGCTATGGAGAAGCTGTATAATGAAGGGGCAAGCAAGAGCGCTGTTATAGCAGGAAAATCAGTGGCAGTTGCGGGCGAAAATCGAGTTGTTCAGCTGATGAAGGAGTTCGGTGAATTATGTCTGGTCGAAAGCATAAACGAGAAGGCCGACGTTGAAGTGAACGTAATTCATGAAGTATTGGAACCCTTCATTCAGGACGAATGAAGCCGTAGGACGGCCGAATGTGGAAAATGTACCACGGACTCGAAGCGGATATACTTACGGACCTTAAAATACAACCCAGTGACAATGACATGACAACACTGATAAAACGAAAGTCATAACCGAAGAACTAAAACGAACGACAGTTGACCGCGAACTCTCACACGAAACAGATCAATCTCTTATCTTAAGCTACGCGCAATTCAATTATGACTCTAAATTAAAAATGAATAAATTTTGTTAATTTGAATATGAAACGCAGTGCAGTTTTATTTTAAAACGAAAGAATAGTGTGTTGAAGGCAAGAAACACTACATGTATATATAATATTAATAGTCAATGTTATTACCATTATTCAGTATTACGGAATTAAGTTGGAATGGAATCTAAACCACCAAGGATTTAAGTTGGGCTGGGTCAATAGTGTTCCATTCTTGGTCTATTGCATTTTTAAGGTCCTTGCTGTCTCAAACTGTATACTATTGTCAGAGACGATATCCCAGAGGATCTCAATCGGATTAAGGCAAGAACTTAAAACGGACCAATCCAATACAGGTATTCTTCGCCCTGTAAAGATGGATTTGGTGACCTAAACTGTGTGTATTGAAATATTGTCCTACTGAAAAGTCCTGTCGTCGTCAGATAAATTGCCACCAAATGCTATTAACTCACTCTCAAGGAAAACCAAATTTATTTGAGTATTCATTAGGGTAGAGATATAGCCCATATGTATATGGCTTTCCCCTATAGCAGAACGGAGCCCATACCATCCCACTGCCACCACCAAACCCTCGCTTAAAACAGGATCGCCAATCCTGGCGCATATCTCTCCAATATCTTTTGCAACTATCAGGGCCATCTAGATTGAACTTCTTTACATGACTTAAAATTACTTTATGTCATTCTTAGCATCAAAAACGGTACTTATTTGCAAACTCCGTGCGAGCCTTCAAGTGTCGCTGTGAAGGCTTGGGTTTAGGCACCATAGAGGTATGTTCTAGTAATGCATTTTTATGGATTCTTTGCGCTATTCGACTGTCAGTTATTTGGAGACTTTCTCATTAAATCAAGCAATGCAAGTCCTTGTATTTGCCGTTTGCAATTTTGCAATCAATGATGCTTTTCCGCCCACTTCGTCGAATTGTACCATATTTACTTAAATTTTTTGGGTAATTAGAGATACAGTTCCGGTGCCGGTTTACTTTTTTTGCAATATTGGTGATATTCTCACCGCTGTCATGCATTCCTTTTGTGATACCTTGTTCATGGTCTGTCAAACTGGTTTCATGAGGCATTTTAACTAACCAATGTCGAAATATTTAAATTAATTTCACTATTTTTTAAAAATTACGTACTAACAACAAATCTCAAACTAATTTTTGCAACTTAACTTCCGAAAACGCTATTATCTTGCGATCATTTCACACTGATGTACACATATAATTATTTACTACGCAGCACCGAAAGCTCACGCGCATTTTGAAAGCACCGGTGCAACGAATGCGAAAATACCGCAAGACTTTTTTTGACAACCTAATAAGTATGTAGATGACAGAAAATAAGCAACGCACGGTTTGCTATCCATTTTTTCCAATATTCTTAACTTTTTCGCACACTTTATTATCTTTTAACATATTTAATGATAAACGAATTTTTTCGTTAAATTTATATTGATTTTCCAAAAAAATATCAAAATTGCCTTTAATAATTTCCCCTTATAAATTTTTATGTCACTTTTTTAATAAATAAACAAATTTCTCAATTAGCTATCTAAATGCATAATTCTGCCGTCTGTCACCATAAAATTTTAATGCGCAATAGCATTTCTTATTGCGCGTTAATTTTGCTCGTATATCAAGGCTATAAGTTACTGAAAATTTGGAATTGCTTGTAAAAAAAAATAAATAAATTTAGAGGGTGATATTTAGGAATTTGAAATGTTGGCCGATTTTCAGTTCAGCCTTTTCCGAGGATTTTTGACAAATACAATGATACGAGAATTTTATATATTAGACTAGCTGACCCCGCAGCCGTTGTCCTGCGTGAAATTAGCGTTTTGAAATGAGAAGAAAGTTGAATTTATATTGTGTTGAATATTATTTATTTTCGATTTTTCTACATTTTTTCAATGTAACGCAGCTTGATATGCAACATTTTTTGGTTTCCGTTCCGGTGCGTAAATGTATAGAGAAGTACACTATATCTAGCCGTGTAAAAAACATAGCATTTCCAAATTTATGCCACACACTTCTAGCGACTATCCTTGTGTCCTGTTGACTGTCATCTCAAATGCAATTTTCAATGGAACGGAATACGTTTGAACTGAAATGGCAAATCGTTAGAACTCAAAGGAATTCGCAGAATCAAGCATTTTGCCCCTTGTATTTGATAGCGCAGATTGCGAAACATAATAACGAAAGATCCAACTTTGAGACGCAAATGATGCGGTGGCATACCAAGCCTCTCCAAAGAATTTAGAAACTCCGCTGAATAATTCACGGCGTCGTCTTCATTGTCAAGACGATCGATTGATTTGTATGAGCGCAAGTCTCCCGGAATTTGACTTTGAATTTTCCAGTTTAAGCCAATAACATCGGTATTTTTGGCAGCTAAAATTTCGCGCGCTCTCAAGGAACCGTAGTTACGATAATTTGGTCAATGTTCGGATAAATATTCGTGATGAGTACATCTTTCGTGAATTGATAAACATCAGATGGAATTGATATCAGATTACGGAAATATAAAATCAACCCGAATTGATCCATTTCCAATTAAGGTTGATATGTCGAAATTAAAATCGCCAAAAGTGTGCGCCCTTCAGTGACATGCGATGTAGCTATCGAATCGTTCATTGTTTGATACCATTGATTGTCATGTTCCAGCAATTGTAATTGCTGGCATGCTTCTCGAAAAATTGCACACACCGTGCCATTCACAGTACGCAATGACTCACATGAAATTGAACCACGCACGTGGTTTTTCGGGTGAATTGAGAAAGTTCGTCTTAAGCCATTAGTTGAGAACACACCTGAATGTCAATCTACTGGTTGGCCTTACTTTCTGCGTAACTATTTCTCCGACGATCACTGACGCAAGAAGAGAAGAAACTCGCTAAGGTCAATTTTGTTGCTGGCGGTGTTTCCACTGGCTGCAATGTATTCCCTGGGTTGAAATACACTCTTTGGCCATTGTCTAAATGAACTGAGAGGCGCACAATAGTCGGAAAACGTTCATGAATTGCGAAAGTTAATATCCTACAAAGCGCTTTATTGCAATTCACTAATCAAACCATTTGATACTTGCTGATCTCATCTCGTTCAAGGCCAACAACCGCCATGTTGCTTTCTTTGGTGACGTATTTGCAAACGTATTTGATCGATTTCACCAAACTGCAATATTCAATATTGGAATGAGTTTTGAATGTGAATTAGACAAGAGAGGCGAATATAATTCGATCGATGTTTTGTCGACTTCGATATTCACTCCTCTAAGTGAAATGCAGAATGTTCTGCCTGGTGAGCTACGCCGATAGAGTGGACATCCATCATTTCCGGTTTGCGTTTCCGAAAGAAAAGCATGTGGATGGTGTTTCGTGTATTTCTTGTCAGACATACAAACCGAAGAGGAATTTTGGTGTCCGCAAGGTCCATCAATCGTATTGGTTTTCATCACGTATAATAATGGATCTTTCTATGCATCAGGAATTTCCGCAGAAATGATTTCATCAATTTGATCTGGTGTAACAACCATCCACCATCCAAAGAAGAATGTGTGCGCGCGGCAAACCTCTTTTTTGCAACTCAGCAGAGTACATCCAGTATCTAACAGCACCGTATATACCATACGTTTCAAGATAAAGTCCATCAAACATCGTAGCTGTTGTTTGAAAAGTCGTGCTGTGATCGTGCGATCCGTAATTCCATTCCTGGGAGTACTCAGTGATGTGCTTTGGGCTGCTAATGTATGTTGATGCCAAAAAGAATGCCGACCGATATTTGCGAGACCACTTGGTGGTATCGTAACAATTTCAATCTGTAATTGATCACTTTGTGTGGATCACACATAACGTTTTCACTGAATAATTTTCAATTAATTTTCTTTTGAATAGCCGAAATAAAAATGCAAGCGACCGAAATTGAACGATTTAAATAATTTACAAATCAAAATATTGAAAAACAAAACAATAAAAAATTTAAGGGTTTTTCCGGAAATTATTCGAATTTTTCTCGCCGTAAAAACCATCATTGAACTTCAACGAACATTAAAAAATAGAATTGGCCAAGTTGGTTCAGGCCTTGTTGAGTTATGCGCTTAGCAACACATTTTGCGATTCATTTTTATATTATGGTTTAAGAATGAAAAAACTCAAATAATTATTTTTGAAGATCCAATTTACTGTTTTACCTAGGAGGAATACGCCACTCAAAGAAATTAACACACTAATCAGCTTCCCCACACACTCTGCATACTACCGATTCTCCTTTACTAAGTTTAAGAGAAAAAGATCTCAGGATAGATGCCTTCTTATAACCACTAAAATTTTATTTATTTCCAGGATTGGAAATAATCCTTAGATTTTCAGACTTTATTTCCATTATGTTGTGATTAAAAATTAAAATTTCATGACTTAATTCTGATGCCAGGATTAGAATTTATATTTTTATTAGAGTAGATGTTTGGGATTAAAAATTAAAAGTTAAAATTAAAAGTTAATTTTTAATCAGATTTAAGGAATTAAATTTTTTTTCGTTGAAATACCGATTTTGGGATTAAAATTCTTTTCAATTCGTAAATGGGATTTTATTTTTTTTATTTTAAATCCCACAATTTCAATTCAGATGTTAATTCAAGTACTTTTTTTGGATTATCTGCAACCGTGCTTATTTCCATGGTATAGTACGAGGTGTGTTCAAAAAGTATCGCGAATTTTGTGTTTTTTCAAAAATTATTTATTTATTCATGAATATCTACTTTGTCCCCTTCAAAGTAATCCCCATGAGATATTATACACTTGTGCCAACGGTTTTTCCAATCTTCGAAGCACTTCAAAAAATCATTTTTTTTTTTATCTCTTTCAGCTCCTCCTTCGATGCCGTCTTTATCTCGTCAAAAGAAGTGTAACGTCGTCTTTTCATGGGCCTCTTCAGTTTAGGGAACAAGAAAAAGTCACAGGGGGCCAGATCTGGGGAATACGGTGGCTGCGGCATCATTAGTGTGTTGTTTTTGGCCAAAAAGTCGCGCACAAGCAACGATGTGTGTGAGCAGGGGCGTTATCGTTGTGCAAAGGCCAATTTTTGCTCTTCCACAAAACCGGGCGTTTCTGGCGGATTGCTTTAACTTGCAGGTAATATTCTTTATTGACCGTTCTTCCCTGTGGCAAGAACTCATGATGCACCACGCCCCTGCAATCGAAGAAAACTGTCAGTTACGATTCGCGGTACTTTTTGAACACACCTCGTATAATATACTTGTGTTAGAAAATCTTGGACATTGACATTTTAGAGTTTTATATTGAAGGTTTAAAATTTATTAATCAATTCAAATATGTGTATATATAGATATGTAACATTAGAAATATCTTTAGATACTGCTAAAACTCTGGTATCAAATATATATTATTTCTAGGGGGATGTCCGCTTAATAGAGTGTCCATCTAATAGAGCGTTCACTGTATTTTTTAATAATGACTGGTTTTTAATATCCTTTCTTCTAAGTTGGTTCGAACTGGGCGCAGTGTGCTAAATTTTACAAAAATCGGTGCACGATTGAAATAAGAACAAAAGGTGAACTACTATATGTAATTGTTAAAAATACTTTTTTTAATATTACATACTTCAGTTTCAAAGATCTACAAAAAGCCAACATTCAGCCGAGTCTAATTATGTATATGCTTCTGTATATAAAAACATTTTAATAATGAAAACTAATTCTAGTTTAATTTTACATTTATCTTTACTACTAGCTGACCCCGCATACGTTGTCCTGCGTGAAATTTTGAAATGAAAAGAAAGTTGAATTTACGTTGTGTTAAAAATCTTTTATTTTCGATTTTTCTAAATTTTTTCAATGTAACGCAGTTTGATAAACAACATTTTTTGGTTTCTATTCCGGAGCTAAGTGTACAGAGAAGATAGTTTTCCAACTCGGGAACACGCCACGTATAACTGGCACGCACTCATGCAATCGTAGTTACGATAATTTGGCAAATTTAGCATAAACATTCGTGATGAGTTCATATTTCGTTGAAGTAAATTGACAAAAGGCAGGTGGAATTGATATCAAACCACTGGAACCGAAATTTGTCTATTTCCAATTCTTATCGAATGCGATGTAAAATGTCTTCGGCAATGTAATTTTGTTCGTATTCCAAAATTGACGCGGATTTGAAGGCTGATTTCTCGAAATGACCATCGCGAAAAGTGTGCGAACTTCAGTGGCATGCGAAGTGGCTATCGAATCGTCCATCGTTTCCATTGATTATCATGTTCCAGCAATTGTAATTGCTTGCATGCTTCTCAAAAAGTTACACACACTCTACTATTCACAGTGCGCAATGACTCATATGAAATTGAACCACGTACATTTATCAATAGCAACCGGAGGTATTAGCAATCGTCGTTTTTCGGGGGAATTATGTAAATTCGTCCTCAGGAACTAGTTGAGAACCTGGATGTCAATCTACTGGTTGGCCTTGCTTTCTGCGTAACTATTTCTTCGAGGATGCATTCCATGTATAAGATCAAGGCATTTCCGAATAGAGCAGTGTTCTCGCAAACGAATCACTGACGCAAGTTGAGAAAAAACTCGTCAATGTCAATGTCAATGTTGTTGGAAGTGTTTCCGCTGGCTGTACTATATTCTCTGGGTTGAAAAACACTCTTTAGCCATTCTGCAAATGAACTGCGAGACGCACAACAGTCGAAAAACTTTCATGAATTGCAAAAGTAAATACCCTACAAAGGGCTTTATTGCAGCTCACGTATCGACCGTATCGTTCAAGACCAATAACCGCCATATTGGTTCCTTTGGTGACGTACTTACAAACGTATTTTATAGATTACACCAAACTGCAATACTAAACATTTATATGAGTTTTGAATGTGAATTAGACAATAGTGGAGAATACAGTACGATCCACATGTTGTCAACTTCCATATTCACTACTCTAAGTTGTATAGTCGTCTGATGAGCTACGACGATAGAGTGGATATCCATCATTTCCAGTTTGCGATTCCGAAAGAAAAGCAAGCGGATAATGTTTCGTGCATTTATTGTTAGACATACAAACCGAAATGGGATTGTGGTGTCCGCAAGGTCCATGAACCATATTGGTTTTCATCACTTCGTTTGATACTGGATCCTTCTCTGCATCAGGAATTTCCGCAGAAATGATTTCATCAATTTGATCTGGTGGAACCACCATCCACCATCCAAAGAAGAACATCGTAACTGTTGTTTGAAAAGTCGTGCTGTGACAACGTGACGATCGCTTGCTGACTGACCCCGATCCGTAATTCCACACGTATGTCATCGCATCCTGGGAGTACTCGTTCATGTGCCTTGGCGTTGATGGCAAAAAGAACACCAACCGATATTAGTGGGACCTCTTCGTGGCTTCGTAACAAATTTCAATCTGTAATTGATCACTTCGTTTGAAACACACATAAAGTTTTCACTGAATAATTTTCAAATTTTTTTTAAATAGCCGGAATAAAAGAGCAAGAAAAGTTTTTTTTTTTTTTGAACCTTTTCAGACCCACAGCGAACAACTTCTGAAAATTTCATGAAGATTGGTTTCGCCAATCGAGCTTTAGCGTTACTAACAAACAAACATACATTTTTACTTATATGTGTACATATGTATATACAAAATAAAACGTTTGTATGGGAAAAAGATAAGGGCTGTTTTTGGGGGTTTTCCGGCAACTTTCGTAATTTTTTCTTACATAAGAACCTTCTGCTAATAATAACAAATACAACAAAAAAAAATCAGCCAAATCGGTTCAGCCATTCACGCGTGATGCCGTGACAACGAAAACGGTTTCATTTTCATATATAAGATTAACAGAGCCATATTTACCTAAGGAGATATCATTGGAAAGTTATGCTACACTATCGGTGGTTACCATGAAGGAACCCGAGAACTTTAAGTCATCTCGAGGTTTCGCATCAACAATGCTTCCCAAAACTATTACTTTCCCTTTGGCGAAACCAAATCCTGTTGAATTCAGAAGTTACGGTGAACTAAACAGCAGTGCCCAAGTACAGCAAGAAACTTCTCAGCTTGTGCCACAAATAAATTATAATCCATCACCATTACCTTATGACAAGATCGCTAAGTTCGAGAATGTTGGTGAGCAAGCACAAAACTATGTTTACAACCCACAACTTCGTCGAATATCTGTCAAGTCTGACTATAGACAAAATTCAAATATTCTGTCAACATCATTCGGAGAAAAATCAGCTAATGGCGAGTGGTTGACAACTTCGCCATATCATTCTAAGTTTCCGACAGCTAATGTAAATTATATTGAGACCCCTTCTCCAGTATACACAAAACGAATTAATCCCAATGCCTTATTGCATGGGCAAAATTATAATAATACAGCGCGTGGTTGTAAGTCAAGTGACGCATGTTCCTGTAAGTCGCCATGTGATAACAGAGTTAAGACCCCCTTTATTGGAAACTTACCTTATATAGGTTTGTAAAAAATATAAATATGTACTAAATCATGAAATGTGAAATACTTTAAATCTTATGAAGATACGAAATGTATGTATATATTTCCATTACACTACATTTATATAAGTTATTCGATATTTTATGCCATAATTTACATAATGATATTAGATAATATTTGTAAGTACACATATCAACTTATGAATGCAAATAGGTATGCTTTTTTCTTCTTTTTTATCCTATAGCAGCAAAATAACAATACTCCGATCTTGTTTGTTTATTTATATAAGATTATACTACTGTAATCGTGCTATAATTGGATATCATTAACTCAGTGAAAAATTAACAGTGATTATTAAAACTTCGGACGAAATATCATATACTTGAATAAACATTTTGTGATTCTCTTGCTCTTGCAAGATTGCACAAAAACACAGATAAAGAGATATTTAACTCCTCTCTCACTGGAAGTGAAAGAAACAATTGCTATCGAGTTCAGGAGATTTTGACGTTTAGCAATTGTTCTCTCAATTCCTGTGAGAGAGAAGTTAAACATCTCTTTATCTCTGTTATTGCAAAATTACTCGAACAGCTGATCGAGTTCCAGAGGTTTTGACGTTTAGCAATTGGAAAATTAAATGAATTTGTGAAATTTAAATGTATTTGGTGAAACCTTTTTTAATGTCAAGCATATTAGTATTATTTTCCATGGAAAATTATTAAAAACGTTTATCGATTGAGAGCTAAAATCTTTTATTGGGTATTGAAAGGTCAAAAGTCAGTTGCTTTAACATACCATAGAAAGATTTAAATGGTCTCTCTTTATATTAATTAACCACTATATAGTAATTTTTATTCGTGCTAAGCAAATGTTGGGTCTAGCCATAATGGAAAATTTTATAAAAAACGCTAATTTTGAAGACTGAAGTAAGTTGGACATCCCTTTATCCCTGGAAATATCTTAACGTGCTGGTCAAATAATAATTAAAAGTAACGGGTTGATCTTTCGATTTGCATGTAAAAAACAAAAAAAGAATATTTTTAGGGTGGACCATCCTTTATATTTAGGAATATGAAATGTTAACCGATTCTCAGACCTACCTTATAAGCGAAACTTCTTCGAAATCGGTCCAGTCGTTTCGGAGGAGCTCGGCTACAAATATAGTATATACATATATTAAATTAAAAGTAAGAAAGCTAAAATAATTTATTTAGAAGATCGAATTTATTGTTTTGCTTCGAAGGAATACACAACCCAAAGATTAAAAATTATATTTTTGTTTGAGTAGATGTTTGGGATTAAAAATTAAAAAATTTTGTTTTTAATTTGAATGTGCAAATTTGTCGGTCAGTATAATAACGGTTGGTTGAAGCTCACGTATAGTCAGAGCTCGATGAGCCGACCATTGCTCTAGAGCGTTGGTCATCGATTTCTTGCAATGTTTAGTCTTAAGCAATTTCCTTTTTAATTCTTAATTATTTGCTTGGGATTAAAAATTAAAAGTAAATCTTTAATCACGTTTGTGGAATTAAATTGATATTTGGGATTAAATTTCTTTGGAAATCGTATATGGAACTAAATTTTTTTATTTATTTTTTAATCCCACAATTTTAATTCAAATGACAATTCTGTTATTTTTTAACAGAATATTTGCAACCCTGTGTATTTCCATACATCTTAAAAGCAGAATACTCTTCAGAAATAATCTCTATACTGATAGTGTTCCAAGACTAGGGTATTCCTTCAGCGTGCATTACCACAAACAACTCTTGAAAGAGTTGAACGATCCATTGAAGCTTAAGGGAAATGTATATCCAGCTACATCTGAGCTGACGTTCAACTTTTAATTTTCTCTTATAACTATATGAATGGGTATCGTATGGATACCGGGTATTATTGCACCCTTACATAACCTTATGTAGTGTGACTTGTCGTCTTTGGCTATCTATTTACTAGAAAGTGATTACAGCAGAAGCGCACTTGAAGCCTTCTATTTTTCAAACGATTTGGATCTAAAAGGCTGAATTGTAGTCATTTAGTTTGAAGCTACCCTCTGATTGATACAGAAGAAGTCCAGTAGCAGGCTCTTATTTCTCTCCATGAATTTACTTCTTCGCTAGCCCTAGTTCTGTCACAAGACCGAGTGAAATTCCCACAGAGACGCTAAACATGGCCCCAAAAATCCACAACTTTTAGCCGGGTCGCCGTAGGCACTAAATTATACTTCCTTTGGATGTGTATTGGCTTAACATCGAGATTGACCTCCAGAGCCTTTATTGAAGTAATTCTGAAAAAATTCCGCTGCACCTGTTCCACAGGTTTAATATAGTAATTTTTTACTGGAGCTTTCCACCAACCAATGCAAGAGCGCCAAACTAAAATCGGCTTCCATCAAATGGGGAATTTCCATCTTAATTTCACCCTGTGTCTTTCTGCTTTGTTAGCGGAGATATTCTCTCCTTACAGCAGACCACTTAAAATTTCTCCCTGTCAAATAGAAATATTAATTCGCCCAAGTGATCTGATAAGCAAATTGTATACCTTCCTATTGTACATAAGTTGTATATGACTTAGCTAGGTACGATAGACGATGTGATGTCAAAGAAAGCAGATAGGGGAACGTTTAAAATTTGTCTGATGATCTTTTAATTGTTCAGATTACTTCATATAGAGCAATATCAAATGACTTATTTTGACACAAGCTTGATGCATGTACGCCAGCGATTAGGTGGAATTAGCTGTTTGATGAGTTTGTATAATAGTGGGAAAGATATTAGATTCGTCCATATACTATATAACAAGAAAGGATTAATTTTCTTTTCTCTGTTTCGGCATAAATGAAACCTTCTCTTCCTGCCGCTTGGTAGTGAGCGAGACCACTTTTGAAATGTTGCCAACCCACATATTTCCCTCCCTTCTCGAATTTACTATATATAACTAAAGTTTTGTGTCATAATTTACAGCCTATTTATGTCCTTTTATAAATTTTCTGTTAAAATAATAATTTTCAAGAAAGAAATTGTCAGCAATTCTTACAAAACTTTTGTTATTATTAAATTATATTTCTTAGATACTGTATTGTATTTTTAACTTTTATTTAAAAATTAAGTTTGAATTTTAAATTAACATAGGTAAAAACACTTCCAAACAACGTTCCAAATTCCGTTCCCGGGGAATGAGGGGGCATTCCTTAAGCTATGTGTTCAATATCCATAGCCTTGTATTGTAAACTGTTTCTATCGGGTCGCAATATGTACCCGCTCCAACATTTGAATTGTCTTTTAATATTTGAATTAATTGCCGGTGATCCATTTCATCAATAAAATGTTTTCGACACATTTTGCACACATACAGCCCCACAATACATTTTCACCACTCTGCTTAACCGAACCGAATATATTGTGTTTTTCCTTCGAATATCGGAATTCACTTTTCGTCCAACTTTGTTACTACAATCAGGTCCAAATATGTTGAAAATTCGACCCTTCCCCAAAAATTTTCGCACTCCAAACGCTTTTCTCAAATTTTTTTTTTATTTATAAGCTTTATTAGTGAAGTTTGCAAATTCTAGGCAGCAGCCTTAGCGTATTGCGTACAGTTTAATATCTGACACTTATTCCAGCATACTGAGCGAGGCTATGATAAATTTCGGCAGCTGAAGTACGTGGATTTGCTTTACTTTTGCTCACGATAACTGCTTTATCATTTCAGAGAATTCCTCTGCAAATTGCTGTGTATGGTTGAAAGACTCCTATTGATAATTTTTGATATTTCCTGCAATATTCTTTTTTTCGAAGATTAAATATTATTTTTTCTTCAAGAGGGGTTTCTTTTTATTTTGTTCCCATATTTTACACAATTTTATGTAATTTGCACAAACAAAAACAAACCGATTTTGCAAAATTTCTATTTAAACTCAACATAAATTGCTACTGACAACTACAACGCCAGCAATAATAACGGCACTTTTGCAAAGCCTTTTGGAAACTAAATTTCTACTCTTGTCATATTGATTTGGTCAAGTTTATACTTAAACTAAATTAAATTCATTTTTTTACAAACTAAGTTTTTTTTTTTCATTTTAAGTCAGAGTTCGAACTTTATTTGAAGTATAAAAAAATTTTCAAAACAAAATTCCTCAAACCAAATATCTGTTGTGTAGATTTTACTAAAAAAAACAATATTTTTCGAATTGTTTTGTGAGGCACTGTACATACATATGTGTCAGACAGACTGCTATTGCGTTATTACCGTTCTTGGGTCTCCTTAGAGTTTTGAATGTAAGAAGAACTGACAATTAATCAATTGTCCGTTATCAGTACTCTATTATCAGTATTTTATAAAAATAGTGAGTTCGTTTATTTACAGCTTGTCTTATCTAGACTTCATTCCGTCTTTTTAGTTCCTACCGAAACATCACAAGCAATGTTTAAAATGAACAAATTGAACGGTATTTCTTATACCTTCGAAAAGTTACAAAAGGGCTTTCGGAAATATTGCAGTGGAAATAACCAAATAAAAGCCCAACATACAGCTCTGTATGATTTTCATAAGAAGCATGGAGGAAAAATGGTGAATTTTGGAGGGTATATTCTTCCTGTACAGTATGCGGATCAGAGTATTGTTTCATCTCATTTACACACACGCCATCATGCTTCCATATTTGACGTTTCGCACATGTTGCAAACATATGTACGTGGAAAAGATGCCATACCATGTATGGAATCTTTATGCACTGCTGATATTAAGGGAATGACTTGTGGCACAAGCTCTTTAACAATATTCACAAATGATAATGGGGGAATATTAGATGATTTAATTGTGACCAAAATTGACGACGAACAACTGTATATTGTCTCGAATGCCGCAATGAAATTTCAAGACATGGAAATAATGGAAAAAGCCAAGGTAAATAAAAATATTGCTATAATTGGTTATGTAAAATTAATGCAAAATGCAAAGATAAAATCATGTTCCTCTCTTTTATTCATGTGTTGTACATACCTAATTATGCTATTTATATCGTACAATATCGCAAGTAAAGTTAGAGATTTCTGATACAATTCACGTAATTATTTGCTATATTTTAGAATCGGTTTAACGCTGATGGAAGAAACGTTGACATCGAATTTTTGTCTACAAGCGATCAATCCCTCATAGCTATACAAGGACCAAGAGGCGTCAGAAGTTTGGAGAAATTTCTTCCGAAACCGAATATATTGAATGAGTTATATTTTTTGCATACGACTGTTAGTGAAGTGGCTGGAATTCCAAAGTGTCGTATCACTCGTTGTGGTTATACTGGGGAAGACGGTGTAGAGGTGTCCGTTCCTTCGACTCATGTTGAATACTTAACCGAAGCGCTGTTAGAAACAAATAAACATTTAAAAATGGCTGGCCTGGGGGCAAGGGATACGCTAAGATTGGAATCTGGTCTATGTCTGTATGGCAACGATATCACCGATGAGACTACACCTGTAGAAGCAGGCCTAGCTTGGTTAATTGGTTAGATAATTCTTATAACTTCTATGCTTGTGAATTTTATTTGCCTTTATTGTTATATGGTGTACTCAGCACGACGCCGGCGTAATGAAAGGGACTTTCCTGGAAGCGACCGAATTTTGTCACAATTGAATAAGCCAACGGGAGAAATTAGACATTGTCGGATTGGTTTAGTTATGTGTGGAAAAAACAAAACTCCTCCAGCACGCGCTGGCGTAAAAATCTATTATAAAGATAAAGAAGTTGGATTTATTACAAGTGGTTGTATAAGTCCTAGCCTTGAGAAAAATATCGCAATGGGCTATATCTTAGAAAACCATATTAATGTACCGAATAAAATGGTGCATCTTAAAATTAGAGATAATTTTTATGATGCTATTATTACACGCATGCCCTTTGTGAAACCCAATTACTTCAATAAACCGAAGAAATTAATTTGAAACGAATATATTATTTAAACAGAAGGAATGATGGCTTAGCATGATATTTGTAGAACTATATTATTTTCTGATGTGTTAAATTTGCGAAAATATATACAGTCTACAGTATTTTAGTAATGATATTTAAGTAAGGAAAATATAAGAAACAAAAGCAAGACATGATTGTTATAAACAAAAATTAACTAAAGGAACAAAAATAATTCATTTTATTTTTTATATGCTTATATCGTTTGCTTACATTTTAAAAATGTTAATTAACAAGGCTTTATTTTTTAATATTAATCAATCTACGTGAAATAAAATGCGATTCCATATTTTCTAATTACAGCAAACACTTGTTTTCTGAATAAAAAAAGTTTGAAGTTCTTGCATGTATTTTAATACTTCTAAAACTGGGGGAGACTTTGGAAGATCATATTATTCCTCTTGCTCCTCAGTATTAGCACCATAAATATATGTTTTCAATTGCTAAGCCAGAAATTATTTTTTAACGAACGTTGTTTGAGCAATTAACCGGAGAAATTAAAGTTATATTTTTTCAATAACACATATTTTTAACCAATAATGTTAAACCGCTGCTGAAGTATTATGCATTGAAAGAAGGCGTATAGTGACCAAAGCGTTTCAGAAAAAGGGAAGAGAATCATTGAGGAAAGAGCTGAAACCCCTGTGTGCAGATTTAGTGATAAGCAGTCCCGAAAATTTAAGGTTTGATTGTCCTAATGAGCAACTGTCATCAGCAAGAAATACCAGATGCGATCAAATACATGAAAAACATAAATTGTCTCAGGAGGAAAATATAAAAGCTGAACTCATGAGAAACACAAGTATCGTGTTCATTTAATCATTGCTGCCAAAAGATTGGAATGCAGCAATAATAACATACGTTACGTATGCTTGTTATTGATTTCAAACAAGCTTTCGATAGCATTAATAGGATGACTATCCCCACAACATTTCGGAAATGCAAAATGCCAGAAAAACTTACTAAAATTTTAATGGTCTGTACGCAAACTCGTATCAAAAGTAATGATACAAGACAATATGTCCGAATCCTTTTGAATTAAGTCTGTGGTAATACAAGAGGATGCGCTATCATCCACAATATTCAACAGAATGCTGTGCCGTGCCATTGATCAAATAAGAATCCGAAAGAGAACTGGACTTATATTAAATAGCAAATATTCGCATACGCGGACAGCATCGCTATAGTTAACAAAAACCTTAACGCCTTGTCCAAAACTTTTGCTGATTTGAAGTTGTAGCTGACCAATTTAGCTTAAGAATCAGTGAAGATGACACGAAATATATGATGATGTCCAGAAAAAACAAAGCAACGCCAAGAATTAATCTTGATCAATACGCATCTGAAATTGAAAAACCCTTTCTTACCTAAGCTTCGAACTCAGTAGCTATAACCTAACAAGCCTAAGTATCATTGATAGAATGCAACCCACCAATAAGTCATACGCGTCCCGAACGAAACTGCTCAATTCAAAGCTACTCAATAGGCAATTTAAGCTGAACCTATACAAAACTAAACTGCAAGTTTTCGAAGGAAAGATCATAAGAAACCTCTTTACAACAACAAAAGATAATGGCGAATCGTGTATTAGGTGAAACGATGAGCTTATCAGCTTATACAAGGTGAAAATTTCATACGCTTTATAAAACGCAGCCACTACGACGACGCCGTTTCCCCGATAATCAAGTCTACGTAACCGGAATGAGCTCGCATTTTTTATCCGATCAAGAACTGTTAATTCGTCAGAGCTCTGCCTGCACAACCACAACAACGCTGCGCAAAAGAATAATGTAGAGGTCACAGTATTCACCAATAAAGCAAAAGGAACACCACGATCAAGATGAACTGACGAACTCAAACAAACATGAAGAAGCTTAGCATTCATCATTGTAAAGAAACGGGAAAAATTATAAAAAATGCAGCAGGCCAAAACTCTCAAAGTGATCAGGTGATTGAAATAAGCAGGAAAATGAATTGAACAGAAAGTCAATTAAGCGAGGGATACTGAAATATTAATTTCAAATATATGTTGGAGCATCAGTACCTATATTTTGTATGCCAGTGTACATACACACGTATATCGGAATGCAAATATAGGCAACTCTATGTGCCAGAGCTTCATTTGAAATAGACGTCGCATAGGCGGCATATATTACGATACTTTGGATTGTAAATGCACAAATAAGCACAGTATCAGAAATGGAGAAACTGTTACTGAGTGAAGTCTGATCGTGAGAGACAAGGAGCAGGAACCGTAAGGGACTTTTAGAGTAATGAAAAAGTGCACAATAACTGTGCGCTGGGTCCTCGCAGAATTCGTTCGGAAAGTGACACCTTGGGGGGTTGGTTCACGACTCACAGAACGTAAAAATATTTCTGGCCAACTCGTCCAAGATGAGTGCGATTCACAATTACCTCGGAAGAAGAATTTTTTCACTGATGCTTGAACAGAGCCAAGCTCAGAACTATATATTGCTATTACAGACGTATGTTAGCTTATAGTACAACTAGTAAATTCCACTCCGCCCTTCCCTAGTTGCCCGCTAATAAAAACTGGGACATTTCTGGTTACCAGTTAAAAACTTTTCTGATAATGAAGAACAGTGAGCCAGAACAACTTTTTTTGCATACAACGATGTCGCCAGACGTGTATAAATTGCTTCTGAATTTAGTATGGAAATCTTGAAAAAGTCAAGGCAGCATTGGACCCGAGGAAAAGCTCTCGGTGGTATTACTGTAAATTGATTGATAGTGAATTGCAAATTAATATAATATACATACACGATTGAAAAAATAATACAATTTTGTAAAAAATTTTAATCTAGTACGGTTTCAAAATCACTGTCTTGTAATGTGTTTGTTTTTACCACAAATGGCACCAGGGATAATGGGATGCCCAACTTATCCCAGTGTGAGTGCGCCTCAAAATAAGCGTTTTTTATAATATTTAAATAAAACACCCAACATTTATTATGATTGCAAATTATTATATATTGGACTTTTAATATGTGGCGAAACTAGTTTTAATGCTTAATAAAATGCCATATGAACATACAATTTGTATGCATATCTAAAATTTTATAGTTTTCAAAATTTTTTACACGGTTTTTCGAAGTAAATATACTCGTAGTTCTTTATTTCATCTTACACGGAACGTATCCCCCATTTTACTATAAGAAACGCCTCTTTTTTTACTCGGTTTCTTTTTAAACGAATTTCCGAGGAACGTATCTACCGCGTAAAAAATAGTTGGGTGTATACGTTCACAGCAGTTAGTATTGGCAGTTATGGAAGTCCATTTGGTCATGCATTAATACAAAACATTCCTCCTTTGCCATCTCCTGTGCCACTGTGTCACGTGCCACCGGAACCTTTTCCTTACTTTTTCGTTGGAGATGCTGCATTCACATTACGAAGTAATTTAATGCGCCCGTTTCCCGGAGCAAATTTAACACTCACGAAGCTTATTTTCAGTTATTCGCGCTCGTAGAGACGTAGAAAATTGTTTTGGTTATTGACTGCTCGATGGAGAATTTTCAGAACAACGATTGAATGTAATCCAGAAATTTGTGATAGCTTTACATAATTTTATAATGTTGAACGATCACAATCGCTGGTGTTGTCCAGAGAACTATGTAGATAGTGTGAAAGGAGATAACATCGTTCATCGGTGATTGGCGTCGCGAAAATTATAATAAGTCTTTACGACAAATGCGAACTTCGGTGCGTAGAGGTCCTTTAAATGCGTTTAACTTACGGGAAAGACTTGCTAACTATTTTATCAATGAAGGATCTTTACCATGCCAGAACAATTTTGAAGTTATCAAAGGAGGACTATATGTTTAACCTTATTAGAAGTAATTACTAATTTTTTCAACTTCATGAATTCATTAATTTTTTTTTTTTTAAATTCAAAACAAATAACACCAAGGTGCGTTCCAAACGCCTCCTGGTCTATATGTCGACTGGTGTCGAATTCCGAGGTGAACTTACTATAATGACTGGACTATGACATTTCATTGATAGGAAGTGAAGTTATTGCGTTTTAAGTGCCAGTATGTTTGTGTTATCGGTGCGAAAATGAGCCTCAAACAAAGAGCCAACATTAAATTTTGTTTTAAAATTGGTAAAACTTTTGCCGAAACGTTTCAATTGATAAAACAAGTTTATGGCGATGATTGCCTATCCCGTAGCAGAGTGCACGAGTGGTTTCAACGTTTTCAAAGTGCTCGTGAGGACTTAAATGACGATCAACATGTGGGCCAATCAAAATCCGTGATCACCGGAAATTCCATCGATACTGTGCGTGAATTCATCAAAAATGAGTCGAAATCATCATTGAAATTCATGAAAATGGAATTGAATATCTCCAAAACATCGATTTATCGCATTTTGACCGAACATTTGAGCTTACGAAAGGTGTGTGCACGGTTTGTTCTTCCTTCTTGGAAAAATGCATTTGCTCATGAAAGGAAAGCGTTATGCAGACGTAGAGGCCATTCAAAAGGCTTGCTAAACCACTCGTTCGACATGCTCTTGGACGATGCAAAAAGCTGTATTGAAGCAGAAGGAGACTATGCGTGCGATTCTGTACTGTGATACAGTCTCAAGTCTCTAAATTTGAGATTTTAAGTTAGAGACAATTTTTGAAACTTGAGACGATTTTGCTATTCTGTAAGTGACAGTCACAAAATCTATTACATTTCACTTTTCAGAGGTGTTTTTACACTTGAATGAAAATAAATATGTCGATAACAAATATTAATTTTTCTATAACATAGTCAAAAAGCATAATTATCAATAAAAATATATGTTGACTTTCTTTCATAATATTTACGAAATTTGTGTAAAATTTATTGATTTTTAACTTTTTCGTGTTTGAGTTGCTTACAAAATATAAAAAACCGACAATCAATTAATATCTATGATGATCTCTATTCAGTATATTCAAAATGGCAAACAAGAGCTCTTTTTAGTTTTGTGACCTGCTAACTACCAGGTCTCAAATTTGAGGCAATATTTTGAGACTAACGGTAGAGACTGTTTAGTGAATAGTAACTAGTCACAAATTGAGATTTTACCTCAAAATGTCTCAAATTGAGACTAGAGACTGGTTACAGAATCCCGCTATATTTTGAATAAAATAAATTGATTTTGCCGAAGAAACTATTTGTTCTGTTTCTGTTTTTTTAAGTCCTGTTTACGGGTGTGGTACAATATGTGGCTTCAAAAAATATCCCACAACTTACGGTTGTGGTGCAATGTGTGGCTTCAAAAAGTATGCTAAACCTTACTGTCGGTACAGAATGTACGGCTTCAAAAACTTTATCGCCTCAAACAAGTGGCACTGCTTACAAAACTCCGATCCGATGCCTGAGGGTGCGTTGATCTTTCTCACTTCTCTCCCATTAAGCTTTTACAAAAAATTCTAAAATTGTTAAGGAAAATGCTAGTGCAAAGAAAGGAAATTTAATTATAATTTAATTGTTTGACATAGAAATAAAAAGATTACAATGCCAGACACAGCTGAAGAACTAATTGAGCAGCTAAATCAAATGAGGCTAGATTATGGGCAAACCACCCATCCTCCAAATCCTTCCACCCATCCTTTAAACCCTCCCACCCCTAACCCAACTCTTATAACAACAATAGTTCGAGAAGTACTCGAACGAATGAGTACGCAAACTGTAACAGACTTTACAGAACTCGACCATAGCGTGACACTAAATGCGAACCACATAAATGAACTAGATAAGATTCCGGACATGGTGAAATGCCTTAGGGAATTCTCAGGACGACCAGGAGAATTTAACTCCTGGAGGAAGAGCGTAGACAGGATTTTTAAAGCCTACGAGGGAGTCAAGAATACCCCTAAATATTTTGCGATACTTCATACGATCAGGCATAAAGTAATTGGTGATGCCGACACCGCATTAGAATCATACAATACTCCACTTGATTGGAGCCAAATTAGAAAATGCCTTATGATGCATTATTTAGATAAAAGGGACATAGGTACCCTCGAATACCAGATGACCACTCTGGTCCAACGCTATGACGACATTCCGACCTTCTACCAAAAGGTCTCTTAACACCTTTCACTGATATTGGACAAAGTTTCATGTCTCGAACTAAGCGACGAGTCCATATGGGCTATGACTAACTCATATAGGGACAAAGCTGTTGACACATTTATCAGAGAGCTAAACGATTTACCTCGTCTTCTCAGCATGAGAGAACCGACAACCTTGCCACAAGCATTGCATTTATGCCAAAAACTTGATAACATGACTTTCAGAATAAATCATGCGAACAACACACACAAAACAAATATCCAACCGCCACCACGACCTCCCCGAAATAACAATTTAAATAATTAATAATAGAGTCTTTTATCCCGAATTGACATATTCTTACTCCCCCAGACGAAATTTCGACCAACATCCATTCGGTCGTCAATCAAATCGATATCTCCAACACTCTCCCAACTATATGCAAAATAACCAAGGATTCATGCCGAGGTTCAACAATTACCCGAACAACCCCAATATTACCAGAGAAAATACCTCCTTTAATAACAGACCGAACTTACCACCTAAACCACCGACCCCAATGGAAGTAGACCAATCAATACGTTCAAGACAAATCAATTATCAGAATAGGCCCAATACATTCCAGGACAATCGACCACCGAAACGTCCGATTTCCGCACAACTAACTCACCCTCCAAGAAAAATTTTTTTACTAACGCAGTAGAATCAGACCCCAACGGGATATACAACGACAATTCCTACGATGGCAATTACGACAATGCAGGAAAAAATGAGCCTGACACTAATAATTTTTTAGATTAGCGCCGTCTTCGCTGCCTTATTACGAATTTAGAACAAGGCGCGGAGACACAATAGATTTTCTTATCGATACCGGATCCAATAGGAATTACATCCAATCCACTAGAATTAGGACTCCAATTCTGAATGAAAAGCTCTTTATAGTAAAATCAGTTGCCGGAACAATTGAAATTACTCACCATACCTTCGTCGACATTTTCGGACCAACAGTAGGGAAAATAAATTTTTTTATGTTACCAACTCTAGGGTCGTTCCACGGCATAATAGGCAACGACACACTTAAAGAATTAAAAGCAATTATTCATACCGACAAAAATTTGATGACAATTTGTCAAAGTATAAATATAACGTTAAAGCAACGAATATCCCACGAGGTGAATAATGTGGCAATCAATACTCCACATCTCTCATTACAACAACAACACAAAATTAATAATATTATCGATAAATGTCCAAACCTTTTTTCCGATCCTGATGAAAAACTTACCTACACCACCCTCGTTAAAGGTGAAATCCGGACAACAACCGAAACCCCCGTCTACTCTAAGCCATACCCGTATCCCATGGCATTAAAATACGAAATCGAACGACAAATTGAAGAACTCTTAGATAACGGAATAATAAGGAGATCGAAATCTCCGTATAACTCCCCAATTTGGATAGTTAATAAAAAGTCAGATGCCTCTGGCGAAAAAAATTTCCAATGGTCGTAGATTATCGTAAACTCAATTCAGTTACGATCCCCGATAAATACCCCATACCAGAAATTAACGAAGTCCTTGCAAATCTGGGAAACAATAAACTATTTACGGTTATTGACTTAAAAAGTGGGTTCCATCAGATTCCACTTCGCGAGTCAGACATTGAAAAAACAGCATTTTCCGTAAACAACGGAAAATATGAATTCCTCCGCTTACCTTTCGGTTTAAAAAATGCTCCAGCCACATTCCAAAGAGCACTAGACGATATCCTTCGTCAACATATAGGAGTAAGATGCTATGTTTACATCGATGATGTAATAATATTTGGCAAAAACGAAGAAGAACATTTTAAAAACACAGAATTAGTATTTCAAACCTTAGAAAATGCTAACATGAAAATCCAGTTAGATAAATGTACATTTGCTAAAGAAGAGGTAGAATTTTTAGGATATGTAATCAGTTCAAATGGGATAAAAACCAACCCTGAAAAAGTAGAAGCAGTAGCCAAATTTCCAGTTCCACAAACTCTCAAAGAATTAAGATCCATCCTAGGTATGTCAGGTTATTACCGACGATTTATCCAGGATTACGCAAAAATAGCTAAACCATTAACAGCACTGCTAAGAGGAGAAGCCGGTCATGTCTCCAAACGGAATTCGAAAAAAATAGAAATAGAAATAGACAGCGAGGCCTTGGAAGCATTTAATAAAATAAAAAATACTTTAGTGTTCAAGGATATAATTTTAGCGCATCCAAATTTCGATAAAGATTTTGACCTAACGACCGACGCCTCAGATTTCGCATTAGGTGCCGTCCTATCGCAAGACGGTAGAGCAATTACTTTCATATCGAGAACTTTAAGTAAAGCCGAAGAACATTATGCCACCAATGAGAAAGAAATGCTTGGTGTAATATGGTCACTTAATTCACTTAGAATACGGTTCAAAAAAAGTTAAAATTATCACCGATCATCAACCTCTTACCAATGCCTTAAGCCATAAGAATACTAATAGTAAAATGAAGCGATGGAAAGCCATTTTAGAAGAATATAACTATGAACTAACTTACAAACCTGGTAAAACAAATGTAGTTGCAGACGCCCTTTCAAGGATACTAATACAAATAAATTCACTCACACCTACCATTCATAGCGATGAAAGCTCAAGCCATAATTTAATCCCTTGTACAGAAGTTCCAATCAATGTTTTCAAAAATCAAATTTTTTTCAAGATTGACGAAATATCTTCATATCAATTTAAAATAATTTTTCCAACAGTGCATAGACATATAATTACAGATCCAGAGTACAACGAACAGTCATTTATTTCATACATGAAACGATACCTTAACCCATCCGTTATAAATGGAATTCATACTGAAGAAAGGATAATGGGTATGATGCAAAATATCTATCCTATTCATTTTAGTAGCATTAAAAGCCGATATACCCAAAAACTAGTTGAAGATATTAGTGACGAACAAGAGCAGGAGAACGTCATATTAAAAGAACATTTAAGAGCACATAGGAATGTCACAGAAAATAAAACACAAATTCTCGAAACAAAATATTTTCCCGGTATGTTAAATAAAATAAAACGAATAATAGCCAACTGCACCGTTTGTAAAGAAAATAAGTACGAGAGATATCCCAATCAACCGAAAATTGCAGAAACTCCATTACCAACACATCCAGGACACACAGTTCATATCGATATATTTTTAACAGAAGGAAAAATAGTAATGACATTTTTAGACAAATTTACAAAATACGCAGTAACAAAAAGCCTAAATAGCAGAGCAATAGAAGACGTCAGAAAACCTTTGAGAGATATTATATTTTTCTTCGGAGTACCAAAATTAATATTTATCGACAATGAGCCCTTAAATTCAGCATCTTTAAAATTTATGATGAAAGACGAGTTAGGAATAGAAGTTTACACTACTGCTCCATACAAAAGCCAAGCTAACGGACAAGTGGAGAGGTTCCACTCTACATTAATTGAAATAATGCGCTGCATAAAAGAAAACGTTGGACACAGAAATTTTGAAGAACTTTTAGAAAGAGCAGTATCCGAGTATAATCACTCAGTCCATTCCACTACATTTAAAAGACCAGTAAACCTATTTTTTCATAGAAATGTTACATTTACCCCTGAAGACATAGAAAGAACTAGACAAAGCAACTTAGAAAAATTAGCTGAGAAACAAAGAAAGGATATCGAATACCATAACATAAATAAGAAGGAAATAAAATCATATCTACCAGGACAAATAATATTCGTTAAGAAAAATAGGAGATTAGGAACTAAGTTAAGTAAACCCTACAGTAAGGAAATAGTTAAGGAAGATAGAAATAGTACCGTGCTAACTGAAAAAGGACAAATAATTCACAAAGGTAGAATACGCAACTAAATATGTACTGACATTTTTTTCCAGAATATTACTACCGCTATGCCTGGCGGAAGTACAAATTCTCGACTACTCAAACTCCCAATTAATAACAATAGAAAAGGGAACGGCTAAACTACAAACAGGAACACTTAGGATAATACACGAAATTGACATAGAAAAATATACGGACACACTAGACCACATAGAAGCAACTATTAAAACTGAAAATGAAAACGGTCGTCGCTGTGAACGGACGTGTTTTTTCTCTGTTCCGCGTTCTATTCTATTGTTTAATTCTTATTAATGCCGTGTGTTTGCGGTCATAGAGTCGATCGGGCTCAGCCCAAGATCAGCTGCAGTAAATGTAATGAATTCTTCCACCTGTCGTGTGTGAATTTGTCACATGCTGACGTTGATTTTTTGGTGAAGTCTAAAAACGCGTTTTATTGTAAAGTATGCGCGGTAGCTCGCAGAAATTCGATTCGCTCGCCGCCTGCGTCGCCATCAGTGCGCAGTGCCCAATCACACAGTGAAGTGAACGAACCATTGTTAGAATCTAATGACCTTAATATGGTAAACGCGGTGCTCAATTCTTTGGTCTCGGAAGTTTGTTCACTGAGAAGTGAACAATCGAAGGCGCTCACTTTATTACAACAACTCAGTGATGATCGAAATTTGTTAATCGTTAGGCTTAACGAACTTAAATCGGAGTTCTGCATTGTGCAAAAGAAATTGTCCGATATCGGCAAGTTCTCTGCACCAGCTTCGAATGCTCTCTCTGCTGCGACTGCTGTTCATACAAATGCTTCTTCAACCGCTTCTCCGTCTACCGCTGCTGTTTCTGATGATAATGAGAGTGTGAATTATCTCGCTCCCACTATACTGAAAACACGCTCTACAGCTTCAACTACTGCTAACTCCACTCGCACTTCTACAAATGCACCGTCATCTAACGTTATTGTTTCTGCTCCTACTGATAAGGTGAGCGTGGATTATCTCGCTCCCGCTACACCGAAAGCAATCTCTGCCGCTCCATCTGCTGCTTGCTCCACTCTCTCGATGATTGCTGATAATGGTACAAATACAGCTGCTCCCAATGCTATTAATTATGCCAGTACATAAGCTGATGCTGTTGCTATGAATAGCAACACTCATTCGAAAGCCAAAAACAATCGAACAGTTGCTGCTAAACCAGTTCGTCACTCTGTCGCTGTCATTGCTGCTCAATCAGTAGCCATCGATGACTCTGTTAATCTAAACCCTTCGACTTCAATTAATGCTAATGGAAATGTGAAGCTAAAAGTGAGTAATAGGAGCAAAAAATCCCCAGCTGTTTCAACTGTTGTTGGTGTTAATGCCAATTGTGATCTCGATGTCGTCATACCGAAGAAATGGATTCATTTGTCGGCCTTTAAAAACTCAGTTACCGAAGAAGATATTATATCTTTTGTCATTAAACATGCTAATGTTGCTAGAGAGCATCTCTTATGTTATAAGTTAATTAAGAAAGATACTGATGTTAATAATCTTAAGAGGATTAACTTTAAGCTAGGTGTGTCCCCATCTTGTTTTAAGGCCGTTTTCTCCCCTTCAGTGTGGCCTTCTGGCATTAAGTTGCGTCCCTTTAAGTTTTTTCCAAAGGGAGGGGAAATCAGCGCTGCAGATTAGTGGATGTGCCTGTTAGTCACGACTTTTTTCATGAGTTTTCTGCACCTTCTTCTACTGGCTCCTGTCTTAAGGTGTACTACCAAAATCCATCTGGTATTAGGTGTAAATCTAATATTATTCGCAACTTTTCTCCACATTCGGATTTCGATATTATCGTTATTGTTGAGACTGCTGAATTCCAGTTACTTTGATAGTGAATATTTTGATGCAAATCTCTATTATGTCTTCCATAAAGACAGAGATCAGGAAAAAACTGGCTGTTTAAGAGGGGGTGGTGTTCTCCTAGCAGTTCATCGCAAATATTCGTCTTATTATGCTTGAAAATGATGATTCCATTCTGGACCAACTATGTATTTGTATCAATGACGCTCTGTTCATTGGAGTCTCATACATCCCTCCTAATAATCCTCTAGAGTTGTATAAGTTGCACGCAAATAATATTTCCTCGCTGGTACTAAATAAGGTAAAAGAGAATAATATCTGTGTATTGGATGACTTCAATTTAAGCAATATCGCCTGGTCTGGTTGTTCCTATAGTCCCGTTCTTATTCCTTCCAATTTTTCGTCTCCTCAGGAGTTATTTTTCATTGACAGCTTGCTTAGTCTCAATCTGATTCAAATCAATTCATATTCAAATAACCTCGATCGTTTTCTTGACTTAGTCTTTCTCAGCGATAACTTAAAATTTAGGTTTCTTGATGGATTATCTTCAATTACTCCTGCCACCATTCATCACTCTCCGCTAGCGTTTGAAGTGAATACTTATCTTTTCGCTCCTGTTAAACCTATTGATGGGCTGGGTTTTAATTTTGCATTTTGTGATTTTGAACGACTCAACAATCTGCTCTCCGAGATTAAATGGGATGATTTACTTTCGGGACTAGATACATCTAATAGTTTCTCGATCTTTAAGAAAGCAATTCAGGAATTTTGTCATAATAATATCCCGCTCAAACATATGCAACCATATAAGTTGCCTTGGTACACTGAGGACCTCAGACGGTTAAAAAAACCTTAGAAATAAATACTACAGAAAATTCTCTTCAACAAAATCTCATGTTTTCTTTGTTCAATATCAGCACTACACAAAGCTGTTTAATGAATTGGATAAGTCTCTCTATAAAAGGTTTATTTTTAGTACGGAGTCTGCAATTAAGTCGAACCCCAAGCTCTTTTGGAACTTTGTAAAATCTAGAAGAGCGCGTTCGGCTATTCCCTCTGCTCTATGCTGGGGTGATAAGTCAGCATGTACTCCTGGCGAAATCTCCAACCTGTTTGCTGAATTTTTCAAATCGAATTATGTTCACGATGATGAATGTTTTACAAAATAACAATAATCAGGTATTAATTAACAAACTTACAATAGGCAAAATTAGCGGGATAACAAATATTACAAATAATATAATTAAAACCTTGCAAAACGAAGAGAGTTTAGAAATTGAAGCATTTTTACAGCTAAAATACAAATTAGAAATAATTAAGGAAGAAAATTTAAATATTGCATACGCAATACATTGGGCAAAAGCCAATATAATAAATTCTTTTATTCTATCAAATGAAGAAATAAATATTGTGAAAGAAGTAATAGACAATGACAATGTTCCATACGTAAATTTAGACGAAGCACTCGAATTTTCCGAAGTAAAAATTGCAACTAATGGCAAAATTATAATTTATATTGTTAGCCTCCCAACCGTAGATAACCAAAATTGTAAAACTTTAGATATTAGAGCAGTAAAAAATAACGGGAGAATCAATAAAATCAATTTCAATACAATTTTAAACTGTGAAAAGGGAATTTATGGAATAGAAAATTATTGTAAAAAACACAATTCCCTACAAATATGCTTAAGCAATAATGTAATAGATTTAAGTAATGATACTTGTATAAATAATCTTTTAAAAAGTCGCTTGCCAAACTGCACGGAGGTCAACAACCAACATATTCCAACCATAGAGGAAATGGGACCAGGAATAATATTTCTAAATATATACAACGGAGAAATTTCAATAAACAACGAACCTACATTTTTAAACGGGACCTTCATAATTTTGTATACCAACGTAACAATTGTTATTAATGGAAAAAAGTTCTATAACGAAGAAAGAACAGCAAGTAAACCACTACCAGCCATCCTTCAACCGTTATCCGCACCACTCAATATAGAAGAATTCCTCTCGCTGGAGGTGCTGAAACAGCTTAACATCAACAATACAAAAGAAGTAAGTCTGTTAGAAGCAGCAAACAGAGTAAAAACCGGAACCAGCATCACGCTAATCATCCTTTTAATATTCATCGCCCTAATTTTCGGGAAGAAACTTCTGATCAAAGACGAACCCAACAAATTCTCACAACCGGCAATAGAAGGACTCAACCAAATTTTTAATACACCCAAAGGTTCAAACGAGGACGTTTGAATTTCAAGGGGAGACTAGTTAGCACCCCATACATTCAAAAGTATCATATGATGCATTAATATCATATGATACAAAGTAAAATAATATGACACCACTAAATCGCTGAGACTGCGACACGTGTAGTGGCAACCTGTGGGAAGCGCGACTTCAGCGAAGTGCCAACCTGTGGGAAGCGCAGCGTCAGCAAACTCCGTACTCGTTGCAGCGGCAAACATAAGGTCTAGAGTTAAGTATAATTAATTGTTAAGTTTAGTTCTTTAGTGGAATTCAATAAAGGAGCATAGCTCCCAGATAATATTTTTTTTAACAAAAACAACAAAACGTTTTTTAACTTATCTACTTTTAATTTGGAGAACCTCCTCTATCAGACCATACCCATTTCATTCCCGAAATCCTGGGACGGTATACTAAAGTCTTCCCATTTAGGAAGTCGTGGGGTTAACGTTACATAAATATCGTAACAAAAGGTAACTGTGAGTTTCCTTTAGAACCCCAAGCCACAGCCATTTCAGAACATAGCCATAATGTTCTTCTTAATGTGTACAATGATTCCGTTTTAAGTGACCTTTCTTGGAGGATTTCCAGGGTTTACCACGACCCGAACACTCCGTTGTTAGATCCATTAATTCAGATGATTAGTTTAGAAATTATTTTTTTTAAAAGAAAATACTTTTAATTATTTTTGCGGCTACCTTTATTTGAAAATTTTTAAAATCCGCACATGCCTCCTGTCATTACCTTATTTAGGAGATGAAATTCCTTCAGATGAATTCATCTTCATACACCAAAACCAGATCGATAAATGCAACTAAGTGAAGCCGCCTGAAGAATTTGTTGCATTTACTTATAATTTAAAAGTAAAATTTGTTGGGGAATTAGACAGAAATTGTCATAAAACAGGTGTAGAAGAAATTAGACCCTTCTCGTGTTGTGAAGACTGTGACCCAAAGGTTGTTATTGCTCTATTTATTAGATTTAAAATTTATTTTGCAATTTTTTATCTTTCTTTTGTAGTGGTTACAATGAGCTAAATATTTAATATTAAGAAACGATTTTTTAAAAAGACTCACATTAAGAGGCTCTAAAGTTAGAACGATTTTAGAAAGTTTTTAATTATAAATTAGAATTTGGAGCCTAAATATTGGCATTTGAATTTATGTACGTTTATTTTTATAGTTTTAAGTATTGTATAAGTATATATATATAATTATAATATTTATTATTCTGTGATGTGGAGTGATATTGTTTTTGTTAACTTTTTTTATACTGTATAACTCTGACTTGTGATCGTTTTTTTTTTATTTTTTTACGTAATTAAATTTTTAATGGGTGATATAGGCCTACTGGTGAACGAGCACCCAAAAATAACTTCGGTAACGCGCCCTTATGCATACCTTATAGGTGGTGTGGAAAATGCGAATTGGGTGTTTTATTTAAAATGCCCAAAAATATCTACAATGGAAAATGTCATAAAAAAACGCTAGTTTTGAGGCGCTGTCACACTGGAATAAGTTGGACATCCCTTTATTCCTTTTTTATATCTTCTGCCCATAAATATGTTTCGATGTGTTCTTATCTGCTGCTGGTAAATATGTTTACGATGCATTTTTATTAGCTGCAGAGATATAACTCAATGCATATTGTTTGTTGACAGCCGGATGTGTTGATTGATTTGGGCAGAGATAAAGCCTACCGAACTTTGACAGTTGACTGGATTGGGTAGATTTCGACGTTTCGCAATTGGAAGAAAAGAGACGACCGGATTGAAATCCCGCCAAAATAGTATTAGAATGGAGGAATTCGTAACGGCTATCGTTTCTTCGAAGAAAAAAGAATGAGTAAAGAATGAAGTAGTGAGGAAGTGAAAATTGTGAAATTTTTAAATACAATATTATATATCACTGAAATACAGGGATAAATCAGCAAATATAAACATAAGTACCCTGATAGTAATTTGCGTACATAATTATATATAAAACGCATATTAAATTACAGCAAAAATGCCGAAAACAGCAATATGGAAAAAGTGTATTGTGGGCTGCAGCGAGGGAAATATGGTATTTAGATTTCCTAACGAGGGAACGGATCTCGAACGGTAAGTAATTTTAATAGACTATAAGTAGTGCAAAAAGTGACTAACTAATAAACGTTATAAGATGTTACAATTTAAAAAAAAAAAACAAGAAAAAGTGTTATAGAATTATCGATACATTTCGATATTTTGAAATTAATTCCTTAAATATATAAATGTAACATTAACACAAGTTCATTTAAATATTTGCAATGTGAAATTGAAAGCAATATTTAAATAACATTTAATTATATAATTGAAATAATTGAACTCAATTAAGGAGTAGAAAAAAGTGTAAGAGAAAGTTTCGATACATTTCGATATTTTGAAATTTAATTTTTTAAATATTTAAATGTTACGAATATACCATTTCATTTGAAAAGATATATGTTTGGTATTTTTGCACTATATGTAATATATGTAGTTTTTTTATGCTTTTATATTCTTTCTTTTTCTTTTAAAAAGGCGTAAATGTTGGCTCAACCGTTTAGGTGTTTCCGATGAAAGAGAATAGGGTTTTGAAAACAAAGTTAGATGAAAAAGAGCAGGAAAATAGAAGTTTAAAGGCTCAGTTAGTTGAAAAGGCCGCAGAGTTAGAAACATGTAGGGAACAGTTAAGTAATAGCTCATTTAGGGAACAGTCAGGCCCTCTTTCTTTAGTTTGTAGTTAAGTTCCTCCTCAGTTAGGTGCTTGCATTAGGAGTAGTTTTATAAAAATAATCGCCGTACCCACAGTCGGCGAAATGACAATTTTTTTTAAAACGATAGCTTTAGTTGTATTTTTTTTGTCGCCAGTTGCTTATCGGCACTTAAAGCACCAATTGGGTTTTCCATCCGAAAGTACTTTGGAAAATTTCGTTACAAACTAGCCCCGTTTCGATTGAAATTCGATAGGGTGATAGGTATTGAGGATTATGGCGATGAAAATCGCACTTGTAGATTAGCAACAACTGCAATGACCATAATGGTGCAAGGTATAGGTGCAGAGCCTTGGTCCCATCCATTAGCTTATTTTTTCGTAAAAGGTTCCCACAAAGGGGATCTCCTCAAGAAATAAAGTCTTGAAGCCATTACTCAACTGCAAAATATAGAACTAATTCCTAGCCATTTTGTTTGCGATCAGGGCACCAATTTTCAGAATTTCGCTAATTTGTTAGGTGTTACAGCGTCACGGCCATTTTTTAATGTTAATGGCAAGGAAGTGTAGTTTTCGGCGACAGCTTCCATTTGATAAAAAGTAGTCGTAACTGTTTACAAAATTTAAAAAATACGGGTTTCTTTAGAAATTTTCTTTTTTTAATAAATTATTTGATATTTTAAATAGCAGTTTCGTTGAGGCTGTTGTACCCACTAAAAAAGTGTTTGTAGGTTCCCCTGAATAGTTAGAGCTTTTAAATGAGGCAGAAAAAATTTTAAAAACTATTCGAGTCGTAGGCGATTTAAAAAGAACGGAAAATTTTAGTTTTATAAGGAAGTGGCTGATAAATATAAATAGTTTAAGACGATTGTGGCGATTTTTGTATCACTCAGGTTTTCAGTACCTGAAGACGAGACGACTATGTCAGGCCAGTTTAGGACATTTTTTGGTCAGATTCGAAGCAGAGGAGGTACTAGAGTACTGCCCTATATATTCTCTAGTTCGTTTAGGATATCTTGGGCCTTACGTTACGTAAACGTAGTAACAGAAGGAAACTGTGAGTTGCCTTTAGAACCTAATGCTACAGTAATTTCAGAACATAGTAACAATGTTCACTATTGAATGACCTTTGTTGGCAGGATTTTTAAGGTTTACTACGGCCTGAACACTGCCTTCTTAGTCAAGAAATTAATTTTTTGAAATAAAATGCATTTAGCTACTTTCGCGGCTATTTTTGTTTAAAAATTTTCAAACTGCACACATGTTCCCAGCCTTTACCATATTTAGGAGATGAAATTCTTCGGACGAATTCATCTTCATGCATGAAAATTAAATAGGCAAATGCAACTTAGTGAAGCCGTTAGTTATAGCCCTTTTTATTAGAATAAGAATATATTTTTTAACTAAATTTTTAAATAAAAACATTTCTGTCCCTAATTTTAAGAATAAAATTTTGTAAGCGAACTTAAACTTACGATAGAAAATAAAAAAGTCAAAGTTTTTTAAACAGGTAGGATAAAGAGGCTCTTAAATTAGAAAGCAATTTTTATAAGCAAAATTAGAATTTGGGATTTAAATGTAGGAATTTGTGATATCTTTATATACTTTTTACATGAATTGTTATTGTTTTGTTTTCTTCGTTATATGTATACATATATTAATGAATTCTTATCGTTTTGTTGCTTTATGTAAATAAATTTGTTAATGGGTGATATAGGCCTAAAGAAGAACCGAACACCCAAAACTAACTTCGGTAACGCGACGTTTGAGTGGTGTGGAAAGGGCAATCGGGCATTTTAACTTAAATACCCAAAAATTCGTATTTCGTTCGATCTGGCCACAATGGAAAATGTTATAAAAAACGCTTATTTTGAGGCGCTCTCACACTGGATTAAGTTGGGCATCCCATTATCCCTGCATATAAACGTATAAGCATATAGATTAACATGCGGCTGTAGCATCAAAGCAAGTCTCTGAGCACAATTTTCATTCAATGCTCAGCTCTGTTAACTCATTTCTTTTAAAATACCTCCTTCCCAGACGTACAGTGGTGAAATCCACTAATAGGATTATGTTAGCTTTTGACAATTCACACGTCTGTCCGAATTGACCTCTATAATACACATTCTCTGGTATCAACTTCCATATTGTCAGTTAAGTAACAAATTTGCTCAAACACGCCCTTGAAATGGTGAAACAACCCGCGTGACTAAAAAATAAGTATGGTTAAAAAATCTAAAAAACAAAATGGTGCATTAAACAAAAAATTTAAAACTATATATATTTTAAGGGCCACACGTATTGTGAAGTTTTGATAACACCGATTTTTTCGCTGGTTTTACATTTTGATAGTTTATACTTTTAAAAAGGGGAGGATGGAGTCGTGTGTAGAAATTCACGCAAGTGAGGAAAGTTCTCTGAACGCCATTCACTTGGGAATGGCCAGAAATGATTCTTTTACATATGGCTCAAGTAGCTCACGACTTCTGGTCTTTCACCTTTGAATTAATGATTACGGTTTGAGGACATGTACTTGGAATGTCCGGTCCAATAATTGGGACGGCGGACATCACCGTCGTCCAAGAAACGCGATGCACGGAACAAAGACTGAGGCGAGTGGGTCTTTGTATCATTTACTACAGTATCCAAAATGGTTTGAGGCTGATCGACTTCGCCGTGGAATCTAATGCAACAGATAATCATATTTCGGGCGGTTATCCGTAGCATTAGATTCCACAATAGAAAAATTCACCAAGTTACCTGGCTGTCTCCGGACCGAAAGGCCACTAACCAGATCGACCACGTTGTGAAGCCACGTCTCCAGTGTTTTAGACATGCGTGCACTGCGAGGTCCTAACATCGACTTGGACCACTACCTTGTTGCAGCCAAGATTTGCACCCGCCTCTGTGCAGCAAAAAACACACGTTAACAAACATAAGGAAGGCTCGACGTCGAGAAGCTACAATCACAACAGAAAGCCGATCGATTTTCTACACGGCTTGCACTCCTGCCCTCTGAGAGCATTCGTCAACAACTCGGTATAGGGGAACTGTGGGACGACATTTAAAGCTCCTTACGTACAGCTGCAACCGAAACCATTGGTTTCCGGAAAATGCAAACGAACAGCTAGTACGACGAAGAGTGCCGTGTCGCATTGGAGAGAAAGCAGGCTGCCTACCTCGCAAGGTTACAATCGGAAACAACACGTGCGGGATGGGATAGACACCGAGAGTTGAAGAGGGAAGCGAGACGCATTTGCAGACAGAAAAAGAAAGAGGCCAAAATGCGTGAGTACGAAAAGCTTAACAAGCTGGCCGACAGAGGTAATACTCGAAAATTTTACGAAAAGATGCGGTGACAAACAGAAGGTTTCAAGACAGGAGCATACTCTTGTAGAAGCCCCAGAGGTGATCTAGTGGCTGATTCCCAGAATATACTAATATTGTAGAGGGAATACTTCTCTAGCCTGCTGTATGGCAGTGACAGCATAATGCCAGGAAAAGGCGAACCCGTTTCCCCAATCGATGACGATGGAGCGGACGTTCCATTCTCCGACCATGAAGAAGTGCGAATAGCAATAACCCGTCTGGAGAAAAACAAAGCGGTGGAGCCTGATGGATTGCCGGCCGAGCTATTGAAACACGGCGGCAAGAAGCTTCTCTGTAGAATATGGTCGAATGAAAGCATACCCGACGATTACAATTTAAATGTGCTTTGCACAAACCACAAAAAGGGAGACGCCACTATCTTCGTGGGATAAACCTCCTCAACATCGCATATAGCCCATCAGTCTGCACCCCATCTCTCTTATCTGATATTAATTTTAAGCCTCATCGAGACCAACAGGTCTGGCCAGCCCATATTTTGTTTTTAAATGTTTTTTAAATATATTTAGAGTGTAGCAAACGACTTGCGCTTCCAGGTCGCTTCCTAGAATTTTATTGTCTATAGAATTCAGAAACAAAATTCAAGGATAACGTATCGAAAAGGACGGAAAAAGGATATTATAATATTACACCTTAGTCGAGACTAATGGTGCTTGGCTTTTGTATAAAAATATATGAACTTTGGTATGTTTCTATCACTTCGCACGGTTGATTTATCTATTGTCATGTTCGTTACATGTCCAAATTGGTTTGTATGTTTATCTGCACTCACATAAACATACTCACATGCATAAATATGTTCATTCGGGTCTACAGCGAGCTCTTTGCGCTCGACTTGTTCGTGCGAAAGAAGAGAAAAAGAGGGAAACAGTCAAAAGAAGAGTATGTTTACAAACAAAACCAGGATTTTGTGTGTTTATTTTTACTACAGTATTCTTCTTCTCTCTCTCTCTAATGAATTCGTTTTTTGCATTCTTTTGTATTATACAAGTCAGTTGATGACAGATAGTTGAACGCACAACATATTACTGTGAAAATACGCATATTTCGCGCCAGTTCTCATCTTGTTTTTTATTATTCTGTTCGCTTTGGTTATAATAATGAGTGATGAAGTGGAATATGTGTATAATACACGATTACGTTCTAGAAACATCAGTGCAGATTTTTATGATCGCTTAACATCAGCATTGGTAAATGACACTCAAAATGAAAATAATGGTGTTGTGCGTGAAGAAGTGGATCCATTCGAAAGCGATGACGATGATAGAGATGTCGATTATGTGCCATTTGAAGATGCATCGGATATTGAAAATGAAATCGAAATCGAGCCGAATGAAATATTAGATAGCGACGAAGAGGAAGTAATCGATGGTGTAGAAGAAGAAGAGCGTGAAACTCCAGCTGCTACTTAAACTTCTTACTACGGTAAAGATGGGACTGAATGGAAAAAAGAGCCTAATTAAGCAATTCGTACTCGTGCACACAACATTATGCGCTTTAGGTCTGGACCGAAGCAACAAAACTCTGTTCCCATTGAGGTATCCAAACAGTTTTTTACTACCAATATTTCATTCATTATCATCAGTCAAAGAAATCGTTACGGATGAGACCAATTTGCAAAATGGAATGCAGAAAATCTAACCTCAAAACCTAAAGTTTGGGTGGATTTCACTAGCACCGCACTTGATGCATTTATTGGCATTCTTATTGCTTCTGGTGTAACGCACAATAATATGCAGTTTACACCACTTTTGTGGCAAACAGATGCTCTTCCCATCTTTCGAGCGGCGATGCCACTCAAACGATTCAAGTTATTGACGCGACATATCCGTTTCGATGACAGCCGCACACGTTCATTCCGACTACAATCTGATAAAGCTGCCGAAATTCGCGATGTATGGAATTTTTTAAATGAAAACCTCGCCAGAAACTATGAGCCTCATGAAAACGTAACGATTGATGAGCAATTGTTTTCGTATCGTGGAAAGACAAAGTTCACACAATTCATACCATCAAAATCAGCCAAATACGGTGTGAAAATCTGGTGGGCATGTGACTCACAAACAAAATACCCATTGCAAGGTATATTGTACACGGGAAAAAAGGATGGCGGAGAGCGTGAAGTGAACCAAGGAGAAAATGTATTGCTCAAACTTGTGCAACGGTACGAAAACACCGGCAGAACAATAGTAGCTGACAACTTTTTCACAACACTGACAGGAGCCAAACGATTGGCTACCATTGGACTTGCTTTCGTCGGTACTATTCGCGCCAATAAGAAGTGTTTACCCGAAGAATTGAAAAAAAATCCGTCTCGTCTGTTGCTTTCTACTTTTTTCGGGTTTCACGATTTCAACCCTACACTACACAAAGGATTGTGAAGGTGAAGCCAAAAAACCGGAAGCAATTTTATTTTATAACTCAACAAAGGCCGGCTTTGACTGCATGGATCAGGTGGTTATCCATTACACTACAAAACGGCCAACGAAACGATGGATATTTGCCTTTTTTTGCAGCATGTTGGATATGATGGGATTGGCTGCTTTCGTAGTTTGCAAAGAAATCGACCATCTAGATAAAAAGGATGCACGACGCACTTTTCTTTACAATTTATTGAGAACATTGGCAACGCCCAATGTCGAAAATCGTATGAACAATCCAAATGCCATCAACCATCTATTTGTCGTTTGGCTTTTGAATCCTTTTTCGGTCGTTCACTCAACATCCCATCACGATTAGTAGCTTCAACATCAAAAGGTGCTGATACACTCAAAGGAAGGAGAGATTGCAGACTTTGTTTGCAAGAAAGCGATAAATTGCGTCCTAAAACTCGATTTTTCTGTTCTAAATGTTCAAATCCAGTTTGTCAACAGCATTCGAAAATTTATTACATAAGTTTTTTTTTGTATTCCTCAGGACCCATCATCATAAAATCAATTGAAAAATCGCTCAAAAATGATACATATGCTCCTAAATAAATCAAAAAATTAACGAAAAGGAATGCGTTGTAATAGGTTGTCAAAAAGTCTTGCGGTATTTTCGCTAGTTGGCGCTGAAAGCGCATAGTTCTAGTTTTATTCGTCGCATCGGATCATGCTATATCTTTTTGGAAAGCTCATTTCACGCTAACACGTGTTTGATTGATTGTCATTTCTTTTTAGTCGTTCGTGAGTTATAGCGTCGCAAACATGGAGCAAAATAAAGAGAAAATACGGCATATTTTAAAGTACTACTACGATAAAGGGAAAAATGCATCTCAAGCCGCCAATAAAATTTTTGCAGTTTATGGACCCGATACAATTTCCATTACCACCGCACAACGGTGGTTTCAACGTTTTCGTTCTGGTGTAGAGGTGGTCGAAGATGCGCCACGCTCCGGAAGGCCTGTCGTCGAAAATTGCGACAAAATCGCTAAATTGGTCGAAAGAGACCGGCATAGTAGTCATCAAACCGTTATAAACCATTTGAAGAAGCTTGGAGTCACTAAGAAGCTCGATGTATGGGTGCCACACGAATTGGTTCAATAAAAATACCGCATACGAGTTTCATTTTTCTTTTTCAGGTAGTTCAGAGTATGCCCAAACCAAATCGAGAGGAAAGAAATTTCAAAAATTTATCTATATTGTACATATATAAGCGTAAATACGACACGTATTTCCATACAAATGTATGTAAACACATAGGGGCCTAGCCAAGCACCATTGGTCTCGACTAAGTGTATCAGACCGTTGGTCTCGACCAGGGTTAACGTTACCGCTCGCTCTACCAGACAGTTTAGACCCTTAATTTTAAAATTTTCTAGAACAAATTTTGAGTTAAACGAACCATTCCGCCGTATATGTCATGATTTCAATTCTTATTCCAGCACATTTGATCCAACAGACTGACTTTTTCCCATTAAATTATTTTATTTACTCTTAACAAGTAACATTTAAAAATAATAAACTTACTTTAATCTAATTCTTAATTTTGGCTGTTGAAATTTTGGTTTCTGTGGCTGAGCAGCTTAAGATCACAACGCTTAAAACTCTCTTGCCTTTTCTGACTCGGCTAATTCCACTCGTTTGCGGATTGCGCCCCTCGCGTCGGTTGACGGGAGGAGGGTAATCGTTGGGTATAATTATTATAAGGTTCTATCGAGCGTATTGTGTGAAAAATTAGAGCCCGCCGTCAATAAACTGATGGGACCTTATTAGTGTGGTTTTAGGCCTGGAAAATCAACAACCGGCCGATTCAAATCTTGGAAAAGACTCGTTAAAAGGGAATCGACGCACCACCTCTTCGTCGATTGCAAAGCTGCTCCTGACAGCATGAAAAGAAACTGTCTTTATGCCCGAATGTCTGAGTTTAGTTTCCCCTCAAAACCGCTGTGTAAACTGACGTCAGGATCGGGAAGGACCTCTCCGAGCCGTTCGATACCAAAAGAAGATTCACACAAGGTGACTCCCTTTCGTTTAACTTCTTCAACCTATTTCTGGAGAAAATGATTCGAACTGCAGAACTAAACAGAGAAGATACCATCTATAAGAATGTACATATGCTGGCGTATGCTGATGATATTGATCTCATTGGCCTTATCAACTTCGTTAGTTCTGCTTTCTCTAGAATGGATAAGGCAGCGAAGCAAATGGGTCTGGTGGTGAACGAGGTCAAGACGGAATATCTCCTGTCTTCAAACTAACAGTCGTCGCATTCGGGGGAAGGGTGAGCTGAAAATACTTTTAAAAATAACGTACCAATCTACTAAAATTTTAAATCGATATCTCAAATAGCTTTTTGAATTTCCTGCGGTGATATCTCGAAAACAAATGAGGGGTTAAAATTTGTTTTAAAAACGTCGTTTTTTTTTTAATTCCCAAAAGTCGGCGTTTTTGGGAAACTAAAAAACACCCTCTTAAACCTCTTCAGACTAAAAAGTGACATAATTATTGACATGTATTATCATGAAAAAAACATGGAATGCTTAGTGTTCTATATACATACATTTTTTTTTTTTTTTTTTTTTTTGAAGTACTGTTAAAAGCTTATTTTTTAGTTTTTTAAACTACATATTAAAATGTACCTGTGCTGAATTGTCCGGATAATCGCTTTTAATCTTCTATGGAATTTCGTCTATCAATATACATACGAGTGGATATGCTCTTCCAGTTTGTAACATTTTTGGTTTGAATTACAAGTTTGAAATTTGCAAACTAGTCTAAGCCCGCGGCTCCGCTCGCTCCTTGTTGTCAAAGATATCATTTATCGTGATAATAATATAATGGAATAGTTAAATTAGCAATATACATTTTTTATTGACTTCGTAAATCACTTAAGGAATAGTACATACATAAATACGTGTGATGTTATAGCATATAAGTCCGCTATTACACGAAGCAACTTTTGTTGCTAATTCTCGGGCGATTCTCTTTTGCTGTCGCCCATTACATTCACACGAGCAACTTGTGTTGCGCAACTCTGTGCGAGTTTTTTTCTCATTCTCTTTCACTTTACTTAAACCCATTGTCGCTTCTTTTTCTTTATAGGTATTTGGGCCACACTATCACATATATTAATCAGTTCTGTCAATTAAGAAATACATTTTATTTATAATTCAAAATTAAAACAAAGATCATATAACATACCTTCACATATATCACCCTTTTCACTATCGTCTGAATCAATTTGTATGGCTTCCTCCATACATTTCACAATATCTTTAATTAATTCGATTTTTTCGTCATACTCCATTTTCTAAAATATTTATATTACATTATGTATATTTCTATACATATTTGCAAATTACTTACCAAAAGATGAAATTAAATTTTTTAAATATATTCAAAATATTAATTTAAAAAAAATATACCCAAATGCAACTATGTACTACGAAAGAAAGAACACGAATGCCGAAAAACGTTGCAGCGAACTGTTACGAATAAGAACACAAAGCGAGTTGCTGAACACTGGAAACTCGGCGCGATTCTCCTCTCCTCGTCGCTCCCTCGCCTATAAACCAAGAGTTGCCGCAACAAATGTTGCTTCGTGTAATAGCAGAGTAACAGTGCAGGAGTCGAGCAGAGAGGGCGCGTCTTACGCCCTGTATCTAATCATATGGTAATGTTTTGTTCAATATTATTTATTCATTGAATGCAATTGCAGAATCGACATGTAACAAAACACAAACTTCATTGTTCCTTTTAAATATTGCATTGTTCTGTGAGCTATTATACACCCATCTCAAATTATGGTTCAACTTTTTCTTGTTAAGTAACTATCACTACCCTGCCAGTAGCTGTGTGATTTTATTTCATATTTTCGAAGTAAAAAAATGTTCAAATGATGCTTACATGAATTTTGAACACAGGCTAATGTTTTGAAATATATATTTTTTATTTATGAATTGTTGTGACATAAAACAATAGAAAGTAGCCTATGCTCGTTTCGAGATTCCAATCAACCTCATCACCAATTTTCAGCCGTTCTTGAGTTATAAATATAGACATAAATTGCGAAATCGAGGGTGATTTTGCAAAAATGGCGGGTGTAGAAAAAAGGCGTTTCATTTTTATATATGAGATAAACACATTGAATACCGTCTGAGGACCCACATTGGAAGGTCTTCGCCAATATTGACGTGGATATGACTCGTGGGGTTCCCGGTTTGCAAACTTTTATTATTTACATGGATAATTATTACACCTCCACGCCTTATTGATTTATCTACGAACACATTACATCGAATAATAAGCTTCCAGATGCAAAGGTTGTGACGAAAATTAAACGAGATGTCTCAGCAGAGTTGATAATGACAGTACATGTTGCGCCGATGACGTCTGTATCTGGGAAGGATATTATTTTGGAAGGGTATTTATTTTGTCTCTACTTTCGTTGGGATGAAACCGGTGTATAATGCATATGCGATAACGGTAAAGTTCCGACTAAGCAACGCTGGGACAAAAGAGAGAAGAAAGTAATAACTGTTTGTAACCTTGTTTCAACTACACAGCTGATACTTTTCTGATATTGAATATGTAAATGCTGCACAGTTTTTCTCTGAATCATAAAATAAACACAATGTTTGATACATAAGAATATATTATTGTACATAAGAATACATTTTATTATAAATTTGCCTTTGCCCGAATATCACATCGAACTTTGTGAAACACAGCGATTGCAATTGAAACAACCCTATATCTTGCCCTCACATCATTGAAGTATATAATATTCATATGTAACGTGTGGATCTTGTGGATGCTTACCTCGGTCACCTAAATATTTATTAAGTTGAAAAGCATACATACGAATACTTTAAAACAGAGATAAAGAGATCCCCAACTCTCCTGTCACTGGAAATGTGAGAGCGGCTCACCGAACTTTGACAGTTGACTGGATTGGGTGGGTTTTGACGTTTTGCAATTGGAATGACTGGAACGGCCAGATTGAAATTATACCGAAAATATATGTGAACGGAAGAGTTTGTTGCCGCCGTTGAAGATCACTAGTAAAAATGTATACAATGAAAATCAAAGAAAATGCGAAATTTAAATATATTTCATTAAACGTTTTGCAATTTGTTGCATAGTAGCATTAATTTTCAGTTACTAATGATTAAAAACATTTAATAATTGAGAACTAATAGGCTTAATTCACCTTATTAAGTACAAAAAATCAGTTGTTTTAATATACCATAAAATCAGAAAAAATGATTTAAGTAGTTTCGCCATTTATTAAAAGTCCAATATATAATAATTTGGAATCGTAATAAATGTTGGGTGTTTTAATTTAAAATTCCCAAAAATTCTTATTTTGTTCGATCTGGCCATAATGGAAAATGTTATAAAAAACGCTTATTTTGAGGCGCTCTCACACTGGAATAAGTTGGGCATCCCATTATCCCATATTGGATCTTTGCGAAGTCAATGTTTGGCGACCTTTTAAAAGAGCAAATTCCAATACCCCATTGACTCAAAAGCGAGTGTTAAGTATTTTATCCACTGAGGAATATGGCAGCGAACAGAAATAGAAACATAAACTGAGTCAGTTTCTCGTGAAGCAAAGCATGGATGACCACAAAATTTTCTTTTTGATGGCATTGATCATCTTCCTGAAGTTAAAAATCGAACGCACCCGTTATTATATTTGCTTGTTATTATTTTGTGATAAATATAATTGTTTTGTGACATATCATAAAAATTATCAACAATAATGCAATATTCATTAGATATTTGGATATAAATTAGTTTTGCTAATTTTCCTTGTCAACTTAAACTAATTATTCTCGTTATGTACATTTATTTTCCTGCATTTTAATAAACTGAAGTAAAATTTTCTATTTTACCCTTTCTATATTATTTGGCACCAATGCATAGTGTATCACATACGGTACAAATAGAACACTCAAATTTTCTGCTTTTCTTTCAAAAGAATCATCATTTAATACATTTCGTGTTATGAAAAGATGAAAAATATTTATAAGTTCGCAAATAAATAACAAATTTGGCCCTAAAGCCAAAGGCAAGGGGTTTGTTAATTTGATCCAGCCTGTAATACATATATTATATGTACATACGTACATGAGGATTTTATCAAGAAAAGTAACTAATAGCTAATGCTACTCGGATGATGAAAAATACCATGGAGCCATGAAATTGGAAATTTGCCAAAAACACACGTCAAACTTGACTGACGGCAGCTTTGTCAGTTTGAAACTCTCATAAACAGCTGTCATTTTTATAATATTTTCAATGAAAATGAGTTGATAAACATTGCGATTATAATTATAAGCCCGCTAGTTCTCAATTAATAATTGTTTTTAATCATTGGTAATTGAAAATTAATATTACTATGCATCACATTACAAAACGTTTCATGAAATATATTTAAATTTCTCATTTTCTTTAGTTTTCATTGTTCTACATTTTTTATTAGCGATTTTGAACGGTGACAACAAATCCTTCCGTTCGGTATAATTTCGATCTGGCTTTTCCAGTCATTCCAATTGCAAAACGTCAAAACCTACCAGATCCAGACAACTGTCAAAGTTTGGTAGGTGAGCGGTTCTCACATTTCCAGTGACAGGGGAGTTGGGCATCTCTGTTAACGATGTTTCGCCTACTCACTTTTTAACTCATAATGCGTTTACAAATGTTGACCTAACCATGGTCTCATCTTTAATTTGGCATGGAAGCCATTGGAAAATCGATACATTTCTTCATGGCAGTGATCACTATCCAATCGTTGTTAAATTTATTACACAATCTAAAACCCAAAAAATCATACTTATAACCATGACAGATGGTAGCGTTAATCCGAATTAACTGCGCACTTAATCAGATCGAAATTTGTATGTAAGTGACAGACGGCAGCTATGTGAGTGTGAAACTCTTGTTAACTACTGACTGTCATTTTTATAATATGTTCAATTAAAACGGATAGAAGATAAACATTGCGGTTGTCAGCCACCCAATTGTTACAAAAACCTATCAGCACGTTATTTTTAAAACTGTATTATAACATACAAGTTCTTGTGTAATTATTGAAAATTTGAAAAACAGCTGTCAGTGTTGCTTGTTTTTCATTCACAATAGATTAAAATTGGTAATTTTTAACAATGTTGCCAACGAAATTTCAGCTAACTCTCTAATATTTTGAGGATTAAATGGGAGTTAGCAACGGAGTTATCTTCACTTACTCCTGTATTAATCCGGATTAACGCTGGCATCTGTCAAGGCCATAACTGTTAGTTTAAATCTGGTTAACGAACATATATTGGACAAGAGTACTTCGAACCTTGTTTTATAAATATATATATATGTATACTTATATATATGTATATGAACATTCACATTTATTGTCAATATGCATACATAGTATATGTGTGGGAATTTATGATAAAATTATTTTCGAAATAACGTCGATCCTGCTAACCTAAACCTAAAGCTTAGTATCCAGCTCTCAAGAAATGTAAAAACTTCATATAAAAAAACGCTTAAGAAACGGACAAGAAACTTTCCTGCGATAAATTTACTTGTGCTGGTATGCAGCTCTAGAGTAATCTAATACTAATTTTTAATACTTTTTTTCAATAAAATACGAATATGGCAAACCTGGTTTTGCGAAGGAACATGAAATCAACAATTGTTTCTTGAAAGAAATTCAAAGTAAATCGTTAAGTTCATCCTAAATTAATTAAAATCATTATTATGAAGTATATTTCATTTTGAAATGTCAACAACACTCCTCAAATCGCAAGGAAAATACTTATGTTACAACACACATACATATATACATATTACGCACAAAGTTTATTTTCTTTGTTTATTCTCTCTTGCTCTTCTAATGTGGATCATTCGTAATGCGTAACTTGCTGTCAGCTTAACTTGAAGAAATAATGTATTTTTTTTCTTGAGCAATTACTTGAGAGCTGGATACCAACCTTTAAGCAAAAAAATCAATTTTTTGAAGCTTCTAAAGCAGGCTCCCCCCTTAAAGAAGATTTACAAAACGCAATAAACGTAACTTAACACCCAAATGCGTCTTTATTCATTCGACAAATGTTATCTCTTAAAATCTTTCTCTAATTCGGAACTTATTAAAAAAATTAATAGGATTGCTTTCAAATATATTAATTTGCAAGTTTTTTCACATTAGTAAATAGCTGATTCGAATATTGGTTGTGCGTATGTTCGAAAAGACGAAAATCCAAATAGATTCTGTGACACCATTGAACATTATAATTGGTTTGCAATTCTGGCAGCTAAGCAATTCTGTCTTGGATTCCACAACACCCCTGAAATTACGTGACGAAGTTCTTTTGATTTGAGAAGAAAAAACAGAAAGGCATGTAAATTGTAAACAATTAGTGAAATAAACTTAATTTATTAGTTTTTAAAGAGACACTTGTAGTGAAATAAATAGAACATAGGATCGAATTCGATGCGGACAGAATTTTCAATCGAAAATTTTTATGCGGTCATTGATACCAAAAGTAAAGTGTTTTATCAACATTGATATGGAAAGAACAGGGAGTAGACTTGATACATCAGTAGCGCTAGTTTCTTATCTTGGTCAGGCGAAAATTAAATATAATAAATTGCATCAATTGGTCTCTTATTGCTGATACTTTATATCAGGGGTCTCGCCCAAAATATTTGCTGCAGTTACTGGAGAACATCCAAGAATTTGTAATAGTTTTAATCCGTCAACAGATGTTAACTGCTTACCTCCTTTTCGAGTGGATTAAAGTTATTGAGCTTAAGGATTATTAGGGACGGAATGTATTTAATAGAGTCGGTAAGTAAGTTCAACTTCATCGAAAATTTTGTTTTCGATACGGTTTCAAGAGATAACGTAAGTCATAGAGAAGGATGAAAATGTTAATGAATAGAGAAGACTCAAAATTTAGCTGCAATAAAATGTAAATTATTATGAGGGAACATCCTTATAAGAGCAAGTTCGAAAATGAAATTACACCACGGCACGAACGTACATACATATGAATGCGCAAATGTTCTTTTTCATACATACATACATATCTGGGAAAATTAGAGTAACGAAAAGAAAATTAATATGTATGGAGAAAATGTAAATAATGAGTGAAAGATATATAAATGAAATCTGAATTCAAAAATAATATAATAGAAAAGTTTTATATAACTAAAAAAATTATGTGATAGGATTTGAATTTATTCAAAATATGTTACAATAACGAATTGTGCTACACAAACAGCACCACAGACGATATCTGATAAGAAAGGTCTAATGTGTGTACTCAAACAGCTATTGTTGTTTATTTGATTCAAATTACCAATGAGTATTTTTCCGAAATTGCCTTTTCTTCATACGCATGCACAAATATATTTGCACATACATATGCGTTCTGCGTGAATTTCTGGGGAGAATGTAAATTGCAGAGAATATTCAACTATGGACTAACGTGCAGAGAACGTACATCATAGAGAAGGTTCATGACGCAGAAAACGTAAAAATATTCCTGGCTCACTCGGCCGAAATGAGGGTGTTTCACCACTGCCAGCGCGACAGGAGAATACTTAACAGTGGCGCTTGGACAGTGCTGGGGTCGAATCGGTACATCCGTGAACGTATCACTCGTCACGTAAAAGCCTGTATTTCGCATTATGACATACGGGATCGTAACGCTTCTCTCGTAATCTGGCATGATGACATACGTGAACGAGAATATAAACGTATCTGTTCGTTCGAATCGTCTTTGGAACGCAAACTACCAATCGTAATAGACAAATTTATGGAAATGTGAGCAAAATTTTTTTAAATTTTAAGTTTTATTTTATAATTTTTAGGAATAAAGAACATAAACAAGAAACCAATTAATGGAATATCTCATTAAAAATTAAAAAAGCAAATTTATTTATATGAACAAAATTTTTGTATTTTTGTTTACATAAAAATAAAATTATTAACAAGGTTAAGGACATATATATTTTTGAATTAAATATATTAAAGAATACTTTATTTGGTCTCTTAACGTTTGGTCGACTGCGGTTAAGTGGTTCGCTACCTCGTTGTCCATTTCTCGTTTGTAATAAGAATCGCAATTTTGAGGGTCGTAACATATTGTAAATTTTATGCAGATGTTATATAATGCCACAAACGTTAGCAAATCTTCCACTTTTGTGCGGTGATACCTTTCTCTCTTGCCATATACTAAAATACTCCACCATCTTTTTAATAATCCAATGCTTTGTTCAACGATACATCTACAAAGAAAATTTTGTTAATGAGGATTCATAATTTTTGTTTTGTATATTTATACCTACGCTATTACTACGATCTCCCAGCTATCTCGCACTATTTTTGTATGCCCATCACTTTCACTAGACCTCAAATAAAAAAACAAAGCTCGATTCATTTTGATATTTAATAAGTTTTTGTTAGTTTATTGAAACTTTCGTAACAGGTTTGAAAGTTCCACATTTATTGTGACCTAAAAATACTATCCAAAGCAATGTGGAATTTAAAAACTATTGTGAATTGAAAATACATTACGATCCGTTTTCTATCGTATGTCATAATGCCAATCACCTCATACGATTAACGAATCACGTAATTTTCTTTCGTATGTTTGCCGATCCGTGCACGGATGTAACGATTCGACCCTCAGCATTGAATAAAAATTATGCTCAAGACTATATATTGCTATTACTGAAGTATATTGGCTTATTTGCTTATATAATATTTTAATTATTTCCTATATTTGATATATAAGTACATATGTATTTGAATGGTTCATTACATATCGCTCGTTTGCTGCAAGGCCGGCATAAATCGAAAAACGTGATTTTTGAGTTAATGCTGCAGAATTGTTCGTTATATCATACTTCATGTTAAGTGAAAAATTCATATGAATATCTCTTATATGCTCCGCTTGAGAAGAGAATATATTTCCTGTTTTCCGTGTACGGTTATAGTCAGTTGAAAACTTTAAACGCGTTTTCTGGCAAATCGATTTTTTTTGACTTATGCCGGTCTTGCAGCAAATGAGCGATATGTATGTATATAACAAACTATCATAATATACTAAAAAAACTAAATTAATTTAAATAGTGATAAGTCTACATAAATCGTATCGCTTATTATCCACATCAGAGGGCTGTAACGAGTATAATTAAATCAGAACAAACATTCGTGCCAAAACACCAATCAAATCAATTCGGTTCAGCATAGACAACATTGTTAATCAATTCGAGTACCCGCCAGCGACAACTGATTTGATGCAACACGAACAATCTGTTTCACGGCAATCGCGATCGAAACGGTATGGCTGGCTTTGGTTCAAGTCGTATCATGTCAATTCATAACGTTGCGACGATTGTTTGAATCGATGTGAAACTGCGGGTAAACTACGAGTACAGCAAACGACAATTTTTTGCTGGATTGCTTTGAATCATGTGTTTACAATGGAAATTCCATCGGGTACATACATACATATATATATATATATATATATATATATATATATATATTTTTTTTTTGAAGTAGGAGGAAGCATCAAAAGCTGAATTGCGGAACTTTAATCCGCTAAAACTAACCTACTCCCAACCCCAGACTCACCCACCTCTCCTATATGTCTGTCTAAGTTTTGTTATGATTGACGCTGCCGCTTCGCTGACAGCATTCCAGTTCTCAGTGGACTGGCACATAAGTGTCGTCAAATTTTCCACCGTAAAACTACCACCGAGTGTTAGTTTTAAGTTTTTCCCTTGTACTTAAAAAGCGAGGGCAATAAAAAAATATATGCTCGGAATCTTCTAAGCACTCTAAACACATCGGACAATTCGGACTAATGCCGTACTGGAATCTGTACAGGTAGCTTGTAAAGCACCCATGCCCACTTAGTATTTGGGTTAGGTGGAAATCCAGGTCCCCATGTCGTCTATCGATCCAAGAATGGATGTCCGGTATTAGTCTATAGGTCCACCGTCCTTTAAGTGAGGTTTGCCACCGCTACTGCCATATTGTTAAGCTTTTCACTCTCTCTTCTCTTTTGGCTCCTATAGATGCCTCTGGTAATTTGTAAACTCGTTCGTATTCATCACCTTGGATGTCTATGGGCATCATACTGGCTATTACTTCAGCAGCGTCACTTGAAATTGCTCGGAAAGCACTGATAACTCTTAGTGCCGACAGCCTGCGCACTGTGTTTATTTGTCTGGCTTATGCTTTGATGCCTAGCGCCTGGATCCATATTGGAGCCGCTTCTAATACAACCGATCTCATTACCTTTGCGAGTAAAAAACGCCGGCTGGAACGGACGCAACCTTTATTTGCCATCATTCTTGATAAGGCATTCAGGATTTTATTCGCTTTACCTGCAGTGTACTCTAGGTGATCCCTACATTTGAGCCTGGAGTCTACTATTACTCCCAGATATTTTAGGTGTGGCTGTGAATGAATCTCGCACTCCCCTATGGTGAGAGATATACTTTCCTCTACTTTCCTTGTACTTATGAGCAGGACTTCTGTCTTTTGCTCAGCCAGTTCTAAACTCATTGAGGAGAACCATTGGCGCAGACCGTTTATGCACTCATTGCATTTGCTCCGGAGGTCGTCGAGGTGTTTAGCCACTGCTACCACAATAAGGTCGTCTGCGTATGCAACTAATTTAATATCCTTCGGTTGGTGTCTCGTTAGCACCTCATCATACATTATGTTCCATAGAAGGGGCCTAGTACCGAGCCTTGCGGTACTCCACTCGAAATTGAGTAGCTCTTTGTGCCTTCATCTGTATCGTATAATAGTCGCCTGTTTTCAAAATAATTTATGACAATTCCCATAAGATATTGAGGAGCACGTATTTCACATAGTTTGCCCACTTTGCTGAGTTAAAGGCATTCACATCCAGGGTGATCAGCGCACAATATTTTTTTGTTCCGCCTTTCCATCGCTTGCCACTCACTGCGCATTTCGCAATGTCAACTACAGCGTATAGTGCGTCAATGGTGGACCTCTTTTTCATAAAGCCGTATTGTCTTTCTGATAATCCGCCGGCTTTCTGGATTGCTATCTCCAAGCGGTTTCTAACAATGCTTTCATATACATTTCCAATAGTGTCAAGCATGCACAGAGGTCGATATGAAGATGGTTCCTCCGGTGGCTTTTTTGGTTTAGGAAGTAGAACCAATCGCTGGACTTTCCATGGGTCGGGAAATATTCCTTCTTTTAAGCACGCATTGTACATTTTCACGAATAATTTAGGATTCAGAGTCATGGCTTCTTTTAGGGCTCTGTTTGGAATGCTATCTAATCCAGGCGCTTTCTTGCTTTTAATTTTTCCGGCTATAGCCAATATTTCTTCTTCACTAACTAGCAGTGGTGGCTCTTCGACTTCGATTAGAGGTTTAGCATAAGAAATACTGTCGTGTTTTGGAAACAAAGTTTCGACGACATTTCTCATAAAGGGTGCGCTTTTGGGTTGTTGAGCCTTATTTTTGAATTTTAACATACAGATTTTGTATGCTGTTCCCCAGGGGTCTTCGTTTGCTTCCTCACAGAGTTTTTCAAAACACTTCTTTTTACTGCGACCAATGGCTGACTTCAGAAGCTTCTTTTGACTTTTAAATATATTCCTAAGACTGCTTTCATTTTCTTCACCCTGATTACGTTGTAGGCGGCGTTTAGCTGAGTTGCAGAGTTTTCTGAGCCCAGATATTTCTTCATTCCACCAATACACTGGTCTTCGGTTGGTATGGTGTGCTGTCCTGCGCATGGTTGCGTCGCAAGCTGTGGACAATTTTTTTCACACTGCGGATAACAAATATATGGCGTCTTCGCCTTGTATATTTTCTGAACTCCAGACCATCTCAAAAAGTTCAGCATCAAAGTCTTTTTGTTTCCAAGTTCGTTTTTGGCATGTGCTCCTGCTGCGGCGTTCCGTCCCTCCGACATATGAGACTTCGGCAATAATAGCCATGTGGTCACTATTTGTAAATATGTCCGACACCGCCCACTTAATGTGCCTACTAAGGGCGTCGTTGGTGAACATGAGATCGATTATGGAGCCTTTGTTTCCTTTTTGAAATGTATTTTGCGTTCCGCTATTCAGAGTCGTAAGATTCGTTTGGCCGAGGAATTCAAGTAGTAGACGCCCACGGTGGTTTGTGCGCCTACTACCCCAAGCGGTCGACCACGCATTGAAGTCGCCTGCGATTATAATTGGGGATTTTCCTCTGGTTTCTAGAGCAAGTTCCAGGAGGAAGTCTTCAAAATTTTTTATTGAGGCGCTGGGAGGGGCATAGCAGCTAACAAAGTATATGCCTCGTATGTTTGCCCATGTGAAAAAATTATGCCCTCCGGAACGAGACATAAATGGTTGTCCTTTACATGACCATGTCTGTAGTCCAGGTGCTTTCCGAACGCTGGGAGTATTGCTCGCTTAGTAAGGCGACATCAATGTTTTTTTCAAATACTGTCTGTTTTAGTAGCTCTTGTGCTGCTGCTCAGTGGTTCAAATTTAATTGTATTATCCTCATTTCCCTAACGATTTCGCCATCTCTAGATATTTGGGGCACGTAGTACTCAAGGCTGAGTATGCTCCTTTGCAAAGCATGCAGCTTGGATCGTTAGTACATGACTTCGCTACACGTCCACTGGCTCCACAACGTGTACATAGAGACGACCTGTCCACATGATTGCAACATTTGTGCGCCATGTGCCCCAGATGAGAGCACCTGAAGCAACGGGGAATAGGGGAGTATTCCCGGAGGCGACATACAGACCACCCGATCTTTATCTTGCCTACCTTGAGTGCAGTCTTGTCGTCCTGGGTGCGCAGGCATAAGATAGCTATTTGTGTTCCGCTTCGGGTCTTTCGTATGCTCTTAATGTTTAGTTTTCCCAGATTTTTTAATCCGCACTCTTTTTGTAAAGCTTCGCAAATCTCTTCTGGAGAAATTATTTCGTCCAAATCCTTGCACATAATCATGACGTTGTGGGTTTTTGGCTATATCACAGCCATTTCCCCGACCACTTCTTCTAAAGCGCTTTGGAACGATTCGGCTCTTTTATCCACTTGGTTTTTCAACTGTAATAGCAGGTCTCCTTTCAACGTTTTTCTTATGTACGTTACGCTTGAGCCCAATTCCTCTTAGCCACTCTCGCCCTTTATTTTTCGGAGAATATCCGCGTATGATGCACCATCCTTTTTTTAAGTATGATGGCGTCTGGCCTCGATTTAATTTTCTGTTCGAGTGGTCTTCGCTTCTTAACGACGTCCACCCAAGCTTTGCTTGCGTTGCGTTGGGTTTGACCGTTGTATTGGCTTGCATTAATTTCGCTGCCTCGCTGTAGATGGGTTGTTCCATTTTGTTTACATTTTTAGGCTTTTTAATGGGAGGTAAAAAGCCTACCGAAGCCTTTTCGGAGTGTTTACCTCCTTATCCATTGGAGAAACCTGGGATGCTTTCCCTACCATAATTCTTTTGGGTAGGTTATTTTCGCCTTTCTCAGCCTTAGCATGTAGCGCCACTATGTTGCTTACCAGCTCGCGCATGGCCTGGTTTATGTGCCTTTGGCCAGCCATCATGTACAAATCATAGAAAACCGTAACATACATATGTATATGGATGTAAGAATTGATATGCATATGCATAAGCGGTGCTCTCACAAAGGTGAATAGCCTAATTCATGGTCACGGTCATCCGATTTTGCACAGTGACATGCTTCTGACCAAACATGCTCCCCCCATTGAAATGCTTGCATTTCAATCCGAAATGGGTAATGGTGCAATTTTATGGACTGCTCTTCTTATAATCCCTTTTGTAGTTTTGATGTCCACAACCCTCACTTTGCCGTCTGAACCAGGGACGATGTTGATAATTCTCCCAAGTGACCAATGCTGTGGGGGCAAGTTGGATTCATGGATGATGACCATTTGACCAATTTCGATGTTGGCTTCCGGTTTCAACCACTTCGAGCGTTGTTGTAGGCTAAGAATATAGTCGTGTGACCATATGTCCCAGAAACGCTGCTTCAAATACGTCACCCGCTGCCATTGCGTTAACGAAGATACTGTGTTCATATTGATAGCTTTATCTGGCATCGACAGTAATGATGTCCCAATCAATAGATGAGCCGGAGTTAGAGCTTCGCCATCATTGGGGTCATTTGAAAGCGGTGTCAGTGGACGAGAGTTCAAAATAGCTTCTACTTCTATTACGACGGTCTGAAGTTCTTCATATGTCAGGTGTGCGTTTGATATGTTCTTTAGCAAAATGGATTTCATTGATTTTACTGCCGCCTCCCATAAACCTCCAAAATGTGGAGCACGAGGCGGAATAAAACAAAACTCAAAACCAGTGTTGGTGCTATAACTAGTGATGTAATCAGTAGCCGCTTGATTGAAGAATTGTTGATGAAGATCCCTCAATTTGGCTTGAGCGCCAGCGAAATTTGTGGCGTTGTCACAGTAGATGCGTTGAGGTATGCCGCGTCTTCCTACAAAACGTTTTAGACAAAGTATAAAATTGTTAGTAAATCGGTCGGATACTAACTCTGCATGTATGGCTTTGGATGCGAAGCATACGAAGATTGCTATATATGTTTTGTATGGAGCTCTTCCACGAAGACGATAAGTTGTACTGAAAGGGCCGCAAAAGTCAACGCTGCTAACTAGAAATGGGCGTTGCATTTGCAAGCGATTGGCAGGAAGATCCGCCATAATTTGATCCATTAATTTAGGTTTATAATGGAAAGAGAGCACGCAATTTTCGAACGATTTTCCTTACGATTTCGCGAGCATTTATAACCCAGACTCGCTCACGCAAGAGACTTATTAAAACCTTTGGACCAGCATGTAAATGCTTACGATGAAGATATTCTATGTACAAATATGTAAATCGATGATCTTTTGGAAGAACTGCGGGAAATTTTGCATCAAAAGGAATTGGTGCCTTTGACAAACGGCCACCGACTCTGAGGACTGAAACTGTCACCCCGTTAAGATTCATTTCATGTAGAAAAGGAGTCAGCTTCTGTACGAACGATTTAACTTCTTGTTGTTTTTGAAGTCTTCTAATTTCTTCAGCGGATTCGATCTGTTGAATAGCTACGACGATTCGAAACCAAGTATGATCGAGCTCCTGTAACGGTAGATGAAGTATCATTGCTGGCGTTAGTTTATTGTTAACAGCGACTTTGTTGAAAATACGAAATATATATGCAGTGACGCGAAGTAATCGGTGGTACGACGAACTGCGGTTGATGATGATGTTGATGATGTTTCCCTCGTTGCTGCTTTTGCTACACTTGAGGTTGATTCCTTTCCGTCGTTGCAAATCTTGGATTTTAATGTCATACTCCTTCTTGCTTACAGGCCATTCCGATGAATTTTTCATTAGAAACTCTGGTCCAGAGAACCAAATCGTACTTATAAGATCCTGAGCGCTACAGCCACGTGAAACGATGTCTGCAGGATTTTGTGTACTTGGTACGTGTTTCCAGCTAATGCCTTCTGAAATTTCCTGAATTTCAGAGACTCGATTGGCAACGAAGCAATTTAATGTCGCCGAATGAATGTTGAGCCACTTAAGCACGATCTCTGAGTCAGTCCAAAAATATATGTTAGTGCAAAATTTTAATACCTTATCCTTGATTTTTTGCCAAGTCCTACTCAGTAACAGTGTTGCACATAACTCCAAACGAGGAAGCGATTGTGCTTTAATCGGTGCCACTTTAGATTTAGCAATAAGTAACGTAGTTTTGTAAGTGTCCTTTATAACAGAACGTACATAAATGCAGCACCCATATGCACGCGTTGATGCGTCTGCGAAGCCATGAACTTCACAGCGAGAGTTGGATGTTGTTTGTACATGACGAGGAACTTCTATTTTATTAATGAAATTTAAATCGGCTTTAATCTGCAACCAAATGTTATGGAGATCGGGTGGTAGTGTTTCATCCCAATCTAATCGGCGAATCCAAATTTCTTGCATTAATATTTTGCCACGTATTATCACGGGGCTCAATAAACCGAGGATATCAAATATTTTGGAAATAATTGATAGAACTGATCGCTTTGTAACTGACTGTATATCTGGTAATTCATAGTGATAACAAAGGGTGTCAGCTAAAGGTTTCCATGACGAGCCTAAAGCTTTGGTAATGTTTTCTTCAGTTGTTTTAATGACAACTTCATTATAAGATGCGTCAGATAATTGTGTAGAATTCGAGTGCCATTTAGTCAGGGAAAAACCATGAGAACGAAGAACTTCTATGATATCAATTTTTAGTTTTTGTAAGTTTTCTATGCTATCTGCACCAGTTAACAAGTCGTCAACATAAAAACTTTCACGAATAGCAGACGATGCTACAGGAAAGGCAGGTTTATTGACGTCAGCAATATGGAATAAACTGCGAATAGCTAGGAATGGTGCAGAAGCCAAACCGTAAGTTACAGTTTTGAGTTGAAACAACTGTAATGGCTCATGAGGTTCGTTTCTCCACAAAATGAGTTGATATCGTTGATCTTGTTCGTTAATCAAAAATTGCCGATACATTTTTGATATATCGGCGGTTAATACGTAGGGATATAAACGAAATGATAATATTGTTATGATTAATTTTGGTTGAATTGTTGCTCCGACCATGAGTATTTCATTTAATGAATGATCAGAAGTGGTGCGCGCAGAGGCGTCGAATACAACCCGAAGCTTGGTCGTAGTACTTTGTGGACGGAGTACACAATGATGTGGAATTATATAGTGCGAGCTATTGAAATCAAAGTTTTTTATGGCAACCATGTGCCCGAGTTCAATATATTCTTTTATGAAATCCGCATACATGTTTTTTAGTAATTTATTGTTAGATAGACGTCATTCAAGAGCGAGAAATCTTTTCCTGGCATTAAGGAAAGAGTTGCCTAATTTCTAAATGGTAACCGTACTTGTACACGTCCATCATTTTTCACTTGAACGTTTTCAATGAAATGTTTTTCGCATAAACGTTCTTCTTCGGACAATGTTGCTTCCTTTTCGGTTAAGGACTGGACCAAGGCATGTAAAAATTTTCCATTGAAAATACAAGACAATCGTGATTTTTTATCTTTAAATTTCTTTGGCTCAGAGGTATTTTATTGTATCCCATTGACTTTACACGCATATTTTTCAAAATTGAACACTCTACAAAAGTGCCCATTACAACAAAGTCTTAACTCACACCACCGAGGCAGTACAAGGCTCTAAACTTGAGCCCCGTTTCCTACAAGTTTGTCGTGGACATTTTTTCTATAGCTCTTGTCATTTACGAGATGTATACAAAAATATGCGAATTTCGTGGCAAAATCATCCTCTGAGCTATAAAAATTTAAAGAAAAAAAATCTCGATTGTCTTGTATTTTCAATGGAAAATTTTTACATGGCTTGGTCCAGTCCTTAATGTTAATATTAAGGGGTAAAATTTTCAGGAAATTGTTTTTAGGGTATTTTAACGGAAATTTCATGACGGGATTGAAAAAAAATTAATAGTTAAAAAAACAACACCCTATTGCACCTATTAATTAATTTACATTCAGATATCTCAAATACTGACGAAAATATTTTTATGATCCCGAAAATATAAACTTCACCTAAAAAATCGCTAGCTCGAAACCGGTTTTAGACACATAGTCTCTTGTTAAGACTGATCCATAGAACACTTATCGCATAAGCGATTGTTCTTTTTTCTTTGGTGTTCCTGCAAATCGGCCCTCTCTAATTTACATCCATATGTATGTAATTATGTGCGCATGTAAACAAATTTGAAAGAACCTTCCCAGCCAGCTACGGCTAACCACTTTTCTTAAGAGGGGAACCTGCTTTAGAGACTTAAAAACTCGATTTTTTGAGGATTTTTTTGGGAGAGAAAGAAATAATTGATTAAAACGACATTTGTATCGTTTATAGATATTTATTTAGACACCATTTACAATTTTTTTGGATACGAAATCTTTTATATTCTGCCTTTGTCCTTTGTCCGATGCATCTCGCATGTGCATTTGTCGGACAGCGGACAGGATGCAGGTCGCAATTTCTATCGGAAACAAAAAATTCAAAGAGATTCATATTTTTTAATAATTTATCTTCCAATTAAAGAAGAAAATTCAAAAACAGTGTAAAATGTTACGAATTTTTAAAAATTGAAAAAAAGGTTTTTGTCTAAAAAATTTTACTTTATGTTGTTTAAAAACATGTTCAGACTTGACTTTTCTTAGTTTTTTTTTGGTTTATATAGAAAGATAATTTATTGCCAAAGATAAAAAACTTTGCCCAAATTCCATATGATGTTTTTCTAACCTGCCCTACAATTATGAAAAATCGTAAAAATTAAAAACCGAGAAATCGCGCATCAAAGTTTTCGCTCTTTGCCCAAGCGCTAATATACATATCTGCTAGACGCTCGGTCACTATTTCCCTTCCCCCCTTAAGCTTAGTATCCAGCTCTCAAAAAATGTAAAAACTTCATATAAAAAAACGCTAAAGAAATGGTCAAAAAAATTTCCTGCGGTAAATTTCCTTTTGCTAGTATGCTGCTCGAATGAAAATACTAATTTTTAGTACATTTTTTCAATAAAATGCGAATATGGCAAACCTGGTTTTGCGAAGAAACATGAAATCAATAATTGTTTTTTGAGGGAAATTCATAATAAACGTTAAATTCATCCTAAATTAGTTAAAATCATTATTATGAAGTATATTTCATTTCGAAATGTTGTATAAAACTTACCAATCATTAACAACATTCCTTAAATCGCAAGGAAAATATTTATGTTACTACGCACATATATACATACATATTACGCACAAAGTTTATTTCTTTGTTTATTCTCTCTTGCTGTTCTAATGTAGATCATTCACAATGCGTAACCAGCTGTCAAAATTACTTGAGGAAGTAATTTATCAATTACTTGAGAGCTGGACACTATAAATATTTCAATAAAATTACACATTTTTTCTCTATGTACTAACAACAACGCTCATGTTGGGAAAAATGTAAAAACTTCATATATTTTTTTTTTTAACCTAGATGCGATGAAAAAAAGTTCTTTCATTTCTTGATTTATTTGAATGAGTGCGAATGAGAAAACATAATTCTCCACACTGTCAAAATAAAATCCCAAAAAGCGTAATAAAAAAAACGATTGAAAGACGCATGTCAATTGCGCTCGTAAAGGTTAGATTCCAGCTCTAAAGTAAATGCTCAAGAAATTATTGACATTATTTCTTTTGTGTAAAGCTTAGTATCCAGCTCTTAAGAAATGTAAAAACTTCATATAAAAAAAACGCTTAAGAAATGGTCAAGTAACTTTTCTGCGATAAATTTACTTGTGCTAGTACGCAGCTCTAAAGAAATCTGGTACTAATTTTTAATACATTTTTTCAATAAAAAGCGAATATGGCAAACCTGGTTTTGCGAAGAAACATGAAATCAACAATTGTTTCTCGAAAGAAATTCAAAGTAAATCGTTAAAGTCATCGTAAATTAGTTAAAATCATTATTATGAAGTATATTTCCTTTTGAAATGTTGTATAAAACTTACCAATTATCAACAACATTCCTTAAATAGCAATGAAGATATTTATGTTGCTACATACATATGTACATAATACGTACAAAGTTTGTTTTCTTTGTTTATTCTCTCTTGCTCTTCTAATGTGTATCATTCACAATGCGTAACCAGCTGTCAAAATTACTTGAGAAATAATGTATTTTTTTTCTTGAGCAATTACTTGGGAGCTGGATACCAACCTTAAAATAGTAGTAAGCAAGAAATTTCGCCATTTCATATCGCACCGTGAGTGTTAAGAAGTAGAAGAAGAAGAGTGTGAAAAGTAATCAAACGGTAAAGATATTTGAACAAGAGTAATTGGTATACAAAAAAGCGAAGCGTTGTTCAAACAAAAAAGATATTTGAGCAAAGCAATTGGTAAGTTTCCCGTTATGTATATTTATATTTATTTCAAAATATCATGATTACTTACTATTATTTATTTTTCAGGTGGTCAGGTGAAAAACTAATCTAACAGAATAGAAATTTGAGCAAGAGTAATTGGTGTACAAAAAAGCGAAGCGTTATTCAAACAGAAAAGATATTTGAGCAAAGCAATTGGTAAGTTTCCCATTATGTATATTTAAATTTATTTCAAAATATCATGATTAATTATTATTATTTATTTTTCAGGTGGTCAGGTGAAAATCCATAATGGAAGACGAGAAGTAGAGTTTATATAATATTTTACAAAATTATAGTTCTATATAAATGTATTTTTTATATTTTATGTTAAATTTTATGATGTTGATGAACTGTGGCACATTCATGACCATCATGGAGTCTGAAAATAAAACGCAGGAGACCCTGTCATTGGGTGACCCCTATTCTCAAGGCAAGGAATGACTTCAAAAACTTACGGAATGATCCAACTCGTTTCATCGAAAACTTTCGTATGCCACCAAGTGTATTTGATGAGCTTTGGAAAATACTGGAACCACATCTGCTTCCAATGCGGAATACAAGACCGAACGATTTCATTCCTTCTAAAGCTAAGTTAGCAATTGTACTAGAGTATGTTATAAAAAAGGTACTATATTAGCACAAATAGGATTTAACCGCTACGATTTTTTTTTTTCAGCTACCTGGCTTCTGGAGATATACAACGCCATATTGCCTCCTGCTATCGTATTAGCAAGCAGCACTTTGGTAGAATCGTGTCCGATGTGTGTAAGGGAATATGCAGCGTATTGAAAAATGAAATTCCAGAGTGGACAGAAGCCCCGTTGTAGGAGATATCGAATTGCTTTCAAACACAATGGAATTTTCCGAACTGCGTTGGGGCTATCGATGGCAAACACATAGCTATCAAAGCCCCACCAAAATCTGCAAGCATATTTTATAATTACAAAGTAAGTGTATACATATGTATGTATACGTACATATACATACATACGTACATATACATACATATGTATATGTATGTAGATTATAATACCCTCGTGCGGTAGTTAATAATTTGTATTAATATGCTTTTATTATAAGGATTCCATTCTATTGTGTTGATGGCCACATGTGATGCCCATTATAAATTCACATACGTGGATGTTGGTACTTACGGAAGCGAAGGAGACTCCAATATTATGAAGAATTCAAGATTTGGTATCAGCATACTTAATGACAGCTGCCAATTTCCGGCCGACGGCTTCATTGATGGCAAAAAAGTATCATACTTCATTGTAGGAGACGACGCATTTCCACTGTGTAAACGTATTATAAAGCCTTACAACAGCAAAAACCTTTCCAAAGAGGAACAAGTTTTCAATTACCGTTTAAGTAGAGCAAGACGGTGTATTGAAAACGCGTTTGGAATTTTGAGTGCAAATGGCTTTGCCTTAGGAAGGTATTATTTTGTTATCCGGATCGGGCACGATCGATTGTTTCAACATGCTGCCTGCTACATAACTTCCTCATCAATAAATGTGGACAAGCTTATAATCCCCTTATCTTCTCTGGATTCGAGGGCATCGACCAATTCTGGGAATCAGGAGAATGGGAAAATATCCAACAACAAGAATGCCTTTTAAATGATTTAGGTACCTACTGGGGAAGAGCATCAGATTATGGAAAATATGTATGAAATGTCTTAAAAGATTACGTAAATTCTACATCTGGATCTGTTCCATGGCAAAATAATGCAACATTTCTTTGAATTTTTCAATATTCATGTTTATTTATAAAAACAATAATTGCTATTTATTTTATGTAAACCATGTATATATGTTTTTTATAAAAAGAAGTTTGATGTTTCCAAATTTCGTGTTTATTTATTTCATAACTTATCAGAAGATAAGTGAGTATAAAACGATTTATTTATTTATAAATGTGAAAAAAAAATAATACAATTATTTTTACACGAAAAAAGGAGCACTGGCTGCCAGGACCTTCGGCTAAGTATAAAAAGATATTTTTTTCAATTTTTTTTAATTAGGTTCATTAACTTTCTGCAACAGCATACTGTAAAATTCCATACACATATCATCACCAACTGACCGTGGAAACTTATTCGAGAACCAGTCAAAACTAGCAAGGACTTGTCCATATGGCAAGTTGTTCATTGCTGCTACCAAATCTTCTTGCTTCTTTAAAATGTTGTTGAACCGATTCCATGGCTCGTAATTTTGGCTTCCGCTAAACGTCCGGCTACTTGTGGTGGGTGTTGGATTCTGCAAAATACACAAGCAAAAAATAAAACACGCACTTTATATGTATCCAATTACATGCAAATTATATACACTTTTATAATCATATTGCGGAACACTTAACACATCCACATTCGTTCTATTTAGGGGGGATGATGAATCTAAATCTTCAAATGTTGGACTTGTGAAAGGTCTGCGAAAGCACAACAAAAATTCATGAAATTCTAAAATAATATTTAATAGACTTACGTTCTATTGTGTTATATATTTGGCAAAAATGCCATTTCATCAGCAAACTCTCAATCAGCCTGAAAAAAAGGCTCCTCCAGCGTTTTTGCACCAGCGCTACCACTTTTGTGTTTGCGGGCCACTTTGGCGAGATAGCGATAGCTCTCCCGTAAGCTTATCCATACAGCTTTGCACTCACTAACTAAATAAACATGAAAAATAAAATGAAGTTAAGATATTCATAAAATAAAACTTTAATTTATATACAACTAGCTGTTACCCTGTGTGCTTCGCTACACCTAAATCGATTGAAACTCTTAAGGGTTTTTTACTTTGTGTTTTATTTATTGTTGTAAAACTGTTACTTATTTATAAAACATTTATAAAACATGTTGGTATACAACATTTTTGGTTTTTCCACTTGGCGCGTAAATAAATAAGCACCTTGGTGTTCCCACTCTCGAGCATGCGACGAACAATTGGCCGTGGGAGAAGCACGGTTCTTCCAAATTGACGCCGCACACTTGAAACGTTTGCCCTTGCGATTTGTTGATAGTTATCGCAAAGGCAAGACGTACTGGGAACTGCAAGCGCTTAAATTCAAACGGCATGTCCGTTGGAATCATGGGAATGCGTGGTAAGAGTACAACTTCACCTGCTGCCTTGCCATTTAGTATTGTTGCTTCAATCAAATTTGGCCACAACTTTTTGACTGAAAGTCTTGTGCCATTACACAAAGTCGGTGGCTTCAGATTTCGTAGAAGTATAATGGGTGAACCGACTTTCAGGACCAAACGATGCGGTGGCAGACCGGGGGATTCAAAGAATTCAAGAATTCAGTTGGATAATTGACTACTTCATCTTGATTCAAAACGCTATCAATCGATGTATATGTTGTGGCTTCTCCTGGCAGTTTTTGTTGAATGGAAAAATTGATTTCGTTGACGTGTACATTTTTCGGTGCCAATATTGCGCGTTCACTTAAATAATCGTTGCGTTGATAGCGTTGAACAATATTCGGAAATACACTTTCAATCAATTCTTCTTTCGATTGTAAAAGTGTACAAAAGTTGTTCGGCAATGTGATCAAACCGGTATCATCGATTGGTATTTTGCCTTCGCCAATGTCCAACAACTGCTTCGAAAACGCCGCTGCGAATCGATCATTTTGCAATTGGGCTCGCATGTTGATGGTAAGAGTCAACCTTTGAACATGTCTCCACAAAACTGACGATTTTAAACATGCGTTTATTTCGTCGGCAGGAGTTGATCGAGAAATGACTGGCAAAGTTTGCCGAAAGTCGTCGGATAATAAGACTAATGCTCCGCCAAAAACTTGTTGCTTTTGGCGTAAATCTTGCATTGTTCTATTGAATGCTTCTAATGGCTTTTTGTTATCCATTGGGCACTCATCCCATAGAACTATTCCAGCTCCTCGCAAAACTTTTGCCATTGCAGAATTCCTCGATATATTGCACGTTGGTGTTTCAACGACTTGGATGTTCAACGGTAATTTCAACGCAGAATGTGCTGTTCGGCCGCCATCAAGTAGAGTAGCAGCGATGCCTGACGAAGCAATTGCCAGCGCAATTTTCTGCTGTGACCGTATAGTAGCAAGAATCAAAGAGATCAGAAACGTTTTCCCTGTACCACCGGGCGCATCCATAAAGTAGAATCCACCAGCGTTATTGTTAACCGCTCGCATAATTTTATCATAAGCATTTTTCTGCTGAATATTCAATTTGGTAATGTTAGCTTGCCTGAAAGCACGCAATTCATTGCAATCGTATTGTTGTTCACGTTGAAGCTCATGGTCAAGCATATCAATCGCTGAACAATTGGGCGCAGTTATGCCAAGTTGCGCTAATGCCTTATTCGCAATTGTAAGGCACAGATCTTCAACCAATATCAAAGCATCATTATACATTTGTAATGTATATAGCAAGTCTGCGTCCGATGCTCGATTACGCGCCAAAATTAATAAGTCCTCGGTCATGCAGTCTTTGTACTTATTCCACAGTTCTTGCGGATTTGACGGAAGGTATGTAGATGTTATTATGGCGAATAGAACGCGTATTTGTTTCGAATGAGATGTGAGTGATGCGTCATGAAGTGCGGTGTCCCAATGCATATCATCTTCTAACAAATGCAATCGCTGACATGCTTCACGATACGTCGCACACAACTGACGGTCAACAGTTTTCAAATCATCAAATGATCTTGGTCCGCGCACGTTGACTAATAGCAGACGCAAATAGAAACATTCGGCGTTGTTCGGATGGATGGTGTAAATGTGTCCTATGGCATCGGTTTTACGGACAATTGTATAACCGTCAACACACTCCCTTTGCTTTCGTCGTTGAAATGTTTTCGATGATGGATTCCAAGTGAAATATTGTGGTATTTCGGAATATAGCAATGTTCTTGCAAATTCATCGTTTTCACACAACTCGAAAAAGGTAGTTAGTGTTGACCCAGGTGGTCGTGCTGCGCTCTGTTGTACATTGTCTGCAGTGAAATAAACGCGTTGACCATTTTCAAGATGAACTGCCAAATGAAGAACAACGGGATGCCGGTCGTGTATTGGGAACGATAAAATGCGCCATACCGCTTGGTTGCTGCTTATATAACGGCCCATTTGGTATTGCTGAATTTCATCGATTCTCTGATAATCAGCCACTCCGAAAACTGTCATATCACTGCCCTTATTTACGTATTTGCAGATGTATTTGATCGATTTGACAGAGTTGCAATATTCTACATTGATGTGCGCTTCGAAAATTTTTGACAACAATGGTGAATACGGCACGACCCAACGATTATCAACATCAACGTCTTGATTCCGAACATTTATGACCGTTGAATTACCGCCATCTTCAGCGGATCGACGCCGATATAATGGATATCCGTCATTTCCAGTGATTGTATCATCAATTAAAGCTCTAGGATAGCGCTTTGAACACTTATTGTCAATCATGCATGGTGACGTTGGATTAATAGCGCCGCAAGGGCAGTGGATTATGTTTTTTGTTACCACGTCGAACAATTGTGGGTCGATTGCTTCATCTGGAATTTCCGCTGAGATGACTTTATCAATCTGATCTGGTCGTATTTTGCGAACTAACCAAATCAAGATGTGTGCATGCGGTAATCCTCTTTTCTGCCATTCGATCGAGTACATCCAGCATCGAACTTCTCCAAAAACACGAAGTTTCACAATTAAATCCATCATTGCTTTTTGCTTTTCCCTGAATACACGTGCTGTTAAGTCGTGACGATCAGTTGTTGATTGACCGGGGAACAAATGGCATTTGATGTCATTCCACTTGGGATTGCTCGTGAACGTTATGAACAGATCCGGTCTGCCGTAAGGGCGCACATACGACATCGCATCTTGCGCATACTCGTGCATATGGCGCGGACTGCCGATGTATGTGGCTGGCAATATTGTCAGACGTACAATGCTATTCACATTTGCATCATTCATTACGGCATCTCTCAAATGGATGAACTCTTCAGAACGCAATTTCGCTTGGTTGAATCGAATAAAGTTGACACGTTCGGTCTCGATCTTTGCATACATGTCAACCAAATACTGATGGAAAAGCTTGCGACATTTCAGGATGTAGTTGTCTTCTTGCGGACGAATCATTATTCTGTACGAATAAAAGTTCATCGCACTGAGTTTTTTCGGTGTTTCTTGGCCTATAAAACAATACACAAAATATTGGATCGTAAGTAACATTTCTTCTCAGAAATTGTACCTTTTTACCAGTAGTTGGATTTATCAATCGCATATTGATGTGATAGCCGTCATCATGTAGTGCATCACAACTACGGTGTAGCTGGGAAACACGCTGAAGTTGTTCGTTTCTACGGTGCAGTACAATATCTCGCGATTCAAACTGTTCGCCAACAATGACGATTGCCACCTCATCGATTGTTGGTGCGTTGAATCGTCTGGCATGCTGCCCCATCGGCATTTTGTCTGCTCTGATGACGATTCGATGTTTATCAGACGGCATGCGGTCCAATGCGATTTTGAACAACCGAATCAATTCATTGTTTTCATGGAGAAATCTTTGCAAATTTAGTACGATTTCTCGCCTTGTGCCGGTCGAAATTTTGCACCGTTGATTTAGTTGGTCAGTTTCATTACCGATGAAATATATTTGCAAAAATTGATAGTCGGCATCGGCAAATGGTATGAGCGAGCCTGCTCGATGGTATATTTGTCCCTGAATCTGTAGAATAAAAATGTCAAATGTTTCATTGGAAATTCCATGCAAAATAATCACCTTGAACGTCGGCATAAATGGATCTCTAATGATCTTTGTGGCACCAAAAGAAGTCATTTGAAAGCATGAATTGTATGCTTGTATGTTCTGCAAGAAATGCTTAGACGTCGGTGATTCCCCAGTGAGCAAGGAATGTAATGGTTCTGGTGGCGGTTCCAATGCAGGCAATTTTACTTTCCCACTGGAGCAGCACATGCCAGCTGTTTCTCCTCGAAACTTCGCTGCATTGCAATGCGTACAAATAATATCCATTGCTCCAATGGCACCATGCAGGCTGTAGTCGCAGTCATGATCGTAGTGAAAGCCAACATATTCCATTTATAAAAATGGTTTCCATAAATAAAAATGGAAAAATTAACCTAAAACTACATCTTAAACTATGTATTTTACCCACACACGCATATGCAATAATACCCACCAACAGTGTATTTGCAAACCGCATGGAAGCACTTACGAAACAATAACAATACTCACTTGCTTTGTGTGTGTTGCACGGTCAGCAGAAAAACACAAAATCGGTTCGAATAAATGTAGCAAATCGATGGAATTAAATCTGGAAAAAACACACAACAACCTTTTTTTTGATACACTCAGAATGAACGAATGACGGCAAAAACGATCAACATGCGATGTCAATGTTTTTTTATTAATGTGAAACATCCATCAGTTGTTTCTGTTTATTAGTAAAAGGCATTTGACAGGACTGCCAATCTTGCGGCAAAACATTATTTCATGAGAAGTTGTATAGGCGGGATGTTTAATTTATTTTTTTTATTTTTATTTTTTTTTTTTTGCAAAACGTGCAATGATACACACATAAAATTTCTTATGTGCACCCTCCAAACAGACCCCAATCACCCCTGAAAATTTCATTGAAATCGGGCAAGCCGTCTAGGAGGAGTACGCGAACAGGAAGATTTGCCACTTAATTTTATATATATAGATTACCAGTTTTGCCAACGGAATTGCTTATGTGCTCCCAGGCCGGCTCGAATGCATAACGTTTGTTATGTTCCATATTCGGGGCCACTCATCCACTGCTTTAATAAGTTGTCGTTTTTCACCCGCTGTGAAATTTTTTATCCTCTTTTGCCGCTTTGCTACAGGTGTTAAGTCTTCCATTTCTAAGGATTAAACGAAATAACATCCAGAATTCAAATAAAACCACCAACTTACTTCTTCTTCCCACTCAATTTGAGTCAGAAATATGTAGAAACTGTTATGTTTCTTCGCAAAACCAGTGTTGCCTATACACAATTTATAAAATAAAAGTAGTAAATATCCTTACTGAATTTGTTGAGAGCTGGATGTTGCCACAAAAAAATTTAACACCAGAAAACTTCTTGAGAATTTCTTAAACGTTTTTTTTGTATGAAGTTTTTGCTTTTCTTGAGAGCTGGAAACCAACCTTAAATATTTATTATATTTTGTTTTTCAGATTTTTTTCAGAAAATATAAATATTTTCTTTCAAGTATTATTATAATTTTTATATAATTAATCTCTCTTTTTCATTTAGATATTACGAATTCTATTTAATTATTCTTTATTTCCAGATATTAATAACTTTTTTTTTTAAATATATTTGTATATATGTATACTTACATTAAATGTTTAGGTAAAACTATAATTTGTTTAATGATAATTATTAGTAATAATACAATTAACATTCATTCTATGAAAATTGTATATTAATAAAAAACTAAAAAATTTTAAAATTAAAATGTTTGTTAAGAATTCTAAAAATATTTTAAAATAGAAATCAAAAAGTCTAACCCTGCATCAGCTGTCGATTGGGAATATTAGGGTAGCTCAAATATACTTTTTTATATGACATTACTAAATGAGCGCAACAGAGATTTATGATCACACGTAGGTATAGAGAGAACGTTTACACGACACACATGTGCGTTCGATCTGTGTGAATTCGCTTCGCCCATACACGACACAAATCCATTTTACGTTCGTTCTTCACACCAGAGATAAAGAGATGTTTAACTCCTCTCCCACTGAAAGTGAGAGAGCAATTGCTAAACGTCAAAACCACCTAAACTTTGACAGTTGATCGAGTTCAGGAGGTTTTGACGTTTAGCAATTGAAAACCAGCGATGGCCAGATTGAAATCTTACCAAAAAAATATGTAAACGGAGGGATTTGTTGCATCGTTCAAGACCACTTATAAAAAATGTTAAACAATGAAAATTAAATAAATTTGTGAAGTTTAAAGCTATTTGATGAAACGTTTTGTAATTTGAAGCATGATAGTATTATTTTCAATGGAAAATGATTAAAAACATTTAATGATTGAGAGCTGACAAGCTTTAATTCTTTGATTGGGTATTAAAAGGTCAAAAGTCAGTTGTTCTAATATACTTTAAAAGGATTTAAATATTTTCTCTATATAAGAAATAACCACTATATAATAATTTTTATTCGTACTAAATGTTGGGTATTGGGTTGATAAATGCCCAAAAATTATTCTTTTGTTCAATCTGGCCATAATGGAAAATGTTATAAAAAACGCAAATTTTGAAGCGCTCTCACACTGGAATAAGTTAAACATCCATTTATTCCTGCTTCACACAGTGAACATGTGCGACAGACAAGCGGAACATTTATTCGAATTGATTTTTAATGCAGCACTTTTATCGATATCTTTGTATTTCGTTAATAAGTTATTCCAACTTTTATTTTTCTCAATTTTATTTTTATATTTATCACTTTTCGTTTACCAAATTGCTAATTAATTTTTTATAAGATCAATAAATTCTGATACGAAATCTTTCTGCCTGCTTTAGAAGCTTCAATCAATCGATTGTTTTTTTTTTTTTTTTTTTTTGCTTCAATCTCTTTAAAAGTTATCTAATATTTCCCCAAAGTTCGAAATATTGTCGAAGCTAGAAGGGAAATAGTGACCGAGCGTCTAACAGATATATGAACGCTTGGGCAAAAAGCGAATAATTTGAACCGCCATTTCTCGGGTTTTCATTTTTATTTTATTTATTTCATTATCATTATTCTTAATTGGCGGGCAGGATAGAAAAAAAACTAAACGACGTATGGAATTAGGGCAAAGTTTATTATCATTGGCATTAAATTATCTTCTATTTAAACTAAAATATTAAGAAAAGTCAAGTTTTAACATATTTTTAAACAACATAAGGTACAATTTTTTTTTGGTCAAAAACCACTTTTTCAATTTTTAAAAAAATTTAAAAATTTTACACTTTTTTTTTTGAATTTTCTCAGTTTAACTAGAAGATAAATTATTAAAAAATATTAATCTCCTTGAATTTTTGGTTTCCGATAGAAATTGCGAACTACATCATGCCCGCCGTCCGACAAATGCACATGCGAGACGCATCGGGCAATTGCTTCCCAAAGGCAGAATATCAAAGATTTCGTATCCAAAAAATTTGTGAAAGATTTTTAAATACATAACTATAAAGCCTAGAAATTTTACTTGAATAAATTATCTCTTTCCCTCCTAAAAAAATTCGATTTTTGAAGCCTCTAAAGAAGGCTCTCCCCTTAACACTTGCTATTGTTCGTCTGCGATCTTCACTGTTCGGCGACATGAGAAATCAGATTTTGTGCGCTCACAACGCCATACATGACACACATGTGCGCGTACCGAACGTAAAAAATCAAACATTTTCGGGAAAATGGATCGGTACGCGCATAAGCCCATGCACGAGTAAACCGCATGCGCACACATACCGATCAAACGCACTTGTGTGTGAGTTTCACCACGTGAACAGAGCTGAGCATTCAATGAAAATTATGCTCAGAAAAATATATTGTATTACAGACGTATGTTAGCTTTTTTACTTATATTTTTATACGTTTATATGCAAACATATGTATTCAAATTAATTCCTTTTGTGCATATTTGTGAATACAGATGCAATTGAATACATTTGAATTCAATTACTTTTTCAAAGCAATATTGGAAAATAGGTCTTGCTTTTTTAATTATTTCGTGTACTTTTTATATGTATTCATGCTTATGTGTATACTTCATTATATACGTATGTATTTAACAAACTATTATAATATATTAACAAAATTAAATATATTACAATAGTGATAAATGTACATAAATCGCATATTTTATCATTCAAAACTTATATTCACATGTATCATGACATGTTCGCTTTCACGAATTCAAATCATATTATCACTTATCAACAGTAATGTACGCGCTGCTCGCATGACATAATCACACAAATAATGCATGCACAAACCTACATACACATATGCGTATACAGTAGAAACTCGATTAACCAATTAATTGCTGTCGATAAGCATTCGGATAATCGAATGTCTGAAGAAAAACTAATAGATATCAAGGAAAATCAATGTTTATTAAGAAATTAGCACTTACTTATGTATGTACATATGTACATATTTTCTTGGATTACATTACATACATTATACTAAACTGCAGCATTAATCATGAAATAAAATATTTAGGTACGCATGTACGAATAATTTGTTTACAATATGTATTTTCTAATTTGCATTTGGTAATCATGAAATAAGTAGGTAGGTAATAAGTTTAATTTGGTTTACAATATTTGGTAATTGTCATTTAACGTAAGCAACTTTTTCTCTTCATTACTGCTATATCCCGAATTCGTTTCAGTTGTAGTAAACTCACAGTATCACTCTCTGTTTGTTTTGCAAACCACTTGAGAGCTGTTTCCAGGGCATGGAATGCTACATCATGAGATGGTCCTGTATCATTTTCCACGTCTATGTTTTCTTCTGTTTCATCTTATTGGATTTCCTGCTGTTCATTTATCTGCAAAATGTTTTCTACGATACATAATCTGAAAGCCTTGATCATTACTGTCACAAGTGACCCACTCTTTCATACCATCACCATCACAATTCTGACATATTTGTAGCTTTGACATTACCTCATTCATATCGTGCAAAATAGAATCATCCGTATTGGTTATTGAATTATCATTCTCACGATTAGGTACTCTATTCTAAGCCTTGCTTAAAGACTTCTTTTCAATCAAATTCCATTTATCTACAACCATGTAACACTCCATTAAATTCATGTCCTTAAAAATGATAAAACGACATTATCTTACCTACATTATCTTCTTCAACAGATAACAACCTACGCAGAAGTTGTTTTCTATAAACACCTTGATCCATTGGTTGTAGCAAGGATGTCACATTAGGAGGCAAAACTTTTACTTTGAACTTTCCATTTTCCTTCTCTAACAATTCAGCTGAAGGATGGGTTGGCGCATTATCTAGTAAAAGTAGCACATTTCCTTGTTTGCCAATTTCGTTTTGTCTTCTTTTTACTTCAGGGATAAAACTATTGTCATACCAGTCAATAAATATTTCAGAGTTCATCCATGCGCTTCTTTGATTTTCCTATGAGGAGCAAAGGTATTTTAAGGCTCCCGGCAGCATTAGCCCAAACTAATGTCGTTTCTCGCTCTTTGCTTGTTTTATATCCTGGAATTCTCTCGCCTAGAAGCTAAAGATTTTGAAGGTAACGACTTCCAGTTTAATCCAGTTTCATCAGCATTATAAACAAAATCCAAGTCATAGTTATTTTCATTAGAATTCTTCTTAAAATTATCTTTAAAAGAGTTTGCTGTATCTACATTAGCTGATATTTTTTCACCTTGTATTTCCAATTCACGAATTCCATAACGTGATTTAAATCTGTACAACCATCCGTTACTTGCCACAAATGATTCATCGTCGCCTAATTTTTTATTTAACTGTAATAATTTTTCACAGAGCAAAGGTCCAGATATCGGTTGCCCAGTTGATCGTTTTTGTAAAAACCAACAGTACAGACCTTTTTCTAAAAGTTCATGTTTCGGTCTCTTCATCATTTTCCGATTTGTACTTCCGTTTTACAAGTCACTATCAAATTTGCAGGTGTACAACAAAATTTAATCGGTATTCTTCTTAATATCACTTATCGTGGATGTACCTACGCCATACTTTTCAGCTAACTTACGGCCGGTTTTTCAGTGATAAGTATTTTGTCTTTAAGCGATAAAACCACTCTCTTACGCTTTGGCATGTTTAAATATGTAGACGTGACACGCACGTCAGAGCGGAGTCACAATTGCAAACGAACTAAAACAATAATTATACGCGCGGGGCAGCGGCGTATAACTGAGGGCCGGATAAACGAGTTTCTACTGTACATGTAAATATGTCCCCCACAAAAACTAAAAACATTTTTCTACAAAAACAATTGTCTCAAATAGCATCAGCTGCGTTACAAGTCAATATGGCAGGAAAATAATCGATGCTCAAATTTGTAGAAAACCATACAACAACAATATGTATTTTCATTCATGAACGCAAGCGCACTTTCAACAGACAAACTCGCTTCATTCATAAAAGCAGACACCATTACATCAGGCGTCTTTTCGCGACGGTGGCAAAAGCTAAAAATCATAAATTGAACAACTTTCTGATGTTTCTTCACAGAAAGGAGTGAGAAAAGTGACAACGTAGCTGTTGTCGATTTATAGTATTTGTCAATTCTAAAATATTGTTCCGTGGCTGGCAAAAATCTGCGTTGTTGGTAAAGCTGTTAGAGCGGCAAGGGAAGCGGTGACAATCGGCGCTCGTTCGCTTATTTTTTCGGCACAGCTCGGATTTTCTACCAACGATACTATGTTGTGACGCTTTTTCGCCGCGTCGGTCCATCGACACATTGACTATTTGACAAAACGAGAGCTTCGCCATTGGTTGTCCGTGAAAGCAGGGGTCAAATCGTTACATCCGTGCACGGATCGGCAAACATACGAAAGAAAATTACGTGATACGTTAATCGTATGAGGTGATTGGCATTATTACATACCATAGCAAACGGATCGTAATGTATTTTCAATTCACAATAGCTTTTAAATTCCACACTGCTTTGGATCGTATTTTTGGATCACAATAGATGTGGAAGTTCCAAAATTATTGCAAAATTTTCAATAAGCTAACAAAAGCCAATTAAATATTAAAATGGATCCAACTTTGGTTTTTTATTTGAGCTCTAGTGAAAGTGATGGGGATAAAAAATAGTGCGGAGATAGCTAAGATATCGTAGTAATAGCGTAGGTATAAAAAAAAAAAAAAAAAAAATATTATGAATCCTCATTAATAAATTTTTCTCTGCAGATTTATCGTTGAACAATGCATAGGAATTTTAAAAAGACGGTAAAAAATTTTAGGATATGGCAAAAGAGGCAGGTCTATATCATCCCACAAAAGTGGAGGATTTGGTAACGTTTATGTGGCATTACATAAAATCTGCATGAAATTCAAAATAAGTTTTGGCCCTTAAAATTGCGATTCTGATCACACAAAAGAAGCAGACACCGGGGTAGCGAACCACCTCACCGCAATCGACTAAGTGATAAGAGACCAAATAAAGTATTCTTTAGTATATTTAATTCAAAAATGTATATGTCCTTAACTTTGTAAATAATTTTATATAATTTTTAGTGAGATGTTATTACTAAAAGTAATAAAAGAAAAACTTATAAAATTAAAAAAAAAATGCTCACATTTCCATAAATTTGTATATTACGATTTCCATTTCTCATTCGCATGACATTTTGAACGATACTACTGATACGTTCACGGATGTATCGATTTGACCCCACAACAGTTTGTTAAATTCTGCACAGCGCCTATGGCAGGCTTACCACTTTTTTCACTAGATTTGAGGGTTTGAAAACCTAGTGTTTCGTCACACACAACTTTGTATGTAAATACACTCATTGTTTCATGGCAAATCTCGTTGTCACGGACAATCAATGGTCGAAGCCCATGTTTTTTGCTTTCATATCACAGAGTCAATGTGTAGAAGAAAAGACCATCCTTGTATCATGAAAGACGCGACGACAACACGCCGCAACATTGTGATGTTGGTAAAAAAATACAAGCTATGCTGAAAAGATCGAACGAACGATCGCTGTTAGAAATATGTATGTTTAGGCATGAGTGTGTATACTTATCGACGGAGATTTTTTCGAGCCACGGAAAAAAATTTTAGAATTGACAAATATTTTAAATCAATAAGAACTATGTTGCCACTTTTGTCACTTCTTTCAGTGTCCTGCGAGTTTGCGGGGTTGTCAGTTTTCCCATCTAGAACAAGCATCAGAAAGCTGTACAATTTATATGTATGTATGTATATATGAGTTGCACACGTGAATCAGAGAACTGCAACGAGTAATAAATTTTTGTTCATAATCGGGTATTGATTGAACTTTGAATCACTAGCGATTATCTTATACATGATTTGTTTATGAACATTCGCATCAGCAGAAAATACCCGATGTGATGCATACGCATGCTTCCATGATTGAAATGATCGACAGCGTTCGGTTTGTATATCATTCCCTAAACACTGATTTACTCGAGCACTTCTGTTCTATTTCAAATACATATGTTTGCATATATGTACGTATGTTGTATGCATAATGGAAATTCTATCGAGTACATACATACAACAAATGAATGTATACATATATGTATGAAAGTTACGTTCATGTGAGGTGGTTGTGTTTTTGGTGAGGTCCTGGGGTATTTTTTAAACTTCCAGTCTTAACACCGACTATATTTCATCTCTTACCTGAGGCTTTCGGAAACTTCAACGATCCAAACGGACACTATACTTATAAGAAAAGATAAGTACAATTTGCATTTTTTAACAAAGAATTCATTCGCACTTACCCGCGTATATTTTGTTGAAAAAATATTATTTTTCCCCTGAAAACAGCAATCCTGACAAAACGCGTGCTAATATTTTTGCATTGCCGTTTTTGTTTTGATCAGCTGTTCTCCTTTTGTTTCTCCTTTTTCGTATTCTCTTTGGTTTTGGCATTGCCAACCATTGAAAATATAAGCAAGGTTTTAGGGGCAGTGACTGAACATACTTACTGTCAGTAGCTTCCAACTATTTTCTCATTGAGGTATGGCCTCTGAGAACAGTTGTGGATGCACCCCCGAGAATCCGTTTAAATGAACTCAAAAATTATGAGAACACCTCCTTACGAAAAAAACGAGATATTCACCGCTGCTGGATCAAAAAGAGAATGCGAAAATGTCAACCACATAATTGAAGGTGGCAAACCCTCTGGAAAAATACAAAGTAGCGAAACTACCCAAAACTTTAACCAGCTGGGTAGTAAAATAAAAGAACTGGAGAACATGATGGCTGGCCAAAGGCACATAAACCAGGCCATGCGCGAGCTGGTAAGCAACATAGTGGCGCTACATGCTAAGGCTGAGAAAGGCGAAAATAACCTACTCAAAAGAATTATGGTAGGGAAAGCATCCCAGGTTTCTCCAATGGATAAGGAGGTAAACACTCCGAAAAGGCTTCGGTAGGCTTTTTACCTCCCATTAAAAAGCCTAAAAATGTAAACAAAATGGAACAGCCCATCTACAGCGAGGCAGCGAAATTAATGCAAGCCAATACAACGGTCAAACCCAACGCAAGCGAAGCTTGGGTGGACGTCGTTAAGAAGCGAAGACCACTCGAACAGAAAATTAAATCGAGGCCAGACGCCATCATACTTAAAAAAAGGATGGTGCATCATACGCGGATATTCTCCGAAAAATAAAGGGCGAGAGTGGCTTAGAGGAATTGGGCTCAAGCGTAACGTACATAAGAAAAACGTTGAAAGGAGACCTGCTCTTACAGTTGAAAAACCAAGTGGATAAAAGAGCCGAATCGTTCCAAAGCGCTTTAGAAGAAGTGGTCGGGGAAATGGCTGTGATATAGCCAAAAACCCACAACGTCATGATTATGTGCAAGGATTTGGACGAAATAATTTCTCCAGAAGAGATTTGCGAAGCTTTGCAAAAAGAGTGCGGATTAAAAAATCTGGAAAAACTAAACATTAAGAGCATACGAAAGACCCGAAGCGGAACACAAATAGCTATCTTATGCCTGCGCACCCAGGACGACAAGACTGCACTCAAGGTAGGCAAGATAAAGATCGGGTGGTCTGTATGTCGCCTCCGGGAATACTCCCCTATTCCCCGTTGCTTCAGGTGCTCTCATCTGGGGCACATGGCGCACAAATGTTGCAATCATGTGGACAGGTCGTCTCTATGTACACGTTGTGGAGCCGGTGGACGTGTAGCGAAGTCATGTACTAACGATCCAAGCTGCATGCTTTGCAAAGGAGCACACTCAGCCTTGAGTACTACGTGCCCCAAATATCTAGAGATGGCGAAATCGTTAGGGAAATGAGGATAATACAATTAAATTTGAACCACTGAGCAGCAGCACAAGAGCTACTAAAACAGACAGTATTTGAAAAAAACATTGATGTCGCCTTACTAAGCGAGCAATACTCCCAGCGTTCGGAAAGCACCTGGACTACAGACATATCGGGAAAGGCTGCGATATGGTCATGTAAAGGACAACCATTTATGTCTCGTTCCGGAGGGCATAATTTTTTCACATGGGCAAACATACGAGGCATATACTTTGTTAGCTGCTATGCCCCTCCCAGCGCCTCAATAAAGAATTTTGAAGACTTCCTCCTGGAACTTGTTCTAGAAACCAGAGGAAAATCCCCAATTATAATCGCAGGCGACTTCAATGCGTGGTCGACCGCTTGGGGTAGTAGGCGCACAAATCACCGTGGGCGTCTACTACTTGAATTCCTCGGCCAAACGAATCTTACGACTCTGAATAGCGGAACGCAAAATACATTTCAAAAAGGAAACAAAGGCTCCATAATCGATCTCATGTTCACCAACGACGCCCTTAGTAGGCACATTAAGTGGGCGGTGTCGGACATATTTACAAATAGTGACCACATGGCTATTATTGCCGAAGTCTCATATGTCGGAGGGACGGAACGCCGCAGCAGGAGCACATGCCAAAAACGAACTTGGAAACAAAAAGACTTTGATGCTGAACTTTTTGAGATGGTCTGGAGTTCAGAAAATATACAAGGCGAAGACGCCATATATTTGTTATCCGCAGTGTGAAAAAATTGTCCACAGCTTGCGACGCAACCATGCGCAGGACAGCACACCATACCAACCGAAGACCAGTGTATTGGTGGAATGAAGAAATATCTGGGCTCAGAAAACTCTGCAACTCAGCTAAACGCCGCCTACAACGTAATCAGGGTGAAGAAAATGAAAGCAGTCTTAGGAATATATTTAAAAGTCAAAAGAAGCTTCTGAAGTCAGCCATTGGTCGCAGTAAAAAGAAGTGTTTTGAAAAACTCTGTGAGGAAGCAAACGAAGACCCCTGGGGAACAGCATACAAAATCTGTATGTTAAAATTCAAAAATAAGGCTCAACAACCCAAAAGCGCACCCTTTATGAGAAATGTCGTCGAAACTTTGTTTCCAAAACACGACAGTATTTCTTATGCTAAACCTCTAATCGAAGTCGAAGAGCCACTACTGCTAGTTAGTGAAGAAGAAATATTGGCTATAGCCGGAAAAATTAAAAGCAAGAAAGCGCCTGGATTAGATAGCATTCCAAACAGAGCCCTAAAAGAAGCCATGACTCTGAATCCTAAATTATTCGTGAAAATGTACAATGCGTGCTTAAAAGAAGGAATATTTCCCGACCCATGGAAAGTCCAGCGATTGGTTCTACTTCCTAAACCAAAAAAGCCACCGGAGGAACCATCTTCATATCGACCTCTGTGCATGCTTGACACTATTGGAAATGTATATGAAAGCATTGTTAGAAACCGCTTGGAGATAGCAATCCAGAAAGCCGGCGGATTATCAGAAAGACAATACGGCTTTATGAAAAAGAGGTCCACCATTGACGCACTATACGCTGTAGTTGACATTGCGAAATGCGCAGTGAGTGGCAAGCGATGGAAAGGCGGAACAAAAAAATATTGTGCGCTGATCACCCTGGATGTGAATGCCTTTAACTCAGCAAAGTGGGCAAACTATGTGAAATACGTGCTCCTCAATATCTTATGGGAATTGTCATAAATTATTTTGAAAACAGGCGACTATTATACGATACAGATGAAGGCACAAAGAGCTACTCAATTTCGAGTGGAGTACCGCAAGGCTCGGTACTAGGCCCCCTTCTATGGAACATAATGTATGATGAGGTGCTAACGAGACACCAACCGAAGGATATTAAATTAGTTGCATACGCAGACGACCTTATTGTGGTAGCAGTGGCTAAACACCTCGACGACCTCCGGAGCAAATGCAATGAGTGCATAAACGGTCTGCGCCAATGGTTCTCCTCAATGAGTTTAGAACTGGCTGAGCAAAAGACAGAAGTCCTGCTCATAAGTACAAGGAAAGTAGAGGAAAGTATATCTCTCACCATAGGGGAGTGCGAGATTCATTCACAGCCACACCTAAAATATCTGGGAGTAATAGTAGACTCCAGGCTCAAATGTAGGGATCACCTAGAGTACACTGCAGGTAAAGCGAATAAAATCCTGAATGCCTTATCAAGAATGATGGCAAATAAAGGTTGCGTCCGTTCCAGCCGGCGTTTTTTACTCGCAAAGGTAATGAGATCGGTTGTATTAGAAGCGGCTCCAATATGGATCCAGGCGCTAGGCATCAAAGCATAAGCCAGACAAATAAACACAGTGCGCAGGCTGTCGGCACTAAGAGTTATCAGTGCTTTCCGAGCAATTTCAAGTGACGCTGCTGAAGTAATAGCCAGTATGATGCCCATAGACATCCAAGGTGATGAATACGAACGAGTTTACAAATTACCAGAGGCATCTATAGGAGCCAAAAGAGAAGAGAGAGTGAAAAGCTTAACAATATGGCAGTAGCGGTGGCAAACCTCACTTAAAGGACGGTGGACCTATAGACTAATACCGGACATCCATTCTTGGATCGATAGACGACATGGGGACCTGGATTTCCACCTAACCCAAATACTAAGTGGGCATGGGTGCTTTACAAGCTACCTGTACAGATTCCAGCACGGCATTAGTCCGAATTGTCCGATGTGTTTAGAGTGCTTAGAAGATTCCGAGCATATATTTTTTTATTGCCCTCGCTTTTTAAGTACAAGGGAAAAACTTAAAACTAACACTCGGTGGTAGTTTTACGGTGGAAAATTTGACGACACTTATGTGCCAGTCCACTGAGAACTGAAATGCTGTCAGCGAAGCGGCAGCGTCAATCATAACAAAACTTAGACAGACATATAGGAGAGGTGGGTGAGTCTGGGGTTGGGAGTAGGTTAGTTTTAGCGGATTAAAGTTCCGCAATTCAGCTTTTGATGCTTCCTCCTACTTAAAAAAAAAAATTTATATATATATATATATATATATATATATATATATATGTATGTATGTATGTACCCGATGGAATTTCCATTGTAAACACATGATTCAAAGCAATCCAGTAAAAAATTGTCGTTTGCTGTACTCGTAGTTTACCCGCAGTTTCACATCGATTCAAACAATCGTCGCAACGTTATGAATTGACATGATACGACTTGAACCAAAGCCAGCCATACCGTTTCGATCGCGATTGCCGTGAAACAGATTGTTCGTGTTGCATCAAATCAGTTGTCGCTGGCGGGTACTCGAATTGATTAACAATGTTGTCTATGCTGAACCGAATTGATTTGATTGGTGTTTTGGCACGAATGTTTGTTCTGATTTAATCATACTCGTTACAGCCCTCTGATGTGGATAATAAGCGATACGATTTACGTAGACTTATCACTATTTAAATTAATTTAGTTTTTTTAGTATATTATGATAGTTTGTTATATACATACATATCGCTCATTTGCTGCAAGACCGGCATAAGTCAAAAAAATCGATTTGCCAGAAAACGCGTTTAAAGTTTTCAACTGACTATAACCGTACACGGAAAACAGGAAATATATTCTCTTCTCAAGCGGAGCATATAAGAGGTATTCATATGAATTTTTCACTTAACATGAAGTATGATATAACGAACAATTCTGCAGCATTAACTCAAAAATCACGTTTTTTGATTTATGCCGGTCTTGCAGCAAATGAGCGATATGTAATGAACCATGCAAATACATATGTACTTATATATCAAATATAGGAAATAATTTAAATATTATATAAGCAAATAAGCCAATATACGTCAGTAATAGCAATATATAGTCTTGAGCATAATTTTTATTCAATGCTGAGGGTCGAATCGTTACATCCGTGCACGGATCGGCAAACATACGAAAGAAAATTACGTGATACGTTAATCGTATGAGGTGATTGGCATTATGACATACGATAGAAAACGGATCGTAATGTATTTTCAATTCACAATAGTTTTTAAATTCCACATTGCTTTGGATAGTATTTTTAGGTCACAATAAATGTGGAACTTTCAAACCTGTTACGAAAGTTTCAATAAACTAACAAAAACTTATTAAATATCAAAATGAATCGAGCTTTGTTTTTTTATTTGAGCTCTAGTGAAAGTGATGGGCATACAAAAATAGTGCGAGATAGCTGGGAGATCGTAGTAATAGCGTAGGTATAAATATACAAAACAAAAATTATGAATCCTCATTAACAAAATTTTCTTTGTAGATGTATCGTTGAACAAAGCATTGGATTATTAAAAAGATGGTGGAGTATTTTAGTATATGGCAAGAGAGAAAGGTATCACCGCACAAAAGTGGAAGATTTGCTAACGTTTGTGGCATTATATAACATCTGCATAAAATTTACAATATGTTACGACCCTCAAAATTGCGATTCTTATTACAAACGAGAAATGGACAACGAGGTAGCGAACCACTTAACCGTAGTCGACCAAACGTTAAGAGACCAAATAAAGTATTCTTTAATATATTTAATTCAAAAATATATATGTCCTTAACCTTGTTAATAATTTTATTTTTATGTAAACAAAAATACAAAAATTTTGTTCACATAAATAAATTTGCTTTTTTAATTTTTAATGAGATATTCCATTCATTGGTTTCTTGATTATGTTCTTTATTCCTAAAAATTATAAAAAAAAAAACTTAAAATTTAAAAAAAATTTTGCTCACATTTCCATAAATTTGTCTATTACGATTGGTAGTTTGCGTTCCAAAGACGATTCGAACGAACAGATACGTTTATATTCTCGTTCACGTATGTCATCATGCCAGATTACGAGAGAAGCGTTACGATCCCGTATGTCATAATGCGAAATACAGGCTTTTACGTGACGAGTGATACGTTCACGGATGTACCGATTCGACCCCAGCACTGTCCAAGCGCCACTGTTAAGTATTCTCCTGTCGCGCTGGCAGTGGTGAAACACCCTCATTTCGGCCGAGTGAGCCAGGAATATTTTTACGTTTTCTGCGTCATGAACCTTCTCTATGATGTACGTTCTCTGCACGTTAGTCCATAGTTGAATATTCTCTGCAATTTACATTCTCCCCAGAAATTCACGCAGAACGCATATGTATGTGCAAATATATTTGTGCATGCGTATGAAGAAAAGGCAATTTCGGAAAAATACTCATTGGTAATTTGAATCAAATAAACAACAATAGCTGTTTGAGTACACACATTAGACCTTTCTTATCAGATATCGTCTGTGGTGCTGTTTGTGTAGCACAATTCGTTATTGTAACATATTTTGAATAAATTCAAATCCTATCACATAATTTTTTTAGTTATATAAAACTTTTCTATTATATTATTTTTGAATTCAGATTTCATTTATATATCTTTCACTCATTATTTACATTTTCTCCATATATATTAATTTTCTTTTCGTTACTCTAATTTTCCCAGATATGTATGTATGTATGAAAAAGAACATTTGCGCATTCATATGTATGTACGTTCGTGCCGTGGTGTAATTTCATTTTCGAACTTGCTCTTATAAGGATGTTCCCTCATAATAATTTACATTTTATTGCAGCTAAATTTTGAGTCTTCTCTATTCATTAACATTTTCATCCTTCTCTATGATTTACGTTATCTCTTGAAACCGTATCGAAAACAAAATTTTCGATGAAGTTGAACTTACTTACCGCCTCTATTAAATACATTCCGTCCCTAATAATCCTTAAGCTCAATAACTTTAATCCACTCGAAAAGGAGGTAAGCAGTTAACATCTGTTGACGGATTAAAACTATTACAAATTTTTGGATGTTCTCCAGTAACTGCAGCAAATATTTTGGGCGAGACCCCTGATATAAAGTATCAGCAATAAGAGACCAATTGATGCAATTTATTATATTTAATTTTCGCCTGACCAAGATAAGAAACTAGCGCTACTGATGTATCAAGTATACTCCCTGTTCTTTGTTGATAAAACACTTTACTTTTGGTATCAATGACCGCATAAAAATTTTCGATTGAAAATTCTGTCCGCATCGAATTCGATCCTATGTTCTATTTATTTCACTACAAGTGTCTCTTTAAAAACTAATAAATTAAGTTTATTTCACTAATTGTTTACAATTTACATGCCTTTCTGTTTTTTCTTCTCAAATCAAAAGAACTTCGTCACGTAATTTCAGGGGTGTTGTGGAATCCAAGACAGAATTGCTTAGCTGCCAGAATTGCAAACCAATTATAATGTTCAATGGTGTCACAGAATCTATTTGGATTTTCGTCTTTTCGAACATACGCACAACCAATATTCGAATCAGCTATTTACTAATGTGAAAAAACTTGCAAATTAATATATTTGAAAGCAATCCTATTAATTTTTTTAATAAGTTCCGAATTAGAGAAAGATTTTAAGAGATAACATTTGTCGAATGAATAAAGACGCATTTGGGTGTTAAGTAACGTTTATTGCGTTTTGTAAATCTTCTTTAAGGGGGGAGCCTGCTTTAGAAGCTTCAAAAAATTGATTTTTTTTGCTTTTGCAGCTCTCAAGTAATTGCTCAAGAAAAAAAATACATTATTTCTTCAAGTTAAGCTGACAGCAAGTTACGCATTATGAATGATCCACATTAGAAGAGCAAGAGAGAATAAACAAAGAAAATAAACTTTGTGCGTAATATGTATATATGTATGTGTGTTGTAACATAAGTATTTTCCTTGCGATTTGAGGAGTGTTGTTGACATTTCAAAATGAAATATACTTCATAATAATGACTTTAACTAATTTAGGACGAACTTAACGTTTACTTTGAATTTCCTCCAAGAAACAATCGTTGATTTGATGTTTCTTCGCAGAACCAGGTTTGCCATATTCGCATTTTATTGAAAAAAGGTATTAAAAATTAGTATTTTCTTTAGAGCAGCATACTATCAAAAGGAAATTTACCGCAGGAAATTTTTTTGACCATTTCTTTAGCGATTTTTTATATGAAGTTTTTACATTTTTTGAAAGCTGGATACTAAGCTTAAGGGGGGAAGGGAAATAGTGACCGAGCGTCTAGCAGATATGTATACTAGCGCTTGGGCAAAGAACGAAAACTTTAACGCGCGATTTCTCGGTTTGTAATTTTTACGATTCTTCATAATTTTCGGGCAGGTTAGAAAAACATCATATGGAATTTGGGCAAAGTTTTTTATCTTTGGCAATAAATTATCTTTCTATATAAACCAAAAAAAAACTAAGAAAAGTCAAGTCTGAACATGTTTTTAAACAACATAAAGTAAAATTTTTTAGACAAAAACCTTTTTTTTCAATTTTTGAAAATTCGTAACATTTTACACTGTTTTTGTATTTTCTTCTTTAACTGGAAGATAAATTATTAAAAAATATGAATCTCTTTGAATTTTTTGTTTCCGATAGAAATTGCGACCTGCATCCTGTCCGCTGTCCGACAAATGCACATGCGAGATGCATCGGACAAAGGCAGAATATAAAAGATTTCGTATCCAAAAAAATTGTAAATGGTGTCTAAATAAATATCTATAAACGATACAAATGTCGTTTTAATCAATTATTTCTTTCCCTCCCAAAAAAATCTTCAAAAAAATCGAGTTTTTAAGTCTCTAAAGCAGGTTCCCCTCTTAATAAAAGTGGTTAGCCGTGGCTGGCAGGGATGGTTCTTTCAAATTTGTTTACATGCGCACACAATTACATATGGATGTAAATTAGAGAGGGCCGATTTGCAGGAACACCAAAGAAAAAGGAACAATCGCTTATGCGATAAGTGTTCTATGGATCAGTCTGAACAAGAGACTATGCGTCTAAAACCGGTTTCGAGCTAGCGATTTTTTAGGTGAAGTTTATATTTTCGGGATCATAAAAATATTTTCGTCAGTATTTGAGATATCTGAATGTAAATTATTTAATAGGCGCACTAGGGTGTTGTTTTTTTAACTATTCATTTTTTTTTTTCAATCCCGTCATGAAATTTCCGTTAAAATACCCTAAAAACAATTTCCTGAAAATTTTACCCCTTAATATTAACATTAAGGACTGGACCAAGCCATGCAAAAATTTTCCATTGAAAATACAAGACAATCGAGATTTTTTTTCTTTACATTTTTATAGCTCAGAGGATGATTTTTCCACGAAATTCGCATATTTTTGTATACATCTCGTAAATGACAAGAGCTATAGAAAAAATGTCCTCGACAAACTTGTAGGAAACGGGGCTCAAGTTTAGAGCCTTGTACTGCCTCGGCGGTGTGAGTTAAGACTTTGTTGTAATGGGCACTTTTGAAGTGTTCAATTTTGAAAAATATGCGTGTAAAGTCAATGGGATACAATAAAATACCTCTGAGCTATAGAATTTTAAAGATAAAAAATCACGATTGTCTTGTATTTTCAATGGAAAATTTTTACATGCCTTGGTCCAGTCCTTAATATTAAGGGGTAAAATTTTCAGGGAATTTTTTTAAAGCATTTCCAAAGAAATTTCATGACGGGATTGAAAAAAAAAATATTAAAAGAAAACGCCCTAAGGTGCATATTAAAAATTTATTTATTATCTGTCGAAATCGGTCATATCGGACAACAATATCATATATCTCTCATACAACCGATTATTCAGGTATTTTATTTGCCAGCGTTTAATTAGAAAGCAAAGAGCACATAATATTGCAGAACTATTCTCTATTACATACATAACTATGACAGTGAAAATGAAGAAAATCGGATAACTTTAACACCTTAGGTGTTGGATATGAGCTCTGAGTGGGCACCCAACAGACATAAATAAAGATGGTAAAAGAGAAACAGTTTCAGGTCGGAACCGACTTTGAAATCAGAACGGGGGCGACGGTATCGTCCTCACGGTTACTGGCACAGGGATGGCAAGCCAGTCAGCAAAAACCAGCCTACTGGAAACGTCGGTACGGCTGAGGTGCAAGGTGCAATCGTTAGTACCAAAAGAGGATCTTCTGATAAAGTTTGGTAACCACAGGCAACATTAAAAGCCCCGGTAAAAAGCAGGCCACAGCAGCATGGAAGTTAAAGTGGGGATGCCGTATGGTTGTAAAGATGAAGAGAATATGCTAAACACTGAAAAAGGAGCAGTGAGTTCGAGAGAGTCTTAACCATAAGTCAAGCGACAGAGGCCGCATGAGGTGAATCCCTTCTCATTAAGAAGACTCGCACTGGAACAGCACCGACGTTTAGTAAAATCTCTATACGAGCTAACTTAATAGAGCTGGTGTGTGCGATCAGAGTAGGGGAATCGGAGTCGGTATTCTCTGACCGATTCAAGGGCCTTCATTTAAAATCATCCTAATGGAATGGAGTCACACAGAAGTACAATAGGCTCAAGTGCGGGTGCCTGCGGTCAAATAGTTTCATAAACACAATGTAACAAAATTTACTTTGCTAAGGGCGATGTTAATTAAAAATTATATTGTTATTTTAAATGAATTTTTTTAGGATATAGTAGATCTTTGTCCGAATATTATATCAAAGGATATCGATGAAGTTGTAGCCGTTTTAAAGATCTCTTCCAAAACAAATCTTTACAAAAACTGTCTAATTTCATTATTTGCAACATTAAAGTTCAAACTTCTAAAACGTTTAAATTATTTTTATTGAAAATCTTATTTTGGAGGTCACAGTCTATTTGTTGATTTGAATTTTGCCTAACCTTATTTTGTATATTAAACTACATCTTTATATTAATTGTAAAAAATAGTGAGAGCCTTAGGTTCTTGCTTCTTCGGCTGTTGCCCTTTCACCAACCTTTAATCAGATGAGATATGTTAAGTTTTAAAATATTCGAATTGTAAACCTACATATGTTTGTAAAGCTTCTATAGGAGATCATCCAATCTCTGGTCAAAGAAAATTTTTCTGCCCAATTTTTTACCACAATATGTATGTCTATATTATGATCTGATTAACAACCCCTTTAATAGCTATACTGTTATTTTAGCTTATTTTACGGTAACTTTACTTTACAGTTTAGTTTGTTAGTTTGCTTTCCGTTATATTAAATGAACTATTGCATTCTTGTATTTTTAAATTGAATAAATTAATTTTTACTACTTAATAACATTGTGCTGGAGGCGGTTCATTTCAATACGTTTATTCAGAAATACATATTTGTATTCTCCTATGTAACTGTCAAAAGTTTACCTACTGGCTCTTGTTTCCGTTCTTCGGTTAACTCTGAAAATTGCAATTTCAAAATTTAAAATAAGAATTAGCACTACATATAGAAAAAAATAGTAGGTATACAAAACGTCACCTAAATTCGACAATGAGTTTTTTATTGAGTACGTTTCAACATATCATATTACATGTAGCATTCACTAAAGTTTAAACTACTACTATTTGTACCAAGTTATAACCATAATTCCAATTTTATTTTAATTGTTTTGCAAATTTATGGAAAGTGGTACGTTACTTTCCATTTTAAGGTTGGTATCCAGATACATTATTTCTTCAAGTTAATCTCACAGCAAGTTACGGAGTGAATGATCCACATTAGAAGAGCAAGAGAGAATAAACAAAGAAAATAAACTTTGTGCGTAATATGTATGTATGGATATGTGTTGTAACATAAGTATTTTCTTTGCGATTTGAGGAATGTTGTTGATGATTGGTAAGTTTTATACAACATTTCAAAATGAAATATACTTCATAATAATGATTTTAATTAATTTAGGATGAACTTAACGATTTACTTTGAATTTCTTTCAAGAAACAATTGTTGATTTCATGTTCCTACGCAAAACCAGGTTTACCATATTCGCATTTTATTGAAAAAAGTATTAAAAATTAGTATTAGATTACTCTAGAGCTGCATACCAGCACAAGTAAATTTATCGCAGGAAAGTTTCTTGTCCGTTTCTTAAGCGTTTTTCATCTTGAGAGCTGGATACTAAGTTTAAATCTCTTTAAGAATTATCAAGGAATATGTCCCTTAAGTCAGGGATGGGCACATTTTTAGCCCGCAAAGTTATCAAAGTGCGCACGGGGGCTAGATGAGGGGAATATCAGTTTACGGAGAGAAGGGCATAACAAGTTACGAAAAGTTGGAAAAAAAATCAATCACATTCCTCCGTAACTTAATGTTCATCGCAGAGTGGTTGCGGCAATACTGACGTTGTACACAGATTAAAGAGCGGAAGCTTACTTCATATCGGAATTGTACAGTTGTGTGAACAAAAAGAGGTAAACATAATTTGCCGGGTTTAGAGTTTCGCATTAAAATTTGATTTTATTTACCCTTGCATGGTGGGAAATTCTAATCACTGTTAGGAAAAAATATATAAGTTATACTTGTATCTAAAAACAATTTTATTTAATAAGAAAACAGCACATTTTAAAACTTCACAACACCTATAGTTGTTCCTATTTTGTTCACACCACTATACATGAGATAGAACAGTTAATGGTGGTGATGCCAGTTGTAAAAATTCATTTTATCTACAATTGAGAAAACTTCTCAAGTTTGCGGGCTTTTATACGTACATATGCAAGGCAGTTTTATATATATGCATATATAAAAAAAAGATACTTGTGACCATAATATATTATATGTATACAATTATTTAATGAAAATGCTTATATAAATATATATCATAAATATATATTAATATTTGTGATATTTTCAGTTTGGTTGTTTTATCAAAATATTCAAAGAATTTGGGTTTTTTTCTATAATTGTTCTGTTAAATTTTAAAAATCTAAGTTGCCTCTGGAAATGTATTAAAATAATAATGCGCGCTATAGTAAGGGAACACATATTTTCAAAAATATAAGATATCATCAAATAAAAATATATTTGCGCGGTATGGCATTTCTGATTGAGAGTGGCTAAGCACACAAATAGAATACAAATACTAATGGCAGAGAGTTTCTGTGAAACATCGTATTTCGCTTCTCCCTCCGCTACGAGCGGCAGGCGTTTTGTTCTCGTGTTCATTCGAACAATGTTGCCATTACTCTATACGCATATGTAGTTTTGCACACATCTAACTTTTCAATTATAATTTTTCATAATATAAAATACCAAAACTGAAATCAAACTAGTAAAACCAGTTTATATATTTATAAATAATAGCATTCGATTTTGATTTTGAGTTAGTTTAAGAAAATCTCAATTATATTGAAGACAATTTTTATAATTACTAGAGTATATCGAGACTGGCAACCCTGCGTTGTGAGAGAGTAATTTGCTGAGTCGTTTCTACGGGGTAAACCCCAAGTCGTTGGAAAGAAAAGTGAAACAGTGGTTCAGAAACTGAATTTATTATAATTTAAATGTGCCGAAATGTTATCACCGAGTAAAGGCAGTCTCCAAAATTTAAAAAGAAAAATTAGTCCATTTAATTTGGAATGGGAAGAAAAGTATTTAAGTCAGGAAAGCTCTGCTATGTATATGTATTATAGATCTGCAGTTCTCTACTCTTTTAAAAATAAGTTTGCGCAAATTTCAGACAAAATTACTTTTTATAAAGATCTTTGTTTAAAGAAATATCCTTGTTTGAAACTTTTTTCTTCGAAAATTATACGTATCTATGTTTGGAAGCACCTACACTTGTGAACAATTTTTTTCAATAATGAAATTAAACAAACATTTAATAAGATGTCGGTTATCTAATTTAAATTTTGATACAATAATGCGTGTAGCTACAGTAAATGAGATTAAATCAAACAAAGAATTTATTATGTCAAATAAACTAAATTAAATGCTGTTATAAAGACATATTAAAAAAAATTATTACTAAAATTAAATACTCATTATACTTTTTGTTATTTGTCTCACATTTTAAAAATTTATAGTAGTTACAAAGAAACTTAGAATTGCTATGCAATTTTACAGTTATTACCCTCAGTGCAACTTCCCATATATGCGCGCGCTCTCATTTGTAAATATGGAGTGGTAAAATACTTTGCTCTCACTTCCCTCTTCATGTTTGCCCGCGATGATCCCCTCACCTAGCCCTCAAAATGTGCACTCGTGCCCGCACGGGCAAAATGCCACTGAGGGCTAATATGCCCATCCCTGCCTTAAGTTATAGGTGGGAATTCGAAATACTGTCAAAGCTAGAAGGGAAATAGTAACCGAGCGTTTGGCTTATATAGGAGCGCTTGGGCAGAAAGGGAAAACTTTGAACCGCGATTTGTCGGTTTTTAATTTTTTCGATTTTTCTTAATTGGCGGAAAGGATTGAAAAAAAAAAAAAAAAAACTAAACATTTGGAGTTGTGGCAAAGTTTGACATTAAATTATATTCTATGTAAACTAAAAAAACTAAGAAAAGTTAAGTTTGAGCATATGTTTAAACAACATAAACAAACATAATATAAAGTTTGAACATATGTTTAAACAACATAAAGTAATATTTTTTTGTCAAAAACCTTTTTTTCAAATTTTAAAAAAACTTAGTTTTACTTTTTCTTTGCAATTTCCCTTGTTTAACTTGAGGATGGAGTCATGTGTAGAAGTTCACGCAAGTGAGGAAAATTTTCTGATCGCCATTCACTTGGGAGTGGCCAGAAACGATTCTTTTACATATGACTCAAGCAGCTCATGACTTCCGGTCTTTGACCAAGTATCCTCTGGGTAGCCTAAGAACATCCGTTTGAAGGCGAGCTAAAGTGAGAAGGCGAAACACCCCCTGCATAAGGTTGTGCGCTGGGTTTGGGACCCGCCACGTAAAAAAACACCCCCAATGCAAAAGTTTAAACAGCCTCGGATGAGAGACTCCCGTTTTGATGACGACCATGGCAAACGAAGTAAGGACTATGGTTTGAGGGCGTGCACCTGGAATGTTCGGTCCCTTAATTGGGAAGGTGCCGCTGCCCAGCTGGTAGATGTCCTCGTAAAGATAAAGGCTGACATCATCACCGTCCAAAAAATGCGATGGACGGGACAAGGACTGAGACGTATACGTCCTTGTGGTATTTACTACAGTGGCCATTTAAATGAGGGCATATTCGGTGTTGGATTCGTGGTGGGAGAGAGACTCCGTCGCCGAGTACTATCATTCACTCCGGAGAATGAACGTCTAGCCACAACCCGCATCAAAGCGAGGTTCTTCAACATATCGCTGATTTGCGCCCACGCCCCGACGGAAGAGGACGATGTGACCAAAGATGCCTTTTATGAGTGCTTGGAGCGCACTTTGAGAGATGCCCCCGCCACGATGTCAAAATCGTGCTTGGCGACTTCAACGCCAGGGTGGGCAAAGAAGGTATCTTTGGCACTACGGTCGGTAAATTCAGCCTCCACGAGGAAACATTCCCAAATGGGTTGAGGCTGATCGACTTCGCCGGGGCCCGAAATATGGTTATCTGTAGTACTAGATTCCAGCATAAGAAGATACATCAAGCTACCTGGCTGTCTCCGGATCGAAAAACCACCAACCAGATCGATCATGTTGTGATAGATGGAAGACAAGTCTCCAGTGTTTTAGATGTGCGTGCGCTCCGACGTCCTAACATTGACTCGGACCACTATATTGTTGCAGCCAAAATTCGCACCCGCCTCTGTGTAGCAAAAAACGCACGCCAACAAACACAGGGAAGGTTCGACGTCGAGAAGCTGCAATCACAATAGACAGCCGAACGTTTTTCTACTCGGCTTGCACTCCTGCTCTCTGAGAGCACTCGTCAACAACTCGGTATAAGGGAACTGTGGGACGGCATTTCAAACTCCTTACGTACAGCTGCAACCGAAACCATTGGTTTTCGGAGAGCGCAAAAGAACAGCTGGTACGACGAGGAGTGCCGTGTCGCAGCGGAGAGAAAACAGGCTGCCTACCTCGCAACGTTACGATCGACCACAACACGTGCGGGGTGGGATAGATACCGAGAGTTTAAGAGGGAAGCGAGACGCATTTGTAGACAGAAAAAAAAAGAGGCCGAAATGCGTGAGTACGAAGAGCTTGATAAGCTGGCCGACAGTGTTAATGCTCGAAAATTCTACGAAAAGATGCGGCGGCTTGCAGAAGGTTTCAAGACCGGAGCATACTCTTGTAGAACCCCCCAAGGTGATCTAGCCACCGATGCCCAGAGCATACTTAAATTATGGAGGGAACACTTCTCCAGCCTGCTGAATGGCAGTGCACGCACAACACAACACAACAATCGATGACGATGGAGCAAACGTTCCATTGCCCGACCATGAAGAAGTTCGAATAGCAATTGCCCGTCTGAAAAACAACAAAGCGGCAGGGGCCAATGGATTGCCGGCCGAGCTATTCAAACACGGAGGCGAAGAACTGATAAGGTGCATGCATCAGCTTCTTTGCTTCAATGCCCTCTCTCGACAAACAAAAACCAAACTCTATAAGTCACTCATAATTCCCGTCCTGCTATATGGTGCAGAGGCTTGGACGATGTCAACAACGGATGAGTCGACTTTGCGAGTTTTCGAGAGAAAGATACTGCGAAAGATTTATGGTCCTTTGCGCGTTGGCCACGGCGAATATCGCATTCGATGGAACGATGAGCTGTACGAGATATACGACGACATTGACATAGTTCAGCGAATTAAAAGACAGCGGCTTCTCTGGCTAGGTCATGTTGTCCGGATGGATGAAAACACTCCAGCTCTGAAAGTATTCGACGCAGTACCCGCCGCGGGAAGCAGAGGAAGAGGAAGACCTCCACTCTGTTGGAAGGACCAAGTGGAGAAGGACCTGGCTTCGCTTGGAATATCCAATTGGCGCCAAGTAGCGAAGAGAAGAAGCGACTGGCGCGCTGTTGTTGACTCGGCTATAATCGCGTAAGCGGTGTCTACGCCAGTAAAGAAAAAGAAGAACTTGAACATAAGTTATTAACATACATGAATCTCTTTGATTTTTTCCCCGATTGAAATTGCGACCTGCATACTACCCGCCGTGTGACAAATGCACACTCAGGACGCATTCGGGAAACTGCTTTCCTACGGCAGAATATCAAAGAATTCGTTTCAAAAAATTTTCGGGTGATGTTTAATTACATAACTATAAACCCTTCAAATTTCGCTTTAAACATTTCTTTCCCTCCCAAAAAAATATTTAAAAAAAAAACGATTTTTTAAGCCTCTAAAGCAGGCTCCCTCTTTAAACATCCGCGTTTTTTTCCAAAACTCAATAATTCCGATATTTCGTGTTTTATTTTTTAGCAAAACCGATAAAATTGGTTTTCGTGACACCCAAAACTGAAACAAATTCTGTTTCGAATATCAAGCCAATAACATTTGAATTAATGACACCTACTGCTTTTTTTGATCGGTTTCAATTCTGATTACGACAACTATCAGATTCCACAACACCCCTGATTCTCTCATTTTCTGCAGAGCACTGATAAAATATTTGACCATAACAGACATACAGGTGGAAATAAATGCAATACTGAACTAAAAAAATACAGAACTTTTAAATTCGCACACATTTTCTATTTCTCTTTTATCCATAGTCATGTTGAAAAATTGCTTTATATGAAAATATTCCAAGTTATTAGAGAAATGCTCAGTAAAACTTTATGAATTTTAAGAGACCGTTATTTATGACATATTCATACAATTCAGATTGCCTCTTAATATTACATACAAATTATTATTCAGTTAAATGATTTTGGTCATTTCAGACAGTTAGTAAGTTAACCTATTTAAAATAAATCTATTAAGTTATCAACGATGCGCAGAATAGTTCATTCAAATCATTCATACAAAAAATGGTTCATGCTGAAATAAATAATATTAAAACAAGACAGCGTCATCTTCTATGGAATACCTCTTTCTTTCATAGAGATTTAGTAACGATGTTTACATTAAATGATTTCCGTTAGAAAAAACATTATGTATTGGTTTGATTGTTTTTATGATGTTAAAAATATATTAATCAGTGTAAACAACGTACGAGGAGTTGGAATCAATTTCGTTCATTTCAACTTTTATAAGATTTTGAGTAGCTAACTGCGCTGGGCTGTTGGAATCATTATTAATATTACTGCAATTACCACCAAGAGAACTTCGCCTATAATATGATGAGGATATAATTAAATGAAGATATACTAAAAAATATATTTACTTAGTTTTAGCGTGTGTTAAAATATGTGATTTCAAGTTTGTAGACTGTGCAAACTTTTTGTTACAACCATCGAAAGGACAAACGTATGGTCGATCGCCCGTATGAATTCGCACATGAGTTCTGTAAAACAAAAACGCAAAACAATACATGTATTTACAAGTTTATTTATTAATGTGAGAATATATAGAATGATGCATAGTTTTATTTACTTTCGGTCTATTTTTATGTTAACAGAATGTCCGCTCTTATTTTTACTAGAGAAGAAAAAAGATTGCTTTGCTAAATACTCGAAATTTTACCATTTATAGGCCTCGTAAGAAAAAGTATGGCCCGTTTGAAAACATACTGGAAGTGTCTTACAAACACAACACAACACAAACTATAGTCTTTAAACAATATAGCATATAAATAATCAGCACAACGAACTGAATCAATTTAAACATGTCAGTTCCTTTGTCAGTCTGTGTGTTTATATGTATGCCAACTAGTCACTCGGTGTTTGATACATCGATCTAAAATTTTGCAATTTTTTATTGACATCGTAAATCACTTAAGGAATAGTACATACATAAATGTGTATGATGAAACAAATCTTCACAGCTCCTGCATCTGCATTGTATTTCGTTACACGTATATATGCTTCTTGTTATAGGTGATAACAGTGCAGGAGTAGGGCAAAAGAGTGCGCGTCTCACGTCCTACATCTATGCATATGGTCGAATGTAATTGCAAAATCGACGGCTGAAACCCAGATACCACACATAAGAAAACAGACTTGATCGTTTCTTTTACATATTGCATTATTCTGTCAATGCTTCAGCAATATTTGTCAGCTATTATGCACTCATCTCAGATTATGATTCAACCTTTTCTTATTCAGTTACAACTATCACTAGACCCGGAGGTAGCAGGAATGCAGGTGGACGTGGTGTCAGAGCGGCCCTGCGGAAGCAGAACGGAGAAGGCAGTGCCAACAGCGACTACCGGCGTCCCCGAAGTCGGTCAGACAGCAGAGCTGACCTCCACGCTGGAGCTCCTTGACGGGTTAGGACACCCTATGGACAGCAGTGAAATTGACGGCGGGGAAGAGGATCTGCCCTTTCTCAAACCCATTTTATAATGGCCGTCAATACGGAGATTGCCCAAGTGAACCTGCATCACGCGGCTGCAGCCTCAGCGGTCATAACAAGCAGGTTCACAGCGGAGAAACTGGGCATACTGCTGATCCAAGAGCCTTGGGTCCACAGAGGAGAGGTCCAAGGCTTCAAGACGGAGTCAAACAAGGTAATCTGGGATCTCTCTAGCGAGAGACCTAGAACTTGTATAGTTGTCAGGAAAAACATTGATTTCTTCTGTAATTCAGAGTTCCTGATGCAGGACTTGGAGGCGGTGCAGGCCCGGGACTTTGAAGGCAAGGATTTCCTCCTGGCATCAGCATACTTCCCAGGGAAGGCACCTACGGCATCCCCGGAGGCGTTGGAAAGGCTGGTTGAGCACTGCAGGCGGCACAGGCTCCCCCTTATCATAGGCTGCGATGCTAACGCTCACCACTCGGAATGGGGCAGTACCGACTGCAACGTAAGAGGTGAGTCTCTATTAGAGTACATTCTAGGCAGCAATTTAGGTATAGAGAATGTAGGGTGTGAACTTTCATAACTATTAGCAGGAGGGAAGTGTTGGACCTCACCTTGAGCAATGAGCCTGCAAGCGGAATGGTCTAGCAATGGAGGGTCTCGACAGAGCCCTCCTTGTCAAACCACAGGATTATAAGGTTCAAGCTAAAGGTGGAGGTTAGACAACTCTCCCCTAGACGTAACCCTCGGAAGGCGAATTGGGTCGCCTTCAGGGATTTATTAAGCAGGGAATTAAGCAGGAGGGGGCAGACTGATGATAGCGTTTCTGGCCTTGAGTTAGAGAATAGGCTTTCTGACCTGAACGGGGCTGTAATTAACGCTTATCATGGCAGCTGCCCCCTAAAAGCTCCCACCGACAGACGAGATTGCCCGTGGTGAACAAAGGAACTAGCGGACCTCCGGAAAAAGCCTGTTTAACAGAGCAAGACGTACGGGGCCTGGGCAGAATACCGGAGCTGTCTCACTTTGTACAATAAAGAGATTAAGTCTGCAAAGCAGACCAGCATCAGGAGATTCTGCGAAAATGTCGTCACTACGCCAGAAGCGGCTCGGCTACACAAAGCTCTGGCCAGGGGCACGAAAGACGTCGAGATTGCCATCAAACGCGACGACGGGACTTTTACGACCAGTGCGGAGGACAGAGCCATGGAGCTCCTGCGGGCGCACTTCCCGGAGACAGTTCGGGAGGACCACTGTCCACCCGTGATCGAGCACAGGCCTTCCCGCGAGGATTGGAGCATCGCCAAACAGCTGTTTACGGCGGACTCGATCCGGTGAGCGATGGCCTCGTTCGAAAGATTCAAGTCTCCGGGAGTGGATGGCCTCTTTCCGGCGCTGTTACAACAGGGGGAGCAGCTTCTGCTGCCTCACTTGGTTCGGCTGCTGAGAGAGGCGTCGCAATGGCGTATATCCTTGAGGTATGGACGACAGCGAAGGTGATCTTCATACCCAAGGTAGGAAGGAAGAACTATTCGTTGGCGGAATCTTTTAGGCCAATAAGTCTAACGTCTTTCCTACTAAAAATCATGGAGAAGATCGTGGATAAGGAAATAAGGGCGAAGGCGCTGAAGAGCTCACCGCTGCATGCGGCCCAGCATGCCTAAAGAGCGGGCAGATCTACCAGTGACCATCTGTACCAGCTGACCTCTGAAATTGAGAGTTCACTGGAGCATGGAGAGGTGATGCTTTGCGCGTTCCCAGACGTCAAAGGTGCCTTTGATAACACATCCCACAAAAGTATGGATAGAGGTGTACTGCGCACAATGGTGGCTGAGAGCACAGTAGGTGATAGCAGAATTCGTCTCGGCACAACAAGAGGCTGCCCACAGGGGGGTGTGTTATCACCCCTGCTATGGAGTCTAGTCGTAGACGTCCTGCTGACACGGCTAACAGACAATGGGAGCCGCTGCCAAGGGTATGCGGATGACATTGTGATTATGGCAAAAGGCAAATATGAAGACACTATCTGTGACTTGATCCAAAGAGGCCTCAATCTAGCGAAGGGGTGGTGTAGGGAGGTTGAACTGAACATCAACCCCTCCAAAACGTCAGTAATCCCGTTTACGAGACGCAGGAGCCTACCCGGTCTTAGGAATCTCTCACTGGGGGGCAGTGAGATAGAAATCACCAACAGTGTCAAATACCTAGGGTTGACGCTAGATTCCACCTTGAGGTGGAAGCCGCACGTAAACCTGACCTTGGTCAAGGCGATAAAAGCCTTAATGGTGTGCAATCGGCTGGCAGGTAGGTCCTGGGGCTGTAAGCCAAGGATAGTCAGATTGTTGTACACCATGATAGTAAAACCGATAATCACGTATGGGGAAGCTACAGCGGCTGGCCTGTGTCTGCGTGACGGGCGCAATGCGCACCTGTCCAACGGCAGAATTGGAGGTTCTTCTTGAACTTACACCGCTTCATTTGGCCGTCGGTCAGGTAGTTAAACACACCCTTCTGCAAATAACGGCAGAGGGGTGGGGAAAGGGCAAGATAGTCTCATCCCAGAGGATGGAAAGGATAAGCGGAAACCTACCATTGGCCCTCCTCCCGAGGGATAGTGCTACCAAAAAGGTTAACCTCAGGAAAAAGTTTAAGTTTACCCTCGGCAGCAAAGACGATTGGAACGACTCCAACCTCGAGCTATTGTTGAGGAACAGTACTTTGAGGTGGTACACCGATGGCTCGAAACTGTCGGAGGGAATCGGCGCAGAGATTGTGGGCCCACGCACTGGGCTCTCCATACCCATGGGTGAGTTCCCGAGCATTTTCCAGGCAGAAGTTTATGCCATAAGCCGGTGTATAGAAATAAACCTCCATCGCAACTATCTCAATGAGCGAATAGCCATTCTCAGCGACAGTCAAGGGGCGCTAAAGGCGATCTCCTCTTACGAGATCAAATCGCTTTTAGTGCAGGAGTGTAGGAATAGGTTGAATAGCCTTGCGGAAAGAAACCAGGTAGACCTGATCTGGGTGCCTGGTCACAAAGATATAGCCGATAACGAACTGGCGGACGAGCTCGCCCGCTCCGCGGCCTCCACCAAAATGGTAGGATCCGAACCCTTTACGGGGGTGGGTTCCCACACCATAAAGGAGCTGCTCCGTAAAGAGTAGGCAGGGAGGAGTATTGGCTACAGGCTCATGGTATGAGACACGCCAAGCTGCTAATGGGAGGTTACAACTTGAAAAGGTTCAAAATTGTAATAAACCTCCCCAGGAACAAACTCAGGCTGCTAGTTGCATGGTACACTGGTCACTGCAAGCTAAACAGGCATCTGCATAGCATGGGCCTATCAGCTTGCGCCAGCTGCCGTTTCTGCGACATGGAGCTTGAAACCCCGGAGCATCTGCTGTTTGACTGCACGGCAGTCTGTAGATGCAGATCTAAGGCCCTTGGAGTACTGTTTCCGGATAGGGATCGCATTGCCTCCCTACCGCCTGGAAGTCTACTGGACTTTATTAATGGGCTGGGTCTAGGCGAGTCAATGTGAGTAGAGAGAGGGCACAATAGACCAAAGGTCGCAGTGCATTCCTCATCAGCATTCATTCATTCATTCATCACTATAATTCATATATATAGTATGTGTATGTAAACAAAAACCCCTGTACCCTGCCAGTAGCTGTGTGATTTTATTTTGGATTTTTATTATTATTGTATTTTGTATTAAAATGATTCTTACATGAATACTGAACACATGCTTATATTTTAAAATATAATTTTTTATTTATGAACTTTTGACTTTTTGTGACTTTTAACGTAAAACGATAGAAAGTAACCTATGTCCGTCCCGAGGTTCCAAGCTACCTCACCACCAATTTTTATTTTTTGATTTTGCGAAAAAGGCCGTCGTAGGACCTTCTTCAGGACTAAAGGAATACCCGTACATATTTTCACGTCTTTCCGTCCTGTGGTTCAAGCGTTTCATTTTTGTACATACATATGATAGTTCATATACCAACTGGCCGATCAAAGTTTAGTACTTGTTTACAATTTTTGTAGTTGACAAGATATCTTAACGAAAATCAGATATATTATTGCTCGAGCCTACGGTTTCGAAGAAATCATGGCACTATTACATATAGCTTCCATACTAACTGACCGATGAACACTAAGTAAGTGTTCTTTTGTACTTGTAAGTAATCTTTTGTACATCGCCTACCAATAGGGATGAAGAAGTCTCGTTACGGTCATGTTTTTTTAAGCATGTGTGTCAAGTTTTGTCAGTTCGTTCTGTATGGTTTACCATTTCATTATGTTGTTTCTCTTTGGTAAAATGATTGGAAATGGTCCAAGAATATTTCGCAAATTTACGTTCTCCGAAAAATAATTTTTTCAGATTAAAGGCTTCGTCAACCAACAAAATTATCGCCATCGAACGATCTCTAATTCAAACAAGATGGTGCGCAGCTTAATGTTTCACATCTATATATGGACGCTTTGTGGGGAAGTTTGGTGAATAAAGACCAAGATATTTGGATTTAACCCCTCTAGATTATTTTCTCTCGAGGTATGTTAAATCAAGGGCTGGAAGAGCTCGAAGCCGTAATGCGAACGTCTTTTCCTGGTTTCATTTAAGGTGACCGATTCGGTCCGATACCTTAATTATCAGCTATTATATGTTAACAAAATTATTACAACAATGTTGCACAATATTGAAATAATTGAAAAGAGAATATGTTTGCATAATCACTGTTTACCTTAAATTAAAATCCAACGAGAAACGCTTTCCACAACCTTCAAACGTGCACTGAAATGGCTTTTCTCCAGTATGTACCAGCTGATGGCGCTTCAGTTTTGAACTTTCAACAAAAGCTTTTCCACACTCGGCACAGACATGAACACGCGGGCCGTGTGTATGCAAATGTTTACGCATTGCTGAATTATCACGAAAAAACTTGTAGCATCCTTTTTGAGGGCAAGCAATACGTTTTTCGCCAGGGCCATTGCAATTACTTTCTGATGCCGCCGTATTTATTTTGTTACTATAGCTTAAGGGCGGTGGTGAAGTTGAAATAACTTGTGGATTTTGTTGCACGACAACACTTACTGGCAAAGCGTTTGATAAGCTACCACTATCCATACTAGCCATAGTAATAACAGCGGTATTGGCAGGATGAATAAGTGGTGCGGCCAATACAGCAGTTCGCGAAACTGGCAAAACTACATTTTTGGCATTTTCTTCATCTGACGTTACATAAGTGTCTGTCTTATTATTTGATACAGTCTTTTTAAATCTTAATTTATTGTCTACGTTGCTAGGTCCAGCATATTCAGATAACTGCGGATGAGGAGATATATCTAACCCTATTATTGTGGATTCATTTGTTTCACATCTATCATCTGTAGGATTTGACGCATCTCCAGAATCGACTGTATTCCGAACCAAAACTTGGGAGGAGTGCAGCTCGTGTTGCTGTATGATTAGTTGCCTATGAAATAAGTGCTCTTGATGGAAATCATTACTATTGATAGTAGACACGAATCCCTGTACAGGATCAGGAATGTTACAGTCCTCATCCACTTCTTGTTCCTCACAAGATATAAAATCGTGATAGTCTGCCTCATGATCTGGATTTGAAATGTCGTCGTCGGAATTACCGGAAGCCCACATGGTTACACTAAATTCTCCTTCCATCGTTTTTATTTGCACTTGCTTCTGCTCCCAACGACGTGGTTTAGCAGGTTCCTCCATTATTTCAACAGGTTTGTAGCATACGGTATTACATGTACTTGTGGTTACCCCGCCAGCGGAATGCGATTGTGGCAGTTCATATTTATTAATGTACTTTTGACGTTGATTAAGTAATGCCACATTGTTCCTAAATTCACCTTTATGGTTTTGATCATCATGTTGTGCACCAATCGTACTCATTTGATCACCTACATTACTGCTCAATGTAAGTGGGTTGAATTGCTTAATTACAGGCCCTCGTTTCCTAAAAATGTACTCACTATTATTTAACAAAAAATCTATGGTTATAAAATAATCTTACCGTGTAGATATTACAGTTAGTGGGCTAGGAGTTGCAATCATTGGTACAGTCGATTCCACAAACAGATTACTATTTAAGGAGTGGTCGTCTGCAGTTTTCTTATGACTATTGGGCAGGTGGGAATCAGAATGTATCACTACACTTTCACTTTTAAATACTAGAAAATTAAAATAAGAACATAATTCATTTTGCCACATTTTTAAAATAAAATACATGCTTTTAATTAAAATGTTAAAATTTAATTCAATTCAGATACAATACGATTGCCTAGATTTAACTATCTTTATAGATCAGTGTACAAAACAAAAACAAAAATATATTAATGAAATTCTTTATTCCTGTGAAAGTATATTCGATGCCATTCTGTACCTAATAGACATCAATTTCTTTTGCATGGCCACCACGGGCACGCTTGCAGAAGTTCAGACACTGATTTTCGACGGGTTTCAAGCAGTCCATATCATCAAATTCGGGCCGAAAATATTCGGAATCATTGAGCATTAGCGATTCCCATTCACAGTAACGTGCCGGTATTGATCATCATGGAAGAAGTGCGGTCCAATGACGCCGCCCAAACCCTAATTTTTTCGGAATGCAATGGTGACTCATAGAATACTCGTGGACTGCTGCCTGACCAATAACGCATATTTTGATTATTGACGAAGCCATTCAGCCAGAAAGAAGCCTCGTGAAGATGATTTTTCGATGAAAATTTGGATAATTTTCCAGCTGTTGCTCAGCCCTATTCATGCCCATACGATGATTCATTCTGTTGGCCAAGCGGTTTCTACCGTCAAATTGATCTCGTAAGGTGTAGGCCACTATCTTTTCGCAAAATTCGCCACAACGACGTTACAGAGATTCCCAACGCTTGAGAACGATGTGTGAGAAACTGATTCGGGTCTTCTCGATTCTACGGGCACTTCTTTGTCTCACTGACACGTGAACATCTTGTACTGTGTCTGTGGATTTCAATTTTTCCGCTCCGCACAAAAGTTGATCTGACCGGACGACTATAACGACTATAAATTGGATGTAGCGCTCTTAAAGTTGAGACCACTGACTCCGAATTTCGGCAGTAAATTTTAAAAATTTGGACCTGTTCTTGGATCGCATATCTTGTTGCAAAGGTGAGATTTTAAGCTTCATTTAATCAAAAAGAGAAGGGAAGTGGAAAAAAGTTACAGCTGTTCAAAAATGAATGAGAATAATGAAAAAATTCGTTATATTTTGAAACTTTTGTATAAAAAAGAGAAGAATGTCACGATGAAATTTGTGAAATTTACGACGATGTTGTATCAGTTCGTATGAAGAGCTTGACAAACTGGCCGACAGGCGTAACGCATGCATAGCTTCTTTGTAAATTATGGTCGGACGATAGCATTTCCAACGATTGGAATTTAAGTGTGCTCTGCCCAATCCATAAAAAGGGAGACCTCACAATGTATTCCAAGTGCGATAAGCCTCCTAAACATCGCGTACAAGGTTTTATCGAGCGTATTGTCTGAAAGATTAAAGCCCACATTCAACAAACTGATTGGACCTTATCAGTGTGGCTTTAGACCTGGCAAATCAACAACCGACCAGATACTCACCATTCAGCAAATTTTGGAAAATACCCGTGAAAGGAGAATCGACACACACCAGCTCTTCGTCGATTTCAAAGCTGCTATCGGCAGCACGAAAAGGAGCTGCCTGTAAACTGACGTTGAGCAACACCAAAAGCCCCGTCAGGATCGGGAAGGACCTCTCCGAGCAGTTTGATACCAATAGAGGTTTCTAACAAGGTGACTCTTGCGACTTCTTCAGGCAGCTGCTGAAGAAAATAATTCGAGCTGCACAACTTAATCTAACAGGTACAATATTTTATAAAAATATACAGCTGATGGCGCATGCGTATGGCGTAGTTATCAACAATGCAGTGGAGATGATTTGTAGAAGGTAGAATTCAATATATAAACATCATATAACAAGCGAGTTATCCTGCCGACCGGCACAAAACGTCATTTACAAAAAAGCGATACGACAAGTACTACATGTATAATTTAATTAATTAATTAAAAGCTTGCTTTGTTGTGAACAAACTTGAAAAAGGCAGGCAACTTCAAATACTAAACATATTTACCTTTGTATCGAGAGGGCTATAAATGAAAGTTATTAAATGCGAACATCAAACGCTCGCCAACTTGTTCTCGCTAAGTACTCGTTTCACTTTGAATCCAACTTTTTGTTTTGAAATTTTAGAGGTTGAAATATTATGTGTACATATATATGGAGTATTCCATACCAAACCAACCACTTTTGAACCCGACCCCTTAAGATTTTGCTGAAACTTATCCATCCTTTTCTACCCTTTGAACAATATTTTTGAGAATTTTTTCAAAATTTTTTGTCTAACTTCAAAAAAGTTATGAATTTTGCTATTTTTTTGCTAAAAAATGGCTTTTTTATTTTTAAACAGCCATAACATTTGTTAACATTTTTTTAACATTTTGTTTTTGAATGAACTTTTCGAAAAAATACACGAAAAAAATTTAATACGATCAACTATATAAAATAATCGGTTTTTTGAGTAAAATCGTAATTTTTTTCTGGAAGTTCGCTATTTTTTTCCTTAAAACAAACTTCAATTAATTTGACAACTATCCCTGCTAATCCCGAAGTGGGCCGATTTTTTTTATATTTTTTTTTATTTATTAAAAAGAAGTTAAAAAATATTGTTTCCCGTAAATTTTATTTCTATCATATAAAAAATATTTAACGATTTTATGATTTCATAGAAACAATACAAAAAATTATTTATTAATTTTTTCTCTGGCGTTTAAATATTTTACAAATTTTATGTATCAGTGGAGGTTGAAAATTTTTTAACATACAAACAACCACTTTTGTCCGGAATTATGCAATATAGTTGTTGAGTTCCTACAATTGGTTTCTTTTTCAAAAATCTGTCATTTAAATAGAAATAAAGTTTACGAAAAAAAAATGTTTCACTTTTTTTTAAATAAATAAAAAAAAATATTTAAAAAAATCGGCCCACTCCGGGATTAGCAGGGATAGTTGTCAAATAAATTGAAGTTTTTTTTAAGAAAAAAAAATGGCGAACTTCCAAAAAAAAAAATTACGATTTTACTTAAAAAAAAATACCGATTATTTAATACAGTTGATAGTGTTAAATTTTTTTCGTGTATTTTTTCGAAAAGTTCATTCAAAACCAAAAATTTAAAAAAAAGGTCCCCAAAAGTCAATTTCTACAAAAGTTATGGCTATTTGAAAATAAAAAAGCCATTTTTTAGCAAAAAATAGCAAAATTCATATTTTTTTTGAAGTTGGACAAAAAATTTCGAAAAAATTCTCAAAATTGTTTTTCAAAGGGTAGAAAAGGATGGATAAGTTTCAGCAAAATCTAAAGGGATCGGGTTCAAAATGCTCGATTTGGTATGGAATACCCCATATACTTTATATACATATGTACATATATTACACGATTCTTAATATAGATATTAATTTCAATATTTTTATAAGACAACAATTCAAAAGGTGATATTTCTCTCAATTGTACATTAGCAGAATGCTGAGCTTGTAATAAATTAGTCTAGTTAAAATGTGTTATTTACCGTCTTCGATATTTTGCATCACAATATCCTGAGGATCTTCATTTTTTGAAGCAACTTCTTCTTCATATTGATCACTTCTGACTAGAATTCCAAATTGTGGGTATCCAACACTAACTGCATTTACATTAATATTAGCGAAGTGTTCACGATCGATTACTTCCTCCATTGAATCGGTCTGCTCCACCTCACAGAGTATGTTTGACTTCGACATCCTGATAGTAAGTATTTTTTGACTATTTTAAGTTTAATTTTTTAACAACAATCCTCAAAGTACCACAAGTTTTATATATAAGTTTGATGTAAAATTTGTTTATCCTCCTTTTTAATCAAATGAAATTCCTGAGTTCTGGAGCTTGACTAATTTAACCGATCATTTTGAATTGCTGAATATTTCTGTGGTTCCATTAAGGTTTGCTACTAAAAGAATAAAGTTTAGGTAATTTTTTCATTTTTATGTGAATATTTTTAAAACGGGTAATTAACTTAAATAGAAGTTTATTAAAAGCTATAAAAATATAACAATATTTCTTAAATTTACTATTTAAATTTGTATTTCTCATAAATTTTTTTTACTAAACATCGTTTTAAATATTTAACCTTTAAGAACCTTCCACAAGAATAAAAAAAAACAAGCAAACAGTAGCCAATTACTAATTATGATTCGCCTTACGTATATTAATTTGACAAACATCTTCTAGTCTAGCTAAAACAGAGGTGCATACACAATTTCCTCTTCCTGGTAACATATGTATTTTGCATATAACACTGGCGATGTATATCTACTCCTGCCTGGCGGTAGGTTTAAAACGACAGGGTTAGAGCTTTCCCTATAAATAAACTCAACATGGAAAACCAAACAGATGAAAAGCGGGCTGGGATATGAGCCCAAACGTCGCACATAGGAGCATTTTCCTTCAAAACCGGACAAAAGTGAGAATTACAAACTTCAGCGATGCTACTCAAATTTACAATGAACCGATTAAATGAATGACCTTCAGTCCGCTATATTGTCACACAAGTAGTCGGAACCTAGCCTTCGTTCAGTACGCAAGTCCCTATTCGCGATAATCTTTATTGTTCTCGAAATTACAAGTGGTTTTTGAAGTTGCGTGAAGTGAATTCTGGAAAATATTTTTTTTATGGATTCTGAACAACATGGTATGTAGTTGATATTAATAATATAAAGACTAATTTTGTTAATGTGTTATTTTGGTTTTTTTTTGGGAAATGATGAATCAAAAAAACGAAAAAATATTCTCTAATTTTTTAGAAATTAGTGTTTATACCTACAGGGTTGCTACTTAACATATAAGCTTAAACATTTTTCCCGTCTTTCCCCCATTTAAAAAAAGGGCGTTAAATTAGGATTGCATAAAATGAGTACTGATTTTAATTAAATACTCAAATCCAGCTAAATTATTCTATATGTGTGGTATATAGATGATATAAGGGAGCTCTATCGGAGCCGGTGTGAAAATTGGACAATGGGTGTGGCCCCGCCCACTTTCTGGTGGAAACCCATATCTCGGGACCCGACAGACCGATTTCGACAAAATTTGGAACGTAACATTTTCATATTCCTATATCACTCTGTGAAAATGAGCAGAATCGGACTACAACTACACCTACTTCCGATATAACACAACTTAAAATTCCATTTGATTCTTTCACTTTCCAGTACACAAATAAAGAATTAATTAATATAACGGATTAAATTTTTTCTTTAATAATTCCCTTAAAGTAAGCCACCTTTTGACCAATAATTGTTCAAATCCAACCAAAATTGTTCAAGCCCTTTGGTACCGAATATGTAGACTCGATACCAATAGCTGACTTTTGACCGAAAATATCGTTCAATGTGTGAGATATGAAATTGAAATTCACAGAGAATCCTTTTCTGACATTAGTATTTCATTGTGTCAAAAATGGGCTGAATCGGGTCAATACTTTTCTGAGCCCCCATGTACCTAATATAAAGATTTTAGAACTTCTACGTCACTTTATGCTGTATATATCCGCCAATACGGCGGACTACACCCTATTCAAATATATTCAATATAAAATGTTCCGTTGCACCCGAACTCAGTGCTTCCTTACTTGTTTTATTTTAATATATTGCATTATTTATTCAATCATGCATTTTGATTCATTTTCATTCATAAAATCACTTTAAATAATTTTGTCCGGTTTTTGAAACCAAATGCTTCTATGTGCGTCGGTGGGAGAAATGGCTGCTACCACCGGAGGCGTCATCAAGTTGTTCTGTGAAGAAAGCAGTTAACAGTAGTTGCAGTGCTACTGCAAACCCCGCTTTGAAGCGTAGAGGTGGTTACATGCCGTGACGAATCAGACTTTGGAAGCGTTAAAAGCGTGAATGCAATGAAACAGGAGGCTCTGCTCTGCTCTCTGGGAGATGCTAAAGGTGTTAAATCGGCGATAAAGACTAGGAACAGTAAGGAAGGGTCGAAAGCAAAGCCTACGTAAAAATTAACGATGAAAGTGCGCGAAAGGGTTAGCTGCTCATCCAACCGGAGGAAGAAGGAATGTTGGTTTGGAAGAAGACCGGAAATATTACGCATCGAGGTCGCAATTCACATCCTCTGATCTGAAATTGGCAAATCGGATCGAGGAAGGAATTGCAACCAAAAGGCCGAATCCCGTTGAAAATCAAACAATTGTGCCAGCGAAACGACCAAAGAAAAACGACGCTGTAAAGCCTAACCCTCAACGTCTGGTGCGGCAGCAAGTTAGCCAAGACGCGTTTCTCCGTGTTTCTCATCGACCTAAGCAACCCCCTTGGACAAATCACTGAGAAGAAATCGAAAGCGGCGGAGATGAAACAGCTTGACGAGCTCTTCGACAGAATAGATGGATTAAAATGTATGGACGACCCCTCACTTCTATGAGTAAAAGAAGCGGTTGCGAAACTTCAAGGCCTTTGGGACGGAGCCATTCTGGAAATAGTGGAACGCAGTTGCTTCCATCCATACCGAAGGTTCTCATACCTCGCAAGGTAAGCCCAGAGGTTGCTCTGCGGCTTTGCAGGAGACAAAATCTTGATGTGCGGACGGAAAATTGGAGGATTCTGAAGGTTACCAACTCTGGAAAAGAGGATAGAATCCAAAATTACGCCCTCAAGATTAGTCGGCCGAGGATATATTACGCGAACGGTTCGGGAAGATGGCGTAAGGCGTAGCACAACCCAGCCGAAAAAAAAAACAAAACCACGGTAGATGAGCGAGTGGTGGAAAAGTATCTAGGAAAGATCATGGAAGCCGCATTAAAGCTACAAGAATCAGATAAAGAAGAGCCGAGACTGAACCCGACTGTGAAAAAAAAAACCGAAGAAGATAGCATAAAAACAAGGTGCCCTCTGCCGAACTCCTCCTCAATCTAGAGAGGATCGGCTACAACGCGGCTTTAGTTCAAGGATAGCCTCTAAAAATTTTATAGCTGGACTAAAGTCGCCAATATACTATACGCACTACCCAAATACAACAAAAAAAAAATATATAAAGCCGAATATTGATCTTAATTTCTCTTCAGATGTGAGATGAGAGTGGACTCGATGCAGTAAGGAATCGCTGGTAGGAATGGCCAACACTTTTGTTGTTGTAGCGGCAGAATTCTGCCGAGTTGACAGTCCTGGGCCGGATAAAAATCCGGATCCGTTCCGGTTACGTTGACTCGACTCTCGTGGGAACGGTCTAGTCAACACTTATTTTCCAGGGTGCACAGACGATATAATACTCCAACCTGTAAGAGATAGCGTCCCAACATATATTATAACGTAAAGTAAAATACTTTGGGAACTCATAAAATCCCACCATGGAAACTTCCGAGACTCAATCAAAAAGCATACCTATATACTATAATTTTGGACAGCAATCTGATGTGGTAACTCCATGTGAAGAAGAGAGTGAACAAGGCTAGTGGTGCGAGGGTTTACTTGAGACCTATCACTTCGCCTCATGCATTGGTGTTACACAACGGTAGTTAAATATTTCTTATTTTATGGTGCTCTGGTTTGGTGGACCACCATGATCAAAATTTCATATAGAAAACCGATGGAACGCATACAACTACTCGCTATTCTCTACAAAACGGGAGCGTTAAGAACCACTCCAATGACGGCAATAGAAAGGTTAGTCTACCTACCACCAATCGAGATTGCGGTATAAAGCTCTGTGGCAAAATAAGCTGCAAGATCGGCGACATTGGGTGAGCTCTCTACAAGTACCTTCGGGCATAGCTCAATAACCGGGGAGCTGGTGGACAAATTAGACCACATACCCATACGCTTTATTTGGGAGAGAAGGTTCCAAGTCACACTAAAGGAAAATGAATGGCGCAGAAGTCTGCAAAACACCAGAGGATCCAAAATGGCTAATGGAGCGGAGGCCGGAATCTATTTCTCGAAGCTGAATCTTAGGCGACACATCAAGGTTCTGGAGTACTGCAGTATCTTCCAAGCAGAAGCATTATATACTGGGTTCCAGGCCACAAAGGAGTTCCCAGAAATGAAACAGCTGATGAGATTGCCTAAAGTGCCATTCGTCTAACAAGTAAGGAAAATAAGGAAGTCAATAAGAACGATATACAACAAAATTTCCGAAAGGGCCGACAGGAGGATGGAATTCCTTAAGTATATGGAACGCCAAAATCATGTGCAAGCGACCAGTAAGAAAAATCACTTGCTTCTTACTCACACAGTCTCGAAAGGAATGCTGGACGGCTGTTGCCCTCCTGATAACGATACATAAGTGCAGAGAAATTGACATGAGAAAGACGCTGCCTATATCCAGCACTATCTAGAACTCGACTCAAGCTTCTAAGAACTTTTGAGTTCAAAGAACTGGATGAAGTGTCAAACGTACACAGCAAAACGTTCTTAAAGTTGGCAAAAAATGGTGACGTTCTGAGTGACGAATTCTTCACATCAAATAAAACTGGCGTGATATCCCGTATAACCTATCCTAACCTATATGAATTTGCATACAGGATAATTACAAGATTTTCAACAGTGTTTTTGCTGTTATGGTTGAAGTTCCCACCGACATTGTGACACTATCTACCCTATTTTTACCCTTGACACATTGATGAGATATTAGCATTTTTTTAGTCAAAAACAGTAAAAATTGCGGTTATGTCAAAGCCAAATATATAAATATATTAGGTGAATGTACCTGAAATGAGGCTATTAGATTATATTTTATCTATTCGCTAATGTAAGACTGTCCACATTGCCGTTGGAGACTCATAAAACAGCTGTTGTAATTAAAAGTCTTGTTTTAAATATTTCCCATTTAATATAATGGACGCAATTTTTGATTTGGGAAGCCGATTGCCAGGATTGCCAGATGTATTGCGGCAACCAAGGACTACCACCTCCTAATCCAGGGTGTCATTCGACCCGTGCCCATTGGATGATTTGCAGTCAGGAGGAACATTCGGCTGTATTCTAACGGAGCCTCCCCAACACCGGGCCGAATTGGAGTGTAACTGTGGCCTTACCGCGCCAAGGGGCTCTGGCGTGGCGGACCTCCCAGTTCCCCATTAAAACAAGCAGACCCGACAGCTCACCCCGTTGAGCCAAGGGTCGTACGAACAAGATGGATCCTTCAACTACAAATAAAACAACAACAATAACTACTAACACTGGCGAATCGACAAGGCAACAAATAAGGACAACGGCTACAAATCATGACAAGGCAATGGAGAAGGCAAGCGGCGCAGCTGTAGGCAGGTGAGGTCAAGGAGCTAAGCGTAAGTTCAGCTAACTTGATGTTCCCTCGCCAAAAGAGCTGGCGCTGTTCGAGGAGCATGCCAGGGAGGACGAAGACGACATGCCCTCTTGTAGCGGCGCCCGGCTTACAGCACCGACTATGACCGCGGATGCAGCCCAAAGTACCACCAGGACCCCCGAAATAGGCCAAGCTACTCAGACTCGGGTGAGTCTCGTCGGGCAGAGGCCGGTGGTGCACGCAGGAGGGGAGGGCAGAGATCTCTCCCAACAGCGGACAAACCCGGCGGGTGCGATGACCCTCGAAGGAAGGTTCCCACGACAGTCGGGTCTACGTAACCGGAACGGACCCGGATTTTTATCCGGCCAAGGACTGTCAACTCGGCAGAATTCTGCCGCTACAACAACAACAACCCTCGAAGGAAGGCCATGAGCGGTGCCTGCCTCAAGTGGTATCTGCGGTATCTCCGGGACGGAATGACCCCCGAAGCGGCGGACGATACGCAGATACTGGGGCATCCCCCACAAAGGACCGTGGCAAGACAGCGTCTGTGTATGCGCAAGGCATCCGGTCTATAGACCGTGGCCAGGTTAGTGCATCACTGACCGAAATGCGGGGTGACGGGAAGGCAGTCACCTATGCACAGACCGTAAAGCGGAAGAGCGGTCAGCTCACACCACAGGAGCCCCCAGTTCAAAAAGGCTGGGAGACGGCAGCATGGGAGCGACCGGAGGCCAACCATCAGCACCGGTTCTTCCCCGGGTGGAGGAGAGGCGGCGCAGGTATGCGGATGCTGTCAAAGGCATCCGCATGGGTGTACTGCCTCAAAACTACCCAGCGGAGTCTTTGGAGTCGGAGCAGCTCACGGTGCTCCAAAACCTACTCTTGGAAGAAGTATTCAGAGGCGATGAATACGCGGCGTCCTTTCTTGGGGTGGAATTCAAAGGTGGCATGCTACAGGTGGAGAGTATGGACGAAGCTCCAAAGCTAGGAGGCTGAACCGGTCCCGTCCTCTGTGCAAAAAGGGCGGAGGACCTGCCGGTCATGCACAGGATGACAATGTTCCTCCCCCGCAGTGATGATAAGCCGTACGAGTTTGCTCTGGGTCTGATTAAGAACCAGAGCCGGGGCCTTAGCATCGCGGGCTGGCGCGTCGTCAGCAGTCAGCTAGAAGATAAAGGTGACCTACGAGGATGGAGATTGTACCTGTACACTGATAACGAATCGTACAGGTACGTACGTGCAGCGAGCTTCCGCCTGTTTTACAGGTTCAGCATGGTGGTCATGAGGCCGCACAAACCCGTGACCACAGGGAGCAAGGAAGCTGGGAAGGCTGCCACTCAGCCGAGCGGTAGCGGGTCCAAACAGGACACAACGGTGGCAAACAAGGTGATGGAGAGGATGCAGGTGGACGAGGTGGCAAAACAACCGAGCGTGAGCAGGGCCATGTGGACAGCAGCGCGAACGATGGAGGGGATGTGGACATGCCCCCCCTCGAGCCACTACTTTAATGGCCGTCGACGTGGAAATTGCCCAAGTGAACCTGCATCACGCGGCGGGAGCCTCGGCAGTCATAACGAGCAGGTTCACTTTGCTGATCCAAGAACCTTGGGTCTACAAAGGAGAGGTCAAAGGCCTCAAGACGTAACACAACAAGGTAATCTAGGACCTCTCCAGTGAGCGACATAGAACGTGCATGGTGGTCAGGAATAAAATCGATTTTTTCTGTATTTCAGAGTTCCTGACGCAGGATCTGGTGGCAGTACAGGCCAGAGACTGGGAAGGCAGAGACTTCGTCCTGGCATCAGCCTACTTCCCAGGGGAGGCAGCAACAGCACCCTCTGAAGTGGTGGTAAGGCTAGTGGAGTACTGCAAAAGGTACAGGTTGTCGCTCATTATCGGATGCGACGCGAACGCTCACTATGTGCAATGGGGAAGCACGGACTGCAACACAAGGGGTGAGTCTCTATTAGAATAATATATGTATTAGGTAGTAACTTAGAGATTGAAAATGTGGGTTGCGAACCCACCCTTATAACTATAAGCAGGAGGGAGGTGCTGGACATCACCTTTAGCAACGAGCATGCAAATGGTCAGGCAACTTCCCCCAAGACGCAACCTTTGGAGGACTAACTGGAGTGCCTACAGGATGAATTGAATAGGGAGAAGCAGACCGACGATATCGTTACGGGCCCGGGAATAGAGAGCAGAGTGTTGGCGCTGAACGGGTCTATCACTAAAGCTTACAACGGTAGCTACCCCCTAATAGTGCCCACAGATAGACGCAACTGTCCCTGGTGGACAAGGAAGCTTGCAGACCTCAGGAAGAAGGTACGTAGCCTATTCAACAAGGCAAAACGTACAGGGGTCTGGGATGAGTACAGGAGCCACCTAACCCTCTACAATAAGGAGATTAGGTCAGCAAAACAAGCTAGCTTTAGGAGCTTCTGTGAAAAGGTCTCCTCCACACCAGAAGCGGCGCGGCTGCACAAGGCTCTGGCTAGTGGGAAGACTAACACGGAGCTAGCTATCAAAATAAGTGACGGGACTTTTACGACCAGAGGACAGTGCGACAGAGCTTCTGCGTGCCCACTAGGGTGGGTCGATTCCGGGCTTTTTTCGATTCGGGATTTCTAATAGTGCGGAAAAGTTGCCTTAGTGCTTCCTGATTCCAATGCAATTTTTTGTTTTGAGATCGGATTGCATCTTCAACCCCAACTCCGGCCTTGAAATTTCAGAAATTCGCCTAAATCGTGAAATTGTCTACCTAGCGCCTGAAATACGCATCTCATGGCAAAATGACAAAAAGTTATTTGTCACGTCATTTGCTACCGAAATGGTATATGTGATCATGGCCGTAGGACGAACCGTTCCCGAGATACGAGCGAAAAGGCGGCGCGCCACAACGCAGGGTCAAAATTGTTGGAGCTCTCAGCTAACCTGTATTGGCCACCCAGAACCCACCGCGTGGAGATGGCTGCTCTTCGGGTTCCTCCCAAGCCCAACCCAACCAACCAACCATATGTCAGGCTTGTTTTAGTCTGAATCTGTGTCAAATTTATTGATAAACTCAGATTTTGTACTAAACTTTGGCACTTGTTGCCTAGATTTCAGTGTAGAGCGTATAAAACGATCACGAGATTGGGAGCCAATAACTTTAGAAGATGCCTCTGTCACCAGTTTGACGGTTCTCTCGACTGCCACGGTGTGAGAAGGGAATTCACTAAATTTACATACCTCTGCAGTGTCTCCCGACAGCTCTTTTATGAGTTCTTCGTTAGAAACTGAACAAGGAACTGGTGGAACAGTCAAGGTAATAGTCTTCCAGTTAATCATATCGAAATAATTATTAGCTTTGAAATTCAGCTTTGGCACTTTATTACATCTAACCCTTCCATTTACAGTGTCAGACACTGCTTCTCTGGCTGCCAGAAGACGGTCAAGGGCCAACTTTCTGACTTCTATCCGTTCGTTGTTGTTGTTAACGGTTAGCTAATCCCCGGTAGGATGGTAAGGGTTGTTTGTGTTGTCGTCGAGGTCATCTAACGGTAGGCCCAGGAAACGTGCTGTTTTGACGGGATCGGCCAAAGGGAGGGGGGTGTTAGATGGGTAGGGTTTGTAGGGCATGCAAAGAGGTGGCCAGTGTCATGCGGAGACTCGTTGCATGCAGGACATACATTAGGTATGTCGGGGTCGATTCTGGATAAGTAGGAGTTTAACCTGCTACAGTATCCAGAATGAAGTTGCGCTAGGGTCACTCGCGTTTCTCGCGGCAACTGGAGCTCCTCGTCTGCAATAGGTGGCGGTTTGACTCCAAGAACGCCATTCACGGGAAGGGAGTCGGTGAAGGTGTTGATGGCTCCACTGTGAATGGCGGTCAGTGCCTGTCGATAGTTAGTTGCGTCCGAAGTCTGGTCGGCGTACTGTTCGATGTCGTCGACATAGTCTTGGAATGACCTCTTGATGCTCCTGGGAGGCGGTTCCGCTCCAAGCAGGTGGCTGTAAGGGTGGTTTGTGCGAAAACAACCCAGCAGGAACTGCCTGAAGAGGAGTTGATTATGCTCCTTTACAGGTAGCATGCGCGTCTCACTGTGGAGGTGTTCAATGGGAGACATCAAGAGGCATCCCGTCGTGGTCCGGAGTGCTGTATTCTGACAGGTCTGAAGTTTCCTCATCCATATTGGTGCTGCGAAGTTGAGGACCGGCCGGCCGATTGCCTTGTAAGTTGCCAGCAACGTTTCTTTGTCTTTTCCCCATGTGCTGCCGGCTAGCAACTTGAGGATTTTTTTGCGGCTCTGTACCTTGGCGATAATCGCGGTCGTATGGGGAGAGAAGGAGCATAGACTATCGAAGGTTACGCCTAAAATCTTAGGGTTATTGACAGTAGGGATTTTGATGCCATCGGTTGCAATATTAAGTTCGAGTCTATACTCCTTCGTCCAGTTTGTGAATATGGTCGCTGTGGATTTGGTGGGTGAAAGTTGGAGGTTTCGTGCAGTGAGGAAACGAGAAAGGTCGGAGAGGTAGCTGTTTACTTTCGAACACATGCCATCGATTCCATTGCCCGACGTCAATATCGTACAGTCATCTGCGTATGAGGTTATGGAAAACATCTCTGGTGGTTGAGGATGTTTCGAGATATAGAAGTTAAACAGTAACGGGGAGAGGACACCACCCTGCGGAACCCCCTGTTTAATTCTTCTCAGTTTAGATGTTTCACCTCGAAATCGTACGGATGACTGACGACCGTTCAGATAGTTCATGGTCCACCTCTTTAGCCCTGGAGGGAGAGTGGTTTTTTCGATGCCCTGCAGTAGCGTTGTGTGATTGACCGTGTCAAAAGCTTTTGACAAGTCCAACGCTACGAGGATCGTTCTTTCGCAGGGTGGTTTCTAGTTGAGGCCACGAACTATCTGGGCGTTTATGACGCTAAGTGCTGTGGTGGTGCTGTGCACTTTGCGGAATCCATGCTGGTGGCTGGCTAGGCTCAGGTGGTGAGTGAAGGTCGGGATTAACAAGGCTTCAAGTGTCTTCACTACTGGGGAGAGGAGAGTTATCGGACGATAAGATTCTCCTTTGTTGGCGGGTTTCCCAGGTTTCAGTAGTGGGACCACTCTTCCGACTTTCCACACATCGGGTATTTGAAGAGTGGTGAGCGACAGGTTGAAGACCTTGGTGAGATATTTTACTCCCGTCGAGCCTAGATGCTTTAACATTAGCATATTGATTCCATCAGGGCCAATGGATTTAGACGATTTTGTTCTGTTGAGGGTACCCTGAACCTCCTCATCGGTGAAAGTGGCGCGCAGTTGTTTGGCATTTTGCGCAGACGTCGGTTAACACATCTCTTGGCTTTGTCTACTGAAGGGTGCAGTGTAAACTGCCGGCTAAAATAGCTCGCGCACTTCTTCGGGTCCGAAGAGGCATGACCATTGAATTGAACTTCAACTCGGTCGTCATGTCTCCTCGGATTAGACAAAGCTTTGACAGTAGCCCAAAGCTTACTCACACCGGTGGAGAGGTTGCAGGACTTCAGGTGCCCTATCCATTTCGTCCGCTTATGTTGATTTACCATACGCCGAATCTCCAAATTGAGATCCCTTATTCGGGGATCCCCGAGATCGGCATGGCGTAAGGTGTCGCGCTCGTTGGCTAGAACCGCTGCTTCGGCTGGGAAATTGGGGCGGATTTCCGCTAATCTTCCAGACGGGATGAAGCGAGCGGTAGCTGCCGCGATCACCTTGGGGAATTGATGTTCGCCAACGCATACGTCCGTAGGAATGGGTAGAGCGTTGAAGGTGCTCTCAGTAAATTCTGTGAAGCCGACCCAATTAGCTTTGTTAAAGTTAATGAAGGTGCGGTTGTCCACAAAAACCAAATCAGGAGGCTTCTCGATCAAGATAATTATTGGCAGATGGTCTGATGCCAGAGTTAGCATAGGTCGCCAGGTTATGCTATTTATCAGACCACCACTAGCAATGGTAATATCAGGCGAGCTATTACAGGTGCCCATAACTCTGGTGGGGGCTTCGTCATTCATTGTGCAGAATGTCGAGTCGTCAATCTGTTCCGCCAGCTCCATCCCCCTACGATCATTTGACAGGCAGGAATGCTAAAGATCGTGGTGCGCGTTAAAGTCGCCTAGTACCATACGGTTTTCACCACGAAGTAGCGCACCTTTATTCGGGTGATATCCTGTAGGGCAACATGTATCTGGGGGGATGTATATATTGAATATTTCGAGCTCGACATTGCTGACGGGATAGCTATACCCTGACATTCTAGGGTAGTATCCCTGCGGTCGATGTCTTCATCGATTAGACGATACTGCACGGTGTTGTGCAATATTGAGGCTAGGCCACCACCATTATCTTGCTCGCGATCTTTACGTAACACGTTGAAACCGCACAACTCAGAAGATCTGAGCGGCTGTTTAGCTTGGTTTCTTGGACTGCAGCTATCGATACACGTTCCCGATTCATTAGTGCAACTATCTCCTCGATCTTGCTCTGGAGTCCGTTGCAGTTAAATTGAAGTAGCCGAGTTTGTCGCGGGTGTCCGTGGGTGATCCTGGAAGTGAGTCAGAGCGGGAGCTTTGTTGCCTGATTGAGCTAGGGACCGTGGAGGTCCTCTGATGGCCACTCGGGTTGAGTGGCGGAGCGGTGCGCGAACTGAGAGCAGATTGCACAACCGTAGAGGCTTGAGTCGCAGTATTGCGCAGGCAACAAGGGGCCACGATAATCACATATGGGGCAGTAGCCTGGGCCTCAGTAGCGTCGCAAACATCGGTTAAGACTAAGCTACTGAAGCTACAGCGGCTGGACTGTGCGCAATGCGCACCTGTCCAACGGCAGCACTGGAGGTTCTTCTTACTATTTGGTCATCGGTCAGGTAGCCAAACACACCCTTCTGCAAACAACGGCAGAGGGATGTAGAAAAGGCAAGGTAGTCTCCTCTCAGAGGATCGTAGATTATTGGCAATTTACCATTGGGCCTCCTCCCGAGGGATAGTTCTACCAAAACGATTAACTTCAGGAAAAAGTTTAAGGTTACCCTCGGCAGCAAAGACGATTGGAACGACTCCAACCTCGAGCTATTGTTGAGGAACAGTACTTTGAGGTGCTGGGATTGTGGGCCCACGCACTAAGCTCTTCATACCAATGGGTGAGTTCCCGAGCATTTTCTAGGCAGAAGTCTTTGCCATAAGCCGGTGTATAGAAATAAACGTCCATCGCAACTATCGCAATGAGCGAATAGCCATTCTCAGCGATAGTCAAGCGGCGCTATAGGCGATCTCCTCTTACGAGATCAAATCGCTTCTAGTACAGGAGTGTAGGGATAAGCTGAACAGCCTTGCGGAAAGAAACCAGGTACACCTGATCTGGGTGCCTGGTCGCAGAGGTATAGCCGGCAACGAACTGGAGGACGAGCTCGCCCGCTCCGCAGCCTGCACCAAGATGGTAGGACCAGAACTCTTTACTGGGGTCGGTCTCCAGACCATGAAGGAGCCGCTCCGCAAGGAGGAAAGAGTGGGCAGGGAGGAGCACTGGCTACAATCTCTTGGTATGAGACATGCAAAGTTGCTAATGGGAGGATACAACTTGAAAGGGTTCAAAATTGTAATAAACCTCCCTAGGACAAACTCAGGCTGCTAGTCGCATGGTACACAGGACACTGTAAGCTAAATAGGCATCTGGACAGCATGGGCCTATCAGCTTGCGCTAACTGCCGTTTCTGCTACAGGGAGCCTGAAACCCCGGAGCATCTGCTGATTGACTGCACATCAGTCTGTAGACGCAGATCTAAGGCCCTTGGAGTGTTGTTTCCGGATAGGGATCCCATTGCCTCGCTACCGCCAGGTAGTCTACTGGACTTCATTAATGAGCTGGGTCTAGGCGAGTCAATGTGAGTAAGGAGAGGGCACAATAGACCAAAGGTCGCAGTGATTCCTCATCATTCATTCATTCATACAAGGCAATTGGCCGGACATTCCTTACTATGCAGAGCCAATATAGTCGTCTGGATGCAGTGGAACGCAGATGAGGAAACTTCAGACCTGCCAAAATACTGCACTCCGGATTGCATTAAGAGGTCTTTTATCGACTACGTCATACAGTACGCCGACCGGACTTCGGACGCAACTGACTTTCGACAGGTACTGACCGCCATTCGCAGTGGAGTTATCAACATCTTCACCGACTCCCTTCCCGTGAATGGCGTTCTTGGAGTCAAGCCACCACATATAGCAGACGAAGAGCGTGAGTTGCCGCGAGAAACGCGAGTGACCCTAACGCAACTTCGTTATGGATATTATACCAGGTTAAACTCCTACTTATCTCGAATAGACCACGAAATATCCAGAACACATACGTTCTACGCGCAATGAGTCTCCGCATGATAATGGCCACCTCTTTGCATGCCCCACCAACCCTCCTCTCTTTGGTCCGATCCCGTCGAAACAGCACATTTCCTGGGCCTCCCGTTAGATGACGTCGACGACAACGCAAATAACCCTTTCCATCCTAACGGGAATTAGATAACCGTTAAAACAACAACAACAGTTTAAGGACCCCTAACGATTTAAAAAAATGTTGAAACTCGCGGTCGACCAAAAAAGACATCAATAACACAGACAACCGTCTCGCTAAAAAGGAGCCATTCATATCTCAAACAATTTAGCGAGGAATCATGGAAACTGTTCCGGCGTAGGCAACGTAAAAAAGTGGTAAAAATCTTGTGGATCGATGAAACAAAAATTAATTTTCTTCGATGCTAAACATACTCCGACTTGAGTTCAATTGAGTCCGTATTAGGGATTACAAAAAAATAGTACATGTCGGAAGTTTGCTGCGTCCGAAATCTCATCGGCATACTGTCTAATGTTGACACAGTTAAGGTGGTGCACCATAGTTAGGAGCGGGCCGGCTGATTGCCTAGTATGTTGCCAACAAGATTTACTTTTCCCCAAATGCCGCTGGCTAGCGTCTTGAGGGTTTTGTTGCAGCTCTGCACTTTGGCAGTTATTGTGGTCTAGAGGACAGAACCCTGCGGAACGCCCTTTAATACTTCTAAATTTTAAATTTTTACCTCCATGAGTGGCCAGAAACTATTATTTACATAGCGCTCAAGTAGCTCACGACTTCTGGTCTTTGACCAAGTATCTTCTGGGTAGCCTAAGAACATCCGTTTGAAGGCGAGCTAAAGTCAGAAGGCAAAACATCCTATCCGCAGGGTTGTGCGCTGGGTTTGGGACCCGCCACGTAAAAAACAATGCCAATGAAAAAGACAAAACAGATTCGGATGAGAGACCCCCCTTTCGATGACGACCATAGCAAACGGATTAAGGACTACGATTTTAGTTCATGCACCTGGAATGTCCAGTCTCTTAATAGGGCAAGTGCCGTTGATCTGCTGTTTGATGTCGTCGTTAGTGTGAATTCTGACGTCACCGCCATCCGAGAATGCGATGGACGGGACAAGGACTGAGACGAGTAGGTCCTTGTGGCATTTACTACCGTGGCCACATTAAGGAGCGCAAATTTTGTGTGGGATTTGTGAACGTCTAGCTACAATCCGCATCAAAGCCAAGTTCTTCAACATATCGCTGATTTGCGCCCACGTCCTGACGGAGGAGAAGGACGATGTGACCAAAGATGCCTTCTATGAGCGCTTGGATCGCATCTATGAGAGCTCCCAACGCCACGATTTCAAAATCGTGCTTGGCGACTTTAACGCCAGGGTGGGCAAAGAAGGTATCTTTGGCACTACGGCCGGTAAATTCAGCCTCCACGAGGAAAAATCTCCAAATGGGTTGAGGCTGATCGACTTCGGCGGGACCCGAAATATGGTTATCTGTATTCGTAGATTCCAGCAAAAGAAAATTCATCAGCCACCTGGCTGTCTCCGGATCGAAAAACCACCAACCGTCGACTCGGACCACTACCTTTTTGCAGCCAAGACTCGCACCCGCCATTAAGCAGAAAACGCACTTCAACAAACACAACGACGTCGAGAAGCTGCAATAAAAACGGACAGCAGAACAATTTTCTACTCGACTTGCACTCCTGCTCTCTGAGAGCACTCGTCAAAAACTCGGTATAAGGACACTGTGGGAGGACATTTTAAACTCCTTAAGTACAGCTACAACCGAAACCATTGGTTTTCGGAAAATGCAAAAGAACAGCTGGTACGACGAGGAGTGCCGTGTCGCAGCGGAGAGAAAACAGGCTGCCTACCTCGCAACGTTACGATGGACCACAACAGATGGGATAGATACCGAGAGTTGAAGAGGGAAGCGAGACGCATTTGTAGACAGAAAAAGAAAGAGGCCGAAATGCGTGAGTACGAAGAGCTTAATAAGCTGGCTGACAGGGGTAATGCTCGAAAAATCTAAGAAAAAATGCGGCGCCTAACAGAAGACTGCAAGGCCGGAGCATACCCTTGTAGAACCCCCCCCCAAGGCGATCTTGTGACCGATGTCCACAGCATACTAAAATTATGGAGGGAACACTTCTCCAGCGTGCTGAATGGCAGTGAAAGTACAACGCCAGGGGAAGGCGAACCCGATTCCCCAATCGATGACGATGGAGCAGACGCTCCGTTGCCCGACCATGAAGAAGTTCGAATAGCAATTATCCGTTCGAAGAACAACAAAGAAGCGAGGGCCGATGGATTGCCGGCCGAGCTATTCAAACACGGCGGCGAAGAACTAATAAGGAGCATGCATCAGCTACTTTGTAAAATATGGTCGAACGAATGCATGCCCAACGATTGGAATTTGAGTGTGCTCTTTACAATCCACAAAAAGGGAGACCCCACAAGCTGCGCCAAACTCTGTCAGGATCGGGAAGGACCTCTTCGAGCCGTTCGATACCAAACGAGGTTTCAGACAAGGTGCTCCTCTTTCCTGTGACTTCTTCAACCTACTTATGGAGAAAATAATTTGAGACGCAGGACTTAATTGAGAAGGTACAATCTTTTATAAGAGTGTACAGCAGCTGGCGTATGCCGATGACATTGATATCGTTGGCGTCAACACCCTCGCCGTTAGTTCTGCTTTCTCCAGACTGGACAAGGAAGGAAGGAAAATGGGTCTGGCAAGACGAAATATCTCCTGTCATCAAAGAAACAGTCGTCGCACTCGCGACTTGGCCCCCACGTCACTGTTGACAGTCATAATTTCGATGTCGTAGATAATTTCGTCTATCTTGAAACCAGTGTTAACACCATCAACAATGTCAGCCTGGAAATCCAAAGCAGGATAACTCTTGCCAATAGGTGTTACTTCGGTTTGAGAAGGCAATTGAGAAGTAAAGTCCTCCCTCGACGAACAAAAACCAAACTCTACAAGTCACTCATTACTACCGTCCTGTTATATGGTGCAGAGGATTGGACGATGACAACAACTGATGAGTTGACGTGCGAGTTTTCGAGAGAGAGAGAGGGTCTGTGAAAGATTTTTGGTCCTTTGCGCATTGGCCATGGCGAATATCGCATTCGATGGAACGATGAGCTGTACGAGATATACGACGACATTGACATAGTTCAGCGAATTAAAAGACAGCGGCTTCTCTGGCTAGGTCATGTTGTCCGGATGGATGAAAACACTCCAGCTCTGAAAGTGTTCGACGCAGTACCCGCCGCGGGAAGCAGAGGAAGAGGAAGACCTCCACTCCGTTGGAAGGACCAAGTGGAGAAGGACCTGGCTTCGCTTGGAACATCCAATTGGCGCTACGTAGCGAACAGAAGAAACGACTGGCGCGCTGTTGTTGACTCGGCTATAATCGCGTAAGCGGTGCCTACGCCAGTAAAGAGAAGATATTCGCTTTTTTAACGTTATACACCCAACTCTTTTTTCCACGGATTTTTTTTGTAAAAACTTTTAATCTACTACGGTTTCAAAATATCTGTCTTGGAATTATGTTTGTTTTTACCACACTTAACATCATTGCTAAAATGAACATACATAGTAGTAACCGGGAAATCCCCTTATTCGATAACTCTTACCTACACATTTTGTTCGCATGATATTTACATATCTGAATATCTGGAGCTGGATATGTCCAGCCATGATACCGACTTTAGTCCACTTCGTCGCAAAAAATTGCGCTTGTTATCAAGTAGCGATGAATAATTATGTGGCTATGTAAATAGTTTTTCCATATTTCTATTCTAATTTTTCTGTTCTTAGTTCTTTATTAACATATTTCTTTTGTTTTATGCTTAATCTACCCATTTTTCACCAGTATAAATTATGTATTTTAAGTTTTAATGCTCAATAAAATGCCATAGAATTTAGAAATGAACATAGAATTTGTATGCACATCTGAAGTTTTATAGTTTTGAACATTTTTTACATGGTTTTTCGAAGTAAATATAGTTCATTTCATCTTACACGGTTTTCAAATGACATGGAACGTATCCCGCATTTTACTATAGAAAACGCCTCTTTTTGTACACGGTATTCTGGGGAACGTATCTACCGTGTGAAAAAAAGTTGGGTGCATATATAAATGATCAGGATGACGAGAAAGTTAATAGCCTGGTGACTGTCCGTTTGTCTGTGCAAACTCTAACTTGAGCAAAAATAGAAATATCCGCGCCCTTAAAACGCTATTAACCGAAAGCTTAAGAAGTGTCATAACTAAATACTAAATTAAGATATAAAACTTACACACACAGGAAATCGCATTAGCATGGAGCCACACCTGTGGACGACAAATTTTGAAAAAGTGAGCGCGGTACGCCATCTAATCAGTTAAATGTAAATATCTCCTAAACTACAAAGCTACAACCAAATTTTCTCTGCGCAAAAAATATAAGAACTCATACGGACAATGTGAAAATGGAGGCAATCTGTTCTTGTTGTTTTAACGAATGCCTAATCTCTGCGAATGATAGGCACCTTGTCGTGGTGCAAGGGCTTGACTGCAATCTCCCAACCGTCATGAGCGATGCTGCTTGGCAACCTTGACCGCAAGGCGAGGTGGCGAAAAGGCAGCGCCTTCGGCCACCAACGCACAAACCGCCAAGCGGAAGAGCGGGCAAATTACACCGCAGGAGCCCTCAAGCTCTAAAAGCCTGCAGGGCAGCAGCGCTCGGACAACCGGAGGCCGACCCTCCGCACCGGTTTCCCCCCGGGTGGAGGAGAGACGGCGCAGATATGCGGATGCTGTAAAAGGCGTCCGCATGGCTGTACTGCCTCTAAACTATTCGGCGGAGACGTTGGAATCGGAGAAGCTTACCGTGTCCCAGGACCTCCTTATGGAAGAGGTATTCAGAGGTAGTGAATACCGTCCTTCCTTGGGGTGGATTTTACAGGAGGCATGTTGCAGGTGGACCGCAAGGACGAAACGTCCGCCAACTGGTTACGGGAGTTCTCTCCTAAGTTGGAAGGGTAACGTCCTCTGCGCAAGAAGGGTGGAGGACATACCAATCATGCACAACATGACGAAGGGTGGTGTAGTGGGGTTGAGTTGAACATCAACCCCTCCAAGACGACCGTAGTCCCATTCACGAGACGTAAGTCCTTACCTGGTCTCAGGAACCTTAAACTCGGGGGTAGAGAGATAGGATGACCAACAATGTCAAATATCGTTAGGTGGTTGTACGCCATGGTTGTGCGACCAATATTCACGTACGAAACGGTGGCTTGGGCCTCAAAAGCGTTGTTGTTGTTGTAGTGGCAGAATTCTGCCGAGTTGACAGTCCTTGGCCAGATAAAAATCCGGGTCCGTTCCGGGTTCGTAGACCCGACTGTCGTGGGAACGGGGCCTCAAAAGCGTCGCAGACTTCGGTTGGGTTCCAACTATCGAATCTGCAAAAACTAGCTTGTGCCTGCATGGCGGGTGCAACGCGCACCTGTCCGACGGCAGCACTGGAAGTCTTGCTTAAACTCACACCGCTTAATTTAGTGACCAAACACACAATTTTGCAAATAACAGCAGAGGGGTGTGCAAAGGCAGGGTAATCTCATCCCAGAGGATGGAAGAAATAAGTTACAATATACCATTAGCCCTTCTCCCGAAGGACAGCATTATCAAAAAGGTTAACTTCACGAAGAAGTTCGAAGTTACCCTGGGCTGAAAAGAGCTGTGGAACGATTCCACGATCGAGCTCGTGCTGAGGAATAGTACGATCAAGTGGTCTACTGACAACACGAAAAATTTGGAGGGAATCTGTGCAGGGATCACAGGTCCACGCACTAAGCTCTCCATACCTATGGGAAGCCTTCCGAGTATTTTTCGAGCAGAAGTCTTTGCCATAAGTCGGTGTATAGATACAAACCTCCATCGCAACTATCGCAATGAGCAGATAACCATACTTAGCGATAGTCAAGCGGCACTAAGAGCGATCTCCTCCTACTAGTGCAAGAGTGCAGAGAACGGCTGAATAGCCTAGCGGAACGTAACCAGGTACCCGGTCACAGAGGTATAGCCGGCAATGATCTGGCGGAGGAGCTCGCCCACTCCGCAGCTTCCTCCAACATGATAGCACCCGAACCCTTCACGGGAGTAGGAGAGAAAGGCAGTGGCAACAAATGCATGGCATGCGACATGCCAAGTTGCTAATTGGGGGGTACAACCACAGCAAGTTTAAATTTGTAATTAATCTCCCTAGGGACAAACTCAGGCTACTGGTCGCATTTTACACCGGCCACTGCAAGCTGAATAGGCATTTATATAACATGGGCCTATCCTCTCGCGCTAACTACCGGTTCTGTGAAAGGAAGCCTGAAACACCAGAACAACTGCTAATCGACTGCACAGCCGTCTGTAGACGCAGGATTAAGGCCCTTGGATCCATGTTTCCGAATATGTTTCGCCTCAATAGCACCCTGCAGAATATTGGAGTTATCAATATGCTGGATCTAAGTAAGTCCTTGCGATGTAAGAGAGGGTACAATAGACTTAAGGTCGCGGTGCATTCCTCATTTATTAATGTTTTCTTACTCCAAGTACGCCATTCACTCGAATGGAGTCGATGAATGTGTTGATGGCTCCACTGTGAATGGCGGTCAGTGCTTGTCGGAAGTTTGTTGCGTTTGAAGTCTAGTCGGCGTAATGTCTAATGTCGCCGACGTAATTGAGGAATGACCACTTGATGTTCCTAAGAGACCTCCTATCGTAGTCCGGAGTGCAGTATTCTGAAGCTTACTCATCTGCGTTTCACTGCATCCAGGGAACCATATTCGTGCGTCGTAGTTTAGAACCGCCCGGCCGATTGCCTTGTAAGTTGCCAACAACGTTTTTTTTTGTCCTTTCCCCATGTGTTTCTGGCTAGCGACTTGAGGATTTTGTTGCGGCTTTGTACTTTGGCGATAGTAGCGGACGTATGAGGAGTGAAGGAGAACAGACTATCAAGTTACACCTAAAATCTTAGGATTATTGAGTAGGAAACTTGACGTCATCGACTGCAATGTTAAGGTCAGGTCTGTCGCTGTGAATTTGGTGGGCGAGAGTGTAAGGTTTCATGCGGGGAAGAAACGAGAAATGTCGGAGAGATAACCGTTCACCGTTGAATACATGCCATCGATTCCATTGTCCGACGTCAATATCGTGCAATAATCAGTGTACAAGGTTATGGAAACTCCCTCTGGTTGCTGTGAGAGTTTTGAAATATAAAAGTTAAACAGTGGCGGGGAGAGAACACTACCGTGCGGAAGCCCTTGTTTAATTCTTCTCAGTTTTGAGTTTCTATGATATGGTTCATGGTCCATCTCTTCAGTCCTGGAGGGAGCGTAGTTTGTTCGATGACCTGATTGTCAAAAGGTCAAAAGTAGCAAGGCTTCAAGTGTCTTCAATATTGGCGAGAGGAGTTATCGGACGATAGGATTCCCCTTTGTTGGTGGGTTTCCCAGGTTTCAGTAGTGGGACCAGTCTTCCGACTTTACAAAAATCAGGTTTTTGAACAAATGTCAGCGAGAACTGAGTGAGGTAGCTTACTCCCATCGAACCTAGATGATTTAGCGTAAGCATGTTGATTCCATTAGGGCCAATGGTTTTTGATGATTTTCCCTCTTCAACAGTGAAAGTAAGTGGTGCGCAGTCTTTTAGAACTTTTGGCCGTCGGGCAACACATCGTTTGGTTTTTCTACCGAAGGGTGCAGTGTAAATTGCCGGCTAAAATGGCTCGTGCACTTCTTCTGGTCGGAAGAGGCATGGCCATCGAATTGAGCTTCAACTCGATCATCGTGTCTCCGTTTCGTCCGCTTATGATGGTATACCAATTGCCGAATCTCCAAATTAAAATTTCCTTATTCGGGGATCACAGGGATCGGAATGACGTAAGGTGTTGCGCTCACTAGCTAAAACAGCTGCTTCGGTCTGGAAATTAGGGGGGAGTTCCGCTATTCTTCCAGCCGGGATGAAGCGTAGAAATGGGAAGAGCGATGAAGGTGTTCTCAGTAAATTCTGTGAAGCCGACACAGTTAGCTTTGTTAAAGTTAACGAAGGTGGGGTCAACCCCCAGAAAGAAAGTCGGTAGGTTTCTTAATCGAGATAACTATGGGCAGAAGGTCTGATGCGAGAGTCAACATAGGTCGCCAGATTAAGCCATTTATCAGACCACCACTAGCAATGGTAATATCGGGCGAACTATTACAGGTGCCCATAATTCTGTTGGGAGCTTCGTCCTGCATTGAGCAGAATCATCTATCTGTTCCGCTAACTCCATCCCTCTACGCAGAAAATGCCAAAGATCGTGGAGCGCTTAAAGTCGCCTAGTACCAAACGGTTTTCACCACGAAGTAGCGCATCTATATTCGGTTGATATGCTGTAGGGCAACGTGTAACTAGGGAGATGTGTTTTTGAAATATTTAGAGCTCGACATCGCCTAACCGGATAGCTATACCCTGACATTCTAGGGCAATATCCCTGCTGTCGAAGTCTTCATCAATTAGGGGGGATGACAAATCAGAATGGGAGCTATATTGCTTGTGTGAGCTCTCGGGGAACGTGGAGTTTCTCTGTTGGCCAACCGGGATAAGTGGCGGCGCAGTGCGCGAACTAATGTCGCAGTAGTGAGTTGGCAACTTGGGTTAGGTAACTCGTGGTGCACTCCCTATGTGTCTTAAGGCCTGCGCAGGTCTTAAGATGACTCCGTCCTTTGCATGTATTACACCTGACCGAGATGAAGTGTGGATGGGCCTTTTGGCGCGAACGCGACAAAAAAATTCCTCCGGGCCCAGGTTGGACTCAATGCCGGATAAAATCAGGGTCAATGCCGGTGCGTAGAACCGGCAGTCGTAGGAATTGGGTCTTAATTAGCTGTAATAAATTTCCCTATTGACAAACATATGGCGCTAAATCAGAGTAGCACAGCAAGATTTCGAATAGATTAAATTCAAACGCCTCGATGACAAGTGTCATTTCTGTACGTCGAAATCTTGACTGATTAAGTGTCGGTGGGAACATGATATATGTAAGTCACATATGGATAAATAGACGGGGATAGTGTAGAAGTTATCATTAGTTAAAAATACAGTATAAAGCTGCCTTATGGGGAGAATCATACACCCCAATTACGGATGGGTAATGAGTTATAGTCATAGTGCAATTATATGTGCGTTGTATACTCCATATAAAAATCCTTTACATTTTTGGCAAGTACTATTCAAAATATTAGGCAATAATGCTCTTTTTTTCCAAATCGATGGCTACGATTTAGGTGCAGGGATCCATCCATTGGAGGATGGAGTCATGTGTAGAAGCTCACGTAAGTGAGGAAAGTTCTCTGATCGCCATTCACTTGGGAGTGGCCAGAAACAATTCTTTTACATATGACTCAAGCAGCTCACGATTTGCGGTCTTTGACCAAGTAGCCTCTGGGTAGCCTAAGAACATCCGTGTGAAGGCGAGTTTAAGTGGGATGGCGAAAAATCCCCTCCGCAGGGTTGTGCGTTGGGTTTGGGACCCGCCACGTAAAACAATCATACCAATGAAAAGGAACAACTAGCCTCGGATGAGTGACCCCTCTTTTGATTCGACCATGGCAAACGAAATAAGGACTACGAATTAAGGGCATGCACCTGGAATGTCCGGTCCCTTAATTGGGAAGGTGCCGCTGCCCAGCTGGTTGATGTCCTCGTGAAAATAAAGGCTGACATCACCGCCGTCCAAGAAATGCGATAGACGGGAGAAGGACAAAGACGAGTAGGTCCTTGTGGCACTTACTACAGTGGCCATATAAAGGAGCGCAAGTTTGGTGTGGGATTCGTGGTGGGAGAGAGACTCCGTCGCCGAGTACTATCATTCACTCCGGTGAATGAACGTCTAGCCACAATCAGCATCAAAGCGAGGTTCTTCAACATATCACTGATTTGCGCCCACGCCCCAACGGAAGAGAAGGACCAAAGATGCCTTCTATGAGCGCTCGGAGCGCACCTATGAGCGCTGCCCCCGCCACGATGTCAAAATTGTGCTTGGCGACTTTAACGCCAGGGTGGGCAAAGAAGGCATCTTTGGTACGACGGTCGGTAAATTCAGCCTCCACTTGGAAACATCCTCAAATGTGTTGAGGCTGATCGACTCCGCCGGGGCCCGAAATATGGTTATCTGTGGTACTAGATTCCAGCACAAGAAAATACATCAAGCTACCTGGCTGTCTCGGGATCGAAAAGCCACCAACCAGATCGATCATGTTGTGACAGACGGAAGACACGTCTCCAGTGGTCTAGACGTGCGTACGCTCCGAAGTCCTAACATCGACTCAGACCACTATCTTGTTGCAGCCAAGATTCGCACCCGCCTCAGTGCAGTAAAAAACGCACGTTAACCCTGAAATCGTGGGATGGTATACTAAAGTTCCCCCCTAATTCGTTCCTACCCATTTATTTTACATTACATAAATCAAAAACAACTTTTATTCAATTCCTTTTGTTAACATAATAATAAAAGTGTTGCATTCTAACCAATAGTCAGAGTTAACTTATGTACATACATATTTATAATTTATTTACAAGAGAAAAAAAGAAAACAAAAAATACCCCAATGGCAGGCGCTTCGGCCGCGCATCAAAAAACCCTCTGGTTGGACCAACACCTTGGCGTCTTCAGTACTTTCGCGTTGAGCTCCGCTTTGCATTGGCGGCCTTCGACCGCGCATCAAAAAAATAGCCCTGGTCGAACCAACACCAGAGTAGACATATGTAAGTCCATTCGGGTTCGAGGTACGATATGATTCTTTTGGCGCCGCGATCTGAAGGTATTGGGCGGATAGAGGAGGTCGCATATAACCACCCCAGACTTCTAGTTTTTCAGATATTTGTACTTATAGTTCAAAAATTTCATAAAGAAATTAACATTCACAGTGTGTGGGTTTATATTCATGACAAATACCCATGTTGCCACATATTGTGTTATGAAAAACTAATCAAACAATTTGCCGTTTACTATATAAAGGGGCAGTGGTTCAAAAGGATTTTTTTTCATATATAGAAATAAATTATATATTTTTTTGCATTGGCGGCCTTCGCCGCGCTTCAATAAAATAACTCTGAATATCTGGTCGTTTCTTATCATTTATTTTATACTAGAGGACCCGTCCACGCTTCACTGTGGCTGATACATAGATAATACTACCATTACCATCTATATGATTTCTATTAGTTGGATTATAATTATTAGTTAATAAGATATAGCATTTCTGTGAAACAACTTGTGTTAGTTTACAAAAAAATGGATCATAGAGCATTTCGTGTGTTAATAAATCCTTGCTTTTTAGATGAAAATATTGTTGAATTTGGGCTCAGGGAAATCCACCGATGAAAAGATATTTGCTAAGCTTAAAGAGGCGAAAGCTCTGTGCAAAGCGGGTGCCCCACATATTCATAATCCAACAAAAATTACGAAATAAAGCCGAATTTTTGAGTCGGTGATAAAAACATAGCTCCATCATTTCCCACTGGAGTCCAATCGACAGTCATTCTAGTGAACTGCACATGAGCAACCGGTTCTCAGGCGTGGAAAGACGAAAAAGGCGGCTGGAAAGGTTATGACATCAGTATTTTGGGATGCACGTGGTATATTTGGTTTCTTTTCTACTATTCCAAATACTTAGCAATTGTATTATTTTTGAAGAAGAATCTGTTTAAAATGGTACGCATATATTCAAAGGATTCCTACAATCATGAATTTTGAAATTATTATGTTTTCAGCCAAATCGGTTCAGCCGTTCTTGAGTTATAAATGGTGTAACTAACAACAACTTTCTTATATATATATACTAGAGGACCCGTCCACGCTTCACTGTGGATGATACACAGATAATACTACTACCATCTATATGATTTCTATTAGTTGGATTATAACTATTAGTTAATGAGATATAGCATTTTTGTGAAGCAACTTGTGTTACTTTAAAAAGAAATGGATCATAAAGCATGTTAATAAAGCATTTGGCTTTTTGGAGAAAATACTGTTAAATTTGGGCTCAGGGAAATCCACCGTTGAAAAGATATTTGCTAACCTGGAAACAGGCGAAATGAGCAAAGTAGGTGCCTCGCAAGTTCATAATCCAACAAAAACAACGAATAACTGATTCTGAGAAGTGTTTAAGTGCTCTTTAATCGGAATAAAGCCGAAATTTTTCGTCAGCGATAGAAACATAGCTCCATCATTTCCCACTGGAGTCCAATCGACAGTCATTGTAGTGGACTGCACATGATGAACCTGATGAACCGGTTCTCAGGCGTGGAAAAATGAAAAAGGCGGCGGGAAAGGTTATGACATCAGTCTTTTGGGATGCACGTGTATAATATATACTCAACGATTGATTACTGAACCAGTTATAATCTATTTCACTGCGTATTTGGTTGCAGTTCTTTTCTTCTATTCCAAATATTTACCAACTGTATTATTTTTGAAAAGACTCGGTTTAAAATTGTACGCATGTATTCAAATAATTCCTACAAACATAAATTTTGGAAAAATGCTTATGATTTAAAATATAATTTTTGTATTTATGAGTTGTATTAAACTTTGACATAAAGAGATAAAAGGTATCCTATGTCCTTACCCTGGTTCTAAGCTACTTCTCTACCAATTTTCAGCCAAATCAGTTCAGCCATTCTTGAGTTATAAATGGTGTAACTAACATCAACTTTCTTTTATATATATAGATAATATATGAGGTTGTTTTTATTATTTATTTATTTATTTTTTTTTTTTGAAGAAATGAAATATTCCTACAAACATGAATTTTGAACACATGCTTATGATTTGAAATATAATTTTTGTATTTATGAGTTGTATTAAATTTTGACATAAAGAGATAAAAGGTATCCTATGTCCTTACCCTGGTTCTAAGCTACCTCTCCACCAATTTTCAGCCAAATCTGTTCAGCCGTTCTTGAGTTATAAATGGTGTAACTAACATCAACTTTCTTTTATATATATAGATTAAATAGTGCAAAAATAAATTTAATTTCATATCAAACCTTAATTGAAACCCAATTATTCATACAATAAGAAAATGGTTACAAGGAAGCAAAATATTTGTGCTACCATATTTGGTAAAGGAATAAAAACAAGAAAAAAGAAGGATGCTAAAAGGAGTTCATTGCGAGAGAACTGAGCACTCCCAGGTGTTGGTCCCAGCAGGATTTTTTTAAGCGCGGCAGGACTTCAGGTGCTCTATCCATTTCGTCCGCTTATGATAGTTTACCAATCGCCGAATCTAAAAATTTAGATCCCTTATTTGTAGCTCGTTAACTTAAACAGTTGCTTCGGTATGGAAATTAAGAGGGAGTTCTGCTATTCTTCCAGCCGGAATGAAGCAAGACGTAGCTGCAGCGATCACCTTGCGGAATCGAGTCAGAGTGGAAGCTATGCTGCCTGTTTGAGCTCATGGGCACTCGGGGTGAGTGGCAGCGCAGCGCGCGAACTGTGTGCAGATTGCACAGCCGTAGATGCTACGTAACTCGTGGTCCAAGGTAACTTCCGGTGCGTAGAACTGGCTTTGATGGGAACGGTTGTTGTTGTTGTTTTAACGGGATACTAATCCCCGTTAGTGTGGTAAGTGTCATTTGTGTTGTCGTCGACGTCATCTAACGGTAGGCTCAGGAAACGTGCTGTTTCGACGGGGTCGGACCAGAAGGAGAAGGGTGTTAGATGTTTAGGGTTTGTAGGGCATGCAAAGAAGTGGTGAGTGTCATGCGGAGACTTGTTGCATGCAGGACATACATTGGGTATGTCAGGGTCTATTTTGGATAAGTAGGAGTTTAACCTGCTACAGTATCCAGAACGAGGTTGCACAAGGGTCACTCGGCAGCTGGAGCTCTTCGTCTGCTATAGGTGGTGGTTTGACTCCAAGAACGCCATTCAAGGGAAGGGAGTCGGTGAAGGTGTTGATGGCTCCACTCTGAATGGCAGACAGTGCCTGTCGAAAGTCCGTTGCGTCCGAAGTCCGGTCGGCGTAATGTACGATGTCGTCGACGTAGTACAGGAAGGACCTTTTGATGCTCCTAGGAGGCGGTTCCGCTCCAAGCAGGTGGCCGCAGGGGTGGTTTGTGCGAAAACATCCCAGCAGGAACTGCTTGCAGAGGAGTTCATTATGTTCCTTAACTGGGAGCATAAGCGTCTCACTATGTAGATGTTCGATGGGAGACATCAAAAGGCATCCCGTCGCGGTCCGGAGTGCAGTATTTTGACAGGTTTGTAATTTCCTCATATACGTGCTACTGCATCCAGGCGACCATATGGGTGCTGCGTAATTTAGGACCGGCCGGCCGATTGCCTTGTATGTTGCCAACGTTTCTTTGTCTTTTCCCCATGTGCTGCCGGCTAGCGACTTGAGGATTTTGTTGCGGCTCTGTACTCTGGCGATAATCGCGGTCGTATGGGGAGAGAAGGAGCATAAACGATCGAGTTTTACACCTAAAATCTTAGGGTTATTGACAGTCGGAATTTTGACGCCGTCGACTGCAATATTAAGTTCAAGTCTATACTCCTTCGTCCAGTTCGTAAATATGGTCGCTGTGGATTTGCTAAAGAGAGTGTTAAGTTCCGTGCAATGAGGAAACGAGAAAGGTCGGTGAGGTAGCTGTTTACCTTCGAACACATGCCATCGATTCCATTGCCCGACGTCAATATCGTACAGTCATCAGCGTACGAGGTTATGGAAACCCCCCCTGGTGGTTGAGGATGTTTCGAGATATAGAAGTTAAACAGTAGCGGTGAGAGGACACCACCCTGCGGAACCCCTGTTTATTTCTTTTTAGTTTTGATGTTTCACCTCGAAATAGTACAGATGACTGACGACCGATCAGATAGTTCATGGTCCATCTCTTAAGCCCTGGAGGGAGAGTGGTTTTTTCAATGTCCTGCAGTAGCGTTGTGTGATTGACCGTGTCAAAAGCTTTTGACAGGTCCAACGCTACGAGGATCGTTCTTTCGCAGGGTGGTTTTTGGTTGAGGCCACGAACTATCTGGGCGTTTATGACGCTAAGTGCTGTGCACTTTTCGGAATCCGTGCTGGTGGCTGGCTAGGATCAGGTGGTGAGTGAAGGTCGGGAGTAACAAGGCCTCAAATGTCTTCACTACTGGGGAGAGGAGGGTTATCGGACGATAAGATTCCCCTTTGTTGGCGGGTTTCCCAGGTTTCAGTAGTGGGACCACTCTTCCGACTTTCCACACATCGGGTATTTGAAGAGTGGTCAGCGACAGGTTGAGGACCTTGGTGAGATATCTTACTCCCGTCGAGCCTATGTAGATGCTTTAACATTAGCATTGATGCCGTCAGGGCCAATGGATTTGGAGGATTTTGCCTTGTTGATGACACCCTGAACCTCCTCATCGGTAAAAGTAAGTGGCGCGCCTTCGTTTGGCATTTTGCGCAGCCGTTAACACATCGTTTAGCTTTGTCTGCCGAAGGGTGCAGTGTAAACTGCCGGCTAAAGTAGCTCGCGCACTTCTTCGGGTCCGAAGAGGCATGACCATTGAATTGAACTTCAAATCGGTCGTAATGTCTCTTCGGGTTAGACAAAGCATTGCCAGTAGGCCAAAGCTTACTCACACCGGTGGAGAGGTTACAGGACTTCAGGTGCTCTATCTATTTCGTCCGCTTATGATGGTTTACCATACGCCAAATCTCCAAATTGAGATCCCTTATTTGGCGATCCCCGAGATCGGCATGGCGTAAAGTGTCGCGCTCATTAGCTAAAACGGCTGCTTCGGCTGGGAAGTCAGAGCGGGAGCTTTGTTGCCTGATTGAGCTCTTTGGAACCGTGGAGGTCCTCTGTTGGCCACTCGGCCAACTGTTGGCGAACTGAGTGCAGATTGCACAGCCGTAGAGGCTTGAGTCGCAGTATTGCGCAGGCAACAAGGGGCCACGTAACGCGTGGTCCACTCCCTATTAGTCTTAAGGCCAGAACAGGTCTTAAGATGGCCCCATCCATTGCATGCACCTGACCGAGGTGGAGTTTGGATGGAGCCGTTTTGCGCATACGCAGCAGAAAAATTCTTCCGGGCCCGGGTTGGACTCAATGCCAGCACGAGTCAGGAGGATATGGAGCAACACTGCTGCAAGGCGTTGCTCTAATGACGACACACACAAATTAACACTTACCGATCCAAACGGGGTTAGATCGCCGAAAGGACTGCCCTTGGTCGGATAAAATCCGAGTCAATTCCGGTACGTAGAACCGGCAGTCGTGGGAATTGTACGGGAACGGTTGTTGTTGTTGTTGTAGCGGCAGAATTCTGCCGATTTGACAGTCCTTGGCCGGATAAAAATCCGGGTCAGTTCCGGTTACGTAGACCCGACTGTCGTGGGAACGGTTGTCTTCGGCCGCGCTTCACAAAAATAACCTTGTCCGATCCAACACAAACAAATAATGAAAATTCTGAACGATTTTAGGGCACGACTTCGAATACTTTGGCGACGGGTGAAAAAATACGAATTTTGGTATAAATAGGACATGTGTGGATAGGGGAGCTTCTCCAGAGGAGGAATATGCAAAAAAACGTTGCTAACACTTATATTTTTTAAAACATTCCCGAATAAAAATTCAAAAATGTGTTTTAATAACACTTAGTATTTGACAATGTTTCATCAAATTTGTTCACATTTTTCACTTTATATATTTAAATATACACTCTAAACATTGAAATAAGCTCATGTTTCACTTTTATTTTGTTATATTTAAGCTATGTTTATAAATTTAAAAATCACTTAGCACACTCATGATTGAAAAGGTTAGATTGTTTACAAATATGCGAAAACCAAGCGTTGCCACATCTTAAACACCAAATGCAGGATTTTCAACGATTTTTCTTTGTATTTTCGCGTGATTCTTTTTTCTATATTGGCTATAATAAAAAATACTTTCCGGCATTTTTCAAGCTTTAATTGAGTTGTGTACATTTTTTTCTTATAAATATACATATATGTATGTATATTTATATGTGATTTATATTTAATATGCACAAGAAAACTCTACGACAGTATTATAAAATTTATATCATATCGAGGTGACTGAAGTACTTTCGCGTAGTAATCCTTTCTGCATTGGCTGCCTTCGGGCGCGCTTTAAAAAAATTACCCGGTCGAGCTAATAAACAGGAAGACTGAATTACTTTCGCTTAGTACTCCTTTCCGCGTTGGAGGTCTTCGGACGCATTTTAGAAAAATAACCCTGGTCGAGCTAATACCCAGGGTGACTGAAGTACTTTCGCATAGTACTCCTTTGTGTTAGCGAAAGTAATCCAGTCACCCAGGGTATTGGCTCGACCAGGGTTATTTTTCTAAAATGCGTCCGAAGACCTCCAACGCGGAAAGGAGTACTAAGCGAAAGTAATTCAGTCTTCCTGTTTATTAGCTCGACCGGGTAATTTTTTTAAAGCGCGGCCGAAATCCGCCAACGCGAAAAGGAGTTTTACTTAAAAAAGAATCTGACACACCGCGGTGTTGGATCGGCCAGGGTTATTTTTTTGAAGCGAGGCCGAAAGCCGCAAGCGCGAAAAGGAGTTTTACTTAAAAGAAATCTGACACACCCCGGTGTTGGATCGGCCAGGGTTATTTTTTTGAAGCGCAGAAAGAAGTGGGACGCGAATGGACTAATGTTTACCCTGGTGTTGGATCGGCCAAGGTTTTTTAAGCGTGGCCGAAGGCTGCCAATGCACAAAGGTAATCTAAAAGTTATGTTAAATAGGGTATATCACCCTCTTTAAACTTCATTTTCTATAACGGATATTGTTACAACTAAACAAGGTACCGTTCTTTTTGTTGTCCGTTTTGTCATTAACTTCACATTTATCAATTCCGCGTTTCCCCTTTTTAAACTACATTTTCTATAACGGGTATTGTTACAACTAAACAATGTACCGTTTCTTTTTTCCCGTTTTGTAATAAGTTTCATATTTATTTCATTTGAATTCCGCGATTGGATACAGGCACAAATTCAGGATACAAATTTAAAGTGCATAAAATTTAAAATATATATAAATATATGATAATAAAAAGTTAAGGGGTATTTTCATTACAATATACAATAAATAAAAATTTAAAGTATATAAAATTTAAAATATATTATTATCAAAAGTTGTATTTTAAAAAATGAGTGCGAATTCATCAGGTAAGTAATATAAGTTTAAAATTGATAAAAAATATAACTTAAGGTATTTAAATAGATTGTGTCGGAGCGTCAACCAGCCGATCTGTCATAAAGCGAAGCAATGTGCTTAAAGCGTCGGAAGTGAGAGAAATGTATTTCCTTTGCCGAAGAACAAGGTTTGATTTTAAAAGCTAAAATTTGCCGTACCCATAAAGTGCCAATGACGTTGTCATTAAATAAAAGTAGCACTGTTGGGGTGTTCCGATGCCGGAAATGGGATTGTCGGAAGCGAACTGCGCTGGCAAGGTCGAGAGATACGTGGTTCGACAACGTGAAAATCCCACTTCCGCTGGTATTTTATCTAAGAATGCGTATGCATCTCATTGGTCACATGAGAAAGTGAGGAAAAACAGTTTTATCTAGCGCTATTATATGTGATTGGAATAATTACTGCCGCGAAGCCGTATTATTATACCAGGTTGACCATCAGGTAGCGGTAGGTAAAATTGGTGGCCCGGGTAAAACTGTTCAAATAGATGAAAGAAAATTTGGGAAGAGAAAATACAACAAATGTAATAATAAAAATATAATTTTTTTTTATGTAATTAATATATCTTTTCTTATTTTAGGGCGGAGAGTCGAGGGCCACTGGGTTCTTGGGATGGTTGAGGATGGGAGTGACAAACTTAGGCTGGAGGTATGTATGACCCGGCAATGTCAGGTCTGCTGAGGTGCTCATAGCTTTGATAGAGAAGCACGTGGCAAAAGACAGTATTATACTCATATGTACTGATTGCTGGAAGGCATACGACTGTCTGGCCAGTCACGGGTATGAGCACCGACGGGTTAATCACAGCGATCCCGATAATCCGTTCGTTGCCGAGGACGGGACCCACACTCAACGCATCGAGTCCCAGTGGCGTATAATTAAACGTTTTTTTATTAAGGACAATTATAATAATAGCGAAGATTTTTCCAATTTAATTTTTGAATATATTTGGAGAAAAAATATTGCAAATAATCATCATGATCCTTTTGTAAAATTAGATGCAATTAAATATACATATAAGCCTTACAACTTTTTTATTACAATGGAAAATTTATTTCGGATGGTATTTGTTTCCTGCGTTTGAGTTTTTATATTCATTTTTATTCGTTTGATAAATGTGTAATTATGGCAACACTTATTATCTGTCAACAAGGAATACTTTTGTTATTCTGCATGGAATGAATATTGTGTAAAATACAAAGTGCTTATTTTAAGCAAATAACTGAATAATTACTGGAAAAAAATATGTAGAAACAATGTAGTGAAGTATAAGTGCATAAAAAATGCATTATATGAAATAAATAATTACTAGAAATCGAGAAATTGCAAGATAAAATTTGCAAAATTTCCAACTTTAAATGCAAATATCTCGAAAACTATAAGTTTGCGGCGGCAACAATTAAATATTTTCTTAATCTGAAACATCAGCCCTATCCTATTTAATATAAAATAAATACTTAGAAACGAATTAGTGAAGTCTTAGTAGATATAATGAGTAAATTTCAGAATAGCATCCCCGGCTTTCGGGATTAAAATGGTTATGTACGGATAGAGGAGGTTCTCTAGATTAAGAAAATATATATATATATAGTTGCCGCTGATGTATGGTTTTTGAAGTATTTGCATTTAAAGTTCAAAAATTCAACTATTCAAAATGCGTATTTCTCCCCATTTATAATGAATTTATGGTTATATTTTTAACTTTTATATCCACCAACACTTCACTAAATCGTTTCTAACCATTTATTTTATATTAAATAGTGCAAAAATAACTTTTATTCAACATTTAACCATAACTTTATTTATACAATAACAAAAAGATTGCATTCTAACTAATAATCAGGGCTAACTTACGTTCATATTTTACAGAAGAACCAAAAGATATAAAGAAAACAAATAATACATATATAACATATTAGTTTTCCGCATAGAATTCTTTTTTGTATTGGCGGCCTTCGGCCGCGGTTCAAAAAAAAAAAAAACCCTCGGTCGGACCAACACCAGGACGTGCTCGGTTATTTTGCGTTGAACTCCTTTTTGCGTTGGCGGCATTGGGCCGCGCTTAAAAAAAAAATAACCCCCGGTCGGACCAACACATGGGCGTTCTCAGTTCTTTTGCGTTTAATAAATGGATTTTAACTAAAATTTGATAAGGAATTAAAATTATTTTTGCACTATTTAATCTTATATATAAAAATGAATCGCAAAATGTGTTGGTAAGCGCATAACTCAAAAACGCCTGGACCAATTTCGCCAATTCTTTTTTTTAAAATGTTCGGTGAGTCTCAAGGATGGTTTTTACGGCAAGAAAAGTTCGAATATTTGCCGGGAACCCCTAAAAACAGCCCTTTTCTTTTTTCCATACAAACGAATGAATGTTTGTTTGTTAGTAGCGCTAAGGGAACGACTGAACCAATCTTGATGAAATTTTTAGAGAATATTCTGTGTGGATCGGGGAAGGTTTGGAAATAAAAAAACCGTATGCTTTTCGTGAGGAAAAGTCGGAAAATTTGACAGTTCCAAAAAGTTATTTTTTTCCAGACAAAATTTTTTTTTTAATTTTTTTGTTTTGTTTTTCAATTATGTATGTATTTGAATCGTTCAAATTTGTCGTTTGCTTCAAAAATTTCTGAAAATTATTCAGTGAAAGCGTTATGTATGTCGCACACAAAGTGATCAATTTCAGATTGAAATTTGTTACGATGCCACGAAGTGGTCGCGCTAATATCGGTCGGCGTCACACCAAAGCACATGAACGAGTATTCCCAGGATGCGGTGACATAGTACGTGCAGTATTATAGATCGCGGTCAATCAGCAAGCGATCGTCACGATGTCACAGCACGACTTTTCAAACAACAGTTACGATGTTCTTCTTTGGATGGTGGATAGTGGTTCCACCAGATCAAATTGATGAAATCATTTCTGCGGAAATTCCTGATGCAGAGAAAGATCCATTATTATACGAAGTGATGAAAACGAATATGGTTCATGGACCTTGCAGACACCAAAATCCCACTTCGGTTTGTATGTCCGACAATAAATGCCCAAAACGGTATCCACGTGCTTTTCTTTCGGAACACAAACTAGAAATGATGGATATCCACTCTATCGGCGTCCAGACGACAGTGGCAGAACATTCAGCATTCAATTTAGAAGAGTGAATATCGAAGTTGACAACACATGGATCGTACTATATTCACCATTATTGTCTAATCCACATTCAAAAATTATATCAATGTTGAGTATTGCAGTTTGGTGTAATCGATAAAATACGTTTGTAAGTAGATCACCAAAGGAAGCCACATGGCGGTTATTGGTCTTGAACGATACGGTCGATACGTGAACTGCACTACAGCGCTTTGTAGGATATTTACTTTTGCAATTCATGAATGATTTCCGACTGTTGTGCGTCTCGCAGTTAATTTGGAGAACAGCCAAAGAGTGTATTTCAACCCAAGGGATACTGTACAAAAAATTGGAAATGGGTTAATTCCGGTTGATACTTCCGGTGGTTTGATATCAATTCCATTCGCCGGTTATCAATTCACGAAATATGAACTCATCACGAATGTTCGGGCATTGGCCAAATTATCGTAACTACGATTCCTGAAGTGCTCGCGCAATATTAGCTACCAAAAATGCCAATGTTGTTGACTTAAACTGGAAGATTCAAAGTCAAATTCCGGGAGACTTGCGCTCAGACAAATCGATCGATCATCTTGACAATGAAGGCGACGCCGTGAATTATCCAGTAGAATTTCTAAATTCTTTGGAGAGGCTTGGTATGGTTCCGCATTATTTACGTCTCAAAGTTAGATCTGTCGTTATTATGTTTCGCAATCTGTAAGCGCCGAAACTGTGTAATGAAATCCGACTGATTGTGATGAAGCAGCCATCAAATACAAAGGGCAGAATGCTTGATTCAACGAATTTCTTTGAATTCCAACAATTTGCCATTTCAGTTCAAACATATTCAGTTTCTAGGGAAAATTGCATTTGCGATTACAATCAACAGAACACAAGGATAGTCGCTAGAGGTGTATGGCATAAATCTGGAAATGCTATGTTTTTCACACGGCCAAAATTACGTGGCGTGCTCACGAGTTCGAAAACTATCTTCTCTGTAGATTTACGCACCGGAACAGAAACCAAAAAATGCTGTTTATCAAGCTGCGTTACATTGAAAAAAAAAGGAATGATAAATTTAACCTTCTTTTCATTTCAAAACACAGAATTTCACGCAGGAAAACGGCTGCGGGGTCAGCTAGTATAAAATAAATGATTAGAAACGAATTAGTGTAGTGTTAGTGGAAATAAAAGTAAAAAATATAAGTGTTAAATGCATTATAAATCGGAAAAACACGCATTTTAAATAGTTGATTTTTTGAACTTTAAATGCAAATATCTCATAAGTCAACGGCAACTATATGTATATATATTCTTGATCTGGAAGACCTCCTCTATCCGTACATACCCATTTCAACACCGAAACTCGGAGATGCTATTTCAAATCGCAGCCGATATAATAGTTAAAAATATAATTGTAAAATTAATTATAAATCGAAAAAACACGCGTTTTAAATAGTTGAATTTTTGAAATTTAAATGCAAATATTTCAAAAACCAAAAGTCAGCGGCAACTATATAAATATATTCTTGATCTGGAGGACCTCCTCTATCCGTACATTCCCATTTTAACCCCGAAATCGGGGGATGCTATTCTAAATCCCAGCAGAAACACGCATATTATCTGGAGGGCCTTCTATACCCGTACATAACGATTTTGACCCCGAAATCGAGGGATACTATTCTAAATTGCAGCCCTTTTGCGTGTTGTGTTTTCTAGTAAACACACATCTTTAATCCACACATTTGCTCTTACGTAGTACTCAAGCACAGATAATCTGAGAAGAATCGTCCAGTTTAACAATTGCATTTATCTTAAGTCTTAGTTTGCTTAAACTAACAGAAATATTTAATGAACTTTTGATATGCTTATCTATTTCTTTTCAACAATTTACGTGCGAAAATTAGTACACAATATTACTATTTGCTTACATAGTAGAAATTTCTTTAATCCATTGTTTCGTATGGCTCATATGCATGGTTAGAGTATAAAAATCCGGTTATTTTATATGTTAAACAATATGACGCCGGCTATGATTAATAAACTTTAACTTAAATAAACGACACGACGATGTACTTCATTGTAACAGCGATAATAGGATAATAATCCCCTAAAATGAAATAAGGCAACACATCACAATTTGAGTATTGTTTTATAGTAAACACATCATTATTATATCTCTCGTTTATTGGGAAATATGCGGTGAATTAATAAAAAGCGTTAAAAAAAAAAACACAAAAAAAACACGAACTCTGAGCTCTTCGGTTCGAGTACAGTAAAAAAAACACTTCGTATAAATATGGCGGCAACATGTGGACTCTATTATAATTGATCACACATAACACTGTTGCCAGAATCAAATCATTCACTATAGCATTATGCCACGTTTACAATAAATATGACAATGCCAGTGAGAATTAATCATATTGGCTAGCAATATTGCACGATATGCAATTCTACTTCGAACTTCGAATAGCATACCCGATTACCACAAAAAAAGGAAGATTAGCGGCATATATACATATATATATATATATACATAATCTGTATACCTCCTACATCCGTACATATGCATTTTAACTCCCAAATCCCAGGATTACACACTGGGACCTCTGCAGGCAGTTACTAATAAGCAAGAGACTTAGACATTGCGTGTTCAACTCACATGATGAGTTTGTTTGCCCTACGTTGCGACTCAAGCACAAAACAAAGGCCCTTTAGTAGAAAAAGGAGCTTGGGTCTTCCAGCTGCATATTACAGAAAAGCTTCAACTGGGCCAAGCAAGCAGAAAACTGTTGGAACGAATATAAAGATCTTCTAAAGGTACTGCAAGAAGTTGGTGCGCAGGACAAAGCGAGAATTCTGCAAAAACTTTCGTAGTCGATTTGAAGAGACCCAGGAGGTGGCGAGACATAGGAAACTATTATCCAAAATCCCCATTTTGCTCGTTCTTGTTCGCAAAATAGCGGAGAATGAACGGAGAGCGGCCGATACTCATTGGAAGACCTAGTCAGTGCGCACTTTCTAAGCTGTAAAGACGCTTTAAGTCCTAGCTATGACGGAAACTGTGTGGTACACGTTCCCGAACATGTCTTTTCGGAGAATAAAATGGAATGGGCACTCCATTCATTCGACCCATACAAATTTCGCCGTACGGACGGAATCATTCCAGCAATGCTATAGGATGTACTCTGTCTATCCGTGCCCTGTCTAAATGCGATTTTAAGACGATGTATGAAATTCAGCTATGTATCATACTCATGAAGAGAGAGAAGGATAGTTTTCATACCGAAGGCTGGTGGAAACAACATAACCTACTCAAAACCGTTAATATATATATAAACTTAACTTCCTTCCTGCATAGAACTCGAACTCCCGCGAAGCCTCTAAGATACTGGCATAATCGGATGACATGGCCATCTTAATAACGGGTAGGTATCTACATACCATTAGTAACAATAGTTGAACCCATAGAAAAGGAATCTGCTTGGTTTACAAGAAAAAACACAATTGCTACACAGCTATTGATAGACCAATTCTATTCTACGGTGCAGTAGTAGGGTGGACAGACAGAACAACTCCAATGGCGTCTCTTGAACTGGTACTAAACTTGCTACCTATAGATTTCTTTGCTGAAAATTTTGCAGCAAAATAGGCGGGACGACTGCTGACTGCAGTAGAATTGATATATAGAACCTTCGGGCATAGCTCGGTGGATAATGGCGGTTGGGCAAACACCGACTACATGACCCCACTTTTCAACTGGAGAAGAAGGTTCAAAGGTAAACATAGGAAAAGATGGCTGGCGTAAAGGTATTTTAGCTAAGCGCAACACTCGTCTCTGCTATTGCGAATGCACCTGCAGGCAATTTCACAGTCAACATATAAGTAGACGGCCAAGCAGCAATTAAGACAGTAACCTCGTAGGGCAGCAGTAGAAAGTGCTGCCAAAAGTAAGCAACTTCACTTCTATTGGGTGCCAGCCCACAAAGGCATCGAGGGCAATGAAATAGTGGACGATTTTTACCAGAATGGTGCGTGGTTAACATCCGAAAACGTGATATACATTGGAAAACACATGTATTGCCTATACGATGATCTTGATAGAAGCATAGCAAAGAAAATATGGATGGAACAAGCTACCAGGATGCAAAACTTTAAAAGTCATCTGCAAAGCGGTAGATCGGAAGTACACAGCATTTCTATTGACAGTGAGGTCGCAGTGTCTGTTAAAATAATTTTGTAACACCTCGTGGCACGAAAGTTAACATGGGTTTTGTAGTAATATATTTGGTACTTTTGCATGCCATCCACCAAGTTCTTGGATACAATGAGTATGGACGGATAGAAAATGTTCTCCAGCTTAAGAATATAGAATCACTTATGTGGAGTCTCTGAAGCATAAAGGGATTCTGTTAACTCCCGCCATAACGTATCTTAAAAGTGGCTTATAACGTATTGTAAATCCTTTTAAAATATCTTCATTTATTTCCTTAAACTATAATAATGTCATATTTCGTTCCATACATATGTTTTATCTTATAGCTTAGTATCCAGCTCTCAAGAAATGTAAAAACTTCATATAAAAAAACGCTTAAGAAACGGACAAGTAACTTTCCTGCGATAAACTTACTTGTGCTAGTATGCAGCTCTAAAGAAATCTAGTACTAATTTTTAATAAATTTTTTCAATAAAATGCGAATATGGCAAACCTGGTTTTGCGAAGAAACATGAAATCAACAATTGTTTCTTGAAAAAAATTCAAAGTAAATCGTTAAAAGCATCAAAAATTAGTTAAAATCATTATTATGAAGTATATCTCATTTTGAAATGTTGTATAAAACCTACCAATTATCAACAACATTCCTTAAATAGCAATGCAAATATTTATGTTACTACATACATATTCATACATTTCTTTGTTTATTCTCTCTTGCTCTTATTATATGGATCATTCACAATGCGTAACCAGCTGTCAAAACTACTTGAAGAAATAATGTATTTTTTTTCTTGAGTAACTACTTGAGAGCTCGATACCAACCTTATAGAAGAAATGATAAGTTAATTCTGTTTCTTACCACTTTAGGATTCTGCAATAGCCCTGTCTATAAGATAATTTAATTTTTAATTTAGATAATTTGATTAGAATGAAGGATGGAGTCATGCGTAGAAGTCCACGCAAGTAAGGAAAGTTCTCTGATCGCCATTCACTTGGGAGTGGCCAGAAACGATTCCTTACATATGGCTCAAGCATTTCACGACTTCCGGTGTTTGACCAAGTATCCTCTGGGTAGCCTAAGAACATCCGTTTGAAGACGAGCTAAATTGAAAAGGCGAAACATCCCTTGCATAGGGTAGTGCGCTGGGTTTGGGACCCGCCACGTAAAAAAACACCCCCAATGAAAAGTAGAAATTAGCCTCGGATGAGAAACCCCCCGTTTGATGACCATGGCAAACGAAATAAGGACTACGAATTGAGGGCATACACCTGGAATGTCCGGTCCCTTAATTGGGAAGGTGCCGCTGCCCAGCTGGTTGATGTCCTCGTAAAAATAAAGGCTGACATCACCGCTGTCCAAGAAATGCGATGGACGGAACAAGGACAAGGACAAGTAGGTCCTTGTGGCATTTACTACAGTGGCCATATAAAAGAGCGCAAGTTTGGTGTGGGATTCGTGGTGGGAGAGAGACTCCGTCGCCCAGTACTATCACTCCGCTGAATGAACGCTTAGCCACAATTCGCATCAAAGCGAGGTTCTTCAACATATCGCTGATTCACGCCCACGCCCCGACGGAAGAGAAGGACGATGTGATCAAAGATGCCTTCTATGAGAGCTGCCCCCACCACGATGTCAAAATCGTGCTTGGCGACTTTAACGCCAGGGTGGGCAAAGAAGGTATATTTGGCACTACAGTCGGTAAATTCAGCCTCCACGAGGAAACATCCCCAAATGGGTTGAGGCTGATCGACTTCGCCGGGGCTCGAAATATGGTTATATGTAGTACTAGATTCCAGCATAAGAAGGTTCATCAAGCTACCTGGCAGTCTCCGGATCGAAAAGCCACCAAACCAGATCGATCATGTTGTGAGAGATGGAAGACACGTCTCCAGTGTTCTAGACGTGCGTACGCTCCGAGGTCCTAATATCGACTCGGACCACTATCTTCTTGAAGCCAAGATTCGCACCCGCCTCTGTGCAGCAAAAAGCGCACGTCAACAAACACAAGAAAGGTTCGACGTCGAGAAGCTGCAATCACAACAGACAGCCGAACGATTTTCCACTCGGCTTGCACTCCTGCTCTCTGAGAGCACTCGTCAACAACTCGGTGTAAGGGAACTGTGGGACGGAATTTCAAACTCCTTACATACAGCTGCAACCGAAAACATTGGTTTTCGGAAAGTGCAAAAGAACAGCAGATACGACGAGGAGTGCCGTGTCGCAGCGGAGAGAAAACAGGCTGCCTACCTCGCAACGTTACGAGTGACGACAACACGTGTGGGATGGGATAGATACCGAGAGTTAAAGAGGGAAGCGAGACGTATTTGCAGACAGAAAAAGAAAGAGGCCGGAATGCGTGAGTATGAAGAGCTTGACAAGCTGGCGTACAGTGGTGATGAAACTATCGAAGCTTCAGCGGCTAGCATGTGTCTGCATGACGGGCGCTATGCGAACCTGCCCAACGGCGGCGCTGGAGGTCCTGCTGGAACTCACACCGCTCCACAAGGTGATCGGTCAAGTAGCCAAGCATTCACTCCTGCAAATAACGGCAGAGGGTTGCGGCAAAGGGAAAACAATCTCGTCCCAGAGGATAGAGATGATAAGTGGCAACATTCCAATTGCCCTCCTCCCGAAGGACGGGATAACAAAAACAATAAATTTCACGAGGAAGTTCAAGGTTACCCTTGGCAGCAAGAGCGAGTGGAATGACTCTACTCTTGAGCTAGTGCTGAGGGATAGTACACTGACGGCTCGAAGACGTCGGAAGGTATTGGTGCAGGGATCGCAGGTCCACGCACAAGGCCATCCATACCGATGGAAAGATTCCCCAGTATCTTCCAGACCGAAGTCTTGGCCATAAGTCGGTGCATAGAGATAAACCTCCATCGCAACTATCGAAATGAGCGAATAACCATACTCAGCGATAGCCAAGCGGCACTAGAAGCGATCTCCGCTTACGAGATCAAATCGCTGCTAGTGCAGGAGTGTAGAGAACGGCTAAACAGCCTAGCGGAGTTGAACCAGGTACACCTAATTTGGGTACCTGGTCATAGAGGCATAGCCGGCAATGAACTGGCTGACGAGCTAGCCCGCTCCGCAGCCTCCACAAATATGGTAGGGCCCGAACCGTTCACTGGGGTGGGCCCCCACACTATAAAGGAGCTGCTTCGTAAGGAAGAAAGAGTGGGTAGAGAAGGTCATTGGCAACGGGCGCATGGTATGCGGCATGCCAAGCTGCTTATAGGGGGGTGCAACCTTAACAGGTTTAGATCGATAATCAACCTCCCAAGGATTACACCCAGGCTCTTGGTCGCATTCTTCACCGGCCACTGCAAGTTAAAAAGGCACCTATTCAACCTAGGACTAGCCTCTTGCGCCAACTGCCAGTTCTGCGACAGGGAACCTGAAACCCCGGAGCACCTGCTAATCGACTGCATCGCAGTCTGCAGACGCAGGTCTAAGGCCCTTGGAACCATATTTCCGGATAGGGATCACATCGATTCCCCAATCGATGACGATGGAGCAGAGGTTCCATTGCCCGACCATGAAGAAGTTCGAATAGCAATTACCCGCCTGAAGAACAACAAAGCGGCGAGGGCTAATAGATTGCCGGCCGAGCTATTCAAACACGGCGGCGAGGAATTGATAGGGAGCAAGCATAAGCTTCTTTGTAAAATATGGTCGGACGAAAGCATGCCCAACGATTGGAATTTAAGTAAGCTCTGCCCAATCCATAAAAAAGGAGACCCCACAATCTGCGCCAACTACCGTGGGATAAGCCTCCTCAACATCGCATATAAGGTTCTATCGAGCGTACTATGTGAAAGATTAAAACCCACCGTCAACAAACTGATTGGACCTTATCACTGTGGCTTTAGATCTGGCAAATCAACAACCGACCAGATATTCACCATGCGACAAATCCTGGAAAAGACCTGCGACCCGACCTCTTCGTCGATTTCAAAGCTGCTTTCGACAGCACGAAAAGGAGCTGCCTCTATGCCGCGATGTCTGAATTTGGTATCCCCGCAAAACTAATACGGCTGTGTAAACTGACGTTGAGCAACACCTAAAGCTCCGTCAGGTTCGGGAAGGACCTCTCCGAGCCGTTCGATACCAAACGAGGTTTCAGACAAGGCGACTCCCTATCGTGCGACTTCTTCAACCTGCTGCTGGAGAAAATTGTTCGAGCTGCAGAGCTAAATAGAGAAGGTACCATCTTCTATAAGAGTGTACAGCTGCTGGCGTACGCCGATGATATTGATATCATCAGCCTCAACAACCGCGCCGTTAGTTCTGTTTTCTCCAGGCAAGGATGCAAAACGAATGGGTCTGGCAGTGAACAAGGGCAAGACAAAATATCTCCTGTCATCAAACAAACAGTCTTCGCACTCGCAACTTGGCTCTCAAGTCACTGTTGACAGTCATAACTTTGAAGTTGTAGATAATTTCGTCTATCTTGGAACCAGCGTAAACACCACCAACAATGTCAGTTTGGAAACCCAACGCAGGATAACTCTTGCCAACAGGTGCTACTTCAGACTGAGTAGGCGATTGAAAAGCAAAGTCCTCTCTCGACGAACAAAAACCAAACTCTATAAATCACTCATAGTTCCCGTCCTGCTATATGGTGCAGAGGCTTGAACGATGACCATAACTGATGAGTCAACGTTGCGAGTTTTCGAGAGAAAAGTTCTGCGAAAGATTTAGGGTCCTTTGCGCATTGGCCACGGTGAATATCGCATTCGATGGAACAATGAGCTGTACGAGATATACTGGCTAGGTCATGTTGTCCGGATGGGCGAAAACACTCCAGCTCTGATAGTATTCGAAGCAGTACCCGCCGGGGGAAGCGGAGGAAAAGGAAGACCTCCACTCCGTTGGAAGGACCAAGTGGAGAAGGACCTGGCTTCGCTTGGAATATCCAATTGGCGCCACGTAGCGAAAAGAAGAAACGACTGGCGCGCTGTTGTTAACTCGGCTATAATTGCGTAAGCGGTGTCTACGCCAGTAAAGAAGAAGAATTTGATTAGATTACATTTAGTTTATTCACTAATCTAGAATGTCGTCACTGCCGTTAGAGATTTATAAAACTGCTGATTTTGACATTCTAAAACTCACATCGTTATACATTAAAAGAAAATTTCAAATTTGTTGTAGAATATATAAAATATTTTAAATTTAATGAAAGTAATTTTGATTTTACGCGGCTAGCATTGAGGCAAGGTCTATTTGGATAAAGTTAATTTGCTTAATATACACACACATGGTCAAAATAATAAGTGTAACAGACAACCGTATTGTCATGCCTTGCTAAAAAGGACCCGTTAATATCTCAAACGATTAGATAATATCTTTTCAAAGGCTTCGACAAAAGATAAAACATGCTAATTTACCTGGGAGGATAGCGTGAAAAATACCTTTATTGCGGCAAAAAGAAATAAATCAAAGATTACAATTAGTGAAAATTTATGGGATGCCGATGCAATGCACTTATGCCAACGGATTTTCCAATCTTCGAAACACTGGTTGTAGTCACTTTCCGGGATGGCCTTCAGTTCTGTCTTCCCTGCGGCTTGAATCTCCTCTATCGTATAAAAACGGTGTCCCCGAAGCGGTCTTTTGAGCTTGGTGAATACGGAACGATATGGGTTGTGTTTTTGGCGAAATAATCACGAATTACGAGGGCAGTATGGGATGGTGTATTATCGTGGTGTAAAAACCAAGAATTGTCTTTCCACAATTCCGGCCTTTTTAGGCGGATAGCCTTACGCAAACGATGCATAACGTTCAAATGATATTCCTTGTTGACTGTTTGACCGGTTGGAAGGAATTCGTAATGCACAACACCACGATAATCGAAGAAAACAATCAACATGACCTTGATTTTTGAGCAACTTTGGCGCGATTTTTTTGGTCTCGGCTCTCTTTTGGCACGATATTCGCTCGATTGATCGGTTGTTTCGGGGTCGTAAGCATAGATCCAAGTCTCATCGCCAGTTATAATGCATTTCATGACACCCTGGTAGTCGGAAAGCATCATTTCACACACTTCAACGCGACGCCTTTTTTCCAAAAAATTCAATGTTTTCGGTACCAGTCGAGATTTGACGCGCTTGAGGCCCAAAACATCCTTCAAAATGGTATTGGCTGAGCCTTTCGATATGCCAACTTCATCAGCAAGGTCTCTAATTGTTAATCGACGGTTTTTCAATACCAAACCTTTGATTTGTTGAACGTGAACTTCGTCGGTTGAAGTTGATGGTCGCCCTGGACGCGCTTCGTCTTCGACACGTTCACGGCCGGCTTGGAACTCACTATACCACTTGTAAACATTTTTTTTAGATGTAGCCTCATCACCAAAGGCTTTCTGCACCATCCTCAACGTATCCGCAGCAGAAAATTGATTCCGGACACAAAATTTAATGCAAATTCTTTGCTCAACAAATTTCGACATCGCAAAAAACGAAAAATTCACTTTTAGCAGCTCACAAAACGACTCGTATCTCAAACACTAATTACTATTTCGACATGAAATTTGACATAAATGTGACTGAATGTACTACCAAACTAAAAAAAAAATTCTCCAAATCCCTCGACGCGCGCAGTTTAAATTCAAATGTCACCTTATTTTTGGGCACATTAGTATATGACTTATCAATTCTATATGACACATCGATGCAGATTTTTGCGAGCCACGGAAAAATATTGTAGAATTGACAAATATTATAAATCGACAACAGCTATGTTGGCACTTTTCTCACTTCTTTCTGTGAAGACATATTTACATATGTACGCATATGTGTAAGTAGGTTTGCGTATGCATAATTTGTGTGCCAATGCCATACACACATACGAATATAAGCACATGTTATTACTGATAAGTGATAATATGATTTGAATTCGTGAAAGCGAATATAGTCATGATACATGTAAGTTTTGTATAATAAATTATTGGATTTATGTACTTACATTTATCACTATTATAATATTAGGTTGTCAAAAAAGTCTTGCGGTATTTTCGCTAGTTGGCGCTGAAAGCGCGTAGTTCTAGTTTTATTCGTCGCATCGGGTCATGCTATACCTTTTTGGAAAGCTCATTTCACGCGCTAACACGTGTTTGATTGATTGTCGTTTCGTCGTTCGGGAGTTATAGCGTCGCAAACATGGAGCAAAATAAAGAAAAAATACGGCATAAATTACAGTACTACTACGATAAAGGCAAAAATGCATCTCAAGCCGCCAATAAAATGGTATCAACGTTTTCGTTCTGGTGTAGAGGTGGTCGAAGATGTGCCACGCCCCGGAAGGCCTGTCGTCGAAAATTGCGATAAAATCGCTGAATTGGTCGAAAGAGACCGGCATAGTAGCAGCCGTAGCATCGGTCAAGAGCTGGGCATGAGTCATTAAACCGTTATAAGACATTTCAATAAATTCAATAAAAATACTGCAAGACTTTTTTGACAACCTAATATATTCAGTTTTTTAGTATATTACGATAGTTTGTTATATACATATGTAATAAAGTATGTATATATGTACTTTATTACATATGTATATATGTAAGTATGAATATATCAAATACAAGAAATAATTGAAAAAATAGGCCTTATTTTCACATTAACTACGAATATTGCTTTGAAAAAGTAATTTAATTCAAGTGTATTCAATTGCACCTGTATTCATAAAAGTGCACAAAAAGAATTCATATGAATACACATGTCTGCTTGTTAACTTGTTAACGTATAAAAATATAAGCAAAAGAACTAACATACGTCTGTAACAGCAATATATAGTTCTGAGCACAATTTTCATTAAATGCTCAGCATGCAGGCAGTGGTGAAACTCCCCCATCTCGACCAAGTTAGCCAAAAATATTTTTACGTTCTCCGCGCCGTGAACCTTCTCTATAATAAACGTTCTCTGGTAAAATTATCCTGTGTAACTATCTGTACATATGTATACTGGGTAGTCTTTCCGTATTTTGTCAATAGATGTCGTTGCAGTCGTATATCTGTGGCAAACCTAATTTAAATATACTATTTTTTAGTTAAGTTTCTCGAGCCGTCTGGCAACCTTTTTTTTATGTAAAAAGTCGAACAGAACTAATTTAACGAGAGAAGAGAAATAATAAAAGAAATGAAGTAAAAGAAGAGAAATACCTTGTTGAGCGTTTTTCTTATAAGTTGAGAAAAAAGGCAAAATACAGAAGTGTGGAAACAAGCACCACATAATTGGTGACCCCGCAAAGAATAAGCGCACCTGTAAAAAAAAACTTAAGTGAACGCCTTCCACAATAATCAACCAACACACAAGCGCCGGCGTGACGACAAACAAGCGCCAATTCAAAGCTGCTACGCAATTGACTTTGTTGGCAGTTACAACTTGTATACATCAACTGCAATCAGCATATCCTTACATCGCGATGCCATTACTGAATTCATCTAATAAAGATGAAGGCACACCGAAATCAGACGCAACCTGGTCAGCACAGCAAACCCGGGCAGAAGCGGGTACAAGAGAAGGGGGCCAACACAACGCGATAGAAGCAGTTGGTGTCATTAGACTACCCCAATTATAGCCATCGAACCCAGACCTGTGGTTCACGCAAATAGACGGCTTGTTGCATATAAATCGTATCACATCTGATGTCTCTAAATATTACACCGTAAATACAGCACTTGATGCAGAAACCCTACGCCAAGTTTCAGATGTCGCAAGAAACCCACCGGACACGGGCAAGTATGACAAATTGAAAAAAGAACTAATTGCTCGTTTCAGTGAGTCCAAGGAGAAGCAGCTGATGAAACTTCTAACAGGAATAGAACTGTTCAATAAGAATGCGTGATCTGGCCGGCAATAACGTCTCTAACGAAGCTCTGTCAACATTATGGCTGCAGCGAATGCCCAACAACGTTCGTTGCATATTGTCGGCGTGCAAGTCTACAGACTTGGAAAATCTCGCCGAGGTAGCCGATCGAATTGTAGATAATTCACCCTCATACATAGTCGCATCTACAGCCATTCTGCTAGACAACGAAGCCAATTGCTCAGCTCTAAACATATCCAAGCAAAACACCTTTGAAGCACGACTATTGGCGTTGCAGACCTCCTTCAACCAAATTATTCAAAAACTAAACGAAATATCACTCAACATGGCTGCAACAATGAACCAACGCCGTGATTCAAGCGCCGAACGCGTCGGCGAACGAAGCAGAAGTCGACTACGTGAAAACGCAAAAGTATGTTACTACCATATTCGATTTGGTGCAGCATCGAGGAACTGTCAAGCTCCATGCGAATTCAACAAACCTACGGACGGCACGCAGGGAAACTAATCCCGCTGCCGTCTATCGATGCAACTGATGGCAGCGTAGAACAAGATATCAGCATCAAAGAACGAAGACTGCACATTTTTGATAGCAAAACCCATCTTAGCTTTTTAATTGACTACGGTTCTGTCATCTCAAATGTACCACTCAACATCATTCATAAACACTCAACACTTACTCCTGATAGCCTTCAGCTTTTTGCAGCAAATGGCTCAACCATTCAAACTTTTGGTACCAGAAATCTGTCACTAAGTTTGGGCTTACGGAGGAATTCCGCATGGAACTTTGTAATAGCAAACGTAAAATCACCTATCATAGGAGCAGACTTTCTGGTACACTTTGGCCTTCTGATAGACCTCAGAACAAAGTGTCTGGTTGATTCACAAACAACCCTTACCACAAAAGGAACAGTTCGGCAGGCTGAAATGCACAGCATATCAACAATAAGCCCCTCATCTAAATTTCAAGACCTCATTAAGCAGCATGTCAACCATGCCATTGTCAACTCAACGCCTAATATTTACACCTTACCAACATCAGTGGACGTCAATCACCAAATTGTAACAGATTGACGACCTATTGCAGAGCCACTTCGCCGTTACTCCGGAGAAAAGCTAAATGTCAACAAAAGCGAATTCAATGAACTGTTACAACTGGGTATAATTCGTATATCAAGCAGTCCTTGGGCAAGCCCAGTTCACCTAGTGAAAAAGAAAACTGGTGGATGGCGAGCCTGCGGTGACTATCGCTCCCTAAACGCCCACACGCATCCAGATAGCTATCCGATACCGCACCTCCATAGCATAGTCGACTGCTTACATGGTAAAGCCGTTTTTTCCAAAATAGATATAAAAATAGCTTATTACAATATACGCATGTGCGAAAAAGACATAGCGAAAACAGCAGTGCGTACCCAAACTGGACTTTTTGAGTTTGTCGTTATGCCATTTGGGCTTAAAAATGCCACTCAAACGTTTCAAAGATACATAGACATCACATTCAGAAATATCGACTTTGTTTTCTGTTACCTAGATGACATTCTCATATTTTCAGAAAATGAAAAAGAACATCACAAGCATGTCCAGTTGGTGCTGCAAAAACTTAAAGGGCAAAACTATGTGTCAACTTATCCAAGTGTGTGTTTTGCGTTAGCGAACTAAACTTCCTAGGATACCACATCTCAACGGAAGGTATACAGCCACCGAAAGAAAGAGTAGAAGCAATCTGTCAATATCCAAAACCGAATACAATTGTTGAACTCCGCCGGTTTCTAGGAATGGTAAATTTCTACAGGAAACGTATTCCTAACGCCGCACAAATTCAAGCACCTCTACATAACCTTTTCAAAGACTCGAAAAAAATGACAAACGAAAAATCGATTGGGATGCAGACCTTGAAAAAGCATTCAGCGACTGCAAAGCCAGTTTGGCTACACAAACATTGTTAAATTTTCCGGTACCAAATGCCCCGTTTGCATTAAAAACGGATGCGTCGGAGACTGCAGCTGGAGCACACCTGGAACAACAAGTGAATGGGGAATGGAAGCCAATCGCATTCTTCTCAACCAAGCTAAGAAATGCGCAAAAGAATTACTCTGCGTATGACCGTGAGTTTTTGGCAATATACTTAACCATTAAACATTTTCGTCCAACACTTGATGGTCGCAAATTCGTCATTCGCACCGATCATAAGCCTTCAACGTATGCATTCCGTCAAAAAGTTCAATTTCCAACGGAAATCGTCTTTCTGTCTGGTAATAATAATGAGGTAGCAGACGCACTTTCCAGAGTATGCCAAATTGATATGCCCATAGTAGTCACAGTGGATGAAATAGATGAAGAACAGCAGAGAGATTCAGAGTTACAACAAATAGTCATAAACAATAACACTAGTTTAAATTTACAGAAGCTAAAACTTCCATCTGGCAATACAATATACTGCGATACATCAAATGCAATGGTTCGGCCGTACGTTCCCGTTAATAATAATAATAATACCCAACGATTACCCTCCTCCCGCCCAACCGACGCGAGGGGCGCAATCCGCGAACGAGCGGAATTAGCCGAGTCATAAAAGGCAAGAGAGTTTTAAGCGTTGCGATCTTAAACTGCTCAGCTACAGAAACAAAAATTTCAACAGCCAAAATTAAGAATTAAATCGTCCCCTCAATATAACAATAGCGTATAATTTTTTTGAGGTTTTGAGAAAATCGAGTTTAAAGTTTTTGTCAAATCAGATGTCTATTAAAACCTCAATATCGCGGTAAATAAAAATTCTTCATAGTGGATTTTTCGATGAGTACATTATACCGTTTCTTGTCTCTAAATTTACCAAGTTTTTTTATTCCACGCATCCTTTAAGACCATAATTATGTTATTCAAAGCGCAAGTCCTCCATATAGGCCATTTTATTTTTTAAGGAATTCGTATGATGTATCCGATACACTATTTTATTTTGTATGGTATACGCTGTTTTATTCAATAATTTTACGGTACTTTTATTAAAATATTTGATCTAAAAAATATCAATTTGTAACATTATAAAACAGTAATTAATTCATAGTTTTGTTAATTCAGTGGCATTTATTCATTACTTTCCAATTTGGGTTATTATAAACAAAAAATTATGACAAATGAAGGTATACATTGCGTAAATCAAAAATAACTAGAAATTCATTCGTCTTCATTCTCTTCCTCTGCTACATCTGGCTCATCTAAACAATTTCGCTTGTTTCCACCTCGTAAGTTAAAAAAAAAATGACTGCGAGCCACGAGGAATTACAATCTTTTTGCACAAATTTTGAAGATCATGCAGCTTTCGATTACAAATTGACAGCTCTTTATTGTGTTTGCCGTAAACGAAAAGTTGAACACCTCTTTTGTTTTTCGCGTTCCTCCAATTACTTTCAAGTCTCCATCCCATTCCTCCTTGTATAGTAATTGTTTTCGTTGAATTTTGTTCACTTGGAGTAATTTAACATTAAGCCAATTTACCGAGTCATTTTTTATATTTTTCTTAAGGCTATGGCCTAAACTCGAAAACATGGCTTTGGGATCAATCATATCACTGTATTGAAGCCTCTCTACAGCATATGGGTTTTTCCGTCTTGCCAGTCTCCTTATAGTTGGCCATTCTTCCGACGAATAAACGCATATACTTCTCTTCGCACGTTCTATTGCAGAGTGCTTATTGATATAAGTATCACCACAGTCTGCGATTTCTTCTAAAACTACATCTGCTGTCTTTATCACTGAATTATCTAATTCATCTGCCAAAGCCAGTGCATCATCATCCGAATCGGGGACATACTCGTCCGATGATCCTGCGGAGAAGTCTGTACCATTCTCATCATCTGTTTGAGGTATCTCTATGTCCGCCAATCCCACAGCGAAATCAAACTCATCAGTCTTTGGAGCAATTTCCACAACGACTGGTGGTTTCGTGTCACAGCCTGTTGATATTTACCTTACTTACTTCACTTACAGTATATAAAAGACGATACTCACTCAGATGTTTAAAATCCATATTTTTAATGAACAAACTTTCTCTGCGAAATGAATTGGCAAGCTGAAATTTCAAATGACTACAATATTTCCTTGGCATTTATGTAGTCAAAACAACGTAAAAATCGCATAGGCTACTACTCTTGTAAATTTCTGATAAAACTTTCGAATTTGTATTGAAAATAAAACAGCTTATGTGGAGTATAGAAATGGTCGGAATAAAACTATTTCTCAAACAATAGTGTATATTATTATAAGCTATTTTATGAGTTGAAGTTTTGATAAATTGTATTTATTTCTACAGGCTAAAATGGAGTATAATGCGTATACACTATTATTCTTTTAACAACTTTGCAGCGGCAAATTCAAGCAAAATAGCGCATATGAGCTTATACACTTATTGAAGGAAATTTTTGAACATGAAATTATACACCATTTTTTCCAATGACATTTTGACCCACTTTGTGGAAGTAGAATTTGACGAAATTTTGACCAGACATAGAATCAATGATGGAGATTCTAAATATGCAATAAAAAAATAATGGCGTATGAGCACATACGCTATTGTTATATTGAGGGGACGAAATTAAAGTTTATAATTTTTAAATGTTACTTCTTAAGAGTAGATAAGATACTTTTTTTAATGGTAAAGAGTGAGTCTGTTAGATCAAATGTGCTGGAATTTTAATTGAAATCATGACACATACAGCGGAATGGTTCGTTTAACTCAAAATTTGTTCTAGAAAATTTTAAAAGTAAGGGTCTAAACTGCCTGGTAGAGCGAGCGGGAATGTTAAAATTAATATCAGATAAGAGAGATGGGCTACAGACTGACCCATTCATGAGTTTTACAAGAAATATTATACCAAGCATCTCCCTACGACTAGCGAGTGTCGAGAGATTTATAAGTTTTAAGCTGTTAGTGTAAGGGGGAAGATTTAAACTGGAATCCCAATGCAAATGATTTAAGGCAAAAAGTAAAAATTGTTTTTGAACGGACTCTAACTTATCTGAATGGTCTTGGTAACTAGGGTTCCAAACCACAGAAGCATACTCTAATATAGACCTCACCAGAGATGTAAAAAGAATTTTTGTGGCAAGCGGATCTCTAAATTTTTAGACCAACGTTTAACAAAACTAAGAGCGCCTTTAGCTTTAAAAATCGTGGAAGATGCGTGAAGATTAAAATTGAGTTTGGGGTCCATAGTTACTCCCAGATCAACAAAACTACATACTTGTTCCAACCTAAAGTTTTGTATTGCGTATGAAGTAGGGTCTACAGATCTACGAGAAAAGCACATCGTTTTACATTTTTTAAGGTTCAATGGCATGTCATTTCTATCACACCAAGAAACTAGGTTGTTTAAGTCTGTTTGCAACTGACATCTTTCTCTGTTTGAAGTACGTTTTAAAAAGTTTTACCTCGTCAGCATATAATAAAACTTTTGAAAACTTAACAACAGATGATATGTCATCAATAAATAATAAGAACAGAATTGGACCAAGATGGCTACCTTGTGAAACGCCTGAAGGAACATTGATTATGTCAGAAAAATGATCGTTAAATATGACTTGTTGAATTCTATTACTAAGATAAGAAGCAACCCATTTTAGAAATATTGGTTGAAAACCAAGAAGATCAAGTTTATGCAAAAGAATTGAATGGTTTACTTTATCAAAAGCTTTACTAAAATCTGTGTATATAACATCAGTATTCTTATTCTCCCTAAAGCAAGTTGATACATGTGATACAAATTCAAGCAAATTAGTTATTGTAGATTTTCCTTTACAAAAACCGTGCTGAGAACAAGAAATTAGTGGAGAGATCCGGAAGGTTATGTCGTCTGTTACAATTGCTTCAAAAAGTTTAGGTATTGCAGACAACTTTGCTATTCCCCTATAGTTTTAAATAGATGACCTAAATCCACTCTTATGCAAAGGAATTATAAATGACTTTCTCCATATGGCTGGAAATAAGCCTTGCATAAGAGATGAATTAAATAGTTTTGTTAGGGGTTGGTAAATATACTTGGCACATTTCTTAAGAAAGCATGAGGGAATCATATCTGGGTCATAATTGTATGATTGTTCTAACATATTTAACTGATATAAGACGTCTGCTTCGGAAATGGTAGGTGCATTAATGACAGAAATCGGACATAACTTGTGCTGATGCGGAACATTTTTTGGAGATTTTGGAGAGTAATTGGACTTAAAGAATTCAGCGAACATATTAGAAATGGTGTGATTGTCACTAGACATACTAGACTTATATTTCATAGCGGACGGAAAATTAGAAATTCTGCGTTTGGAGTTGACAAAACCATAGAATAATTTTGGATTACGTATAATGCTATTTTTTACTTTGTTTATATAATTATTATAACATATTTTGTTAAGTTCAGCAAATTGTCGACGCAATTAAAATATTTTGAATAGTCAGCAACTAAACCAGTTTTTTTTTTAAGTTTAAAAGCACGAGATTTTATATTTTTTAATTTATATAATTCTTTCGAAAACCATAAATTAGAACTTATTTTTTGAGTAACAACACACTTTGGAACATGAAGCACTAAATTCAATATTGCCACTGTAGTCTGGCCAAGTTACTTTAGAAAGTTCGTTATGCTATGTTCGGACCGACAGCGAAAACATGTTTTCGTGGGAAGAAGTGGTTTTCGCACGAAAACTTGTGTTTTCGTCCATGTAAAATCTGTCAAACGAAAACACAGTTTTCGCTGAAAATCGTTAAATCGCTAATAATCGGTGCCTGCTCTAGTTTAATCGATTTTTTTGGAAGACATATTTTGCCGGCCCTAAATTGTGACATGATATTTGTTTACATTCCATATACAAATACAGCTGCTCACTGTTAAGGGGATTCTATTGTTCCTGCAAAACCCTTGCACGGTGCACCAATTACAGAATTTTCTTCTTGGTGCAACGGCACAACAAACACACCCAAAAATTTATTTGCAATGGCTGTAAAATATGTCAGACCAAAACCCATGTTTATTTTCGTGCCGTCATATATTACTTGGCCTTGCATATTTCGGTATAGGATTTTTGCATTTTGTGTCATCTTGAAAGAGTAAGAGAATCCCCGTATTGATAGTTGTCAGTGAAAACTCAACGAAAACACAAATTGTCAGTCCGAACGACTTACGTTCCACAACATACAAATGTGTTTTCAAAATGTTTTCAATGTCGGTCCGAACATGGTATAACGGAACGTAAGTCGTTCGGACCGACAATTTGTGTTTTCGCTGAGTTTTCACTGACAACTATCAATACGGGGATTCTCTTATTCTTTCAAGATGACACAAAATGCAAAAATCCTATACCGAAATATGCAAGGCTAAGAGAGCACCCATTGCGAATCTAGTGATATATGACGGCACGAAAATAAACATGGGTTTTGGTCTGACATATTTTACAGCCATTGCAAATAAATTTTTGGGTGTGTTTGTTGTGCCGTTGCACCAAGAAGAAAATTCTGCAATTGGTGCATCGTGCAAGGGTTTTGCAAGAACAGGAGAACCCCCTTAACAGTGAGCAGCTGTATTTGTATATGGAATGTAAACAAATATCAAGTGACAAATTAGGGCCGGCAAAATATGTCTTCCAAAAAAATCGATTAAACTAGAGCAGGCACCGATTATTATGAGTGGAATGTAAGTTTTCAAGTAGTTTTTAGCGAAAACTGTGTTTTCGTTTGACAGATTTTACATGGACGAATACACAAGTTTTCGTGCGAAAACCACTTTTTCCCACGAAAACATGTTTTCGCTGTCGGTCCGAACATAGCATTAATCTTCTTAAAATTAGCTTTCGCAAAGTTGAACCGAAAACAAAGGTCTTTTGCATTATTATTAGCAAAGTTAGCTATGATTTCGATGTTAATTTCCAAAGCAGGATGATACGGGTCCTCTGGCCGAACGAAAGGATCAAATCGGACAACGGAGAACATTGAAGTGTTATCAACATAAACTAGATCTAAGATCTTACCAAACTCGTTTGAAATTAAATTAATTTGGTTAAGACCCAACTCCGACATTTCATCTAAGAACTCGTTAAAACATAAACGAGTACTAATAGGAATTGTGTAATCATCAATAGAGTTCCATGATACGTACGATAAATTGAAATCACCCAAAACAATCATGGAATCAGTATTATTAGCCATCGAGAAAACATTATTTATTAATGAAGCATGCTGCATATATACAGATATGTCCGAGTGAGGCGGTATATAAGATAAAGTTAAGTAGATATGACCACTATTAGCACAAATACGAATGCACTTAAATTCTATGAAGTCTGCATGCGGAACATCGACTTCTTCAGATGGAATTGTAGAATGAACAGCAAACAAGACACCACCTCTTTTTCTGTTCAGCCGGTCATATCTAAAGATTTCGCATTCGCTGTTGAATATTTCACTATAAAAAATGTGAGGCTTAAGCCAAGTTTATGTGAAAGCAATGATTTTAAAGTTGCAATGAGTGCTATTTAAATACAGATCAGCAAGTATTAAGACCTCTAACATTTTGATAATAAACATTCAGCGAATTATTATTAATTAATTTTTTTGTAATCACGGGATTTCTTGGTATTTTAGAGATAACTACAGGGGGCTTATCACGTTTGTGCTCGAATTTGTGCACAAAGACCCCAGATGGCCAGAATGAGTTATCAAGTATCAATTGAAAATTGTCAGCGGATACGTCGATCTTAAACGACGAAATATCCTTGTTGTATTTGAAATTAAATTTACGGATGTCTGTATCTACCGTTTTTAATTTCGACGAGATGTAACTTTTTATATCGTCGACTGTGGTATCCGCAGCAAGTCTCGAGATAAAAATTGCCTTTTTCCGTGGTATTACAACTAAGTTTTTATTAGCTGACTTGGAGGTATTTGGAGGCGGATCTTGCGAAGTTTTCCGATTACCGTGTTCAGAAACAGATTTCTCTGTGCCTTGAGCAGACGGAGCCTTCTCTCCTTGAGGACAAGGGGATGCAAGATTAATGAGGTCAGTAGTGGGTGGAGGCATTCTCTTTAAGGAAGATACAGTGGTATCTTCATCAGACGGACGTTTACGTTTAGATAAAGGTTTTGGATTCTCTTCCCGCACATTTAGGCATTGAAATTATTGAAACAGCGTTTCATAATGCCTAAATTTTTCCGTAAGGGTTTCAAGCTCTCGACTAACCTCCTTGAAACCATTGCGCGCCTGCTTAAAAACTTTAAACAATTATATTTCTGTTGGTCTGCATTTTAAGCAAGACCAGCGCAAGCCCTTACTGTCGAGAATAGATTCCAATATTCTACCTGTTAGTCCAGCACATTTAAGATGGGCCCAACACAACGCCAGCAAGAAACAAAGCGTTCCGACTCGCCTTTCACAGAGCATTTCGGAAAGTTACAAGTCATAATGAACAAAAAACAATATTCAATAAAAATATAAAAAATGTTAAATAATAAAAGTAAAAACAGCAAAAACAAAAATATTTATAACAAATGAATGCAATAAAAATAGTTGGTTATCAAAGATAACAACCTGTTGAGCTGCCAAGCTTTTTTGATAGCTTCGAATTGCGATATAAAAACGACGATATATATTTACAAAATATTTATTAATATAAACATATATAAAACAACGAATAGAAAGTTACGTGGCTGGTGGTTTACCAGGCGAATTGCGAATATAAGAAAAACGAACTACAAAATAATGCGTGCGCAGGTATCGAATGTAAAAAGCGAAGTAATTACTAAGATGCTAGGCTTAGGCAAAGCTAAGCTTAATTGTTCTTACATGTATGGGAAATGAAGAATTAGAATAACGAGTAATGCTGTGGTGGATATGCAAAATAAGAGTTACCAGATAACAATTAATATTAAATACTAGAGGACCCGTCCACGCTTCACTGTGGCTGATACATAGATAATACTACTACTACCATCTATTTGATTTCTATTAGTTGGATTACAACTATTAGTTAATGAGATATATTGTAGCATTTTTGTGAAGCAACTTGTGTTATTTAAAAAAAAAATGGATCATAAAGCATTTCGTGTGTCAATAAAGCATTGCTTTTTTGGGGAAAATACTGTTGAATTTAGGCTCAGGGAAATCCACCGTTGAGTTGCAAAGTAAGTGCTCGCAAGTTCATAATCCAACAAAAACAACTAATTCTGAGAAGTGTTTAAGTACTCTCTAATCGCAATAAAGCCGAACTTTTGCGTCGGTGATAGAAATATAGCTCCATCATTTCCCACTGGAGTCCAATCGACAGTCATTCTAAATTTCAATCTGTAATTGATCACTTCGTTTGAAACACACATAAAGTTTTCACTGAATAATTTTCAAAATTTTTTTTTTTAAATAGCCGGAATAAAAGAGCAAGCGACCGAAATTGAACGAAAGAAAAAATAATGGTATGAAAAAAGTCAATATTTGGAAATTTCCAATTTTTCGATTTTTTCTTATGAAAAGTTTTTTTTTATTTCTAAACAAATATTCATTTTCACTTACATATGTGTGTATATATGTATATACAAATTTAAACGTTTGTATGGGAAAAAGAAAAGGACTGTTTTTAGTTTAGTTTTTAGCGTTTTCCGGCAACTTTTGTAATTTTTTTTACATAGGAACCTTCTCCTAATAATAACAAATACAACGAAAAAAGAATTAGTGAAATCGGTCCAGCCACGCGTGATGCCGTGACAACGGAAAACGGGATTCATTTTTATGTATACAGATTGTAAATCTCAAAAATCCGAGTTCTAATCTAAAACATTTTGATAAACAACGTTCTTAGTTTTACTGTCCGGTGCATGAATGAATAAAAGATGTGCAGTACCGACTCTCGAACATGTAACATATAATTGCCCATGTGAGAAACACTATTCTTCCAAATTTATTCCGCATATTTGAAATGTTTGTCCTTGTGCTTTGTTTATAGTCATGGCAAATGATAAACGCACCGGAAATTGCAGATGTTTGAAATTGAATAGCATGTCTGTTGGAATCATTGGAATACGTGGTATAAGCACATTTTCGCCTTTCGCTTTGCCATTGAGTATAGTTGCTTCAATCAAATTTGGCATTAGCTTCTTTTCTGCCAGTCGTGTACCATTACACATTTTTGAAGGATTGATATTCCGTAGTAATATGATTGGTGAACCAACCTTAAAAATGGAATCAATAATGTATTTCATTGAACCTCCTTACAGATTTATATTCTGTAATGATTAAAGTAATGAACAAACCTTTAAATTCAAAAATGTGGCGGTGTACCAGGTGGTTCCAATGAATTCAGAAATTCAATTGGATAATTCACAGCTTCATCTTCATCCATAACGCTGTCAATGGATTTATAAGTTATGACTTTACCTGGCAATTTTTCTTGAATTTGAGTTCATTTCATTGACGTGTATATTCTTTGGTGCCAATATTGAACGTTCTGCTAACCAATCCTGGCTTCTGTGATTCTGAATGATATTTGGGAAAACGCATTCGACCAATTCTTCTTTTGTTTGCAAAATTGTACAAAAATTTTCGGGCAAGGTGATCATTCCATTTGTATTGTCGATTTGCATTTTTCCATTTCCGATATCCAACAATTGTTCCGAAAACTGATGTGCAGATGAATCGTCTTGTAATAGGACACGCATATTGACATTCAACGTAAATTTTTTCACAAATCTCCAGAGAGCAGAAGATTTCAGACACGCATTTATTTCATCGGCAGGAGTTGATCGAGGAAGAACTGGCAATGTTTGTCGAAAATCACCTGATAACAATACCAAGGCACCACCAAACAGCTGTTGATTTCCGCGTAAATATTTCATAGTTTGATCCAATGCTTCGAGCGATTTTTTGTTGGCCATTGTACACTCATCCCACAGAATAATCGCTGCTTGCTTCAAGACTTTTCCCATTGAAGAATTTCTTGAAATATTGCATGTCGGCGTTTCACTCACTTGCATGTTCAATGGCAATTTTAATGCAGAGTGTGCTGTTCGTCCTCCGTCCAATAAAGTGGCAGCAATTCCAGAAGAAGCAAGAGCCAAAGCAATTTTTTTCTGTGATCGAATAGCTGCCAGAATCAATGTAATAATGAATGTTTTTCCGGTTCCACCAGGTGCGTCTAAGAAATATAATCCGCCAGTGTTGTCAGAAACAGCTTGCAAAATTGTTTGATATACATAGTTTTGTTGATCATTTAATTTGTCAATATTTGATTGCACAAATTCAATCAATTCGTCACAATTGAATTGTTGTTCACGTTGCAATTCTTGATCCATCAAATCATGCATCGAACGATCAGGTGAAATCATAGATAAGTGTGATAATGCCTTATGCGCAATTTTGAGACACATATCTTCAATGATTATTAATGCTTCATTGTACATTTCCAAGGTAATCATCAAATCTGGATTATTTGACGTACCACGCATCCGCATCAAAATATCTTCAGTCATGTATTCTTGATATTTGTTCCATGATTCTAGTGGATTCGATGGCATGCATGTTGATATTATAACCGAGAAAAGCATTCTTTTTTGTTGGGGTAAAGATGAAGAGATGAAACACATGCATCTTGAAGCGTCGATTCCAAATGTGAATCGTTTTCCAACAAATGCAGTAGTTTCATTTCAAATATTCGAACGATCTCGGTCCTTGAACGTTCACCAATAGCAATCGCAAATAAAAACATTCCGCGTTGTTGGGATGAATCGTATACATGCTGCCCAAAGCATCTGTTGAATATATACCTGGCTGACCATCAACTGCTGTACCCTGTTTACGCCGTTGGAATTCTTTTGATGATCTAATCCATGTGTAATACTGAGGTACATCAGAATATAGCAAACTTTTGGCAAATGTATCGGTTTCACAAAGTCGAAAAAAGCAGTTAAAGTAGTCGCTGGTGGTTGTGCTGCTCTCTGCTGTATATTTTCAGTAGTAAAATAAACACGTTGACCATTTTCAAGATGCACCGCTAGATGAACAACAACAGGATGTCTTTGGCGCAATGGAAACGAAAATATTCGCCAAATTGCTTCATTTCTGCTAACGTATCGGCCCATTTGATATCGAGTAATTTCATCGTTCCTATTGTCAGCATCAGGTACTTCAAAGACAGCCATATCACTTCCTTTATTCACATACTTGCAAATGTATTTCATTGACTTGACGGAATTACAATACTCAACGTTAATGTGAGACTGAAATATTTTTGACAGAAGTGGTGAATATGGCACAACCCAGCGATTATCGACGATGATTTCTTGATGACGAATGTTCATCGTTACTGATTGACCGTTATCTTCAGTAGACCGTCGTCGATACAACGGGTATCCATCATTGCCTGTTATTGTGTCAGAAGTCAATGCTCTATGATAACGCTTTGAGCATTTGCCATCAATCATGCATGGTAAATTCATATTTAGTACGCCACATGGGCCATGAATCATATGTTTTGTGACGACTTCAAATAATTCTTGATCAATTGTTTGATCTGGTATCTCGGTTGATATGATATTATCAATTTCATCTGGTGTGATTTTACGAACCAACCGTGTCAATATATGTGCGTGCGGCAATCCTCTCTTTTGCCATTCGAGTGAATACATGTAACACCGCACTTCTCCAAATACGCGCAATTTCACAATTACATCCATCAGCGCTTTTAATTTTTGCCGAAAAACACGTGTATTTACATCGTGACGATCTGTTGTTGATTGATCGTCAAACAAATTATTTTGAATATCGCTCCATTTCGGATTACATGTGAATGTAATAAATAAATCTGGTCGGCCGTATTTTCTCACGTATGACATCGCATCTTGATCATATTCGTGCATATGGCGAGGACTTCCAATATAAGATGCTGGTAATATCGTCAGACGTCCAATATCAATCAAATTCCCATCATTTGTTATTGCATCACGCAAATGTATGTATTCTTCCTCTGCGAATGGTAGGCACCTTGTCGTGGTGCAGGGGCTTAGGCGTAAGGTATACTCGGCGCCCCCCAATCCTGTGTGGTTGGTGCTGCCAGGCACGGACCACGCGGGATGTCGGGTGCCGCATGCGTGCGTGGACCAAGAGCTACCACCTCCTAATCCAGGGTGTTATGCGACTCCCGTGCCCATTGGAACTTTGCAGCCAGGCTGTATTTTAACGGAGCCTTCCCAACACCGGGCCGAATTGGGAATTAACGGTGGCCTTACCGCGCCAAGGGGCTCTGGCGTGGCGGACCTTCCCGTTCCCCATTTGGATCATAGACCCGACAGCTCAGCCCGTTGAGCCAAGGGTCGTAAGAAAAAGATGGACAAAAATAACACTCAACAACAACAACAACAACAAAATATGGTTTCGATGACAGACAAAGGGCAACGACAAAGGACAATGGACGCGGAAAAAGAGAAGGAGAGCGGGGCAGCGGAAGGCAAGGGGGGTCGAGGAGCTAAGCGGAAGTTTAGTTTCTTCTGATTGAGGAGCACGCCAGGGAGGACGATGACGATGTGCCCTCTTGCAGCGGCGCTCACCTGGTGGTAACGCCAGTTGCTGCCGCTGTAGCAGCAACGAGCGACGCCAAGATCCCCGACGGTAGGTGCACTGGGCCGGCTTCGTGCGAGTCGCATCAGGCAGAGCCTGAGGGCGCAAGTAGGAGAAGGAGGAGAAGGCGCAGAAGAGGTGGGCAGCGCCCCCTCCCCGCAGCCGGTCAACCCGGAGGGTGCGACGATCCCCACAGAAAGGGGATGAGTGGTTCTACTATGAAGTGGTACCTACGGCACCTCCGTGATGGGAAACCCCCGGAGGCAGCGGAGGCTCTAGCCAGGAGCGAGAGCAGAGGAAGCAACGCATCCCAGGCAAATGGGCACGACAAAAACGTGCCAGTTCGCGCGCAAGGCAGCGGTAACAGCACAACTCTGACAGCTATGCGAGGCGACAGTAGGGCAATGCCCGCAGACACGTACGCCCAAGCCGAAAAAAGGAAGAGCGGCCAAATCACGCCACAGGAGCCCCCCCGATCCAAAATGGTGCGGGGCACGGACGCAAAGGCAGCCGGGGGCCAACCATCTGGACCGGCTCCTTACCGGGTGGAGGAGGGTCGGCGCGGATATGCGGATGCTGTCAAAGGCATCCGCATGGCTGTTCTGCCTTCCAAATACCCGGCGGAGTCGCTGAAATCGGAGGAACTCACCGTGCTGCAGGACCTTCTCATGGACGAGGTGTCTAAAGGAGAGGACTACACGGCATCCTTCCTGGGCATCGACTTCAGAGGAGGTATGATGCAGGTGGACTGCCTGGACGAGTCGTCCGCTGACTGGCTGAGGGAACACGTTCCAAAGCTGGGAAGCTGGGCGGGCCCTGTCCTCTGCGCGAAGAGGGTGGAAGATGTGCCAATCATGCATAACATGACAATGTTCCTCCCTCGGTGCGGAGACAGGACCTACGAATACGCCTTGGGTCTGGTGAGGAACCAGAACCGAGGACTCAGTATCTCGGCCTGATGTGTTGCCGGCAGCAAAAAGGAGAAGCTAGGTGACATGGAGGGATGGAGGTTGCACTTATATATAGACGACGAGTCGTATAAGTACGTCCGGGCCCTACAAGCCTGCTGACACCGAGAGCAAAGAAGCCAAAAAGGCTGCGGCACCACGGGACAAGGGCGTCGATATTCTGGCAGTGCCGAAGTCCGCCCCGGGAGTAATAAGGATGGAGGTGGACGATATGGCGGAGCAGCCCTGCGGAAGCAGGTCTGGACAGGCAGTGCCTGTAACGACCACAGGCGTCCCGATGATGGCCGGAACACGGAGCTGCCTTCCACACAGGAGCTCTTGGACGGATTTGGAGGCCCAGTGGACAGTAGTGCGGTTGACGGCGGGGAAGAGGATCTCTCCTTCCTCGAACCCATATTATGATGGCCGTCAACATGGAAATTGCCCGAGTGAACCTGCATCATGCGGCGGCAGCCTCAGCTGTTATAGCAAGCAGGTTCACTGCGGAGAAACTGGGCACACTGCTGATCCAAGAGCCTTAGATCTATAAAGGAGAGGTAAAGGGCCTCAAGACGGAGGCAAACAAGGTAATCTGGGACCTCTCTAGCGAGAGGCCTAGGACGTGTATAGTTGTTAGAAGCAATATTGATTTCTTTTGCATTTCAGAGTTTCTGACGCAGGACTTGGTGGCGGTGCAGACTAGGGATACTGAGGGCAAAGACTTCGTCCTGGGCTCGGCATACTTTCCAGGAGAGGCAGCAACGGCACCTCCGGCGGAGGTGGAAAGGCTGGTAGACCACTGCAGGCTGCACAAGCTCGACCTTATCATCGGCTGTGATGCGAACGCCCACCATTCGGAGTGGGGCAGCACCGACTGTAACGCGAGAGGTGAGTCCCTTTTAGAATATGTAGTAGGCAGTAATTTAGCGATAGAGAATGTAGGGTGTGAACCCACATTCATAGCTAACAGCAGGAAGGAAGTGTTGGACATAACCCTCAGCAATGAACCTGCAACCGGGATGGTCTCGCAGTGGAGAGTCTCAACGGAGCCCTCCCTGTCGGACCACAGAATTGTAAGGTTTGCGCTGAGGGCGGAGGTCAAGCTATTCCCCCTAGACGCAACCCTCGAAGGACCAATTGGAGCGCCTTCAGGGAGAGGCTAGAAGAGGGACTGAAGAGGGAGGGGCAGACTGACAGTAGCGTGCCCGGGAGTGGAGAGCAGATTGACCGCGCTTAACGGGTCCATCATCAACGCGTATAATGACAGCTGCCCCTTAGGGGTGCCCACAGACAGGCGCAATTGCTCCTGGTGGACAAGGAAACTCGCAGACCTAAGGAAGAAGGTACGCAGCCTATTTAACAAGGCTAAACGTACAGGGGTCTGGGAAGAGTATAGGAGCAACCGGACACTGTATAATAAAGAGATCAGGTCTGCTAAACAGGCTAGCTTTAGGAGATTCTGTGAAAACGTCTCCTCCACACCAGAAGCTGCTAGGCTGCACAAGGCTGTGGCTAAAGGGAAGACGGACACAGTGCTAGCCATCAAAAGGAATGACGGGACATTCACGACCAACGCGGAGGACAGAGCTACGGAGCTCTTGCGTGCTCACTTCCCGGAGACCATTCCGGTTTACCGGTGTCTGCCCGTAACCGAACACAGGCCGTCCCGCACTGATTGGGCTATCGCTAAACAGTTGTTTACTGCGGACTCGATCAGGTGGGCAATGACCTCGTTCGAAAGGTTCAAGTCTCCGGGAGTGGACGGGACAGGGTGAGCAGATCCTGATGCCACACCTGATTAGGCTGCTGCGGAAGAGCCTTGCCTTGGCCTACATCCCTGAATCATGATTCAGAGCCTTGCCTCCTACCTGGAGGACAGCGGAGGTAATCTTCATACCGAAAGTAAGAAGGAAGAACTACTCGTTGGCTAAATCTTTCAGGCCAATCAGCCTAACCTCCTTCCTACTGAAAACTATGGAGAAGATAATTGATCATCATTTAAGGTCGAAGGCGCTGAAGACTGCACCCCTGCATGCGGCTCAGCATGCATACAGAGCTGGCAGATCAACAAGCACGGCTCTGTACCAGTTGATCTCTGAGATAGAGAGTTCACTGAAGAAAGGGGAAGTTATGCTATGCGCCTTCTTAGATATCGAGGGAGCTTTTGGCAACACGTCTCATAGAAGTGTAGCCATGGCACTGGAGGGTAGAAATGTGGCAGCACCGGTGCGTGGATGGATAGAGGCGGTACTGCGCACTAGAGTTGCTGAGACCACAGCAGGGGGCACAAAGATTCATCACGGCACAACAAGAGGCTGTCCGCAAGGTGGTGTACTGTCGCCCCTGCTATGGAGCCTTGTTGTGTACGACCTGTTAGCACTGCTAACCGTCAATGGTATCCGATGCCAAGGATATGCGGACGATATTGTGATTATAGCGAAGGGCAAGTTTGAGGACACTCTCTGTGACCTAGTGCAACGAGGTTTAAACCTAGCAAAGGAGTGGTGCAGGGGAGTTGAACTTAGTATCAACCCCTCGAAGACGACCATCGTCCCGTTAACGAGGCGTAGGTCCCTACCCGGGCTTAGGAACCTCACACTTGGGGGTAGGGAGATCGAGATGACCAGCAAGGTAAAATATCTGGGTCTTACGCTGGATTCCACTTTGCGGTGGAAAAAGCATGTGAACCAAACCCTGGTCAAGGCGACAAAGGCACTAATGGTGTGCAATCATCTGGCAGGAAAATCCTGGGGTTGCAAGCCAAGGATTGTCAGGTGGTTGTACACCATGATTGTGCGACCGATAGTCACATATGGAGCGGTGTCCTGGGCCTCCGTGGCGGCACAGGCCTCGGTGGTGTTGAAAATATCGAGGCTTCAGCGGCTAGCATGCGTCTGCATGACGGGCGCTATGTCGACATACCCAACGGCGGCGCTGGAGGTCCTGCTGGAACTCACACCGCTCCACATAGTGATCGGTCAAGTAGCCAAGCATTCACTCCTGCAAATAACGGCAGAGGGATGCGGCAAAGGGAAAGCAATCTCGTCCCAGAGGATGGAGATGATAAGTGGCAACATTTCAATTGCCCTCCTCCCGAAGGACGGGATTACAAAAACAATAAATTTCACGAGGAAGTTCATGGTTACCCTTGGCAGCAAGAGCGAGTGGAATGAATCCACTCTTGAGCTGGTGCTGAGGGATAATACACTAAAGTGGAACACTGACGGCTCTAAGACGTCGGAAGGTATTGGTGCAGGGATCGCAGGTCCACGCACGAGGTTATCCAAACCGATGGGCAGATTCCCCAGTATCTTCCAGGCCGAAGTCTTGGCAATAAGTCGGTGCATAGAGATAAATCTCCATCGCAACTATTGAAATGAGCGTATATCCATACTCAGCGATAGCCAAGCGGCACTGAAAGCGATCTCTGCTTACAAGATCAGATCGCTGCTAGTGCAGGAGTGCAGAGAACGGCTAAACAGCCTAGCGGAAGTGAACCAGGTACACCTAATTTGGGTACCTGGTCATAGAGGCATAGCCGGCAATGAACTGGCTGACGAGCTAGCCCGCTCCGCAGCCTCCACAAACATGGTAGGGCCCGAACCGTTCACTGGGGTGGGCCCCCACACTATAAAGGAGCTGCTGCATAAGGAAGAAAGAATGGGTAGAGAAGGTCATTGGCAACGGGCGCATAGCATGCGGCATGCCAAGTTGCTAATAGGGGGGTACAACCTTAACAGGTTTAGATCAATAATCAACCTCCCAAGGATTAAACTCAGGCTCTTGGTCGCATTCTACACCGGCCACTGCAAGTTAAAAAGGCACCTATTTAACCTAGGACTAGCCTCTTGCGCCAACTGCCGGTTCTGCGACAGGGAACCTGAAACCCCGGAGCATCTGCTAATCGACTGCATCGCAGTCTGGAGACGCAGGTCTAAGGCCCTTGGAACCATATTTCAAGATAGGGATCACATCGACTCACTAGCTCCCAGCAAAATCCTAGAATTTATCGATTTGCTGGGGCTTGGGGAGTCCCTGCGAGTTAGGAGAGGGCACAATAGACCCAAGGTCGCAGTGCATACCTCAATCAAATTCTAATTTTAATTCTAATGTATTCTTCTGATCGCAATTTACTTCAGTTCTCAATTTTCGCATACATGTCCACAATGTATTGATGAAACAGTTTTCCACATCTCAAAATGTAATTTGAACTTCCCTCGCGAATCATTAATCTGTATGAATAATAATTCATGGCGCTGACCTTCTTTTGAGCATCAAGACCTGTAAAAAATACTTTTAAAAACGTATTTAGAAGTTTTCAATTCAAAATCGAAATCTTTTATTTAAACGAAGTATTTATGAGCACGATATATATTATGAACCTGTGCTTGGATTAATCATTGGGATATTTATATGATATCCATCATGGCCATTCCAGTGCAATATAGGATACTGTAATGCATCGTAACAACGATGAAGCTCCGAAACACGTTGTAATTGTTCACTTCTACGGTGAAGAATAATATCTCGAGATTGAAACTGATCGCCAACAATCACAATGGCCACTTCATCAATGGTTGGTGTATTGAATCTTCTTGAATGCTCTCCAGTTGGAGTTTTATCGGCTCTTATAATGATTCTGTGATTATCAGATGGCAACCGATCCATAGCAGTTTTGAACAATTGGGCTAATTCATTGTGCTGATGAAAAAATCTTGTAGTTCGCAAAGAATTTCTCTTTTTGTGTGAGAACCAATTGTGCAGCGTTGATTTAGTTCACGATTTTTATCTCCGATGAAATATATTTGTAAAAATTGATGGTTAGCGTCGGGGAGCGGTAACAATGAACCCGCTGGGTGATAAATTTGACCTTGGATCTGTAATATGTATGCAATGTTATAGGAATAAATTTTTGCCTATTCATTGAAAAAACCATCAAATATTCCATGCAATCACCTTAAATGTCGGCATAAATTGATATCTTATAATTTTTGTAGCGCCGAAAGAAGTCATTTGAAAAGACGCTTAACAATGTGGGCATATAACATCCATCATTCCAATATATCCATGTTCATTATAGTCGATTGAAGGGTCGTAATCAAATGCAGCACGGAACATATCTTCCAAAACACGACGTCGTATTCGCGTAGGTCTTGCTGGATTTCTTGCATAATGAGCTTCTTCAAATCTATTTCGAGTACGTAAACCTATGTTTGATTTTTGAAGTGCCGGCATTTTCTTTAAAATAATTTCTTATATGATCAATTCGTTTGAAACACACATAAAGTTTTCACCGAATAATTTTCAATAATTATTCTTTTAAATAGACGGAATAAAAAAGCAAGCGACGGAAATTGAACGATTCAAATAATTTACAAATCAAAATATTGAAAAACAAAACAAAAAAGAATTGTATGAAAAGTCACTTTCTGGAAATTTCCAATTTTTCGACTTTTCCTTATGAAAAGTATATGGTTTTTTTTATATCTAACCCTTTCCAGATCCACAGCGAACAACTTCTGATTTCATGAAGATTGGTTCCGCCGTTCGCGAGCGTTAGCGTTATTAGCAAACAAACAATCATTTTTACTTACATATGTACATATGTATGTATGTATATACAAAATAAAACGTTTGTATGGGAAAAAGAAAAGGGCTGTTTTTAGGGGTTTTCCGGCAACTTTCGTAATATTTTCTTACATAAGAACCTTCTCCTAATAATAACAAATACAAAAAATAAAAATCAGCCAAATCGGTTCAGCCATTCACGCGTGATGCCGTGACAACGAAAACGGTTTCATTTTTATATATAAGATTTACAATGCTTTCTCACCACAGTTGGTGGAATATATGTACTTATTGGTAGTTCCATTGCGAAAGAAGCTGCTCGGAACATCCTCCACCTGTTGAAAGGTCTAACTTTCAAAAGAATCATTGACAGGTAAAACGCACAGTTTGTTGATGGCTCGACGCGTCATCCCGGTAGACGTACGAAGAACGGCTACTCTTGCGACCCCGTCTGTTCCAGTGACAACTTCTGTAACACGAGCCAAGGGCCATGTAAGAGGTGCTGAATTTTCGTCTTTGATGCATACGATGTCATTGACTTCAATGTTTGGGTGTGGTTTACGCCACTTCGCTCGTTGTTGTAAAATAATATTCTTCACTCCATCGCTTCCAAAATAACTGTTGTATGTAGGTAACCTGCTGCCAGCGATCTAAACGATTGTAGTTTAGATGCGTGAGGTTCGGCTCAGGAATAGCGATAAGAGGACCACCAATAAGAAAATGTCCGGGCGTCAGTACATCGAGATCTTCTGGATTTTCTGAAAGTGGCACAAGAGGTCTTGAATTAATTACTGCTGAGATTTGACATACTAAGGTACGTAATTCTTCAAAACCAATAAGTGATGAACCTACAGAGCGATAGAAGTGCCTTTTTGCCATTTTTACTGCTGCCTCCCACAGACCACCAAAATGTGGTGATCGGGGAGGTATAAAACGCCAATCTATCCCATTATTAAGGCGGTAAGCGTGAACTTGTTTGCGATGATTTTCACTAAGAAATAGCTCGCGTAAATCCTTCAGCTCGTTCTTGGCGCCAACAAAATTTGTAGCATTGTCTGACCAAATGCAATTTGGTATGCCACGAGTAGCTATAAAGCGCTTAGGTGCATCAAGAAAAGAGCTTGTTGAAAGATCTTTCACCAGTTCCATCCACACAGCCTTTGTGGCGAAGCAAATTAATACGCTAACATAGCGTTTTTGAGGTGCTTTCTTACGCGTTTCGGGTTTGGCCGAGAGGGCCGAGATGCATGGATGCGTTCCTTAGGCAAGTCAGCCATGATGTGCTCAACGAGGCGAGGTTTCGATCTGCAACAAATGATACATTTTCGTAGAACACTCGCAATAGTTTTTCTTCCACCTATAGGCCAAAATTGCATACGAATGGAGGCAAGTAGAGACTGAGGACCGGCGTGGTGATACCTTCGATGAAAATGAGTGATTATTGACGACGTCAGTGGGTGATCCTTTGGTAAAATTATTCGATGACGTGCTTCGAAGTCTATTGTTGAGTTCTTTAAACGACCTCCAACTCGTATAATTCCAAAATCATCCAAAAATGGCGATAACGAAGCGATTTTACTTGATGTGTGTACAAAGTTGTTCTTCTTCAGGGCGACGATTTCTGACCACAACTGCGGTCTTTGGACTAGGCGTATGAGCAATTGAGTCCCACGATGGATATCTGTAGTTGTGAGCTTTGATCTTTTCGATTTTATAAACTTATATATGTATCCAAAGATACGCTGCATTGTTCCGAACGAGTTGATATATTTGAACGAAAAAGTTATATCGGGTCTAACAGATGAGACATGTAAAACCTTTTGACGAGTTTCTGGTAGAGATATATGAGGTGCGCATGGTTGTGGCCACGAAGATTCAACATCTTCCAAAAATTGTGGCCCATACGTCCAAAGCCTTGATTTTAGGAGCTCCTTTGGTGTAGCGACCTTTGATAGGATGTCAGCTGGATTCATGGAGGTGGGAACGTAACGCCACTGCATGCCTTCAGTTAGTTGTTGTATAGCACAAATCCGATTGGTAACAAATACGTTAAACTTTGAGGGTTCCTCTCGAAGACATGAGAGAACCACTGACGAATCCGACCAGCAATAATAAGAACAATCAAATATATTCATTGTTCTTAATTCAGACAATAATTGCGCCAGTAACGCGGCCGCACAAAGCTCTAATTTGGGCACTGTCAGCGTTTTCAGAGGAGCGACACGAGCCTTGGAGCACAACAAGTGGACTTTAATGTCATCATCTTTAACTGAGCGAACGTAAACACAAGCGCCGTATGCTTCCAGGCTGGCATCACAAAATGCATGTATTTGAACAGTAGCGCCAGGCTGAAGAACATAGCGCGGAAATGATGTGTGTTGAAGATTAACAAAATCGTTACAAAATGCTAACCATGCTGTGCATATGGAAAGTGGTAAACTTTCATCCCAATCGAGCTTGTCTCTCCACATCCTTTGCAACAGTATTTTAGCTTTAGTAAGTGTGGGACCAATCAGACCTAATGGGTCGTAAAAACGTGCTATGGTAGACAATACGGAACGCTTGGAACATTTTTCCGATGTTAGCTGAGGTTTATATCTAAACAAAAAGACGTCCTTCGATGGATTCCAAACAAGTCCGAGAGTTTCGACAATATCGCTAGACTCATCGAATCTAAGAAGACTTTCTCTATCAGCAACAGGAATTTCGCTGAGAATATCTGAGTTGTTAGAGCACCACTTTCTTAACTGAAAACGACTTTTAGAAAGTAGGTTTGTAGTTTGCTGCCTAATTTGTTGTACTTCCTCCACTGAACTTCCTCCAGAGATAAGATCATCTACATAGAAATATCGAAAAACGATTTCTGAACCAAGTGGATAAGATGAGGACTCATCTAATGCTAGCTGATGCATAGTCCGTATAGCCAAGAACGTGTCTAACTTGTATATACGTAGTTTTTCTTCTGGGAAATCTCGCCAGAGTATGCATTGAAGCATATTATCTGGAGGTGTTACGCGAACACATCGATACATCTTGCAAATGTTCCCAGTGAGTGCAATTGGAAAGGTACGAAAACGAACGAAAATGTTGAAAAGTTTGGGTGGAATGGTAGGACCAGTCATGAGTATGTCATTTAGTGAAAACCTTGCGAATACTCGCCTGATGATAAACGTGAATAATTATTTTTGAAATGATCCTCACACTCGAGGTCTTCTTTAGAAGTTTTGGTGATTGGTTCATGAATATGTTCAATTTCCCAAAAGCGGCGAACTAATTTGTCTAACTGGATATCGTTATCAATTCCACTATATGATCTTTTGCTTACAATAAATGTCGATAGTTGAGGGGTTTGTTGCCAACCACCAGATAAAACCCATCCCAATCGAATTTTTTGAAGATTGGGTAACCCAGGTGCCAACTTTATCTGCCCCCACACAAATGAGTTCGAAGAAAAGTCCTGCTCCGATGAGCATGTCGATGCGTTGTGGTATATTAAAAGCAGGATCGGCTAGTTGGATATTCGAAGGAACATTCCAATTATCGGTCATGACTGAAGTGCCAGGTTGATTATCAGTAATCGTTTGAGCGACAAGAGCAGTAATGTTTGCTGAGTAATCTGAAGTCCGCGACTTTAGTACAAGATTGACTGAGTATCCATCTGTTGGAAAATTTGCATCCCCAATTCCAGAAACCGAAACGAAGGATTTAGATTTAGGCAGTTGAAGTTGGATTGCGAAGCGACTTGTGACGAAGTGAATTTGTGAGCCAGAGTCCAAAAGTGAGCGACAGGGTACGGAAGTTCCGGCACGATTCTTTACTAAAACGATTGCAGTAGCTAAAAGCACAACATCTGATGGAGATCGGGAAGCAGAGATGTCAGGCTGCGTTGGCAGCGTTGCAGTCATGGCATTAGATTGGACTGAGTTCGATATTAATGGTAAATCGTTACTATTAGCTGATGGTAAACGATTAAAATGTAAAAGCGTGTGATGCTTTGAATGACATTTTTGACAAGAACTAGATCTGCAATCTCGCAGCTGATGGCCTTTCTTTAAACAGTTAAGACATAGTAAAAGTTTCTTAACTTCTTTCTGATGAATATTAGGCGAAAGATTTAAAAACCGTTGGCAATTATAAATCAAATGTTCAGCATTTCCACAAAATACACAAATACCCAGTAAGCTATTTGAAGCAACAAACGATTTTCTTTGATGTGTACTCACGGTTTTTCCGGGTTTACCAAATGTTTCAGCTTGTGTTTGTAATGCATGCTCCACGTTCTCGAGGGTACGACATCGACGTTCTAAAAATGCAGCTAATGATTCGCACGATGGTAACTCGTTTATTGACCAACTTTCTTTCCATTTTGCTTGAGTTACTTTTGAGTTAAAAACTGTACCACTATGCACGCTATTTGCTCTTTGGAACCAAGTGACTGCAACGCACATATATGCGAGTTGACCTTGTCCGACAACGCTCGCAGCTTGCCGACAGTACCATCTGCTTTGTCCATCCCGAAAATTTTCCGGATATGTGCCTGAAAAATTAAACGTTTATTATCAAATCGTTTAATGAGGAGATCTAATGCGATTTTATAATTAGCCTCATTTATTTTCAACGATCGTATGGTATCAAGAGCAGCACCACTCAAGCAGGAACGCAAATGTTGCAATTTGACTGATGTGAACATCGAATAGAAATTTGTCCACTCTTTATAAGATCCACTGAATTTAGGCAACGTTAATTGAGGCAAACGAGAACGATTAGTATTCATTATAATAGGCTGGAATTCATTACTGTTCCTCTTGAATGTGGAACAATGTTGAGAAGCGCTACGTTTTCCAATTTCACGTCGTAAAGTAGCCTTCAACTGAACCAAATTCGTATCAAATTTGATAAGTAAATCACTTCCAATAGATTCAAAGTCATGTTCCTCCAAACTTGTGTGCGCAGCTAAGAAGTTTGATTTCAGTTCGTTAACTGAGTCAGCTATTGCCGATAAAGCATATTCGTCCATGCTTTGCAACCGCTCCGAGTCCATATCAGCACTTATGCATTCAAGGCGCTTATACATGGCCTGTGTTCTCAACTTCAAAAATGTCACCCTGCCCATTGGCGAATGTTGACTTATGGGACTCTCATTTGCAGGAATGTCTCCAGCTGGAGTACCACCGATTGATTGGTTTAACGACATATCCAAAAAATGTAATCAATTAAAATTTAACGAGGTTAGGTGATCAGCGCGGTAACGTATAGTGGATAACCGTACTGAACCGTTGAAGAAATTAGCGGCACCCGATAAACGGTGCTTACGGGTTTAAGTTACGTTAGACGACCGGTCAATTTCACATAAGTTTCTGAATTTACCGTAGTAGCGCTTTCTAGAAATCACGCCACTATTTTGCCACAAATCAAATTGGTTTTAAACCACGAATTTGATTTATAGATTGTTCACTGTAGAATATGTCCACATTTAATGTTAAGCATAATTATGTCACCAATAAACACACGCAGCGATCACGTCGGGGTCACCAAAATGTTGAGCTACCAAGCTTTTTTGATAGCTTCGAATCGAGATATAAAAACGACGATATATATTTGCAAAATATTTATTAATATAAACATATATAAAACAACGAATAGAAAGTTACGTGGCTGGTGGTTTACCAGGTGAATTGCGAATATAAGAAAAACGAACTACAAAATAATGCGTGCGCAGGTATCGAATGTTAAAAGCGAAGTAATAACTAAGATGGAATATGTATGTATGTATGTATAAACATATTAAAGGATAACGAGTAATGCTGTGGTGGATATGCAAAATAAGAGTTACCAGATAACAATTAATATTAAATATTTGCAATGCTTTCTCACCACAGTTGGTGGAATATATGTGCTCATATAAATTTAGTAAACTTAAGTATAAATAATAACTTAATATTAATGCTACTCATTATTGGTAGTTCCATTGTGAAAGGAGCTGCTCCGAACACAACCAATGCAGCGAGCAGTTTAAGATGCACTGTAACACACGAAAAGTATGAAACTCGCGAACAGCTGTGGACAAAGATGGAAACGAACAAAACAAGAAAGAAATTTAAATCAGCAATATAAATTAACATTAACAATTGCACTTTTTAAAATGTAGTACAACAACAAATTGAAAATGACTCGGCGGAATAAATTAAATTTAGCCAACTCACAATTAAAGTAAATTTCAATTACTTTAATAGAACAATATAAAAGTGATACTTATCTTAACGGATCACTCAATTCGGATAATTTCCACAAAGTTTCAAATATTTTATAAATTAAACGAATTTTTAAGCACGAAAGCACAGCTGTACACGAGAAAAGTTGCCAGATTATTCTTCGTTGCCAGATTAGCTTTGTAACAAAATATTTCAACACATTCACAATTTCTCACACCCTGGTACAAGATCAACTTTAAAACAAATTAGAAGCAAATACATTTGGTTGTCAATGAACAAGAACGTAATAGAAATGGTTCGTTCTTGTATCAGTTGCCAACGATCAAAAATACAAAAGCACAATCATCTAGCGTCTAAGCCGTTCAAGCAAACTGATCAACGTTTCGACCATGTCCACCTTGATATTATCATTCTTCCAGAGCATGAGGGATACAGATATTGTTTAACCATGATACCGTTAAAAGATATTTCGGCCAACACGATAACGACAAGCTTTTATTCAGCATGGATCTCAAGTTTCGGTTCCCCGAAGACCATAACAACAGATCAGGGCTCTCAGTTTGAGTCCGCAATATTCCAAGCGTTGACAAAAATGGTTGGCGCACACAAGATATGTACATCAGCTTACCATCCGGCGTCCAACGGCATGATTGAGAGATGGCATCGTACGCTAAAAGCTTCACTCATGTGCAATCGACAAACTCCATGGCCACTTCTCCTTCCAACAGTGATGTTAGGACTTCGCTGTTCCCATAAAGAAACATTGGAGCATCCCCAGCAGAAATGCTGTATGGTACCAATCTTCCTTTACCCGGCGAATTCTTTGATAGCGGGGATGGATTATATAATCCAAAGGAGTTCATATCCAAGTTTCGTGAGTACATACAGCAGCTAAAACCAAGTTCACCGGTACACCACAATTCAACACGATTTTTCATCAATAAAAATCTACACGATTGTAGTCATGTGTTCATCCGCTCGGATCATGTGAGAAAACCACCAGAGCCTCCTTACAGGGGTCCGTTCGAAGTTGTGGAACGCATTTCAGATAGACTCTATGCAATTAAAATTAACAACGCAATACATAACATATTTGTGGAGAGATTAAAACCAGCATTCTTTCCCAGAAGTGACGAGTTACCAAATACACCGCTGCGAACCTATAAAAAAAGAAATGTAACATTTGCAGACAATTCTAAATCGTGATTAAATCACTGGGAAGGGAGTAGCTGTGGCAACCTAATTTAAATATACTATTTTTAGTTAAGTTTCTCGAGCCGTCTGGCAACCTTTTTTTTATGTAAAAAGTCGAACAGAACTAATTTAACGAGAGAAGAGAAATAATAAAAGAAAAGAAGGAAAAGAAGCGAAATATCTTGGTGAGCGTTTTTCAAATAAATTGAGAAAAAAGGCAAAATACAGAGGTGTGGAGACAAGCACCACATATCTCCAGTGCTACCAATAACATTGTGTCATACCATGTAGTGTTGGTAAGGTGAGATTTTAAGCTCCATTTAACCAAAAAAAAATTAAATTCGGGGAAGTTGAAAAAAAGTTACAGCTTTTTTATAATAAAAGAAAATAATGAAGAAATTCGCTATATTTTGAAATATTTGTATAAAAAAAGGGAAGAATGCCACGCAAGCCACCAATGAAATTTATGAAGTTTACGCTCAGTTCGTGTAACACAACACCGACGGAATAATGTCTGTAGCGGAAGAATTGAAAAAGTGGTCGACCAAAATGGAACATATTTGTTTATTTATTTATTATTATAAATATATAAAAAAATAAGATGAAGTTTGATTAGAAATATGAAAAGACTTTTTCGACTACCCAATATTATTTTCATGCGATCAAGGATTTATCCGGTTTAGACCGGTTCCGCTTGCTTGTTTGAAGTAAAGAACGTATTTTACGTTCATTTTATTTTACAAAATTTATCAGTAGACTAACATTGTCCGAATCGGCTACGTGTTCTATGTTTGGATAACAAAACGTTTTTGAGTTCACTTTCTTTTACGTATATGAAATTACTGTGTTTAAGATTTTTAGGTATAATGCCTAGGCAGTGCGTAAATAGTGCCAAGAGTATTTGTTATGTGTGCGGAGAACGATTAACATACGGGTCAGTACTGTAATTTAACAATCTTGGAGTCTCGACGAAGAACTAGGATCGACTAGCTCTTCAAGTGATGTTACAGAAACCGCAAAGGAAATGACAACCGATATAATTTCACATGGTGAACTTAATGATTTAGTTCGAGATCTAAGCCTTACAAAATCGCAGTCCGAACTTTTAGCATCCAGACTAAAAGGTTGGAAACTTTTCCAAAGTGATGTAAATATTACTTTTTACAGAAAAACAAGGAAGTTAACCTTTTGTTTAAGGCACTAGGACAGAAACAGGATATACGTGATTGGCGTCTATTCATTGATTCCTCTAAACTTAGTTTGAAGGCGGTATTATTATAACGGTAACAAATATCCATCTGTGCCTTAGCTCAAGCGGTTCATATGAAGGAATCATATGAGAATTTTTTTAGAGCACATCCGTTATTATGAGTATAGTTGGGCAATATGTGGAGACCTTAAAGTAATGACCTTCTTCTTGGAATGCAACTGGGATATACGAATTATTGTTACTTCCATTGCGAATGGGACAGCCGTGCAAGAGACTGTCGTTATGTACAGAAGCAGTGGCCAGTACGTCAGGCACTCACTCCGGGACAAAAAAACCGTTACCAGTGAACTTCTAGTTGATCCCAAAATGGGATTACTATCACATTTGCATGTTAAATTGGGTTTAATGAAGAATTTTGTTAAGGCAATGGTCAGAAATGGAAGAGGGTTCTTGTATCTGAAACAAAAATTTCTAAGAGTCAGTGAGACAAAAATTAAGAAGGGCAAAAAAAAAAACATGTGGATTTTTGTTTACCAGTATTATAGAAAGGGAACAGAGTGGAAAACGTAACGACTCGAATCTTTAAACGCGTTTTTCAAAGAATGGTGTTTTTCAAAACGGTTTCCACTCTCAAAGGAAGAGTTTTGAAGATATCTAGTTCTAATTTGGAGAGAACATTTTTAACGTCATTATGTACGTGAATGTGGAAAACAATATCGTATTTACACTTTATTTAGTATTCCGCAAAAAAAAAAAAAAAGAATAACTGGTTTATGCATTCGTAACTTAACTTTCTTATATTTTAGTTCGACAATTTATTCACTACTTATGGAAAACGTTCAATTATTATGAAAAGCAAGTTTGTTGTGTTTCTTTGTTCACGAGTACGCGTCATTACGCGCGTATTTATGTTGAAATGGTGATTTTTATATAATAAAATACAATTTAATTTCTTCTTTATCTTTGCTTTTTATTAGAGCACACGTGTTCTTTTTATTGCTTCACACCTAGGATCCTTTTTTAGAGTGAGTGTGTACGTGTAATTTTGACAGTTAGTATATATTTTGCTTGACAATCATAGATGGTGCTTTTCATTCATATTAGATTATAATATTTACTAAATTACAACACGCCTCCTTAAATTTATAATCTCATATTATAAAAACTTAAATGTAACCTTTCAAGCTAATGAATTTTCTTGTTTTTTTATTTCTTATTATTTTTTTTTTTGTTTGTACTTTAACATTACTGAAATCTATGTAATTAAATAAATCTTAACTTTGATATTATAACTATTTATATAACTAAATCAGTCTAAGTCTGATCTGTTTTTTTAGAAATGTTTTCTTATCCAAACTTTTAGTTAACATGTCTGCTAAATTTAATTTTGTATCAATTTTAACAATCTCTATAATTTTCTTTTCATAGTTCTCATTTATATAATGATACTGCACTTCAATGTGCTTTGAATTTTTGGTGAAGTTGCCATACTTAGCAATTGCAATAGCACCTGAGTTATCTTCATACAATTTAATTGGATCACAAAATTTCATATTAAATGATTCACTTAACAAGTTTCGAATAAAAAGTACCTCTGTCACTGCCTGTGACATAGCAGTGTATTCTGCAAAAGTTGAATATTTAGTTACTGTACATTGTTTGCGAGATTTCCAAAAATTAAATTTCCAAACAATCTCATAATAAAACCAGTTGTAGATTTTCTGTCTACATTATCTCCTGCATAGTCAGAATCTACCATACAATCCAATATTTCCGTATCCGTATTATCTTAGTATGTTAACTTTAGATCTTTTATTATATATCTATTATTTAAAGATTCTAATTGCATATTTGTAATGAGTTTGGTTATAACAACTTTGGTATCTACTCAAATAATTGACACTATATGCTACATCTGGTCGTGTGCCTGTGCTTATATATAATAGTTCTCCTATGATGTTCCTGTACTTAATACCTTTATCTACTTCTGTAGCTTGTTCTAGTTTTAAATTTGTTTCCATTGGAGTATCATATAATTTAGTATTTTTTAGATCATATTTTGCAGCCAAAGATTCAATATATTTTGTTTGGTTTAAAGTCATTACACTTTTATTATCACTATAATCAATATCTATGCCAATATAGTTTTTAATTTTTCCCAAGTCTTTCATCGCAAATCTTTTCATCAAACTAGATTTTACCTCTTTTATTTTATTTTAGTTTTTACAACAAATTAATAGATCATCTACAAATATTAATATATATATATATTGGATCTTTGCTTGCTCTCTTAACATACAAACAGTAGTCATAGTTACTTCTAACAAAATTTTATGTTTTTATAAATTTATCAAAACAGTCATACCATACTCTAGGGCTTTCTTTGAGACTATAAAGTGCCTTTTGCAACTTGTACACTTTGTTGCCATCAGTTTCATAACCTTCCGGTTGATTTATATAAACTTCTGATTTTACATGATCATTTAAAAAAGCTGTCTCTACATCAGTGGCGCTCATTTAATAACAACGCAATAAAAATCCAAACACGCGTGTTTGACTGATAATTCTGCTACTGCGAAAAAGATCACACGTACACGAAAGCGACTGAACACGTACGCTAGGTCAACACAAAGAATCGGCAATTTTGTTCAGCGTACATGGCAGCGAAAATCTATAGCAATGTTTGTGCAGTGCAAACGTAAAATGTAGTAGTATTGAGGCGTGCGCACCACTGCTCTACATCCATCTGTTCCACAAATAAATTTTGTTTACAACTGTACGACAATAAAGTTTTTAAGCTTTGCATTTTTCCTAACGGAGAATAAGTATTTTCAATGAATTCATTTTGCTGAAATCCTCTTACAACTAATCCAGCTTTATAATCATTATTACTTTTCTTCCTAAAAACCCATTTAATATCAATAACATTTTTATCATTTGGCCTTTTAATCATTTGCCAAGTATTATTTTTATTTAAGCTATTTATTTCTGAATCCATTGCTTTATGCCATTGTGTTTGTTCATTGGAGTTCATCGCCTCCTCAAATGTGTTTGGTACATTAGCATCACTATGTTTAACATATATAAAATGTGAAACTGGATTACCACATCTAGAAACTGGAGTTCTTTCCCTTTTTTGCAATTTTACTTTATCATTTAAATTACCATCATTTGCAAGATTCTTTAAAGAATTTTCAGGAATGCCCCCATCTACATAAGTCTTAGTTTCAGAAACAGTTTCAATTGTTTCATTTGAAGTTTGGCCAATTTCTACATCTTTATTATTCTGATCATCTAATTTTTCTAAGCAAATCAATTTAGTATTTTCTTCAACTACCTGTACATGCCTAGCATTTATTATTCTAGTTTTTGTTAGAACACGATAACTATTTTCGTTGTAGCCTACCGAAATTCCTTCTTGTGCTTTATCATCCCATTTACTTTTTCTTAGAACTTCAGGAACCCTTACAAAGACTCTACTTCCATAAATTTTTAGATGCTCAACGTTTGGTTTTACTCCAAAAAATATCTCATAAGGAGTTTTATTTTCAACAGTGTTAGCAATTGTTCGATTTTTTAAGTACGCTGCTGTTTTTATAACTTCCGGCCAATACCTCCTATGAATGTTGGCTTCCCTCATTAAACACCTACCTACATCCATAGCCGACCTGTTATATCTTTCTGCTACTCCATTTAATTCATGCACGTATGGTGGACATGGTAATAACTCTATACCTTTTTGCCTTATACAATTATAAATATCTTTGTTTAAATATTCTTTACCATTGTTACACTGAATTTTCTTGACTCTCTTGTTGAATTTATTTTCTATTAAATTTACAAACTCCATGAAACAATTAGCTACTTCAGATTTACTTTTAACACAGAATATCCTTGTACATTTACTATAGTCATCAATAAATATGAGAAAGTATTTTTCTCCCCCACAATCAGTATGAATTAATTCTAAAATTTCATTAGTCTTTGTTCTATTATTTTCGAAAGGTACATTACTGATTTCACTTTTAATACATTTTGAACATTTCATTTCCATGCTTTCAATTTTATCTGAAACCGACAACTAATTTATTATTTATTAATTTATTTAAATACTGAAAATTTACATGACCAAGTGCCCTGTGCCATTTCTCTTTTTGAGTTAATTTAACTGAGTGTATATAGATTTCGTTTTTAGATAAAAAACTATTTATACAATACAATTTGTTTATTTTTTCAGCGACAACGATTAACTCTCTAGTCAAATTATAAATTTTGGCTTTTTCGTCTTTTGCTACTATAGTGCAACTTTTAGTTATCTTTGAAAAACTTATCAAATTTTGCTTAATCCCCTCAACGTCGTAAACATTTTTTAAATCTACATGTTTTTTGTTATAATAGTTCTTAAAAAAAATTTTGACGGTTCCTACTTTAGTAGCTTTCAGGTTTTTGCCATCTGGCAGTTTTACATCCACAGGACTTTTTAATTCTTCAAATTTATCAAAATATTCATCATTGTTAATTATATGATCTGTACACCCGCTATATAACAGCCAATTAATTCCACTATTGTTTACACAATCTCCTGATTCAATAGACCCCCATACCTGATTTATCTCCAAATTGCATACTTGAGTTGTCCATGACTCCGATAAGAAGGTGTTTGTAGATTCACCACTTAAGTGACCTTGACCTGTACCTCGGCTATAACCTCTGAAGTGATGTGGGCTTCTGAAATGATGCTGTCCTCTAAATGTACTCTCTGAAATCCTCTGAAATTATTCTGACCTCTGTTAAATCCACCTCTGATGAAACCTCTCTCTGCTGACCTCTAACACCTTGTTGCCCTTGATTATACTTCTGACCGTGCCTGCAGTCCTTACTGAGATGACTAGCCTTGCCACAGATGAAGCATTTGGATCTGAGTATGGTTGCAAAAGTGCTCACATTGTTTTTCTTGTCCAAGTCGCTAGTGACCATATTTTTCTCTTTTATTTTGGAACATAGATAATCAACTGATCGTTGTTCTTTTGGAATCCAGAAAATCTCCAATGTAAGTGTAGCTTGGTGGAAGTGCTCTGAGTAAATATCTTAACTTTTCAGGTTCATCTATTTTTCCTCCAGCTACTTTGAACTCATTACTTGTGGCTAAATGAGTTAAGCTTTCCGCCCTCATACACCACTACACCACAACACCACACAACACACCACTCATCAAGCAACTCTGTCACACTCAAAAAGCAACACTGGCACACTCTCCACACTTGGAGACCACACTCCCACAGCCCAACGAGCAAAAAAGGGCTCGTTCTGAAAGAAGCGTTGGCTATTCGATCACGACATACGAGCGAGCAACATCAGCGGACCTTTTTGATCGCGCAGCAATTTTCACAGTTTTTAACAACCATCGTGTGTCATCCCTTTTGAGTTCGGCGCGCAGCAATTTTCACAATTTTTAGCAACCATCGTGTGTCATCCTTTTTGAGTTCGGCGCGCAGCAATTTTCACAGTTTTTAACAACCATCGTGTGACATCCCTTTTGAGTTCGGCGCGCAGCAATTTTCACAGTCTTTAACAACCATCGTGTGTCATCCTTTTTGAGTTCGGCGCGCAGCAATTCAGTTTTTCACAACCATCGAGTGTCATCATTTTTGATCTTCGCATAGCAGCTCAACCACCGTTCCCTCTACGCGCCGCAGCTGAATCAATACATCATCACCACATCGTTTTATAAAAAACATATACATTTCCACTGGTACCCGACCAGGGAGTCCACTAATTCAATACATCTATCATACATAATCCATTTTTTATATACATTGTCACCTTCACTGGTATCCGACCAGGAGACGTTTATTATAACCTTTCTGTTTCTTTAATAAAATTGTTAACGTGAATTTTAACAACCAAATACTTATATATATTGCGTCCCAAAAGCAGTGGGTATTAAAACCAAGTGGTAAGTTTTAACTATGGTCCTTCGAGCCATTCTGAATGGCACTATGTTAAAAAGCTAACAAGCTCGTTTAGCTAAATATATAAAAAAAAAAAAAACATTTTTCAATAAATAACTAAAAGTGGAAAAAGTGGTGGAAAATACATGTATAAGTGTACTGAAACAGAAAACAGTTACAAATACAAAGTGCTCGAAAATTGAAACGGAGTACAGAAAAAAAAAAAAAATATTGAGTGAAAGTGACAAATAAAAGTGAATAAGTGCGCAAGTGCAAACACTACATATGTGAAATTATAAAAAGAAAAAAGCAAGATACAGTGCCCACAAAAAGCCCAACAACAAAGTTTGGGTGGTGACAAAAAAAACAGGAAAACAAAGAATTTAAAAGCAAATAAAAATACACATACATACATATATACATCCCAGTGCGGTATAAAAAATAAGCAGTTAAAAAAAAAAAAAAACGGGCGCGGAAAAAAGGAAACAAAACCACCTAACTAATAAATAAAAAACAAAAACAGCGGGCGCGAATATAACCATATATGTACAAATACATATTAATATCAAACGGGCGCGGAATAAAAGCACAACTAACAACAAGCCAGCCAGGAAGAAGACCACCCAACCATCCCAGGGCAGGAGCACAAAGACGAAAGCCTTCCGACACACACTGTCGCCAACACTAATCCCCAAAACCCCATGACGGTTATCAAAGTGAGTCGTATCGATTCCATTTAGTATTTCATTTTTTCAACTCTCAATCTCTGCATATATGTATATTATTGCGATGAATATTTTATAACAAATTCATTTAACTTGCATAGAATAACTCATCAAGTTATTCTCACTTTATTTTATTGACCTTGCAAAAACAAAAAAAAAAAAAAAAAAACAAAATACCGGTTGTCAAACAGTTATTAGTAACTTTTGATAAAAACGGAAATATTGCAAAGGAAACAGTTTGGGTTTTATATTTTGCATATACATATATTTACATACCGAGTACACATATATACATTTATCGAAGTATATAAAAGTGTTGATTGCCATTTACTGCTTACCTTCGTAAATCAAAACACAAAATATCTCCAAAAAAAAAAAGCCAAATTCAAGTATTTACTTGCACAAGTGTCCGGCGATACCCCTTATGCTTCATCAAGCAATAAGCAGGATTGCCTTAAATAAGTAAGCTAAAGTGAAGGCAAACAAAAAAAAAAAAAATGTGTATGTGGATATGTATATGCATGGGAGAAAAATAAAACCACAAGAAACGGTAGAGAAAAACCTAAGCGAAAATTACATATTTACATATATGCATTAATTTAATATACATACATATATACGCTTCAATATACTATAAATTTATAATACTTATATATACATATGCAGTGGAGAGCACTACCGGGATATGTGCTCTTCTACATACATCCAAATACATGTATATTTGTTGTTGACTTCCCATCATACGTATATATTTATACTTACTCGTTGGAGAGCATGTATGTGAGTGCACTACAGGAATTTGTGCTCACCTAATAAGTAGATATATACGGGACATTATACCCTACTAGGGTACCACAAATTTTTCTTACCTTCGGACAAAAAAAAAAACGCATTCGCAATAATTTAATCGATTCGGCATAGAAAATATAAAATATCATAATATATTTTTACAAATAAATTCACTATTGCGAAACATTTATTTTACATTTTCAAAGTCCAAATTGGCACATTTTCGGCAATACCCCTTGTTCTTTGGTAAGCAAAAACAAGCAGGATTGCGTACTTATGTATGTACAAAGTGCATTGAACTCTTATACGAGCACTCATTTGCAAGTACATACAAACGGAGTCGTCTATAGGTATACCCTATAAGACATACAAACGTAATACAAATTATTATTGAAATAAATTTTGCAATTTAAACAATTACATAAACAATAAATAAAATTTTACTATTTTCGGGATTAATATACAACATTTTGGTTTAAGCCGAGAAAAGAAAAACGAAACACGGTATTTAATTCGAGAAAACAAAAAATTATAAGTTATATTATTAATAAAAGATTTCACGGAAAAATAACGAATTTATTCTAAGTCAATCAGTTTACACTGATAGAAATTTTTTGATAAAATTGAACTTTTTTAAATGAACGCAGATTCTAAAGAATCTAAATCTTCTCAATTACTGAAGGTTCCAAAAATGATTTCGGACGAAAAAAGTCCATGTACACCTGCAGAAGCTACACGCTTCTAATATACAACATTTTGGTTTAAGCCGAGAAAAGAAAAACGAAACACGGTATTTAATTCGAGAAAACAAAAAATTATAAGTTACATTATTAATAAAAGATTTCACGGAAAAATAACGAATTTATTCTAAGTCAATCAGTTTACACTGATAGAAATTTTTTGATAAAATTGAACTTTTTTAAATGAACGCAGATTCTAAAGAATCTAAATCTTCTCAATTACTGAAGGTTCCAAAAATGATTTCGGACGAAAAAAGTCCATGTACACCTGCAGAAGCTACACGCTTGAAGCAAGGTGTTACAAAACAAAAAAGGGGGAAAGACATTCTATACAGTAAATTTATTGCTGAGAGTGACAGTTTTATTAAATACTGCACTCGCTTTTCATCTCTGCCGATTCAAGATAATTCTGAATCGGCATTAGAAATAAAAAGAGAAAACCTGGACAATTTTTGAATACGTCTCCAAGCTTCTTATGACGCAATAGTAGAATCTGATGGTTCAGATCTACCAGAAAATTTCAAATCCTCGGCTTACGCCAAATACGAAAATTGCCTAGACCAATTTGAAGAAACGAAAGCAATGATTACAGATCAATTGAAATTAATTAAAGCAATTGCACCTACTCCACTTCCTCGAGTAGAGATGCCACAAGTACAAAGTCAAGAGGCAAGTTCAGGCATCCACCTCAAGGTGCCCGCATGTGACACAGAAATTTTTCATGGGGGTTATGAACAATGGCCGTCCTTCCGGGACATGTTTACAGCCGTTTACATAAACCACCCAAAATTATCTAATGCACAAAAATTGTATCACCTCCGATACAAAACGAAAGGTCAAGCTGGCGTCATAGTAAAACAGTTCGCATTAAGTGACGACAATTTTAATATGGCTTGGGAAGCTTTAAAATCAAGATACGAGAATGAACGAATATTGGTCGATAAGCAGATAACAATTCTAATGAACTTGCCAAAAATTTAAAAGGAAACCAGTGAAGAATTTATCAAACTTCAATCCACTGTTTCCAATTGTTTGTCGATTTTATCGACCCAAAATATTCCCACAGACAACTGGGACCCTATACTGGTAAATATATGCACCGCAGCATTGCCAGAAAAGTCTTTATTATTGTGGGAGCAGTCGCTCTCATCACGTAAAAAATGCCCAACGTGGCAACAAATGAAAGATTTTCTCACTACTCAGTACGAAATCGCAGAAAGGGTAGACAAAAAAATAAATACAAGTAAACCAAAAGGTATTCAGCAAGACTTCAATAGAAGCTTCCACAAACCCCAAGCCAATAGCAACAACAATTTAAATAGAAGCTTCTTCAAAACGCAATCGTTCTCATCTGAACAGAATAAATATCGATCATGCGAACTATGTACAGGAGGGCATAAGCTCAAATCTTGCGAGAGATTTAAAAAATTGAATATTATCGACCGCAACAATCTCGTGAAAACTAAAAGACTTTGTACAAACTGTCTGTCACATGCGCATACACTCAAAGAGTGCGAAAGCAAATTTAACTGCGTCTATTGTCATAAACGACACCATTCGATGCTTCATATTAATAATTTTTTCAGCTTACCCCCAAACAGCGCAAATATCAAAAGAGCCGCGGGTTTAGTTGCAACAGCAAATCCCGAAGTGCCAAATTTACAAAATTGCCAAGAAGCACCATGCTGCTCAAAGGCATTAACAACTCAAACGCTACACAGCGAAAATCAAAGTAGGGTATTACTACCCACAGCAGTCATCTCCATCGAACATCGAGGAGAACTGTTTAAGCTAAGAGCCCTAATAGACCAAGGATCACAACGATCTTTCATAGCGTCTAGGGCACAAAATAGGCTAAATCTGCCAACAAGACAGGCCAACTTTGAAATTACAGGAATGGGCGGAAGAGTAGTTCAAAACTCTAATAAAATCTGCCCGATTACCCTATTTCCCCCCCAAGCGGATATAAGAATACAAGCAGAAGCTATAGTCTTGCCGCAATTAACCAATATGTTACCAAGCTATCATATAAATAGCAAGCATTGGGAAACGGTTTCACACCTGAAGTTAGCAGATCCCAACTGCAACACCCCCGCTCAAATAGACCTTCTATTAGGCAGCGATCTCATACCACAGATAATACTCGAAGGTATTGAGAAAATTTCAAACACACTTTTGGCACAAAAGACTATTTTCGGTTGGATCCTAAGCGGACTAGTTACGGAACCAGTCACAGCAATGACAACTCAAGTTGAGGAAATCTCGAATGAGTACCTCAATTCACAATTGAGAAAATTTTGGGAATTTCAATCAAAACCCCCGAAGATCAGTATTGTGAAGACTTTTACAAAGCCACAACTACTAGATCAGATAATGGTCGGTATGTCGTACGACTACCACTAAAACAACAATTTCCCAACACAATCGCCTTAGGTCACTCTCGCACCTCTGCAATACAGCAGTTTCAAAGTATGGAAAGAAACCTACTTAAAAAAGGTGAACTAAAACCAGAATATGATGGTGTGTTGGAAGAATACCTTCATTTATATCACATGGAGGAAATAAGCCCGTGCGAAAAAATTATCAATGGCAAATACTACTAATTTTACTTGCCACATCATGCAGTAGTAAAGCCAGACAAAAAAAACAACTAAACTAAGAGTTGTCTTCAACGCCTCAAGATCCCCTAGCCGGGGAATTCCCTAAACGATATCCTGTTTATGGGACCCACGCTCCAACCTGATTTAATGCTGCTTATTCTAAACTGGCGTATATTCAAATACGTATTCAACGGGGACGTCGAAAAAATGTATAGACAAATAGTCGTACATAAAGACGATCAAGATTTTCAGCGAATTATTTTCCGAAAATCCCCCAATAGTCCACTACTCGACTACAAGCTAAAAACAGTGACCTTTGGCGTTAACTGTGCCCCATACTTAGCCATTCGAACACTCCATGAATTGGCTGAAAACACCAAGTCAGAATTTCCTCTGGCAACACAGGTGTTAAAATCACAAACGTATGTAGACGATATTCTGTCTGGAAGTCACAGTCTTCCACAAGCATACGAATCATTATCACAAGTAATCCAAGCCCTCAAATCCCCAGGGTTTCCATTAAAAAAGATTACGGCAAATCACCCAACTATATTAAAAAATATACCAAAAGAAAATTTGTTGGACACTAACTTCCTTCTCTTCGAAAAGGAAAGTACAACAAAAACTCTGGGCATCCAATGGAATGCGATATCGGGCCAGTTTTCATACACAACTGAGTCCATATCCGCACTATCCGCCATTACAAAACGCCAAATTCTCTCCTCTGTGGCAAAACTTTTCGACCCCGCAGGATGGCTATCGCCAATTATGATACAAGCCAAAATCCTAATACAAGAGTTATGGCTAGATGGTACCGACTGGGACGAGCAAGTAAAACCACTTCGTTTAGAAAAGTGGTCCCAGTTCGCGAGCAATCTAAAAGATATCACACAAATACAAATCCCAAGATGGGTTAATTATATCCCAGAGCACAAAGTCGAACTACACGGCTTTTGTGACGCCTCTGAAAAGGCGTACTGCGTCACTATATATGTTCGCACACAAAGCGACAAGGCGACCACAAGCCACTTACTAGTTGCAAAAGCAAAGGCGGCTCCTCTAAAAACCATAAGTCTACCACGACTAGAACTATGTGGTGCACTACTACTTGCCAAACTAGCATCCATTATGCAAACGCAACTGAATATGGCAAAAAATAAATTATATCTCTGGTCCGATTCCGAGATTGTATTAGCCTGGTTGGAAAAACTACCACATGCATGGAAGACGTTTATCTCCAATCGAACGTCTCAAATTCTTGACCTAGTGGGATCAGCCACTTGGCGACACGTAGCCAGTGCTGACAATCCTCCTGATCTAGGTACAAGAGGGTGCAAGCCACTGCACCTTGCCACTACCACCCTCTGGTGGAATGGCCCCCGATGGTTGATAGAATCTCCTGATTCTTGGCCACAATCCCCCATCCGCAACATTATCGTCCCAGAAAGTCGAAAAATCGACTCCTTTCACACAACATTGGATGATACTGACATCCTTGAGAGATTTTCGTCTTACCCCCGAGCCCTCAGGGTAATCGCTTACATGTTCAAATTCATCGAGCGACTCAAACTTAGAATTAAGTGAATACGCACCGTATATCCCCAAGGCGATACAGTGACGCACCTAGACTTACAAAAAGCAAAGGTCGCTCTTATCACAACTACTCAAGCGCGCTTCTTCAGCCAAGAGATATCGTTACTAAGAGAATCGAAGCCAATTGACAAAAAGAGCTCACTCTTAGTACTAAACCCATTCATAGATACGAAGGGTCTACTTCGTGCAAATGGTCGGCTGGCCAATTCAAGCCTAACGTATAACGAACGTCATCCCATTGTTATACCAGAGAGATCGCAACTTGCCACATTATATCTCAATTATGTCCACGTACTATTATTACACGCAGAACACCGCCTCATGCAACAAATAGTCCTCCAAGAGTTTTATATCCCAAGACTCAAGCCAAAGATAAAGAAATGCATTTTTTCATGCAAGATCTGCACTATGCATAAACAAAAGATGCGAACACAGATTATGGCAGCACTTCCACCGGAACGCTGCAACTTTGCTCTGCCCTTCACTATCACAGGTGTCGATTTTGCTGGGCCTTTTCAAATAAAGGCGTCCATGCTAAGGTCTCCCACACTGATGAAAGGCTACGTGGCTGTCTTTGTCTGTTTTACGACAAAAGCAGTACACCTCGAGCTACGTAGTAATCTGACAAAAGAGGCTTTCCTCGCGGCATTTGCTCGCTTCGTCGGACGACGTGGTTTTCCGTCAAAGCTCATGAGCGACAACGGTAAGACATTTATAGGTGCTCAAAGAGCCACCGAAAAACAGTTTGTGGACTTTATCAAACAAGTTTCCCCTGAGATTGTACAAAAGTACGCTCCCCAAGGCATTAACTGGCAGTTCATCCCTCCAAGCGCTCCTCATATGGGTGGTTTATGGGAATCAGCGGTAAAAAGCTTTAAATCCCACTTTAAAAAAGTAGCTGGAAACTACAAATTTAACTTCGAAGAATTTACAACATTATTAATTCGTATTGAAGCCGTTCTCAATTCACGGCCATTGACGACACTCTCGCAAGATTCCTCAGATCTAACCGCTCTTACATCAGGGCACTTTCTCAAAGGAGCACCCATTCTGGCCATACCTGAGCCAGGCGTGGAGTCGCTTTCCTTACTAAATAGATGGGAAAGAATTAAAATTCTCCATCATGATTTCAGCCGCCGATGGAAGGAGGAGTATACAAAGGACCTTCACAAAAGGTACCGCTGGAAAACTCCCGAAAAGGCGCCAAAGCTTGGAGATTTTGTCCTAATACACGATGATTGTCTCCCCCCTACAGAATGGCGGCTTGGTCGCGTAGAGAAGCTTCATCACGGCTTCGACGGTCATATCCGAGTAGTTGATCTCCGTACGCAAAACGGAACTCTAACGAGGCCGCTCGTTAAACTATGCTTCTTACCAACCGCAGGTAATAACGAAAATGCACATAATAAACAATTCGTACAATAATACCGACTCGCAGAAATTGAAAAATCCGTTAATAACTAAAACCGAAATCAATCACACATATGATAAATCATAAAGATACTAAAAAATAATGGGTAGATTAGTAAACTCTGACAAACCAAATAAAGTTGGTTACAAATCGCATAATTTCATAATATATAGAAATGAATTGCAACTAAACACGACTTTCTCTCCATACAGGCAAACATGGATGTAGAAAACGTGTCAACTCCAACACCAACATTGCGATCGGCCATCAGTGTTCCCCGTCCTGGGGTTGTCCCAACAGCGGCGCCCCGTACAACCACCGCATCAGCACCGTCAACTGCAGCTCGTAATGGCACACGAGCAGTGGTAACCACACCGTCACCACCAGCGGAGCCGCATCGCATACGATGCCCCCTTTGTCGCCGATCCCATCGACTGCAACACTGCGGGCTCTTCAAGGGCATGTCACCCATCCAGCGGCAGCAGGTAGCACAGGCGCATGGGCATTGCAACAATTGTCTGGCACACACGCACGCGACTGAGGACTGTGACTCTGGGGCATTGTGCCAAATGTGTGGCAGGCAGCATCACACGCTGCTCCACCGCACCCCAAGACGTGAGGTTGGTCGGCCACTTGCCACTCGCAGACCGCAGCAATCCAGCCGTGTGGCACGACGACGAAGACCGCCACCACCTCCTGAGTCCCGTCTATGGCGTCCGCGCAACGCAGTACCCATCAGGCGTCATCGTCAAAGGCCACACTACCGGCGCAAGTCCGGACTTAGCAACGTTGTGGCAACGTTGCAACAACTCCAACGATTGCTAGGCTGAACATTCGCCTAGGGGGGCCGGGATGGCTAAATGAGTTAAGCTTTCCGCCCTCATACACCACTACACCACACAACACACCACTCATCAAGCAACTCTGTCACACTCAAAAAGCAACACTGGCACACTCTCCACACTTGGAGACCACACTCTCCACAGCCCAACGAGCAAAAAAGGGCTCGTTCTGAAAGAAGCGTTGGCTATTCGATCACGGCATACGAGCGAGCAGCATCAGCGGACCTTTTTGAGTTCGGCGCGCAGCAATTTTCACAGTTTTTAACAACCATCGTGTGTCATCCCTTTTGAGTTCGGCGCGCAGCAATTTTCACCGTTCCCTCTACGCGCAGCAGCTGAATCAATACATCAACACCACATCGTTTTATAAAAAACATATACATTTCCACTGGTACCCGACCAGGGAGTCCACTAATTCAATACATCTATCATACATAATCCATTTTTTATATACATTGTCACCTTCACTGGTATCCGACCAGGAGACGTTTATTATAACCTTTCTGTTTCTTTAATAAAATTGTTAACGTGAATTTTAACAACCAAATACTTATATATATTGCGTCCCAAAAGCAGTGGGTATTAAAACCAAGTGGTAAGTTTTAACTAACTTGTTTTCTCAAACTCAACGAAAAAATCTTCTACTGTATCGTAATTGTTCAATTTAATATCTTCAATTTTCCCTCTACATATCATTTGTATAGCTGTGGACTGTGTTAAATACATCTTGTCAAACTTCTCTATCATATCATATGCTATTGTGCATTCATTAACACATTCCAATTGTTTGTCTGAGATCGTACTCATTAAAATAGTTCTTGCTTTTAAATCCTTCTTTTTCCATTCTGTTTCGCCATTTACATTTTTAACCATGACGGCTTCATTGCACCCTTTGTATTCCAACAAAGTCAACAATCTTAATTTTCAGCTTGAATAGTTTGTACCATCAAAAATTTGTATCAAAATGTCTTCTATCTTTGCTTGTTTGGCCATCTTGGTGATAATAACAATATTATTCAACGTATTTTCACAACAAATGTTTTTTTGAACACTTTAGGTTAACCTCAAATCTTAATCATATTTTTATATAATATCTTTATTTAACTTATAACACTCAGTTTTTTTTCTGTTCTTTTTTGAATCATAAACCTTGCTCTGCTACCATGTTGAAATGGTGATTTTTATATAATAAAATACAATTTCATTTCTTCTTTATCTTTGCTTTTTATTAGAGCGCACGTGTTCTTCTTATTGCTTCACACCTAGGATCCTTTTTTTAGAGTTAGTGTGTATGTGTAATTTTGACAGATAGTATATATTTTGTTTGACAATCATAGATGGCGCTTTTCATATACCCATCATGTTCATTCATATAAGATTATAATATTTACTAAATTACAACAGTTTTCGTTAAGTTAGTTTATTCAGGGTGTATGCATTCGTGCGCAGGTCCGGTTAGGTCAGGGTTGCAATTCCACATTCGGCCTTCGTGACTCATTTGCTCGGCTCGAATGAAGGTTGCCATCTCTTCATGAATTCGGCGACGGTGTTCGTGTGACCGGGATCCTCATCCTCGCCGACCTTCTCGACCTCATACCTATCGTGTTCTAACACCTTCGAAATCTTATATAGACCAAAATATTTAGGCCTTAACCTAATCCCGCTCCCATACTGAGTCCGCTTAATGGCGACTAATTGGTGCAGTCTGTACTTTGTTGATTTTTTTTCTCTTTCTGTCAAAATTGTGTTTGTTTTCCTTTTGTATCAATGCAGTATTTTGTTTTGTCTGATCCCATGTCGCTTGTCGGTCTGAATCTAATTCATTCAAGGCGGCGTTCTCTATCAACTCATGTATTTCTGTCGAACCCGAAATCCTTATCTCTATCCCAGTTTAGTGGCAGAGAGATAGAGATAACCAACAAGGTCAAATACCTCGGTCTAATGCTGCCTTGGCCTCAATAGCGTCGCAGACTTCGGTAAAGAACAAACTAACGAAACTACAGCGGCTAGCCAGTGTCTGCATGACGCGCGCAATGCGCCCTTGTCCAACGGCGGCACTAGAGGTTCTGCTAGAACTTACTCCGCTTCATTTGGTTATAGGTCAGGTAGTTAAGCACACTCTTCTGCAAATAACGGCAGAGGGGTGTGGCAAAAGCAAGGTACTCTCGTCCCAGAGGATGGAAAAGATAAGTGGTAATATACCAATAGTCCTCCTCCCGAAGGACAGCACTAAGTTTAAGGTCACCCTCGAAAATGGCATAGAGAATCGGTGCAGGGATCGTGGGCCCACGCACTAAGCTCTCCATACCTATGGGAGAGTTCCCGAGCATCTGCCAGGTTGAAGTTTTTGCCATAAATCGGTGTATCGAAGTAAACCTCCATCGCAACTATAGCAATGAGTGAATAGCTATTCTCAGCGATAGTCAAGCGGCACTAAAAGCGATCACCTCCTACGAGATCAAATCGCTACTAGCGCAGGAGTGCAGGGAAAGGCGGAACAGCCTTGCGGAACGAAACCAGGTACACCTAATCTGGGTGCCTGGTCACAAAGGTATAGACGGTAACGAACTGGCGGACGAGCTCGCCCGCTCTGCAGCCTCCACCAAGATGGTAGAACCCGAACCCTTTTCTGGGGTAGGTCCCCACACCATAAAGGAGCTACTCCGCAAGGAAGGAGTGGGCAGGAAAGAGCATTGGCAACAAACACACGGTATGAGACATGCCAAGTTGCTAATTGGAGGATACAACTTAAGCAGGTTCAAAGTTGTTATTAAACTTCCCAAGAACAAACTCAGGCTACAGGCCGCATAGTATACTGACCATTGCAAGCTGAATAGGCATCTGTATAACTTGGGCCTATCCTCTTGCGCTAACTTCCGGTTCTGCGACAGGGAGCCTGAAACTCCGGAGCACCTGCTGATCGACTGCACAGCAGTCTGTAGACACAGGATCAAGGCCCTTGGGTCAATGTTTCCGGCTAGGGATCGCATCGCCTCATTAGCACCCGGTAGTCTATTGGACTTCATCAATGCGCTGGGGCTAAGTGAATCTATGTGATTTAGGAGAGGGCACAATAGACCTAAAAATAATTCTTAATCTAATCCCAGTTAAAATTTGTAACGGGGAAAACTTTGTACTACGTGTCGGTGTATTGTTAATAATTTGTTGTGCCCTATTTACGTGCCTATACCAATTCCCAAGCTCCTTCCGGCACATTTTAGAAATCATCGGTTCTACAACTTTGTGCATTCGCTCCACTTGTCCGTTGCTCCGAGGAACACCTGTAGCTATTACGAGGTGCTCTATACCTTCCCTCGCATTGCAATCTTTAAAGAGATTTCCCGTGAACGCAGCACCTCTATCAGTTATAAAACACCGTGGGTTACCGAAAAGAACGGCTTATTTTTCGAGACGATCAATGACTGCCTTGGCTACAGTGATTTCTATCGGGTACAACCACACAAACTTCGAAAAGGCATCTCCCGCAACAAGAATATAGTTATACGCTTTCTTCGTTTTTTCCATGGGACCGACATGATTTAAGTGAAAAGTGCTTAATGGCTGATCTTCCTTATGTATTGGATTTAATAAACCTTCTTGCCTTTCTGCCTTTGAATCTGTCATGATTCAAAATTTTAATTACTTTTGGACCTAACTGAGGAATAAAAAATGTTTTTTGAACTGCTAACTGTGTCTTATCAAAGAATTGTCCCTTCATCAGCGATGTAACTACTATAAGATCTCTTATTGCATCGTTGTTTAGTAGTCCATGCTTCAAGTAGAAATCCTCGTATTCTGCCATAGGCTGCCTCAGCCTATGCAGCAAAGAATCCTTTAACATAGGACACGCTATTCTGCTTAACGCATCAACGTGACGCATTTTCGAACCATTTCGGTGTTCTATTTCATAGTCAGAGTCTTGTAATAGCAACGTCCACGAAGATACTCTTAGTGGAATATCCTTCTTTTCCATGGTCAACCAAAAGATATACTCTCCACTTCTTAAGTGCTTCAACTATTGCTAACTCATACGAATGGTACTTCTCTTCTGCTGGCTTTGTCTTCCGACTCATGTACTGGATTAGGTGAAAGTGCAAGTCTTCGCTGTCCTCTGTAAGAGTATACCACCATATCCCAGATTGTACAACCGTAATACTGGTGCACTAGCCAGAGTAACTTTTAGTTGCTGCAGCGAGGTCTGTTGTTCGGTCTCAAACACAAAAGCTACATCCTTACGTAACAGGTTAGAGAGTGGTTTAGCGACTACTGCCTACCCTTTTATGAAACGGCGAAAATAAGAAGTAAGCCCTAAGAATCTTTGCACTGCTTTTTATCCATAGGTGTCGGAAAACTCGTTACTGCCTGCGTTTTCGCTTCTAATGGTCTTATTGTACCACACATTATAATGTACCCCAGAAAATCAGTGGTCGTCTTCAGGAACGGGCATTTCTCCCACTTAATCCTTTTGTTATAACATGCGGCCCTGTTCAACACAACTTTCAACTTATGTACACCCTCGTCATAACTAGTAAAAGGAATTATAAGATCATCCATGTAAGTTATCACGACGCCATCCTTCACTAAATCTCGAAACACTGCGAAAATGTATCGAGTGAATATTGCCGGGAATTGGAAATACCGAAAGGAACATAAATGAATTCGTAACAATCGTTGAAATACCGGAGTATCATCAGTCAAACAAATTTTAATGGAAACTGGGGAATCGTGCTGCTACTAGGCTGCTTCACGTTTGCTCTAAATTCTACCTCGCTTTCTTTTATAACCAAATCAACCTTCTTTAATACACTATTCCCGATTATTGCCTCGTAAGTAAGGTCACGTTCACGCACAACGTGGAAATTGATATGCACTTTGACTCCATCTACGCTAACTTTAATTATCAAATTACCAATAGTGGTAAGTATACTCTTTCTTGTTCCACGAAGGTTATTTATATCATTGGACAAAATCAACCTTCCCTGTCTTCAACACATCGTGTGTAGCAATGCTGGCAACATAGACCCGTTAATAGATAATTATTTGAAAATTACGCTACCAAGGGATGCCATACGCATCATTTCAAACGTATTTACCCTTGCACCCTCGCTTTTTACCTCCGTTCTCTTCTTTGGTCACTCTGCAATACGATGTCCTGACTGATTACACCCAAAACACTTTGATAGTCGTTGCTGTTTGCAAGTATTTGCCAAATGACGTGCTTCTCCGCACCTATAACAACTTTTCCTATTAGGTCCCTGGTCTCTAGTAACAGAATTATTGTCTTCACGCTTGTTTTGAAATGTACTCACATTGGGTTAACGTCCCGAGCGAACCTTTTCATAAACAAGGATCTGAGCTTTTAATTCGTTTATCGAACTAGCCTGATACAAAATAGCTTTGTTTGGTCTGGTGTTTGGGATTCCCTCTAAAAAATATTCGATGGGATTTCGTCTAACTTTATTGGCCTACCTATGTCCATAAGGCTATAAAGGTACTCGCGGTAATCTTCATTTGGACGCTTTCGCCGATTCCTAAGTGACCGATGTACTTCGGTTGACAATGTTACTACTCCAAACTCTTTTTGCAAACATTGTTTAAGTGCATTCCAACTAGTTATGTCCCGTTGACTGCCAACTTTTGTAAATCTCCCAACGAGGTGTTGCCTCGACTAGGTGTTGCCCCGTAACACTAAAAGTTGAAAGAGATCCTTTGAGATCGTGTAGAGTGAAGACCAGAGACCCCGACCCCATCGCCGGCAACATGTTGTTTTGCACTGAGCTAGCGTCGCTCTCTAAGCTATCGTATTCAGCATCTACAGTCAGTCCAAAATGCTCACAAAGTCTGTCCTGTAATGTGGCTTTACGGCCATTTGTCGATAAACTCAGTGCCAACAATTTTCAAACCGTTCACTGTCAATAAAAAACTCTGTTGCCTGTCCATATCGAATGTTAACAAAAGTAAATGGTATAAAAATTTGAATACAAATTAGGGATTTAATATATAACATGTAAAAGTAAACCTTAAAATATAGTTTGACAAGTTTTGATTTTATATAGCAATTTAAATACAGAATTAATTCTTGTAAGTTAAATTTAAATTTTAGACAATTAATGTTCACAATAAATCTTTTGACAACTTAGTTAGATTTTGTTTATTTCAAAGCTCATTTGAATTACCATATAATTTGATTTATAATTTGAATTAAATTCTTAACAGTTTTTTTTCATTAATACAGAATATACATATATTCATTAATATAGAATATGATTTCTATTACTTGTTTTGAATTTTGTTTACAAATTTTCTTACATTAGCGCCATACAAAATACTCGCGTTCAAAGAAATATTTTCTAACTAATTAGAAGACCCCAGATACGCCTGTCTATGGCTAAGGTGTAATTAAATTATAACAATGGACTAAATTATGGACAATGACAACATCTGATAAGTCGGCCATACCGCAAGTACCGCAGTCGATAGAACTAGAAGTTGTGCGAGGTATACGAGGTGTGTTCAAAAAGTATCGCGAATCGTAACAGTTTTCTTCGATTGCAGGGGCGTGGTGCATCATGAGTTCTTGCCACAGTGAATAAGGAATATTACGTGCAAGTTATGCGCAGTTTGCGCGAAGCAATCCGCCAGAAACGCCCGGATTTGTGGAAGAACAAAAATTGGCTTTTGCACCACGATAACGCCCCTGCTCACACACATTGTTGCTTGTGCCCGACTTTTTGGCCAAAAACAACACACTAATGATGCCGCAGCCACCGTATTCCTCAGATCTGGTCTCCTGTGACTTTTCCTTGTTCCCTAAACTGAAGAGGCCCATGAAAGGACTACGTTACGCTTCTCTTGACGAGATAAAGACGGCATCGAAAGAGGAGCTGGAGAAGATAAAAAAAATGATTTTTTGAAGTGCTTCGAAGATTGGAAAAACCGTTGGCTCAAGTGTATGATCATGGGGATTACTTTGAAGGGGACAAAATAGATATTCATGAATAAATAAAAATTTTTGAAAAAACACAAAATTCGCGATAGTTTTTGAACACACCTCGTACGGTGACATTGACATTCATAGTTTAGCGAATCAAGAGACAGTGGCACGCTGGTTAGGTTATGTTGGCGTCAAATAGCGAAAAGAAGAAACCACTAGCGCGCTGTTGTTAACTCGGCCACAACCGCTTAAACGGTGTCTACGCCAAAAAAAAAGAAGACGAAGTACTCAATACAGTGAAATTATTATTGACGAATAAAGACGAAAACGTTATGGGCAGGTTTTACAGATTTAAACGCGAACATTACTTAAAAATTTAAAAATAATTAAGAAAATATATATTTTTGTAATATTTTTTGAGGTGATCCTATAAAATCTAGATATTTAAAAGAAATGTTATTACTAAGCCAGAAGTGACTTAAACCATTTGCCTAAAAATTGGTGGTGGAGACAACTTAGGACACAGGATATCTACAGTTACGGACAATAAAATAGAATCAAAGGTGAAACAATGGCATAATTTTTTTTTACATTTTTCCTCTATGTAGTAATTTTCTGCATAATAACAAAGGTAATAATATGTACTTTTAAAAAAGAGGAAAATATAGCATTGTTGAGTTTTACAGTTAACTGTAATTTAAAAAGTGTAAAAAGTAGTTATATTAACTTAATTAGATCTGTGGAATGAATAATTGTATCAATTATGAATTTATTTAAAAAGTCAAGCAAAACATTGTTTAGAGGAGGAAAGATTGTGCGATCAAAATTTGCAAGGAATGGGTCACGCGTAAAGGCAAATTGCAAACATATGAAATATGTCTCAAATATTTGTATTTGATGCCTAAACTTTCTGAAAAAATATTGAAAAAATAGGCCGACCATGAAAAAATGACAGCGCAAGTCGTTCGAAATATTGCATGATTGGCGATACGCGTACCGTTTAAGGCCTCTGCAGCCATCCAATAAGAACTATGTGCAAAAATTTCTTCAAGAACAGTAAGAAGATAACTTGTGGAGAAAAATTGCTTTTTGCAACTTGGTCTCGAAAGGGGCCAATGCTGAGAAAACGGTATAGATATAATCGTATTCAGTTTGCAAAACGACACATTACTTAGGGCGGAGCTGAAAATTAAGAAAAAATGGTTCGACATTTTATGGTCTCAATGCAAAATTAATATGATAAGAAATGATAGTTGCGCGTGAGTCCGACGTCCAAAAAAACAAACAAATGTGCGTCCGCTCACGACTAACTTTTTTTTCAAACCCTGTGGAGGCAATATAATGGTTTAGTAATGTTTCTCATATTGTGTTCCGGGACCCATATTTTGGATACAAGAAAACATAGACCGCCATATATACGTTAAGGTTTTAGATAAGGTCATGCTCCCAAATGCTGATGGAATTCGCCTTGCATTTTGGCAATTCTAATAAAAGAGCGACCCGAAACATAGTTCGGGCCTTGCAAAAAAGGGTTTTCAGATCATGAAATATATTCTTTACCTTTATTTTTGTAATATTTATGAGTTGTTTTTTTTTCAATATTTTTACATAATTGAAACATAAATTCATAATTTTTTTGAGAACGGAAAATTAGTACAATGGACGATTCTATTTTATTGTCCGTAACTGTATATCCTCTATCTCTTTATGTTAAAAGTCAACATAATCCAAAAAACCAAAAATTATATTTCAAATCGTAAGCATATATGTATAGGTACTGCAAGAGTACAGTGAATTTTGTATACTCATACATAAATATGTACCAGAGAGATGCAACGACCCAGTAAACAATCGCATTTGTAAATAAACTTAAAATAAACTAACACTGGTAAACCTTTTCGTTACAAAAAGTTTACGTTTTTCATTACAAAACATTTACAAAAGACTTGTAAAGAACCAAAACGTTACATTATTTTGGGCTTTTTCACATACTTGTAAAATCGCTTATTTTTAAACTTAAAAGTAAGCATTTATTAAATTAATATCCAACCGCTTGTAAGTTTTTTTTCAAATGTATTTGTAAACGTGTTGTAATGATTTTATGTAATGGTAGTAAAATAAATCGCATGATATATTTTTAAAGATATATAATTATTTTCTTTATTAGTTTTAATTCATTTAATATTATTTATTATATATACATATGTACTTATACTAAAAATTAAAAAAAAATCTTGATAAGTTAAATTAAACTTATACTAAAAATTAATATTTAAAAAACATTTAGGGTATTCACAAGGTGTCATATTGTGTCATATCGTCATATTGTCATATTTTTTTATGACTGTCATATTAGCACTGTTGTTGTTTCACATGCAAAATTAAAATATGACTGATACAACACTGCGCGGTATGTTCATTGAGTTCGTTATTCTATCAGCTGTATTTGTTTACTTTCTTATTACTCGTATTGTAGAAATATGACAAAATATGACATACAACAGTTAAGGGTGCTCACAAGTGTCGTATTTTTTAAGAATATTAAAATATGACATAAGACATACAACAAAGCTTGTGAATTGCCTAATTCTTTAAAAATGAAATGATAGATAGATTCCGTTGTTGTCTATTCTTGGCAAACTGAAAAATCGTCTTGGTGCCACTTATATATTCAGTGTCATTGCCCTTCACTTCATGTAAGAAGACATCTGAAATTTAAATTAAAAATATATATAAGTATATAAGTACACATATAAATATAAATTTTATTAAGTTTTATTATTAAGTACCTCGGATAGCCATAGATACTTTTAAGACGCGGACAGGTTTTTTGTCTGACGTTCCACTCCAAGCAAAATGTTGAGCACATTCATCGGATACCAATGAGCGCCAAGCTGTTCTGACGAATTTTGCTCTTGTGTATTTAATATTTTGCATAAGTTCCGATTTCTTCAAAAAAAGGAAATTGTAAAATTGGCTTTCAAACAGTCAATAAATATTTACTTACAAATTTAGCATATTCTTCATCCTTCTGGAGTAAACTCTCCAATTCCATAAATTGCTCCACTGTGTTTAAAGGTTCCGCTGGCATAATCTTTTTTGATGGAACATTGTCTCTGCTATTCCTCAACTCTGCGATATCTCGCCGCAAGCTTCTTACCTCCTCGACGATTCTTCCCATAGATTTGGATACAGCTGCATCAATGGTACTTTGAATTGCTGCAAAAAAACATTTTCATTAAAAAAAATTTTTCAAATAAATAATTGATATTGACTACCTTCTAAAAATGTGGGATCCAGTGTATAGCTATTAATTGTTCCTGCTTCTTTGACTATGATGTGGTTATTTCCGTTTTGGTTGATGGATGTTTCAAATTGAAAATGCACTCCATCGGTATTTATTTAGGCTATTGGTTCTTGGGAGTTGTATGTGTATGATTTATTGGCGGACATTATGTGAAACTAGGGGAAGAAAGGAATGTGAATCACTTTCAGAGTTATGTAAATAAAGTACTTTTATTATTTTGGTTAGGATATGGGAACTTAAATCATTTGAAAAAGTTAAGCTGTTTGTATTATATATATGAAATACTGATGATTTTAAAGGAGTTATAAATAAATCCTTTAAATTTTGTAAGTGATGTCCTTGTAAAATGACTTCATTGTAACTACTTTTAATAATAGAAACAGTTCTAAAGATTAAGTTGTCACTCATATAAAAATTATCTGGAGCTTTTAAAGAAAAGTACAAACCGTTTTTAACAACAAAATTGAAAGAACCGTTTTTGAAACGACCTAACTTCTCCGAAATGATTTGCTGCTTTTTTGGATGCAAACTCTTCTCAACAAGCCGGTTACATAATTGTGGTGCTAGTTGATGTTTTTTTTAACAAGTTTTTTTAACTGACCGAGGTAGTTTTCAAATTTAAAGGCATTGATCGTTTCAAGAAAACCGAAAAATAAAGCAACTTGAGCTAAGTGTGTTAAGCAATGGAAGTTATATGTTAAAAGAACCGAACTATAGAATTGAGGAATTCCTGAAACAAAATCATTCAAAAGTTGTGATGCACAGTAGTTATTTCTTTGGCACTCGATCGGATTGAACAATATTCGAATAGCAAGAGAAAGTTTGATTAAATGATTATATCTATCTTCATCCAAAATAGATTTTAATACAACTGGCCCGACATACAACAAAAATAATCGAAATTCAGTAGCCTTGAACCGTTGTAATTCATTCAGGTCTCGAGTTTTTCTATTAAATTCCCGTGGAATTTGGCTTCTAAAAAATAATAAATTGGCGTTTAAACAAGTTATCTTTTCATTTCGCAACGAATAGTTCATGTTTCTTACTTTCACCCAAGATAACAACAGAACTTTTACTACCCCTAAACAAATAACGTGCATATAATCAAGTGGAAATTGCTTGATCATATCTATTGGTAAATTTTCTAAAATGATGGGACTGAGCTGCTTGTGATGTTGTATGTCAGTTCTATTTCGAAAATCTGCATCTGTTCTGGAAGGATGTGGTTGAAAGGGAAAAATTGTTATGTTTTCTTGACGTTCGCCTTTCTGGGTGCATTTTGTACAAGAGCTGTAGCCTGAATGACCCTTAATGCTTAATATAAAGGCTTTTGCGGGTGCATCACAAATAAACGATCGACATTTAACATTATAATTATTTGAATCAAATTGGAGTCCGCTGGCAATAAGATCATTCATTTCATCAACAAAAGGTTTTAGATATTCATTAGCAGATATTGGAGAAGAACTACCGGCAAAAATTCCAACAACTAACACAGATTCTGTACCATAAATATTTATCAGAATTGGCCACAAATTTTTCTTTGAACTTTTAGATATTGGTAAGCTATCTACATTTATATTTAATGCTAAATCATTTGAACTTAGTGAATGTAATTTTGTTTGAAATCTGTCAAACAATCTTTAAGACCATAATGGAAATATTGCCCTTCACTTAAGCAAGTAGTAGGGGCGTCGGTTGAAGATTTTTTTAATGTGCGAACATCCTTTGGTAGTCCAGAAATTTTAGTGCCCAAAATTTTCAAAAGCTTATTTCCCAAATCGTTTGAAATGTTTGATTCAAAAACCCATGATGTAAGTTCATCTATGAAGATATCAATTGGTGGCTGATGCTCATAAAATTCTGAAGGACTTAACTCATCTGAATCAGAAATTGATTCACTCAAATTTTGTTCAATTAGTTGAAATTCACATTCACCCCTCCGCGGCGGGGAAGAAGTGGATAGGATAGGGCAAGGATTAGGTGAAGCTGCGGAGGTTGTAGGTTGCGACTGTTCATTATCATTTGAATACAGCAAGTGCATCAACTGGCAACTAAAAGTTTTTACTGTTCTGTACCGCTTTAAGGAACTCATTTGCAATTTTTATAACTAAGTATAACATATGTTAATATAAAAAACAACAATAAGAAATAATAAATGAAAATACCATATATTATTTACCTTTTAAGTTTTGGAAGCACCTTATTTCCAGTATTCCTGCAAAAAACAAAGTTAGTTAGAATGCGTGGCAAATTTTCCGCGAATAGCAGTCAAAAAAATTGTAACAACGCCTTAAAATACAACATGCAACTTACCCTTTTATATTGTAAAGGCCTTTTTTATTTTATTTTATTTATAACACTTCTAAATAATACTTATATGTAAGTAATTTTTCAATTAATTATTTTTAGTTATTAACTTTTCCACTGTTTTATTTAAAACGCACGTCTTTACATCTCACAGATTCAATAATTATGAACTGCGATCACTCAAAAAAGGAAAAACAGTCGTCAGAGAGTCGGCGAAAAAACTAACGGGAAATGGTAAACCGTTGGTTTACTTTTTGTGTTTACATGTAAACTGATTTGCAATGTTGCATCATAAGTTTACATTTATGTTTGTAAGTAAACGTTTTTTCAACGCATTTATTTTAAACTTACAAATATAAGATAAGTAAACTTATAATTAAACTTATTTCTCACATTTGTAAGTAAGTTTACTCAAATGTTTGTAGATAAGTTTGTTTTAGCGCAGATTTACGAAACATTTACGCAATTGTTTATTGGGGAGTGTGATAAAATCAGAACAAACAGTCGTGCCAAAAACACAATCAAATCAATTCAGTTCAGCATAGACAACATTGTTAATCAATTTGTGTATCTGCCAGCGTCAACTGACCTGATGCAACACGAATAATTTGTTCTTCGGCAATCACGATCGTGTAAACGTATGGCTGGCTTCGGTTTCAATCGTATCATGTCAGTTTATAGCGTTGCGACGATTGTTTGAACAAACAACAACAATTTTCTGCTGGACTGATTTGAATCACGTGTGGCAAAAATGTATCAGCTTTGAATAATATTTTCTGCTGAAACGAACGTTCATAAACAAATCAGGTATAAGCCGATCGCTAGTGATACAAAGTTGTTCTCTATCGCTGATTTGAAGAAAAGATTTCGCTTCGTGTACACGAACTGAACTGGCAGAATCAAACAGAGTAAGGGATCAGTACTTAAGTATAAACAAAAATTTATTACTCGTTGCAGTCCTCTGGTATGTACTATATATGGGGTATTTCATATCAAATCGACCACTTTTGAACCCGACCCCTTTAGATTTTGCTGAAACTTATCCATCCTTTTCTACCCTTTGAAAAACATTTTTGAGAATTTTTTCAAAATTTTTTGTCCAACTTCAAATTTTGCTATTTTTTGCTAAAAAATGGCTTTTTTATTTTCAAATAGCCATAACTTTGGTAGAAATTGATTTTTGGGGACCTGTTTTTTTTAATTTTTGTTTTTGAATGAGCTTTTCGAAAAAATATTCGAAAAAAATTTAACACGATCAGCTATATAAAATAATCGGTTTTTTTAAGTAAAATTGTAATTTTTTTTGGAAGTTCGCCATTTTTTTTCCTTGAAACGAGCTTCAATTAATTTGACAACTATCCCTGCTAATCCCGGAGTGGGCCGATTTTTTTTATATTTTTTATATTTATTAAAAAAAAAATGAAAAAAAATTTTTCCCGTAAACTTTATTTCTATTTAAATTACAGATTTTTGAGCACGTGTTAACGCGTGAAATGAGCTTTCCAAAAAGGTATAGCATGAGCCGATGCGACGAATAAAACTAGGACTACGCGCTTTCAGCGCCAACTAGCGAAAATACCGCAAGACTTTTTTGATAACGCCAACGGGATCTCTACTCCAAAAAGAACCGACCTCATGTAACTCCTCGAAGATAAGTGGACATATGTCGCTTGTACCACCGAAACTAATCTAAACTCCAAAAAATAGCTTTACATCCCGAACTTCACAACCTAAGGAAACGAGTGCCCCGGGGTCAATGGGATCTTTGCCGCCAGCTGTGTAATGAGTTTCATTCGTGGTTGCCAATACTCTTGAGGCTGTAGGCATTGACTTAGTCCTCAATTCAAATTCCCCCGATAAAAATCCCCTCGACATCCCGTTCCTCTTCGACGCCTCCACCTCACCATCATCGCGGGTGACTTCAACTTTAAGTACAAGACCTGAAATCGTTCAGCGAACAACGCAGCCCGTTCGCTGATACTCCCTGTGGAGAGTGTTTCTCAAAAATACATTCAACATCGAAGTGTTCTTCGAACTGACTTAATTACCAAGCGAGTACCTTGCACCAAAATGTAACCCTTTATGGAGACCCCTGTACCCAGACCCCTCTTCAGCGTATATAGAGCTCACAAATCGCTCCCTAGTTTCTCCTCAGTCTGGCACCAAAATCGACTTCCTTCCCTTAAAGATTTTGCTAGAAACCTTCAATTGTACCCCAATCAACTCCATAGCTGATATTGATATGGCAGTGGCGAAGGAAATTCAAAACTCGGTCAGATCTGCCACCTCTCCAAAAGTCTACCTCTCGTCCAAACAACCTCTCGCCACGTATCCGTGCACCCATTGCCGAAAGGAAAAAGTGTCGTAAACTCTGGCAAGAGCACAGACAATCCCGAATATGCAGCGCTTTAATTATGTCCAATAGAAATTAAAGGTTCTTCTTCTCCAAAAAGCTCTGAAGTTTTCAGCTTCTTTATCGCTGAGACCAAAAGTTGCTGGAAGGGTATCAGAGCTCTCCCCAATTGCAAATACTACCGCACAACAGACCTCAACAAATTTACCTGGACTGGTACTGGTTGTGGAGTTCCGATTTCAACACAACCACATCCGAGACAATCAGAGGCGCGAGAGTTAATATAGTTTTCACGATAGGAGTTATATTTTTATTGCTACGCCGAAATGCGTTCGCTTTATTGATATTCTTAAAAATCCCGCTAATATAAGATCTTACAGCTATTTATACTAGTGAGATGCGGCTGCTGTCATCTGATATTGACCAGTGTCCAATCAGAACGTTTGTAATTACGACGAGATTGACGATGCAAGCATACAACGGAGAAATTAGGCTTGAGTGGTATGGTAGTCTGAAATTAGAAGTGATGGAGAGCTCCTGGTAGAAGACTTTATCACCTACTCTCCCCCTTAGCCTCGATCCATCCGTGAAAAAGCTTACTGTACTCTTTCTTTAACGGATTCGCACGTTCAAAAATCACTGTCGGGTGTGTGAGTTGAGAAGGAACCGTCCGAGGAGGTGTAATGGTGAAGGAATGCAACAAAAGCAGTGCAGTCCTGCTCGGAATCCCTCGCATACCCACAGACACCTAGGTCCAAAGCAGAATGGAAAGGACGACACCTTGCGGAGTTCCCCTATTAATTTTCCGATGTGCCTGTGCATAGCCTTTATGTATAAGAGCTCCTCCGAACTGACCAACGTTTGCTGTAGGCATGCTTAACGGGCTTAATACCCGTGCTTTGTAATTCGTCCCCTAATGCGAGAAAGACTGATCGGCCGAAAGTTCTTGGCAGTGACATGAGAGATTTTGCCGGCCTTTGGGACGAACCCCACTCTAACCTGTCTACATGCCGCCGTTAACCAACTCCCTCGCAACTTTGTTGCACGCTGTCTTTTATAACATATTGTTTTAATACTTTTTATAGTTTTCTCATCATCATACATACAAATGTTAATCTTACCAAATTTATGAAAAAGGATATGAAGTAACATAAACAAATCTAACATATACATGTGTATGTCCACTGCCATAATCTCCAGTGAATATGAGATATAAGAAACCATTAATACAAATATTTTTACATTACAACTAGAAAACCCGTACACGTTAATTCCTTTGTAAGAGTCCACGACTTTAAAACTTGAGCATTATTTTCAAATTTGAAAATGATTAATGAGTAAAGTTGATAGTTGATAACACTTGAGATTATGAAAAAATTTAATATTAGAAAAAAATTTATATTTATAGTTACATTTTCAAATTCATTTTAACTCAGCAATAGTCGTTACCTACAATCTAGCAGTTTCACTGGAAAACGTAGCAAGAGTTACACTATTTATAACTCAAGAACCGATTTGGCTGAAAGTTGTAGGGGAGGTAGCTTACAATCAAGGGACATAGGGTAATTTTTATCTCTTTATGGTAAAAGTCAATAAAATTCATAAATATCAAAATTATATTTCAAATCGTAAGCATGTGTTCAAAATTCACGTAAGAATCATTTGAAAATTGTGTTACTTCAAAAAAAGAAAGAAATAAGGAAAAAAATAACAACACAGAGCACACTAATTTTCGTATGATCATATTTGACCCGATTCAAGCCATTTTTGATACATAGAATTATTTCATTTGTATATCTCACACATTGACCAATATTTTCGGTCAAAAGTCAACTACAGATACAGGGGTCCACATATTCGTTTCCAGTTTCAATTGGATTTTTTTTTTAATTTTGCTTTTTTTATTATTATTTTACATTGTATCTGGTATATAAAAATAAAATACTAACAACAATTCTGGTTTAAATAATTAGGAGAGATACTTAAAAGTTAAATGTTAAGAAATACATTTGCTGCTACTGTTGTCTTACTAGGTTGGAAGGCTTCTTGCGTTCCAACCGGATTTCTCGCCCAGCAGTTTCGATGAGTCTGGAGGTTTCCTCATTAACGTGCTGTCTAAGCTTTAGTTCGTGAGACTTTGCTTACTTGGAGATTTCATTTACCACTGAACTCACGCCTAGATCACGGTGCAGGTCAGCAGATCTAATGTACCAAGGAGCATTAAACAAAGTCCTTAGTACCTTACTTTGAAAGCGCTGAATGCTGGCAATATAGCTTTGACTTGAGCAACCCCATAGTTGGGCTCCGTAGGCCCAAACTGGCTTTAGGACTTGATTATATAATAACAGTTTATTTTGTATTAATAGCTTGGATTTCCTGCCAACTAGGTGGTAAAGTTTACCAAATTTCATATCAAGCTCGCTCCTTTTTTTTGACATGCTCTTTCCAGCATAGCTTAGCATCTAAGATGATACCTAGGTACTTAGCACTGTTATGGTGTGGTATAGGAATGTTATTTATATAAATTGGACAATATGCCGGCTTTTTCAAGGTAAAGTGACATGAAATGATTTGGTGTCGTTTAATTTGATGCGCCACTTAGATGCCCACTTAGTAATTGCGTTAACTGCTGTCTGCACTCGTCGACTAGATACTGAAGTTGACTCTCCAGCTGCTAACAAAGCTGTGTCATTCGCAAATGTCGCTATCATATAACTAGAATCAGATGGGAGGTCACTGGTAAAAAGCAAATAAAGCATTGGCCCCAACAGGCTTTCCTGGGGAACACCGGCTTCTATCGGTTGCAAGTTTGAATTTGCATCCTCTGGTTTAATGCGGAAGTATCTGTCTTTTAAGTATAAAGTAATTATTTCACAAAATTGTTTGGGTAGCATGTATTTCAATTTGAGCAGTAGACCCGTATGACAAACTTTGTCAAAAGCTTGAAACACGTCCAAAAAGGCCGCCGTACAAACATTCTTTTTATCGATTGTGTTTTCAACGAAAGTAACGATTCGGTGTACCTGGTCAATTGTTGAATGGTGGTCACGGAAGCCAAATTGATGTGTTTGTATTAGGTGTTTCTGAGCGATTATTGGTTTGAGCCTATTTATGAGTACATTCTCAAAGATTTTAGATAAGGCTGGCAGCAGCGAAATTGGTGTGTATTATGTAACATCGTGCACTAGCTTACCCTGCTTAGGTATCATTATGACTTCAGATACTTTCCAAAGCGATGGCACGTATCTTAGGCATAAGGCACTGTTTATAATGTTTACAAGTTTTTTTTATACAATTCTTTGGTAAATTGCGTAATATTTCTCCAGTTATTAAATCGTACCCAGGTGCTTTTTTGTGTATTGTGTTCCGATAAGATTTTTAATTTCTTTAATAGTAAGAGAAGAAATGCCGATGTGTGGATCTAACCAACAATTTTCACAGTTTATCTCATACCCTTCGTTAGGCGTAAATGTGTTTCTCAAATGATTTGCAAATACGGCAGCTTTCTGTTCATTCGTTTTGGACCATGCAGTTTCGTTTAGTTTTAATGGTGCTACATGTTTTATTTGTTTATTAATATTTATTGCAGCTTTCCAGAGTGAATAGTCGGTGAATTTATCAACTGTGAGTTTAGCCAGATAAGTTTTGAAGGAAAAATTTTTAAACTATTTAATTTGTGCTCTTAGTTACGCTGTACATTTATTAAGCTCAGTTTTCAGAGCAGAGGACCTAGTTTGCTGCCGTCTCCGTCGAAGCTTGCGCTTTTTATGGATACTTCTTAAGATATGTTTTGAGTATTTGGTACCACTTAACATAGATTCACGAGGGTATTTGGTGTACTCTTCCACGCAGCGTTTCGTTCCAACTCGATACTAGTCGATATGTGCTTAAGTTTTTTGGTCGACTTTATTCAATATACTTTTAAATTTATACCAATTAGTGTGTTTATTACATAACGTTGGCTTGGCCGCCGAAAAAATAGTTGGGTTTTCATACAGAGTTAGTAGCACTGGAGAATGGTCAGAGCTTAGGTCTGAGCAATCTTTAATACAGAAATTGAGTTTCGGTATTTTATTGATTATGAAGAAGTCCAGAAGGTCTGGAAATTTCTGTCTATCTGTAGGCCAATAAGTGGGTTTTCCTGTAGAAACAAAATTGCATCCAACTGCTTTGAGAAGTTCTCGACCTTTGGTTGTAGTTAAACGAGATCCCCAATGAGTGTGTTTTGCGTTAAAGTCGCCACCAATGATATACCTTTCGTCATATTTTTTTAATAAATTCATATACGTTTCTATTTTTATATTATGTCTAGGTGGACTATACAGAGCAATAAGATACAATGGGTGATTGTGCAATTTAACTGAAATTGTTGTAGCTTGAATTTCTTCCATCTTAGTCGGATCTTCCTCGCAGTGTTCAATATTGCTTTTGATAATTATAGCGCTCCCTCCTCGTGCTGAGTTTGCCGGTTGTGGTGTGTGATAAAATTCATAATTTTTAAACTTTAAAAATGATTGGTTTGTAAAATGCGTTTCAGATAATAGACATATATCCAATATTTCTGTCGAGACCCCGAGACACCGAGGAAAACAACTATCAGGTGAATGCAGAAGTTGGCGATGGCCACACACAAAGCGACATGAATATTAATCAAGTGCAAGAGCTAGTGCAGATCTCTGGCAGCCAAGCATTGACGCAGCAGGAACAAAGATTCCTGGCACAGCTTAATGATATGAGCGCAAAAGTTAATAATTTGTGCTTTCAAGCGCCACAAAGGGCAGTTGATCAAAGATCTTCGGTAAATTAAGAAATCAGGTGCGATATTCCCTTCGATATAATTAAGTCAATTCCCGAGTTTAGTGGGAGGTCTGACGAGTACGTGGCATGTAGACACTCGGCCGTAGACGTGTACGAGCTGTTTAAACCATTTAACGACAGCTGCACGCATTACCAAGCGGTAGCAATCATCAGGAATAAAGTGCTTGTGTCTCACAACACAGTTTCGATGCAATCACAGCTCGGATAGATGGGTCATACGCAGATAGAACTTCGCTAAGCCTATTGAGGCGGGGCCTCGAAATGGTTAGGTAAGAGGAATTAAGCCTCATGGAATATTATAATGAGGTCAAAAGGAAGTTGAACCTTGTTACAAACAAGATTGTAATGTCACACGAGGTGGGGCAGGCTGCATTGCTCAACGATGAAGTTAAGTCAGACGCGTTCCACCCCCTCATTTCCGGCTTGAAAAAGCCAGCTATTGTTTTTCCGGCACAGCCAAAAGCCTCTGTCTTATCACTAGCCAGAGAAGCAGATCGAGCATAGAGCGCAGTATGTTTTCGACATTCTACTCCAAAGCTATTGCAAAAAGGGAACAGGCGAGGAAAAAATATTTAAAATCGACCGCAAGCAAAACAATGCAGAAATATGGTGGTGAGAGAAACTCCCATTTGGTCAAAAGGCAACCGCGAGAAAATGTCATTCGCAGTGGGTAAGAACAGCCACCAAGATAGGAACAAGAGAGAAGACCAAGGGAAAGCAAAAAATTACATGAAACCCATAAAGGGGCTAAAAGAGGTAATTCCTGTCGAAAGCCTTTTCCCCGTATGCTCGATATATGGTTCGAGGATATTTTGAAAATTTTTGGCCAAATCTCCGCATTGTTCGTGCTAGACACACTTAACTCATTTGATGCAATTATAGGATTCGAGCTGTTAACACTACATTGCTACAATCCCGATGGAAGTTTAAAATTTTGTAAACAACGAAATTAGACAGTTACTTAAAGATGGTATCATTAGACCATCAAAGTCCCTATACAACAGCTCAGTCTGGGTTGTTGACAGCAATGGAAACCGAAATAAACGGTTGGTAATTGACTTCAGGAAGCTAAATGAACGAACTATAGCCTATCGATACCCAATGCTACCTGGCAATGATCCAATGATCCTAGCGAACCTTAGAAAAGCACAATTTTCTTTGTCTCTAGATTTAAAATCCAAGTATCACCAAATTTATCTAGCGGAACAAGACCGTGAGAAAACGTCATTCGCAGTGAACAGCGGAAAACATAAATTTTGTCGTCTGCCTTTTGGCTTGAAAAACGCGGGAAGCATTTTTAAAAAAGCCTTCGATGATATCCCGAGGGAGCACATAGGAAAGATATGTTATGTTTATTTAGATGACGTAGAGATGGAGTCATGTGTAGAAGTTCACACAAGGGAGGAAAGTTCTCTGATCGCCATTCACTTGGGAGTGGCCAGAAACGATTCTTTTACATATGACTCAAGCAGCTCACGACTTCCGGTCTTTGACCAAGTATCCTTTGGGTAGCCTAAGAACATCCGTTTGAAGGCGAGCTAAAGTGAGAAGGCGAAACATCCCCTGCATAGGGTTGTGCGCAGGGTTTGGGACTCGCCACGTAAAAAAACACCCCCAATAAAAAATAAATAACAGCCTCGGATAAGAGACCCCCTTTTGATGACGACCATGGCAAACGAAATAAGGGCTACGAGTTGAGGGCATGCACCTGGAATGTCCGGTCCCTTAATTGGGAAGGTGCCGCTGCCCAGCTGGTTGATGTCCTCGTGAAAATATAGGCTGACATCACCGCCGTCCAAGAAATGCGATGGACGGGACAAGGACAAAGACGAGTAGGTCCTTGTGGCATTTACCACAGTGGCCATATAAAGGAGCACAAGTTTGGTGTTGGATTCGTGGTGGGAGAGAGACTCCGTCGCCGAGTACTTTCATTCACTCCGGAGAATGAACGTCTAGCCACAATCCGCATCAAGGCGAGGTTCTTCACGTATCGCTGATTTGCGCCCACGCCCCGACGGAAGAGAAGGATGATGTGACCAAAGATGCCTTCTATGAGCGCTTGGAGTACACCTATGAGCGCTGCCCCCGATACCAAAATCGTGCTTGGCGTCTATAACGCCAGGGTGGGCAAAGAAGGTATCTTTGGTACTACGGTCAGTAAATTCAGCCTCCACGAGGAAACATCCCCAAATGGGTTGAGACTGATTGACTTCGCCGGGGCCCGAAATATGGTTATCTGTGGTACTAGATTCCAGCACAAGAAAATACATCAAGCTACCTGGCTGTCTCCGGATCTAAAAGCCACCAACCAGATCGATCATGTTGTGATAGATGGAAGACACGTCTCCAGTGTTCTAGACTTGCGTTCGCTCCGAGGTCCTAACAGCGACTCGGACCACTATCTTGTTGCAGCCAAGATTCGCATCCGCCTCTGTGCAGCAAAAAACGCACGTCAACAAACACAAGGTAGGTTCGACGTCGAGAAGCTGCAATCACAACGGACAGCAGAACGATTTTCTACTCGGCTTGCACTCCTGCTCTCTGAGAGCATGGGACGGCATCTCAAACTCCTTACGTACAGCTGCAACCGAAGCCATTGGTTTTCGGAAAGTGCAAAAGAACAGCTGGTACGACGAGGAGTGCCGTGTCGCAGCGAAGAGAAAACAGGCTGCCTACCTCGCAACGTTACGATCGACCACAACACGTGCGGGATGGGATAGATACCGAGAGTTGAAGAGGGAAGCAAGACGCATTTGTAGACAGAAAAAGAAAGAGGCCGAAATGCGTGAGTACGAAGAGCTTGATAAGCTGGCCAACAGGGGTAATGCTCGAAAATTCTACGAAAGGATGCGGCGGCTTACAGAAGGTTTCAAGACCGGAGCATACTCTTGTAGAACCCCCAAAGGTGATCTAGTCACCGATGCCCAAAGCATACTTAAATTATGGAGGGAACACTTCTCCAGCCTGCTGAATGACAGTGAACGTACAACGAAAGGAGAACGCAAACCCGATTCCCCAATCGAAGACGATGGAGCAGACGTTCCATTACACGACCATGAAGAAGTTCGAATAGCAAATGCCCGCCTGAAGGACAACAAAGCGGCAGTGGCCGACGGATTGCCGGCCGAGCTATTCAAAAACGGCGGCGAAGAACTGATATGAAGCATGCATCAGCTTCTTTGTAAAATATGGTCGGACGAAAGCATGCCCAACGATTGGAATCTAAGTGTGCTCTGCCCAATTCATAAAAAAGGAGAACTCACAATCTGCGCCAACTGCCGTGGGATAAGCCTCCTCAACATCGCGTATAGGATTCTATCGAGCGTATTGGGTGAAAGATTAAAACCCACCGTCAACAAACTGATTGGACCTTATCAGTGTGGCTTTAGACCTAGCAAATCAACAATCGGCCAGATATTCACCATGCGCCAAATTTTGGAAAAGACCCGTGAAAGGAGAATCGACACACATCACCTCTTTGTCGATTTCAAAGCTGCTTTCGACAGCACGAAAAGGAGCTGCCTTTAGGCCGCGATGTCTGAATTTGGTATTCCCGCAAAACTAATACGGCTGTGTAAACTGACGTTGAGCAGCACCGAAAGCCCCGTCAGGATCGGGAAGGACCTCTCCGAGCCGTTCGATACCAAACGAGGTTTCAGACAAGGCGACTCCCTATCGTGCGACTTCTTCAATCTGCTGCTGGAGAAAATTATTCGAGCTGCAGAACTTAATCGAGCAGGTACAATCTTTTATAAGAGTGTACAGCTGCTGGCGTATGCCGATGATATTGATATCATCGGCCTCAACACCCGCGCCGTTAGTTCTGTTTTCTCTAGGCTGGACAGGGAAGCAAAGCAAATGGATCTGGCAGTGAACGAAGCCGAAATATCTCCTGTCATCAAACAAACAGTCGTCGCACTCGCGACTTGGCTCTCACGTCACTGTTGACAGTCATAACTTTGAAGTTGTAGATAATTTCGTCTATTTGGGAACCAGTATTAACACCACCAACAATGTCAGCCTGGAAATCCATGGCAGAATTACTCTTGCCAACAGGTGCTACTTCGGACTGAGTAGGCAATTGAAAAGTAAAGTCCTCTCCCGACGAACAAGAACCAAACTATATAAGTCGCTCATAATTCCCGACCTGCTATATGGGGCAGAGGCTTGGACGATGACAGCAACCGATGAGTCGACCTCAAGAGTTTTCGAGAGAAAGGTTCTGCGAAAAATTTACGGTCCTTTGCGCATTGGCCGCGGCGAATATGGCATTCGATGGAACGATGAGCTGTAAGAGATGTACGACGGCATTGGCAAAGTTCAGCGAATTAAAAGACAGGGGCTACGCTGGCTAGGTCATGTTGCCCGAATGGACGAAAACACTCGAGCTCTGAAAGTATTCGACGCTGTACCCGCCGGGGTAAGCAGAGGAAGAGGAAGACCTCCACTCCGTTGGAAGGACCAAGTGGAGAAGGACCTGGCTTCGCTTGGGATATCCAATTGGCGCCACGTAGAGAAAAGAAGAAACGACTGGCGAGCTGTTGTTGACTCGGCTATAACGCGTAAGCGGTGTCAACGCCAATTAAGAAGAAGAAGAAAAATTTTCTAAAAAAAAATGGTTCGGTGAGCAAGCATGTGTCCAAAAAGGTCTCGATTGACTTAGACGAAACTCAACGTAATGCTTTGGAAAGATTGAGGAATATCCTGGCATCAGAATATGTCATACTTATATACCCAGATTTCAAGCAGGCCTTTGATCTAACTACTGACGTCTTCATAGAAGGCATTGGTGCAGTCCTGTCTCAAGGGGCAGACCCATTTAGATGGTTTCACGCATGCTCAAGACAAGCGAGACACACTACGCCACGATTGACCGAGAATTGTTAGCTATTGTCTGGGCTCTAGGTAAATTGCGAAAATACCTCTATGAAGTAAGAGAAATATTTTCTCTGATCACCAGCCCTTTACTTTTTCGTTTCAGATAGAAACACGAATGCAAAAATCAAACGATGGAAGGCATTCAGTGATGAACACAAAGCAAAGGTATACTACAAACCAGAATAAGAAGCTTATGTGGCGAATGCCCTATCATGTCAAAAATGTAAACGCCTTACAGTCAGACGCTGCAATGATTCTAAGCGAAAATTCGTTGACCTATACGATCGACACGATAGAAAAGCCTTTAAACTTTTTCAGAAATCAAATCATTCTTGAAGAAGCAAAATCCTGATTGAAATGAGTTATCATACTCTTTGGCCAAAAAAATACACCACCTTACAAAAAGCGTTCCAAAGTAAACAGGACTTTTTGAATCTAGCGCCCCCTGGTGGCGCCATCTATATGTCGACTCGTGTGTTAGAATCTGCTATGTTTATCCAGTGAGAATGACATTTGACATTTCATCGATTTGAAGTGAAGTTATTGCGTTATAAGTGCCAGTATGTTTGTGTTATCGGTGCGAAAATGAGATTCGAACAAAGAGCCAAACATTAAATTTTTTTAAATTGGTAAAACTTTTGCCGAAACGTTTCAATTGATGAAACAAGTTTATGGTGATGATTGCCTATCCCGTAGCAGAGTGCACGTTTTCAAAATGGTCGTGAGGACATGAATGACATAATTGACGGAACAAAAGCCGAAACTTTGATGCGAGATTTCTAGGTTTTTCGTTTTTACAATTTTTTTTAATTAGCGGGCTGCATAGAAACAAAAATAAACATCGTATGGAATGGGGAAAAGTCTATTACCTTTGAAATTAAATAATCTTCTATTTAAACTTAAAAAAAAGTAATTTGAACATATTTTTAAACGAGATAAAGTAAACATTTTTTGGTCAAAAACAACTTTTTTTGAATTTTCAAAAAATTAGTGGATGATGCTTAAACACACCTTAGAAATTCATTGTCCATACTAAAAGTGCACCACAGAATGACAAGAAGTTTAGAATTTTTGGGCCCAGCACTCAAGGTAATAGCAGACACGCCTGATGCCTCTGATCTTGAAAATTTTGGAAACAATAGTAATAATTAACGGTGAAGGAAATAATTGAAGGTAAAAAATGTATTGGTTGACACACCGCATTTGTATGAAACATTATTAGCAAGAAATAAAATATTAATAAATCATATATCGAACTTGATACTCACAATTACACTAGCTAATGCTATGTTTCCACCAAAAAGTGATTAGATTACATTTAATCTCTTCACTAATCAGCCCGTTCTCACTGCCGTTGGAAAGATGTAAACAGCTGTTTTTGCCATTCAAGATTCACATCATTTAATATTTATTGAAAGAAAACATTGTTTTACTTGTATAGATTTTGTTATAAAAGACGACTTTTTTTAAATATTTTCCATATAATGGACGCATTTTTTTATTTGGGATGTAAATTTTCAGGTGAATTCAGATCATTGTGTTTAATTAATTTGTTTGTTTAAAAATTTTTTGTTCAGTGATAATGTAATAGATTTCCAATGCTGACAAGTCTTCTTCTTCTTAATTGGCGTAGACACCACTTACGCGATTATAGCCGAGTTAGCAACAGCGGGCCGGAGGATGGAGTCATGTGTAGAAGTTCACGCAAGTGAGGAAAGTTCTCTGATGGCCATTCACTTGGGAGTGGCCAGAAACGATTCTTTTACATATGACTCAAGCAGCTCACGACTTCCGGTCTTTGACCAAGTATCCTCTGGGTAGCCTAAGAACATCCGTTTGAAGGCGAGCTAAAGTGAGAGGCGAAACATCCCCTCCGTAGGGTTGTGCGCTGGGTTTGAAACCCGCCCCGTAAAAAATCATACCAATGAAAAGGAACAACAAGCTGACAAGTAGATGGTGCTAAATTAGAGTTGTACAGAGAGCTTTCACGTAGATTGGATTCAAAGCACCTCGGAGTCGAGATTAAGAACCTTTTTTAAGAATTAAGAACCTGCCTTTTTGCCACTTTTTCCTTCAGATAAACCCACAAATTTTCAATGGGGCTCATGTCGGGGCTCTGAGGAGGTATATCTATGACCTTTTGGCAATTATAAAGGAGCCATGTGCGCAAAGTGAGCTCCTTATATTTGGGGTCATTGTCCTGATAAAATTTAAATTTTGGCTTATTATCGATAATAAAGCCAAATTTTTCAGCACTTTGCCTCAAGTTTGTTTTGAGAATGGAGAGATACTGCTCAGTATTCATTGTGTTTTCAATAAACGCAAGCTCTCCCACTCCCTTGCTGCTAATGAATCCCCAAACCATCACCGACAATTTGTCGAATTATACTGTCGGAGTGATGTTGCGCTGATCTAAAGCTGTTAACGGCTTGCGCCATACTCTAGTAGGTCCATCATTGTAGTACAGCATTATTTTGGTTTCGTCACAGAATATGACGTCATCCTAATCGTTGTCCGGCATGATGCTCATGTTGACAGCAAAAGTTAAGCGCTTTTCAACATTTACTTTCGAAAGCAGCGGCTTCTTACGCGCAACCCTTGAAGAGTATTTATTTCGCAGAATTAGTTGGCGGACGGTTTCATGTGAAACGACCGTGCCACACTCTTCTTCCAACTCCTTGGCAAGGGTTCTGGTCGAAATTCGGGGGTTTTGATGGACCTTACGCATGATAAGGCGGTCTGCCCGCTCGTCAATCTTCTTCTTTCGACCACTTTCACACTTTGCTTCCAATCTGTCTTCATATTCGGCTCGATTTAAAACATTATAAATTGTTTACAGATTTTCCAATTTGGTGATTATAATAAATCAATTGGGTAACGTCAAAAGTCAATCTACCTCCAGGCATGTTAAATAATTTTAAAATTAGCTTTTTGACACGTGTGCAGAAAGGTTTCGCAATTAAATGGAAAGGAATGCAAACATATCGCATAGTGCAGAAGCATAGATAACAGTAAAGTACCGTTTTTTCTTCAAACAGAACAAAACAGAATCGAAAACTAAAGTGTGTAAAGAGTTTCTTGACAGTGTCAAAAATGTGTAAACTCATATTTAGTTGTTTAAAAACTTTCCCTCTCGTTGTATTGTTTTTATTTTTGTGCATACTAATTTAAAATTTGTTTAATAATAGTTCTGCATTAAAAAAATATTGAAAAAACTAACTAAAGGCGTTGTTTTTGCATGAAAAGTCAAAAAATATGTTTTTTTTTTCAGTGTGTAAAGAGTTTCTTGACATATTGTACTTCTGCGCCATAGTTTAAGGGGTTAGGGGTAGTCAGAGGCTTTTACAGAGCAGTTCGGAAAGTTACAAGTCATAATGAGTAAAAAAAACAAAAAAAGAAAAAAAAAAAACAATATTAAATAGAAATATAAAAATGGTAAATAATAAATGAACAACGAGCAATGACAAAAATATTTATGACAAATGAATGCAATAAAAATTGATGGTTATCAAAGATAACAACCAATGTAGCGAGCAGTTTGAGATGCACTGTAATACGCGAAAAGTAAGAAACTCGCAAACAGCTGTGGACAAAGATGGAAACGAATAAAAACAAGAAAGAAATTTAAGTAAGCAAAGTAAATTAACACTAACAATTGCACTACTTAAAATGTAGCACAACAACAAATTTAAAATGACTCGCGGAATAAATTAAAATTAGCCAACACACAATTACTAAATATCAATTGATTCAACAGCACAATGTAACACTGATACTTATCGTAAAAGATCACTTAATCCAGACACTTTCAAATAAAGTTTTAAATAAAATTAAACAAATTCGCCAGAGCACGAAACAAAGCACAGCTGAACACGAGAAGGGTTGCCAACAATATGACATTATTATATAATGTGTTGACTTGAAGTCACGAAAATTTCAAAAAACAAAAAAAAATTTAATTTCCAAGGTTATAGTTGTTTGTGTGTTCAAAAAAAAGGTACTTGCGGTAACAACTTTAAGCCCTTGGAGATTCATCTAAAATCAATCGGACAAAAATAATTAGTTTTATAAATAGATAAACTCGGGCCTGATTGAAGGATTTTTTTTTCAAAAATTAACAAAGTGGCGGCCTCAGGAAATTTTTTTTTACATTTTTGGGAAAACAAAAAATCCTTGATCAGGCCGGAGTTTGTTATGTATTCTAAAATCTGTATAAATTTCATTAAAATCTACTGAGCGGTTTTCGAGTTACAGTTGTCACCAGTTCAAAAAACATAGTTTTGAGAAAAACGCGTTTAAAGTTTCACACTAGCGCTTTGAAGTGCCTGAGCTCTCTTTGTTATTTGTTATTTATATTTCGAATAACTCAAAAACTAATTATCGGATCAACGTGAAATTTTCAGATAATATTTTTTAGATATTACACTTAACGAAATTGCAAAAAAAAAAATTTTTTTTTTAATTCTAACTTCTCTTAACCCCTTAAGGTTCCATTACAATTCAATAATATTTTTAAGTTCAGTTTTTATCCTGATGTTAATGGTTTAACAATGAAGTACTAGCTCCGGCACTTACCGAAATACCTATATTATTTGGACCTCTTGCCGCTTGGCTAAATGTGTCTCAGACCCCCTCACAATATTACACTCCCACACCACACACAATACATACACCACATCATCATTCCACACCACATCTTCATTTCACACCACATCATCATAACATTTCACATCACACGCACACAATACCATCACGAATTCAACACACATGAAGACATCATACAAAAAAGAAAAAAAGGGACCGGCGGACAAGGCGCCAGCCTCTTTTTGATTTCGACCACGAACTCGGACACTCATCATACGTTCTTCCGTGTCCTTTTTAATTTCGTTGCGCCTTTTATTTTTATACTGTGAGGTAAGTGCCGTGAAATCTTTGTAATTACTCATAGTCCTTCGAGCCGTACCGGACGGCACCAGTCGTTAAAGTGATCAAAATTAAAAGTGAATACATTGTGAGTGAAAAAAAACTAAGATTATAATATAAATAAACAAATATATAATAAATATAAAATTATACGTGGTGAAAAATCAGAAAACTCAGAAGAAAAAACAAACTTGCATATATATTAATAAAATACACATAAGGGCACTTTACAAGAAAAAATATCAAAGAAAAAAAAACAAAGTCAGTGAGACATCAGGTGACAAAACTGTGGACAATACCACCAAATATATATACATACAGTGGAGTAAATATATAGTAGGAGAGCCTGGAGTGCTAAATTTGCAGTTACTGGAGCGTCATGTAGACTTACTAGATTGTCAAGATAACGTTAAAAAAGGAAAGTCTAGGTAAAGTTTTCCATTTTAGTGGGGGAAAGAGCGAGTGATTATTTTCAAACATGTAAAAAAAACAGTCACATAAAAATACTCAAGCACGTCAGTCATTTATGGTATATACGCGCATTGTATTTCTGATAGTCGATATACATATATTAATCGTGTTAGATTTTCAAAGCGAATGTTAATGAACCTCTAAAAATTGTGCCATTTAAATTTCTGACACTTTCGACGGGACCAAAAGTCATGACTGATTTCAAAACTTGTAAAAAAAATGGTGACCTTGAGATACTCGAGCGCGTTAGATTTTCATGCAGGGGGATGACTTGATGTCAGAGTCTTCCCAAAAGATAATCTGACAATTACATTCATATATTGAGGGATATCGTTAATCTGACGATTTAAAAGTGGAAGAATTCTGTTTGGTTCTTGTTTTTTTTTTTCAGGATGTAATAAAAACAGTGTATACATGTATACGTATAGAAAATTGAATAATTTATTAATATGAAAACAGATCTAAATATTAAAAAAAATTTAAATTTTCGTCATTCGAGTCATCGTCGAAGTTGGTTTCCACTTCTTGAACTTCCTCGTCATTTTGCATTTCTATAACCGAGAAAAAATATCAAACTTTACAAATTTTTACTTCTTTTATGACAGTATAGTTTTCAAAAAAAGATATACCTGCATCAGAAGTATCTCTTAAAATATTAGCTATTATGACGATGTCCTCGTACGCTTCAGGAAGTTGGTTTCCAACAAAACCAAGTCGGCTCCAACTTTCCATCCACGTTTTTCCATCCGTAATCTGTTGGCGACAACTCCGTAAGAATACGATTGTGCGCGTTCCTTCACAAACACGAAATATATTTCGTCTGCAGTAAATGTTGGTGTAGCTCTGATCGACAGAGTGATAACTTACAAGCGTCGTAGTTACGCACATTTAATGAGAAGGGTTGAGACGTATCAGTTACTTTGTACGTTTTATGAAAAATTTCAGAAACAAACAAAAGTGCCAAGCGTCTACTAACAACAACCACGCTATGGTGATCAGCTGAGATGGCATCATGGCGGCAGACGCTACTATGAGGACGGTGCGAGAGAGTGAGAAAGAAAATGAGGAGTGGGGGATACACACCTCTCAGCATCAGTACACTTGACCTTTTGTCGACGATTTTACCTGTATCGCCCCATGGAAACTGTCAGATTATAGGATTTTCGTGATTCTGACAGAATTATCTTTAAAATTAAAGAAAAAAAATCTATCGCGCTCGAGTATTTCAAGGTGACGTATTTTTTTTACAAATTTGTCACCCTGCTATTTCTCTAAGTAACCCTCAAACTGTCAGAATATTTAAATATACACTCGTATTCATGTATTTAATTTACCATCTCTTAATCTGACGCGCTCGAGTTCCCGAAGGATCGACTTTTTTTCTCTAATCTGACGAACTCCCCCCAACGCACCCCTCCATATTAAGGGCTCATGTTTGATAGGGGTACATAAAAAGGTGCAATGTTTCTCCCCATACAATTTTCTGACACGCCTCAGTAACTTCGAAAATCCCCGCTTGGGCTCCCCTACTAATATAAGTGCAATAAGTGCAGTGACCACAAAACCAAACAAAAAAAAAAAGTGGTGAGCTTAAAATAAACCAAAATAGCAAAGAGTAGAGTTGTGATACTGAAAAAACACACCTCAGCAATCAACAAACGGGCGCGCTAAAAAAAAATTAAGAATACATAACTAAAACGGTCGCGATAAAAGGAAAACGGATGCGAAATTAAACCAACTAAGTTAAACCAGAGAACATAAAACATAGAGAATGTGCAGGTTCGTTGTCGAACATTTTATAAAATTGTAATACGGAATTTCACCTCACAACTACAGAATTCACGCTGCGAAATGTTAACATTTTTAACAGTTCTCTCACATACTCAAACAGAGAATATGAAGCGAAATAAATATATGTATTTTCATGGCATATATGCCCAAGCAGAGAATATTGAAGAAAAATAAGTTCTTTGCTATTCCACTTTTAACAGCGAAAAATGCGTACAAATACAACTCTCACATACTCAAGAATATGAAGAGACATAAATATATGTATGCATGCTCCTTATGACACTCCTAACAACAGCATTGTGATATTTTCATGCTTCAATTTTTGCTTTCGCAATGTATGCAAATATGTATGCTTTTGAGTTTTGCGTCGGCATTTCCATATTGGCATGTAAAAATAATTATGATATGAGTATAATTTTGTATGAATGCATGCATAGTAATAATGGGTTGTCAAAAAAGTCTTGCGGTATTTTTATTGAACCAATTCGTGTGGCACTCATACATCGAGCTTCTTAGTGACTCCAAGCTTCTTCAAACGGTTTATAACGGTTTGATGACTACTATACCGGTCTCTTCCGACCAATTCAGCGATTTTATCGCAATTTTCGACGGCAGGCCTTCCGGAGCGTGGCGCATCTTCGACCACCTCTACACCAGAACGAAAACGTTGAAACCATCGTTGTGCAGTGGATATGGAAACTGTATCGGGTCCATAAACTGCACAAATTTTATTGGTGGCTTGAGATGCATTTTTGCCTTTATCGTAGTAGTACTGTAAAATATGCCGTATTTTCTCTTTATTTAGCTCCATGTTTGCGACGCTATAACTCACGAACGACTTTAAAGAAACGACAATCAATCAAACACGTGGTAGCGCGTGAAATGAGCTTTCCAAAAAGGTATAGCATGACCCGATGCGACGAATAAAACTAGAACTACGCGCTTTTAGCGCCAACTAGCGAAAATACCGCAAGACTTTTATGACAACCCAATATTTACAGTCAATTTGGACTTGAATATTTAATAATTTTATTTGATTCTTACATAATATACTGTACTAATATCTATTTTTGTATTATGTTTCTTAATAATAGAAATTGAATTTATCACAACAATATATAAATACACCGTCTATCATATTAATCTTATTATCTGCTCATATGAATATACTTATGTATACGCATGTGCGCGTTCAGAAACTCAAATCATGATTTTATCACTTATCAATGTATTACATGTGCGCGCTTTGATCTACGTGTTCAAACACAGTCATTTATACTTATATGTACATATAATACATTGCCGAACAAATAATCCACAAGCATACAAACATACATATGCGTACACATGTCAATATTTCACCAACAAAAAATTGAAACATTGTTCTACAAAAACAACAATTGCACAAATAGCATAAACATGGCAAGTCAAAATGGCAGCCGAATTGGCAAAGCCCAATTGTAGTAAATTTTACAACAAAAACGATTTCATTCATAAACGCAGGCGCAAATTCCACAAGCGAGCTCGCTTCATTCATAAAAACAGATGCCATAACATCTCCCCGAGCATGCCTTTGCATTCAAGCGTCTTTTCGCTTTTGGCAAAAGCTAAAAATCATAAATTGAACATAGCTGTTGTAGATTTACAATATTTGTCAATTCTACAATATTTTTCTGTGGCTCGCAAAAATCAGCGTCGATATGTATGCAAGCTCATACAAAAACATACATATATATATGTGTACATTTCATGTTTTGTGCATTGTGTTTTTAGCGACTTACCTCTAATTTTTTTGCAGGCGTATGAATATTTGTAAGTATCTACATATGTATGTATTATGCTTCTATAGCTTACGTGCGTATGCCATAGAATTGGTACGAATGTAGACATTATATATAGGCTGTTCACGATAAGGTGGTTATCGGGTTATGTGGTTATGTGATTAAGTGAACAACAACAAAATGCGGTATGACAAAATAACCAAAGTTCACCAAACTAGGCCCTTGTTTACAGATTATGTGGTTATTTGCTTATTTCCAGTGTTAGAAAGTCGTTGGAATTTTACTAAATGGCAGCACAAAAAATAAATAAAACTAAGCGAATGGCATTTCCATTTAGATTTTCTTATTGGAAAATCTGCTATTAACAGCTGGTTTTTGTTTACAATCAGCAAATTAAAACCAAAATAAAAAGCAACGAAAAGCATCAAAAATTATCAAAAGTAAATAAGAATCACAAAGTACAAAATAAATATACACTTTTTGTCATTTATTTATACTCTAATTTTAGTGTCTACAGAAACACGAAAGCGCCGGCGAGAAAAGGAGGTGAAAAAATGGACGGAAGCCGAAATCAAATTTCATTGAACTAAAATTGTAAACAATGAACAGCTGTTTGTGTAAACATAAGCAAATAATCATACAACATAGGGTGCTCATGGAGCATAGAGGTTATTTTTAATCTAATAAGCACATAACCCGATAACCACCTTACCGTGAACAGCCTAATTGTTAAAATTGTGAACCTTATATACTATTTTAGAGTTCTTACTTATCTAATTAAACATATGTATATTTACGGGGTTGTTTTCAACTGTACAATACAACACATTTGTGTGTTGTCATATAATTTATGTTGTATGGTTTGGGCTGTTTTCAAGTGCATAAGAGCATTTGTAATCAATTGCCCAAACCTAACTAAATATGTTTATATTACATTTCTTGAGTGCATGCGTATTGCATATAAATGCATACGAGTATGTATGTGTGTTTATGCGTTTGTTTATGTATTTGCTTTGTACTGCCTCAGCATTGGCGAAGATAAGCTTGTTCAATATATTTGAACAAAGGTGGTTATCGGGTTATGTGATTATTAGATTAAAAATGACCTCTATGCTCCGTGAACACCCTATGTTGCATGGTTGTTTGCTTATTTTTACACAAACAGCTGTTAATTTTTTACAATTTTAGTTCAATGAAATTCCTACTTATAAAATGCCTAAACAAAGTTTAAAAAGCAAAATAATCGAATTTAAAATAAGTTCTGCTATCCAGGAAATGGACTTTATTGAAGATATGCGCTTATTAAATAAACCGAATTTTAAGGGTTGAAAGAATTCTTTGTATATATGTAATTTGCAGACATCTTGCGCCCTGAACAGTGTCATAATGCAATTAATGAAGTACTATGAACTACATGTTCCAAAATCTATTCATTGGCGAGAAAATGTTCTGTGTTGCTTTGACGATGGAAGATTTTTATAAATGCTTCGCGTCAGCAAATGACAATTCGCTCATCCCCTAGAAATATTTTCTAATGATATGAACTTTACTAATTCAAGTTTACAAATACCTGTAGATTTGCAACTCGCAATCGTATTGCTCCGATTAGGTTCATCGGGTGAAAGTGCTGCTGTACGTAAAATCGCTACAACTTTTGGTGTGAGAGATGGAGGTACATTGACCAATATCACCAAAAGAGTTTTTTCGGCAATTTTGAATAAACTACCCCAATTCATTCATTGGCCTGGACCGGGGAACTTGTTTTCCAAACATTCTGCGAATTACCATATTGCATTGGTTACATTGACGGTAGCGAGATTAAATTGGCTGAAAAGCCGAATAAAAATCATGAGGTGTATTTTTCTCGGCAACGAATATATTCTATTAAATTGCAAGTCGTATGTGACCAAAAGTTACGCATATTACATGCAGAAGTGGGCAATCCTGGAAGCTACCACGATTCTAAAGTGTTTAGGAAATCTCATATTGGAAGAAACACAACTAGCTTATTTAGTGGAGAAGAGTGGATTGCAGATGATTCTGCGTATAAGTTGACAAAACATTTAATAACACCATACCGAAGCAATTCTTCTTTAGCAGACTCTTAAAGACAAGCTAAATTCAACAAAGTACACAGCCAGTATCGTGTTAGAGTAGAAAATTGTTTCGGGATTCTTAAAGAAAAGTTTTGTAGTTTGAAACAAATGCGGATAAAAATAAAAGACCGAGAGAGTCAAACGTCTTTTAATAAATGGGTACTTGTCTGCTGTGTGCTGCACAACATACTCTTGAAAAGGCGAGATTCTTCACACTTTGAAAGGCAAAGTGTCGAAGCCTATGAATGCCAATATGATGGAGATGCTATTGTTGCACCTACCCCCAAACTAAAAAGACAAGCACTATACAATTTAATTTTTCAATAAAAATTCATATTTTTGTTTTAATAACATGTAAGAATATTATTTATTTGCTTATTGGTTATTTATATTACTATTTTTATACTTCACTTCAATTTCTAATTTCCTTATTCTTTCATTCTGCTTCAGCTCCATTTTTTTGAGTTGGAAATCGTATTCAATCTTTTTCTTTTCATTTTCATTTTTGTTTGCTTCAACTTCCTTCATCTACTCGAATTTTTCAATTTCAAATTGAAGCTATTTTTCTCGAAAGCTCATTATTTCAGCTTCTTACGTTGCCAGTTTATCAATGGCAGTGTTTTGGTATTGGCCTTAATTTTTTTTGCAAACGGGCTGGCCGCAAATGAGCTGGCATCTGGCAATGTCATTTTCTTCCTGCGCTTCGGGGTCTTCCAAATCATCCACAACATTTTCCACAGAGTCGAGTTCCATTACATAGGAGCTCATTACCACCACCCCATCTTCCCTCTCCGTAGCAAAAACGTCCGCTAATTGTTTGTAATGCGGACAACTTTTAAGCACTTTATCTGTAATAAAGCAAATCAATTTAATTCCAAAGTTGATATTAAAATATATACTTATAAAATCTACCCATCACAGTCAGCTCCACATCGCCATCCTCTACTCCAGCGCCCGTGGAATTTAGCCAGTGTTCTGTCGATTTCATTTGGCTTTTTAAATACCGAGCCTTACATTTTAGAATGTTCCATGTTGCTTAAATTTTTGGTTGCTGGAATTAAAGAGATGTAATTAAATCAATATAACTAACTAATGTGTCGAAAACTCACGACACTAAAATTAGAGTATAAATAAATGACAAAAAGTGTATATTTATTTTGTACTTTGTGATTCTTACTTACTTTGATGACTTTTGATAATTTTTGATGATTTTTGATGCTTTGTGATGCTTTTGATTTCGGTTTTAATTTGCTGATTGTAAACAAAAAACAGCTCTTAACAGCAGATTTTCCAATAAGAAAATCTAAATGGAAATGCCATTCGCTTAGTTTTATTTATTTTTTGTGCTGCCATTTAGTAAAATTCCAACGACTACCTAACACTGGAAATAAGCAAACAACCACATAATCTGTAAACAAGGGTCTAGGTTGGTCAAAGTTGGTTATTTTGTCATACCGCATTTTTTTGTTGTTTACTTAATCACATATCCCCATAATCTGAAAACCACCTTATTCTGAACAGCCTAATAGACATAATGGGAATATGCATATGTGAAGGTCATTAATTTTTTTTTGAAGAAATGAAAGGAATGACGTGTTTATATGAGCACATTTCAGTTCATTTGGCACATCTTCATTTGGTAATATTATATATTAAAAAATAAAAAATTAAAATAAATTATTTTTTATTTAATTTTTCACGATTTTGTAAAAAAAAATTCAAATTTCTGAAAAAAAATGGTTCATATGATACAAGATCACGCAGAGAATGTTTTTTTACATTCTCTGTGAGACTTTGTATATTTTTCTTTAAAGCATTTCTCTTTATTCATTCTCGCATGAATTCAGTCGTTTGAGCCAGAGATCATGCTCAATTCTGCTAAATAGCAGCGCGAATGGTGAAGTTCCATATTACAATCTTATAAGTTCTGTTGTCCCTCCAATCGAACATCATACAGAATTCAATTTGCACCTTCTCTATGTTTTATGTTCTCTGGTTAAGCAACAAAAATATCAAGACGCCTGGAGGGAACATGATCACAACACCAACAAAGGAGACTGGCACAGAGGAACGGAGAAAGGAAAAAAAGGAGCAGCTGACCGCTATAAGGAAAGGAGGCCACTGACCGCGAAACAGACATAAAGGAGACATACACCTACTTGTCCCTCCAAAATCAAAAACGAAAAGACCCTTGAAGCGAGTCAATGTAAATAAATGTATTGTTTCCATTTTTTACACCATATATGTATGTTTGTACTGGTAAACCCCGTTTAAAAAGTTTCAAAAAACGGGTATCAGATTGTTAACAAAACGCAAAAACAAAAAAAAAAATATCGCTATTCTCATTTCTCCTACATCTTAACGGAGAAAACGGAATAAGCAAAAAAACCGATATTCCGAAAAAAATACAAAATACAAATCATATAATCATTCTAAAATACTATTGCTGCCTTTTTTTGCGGTTCTTCATTTGTGTATACATACACACATAATACAAATACAATAAAAATTCAAGTAACTATTTGTACTATTTTCCGCAATAGCCCTTCTGCTTCTTAAAGCAATAAGCAGGAATGCTTAAACCGTAAGCTAAGGCAGATTTATAAAAAACAAAAAAAGGTACACCCTAAAGCGAAAAATAGAAAAAGAAGAAAAGATAAAGAACAAAATTCAAACATACATACATACATATATTCCACTTCAAATTGCATTTACTTTACGTACGCATTTATTACATATATATATATATATATTTTCCTGTAGTTCCTAGGTGGAACATAGGGCCTCAATAAACGAATTATAATTCATTTTATTTACAGCTATAAATTTAATTTCGCTCCAAGAATAACCACTTCTTTGTGCTTCTGCTTCGACTTCCCGTCTCCAGGTGTTGGCTGGTCTTCCACGCCTTCGGCTTCCTTGCGGATTCCAATCTAGCGCTGTTATGCTAATGTCGTCGTGAGGTTTACGCAGAGTGTGACCGATCCATTTCCATTTACGACGTCGAATTTCGATGTGGACCGGTAGCTGTTTGGTTACGGTCCAGAGGTTAGCATTGCTATTAACGTTAGGCCAGAATATCCGCAAAATTTTTCGAAGACATCGATTAAAAAGGATTGCAGCAGTTGTAAACCATTCGCTGCAATATTCCACGTCTCGCAGCCATATAATGTAACGGATTTCACGCTTGAGTCGAATATTTTTAGCTTCGTACGTATGGATATATGTGTGGATCTCCAGACTTTATCCAACTTTCCGAAAGCAGCGCGACCTTTGGATATACGGTTTCGTATATCGGCTGCTGATCCTCCGTTTTTAGATATGATACTACCTAAATAGCAAAACTCGTCGACTTCTTCGAGGCATGTTCCAGCAATCTGTAGGTTTGGCGTTTCGGTTGTGTTGATGCGCATGAATTTTGTCTTCGCTATATTAATTTTAAGTTCAGTTTGTGCGGCGAGATCACTGATAGCTTCAAGTTTCACGGAAATGTGCGAATATTTATGCGACAACACACATATATCATCCGCATAGTCCAAATCTTCAAGGCTACCGCTTAAACCCCAAGATATTCCTCTATTAGTCGCACACGCTTGTCGCATCACCAAATCCAATACCAAATTGAATAAAAGGTGATAGCACGCACCCCTGCCTGACACCAGTTCTAACTTGGATGCCGCTACTTAAAATATTTCCACACCTTACTCGACAACTATCTCCTGAGTACAGCTGTTTTACTAGGTTAATTAATTTTTCCGGAACTCCTTTGCACACTAGAGCTCTCCAAATCGCATCATGTTTGAGATTGTCGAACGCTTTCTCAAAATCGATAAAGCAAAGGTAGAGAGGAGTTCGCCACTCTACCGACTGCTCTACAATCACTCGTAAAGTATTGATGTGATCGACACATGAGCAATGGGGTCTGAAACCAGCCTGCTCCTTACGTAGTCCATGCATCAGCGAATCAGATAACCTTTTGTGAATTATGTGCGTTATTATTTTATTCACCATACTTAACAGTGTTATTCCTCTCCAATTCTTACATTCCGATAAATTTCCCTTCTTCGGAAGAAGAGTAATAACACCTTCTTTCAACTCGTCTGGTATCTTTTCTGAGGCCCAAATATCTTTAAGTAGAGGAAACAGTATCCGCGCAGTCGTCTGAGGGTCAGCTTTTAGGAGTTCTGGGTTGATGTTATCCGGCCCAGGAGTTTTGTTGTTCTTTAATGCTCTGATAGCAGTCATTATCTCCGTCTCATTCGGGTACGAGGTGTGAATGTCACGTCTTGGTATGTGACACTGGCAACCGCATGCCTGAATAGCCTCCGACGAAGTTGGTGAAAGCAATTTTTCATAATAACGCTCCCAGATGGTTTTGAGTGTTGCGTTGGTCAATTGCCGTATCGTTTGATACAGGTCACGAGTGCGGTACGTTTCCGCGGCCTCCTGTGCTTTTCTAGCTAAGTTGTCACTCCAGATTCGTTTATCCGTTCTAGCGCTTTTCTTTATCAGCTTGTCGGTTTCGCTGTAAGCGTGCTGTAGTGCCGCCTTGGCGGATCTCGTCTTAGCGGAATTTAACGGATTTTTTATATCTCTACGTTCGTTTATTAACCCCCATGTGGAGTCTGAGATCCAGGATTTTCGTTTATATTCTTTGAATCCAATACAGTATTCCGCTGCTTTTAGGAAAGTTTGTTTTATACTTTTCCAGTCGTTAGTTAGAGTGTATTCTGTTTCATTTAGCGATTCGATAAACCTAATGCTAATTACATATATAGTATATTTAAAAAGAAATAATCTGCGATCTCTTTGGATCTTACGTTAGGAATATTGCGAATACGCACATTCACATATACATACATACGTGCATACGGAACACGATTAGTCTATGTTATTTCAGAGAAGCAGGTAAATTACTGCTAAAGCAAAACCAATAAAAATTACGCGGTTTAATACATGAATTCACCACACTTACGATACATAAATATGGCTTCAAAGTCCACATTGGCATACATCCCGCAATACCAAATTTTCTTTGGCCGACAAAAACAAGCAGGATTGCATATAAAAGCGTTATACATATAAATATGTATATAAAGCCACCAATCAACACAAACAATCACATAAAAAACAAGAGCTGTTACCCATCGCGAAAATTCGTCCTCAAAGAATTGCGGCTAGACGTGGCTGAGAGATTCTCTGTTTAATGAATGATGACGATGCTTTATGGATGGAAGAAGACGATGTTGATACGAAAGATGTCCCTGACATCGAAATTCAGAACGAAAATGATATGCCTGATTTACCAGTAATAAATGATATAAAAGAGTGGGTCAAAAGTCCATGGACACAATATGATTAAGTTTTGTATTTTTAATTAGCATAATTAAGTATATATTATTTCTTGACTAGTCATTCGTTGTGTCTGTACTTTAATATTTAACTAAATGTTGATTTCATTAAAGATTATTCAATAAATATAGGAATAAATAGAATAACCTGTTTTGATAAATCCATAAAATTGGAAAATGTGTGACGTCACGAAAGGGGAGGGGCTAGTCCAAAATGTGACAACTTGTGACAAGGAGGGGGGGAGGGTTAAAAAGTCCTTAAATTCATGTGACGTAATTTATGGATGGCCCCAAACCGCAAAAAACAAACCGATATTATCGCGACACAATAAGTTAATCAAATGAAAACGAGAAATACGCCAATACCAACCGTTAAAAAATAACAAACCGTCAAAAAAAATATCAAAGAAAACAAACAAAAATGGTTGATCAATACAACGATATCGTGGCACGATTTCCCATGTCTAATTGTATAACAGATTTATAATTAACAATCTCCTTTATATATATGTAGATTACCATGGACGTAGATACGCCAGTGTTAGCCACGCCAACCGTTCGGTCTACCAGCGTACAACGCACCGGGCCTACCCCAGCGCCTCGAGCTGCCGTTGCAACAGCGCCGGCAACAGCACCGGCAACCGCACCTGCAACAAGCAACCGCTTATCACGGGTCCCGGACGGGCATCGCATACGATGCCCCCTATGTCGACGCCCACATCGCCTGCACCATTGTGGGATATTTAGAGGGATGCGCCCGTTACAACGACAGTAAGTTGCCGAGGCACACGGGCACTGTGTGAACTGCCTATCGCAGACGCATAGACTGCAAGAGTGTGAGTCGAGGATTCTGTGCCAAATCTGCAACAGGCCGCATCACACGCTGCTACATCGCAGCGCGGCACGCGAAGTGAATCGGCCACCCATCCATCGCGGCCGCATAACCCGATTCCAACCCGCAGCTCGTGGTGCATCCCGGCGAAGAGGGGCCTCGTTGCGGCGTCGACAGCCTAGACCACCACCTCGTCGATCTACGGGTCTTAGCAGCGTCGTGGCAACGCTGCAACAACTGCAGCGATTCCTTGGCTAATCAGTTGCCTAGGGGGGCCGGGATGGCTAAATGAGTCTCAGACTCCCCTCACAATATTACACTCCTACACCACACACATTATATACACCACATCATCATTCCACACCACATCTTCATTTCACACCACATCTTCATTTCATACCACATCATCATCACATTTCACATCACACGCTCACAATACCACAACATCACGAATTCAAGACACATGAGGACATCACACAAAAAAGAAAAAAAGGGACCGACGGACAAGGCGCCAGCCTCTTTTTGATTTCGATCACAAGCTCGGACGATCATCATACGTTCCTCCGTGCCCTTTTTAATTTCGTTGCGCATCTTGTTTTTATACTGTGAGGTAAGTGCCGCGAAATCTTTGTAATTACTCACCGCTGATCTCATCAGCTTAATTTACATACTGTCGTTATGTACAGTAGATTAATATTAAGATATGTGTATGTAAAAGATGTGGTGCATACATGAAATATGATAAGAAAACCTATAAATAAAGGAGCTCTGGGCAACCATAGCTGAGTACTATTTGATAAGAGAAACCGAACCCTTCGTGTTATTATTTTAACAACTTTTTTTGACCCGCGGTGTTACCTGCGGTTTATTAAGGAAAACGAATTGTGTATTAATAGTAAAAATAGTGTCTATTCAGGTTTTCAGAAGCTAAATAGCTTAAATTTGAGCATCAGAAAGATGAATGTAATTGTTTTTTGTTGCGGGTCGTAGTTGGAAATCATTTTACTGCAGCACACCCCAGTAAACAACATTGTGCGACTTGTTTCTGCGTAAATCATAAGATTTTTTGCTTTTTGTGTGCCAGTTCAGTTCTGTGATACGTAACCCAGCACCGTTGCATAGTCTGGGCACATCCAGAGTAGGCATCAGTATGACAGGCACACCAACTTTAAGTTTTAACTTGTGGGAGGGGACCCCTGACAGATCGAGAGAATTTAAGATCTCTGCAGGGTATATTGTATATTTACATTTTCTGCCAATTCGTTTTTGGGTGCCTGATAGCTCTTTCGCACAATCACCTCTCTTGTAAACTTGGAAATACCTCATTAATAAGGTTTTCTTCCGAGCCAAGAACATTACTAAATAGGCTGTCGGCAACGGCGAAGCCTTGATGCATACGTTAGATATACAAATAGATAAATAAATGAGGTTTGTATTGTGACGTAAGGTTTATTGTGCCTCTTCTAAGTCACAGCAACTCACTTGGCCCATGTTATATAAGTGCTTTTTGAGCTTACTTTGGCCAGTGTAAAATGCTAAAAGTAGCCGGAAGTTGCTCCTTGGGAGATTAATTACGTATCTAAACCTGCTAAGATTCTTACCACCCATTAGCATCTTGGCATGGCGTTTGCCTTGGAGTTGCTACCAATACCTCTCCCCGCGTACTCTATCCTCCTTGCAAAGCAGCTTTATGGTATGAGGACCAACAGCACAAAAGGGTTCCGGTCCTACTGTTGTTGGATGCTGCGGAGTGGGCGAGCTCGTCTGCCAGTTTATTCCCGGTTATACCTTTGTGACCGAACACCTGGATGAGGTTTACTACAATTACAGCAATTTTATGCAGTACTTTAGTAGCTTTAACCATCGTCAGGTCCACATGCTCCTTCCAGCGCAGTGTGGAATCCAGCGTGAGGACAAGATATTTATTTGACCATATGAGTCATCTTCCCCTCTGTGTCCCAAGGGACACATTTTTGAGGCAGGGCAAGGACATTTATCTCGTAAACGAAATAATGATGGCATTCGGGGGTTGATGTCCAGCCTATCCCCACTGCGCCATCGCTTAGATAGTCCTAATTCTCAATGTTCCATGTTACAGAGAGTGTCCTCGAATTTTTCTCTAGCTAAAGTAACAATGTCATCAATGTCATAACAGTGGCATTGACAGCGGATCCCATTGTTATTTTACAAATAATATGTACCTTGTTCATCTACGACAATACTCCATAATAGAGAAATAGCACTCCACCCTCGCATGCAGAGGTGCAGTTTTAAGTGTCTTGGATTTTATTTTATAATTAATAATCTTTTCCATACTCTTTCGAGAGAAGGAAGTATGAAAAATTGACCTACAGATTTCGCCATTGAATAGTCCTTTCTTCCTACCCGGGATATAAAGATCGCATTTGCAGTTCTTTATGGTTCTGCCAGCACAAGGCTATCTCTTTTCAGCCGAATAAGGTAGGCGAATAAAACTTCCTCTCCCTGTTGCAAAAGTGCTGGAAAGATGCTGTCCGGCCCGAATACATGGATTGCACGAACTAAGCCAAAGCCCACTTGGTTGAATCAGCAGTAAACAACTGTCTTGCGTACCGAATTGTCTCCATCCATCTTTTAATGTCTGGTAGAGTGTAAGTATTTTCTTTGGCTATAGTCCTGTGTAGCCTTGCCAAGTCTACTGTTGAGGAGACGTTTTCACGGAAATTAATGAAACTCTGCTGTTTAACAAATCTAATCTCCTTGTTATAAATAGTTAGGTTGCATCTATATTCCTCCAGTTCCAGGTACGTTTGGTCTCGTTAAAGAGATTACTTATCTAGTTAGTTTAGAGGACATTGATATGATGGCCTGGTTAAGTGCAGACAACCTGCTTTTCAGCCCAGAGCCTTTGCGCTTATGTCTAGTTGTCCCAAAACTGTATGTCAGCTCTAACGTATTCCGATGGATAACCCAATTAGGATTCTTTGAAATACGTTTGAGGGGGAAGCTCGTGACCTCTACCTACCCGAATCTTATAATTTTGTGATGCCACATGGAAGACTCTGGTGACACCCTGCATTGTGAGATCAATCCAGCCATAAGTTCATTACTCAAGGCGAAGTCCAACACCTCCATCTTATTTCTTTTAACGAATGTGGGTTCACAACCCCCATTATAAACTATTAGATTGGGACTAATTATGAATTGCCGGAAAGACTCACCCTATGTTTTGTAGTCCATGCTGTCTCAATCTATGTCATTGATGCTTACATCCCATCCCAGGTCAAGGGCAGCTTTTTTCTTCTGCAGTAGTCCACTAGGCTCTGCTCAGCTTCTGGGGTGCTGCAATTATGTTCCTAACTACTATAAAGGTTTGGGCCTCGCTCTAGAGAGATACCTGATTACTTTGTTCGAGTCCGTTCTGAGGCCTCTGACATCTTTTTATGGACCCAAGATTCCTGTATCAGCGGAGTGCCTAGGTTATTCTATGTGAATATGATCGGAATAGTTTTTCTCGTCTGCTTGCGGTAACTCGCTCGATGCAATCGGGAGTTTAATCGATTGCAAGGTTCATACTACCGTTACCAGCGCAACCACTTTGCCTTTGCTCAACCTTGTTGGTGCACCCTATTGCGTCTAAATGAATACCCTTTGTTCAGGCAGACATACTAAAATCGGGCAGCAATTTTTCAACCAAAATTTTGTCCTCAATAACTTTCAGGACTTCATTAGAAATTGTGTTATCGTTGGCTAGTGTTATCTCTTAGTACTGGCGGGCAATGTCTTCTGACAATGCGTTTTTATACTTGTCCCACAATTACCGAGGATTGGAGAGTCCACAGGTGATTATCATAATCACAAATAGCTTTCTCAGCGTAGTTTCTGATTGGCACGACATGATACATTTCAAAAAATATTCACAAGTGACATTCCGTCCTCCTTTGAAGTTGGTCGCCTTGTCGTGGCGAAGGGGCTTAAGTAAGAGTAAAGTATGCATCCCAAAGGAAACGCACTCTAATCTTACGAACTAAGAGGGACACTTCATAATTCCTACAATAGTGATATGGATGAATAAACCCTAGGTTTCGCGCCCATCTCCTATTGTGAAAGTATGAGGATACCCGAACCAACACCACCTTAAGCCAAGGTGTCGAGGTACCCGTGCCGAGGGCTGAATGGTGAGCGGAGGATAATAAATAGCTAATCGCGAACGGTCCCCTCCGATGCCCGGGCGAGGTCGGAGGTATAAAAGCCTTCGCTCCGCATACCGGCTCTGCGGACGAGTGACCAACCCTTTCCGGTTTACTCGTGGGACCAAAATATGAACGAATAACACAACAACAACAACAACAAAAACTACAACAACCAAATTTACGACAACAGCGACGACTAAGGACATGAACTATAGGAATCCTATTACGGAATCCGAAGAAGACGAACTACTTGTCTCCAGCCAGGAGACGAGTAAGAGTACTACCGGACATACCAACCAAAGTATACCGGTAGATACAGCAGTGAAAACCTCAGATATAAGGAAGGAAGTGTCCACCTCCAAGGTTGCCATGAGCACCAACCAAAGTGCACTGGCGGCTAAAGGAGAGAGCAAAAAGTAGCGCAAGAAACCCCAGAATCAGCTGAGGAAAAACCGGTACCAGAGGGCAGTCTTCATACCAGGGAAGATAGCCAAAGACCAGGCAGCCGCTACCTCAGTTGATGAGGCTGAAACAAAGCACCTCAAATCTGTCGTAGAGGAATAAGAAAGCTACCTGAAAAGGAAGCAATCACAACCTCAAGAAGAGAGCAAACGAGAGAGCACTTCTCAGAAAAGAAATCGCTCCATCACAGAAGTACCCGGAACTCAGCCCAAAAAACCGAGGCGGAGTGAAGGTGAACACAGCAGCACAACAACGGCAAGGCATTTCTGCGATGTAGCCAGGGATAGCCTGCAGGTGGCCATCATAGATGGAAATTCCTCCTCTCCGAGCACTATACAGGAGAGATGGGTGGAGAACTACGTCAGATTGTCGAGTATGGTGCTAAGTTATGTACTCGACAGTCCTGCGAGTCCTCACCCGGAGTTTGACTCCTCTGAGACTCTCAGGGGCTACAGGGTCATCAAATGCGCGGACCAGGCCTCGCTAGATTTCCTGACGGATAGTGTTGCTACAATTAGCAACGCCTTTGTAGGCCTCCAATTGAGGCTTTTACCGGCCAGGGACATTCCGATGAGACCTCGTGCTCGCATTTGGCTACCCCTTCTAGAGGAGCCAGGCGAAAAACTCCTGAGGTGCATTAAGCTGCAGAACAAATCTATACCTGGTATAGATGAGTGGCAGCTAATCAAGGAGGAAAAACCGAATAAAGCAAGCAAGCCAATACTAGTGGCCATTTGCGATGAGTCCAATGAGGCTCTGAAGAAGACTGACTACAAAATCAGATTCGGAATCCGCAAGGCCAGACTAAAAATCTTCCAAGGCGACAAAGCGGCTGACGAAGACAACACGGAAGAGGTCGACGACGCCAGCCAGTTGCTAAGGAATGTGGGTATCGAAGAAACCCGAGATGCCCAATAACATAAGATGCGTACAGATAAACCTGCAACACTCGAAGAGTTCTACAGCGAATCTGACAACCCTCGTGAACGAAGGGGGCATCGACATCAGCCTAGTAGCTCTGGGTCAATGAAGATACCATTAAAGGGCTAAACAGCAGCAACTATAACCTGTTTTACACACGGAACAGCGGTAAACCTAGGGCATGCATTCTTATCAATAAAAGTATAAATGAATTTCTTTGTCCTAATTACAGCACAGCAGATATCACAGTGGTAAAGGTGGAACAGAAGGAAAAGCCCTTCTTCTTGGTCTCGGCCTACTTGGCCCATGACGAAGACATACCACCGGCCCCGCTCACCAGTCTAGTAGAGGAGAACAGGAAGGATGATGTCCTAATAGGGTGTAATGCAAACGCAAGGCACACCGTATGGGGTAGCTCCAGTATAAACACCAGAGGTGAGTCACTCTTACAATATATTTTGAATAGTAATCTAAGTATTTGCAACAAGGGCGATAAGCCAACTTTTATTTTCCTAAGCTCGGATAGGTTTCCGGGGTGGAAGGAAGTGCTTGACCTCACGCTATCAACAGACACAGACAGTCTCGTTGTGGATAACTGGAGGGTATCCGATGAGCCTTCCAGTGTCGGATCACTCCTGGATACTCTTCAGCATCCGCGAGAAGTACAGACCGGAACCCTAGAAGAACGGCATGGGGAAAATTTACCAGTATAGCAACAAAATGCCTTGAAAAGGGAGGCAATAAGAGTATCAGAAATCCTGAGGAACTAGATTCAGAAGTAGAGAAGTTGGAAAAAATCTTAACCACAACTTTTAATAAATCTATTCCGCTAACAGTTTTGAAAAAGAGAAAGTCTCTTCCTTGGTGGAACAGTGAACTCAAGAATTTGAGAACACAACTAAGGAAAGCTTTCAATGAGAGTTTTAGAACCACAATCTGGCAGCCATATAAAGATATTATGAAAGAATACAAAATAGCAGTCGGGAAAGCTAAAAACGACTCATAGCGATCTTTCTGCACATCAATAGGAAGTTGCAGAGAAGTCGCTAGGCTGAGTAAAATGCTATCCAAAGATCATATTAATACTGCCTACATTAAGGCGGAGGGAAGTGATTGGACCTCCTCGGCAAAAGAGTCTCTGGAGGTACTAATTACAACGCACTTCCCCGGGAGTCAGCAAACACCTTCAAAGAGGGTTCAACCAGAACCACCGCTGAACGCAGCTGACTATCGAAGCCAAATAGTAGACAAAAGAAAAATCAAATATGCCATAAATAGTTTTGCACCATTTAAAGTGGCAGGTCCTGACGGGATTATGCCCATAATGCTGCAAAAACTGTTAGAACCAATGGTTCTAATTCTTGAAAATATATACAAAGCTAGCATTCAACTATCTTACATCCCAAGAAGTTGGAAAAGGAGTAAAGTTGTGTTGCTTCCAAAACCAGGCAGAAGAACACACGAGAATGCCAAGGATTTTAGAGCTATAAGCCTTACCTCGTTTATGCTGAAGGTACTAGAAAGGCTAATAGATCTACACGTAAGAACAATAATGGCGGAGAAGTTATCGAAGTCCCAACATGCGTACAAAAGGGCCGATCAACCGAAACCACCCTTCGCGAGGTGATAAGTGTGATTCGAAAATCACTACACCACAAACAATACACCATTGCTGCATTTCTAGACATAGAGGGTGCCGTCAACAACATAGAAGTAAATGCGATAATTAATTCTCTGGCACATGGTGGCATAGATGACACTGTGTGCAGATGGATACTATCGATGCTTGAAAATAGGAAGATTATAGCTTCAAACGGCGCTGCAACACAAACAAGTTATGTGAGTAGAGGGACGCCTCAAGGGGGGGTCCTCTCTCCGCTTCTATGGGTTGTAGCGCTGAACGAAATACTACTCCAACTAAACGGTGGAGGAGTGAAAGCAGTAGTGTATGCAAACGATATAGTGATGTTGGCATTAGGTATGTTTACTTCAACAGTCAGTGAGATTATGGAAAGAGTACTTCGTAGGTTAAACCTATGGGCTAAGAACAATGGTCTAGGAGTTAACCTGAACAAAACAGAACTGATGCTATTCACAAGCATAACCAAAATACCTCAGTTTCAACTTCCGGTACTAAACGGTACAACACTCACTCTATCCCCCACAGCTAAATACTCGGGGGTGGAGATTGACACTAAACTGTCCTGGAAAATAAATATAGAAAAAAGAATAAACAAAGAATACATGGCCTACTATAGTAAGAGAATCGTCAACAAGAATTGGGGCCTCGAACCAAGTATAATCATGTGGATGTATACGGCTGTCATAAGACCTATACTTACACATGGAGCTCTGGTATGGTGCCAGCGCTAAACAAACAATACAATATTATAAAATTAAATGGAATGCGAGGAGCAGCATGTGCGGGTGTTACGGGTGCAATCAGGTCATGTCCGACTGACGCGCTCAATGTGATCCTGCATCAACTACCAATGGACATTTTTATTCACAAAACAGCAGCTATTGCGGCGATAAGAATAAAAGAATTGGGAGGTTGGAATCAGCAGAACTACGAACATAGTGTAACCCTAAACAAGCTCACCATTAATAAATCAGACTACATTCGCCCAAAGCTAGATTTCAATAGACACTTCCAGGTGAGGATACCATCTAGACGAGATTGGAGAAGAGGTTTAATAGCAGAGGACGATACTACCTGCGAAGTTCTATTAGAAAACCACGGGAATATACATAAAGCAACCATATTTACGGATAGCCAGGCGGCCCTCCTGGCATTGTCTTCACCCAAGACAAATTCCAGTATAGTTCACAACTGCAAGAGAGCACTAAGCTCAATAAAAGAAAAACTCCAACTAAACTTGATCTGGGTTCGCGGATACAGGAACATTTTCGGTAACGAAAAAGCAGACGGGTTGGCAAAGGCAGGAGCTTTCCTCAATGAATCCGAGGCGGAGCTAATACCAATCCCGCTAGTATCGATCAAAGGAGAGATCAATAGACAATTTCAACAAATTGCAAACAACAGGTGGAAAAACATTACAAAATTATGGCCAACATATGACAGGAAAAGAACCAACGACTTATTAAATAGATCAAGAAAAAGTATTTACAGAATAACAGCTACCACAACAGGGCAATGGCCATTTGGGGAACATGCGTCCAAAATGGGTGTGCCCTACAACGACATCTGCCGTGGCTGTGGAGTAGCAGGGAACAAGGAAACAATCTTCCCCTTTCTCTGCGAACGCCCAGCTCTAGCACAGATCCGACAAAAAACACTCGGAATCCACCAAGCACCAAACCTTGAATGGATTTCCACCAAAACCGTATCGGACACAAGTAGTTTCATCGAAACCCTAATGGTGAAATGAGAGAAGGTGAAACGTAATAGCAGATACAGGAGGTTCTACGAATAGTGTATCAAAATGGCACATCGAGTGCTAATTGAGCCCGATAGGGCTGCACTCCTACGACCTACCTACATTCTGTCGCCTTCAGCTTCTAATTCATGCCTCTGTGGCATGGTTGTCTTTAAATTACTATTATTAGGGCAGTCATACATAACTCCCTTTTCGTTACTTTTAATATTCTCCTGAATCCTTGCATTTGAAATTCTAATTTCAACATTATTTCGTTTGAGCCACATAACTTACAATACGATTGCTATTATTATAAATTCTATTAAAATAACATTTATTCCATATGAAACATTTTTATGATATTTTAATTCTTTAATTTCATTTAAGTTTTCAGTATTACTTAATACATTTTTTCAAAATTCACTTTTGCTTCGTATGTTAGATTTAATAATTTTACTGGATATATGTATGTTTGTCATAATTTTTTTTTTTACAGTTTTCATATGAAAAAAAATGTATTATTTCATTTTTTTGGAGTATAAATTTCCTTCTATCGCAGTTTTGAATCATATAAAAATCTATCGTAAAATAGTCTATTCCATCTTTTGCTAATATTGCTGGATGTAAAGGTTATATTTTGCTGCTACTGTGTTGTTTTGTTATTTATTTATTTACAAGAATATTGAAACTATAACTAAATTACAGAACAATATATAAAGTTGAAGCTATGGCATCTGAGGCCTTAAGCTAATATGAATGTAGATATATACAGTAGTGCAAATAATTTAGGTGAAGTTAAGAATGCTAGTGTGAGTGTTAAGAGTGATTGATGTTAATTATACAGTATGCTGCGAAATAATAGTATGTTCATATTTCATTATATGTATATATTACAAAACCTTAAATAATTTATTAGTGTTATTAAGTTATTAAATGTGTTGGGTACTGATTGTTAGACCATTGCAAAATTTACAGATGTTGGACAGGCTTTGGTCAATTAGGTGTTTATGTGTGAGACTATTGTGTCCTAGTCTTAGTCTTATAATTTTTGTTTGGCCTTTTCTAGTCAGAGAAGTTGTACTGATTTTTAAATAGTCGTTGATTGACTTGGAGTTTTGTGATATGTTTGAGTACCATTGAGAATGAATAAGGAAGTGTGATTTTAAAAAGCATTTTATGTCCGAGAAGACTACATTGGGTGTAATTGTGAGTGGTGCGTTTATAGCATTTTTAGCTGCTGTGTCGGCACATTCGTTGCTGGGTATCTGTACGTGACCTGGGATCCAAATTAATTTGAGCTTATTTGGTTTCTCTAGTAGAGACCTAGGAATTGAGTTGGAGTAGAAGTTTTGGTTGTTTAGATTTTTTATCGAGTCAATAGAAGAGAGGGAGTCAGTGCAAATTGCGAATTTGCCTGGTAACTTTGTGGCGTGTTTGATAGCTTCGTGAATGGCTATTAGTTCGGCAGAGAAATTTGAGCTGTAGATGGGTAGGTGTGCGATTTTTATAATTTTTTTGATTTGAATTATGCTGTAGCTAACTTTAGTGTTGATTTTGGAACCGTCCGTGTATAGTAATTTGAAATTACGGAGTTTTTCGATAGTTGCGTAAAATTGCTTTCTAAATACTAATGGAGGAGTAACGGTTTTTTTTTTTTTGAAATGGGCTAGATTTGTGTTTATTGTTGAGTGATCCAGTTTCCAGTGCGGAGTTTTGGAGTTTTTGTAAGGTTTAGTATTTAATGGGATGTCGAATTGTTTTGCTAAGTTTGTTATCCTATTTAGGCAGGATAGAGTTTTATTAATTATTTTTTGAGGATTTTTGGATAAAAGCATGGGAAGAGCGGAGTAATCGTTGATTATGACCGATTTTATAAGTGTAGTGTAGTGTACTAAAATCTCTATTGGTGTTCAACGGTAGGATATTGGCCTCGGAGTTAAGTTAAGAGATATGATTGGGGTTGTTTTGAAAGCGCCAAGGGCTGTGCGTATGCTAGAATTGATGGTTGAATTCAGCTTTCTTGTAGTCAATTTTGGCACGTATACGTATAGGTATATGCCGTAGTTGATTTTTGATATAACCAACGCTTTTACTGCTAATAGTAATGACACTGTGTTGCAATTGTATTTTGTTTTTGCGAGCATTTTATGATGTCGAGTCGTTTTTGAAGAGCAGATACCAGGTAGTCGATGTGACTATTCTATTTGTATCTATTATTAAATATAAGTCCGAGTATTTTTAGTATGCTAACAGAGCTTATGTTGATGTTGTTGCAGAGGGTGTTAACCTGGCAGATGTGCTTTTTACATATGTTGATGTGTTTGCATTTTTGTAGTGATAGTTGGGCCCCTGAATATTGGGACCAGTTTGTAATGTCATTATGTAGGTTGCTGAGATCTATCTGAGTGTTTTTTGATCTGTTAATTTTTTTTATAATAATGAAGTCGTCAGCGTATGCCAGGAAGTTTAATTCCTTGTGAAGGGAAATGATATTACTAAGCTTATTGTAAGCAATGAGGAAGAGTATAACGGATAATGGTGATCCCTGTGGGATACCATTTTGTAGGGGATATTGTTGATAATAATGTGAATTCATTTTTATTTTGATAGTTCTGTTGGTCAGATAATTCTTTATGTATAGGAAAATTTTTGGGTCGATATTCCAGAGTCTAAGTTGGTACAAAATGGAGTGTAATCCCACTTTGTCAAAGGCTTTGGAGAAGTCTAGAGAGACGATTGATAGGTCTTTTTTGGCCGATAGGGATTGAGTGATTTGATAGTCTAGATCAGTGGTTCCCAAACTTATTTTGTCTACCGCCCGCTTTGAGAATAAATATTTTTTAGCTCCCCCATTTTTCACCTATTTAAAAACCACTATAACTTCAAATTAATTGTTGTGACCTATATATGTATATTAACGGAGAATTCTAACGAAACTTTTACTATAACCAGCAACTTGAAACCTGAGCGCAGTAGGTAACATACAACGGCGCTTAGGTCTCAAGTTAACACGGGCTCCACCTGCCAATAAGAATGATTATTGACACAAAACTTTATAGTATTTAAACAGAGAATCTTTTGTTAAAAATAAAACTAAAATAATCGATCCATATATAAAAACTAATGTGAAGGATGAATCTGATGCTGTTTAATAAGTTTGTTAATATCAGGTTCCAATTTACTCAAGAACAGTCGCAAGTCGCCACGTTCGGTAACAAGCAAACGATTTCTATTTATAGTAAGCAGTGTTGTCACAGCACTAAATCCACGTTCATACAAATATGACGATGGGAATGCTATAAAGAATCGTTGAACGATTGACCACAATCCAGGGTACAATTGCGAGATCGGTTTTTGTAGCCAAAATTCTTGGTAACCATTTTTGAACTTGATTTTTATTTCCTCGATTGTTGTCAATTCTATAAGTTCTTCTTCCAGCTGAGGTGACATTGCTGTGTTGACATTTGAAAACGGATCCAACACCCAGTCTGGTATTTCCAAGTTCAAAATGTCCTGGTATGGTTCGGTGAAGTCAATGTGGAGGTTTTCCAAATGTTGACAGTAGGCAAACAATTCGTCGTTACTGCATGATACTGATAAATTTGGAAAATTGTGAAACTCACGTCTGCCCAGATTCTTTTTGTGCAGAAGCAGTTTGGCTGCGAAAGCAGCAACGACGTTTTTTGTTTTAAATAAATTTAGTTTATCGCCTTGCAGTTGGAGATTCATGTCGTTGAACAATTTATACAGGTCTGTCATGTAAGCTATATCATTCTTTGATGTTATGAGCTTGTCTTGAAATTCTGTATCTTTAGTTTCCAAGAACTCTATAACAGAGTCAAACAGGTTGTAGAATCGAGTCAGACAATTGCCTCTTGATAGCCAACGAACTTCAGTATGAAACAACAAACGATTGAAATTCTCGTCATTAGTAACACAAAGCTGATGAAATAATCTATCATTCAAAGAGCTGTTGCGGATTTTATTGACTGCTTTGATGACATGTTCCAGTGATTGAAATAGTTTCACTTAAGTTTCTAGCAACTAAATGTTGTCTATGAATAACGCAATGTACACCAAGGACATCTAGAATTTTATTTTTTAAGTGCGCTATTAAGCCTTTATGGCACCCTATCATAGCCGGAGCGCCATCCGTAGCAATTGAAATAATATTTTTCAAAGGAATCTCTTTCTCATCGCAAAACTTTTCCAATATATTGAATATGGTATAGCAGCCGCCGAAAATAGTTTTGCTACACTTGGCTGAGTATTATGCTTTTTCTCTAGGTCTTGAAAATATGCTACATTCTTGTCTCTCTTATCTGGATGCATTTTATTCAAATGATCTTGCAGTGTGGAAGGCTTCATTGCTTCATTCGAAAATGTTTTTAGACATAGAAGACACAAAGGCGAGTATGGGTTTGTGGGATTTTCAATGAATCCGAATTCCGTATTCCGCACAGTATTGCCGTCTCTTCTTTTTTACTTCCGACATTGTTTTGTTTTGAGAAATAAGTTTAACTTCGCGAGTAATGTAAAGGAGGCGTAAGTAATGCTCATCTATTGCGCGCAAAACCACAAATGAATATAAAATAAATATTATATTGTTTATATAGGAATGCTTAAGCACAATTATTATATAGTAGTCCAAAAATACGAATTCTTATTTTTCCTAGAAATACATTTGTAAAAAAAGGATCTTTCTCCTTTTCGTATTATCTTATTTTTCCCAGAAATACATTTGTAAAAAAAAGGATCTTTCTACTTTTCGTATTATCTTATTTTTCCCAGAAATACATGTGTGAAAAAAGGATCTTTCTCCTTTTCTTATTTTCTCCAGAAATACATTTGTAAGAAAGGATAAAGATCCTTTTTTTATTTTCCACATAAAAGATTTGAGGAGTTCAAAAGCTCAAAACGTGCGCTACATCAGCTACCTACCCGACGTCATTTCGCAAGTGATAAAATAAATTTTACAAGAGCTCAAAGCATGCGCTACATCAGCTCGAGCCTACATGCCCTACACCTTTGCGCAAATGATTATATTATAATAGCAAATGCCCACATACAGATTTGGCAATGGCAATAGCAATACGTTTGACAGTTAGTATTCTATAAATTCTATCCTGTCGAGATGCCTCGTTATGAAACGGAGCGACCGATTGACATGATTTTCATTTTTTCTATATTCAATAAAATAGGACAAAAAATTAATGAAAATTATTGAAATAGGAAAGAAAATGAACTACGCGGAGAGAAATATAGAACCGAGTTTGAGCAATCTTTTAATTCATATTAGTTGATGTTCACAAGTTGTTGTTGAGAGTCGAGAGCTCATGTAGTCGTTGTCTAAGAGGCCTCCTAGCACTGGTCTATATATACAAGGAAATCATACACTGTTTTTCCCTTCCTGAACCCCATCTGATGACTATCTATGAGTTTGTCTGTGATGACAAACCACCTAATCTATTGGCGATGATCTTGTCTAGTACTTTTGAGCAGCATGGGTTGAGAGAAATAGGTCGGTACGATTTAATTAAGGTTTTATCGAGATTTGGTTTTAGTATGGGGATTACCGTACTATTTTTGTTTATCTGCGGTAAGTATTGATTAAACATATTGTTGAACAGATCAAGGAGTCGGCGTTGTATGGTTTTTGGTAGGTGTTGTAACATTTGGTAAGATATAAGTAATACAATTGGTTTTTTTTTGAAGATTTTATTTCCCTTGGTAATCCCAAGGGCAGCCGGTCTCAGCGGAAGAGTTGAAATAACTGACTACATAAGAGCGACGTTAGCGTCTAAATACCTACACTACTTTGCCCTAACTTTAGTTGCTGCAGGTTATTGGCCGCGTGACTTCTTAGTTGCTTACACTATCAACTGTTTGCTCAATTCTTTGCTGTCTTGCGTATATTTTGTTGTTGTCACGCGCAAGGCTAAAAGTGTTCGATTAGCATAATGGCTGGATGCATACTTAATGCGGTATTGAGTTCTTATAAAGTTGCAGACGCGCCGTCAGCGAATTCGGTGCAAGTGATATTTTTGCCGGATGTTTGGTTACCTGTGCTAACTACTCCCCCTCTTGAAGTGAAAGCGTCCTCGGTTTCCTTTATGATGTTCTTCAGTACTACCATATTTCTTTGCCGTTTTCGCAGAAATATTGCTATGCTCATAGCTGTGGCAATTAGGATTAGGAGCAAGGCGGTTCCCGATTGTATGGAGCGGGTTTCAATAAGATTCTTTAGGTGCGCTATGTGCCTGAGGTTTTTTATATTAACTCTTTGTAGGTGTGGGAGTGATAACAACTCGATATGTTCTGTAAAGTTAAAGTGCTGCGTGGGTACTGCTTTAGGATGCGAAAGTATTACCTCATTCCAATTGCTATAAACGGCGGAGTTTATCGTAATTTCGCCTTTGAATGTTATCAAAAAGGTTCCTCTAGCTAAACTTGTCAAATTTTCATTTTTTATTACAGCGGGTTGATCATTAATTAGAATTACGCTGTTATCGATCTCCTTAAGAGCGGGAACGTGATTGGCGGATTTGGATTTGCATTCTGCGAAGTGCTGGTTCAATAGTTGGCGTACACAGTTACTTTCTTTCAAGTGTTGGCAGAAGTTTGCTATTATGGCTTCCTTGCAATTATAAAGTGGGATGTATTCTCTGTTGCATTCGGCAATAAGATTTGTTTCTAAGGAAATAATCTTTCCTTCCTGGATTACGGGCAGCAACTTTACTTTATTACAAACTCCAGCTATTTTTGGGTATTTAATAATGAAATAAATAAGTTGTGTATTTTGAAATATCTTAAGTTTAGAAACAGAAAGTATGTCAGCTATACTGGTATTTGTAGAGTGCTCAGCAGCTAACATATTATTTATTTCCATGCCATTAAGCAGAATGGGGTTAATAACATTTACTTTTCCTAGAGCTACCGACGTTATAATGGTTTCTAATTCCATTATCACCGCTCTATTTCTAGCACTGACTAAAGAAAAGAGATTTCCAGTGTCGATCTGTGTCCATTTTGCCTGTGCTAACAGTTTATTAACTGTCACCGTCAATTCGTTTATTTGTTTCTGTGTAACTAAATTAATTGTTGCCTGCTGTTCGTTTGCTTCTATTAGGGCTTCGGCTCTGGTCTCAATTGTTTGAAAGTCATCAAAGTCCGGGGTGCCGGTTATGTACTTTAATGCAGTCCCTAGGATATTGATGCTTCGCGAATGTCGGTGATGTACTCTGACCGCGTCTAGTAGTTTTAATATTTCGTTAGTGTCGTTTCGAAGTAGTTGCCTGGCGTGGGAATGCGGAAATTGCTTTAATATTGTGTCCGTCTCTTCGGCTATCGTCTCGAATTTTGATAAGCTTGTCTTGTGTAGTAAAAACTCCTATTGTTCATGGAGGATTACTTTTCCTGTTGTTAATGGAATGTAGTGAGAGGTGGTATAGTTGAATATCCTCGCGGTAGTCCAATGGTTCATTGCTAAGAGTAGGGTTATCCTAAGGAGGAGGGAGAAGTTTTAGTTTTTTAAGTTGGATTTGTGAACTTTACGTCCGTCTATCAAAACATAGGTACCTAAATCGTTTTGGACTGTTTTTTCGGTGTAAAGTCTAGTAAATTTGTTTCCTATTCTCCTGTTGGTCTTTACAAAAACTTTTTCTCCTGACTTATATTGTCTTGTTTGTCTTTTTATATTGTATGTTCTTAAGTCCTTTTGTTGGGTGCATATAAGTTTGTTTTTTATTTCGTTAAGAAGTTCGTCAGTCCTGCATGTATGACATCTATGGGTTTCTTCCCTGGTGCGGTTGTATTTAGCCGTGGCTAGCAGGATTAATTCCGCCGTGTCGGAAATGCAGGTCTCGAGCTTTTGGCAGCGTGCGATTTCCGTTAATGTACTGTGGAACCTTTCCACTTGGCCGGTAGTCGCACTATGAGCCGGTGGTGTGGTGTAGATCGTGACTCCGAAGTGGTTTTTTAGGATCGCTCTAATAGTCTCAGAATTCAATGACCTCTTGTTATCGCAAACCAGAACTTTAGTGTTTTTGTAAAGATTGAGGAGTTCATAGATTGGTACCTAAATATCTACTATGGCTCTAGATTTTATTGGAAAAACTATTGCAAATTTAGAGAATTTATCTATTGTTGTGAGAAAATGCGTTTTGTCTGTTGAATAAATGTCAACGTGAAGGATTTCTCCTGGGTAGGAAGGTATGGGGGTTGACCCTATTTCAGGGTTTGGGAGATGTCGTCGGTATTTGGCTTCGTGACAAATTTTGCAATTTGAAACTATTTCTTTTAACATTTTCCTTAAGTCAGGAATGTAGTAATTCTCTAGGACTTGTTGTTCATTTTCGCGACAGGATATATTTGCGCGGCTGTGTTCAGTTTGGAGGATTTCTCTTTGGTCTTCCTTATTGAAAACGTCGATAACCTGTTTTGTAGTGTGACGGAACTTTATTCCCGGGAAAGTTGTGGTAAGTTCGCTTTGGATCAGTGCCAGAGTAGGGAGTTCGCATAGCAACCCGTTAACGACGTTCGGGTTAACACATTGTTTAATGGATTTCAGTAAATCCTGTAGGTTACTGAACGATATTCGATGACTCACTCGTGTCTTAAAGAGGATTGACGTGCTAACCGGTAATTTGGCTCCCTCTTCCAGAATAATCTGAGTTCGGAAACAATTAATGGGGTTCTTTACTATAGGTATTCCTTGAGTGAGTGACAACTCGCTGTTGGTGGCCATACTTTCTGTGTCTACCTCATGATCCAAGGCATTTATGTATTGCCGGGAAAGTGCATCGGCGATAAAGTTTTCTTTACCGGGTTTGTAGTGAAACTTGGGTGAAAACTCCTCAACAAAAGCGCGCCACCTTTTCATCTTTGCATTTGGGTTTTATCGGACAGAGCGAAGGTGAGTGGTTGATGATCTGTATAGATGTTTAGGTGTTTTACGCCGTACAAATAGTTTCGCAATTTTTGTAGGACCCATACGATCGCAATGACCTCTCGTTCATTGGTCGCATAGATTTCCTCTGTCTGAGACAGAGTTCTCGAGATCATGGTGATGGGTCTGCCGGTTTGCGACAAAACAGCGCCTATGGCATGTGAAGAGGCGTCCGTTGTCAGATCAAAGGGCTGTTTGTAATCTGGGTAAAGGAGCAGTACATCCTCTGATGCAAGAATCTTTTTATTCTATCAAAGGCGTTAAGTGCTTCTTCATATAATGTTATTTCGATTTTCCGGGATTGGTTAGCACCGATATTTCCATTTTCCCCATGCAAGTATTTTGTTAGGGGCTTTGTAATCGCAGCGTAGTCCTTTACGAATCGTCTGTAATAGCCGGCCAATCCCAAGAATGAGCGTAAGGCTCTCAAGGATTTGGGAACAGCGAAGTCCAAAATGTCCCTGACTTTATCGGGTCATTTCTTTATACCTTCTTTAGACACTGTAAAGCCCAGAAGTTCGACGCTTTCCTGAAAAAATTTTGATTTGTCAGTGGACATTCGCATGTTAGCGGCATAAAGTTTGCGTAGTACCTGGTCTATGTCCTTTGAATGTTGCTCATCACTTTCTGAAAAAATTATCACATCGTCCACGTAGACATGGCATATTTTACCGATTTCTTCTCTTAATGCGTCATCGATAGCTCTCTGGAAGATGCTGGGCGCATTTTTTAAGCCAAAAGGGAGCCTACAGAACTCGTACTTGCCGTTATTGACTGAGAATGCTGTTTTATCCCGATCTTTTTCAGCTAACTTAATTTGGTGGAAGCCGAACTTGAGGTCTATTGTTGAAAAAAACTTGGCATTTCCAATGTTAGCCAGAATTACAGAAATATCCGGGATTGGATACTTGTCACTAACCGTTTTGTTGTTCAGTTTTCTAAAATCTATCACGAGTCTGGATTTCCTATTGCCATCTTCATCGACGCCCTTTTTACTTACAACCCAAATCGGATTATTATAAGGAGAGCGGGATGGTCTTATTATACCATCACGCAAGAGGTTCGAGATCTCCTTATTGACAAACTCGGCGGAAGCTATGGGGTATGGGTAGCTTCTTGAGTAAACCGGAAGGTCATCGGTGGTTCTTATTGTTCCTATGATATTGGTGTTATAGGGTAGAGCTTCATTGGGGTCCGCGAAAACTTTAGCATGTTGTTGCAATAACTTAAGAATATCCAACTCGCTCACGTTTGTTTCTATTAATTTATTCACGTCCGGGCAATAGTGATAAAAGAGCCTTTCCTGTCGACCATTATAACTAAGAAGACCGTTTTTACAATCTATTTTACCGTTCACTTCGGTTAATAGGTCAAAACCTATGATACCGTCGAAAGTGTCCAGGTTGGGTAGGATAAAAAATCTAGTATTTTTGTTAAAAATATTGATGGTACAATATTTGTCAATTTCAGTGGTGCCGTGGATGGATTTGGCTATAAAGGTGCGGTTTGCGGGTTTGATTCCCTTTAGATCGTTGAGATATTTTATGTAACTCTTCGCGGCACCAGTGTCGATAAGGAATTTTATACCTCTTCCCCCAATTGTCCGCTCGATGTAGGGTAAGAGGGATTTTGCCCTAAAAAATTCACCTCGTCATTTGCTTCGTTTTGGTATTCGACTGGTTTAAATTCTTCATAAACCTCGCTCTGGTGGTAATTATCATTATTGTCATTATTCCAATATTCTCCTTCAGACTCATCTTGCTCATGGGTAAGGTTGTTTATCCTTTGTACCTTTCGTAGTGCCTGCTGGCCACTCCCGTGTGGTCTTTTCTCTGGCCTTTCCCTACTCAAAAGATCTGGTACCTGTTTTCCGAAGGTTCGAGTGGTGTTTCGGTTGGACAAGCCACTGGGGTTGCCAATAACCGGACGAGGAGCCCTTGGATAGGCTCCTTGATAGACCCTCTCGTCATTCTTGTTTATTGGTAGGGGTCCATTTTGTCTGAACCTTGAGAGCGATGGATCTACATCCATTGGTACGACCCTTTGTGCCTCAGCTTGTCGCTGTTGGTCAGTCCGAATCGTTCGGTATTGTGGTAAATATGAAAATTTGTTGGGAGCCTGAATTGTTTGCCTGTTAAAGGACTGGGCAAACATTGACCTAGCTTGATTTGATTCAATCTCCTGTGCTAAAGTTAATGCCTGGAGGAAAACAATATGTCGCACAAAGGACGATTGAGTCCTGAGATAAAAACACGAAGAGCGTCTTCGCGATACTTATTATTGAGTGATTCTATTAGGGTGGTATTTCCACCATGGGTCATAATGGTTTTGTTAATTATTAGGGTCAATTTCCTTTCAACCTCATCGTAGAATCCTATCACTGAAAGTTTACCCTGACTCAAAGTGGAGAGTTCCTGCTCTATCAAATGGATAGGCCTCTTATCGGCGTACGCGAAGTCTAGCCGTGAAATAATTGCATGAAAATTTAAAATGGTTTTGAAGGACGACAGAACACCATCTGCTGCGCCTACCACCTTATTCCTGATGATGCCCACGGCTTGGTAGTGCCTAGAGCTACCCTGGAAATTTTCAAAAACCTTATAGGCAGTTTGCGGGACTTTCCTCCAAGATACATAGCGGGTAGGGTCGCCCTTGAATTCTGGCATGGTTTTTACCAGATCCAAAGATTCGTCACACACTACGTTTGGTTGGATTGTGACTGGTTCATATTGGACGACCTGGGTTGGAGTTTCAATTCTGGCTAGCCTGTTTGTCAACTCATCTATGCGGGTCTGGAATTCCTGCCTTGAATGTTCCGTTGCCGTACGGATTGCGGTATTAAGAAGGATCTGGATCCATCGTTTAGAATTTAAAAAAAAATTTCTGATTTTGTATTTGTAATTGTATTTATTTTAACAATTTATCAAATTATCTGATTCGAACACTATATTACTCTCGAATGGAATTCTCAGAATAGTAGCTGCTAAACTTTCTACTTACATAAATATTCCCATCTTAAGTTGCTTTCGGTCTTCAGTGGATGATTGATGCTTGATTATTGACCCTCGAAAGTAACGCCTCTGCGTGGCTTGATGATTTATTGATGATTTGTTGTGGTGCTTAACGTTCTTATCTACAGGTTTCGCCAAAAAAAAATTTTTTTGGTAGTTTTTTACTGTAGTAGCTTTATGGTGACAGTGATGATTTCACTTAAACAATTTTCTCGCAATGCTTGGCGGTTTATTTATTGTGCCACTTCTTTGGTGTCACTGATAGTTTTATTTAAAATTTTTAGCTCATAATATTTAGTGGCACTTCTATGATGGCACTGATGGTTTTAAAATAATATTTGGTGGCACTTCTATGGTGGCACTGATGGTTTAAAATTTTTAGCTCATAATATTTGGTTGCACTTCTATGGTGGCACTGATGGTTTTATTTAAAATTTTTTGTTCATAATATTTGGTGGCACTTCTATGATGGCACTGATGGTTTTAAAATAATATTTGGTAGCACTTCTATGGCGGCACTGATGGTTTAAAATTTTTAGCTCATAATATTTGGTGGCACTTTTATGGTGGCATTGATAGTTTTATTTCAAAATTTTTGTTCATAATATTTGGTGGCACTTCTATGGTGGCACTGATGGTTTTATTTAAACTAGTAAGCAGGTGGGTCCGAACCCACGGCCAAACTCGCGTGTCCTTTTATAAGGATTTTTTTGTTTGGCCCCACGTTGGGCGCCAGTAATACAATTTGTTTTTTTTTTGAAGATTTTATTTCCCTTGGTAATCCCAAGGGCAGCCGGTCTCAGCGGTAGAGTTGAAATAACTGACTACATAAGAGCGACGTTAGCGTCTAAATACCTACACTATTTTGCCCTAACTTTAGTTGCTGCACGGTATTGGCCGCGTGACTTCTTAGTTGCTTACACTAGCAACTGTTTGCCCAATTCTTTGCTGTCTTGCGTTTATTTTGTTGTTGTCACGCGCAAGGCTAAAAGTGTTCGATCAGCATAATGGCCGGATGCATACTTAATGCGGTATTGAGTTCTTATAAAGTTGCAGACGCGCCGTCAGCGAATTCGGTGCAAGTGATATTTTTGCCGGATGTTTGGTTACCTGTGCTAACTTATACGGTCAAGACCGGGTGTTTTGCCTTTGAGTCTATTTAGTGCAATGTCTAACTCCAAACAGCTGATTTTTTCTTCGATAAAGGAATCAGATTTGCTGGGTATTAGGGTGTATGTCCCTTTGAGGGTGTCTTGTTTACATTGCTGAAATTTTGACGAGAAGTTACGGTTTTGTGCTTCTTTCGACCAAAATTGTCCAAATATATTCGCAATTTCCGCTTTTTCTGTAGTTGTATTTCCATTTAAGTGTTGGGTATCGATACAATGAATTGACGATCTGGGTTTTAGTCCACAGAAGGAGCGAATGGTTGCCCATACTTTTCCTGGTTGTGTGTGCGGATTAATATTTGAAGTGAATTGACTAATATACTCTGCTTTTGCTAGCTTTATGTTTCGCCTGAATTTTGATTGAGCCTTTTTATATTGAATTATATTGTCGTTCGAGATGTTTCTTTTTAATTTACTCCAATGGTGATTGTTTAATATTTTCAGTTCTTGTGGTGTGTTGTTTCGCCACGGGATTGCATATTTTATTTTGCTTGATGTTTGGGGTATGGATTCATTGGCAGCTTGAAGTAAGATCCTGTGGATGGCTGCAGTTTCTTCGTTGATATTGCGCTAACCGGTCTAACGTTGCTAAAATGGCTTGCTAGGAGGTGAAACTGGGTCCCGTTTGCTTTATTTAGATTGAATTTGGGGCGGTTTGGGACTATTTCAGTGTTATTGTCAGGGAAGAGAGTAATTGTTATAGGGAAATGGTCACTGCCGAAGAACTGCGACTCTATTTTCCAATGGCTTTGAATAGCGATGATTGGGGATGCGATTGATAGATCAATGTGTGTGAATGTGTGGTGGGTGGAGTAGTGGGTAGGCGAACCGTCGTTTGGGAGTGTTAGTAAGGATTGTGTTATGAATTTGGATATCGTTTTCCCCTTTTTATTATTGTTTTTGGGGCCCCAACTAGTGTGATGGGCATTGTTTTCTAAGTTATTGTAAGTAAGTGGTGTATTGGATGGAATGTACGTGGAGTTGATTATGAATTTCTTCTTAGATTGGATGATAACGTTCGTAACGTCAAAGTTATTTACTGTAGAGTTGATATGTTTATGTTGCAAAGAGTTGTGGATAAGTAATGCGGAGCCACCGAACGCGTTTCGTGTGGAGACGGAGATATATAAATGGTAGTTGATATGTATAGGTAAATTTTGGTCGTTTTGTATGTGTGTTTCTTGAAAAGAAACTATTTTCGGGGTAAGTGGTTTTAACAATAGTTGTAAGTCGATGTAGTTATTTGTGTATCCTTTTATATTCCATTGGAGTATAGTAAGTGACATGTTAGTGTATTCTATTAAATACTTAAATGAATGTAATAAATATTCACTTGGTAAGATAATTAGTAATACAATAAAATATACAAAAAGAAAAAAGAAGAAATATATTGTTGTAAGGCCATTTACTCTTCCATAGTGAGACTGTCAAAGTCAGCACTATCATCTGTGTTGAAGTTGTTGTCTTCTTGTTTGTGATTGACCATTTTTAGTTTGTTTTTGCCTATTTGTTCCTTAGCTTTAGCTTTTAGTTGCTTGATCATGCGATTAGATGTTGCTTTTGGGAATATTTTGATTTTCGTTTCAGTTGTGTAGATTGGTACTGCTTATTTTTTGTTGAAGGGCGACAGACGTATTAGTGTTGTCGTTTCCTTGGTTGGTGCATTGCTTTGTATGTGTGAGATTCGTGCGAGTCATTGTTGGAGCGTAGGTGGGTTGCGTCGAAGAGCGTTGAGTAGGTAGAGAGGAGTTGGAGTTGGTGTTGTTGTGGGACTGTTTGTTTTGAGAACTGTTGGTTGTCGTGAGTGTTGCTGCTAAGACCTCTTCGCTTGAGCTGTACACTGTTGGTGTTCGTAGAGTACTGGCAAATGTACTAGATTGATGATGTTGTTGTTTGTATATAGTGCGGGCAGTTTTGTGGAATCTCCTTTTGTTTAATGACTTTCCTTTTGTTTAATGAATATAGGGCAGCTTCTAAAGTAAGGTGAGTGGTCGGCGTAGCTGGTGTTGTTTTCTTTGCAGTTATGGCAGGCGGACGGGTAGTGGCACTTTTCAACAAAGTCTGGTGATGTATGAAACGTTTGCGAGCAATTTGAGCATAGCTTTTGGTTTTTGCAGTATTTCGTGAGGTGTCCGTAGCGGTGACAATTTTTGAATCGTAGAGGCAGGGGTATGTAAGGTCGGATGCGTACTTTTTCGTAACCGATAGAGATTGTGTCAGGTAGTGAGAGCGTTGAAAAGGTAATAATTATTAAACCGGTTTCCACAAGTGTTGAGTCATTATTGTTTTCGTTACGCATAATTTTTCGCACTTTACTTTTTGATCTTTACGCTTTGATCTTTAAGTTCATCTAAGATTTCGTTTTCGGGTATTCCACGAAGGTCGTTGCAGTAGACGACACCTTTGCAGAAATGCATATTAGAGTGCATTATAATTTTTACTTGTATGTAAGGGGATACATTTTTTTGTTTTTCGAGTTTCTGAGCTTGTGTATGGTTCTTTGTTTTTATGAGCCCGCATGTACCGTCGATCACTTTTTTGATAAGGAATGGGGATACTTTAGTTAAGGTTTCGTCACTATTTATTCTTTTCATCACTACAAATTTAGGTCCAGGAGATTTTATTTCCGTAATTTTTTGATATGGTTGGGGGAGGAGGGGCGGAATCCCGTCCACGTCGGGTGGGTTGTTCATTGCTTAGACTAGGTTTTACACCAGTGCGCGATGAGAGTGTTAATCACTTAATTCAACTTTTGTCACTTATTTCAAGTTTACGCTTAGACGGTTGATTAACGAACTTACTCGCCTGAGAGCTGTAGTCGAACTGTATGTTGTTTTGTATTTCGTTAACTTTTTCCTCTAAGTACCTAATTTATTCAACTGATCATTAAAGTACCTGGTTCAATGACTTCAAAACTTGCTTCCTGCCATTTTCTATTGTACTCTTTAATTGATACATATTGTTATTAAAATGGTTGTTTATCGAAATTTGTTTATTTAATTTGATTATCTCATTCTGATTATTTTCTTCTACTATTTTTAGAAGTTCTTCTATATCTTGCCTGTCTTCATCGTCCATTATACCAAACAACCATTTGTAAGTTGTGCCTACACTTCAGCCCTAGCCTTTCTGGGTGTGCGATTGATGGTAGAATGATATCGATCGTTATAATTTCCTACAACGACTTGAATTCTCATCTCCGTTGAAAGATCAGGGTTTTCAATTCCTTTTAGTTTTCCAATAGGGTTGAGTGCAATCTTTCAACGTCCGCATTTCCCGTATGGCTATTTGGCTTTGTGAGATGAACTTTTATTCGTTTATCTCGAGGGTATGCATAGCTGTTATGCCTTGAATTCATTATCCATAATGACTTTTTTCGGTTTACCAAATTTCGAAAAAATGGTCAATCATTATTGCTTTCTTTGCGGACCAGTTTCTAACTGTTATTTTATAGACTGCCACAAATTTGGTGAGCTTATCTACTGCTTTTACAAAGAATTGATCTGAAATGAAAAATATCAATGTGCACTGATTCATTTTTCCAGGGGTTTCTATTAATTGAAATTTTGGTTTTATTGGATTTGATTTGTTGGCATTTCTTCTTCCATTGGGCTTATTTTAATAATTTTTCTTCCATGTAGTCTTTGCCTTTGAGCTTGAGGACTATATGTCAATATGATTTAATTTTTGTATTTATTTACAACATCTTCTTTAATTGAAAAATGCTCTAGCAGTTCCTCATCTGCTGAATGAATTGTGTCTGACAATTCCAGGTTGGATTCATTGTCACTACCTTCTTTTAGTTTTGGTGAGTTCTCAATTCGACTCAAGAAATCAGTTACAACATTATTTTTTCCATATAGGTATACTATTTCAAAATCGTATTCCTGTAATTTCAATAACCACCTCTGATGGCATTGAGAAAAATCCTTATTTAAATAGATATTTTATTGGAGTATGATATATGAAATTAGTATTTTAAAATTTTCAAAACTGGCTATGTACTGCGAATGTCTTGGATTTATTTTAGAACCTTTCTCATGGGATATGCAACTTTCGAATAGTCTTTAATAGACTTCCTATAATACCCTGTAGCTCCCAAAAAACCTTTAAGCTATCTCTCTGTTTTCGAAAGTTCTAACTCTTTTATTGCCAACATTTTTTCAGTATTACGTTTAAAAGGAGGGCGTTAATGTATGCCCTAAAAATTTCGGTTTCCTTTTTTAGAAAGGAAAATTTGCTTGTTTGAATTTTTAAATCGTTATTCGGTAAAACCCCGAAAATTTTTTAAAGTGATAGAATATGCTCTTCTAAGGACGTGGAAAAGACTAAAATATCATCCAGATAGACAACACAAATTTTGTTTATGAATTCTCTTAGAAGCTCGTTTATCATTCTTTAGAACGTGGCTGGGGCATTTTTAAGCCCAAAAGGCATACGACGTACTCATACAGTCCTGCCGGAGTAACGAAAGCTGTTTTTTCGATGTCCCTTTCTGCCATTAATTTTTGGTGACCTTTGGCTAAATCAATAGTGCTGAAGTAATGTGTTTTGCCCAATTTATCCAAAATCCCATCATTATTTGGCAGAGGGTGTTTATTATCATCGACAGTAAGTTGGTTAAGTCTCCTATAGTCAACCACTAATCTATATTTTTCAATATTTGAACCCTCTGTTTTCTTTGGTACAATTAAAATAGGTGAGCTATACCTGCTCCCACTTTTTCGGATTATTCCCTGACTTTATAACTCATAAATTTGCTTTCTTACCTCTTCTTCGTGCTTTGCAGGTAGACTATAGATTCTTGAAATTATTTGATGATTGGTTGTGGTCTTAATCTCATGTACCACAGTTTTTGTGTTGGTCAGATTATCCCCCTCTTGGTAAAATAATTTGTAGAATTGGCTTTATAGAATTTCAATCTTGTTTTTTTCTTCTGATTTTAGATGATCAAGTTCATAATTTTTTTGTTCACTCACCTCCAATGAATAAACCTGTTTCTGAACAGTTTTCATATGGAAAGGAATCATTATTCCATTTTCAAAGTTATAATAACTTTTTTTTTATCACTATTTTTAAAATTTAATAAAATAAGGCACAGACTTTTTACTTTAATGTTTGCTTTCTCAATATTGCCATTTAATGTACTTATAACCGTACTCTCTCTCTCTACAATGGGTAAATTCTAAATTTCAAAGCTCTTTTTCTTCATTATACTAATAGTGCACCACTTTTTCCCAAATAGTGTTAGTATTATAACTATTTTTTTATCATAATTATCATAGCCTCAGCATATCTAGGCCTAAAACCTTATTGGCCTATAAAATGATTTCTATTACTTGGCCCATTGTTTTGTGTCCTATAATCTTGATTTTTACTTTCTACTGACTCTCTAAATTATTGGATTTTTTATGAAGCTATATATAATTCCTGATAACTGAGTCAATGAAATTCAGTTCCTTATTGCATAAGCACAAGTCTCTGATGTGATTTGCTTAATATATACGTTGAATAAAGATTCAACGCTTCACTAATGATACCCGTTGCATTTTTTCATTAGTTATGGTTATGGTTTTCTAAAGTCTTATTATTATGAACCACTTTACTTAAATTGATTTATTTTTCTTTTTCGAGAACTTTTATTTTATTAAAATATAATTAATTTCACTTATTTTCACGTTTTTTATCTTTCTTTTAACAATTTTTTTTTACATTTAAGCCACCCTTTTATTTTCTTTATGTATCTTATTCCTATAGGGAGTACAAGATCTGTGAAAGATATGCTCCTACAATTTTGAAGTCACTGGGAATTTAAGATTTACTTCACTTTCTACAATGAATTATCTTATTTTATACATACTTGCATATATAATATGTTAAAATGTTTCAATAATAAATGTAATTGTACATTACTTCTCTGCATCTTCTTCGAAGCCACTGTTGCTGTTGTTGTTTTTGTTATGGCTGTTGCTGGTGTTGATTTATGATGCTGTTTGCTGTTCTGATTTTTTCTTGTTCTTATAGATATTTGTAATTTATTTCGCAGCTTTCATTTGTGTTTCGTGTTTCTTTTTTTTATAATTTTAACTTCTGTTAACAATTGTCGAGATAATATTCTTCTAATTTCGCCCGGTCCGACTAGACTGTGCCAGTTACAACTTCTAACGATATTATCAAATAGATCCGAACATCAAGATGTTTGTTCAGTAACTGCTTTATTCATTAAAACTTAAAACTCACTTAAGATAAAAGAATAATAGCATTATTCTACATATTAACACGATACATTTCAAAAAATGCTGACTCGTGACATTCCGTTAATTCAGCTTCTAATCCATGCCTCTGTGACATGGTTGACTTCAAATTACAATTATTAGGGTAGTCATACATAACTCGGGCGTAGATTTTTGTTAAAATCTAAACATGCTTACTAATTCTTCAATAATGGCCGAAGAGCGTACGTAAAAATTCGACCAAAAATTCCTCATACATTATCTGCGAATTCATTTTCATCGATTTTCTCATTAAAATAAGATATTGTCTTACAGTAAAACATTGCCTATGTGTTAACCCAGGGTGTCAGCTAACTCCATCCAATTTTATTAATCTAAATCATTTTAGTCATGAAGAAGTGACAATGTCCGTGTTATACAAGTTCATATATGCGCTTTTTATATAGCTCATGTTAGGTATGTTATGTAGGTCGGCACTAAATAACCCGACCTCGAATCGACTCGGACTATTATTTTAGAACAGTTTTTAGACTTGTTTGAATCCTGGGCGGCGGGTCGAGTTATTTCGTCACCTGGGCATAAGGTGTGATATCCTGCTGAATGACTGGCAAGACGAGGGACTTAGAAAAAGCCTCACAAAAGCCCACAGATCCGACATCCTCGACGCCGTTCCTCTACTGGTCCTAACGATTCCGCCTCGCATCTACGCATTACTTGCATGTCCAGTCGGCAGGCATCTGCTTTCCCTAGTCGGTAGTTGCAAATTTAAAAAGCAGGTTTCCTGTTGCCTGTTGTCGTAAGAAAATATTCATATAGCAGCTGCAGTCTGCGGGACTATCTTGAGGCTCACCATTGCTTGCTGATCTTGCCGTCAATGAATAAAGTCACAGCTTCCAAAGCTCAATCCATTTCGGAAAGAATGGTGGGTGGAAATGATTCCGAGTTCTCGAACATCATTTCATAGCTTTTACGATGCTAGCTCACACGTATTTGTAGCGGTTATTTTCTCTAATACGTGTAACACAAACGGGTAGGTAGGTAAGTAACTGCTACCACATCACGCCTGGCTTTTTCTTTCGTCCGATGACATCACATTCATTTCTCTCACAATCCACCTGATTATGCAAGTAGAGGCATCACACCCGAAGAACTATTAGTACATCCACTGCAGTGACATGGATTTTAGAAGTGAGAAATGATCTATTGGGACAATAGTGATAATAACTTATTTGATTTAAATCGGTTATAAATGGTAAAAAGGAAGTACTGATCGTAGATCAATATCAAAACTATATTCTATATAGATAGGGCACATGAGAAACATACCGTGGAATCAGAACCATTGATAAAGTGCGAGAAATATAGGGGACAAGTAAGCAAGAAATGTTGGACTTCGGCCATGTCCAGTTCATTTGTTCGGACGAGGATGGAATGTGTTTTTTTATCTTCGCATTTTGAATAGAGAAACCGATATACTGCTTCTTCCGAATTCAAAATATATATATAAAAATAAGGTGACATTGTATTTATTTTGAAAATTCTTTATTTATTCTTCCAGTGGCGTAACTGTACCGTTCGAGGCCCGTGGCAAATTCATCGAATGGGCCCCCTGCCCTCCCACTTCCCCAATATATAAAGAAGCTGAACCAACAATAATAGAATTTTTTATTTTATAATATTTATTTATACACTTTTATTTGTAAGAGTTAACTAATAAATCACTACGTGAAGTAGGTACATACAAACTTTACAATTATAATTTCTTGATTTCCTAATTATTCACTTTTAATTAAAGGTACCTTATTTAAAGTTCATATTGAACTGAAATCACAATTCTATTTTAAGTGCACAATTTTAATTATTAAAATTCCTTTCTTCGGACTTTCTGTTCAGCAAAAGTGATAATGACATCATCAAAGTTCAAATTTCGGGCCATAGAATTTTCGATGGATAGAATAGCCAAATTGCTTAACCTTTCTTGTTCCATAGAATTTCTTAAATAAGTTTTTATCAATTTCAGTTTTGAAAATGATCGCTCGGCACTAGACGTAGTTACAGGAATGGTGAGAAATAACAGAAATGCAGTGCACACTTCAGGAAAGCTTGAAGATATAAAATGATTCTTTATTATTAATAAGTCAGCAAGTTCTCTTATAGAAGATGACCTTTCTATTTCGTGTTTAAAAGAGGATCGAAAACTGAGAATTTCTTTGGAAAACGACATAGACATATCTTTTTTATATAAATGGACAAATGCTAAAGCCTTTTCCAATAAATCAGTATCATTCAAGTTTTGCAAAGTGGCAGGCTGCGAGACACTAAAATTGGAAACAATTTCATTCATTCCAAGGAAACGCGATCTAAGTTGATTAATGATGATGTCTAATACACGATAGAATACGTTCACTTTAAACAAGCTTTCAGGATCTTGGAGACGTTTATCCTCACAAATTTCATCAAAATGACGTTTCACTTTTCTCTGACGAGTTTTAGGAAATTCAGGGTTTATAGACCATTTAACCATTTGAAAGATCGATGGCTTTAGATTGAAGTGCTTTAGAAGCCGCGTCTATGGTTTGTAAGACTTTGCAATGGAAAACCAGCAACATAATACCTTCTTCTTTAGCAAGATAGCTTCATTTCTCTCATCTGATTTGGAATTCGATAAAATGGTTTTTGTTAGCGCTTTTTGAACATCAACAAATCGAACCTTTAAAGCAAACATGGCATCAAAGCGTCCTGCCCATCTAGTTGGATTCATTGTTTTTAATGTTACTGAATTTGGTGATACAACTGTTCCTACTTTTTTGTTGTCAGATATAAAACTAGATAATATATTCCATCGTCTAATACTATGGCCAAAAAAATTATAAATTTGTTACACAGTTTCGAATAATGTTTGTATTTCTATGACCTCTTTTACTGCATCATTTACTACCAAGTTTAAATTATGAGCAGCACAATGGACATACACTGCATTTGGCTCTATATCTCTTATGAGTTTTTGAACTCCGCCATAAGTACCTTTCATGGAATTAGCTCCATCGTACCTTTGTCCACGGCACTTATTCAGAGAAATACTTTTGTCATTTATGGATTTTATTATCTGCTTGGACATTGCTAAGGCAGTTTGATCCTTAACCTCATGAAATCCTAAAAATGACTCTTTAATTACGAGCGCCTTTGGAGTTCCATTTTCATCTTTCTCGATTACACAGTAACGGTAAAGTTTACACAATTGATCTGTTTTGGAAATATCTTGAGTAGTATCAAACAAAATGGAATAAAACGGTGCGGTGACTATTTCATTTACCAGAGCATTTTCCACTTTTTGAACCAGAACAGCAATGAGCTCATTTTGTATTTTTGGACTTAAGTATTTAATCTGGCCCTTGGGTTTGCTTAACAACTCTTGTAAAATAGGATCGTATTTGGCTAATAACTCAACAATACTCAAAAAATTTCCTTTTGGACCAGAATCGTTGCCATATACCGTTTCTTTATGGCCACGAAAAGCTAAATTACAGGTTGAAAGTGTCAGAGTAACATCAAGGAATCTAGTGAGTACCTGGCGTCAAAAAAATTTTTCTCTCTTGATAATGGACTCTTGCTCTTCATCTAGTGTTCCATGTGTAGAGAAACACCGTACTCGTGTGCACAGTCAAACACTTATATATAATAATACAAAACTTTATTGTGAATATAAGAAAAATGTTACACTTATTCAACTTTACTGGATGTTCTCAAATATTTCGTTTATGTTGCTCACTCGCTGACGATTGCTCGTTGACTGTGTCTTTGGTTGCTGCCACTTGCTTTATTTTATTTGACACTTGATGGGCAACAGAGTTGCCATCGCTTACAGTCGGCTTTCCTGACCCAATGTGGCGCCCTCGCCCATGGTGCTCTCATCTTCGTTGTCTATGTCGTCTGTGTCGCCTGGATCATCTGGTGGTAACATGCACCAAGTTTTAAGTTGATCTGATGCAAATACGGCTTTGTAGTGACGTTGCGTTCGCTCGGCATGAGGTAAGTCTTCAATTACATAACGATCATTTGGCAGGACTTTGGTGATGATGAATGGTCCTCTGAATCGTGGTTCTAGTTTACGTGATGTACCGGAGCTTATTGGTTCGTTTGTAGTCAATACGAGATCACCTTCGTTGTACGTCTTCGGTTGATTATGCTTTGCGTCATATAGCTTCTTGGCTTGTGCTCTTACGTCGTTTATTCGTTGAGCTGTGTCGACTCGTAGTTGCTGTAGGTCGATGTCGTTTATCAGGTCAACATCATCGTCTTGAAGTGCCTGGATTAGTTGATTCTGCAGGATGTCTCGAGGCACGTACCCATAAAGTAGTCGGAATGGTGTACAACCTGTGGTTTTATTCGGGATGGTATTAATGCTCCATTGTATTTGACGTAATTTGTCGTCCCATCGTCTTTCGTCATCAGTAGAAGGTAGTAGCATGGATAGGATGACGCGGTTTGCTCGTTCAGCGTGTCCGTTAGCGCGTGGCGTCCGCACTGCGTTGAGAATATGTTTGACGTTGTTTTCATCGCAAAACTTTTGGAACGCTTTTGAAGTGAAGGCCGTTCCTCGGTCGGATATGATACGTTCAGGCATTCCTAGATAGCTCGTGATCTCAAGTAATACCGGAATTACATGGCTTGTTGCGGTACTCTTGACTGCTCGTAGGATTGTGAATTTGGTAAATGAATCTACAATTACCAACACATGCTCGTTGCGTTTTGAACTTTTTGGGAACGGACCCAAATGATCAATGTGTATTGTCGTGAACGGTATTGGCTTAACGTTGTCGTAGTGATATCGACCCTCACGTCGTCCACCAGGGGTTTTATTTAAAGCACAACCCACACATGAGTTGATGTAGCTCTTTACGTAATTGCGCATTCGAGGAAACCAGAAGAGATTGAGAATTCGTTTCATTGTTTTGTCAACGCTCATATGACCTGCCTTATCGTGGCATTCGTGCAGTATTTGGAACCTTAATTGCTTTGGAACAACCCATAGTAGTTTGTTGTCGTGTTTTCGATATAGGCGTCCCAGTTCAACAACGTAGTCGGGATATTCTGGCTTCACCTCATTCTGTACTTCGTTAACGATGTTTCTTATTTTCTCGTCTTGTAGCTGAACACTAAACAACCAATCTGCCTGGTCGATAATCATCTTGGAAATTTTGAGATCAGCGGCATCTATTTCGTGTGCATCTTCATAAGGTGCACGGCTCAACGCATCGACATGGGCCATACGAGCTCCTGGTCGATGTTGAATTTCAATGTCGAATTCTTGGATTCTCAACCACCATCGGGCAATGCGTGGTATAAGCTCTCGCTTCTCCATCGTTGTTCGTAAAGCGTTGCAATCGGTAATAACTTTGATCTTCTTTCCGTATACGTAGTATTTGAATCTTTCCAATGATTCCACAATCGCTAATGCTTCGAGTTCATAGCTATGGAAACGTTTTTCGTTGTCTGTAGTAGAGCGACTATAATATGAGATCGGGTGCAGTTGTCCATTCTCGACTTGCAACAAAACGCTTGCAAGGCCGATAGAGCTTGCGTCTGTATGTAGTTCGTGTTCGGCTTCGATGCGGTAGTTGACCATGGTTGGTTTCGATGATAATGCGGTTTTGAGTTCGTTGAATGCTGACTCTTGCTGTAGTCCCCATGCGAATGCGGTGTTGTTGCGTACCAATTTGCGTAATGGTTCAGAAATAATGGAATAACCAGCGACGAATTTTCGGAAGTAGCCACTGAGACCTAAGAATTTTCGTACTTCAGTGACATTTCTCGGCTGTGGAAAATTTACGATAGCGTTGGTTTTGACGTTGCCCGGACTGATGCCTTCAGGAGTTAGCTGATGTCCCAAAAACGTTATTGTTTGCGTGGACAACTCACATTTGTTAACGTTCAATGTGAGTCCACAGGTACGTAGTACTTGGAGTATACGAGAAAGCTTTGTATACATTTCGTCGAAAGAATTGCTGCCGATTAGGATGTCATCCATATAATGCAGCATGTCGCCCGTCTCCACCCGTCTTTGGATTTCTGCCATGAGTCTATTAAACACAGCTGGTGCATTCTTTAAACCAAACGGCATGCGTTTGAACTCATATAGACCGTCCGTCGTGATAAAAGCGGTGTATTTCCTACTATCGGGTGCCATTTTGATCTGATAGTACCCACTATTCAAATCGAGTGACGAAAAGTATCGGAAACGTTTCGCTTCGTGTAGCCGTTCTTCAATATTCGGGACTGGAAAATTCTCTTTCTTTGTTACTTTATTAATTCGTCGATAATCGATACATAACCGATCACTTCCATTCTGCTTTTTGACTAAGACCACGGGACTTGCGTATTCGGATGTCGATTTCGTGATAATATCACGCTCAAACAACTCCTCAACCATCCTGTTGACAATATCACGCTTCGGTTCTGGGATACGATAAGGCGCTTGAAATATGGTGCGATTGCTCTCGAGTTCGATGCTAGCTTGAACTACGTCAGTTTTTCCAATATCTTTCAGCCCACTGGAGAAAACATCGGCATAGCTTGCCAGAAGACTTTGTATCTTATTTCGTTCTGCTTCATTGCTGAAATTGGACATTAATTTGGAAGAATTGCTCTCAGTTATTACCGTTGTCTGTACTGCTCGTCTGCTTCCGAATATTGTGCGACCATTTTCAATTTTCAGCGTAGTGTTTGCATTGATGATAACATCTTGACCTATTAAAACGTCTTGTTCTAGTAACTCGTCATCAGCGATGTAGGCTTGCGTCTCGATGTTGATTCCGTCGATGGTGATGTCTATGGTAATAGCCTCCGTGAACGTACGCACCCCTCCGCAAATGCCTTTTACTTGTAAGCAGCATTTTACGGCTTTATCGTCGATGCGCTTGGCTACTGACCTACGAATGATGCTGCATTGGCTGCCCGTGTCGATGAATGCGATATACGGTTGCGCTTTTATGTAAACTAACTTCTTGAAACATTCGTCAAGGTTGATTGCACCAAGTCGTCGTAACGTTCCTGTCGTCTTCTCACAATTTCCTCCGTTTGGATGAACTTTGTTACACGTTGTACAGCGATGTCGTTTCTGCGGCAATGGACATTTGTTGGCGAAACGTCCAGGTACGTTGCAATTGTAGCATTTCAATTGTGCTTTAAATTCACCATTTTGTTTCGTTGACTCAACATATTTTTCGTTATTGTTATCTCGCTTACTTGGTTGATGTACTTGTGGCTCACTTAGCCCTCCGCGATTAATGAAATAGTCCTCGATGGCGTCTCTCATTTGCTTCATTGTTGTAAACTTCATTACTGCAATGCTTTGTTGGAGTTCTCTATGTTTTAACCCAGCTCTTGCATAACGTATAATGGCTGCCTCACTCAGTTTGTAACGTATACCTAGTGCCGCCACTCGAAAACAATATTCTTTTACGATTTCTTTTGGCTTCCTCGTTGCATTGGCCATCACGAAATGAATTTCTGCCTCGTCTCGATCTGAACCAAATTCGTGTCGTAACGCATCAGCAAAATTTTCCCAAGTTGTGTGTAATGTGGGTGATGCATCCAACCACATACGTGCAATTCCTTTTAAACGTGTGTAAATAGCTAACAATAAAAAATTCTCGTCCCATCTATATGCTTCCACTACTCGATCGACTCTATCAATAAATTGCTCTACCGTAATGCTTGCGTTATTCGTTGGATCAAATTCCGGCAGGGTATTTGCAATTTCTTTAACTGACGCGTGTCGCATATCCCCGTTCGTTGAAATATTCCCGTTCGCAGAAATATCACCGTTGCTTTGAATGCGTGTTGTAACGTTGTTGTTAGTTGCCACCGTGCTGTCGTCGTTCGTTGAAATAGCGTCAGTGGCGTGACTCTGAACGCCTGCGCCGCCGTTGACTGCGACTGCGCTATCGTTGCTATTTGCGTTTTGTACCGTTTGTACCTCTTTCATGCTAACTGTACCAGTCCCGTTGTTTTGCGCTTGTAGCAGCTGCGCCATCATCTCGCGTAACTGCTTCATCTCCTGCTGCAGTTGTGCCACCGTTGACATCTCGGATGACTCCTCCGTAACGTTGATCTCTTGGATGTCCACCTCGTCGGACTCCTCACATGCGCTAAGACGTTGCAACAACTGGTCTCGCGTGCCAGTCGTCGCTAATTGCCTTTCCCGTAGCAACCTCTTCAGTTGTTCCACCTTCAGATCACTGATCTTCACCATCGTATCGTTTTTACGTATCGTGTATATATATCTGCCGGTGCCTATAGCCCTTCACCAACGCACATACATATACTTACTATGTTTGTAGACGTGTATGGGTTTATCATCCCACTTCTGAACTGTAGAGAAACACCGTACTCGTGTGCACAGTCAAACACTTATATATAATAATACAAAACTTTATTGTGAATATAAGAAAAATGTTACACTTATTCAACTTTACTGGATGTTCTCAAATATTTCGTTTATGTTGCTCACTCGCTGACGATTGCTCGTTGACTGTGTCTTTGGTTGCTGCCACTTGCTTTATTTTATTTGACACTTGATGGGCAATAGAGTTGCCATCGCTTACACATGTAACTGCCACTGTCGATGTACAAAACATGAATGCAAATGTTCTTTCGATGTCTCATGTCTTTCTATGGCTTCCACAATATGTTTCCAATCATCATAGTCTTCCATCCAAATATTTTGTATATTTTTAGATGCCCTATTTGCGAATAACCAACATGGTTCACAATATGCTTTTTGAAGCAATAGAGAATAGGACAATCATGTACGTTCTAACTTTACGCCAGATTTAGAAACAATGTAATAATATTTATCTAAGAAAGATCTATTGTTACTATCCCTTAAAAAGGGGTCTTTGGTTTACAGTGTCCGTTTTCGATCACAAACCGTTTTACTTGATCATTGAGTTCTTTAAAGTTACCTTTATCAGTAACATGCGGTAAAGATTTTAATTTTTCTATGTCCAAACATGATTCATTTAAAGATTTGCTCGTACCTGGTTGTGGTTGCTCTGAATCTAAATATTCGCTGTTATCGGGCCCTGCGATATTGCCACTTATGTCATCATTTTCTGCCTTTCCGTCGCGCTGTTCAATTGATTCTTCTTGTATACTATCTTGATTATTAAAGTACTGACTTATTTTAGGTAACTTTTTATTTTGTTCTCCTTCTTTCGCTTTCGTTTTTCGCTTCCACTCTGATACTTTCTAGATCAAAACCGCAAAAAGTTTGTAATAATACTATAGTTTTTATTTATTGAAAAATCTACTTAATTGCTAACAAATGCCAAAAAACCGACCGTAAAAATGTTTATAACGAAAGTCCACCGATTGTTCAAAGTTCAATTCAAGTGTCAAATTATGTAAGTTTTGAAAGAACGATGAACATAGGTACCGAAATAGTTTTGGTGGTTACGAATGTCAAAATAGTGAATTGATTTTGAAATGCGCGATGAGAATCATTATTTTAAATAATAATTTCGTAACTTGTGATTTCAAACTTTACTACCGATACCTACCGACGATGTAAATGATTAATTTTATGGGTAGATTAAAAATTAAAATATTGGTAATAGTATACATTATTTTAAATATTAGAATAAAATTCTTACCGAGTAGACATCGTCAACCTATTTTCACAATTAATTAATTAAATATATCCACACTTGCAACAAACAACCAATTCTTACAACAATAAACTGCTAATTGCTTGGTGAGTTCTTGCGTAATACAATAGTGGAGTTTTTCATACATACAAACTCGAATCGGGGATTCCCCAAGCATCAGCAAGTATTACCAACATAAATTTTAAGCAGTGTTGCCGTTTGAGAAAGAAAAAAATACACCAAACTTAATTCGAAATTGCGCTAAATTTTAGCTGTGAATTTTTAATGGCAATAAGAGAAGATGTGTTTTTATGTGAATTTATTTAACCATTATTACATTTAGCGAAATCAACTAAATTAAATAACTGAATATCTTTCTGGTCATCATTACGTTCGGGTGCGGTTGGTGTGCCTTCACCAGATGCCGTTTCTTTTTTTACAGTTTTAGTCATTTTCTTCAAACCTTGTTCAGGCAACATAAAAGTGTGGCAATTTTTCTTAAGAACTTTCAACTGATGACGTATCATTATAATTGAACTCTGTTAGTAAAATCAGAGACAGTCATAACATAACACTTTAATGTAAAAAAGAGACAAAATATTAAACGCATCAATAACATTGTGGTCGGGGAATACTAAATCCTTCGGGGAATTCCCAGCTCGTTATTTTCCTAACGTTTTACGGCTCTGGCAATTAACTTATTGGCTTAAATTTACGATCGTCAATAATTTTTACAATTTTCTACTAGATTCCGAAAAATATTTTTTAGCGCATTGTATTGAGAAAAAAAGCGCTGAAGAGTCTAGAATTGCGCTATCTAGCGCGAAATGCGCTAAAACGGCAACACTGATTTTAATGCCGGCAGTATACCTAGTCTCAGCGAGACACCCTGAGACATGCCCAGTGAATATAAATGTAAACCAATATACACATTTTTGAGGTATGTTTGTCCACACATGTTTCCGAAATTATTACGAGTAATTGGATTTTGACCATTCTTTCTAAAACTGGGTTAAATTTTTTTTATTATTGCATTGAAAGTTTAATACCTAGGTATATTTTTTTAGTTGTGGATGCAACTAAGAAGGTAACAAAAAAATTAAAGACAAATCTTTTTTTTTACTTAAGTAATGTGTATGTGTAATAATAAATGTTGGGAATTGAGATTTCCTCTGACCGGGGACCTCTTAGGGCTGGGGGCCCGTGGCATTTTGCCGACTTGCCACCCTATAGTTACGCCACTGTATTCTTCCAAATCAATTTCATCCCCTTCAAAGTAATCCCCTCCCGATGCAATGCACTTATGCCAACGGATTTTCCAATCTTCGAAACACTGTTGGCCTTCAGTTCCGTCTTCGCTGCGGCTTGAATCTCCTCTATCGTATAAAAACGGTGTCCCCAGAGCGGTCTTTTGAGCTTGGTGAACAGCCAGAAGTCGCACGGCGCCAGATCAGGTGAATACGGTGGTTGCGGAACGATATGGGTTGAGTTTTTGGCGAAATGATCAGGAATTACGAGGGCAGTATGGGATGGTGCATTATCGTGGTGTAAAAACCAAGAATTGTCTTTCCACAACTCCGACCTTTTTAGACGGATAGCGTTACGCAAACGACGCATGACGTTCAAATAATATTCCTTGTTGACTGTTTGACCGGTTGGAAGGAATTAATAATTCACGACACCACGATAATCGAAGAAAACAGTCAACATGACCTTGATTTTTGAGCGACTTTGGCGCGATTTTTTTGGTCTCGGCTCTCTTTTGGCACGATATTTGCTCGATTGATCGGTTGTTTCGAGGTTGTAAGCATAGATCCAAATCTCATCGCCAGTTATAATGCATTTTATGACACCCTGGTAGTCGGGAAGCATCGTTTCACACACTTCAACGCGACGCCTTTTTTCCAAAAAATTCAATGTTTTCGGTACCTGTCGAGATTTGACGCGCTTGAGGCCCAAAACATCCTTCAAAATGGTATTGGCTGAGCCTTTCGATATGCCAACTTTATCAGCAAGGTCTCTTATTGTTAATCGACGGTTTTTCAACACCAAATCTTTGATTTGTTGAACGTGAGCTTCGTCGGTTGAGGGTGATGGTCGCCCTGGACTCTCTTCGTCTTCGACACTTTCACGGCCGGCTTGGAACTCATTATACCACTTGTAAACATTTTTTTAGAAATAGCCTCATCACCAAAGGCTTTCTACACCATCCTCAATGTATTCGCAGCAGAAAATTGATTCCGTAAACAAAATTTAATGCAAATTCTTTGCTCAACAAATTTCGACATCGCAAAAAACTAAAAACTCACTTTCAGCAGCTCACAAAACGACACGTATCTCAAACACTAATGAATATTTGGACATGAAATTTGACATACAGTCAGCGTCAAAAGAAAGTGTACAAGTTTTTTTATTACATCAATAATTGAATTTCATATATTTGTTAGATGAAACAACGGGACATGTTATATTTTTAAAAAATTGTATTTAATTCTTTTCTAAATTATGGGAAAACAAAAACAAAATTCTTACAACAACAAAAGTTATAAATAAAAAACTTAAAATTCTTCATAATTAGTATTTTGTTTGTTTTCCATTTACTTTAATTACGGCTTATAAACGACGCGGCATTGAGTTGACCAGATTTGCAGTTACTTCCGGTGTGATTTTTAGCCATTCCTCTGTTAGAACGGATTTGTGCATCTCCTTACTGCTAATTGTTCGTTTTCTTATTTGTCTGTCTAGGTATTCCCAAAGATGCTCGATGGGGTTAAGATCCGGTGACTGTGGGGGGTGATCCAATTGCTTAGGCACGTGATAAAGCATCCATTCCTTCACAATCTTCGCCGTGTGTTTATGATCATTGTCCTGTTGGAATATCCAACACGGAACAAATGTAATTTTTCGACACTAGAATGTAAATTATTCTTCAGGATGTTCAAGTAATCCATCTTATCCATAGTGCTTTCTATAAATATTAAATTGCCAACCCCGCTCGCTGCCATACACCCCCACACCATCACCGAGCCTCCCCCATGCTTCACTGTGGATATTATGTTTTGTTCAGCAAATGCTTGATTTTTTGTTCTCCAAATTTTTGTTGCTTTTTTCTTTCCAAAAACCTCAAATTTGCTCTCATCGCTAAAAAGAACGTTATTCCAAAACGGAATGTCCTTCCACTCATACTTTTTAGCAAAATTTAAACGCTTTTTCTCGTTGGATTTTGTAATTAAAGGCTTTTTCCGCGGTACTCTTCCATGGAGGCCATTTGCATGTAACGGGCGGCGAATTGTACTGGCACTAACAGCTATCTCTGACGTTTCCAAAATATTTTTCGATAATTTTACCGCACTTTCAGAAGGATTTATCTTTGCACTTTGTACAACAGACCTAACATCAGCACCACTTAATCGTTTTGGTCTATCAGATTTGGGATGATTTTCCAATTTTCCATACATTTTTTGCTTGTCAATTATTTTTTTTTACAGTATTATGACTTCTATTAATAGTAGAACCGATTTCTCTTAAATTTTTTCCTTTTTTATGGAGTTTCAACACAAGTTCGCGTATATCAATGGATGTTTGTTTACCCATTGCTCTTACAATTCTGATTTTTCTACTGATCACTACTTAACGAACATATATAATGACTGATTTGTATTACTTTTCATTTAACCAGCGACGACATAACGGTTTTTCAATAATCCGCTATCTTTTGAATGTCAACTCAATGCCGCGTCGTTTACATGCCGTAATTAAAGTAAATGGAAAACAAACAAAATACTAATTATTGATTATGTCACACATTAACACTTTGTACACTTTTTTTTGACGCCAAAAACATGAAGAATTTTAAGTTTTTTGTTTATAACTTTTGTTGTTGTAAGAATTTTGATTTTATTTTCTCATAATTTAAAAGAGAAGTAAATACCATTTTCAAAAAATATAACATATGAAATTCAATTATTGATGTAATAAAAAAGCTTGTACACTTTCTTTTGACGCTGACTGTATATGTGACTGACAGTACTACCAACCTAAAAAAAATTAATTCTCCAAATCACACACACAGTACTAAATACCAAAAAAAAAATATGACATTAAACTTTAAAAGTACAGGAATAGCTCCGCATAAATTCGGTATCGGAAAAAGCCGAAAGTTCTTCCGATCTGGCAGCGACAATCTTTTAGCGTTCCGAAAATGGGGATATATTCCGCGAGTAAGCAACATTAATAAATTAAAGAAAATGAAGTTTTGATTGATTGAAAACTGTTCTTTATTAGTATAATACTCTATTTTATTCTCCATTTTATATTTAATTTTGCATATTTTTATATCTTATTATACTCCACATTACAGCTAATCCATGTTTTCGGTTTTTTGTTTTGGTTTTTTATATAAATCAAAACTTTATATGTATATACATATAACAGTGGAAGAAGGAAATCAAAGCAAATTCGAGTAATTCCAAGTTGTTTTTTGCAACAACAGCACTAGACAAGTATGCCTTGGGTGTTTGTATGTATGTACGTGTGTGAGAATATGTGTTAATCATTATTAATATTATATATTAATATAAAAAAATTATGGTTCTTTATACATATATCGTATCATTAGATTATTCACTTGAGATTATGACTTTGAACATGCATATTTATTAGGGTGTCCGTTATTTATCAAATTGATTATTTTTTACGAGACGCCCCCTAAACTTTTAGTTTTCCATCTAAAAAAAAATATCAGACCATAAAAAGCCCTTAATTTTCATAATGAACCTTGCCCCAAACACGATACATTTCCCATTGAAATTTAATAAGATTTTTCCCCTTTTTACGAATATTTTTTTCTCTGAAACTTTCTCGTTTGTAGGAATAAAAAAGTCATATTCTTGTACAGAATTGAACGCTCTACAAAAAAATCTGGACAATGTTTCGATATACTCACTCCTCTAAAAGTTATTCAAGGTTAAAGTTAACTTCCGGGTAATTTCTGGAACTTTCGAACTTTTACGACAAATTGAATTTTTTTTTGTAAAATTCAAATGTTTATTCTAAAAAAATATAATTTCTATGATGTTGTGTGATATTTTTTTTTAGATGGAAAACTAAAAGTTTAGGGGGCGTCTCGTCAAAAATAATCAATTTGGTAAATAACGGACACCCTAATATTTATTTACCTTACATCATACCTTTTTTCATTACTTTTGTTTTTTAGGTGGGGATGAGCATTTGTATGTGTGAGGATGAGGAGCAAAAATTAAAAACCCATAAAAAGTAATGAAAATAATTTCCTACGGGATACCTTATTGAAAACAATATAAAAAGAGGACAGCCCGAATATGGTACCTTTTATGCTGTTATTGCACACGTTTTTCTGCCCTGATTTCGTACAAACTTAAAAAAAATTTTGCAAAACGTTAAATTCAAATGAATTACATCCTTTTATAAACAGGTATATATTGGCCTCAAAGATGTTTTGCTATGCTAAACCACGACCGTTATATCAACAAAAGGTAAATGTGAGCAAAGCAAAAATGTACAAATGCGTAAAATATATATTTCGTGGACTCAATTCACGGGTGTCAACATAAGCGAGGACTATGGATTTACAAATGTATACACATATATACGTGAGTTGCAACCTGATTAATGAGGAGGAGTATCATTAAATAATTGTAAATATATCTGTTATAAGTTTAGAGAGTGATTATTGCTGTCTTTGAACCCCCAATCGTTGGAGAGTAGCCAATCGACAAACAGGCAACAATTCTGGTGTGACCGGCTATAGCATGTCCTTGATTCATGCGGAATTGTACTACGATTCCTTCTGGGTAGATAAATTTTTTTTTCCGTGTCAAAACAACGTTTTATTAACCCCTGTTATAACTGATTAAGTTTTGGAAATCTGAGAATAAAAAGATATGTGTGTTATTTCAGCCATTCGCAATAGTAAAACTGATGTAGTTACAATCTAAAAAAATGGCGAATAAGATACAGCTTATATAGTATAGTTTCTCGATAAGGTAATTAGTACATAATTTTGCTAGGGGCAATTACTGAATATTTATCGGCGATGATATTAAGTGCATTCAAAACTATATATTAAGTGAAACCAGCTCAGAACAAATATTTCAAATTTTACTTTTTATTGAAAGTTTCATCTTAACTCGTAGTAGTTGAGCATATTATTACCATTTTGTATACTGCCGGCTCGTTGTGAAAGTACTTAAGGGGGTATTATACTCTAGAATTTTGAAGAATTCGATTTTTTTTCATATATTTAAAGTTTAGACCCTTAAGAACATATCCTCCAAAGGATTTTTCAAAATTAAAATTATTTTAAGAGCTACAGTTACTTTAGTGACGCAGTACCTAGCCCGGTTCGGCCGTATCGAATTTTTTAAATGCGTTTTTCTCAAAACTACTTTTCTCCAAACGGTACCGGCATTATCTCAAGTTCTTTGCAACTGATTGACTTGAAAATTTGTGTGAACCTTCTTTGTATAATCCGTTTATTATCGTTCCTAGCAGCATCGTGTAAAAATTTTTGTTTTTAATATTTTAAAAAAATTCAGGGATTTCAAAAAAAAGCGTAAAAAATGATTTTTATTTTCAGGCAGTCGCCATTTTTCAAAAAAAAAAATGTTCGTGTTCCCTGAGGTAGGGACTATAACAGCATCCTTACTGATAAAGAATTTGATTTTTTTTTTCAGACCACCAGGAGAGTCAGGATCAATGTCACCAGGATGCACCATTTTTTTTACACCTGTCTCTCCCCCCCTCTAATTATTTTAATTTTTAATATTTTTTTGTAAAATTTTTTTTTCTGTATTCTTAAGATATCAATAAAAACACCAAAAAAAAGGATATTTTTTGTTTTTTTTTTTAATATATATCAAAAAACGACCCAAAATTTGATTTCTAGACTAGAATACCCCCTTAATTATTAACCACAAATTATTTTAAGCTTTGTTGTTTGTCTGGCCTATTTGAATTGTGATTATAGTGTAAGTGTTTGTATGACCTTATGTAATATTAAAGAGCTAGGGGTAGTCATATTCTTTTTGCACTTTTACAAAATGTTACTCTAGAGTATAATAGTTTTACCTAACGAACCGTTCCATGTATCCAGAATAACAAATAGAGCCATCAAGGTATTTGATGGCGTCCAATGTAGATGAAACCCTTCAAGAAATTTCAATGAAATCCATAGAGCTTTTTGAAAACAGGAGGAATTTTCGAACTACTTTTCTTAATTTCGAAGTTTTATAAATAAATAACACTGTGGAGCATTTTTGGGATTATTGTCTGGGGGGTGAGAAATTCCAAGTCAGGGTGATGGTAATAGGTCAGTATAGTAAAACCCTCAAAGGGTTTGGCGTTCGTATGTGTCAGTTTTTTTTTATGACCTTTTAAATTTTTTCCTTATCTTGATGTTTTTTCGCTTAGTTGTAACATTTTTTTTTGTTTGCCAAAATGTTACAACTAAGCGAAAAAACATCAAGATAAGGAAAAAATTTAAAAGGTCATAAAAAAACTGACACATACGAACGCCAAACCCTTTGAGGGTTTTACTATACTGACCTAGTACCATCACGCTGACTTGGAATTTCTCACCCCCCAGATTAGCTGTTGTACTGTGTTATCAAAGCATTATCAGAAATAGTTCTAAAGAGCCCTAATAAAGATGAGCGTTGTGAAGCAGGGAGTATTAAAAGAAAAGTGTTAAATTTCGCGCTGCTTTGCGAATTCATTTGCAGTATATTGAACAGCAACAATTATGCATCCAAAACTTTACAAAAATGTCCTTCAATTTGGGCGAGGCGGGTATAGTTTTAGCAAAGACCAAATCAAAGTTGCAAATTTATAAATTTGATTTCGGATTAATCAAGTGCAAGGCTAGCGAAACTGCAAGAAAAGATTGTATTGACACCCATTTTCCAGAAAAAGAAGTTAAAAACATTTTGATGAATTAGCAGTTGATCACCGATTTCCAAAACGAGAAAAAATATTTATTCGATTTTCTAACACCAACATTTTTATTACATGTTGATGAAGCAACTTAATTATAAAAGTGTGACGAATTCCAAAGAAAATATTCAGATATAACCGGTTTTTCACTTCAATTTATTAATATTTACCACCTAGTTTCACCTCAATCAATTCAAGCATGGACTTCTCGCAACAATGAACAAAATATATAACTAAACAATTGAAAGGTCATTTAGCAAATTAAAAATAAAAAAAAACAAATATTTTAAGAAATAATACGAACCAAACTCGACTCCGACGTTTATCGCTAATAGCGATTAAAAACAAGCCTGGATTTAAACAAAGTCATTGATATTTTTGCGATAACTAAAGCTAGGAAAAATTGTTAATATAATTGTTATTTAGTCAGTTGGTAGGTCTGACCTCTATATAATAAACCCTTGCATCTTCTCTATTTCGTTTTGTTGGCCAAACTTACACTAGGTATTATTTGTAATTGTTTAACATTTTTATTACCTGCCCTGCTATGCACAAAAAGGAGCTTAAGTAGCTTAGCATTTTTAAAGTATTTGTATATTTCATATTTTTATTTAATAAACCTTAATCAGTTTACCTAGCAGTGGGGCCAAAACCAAATTCTTTATCTTATATATAAAAATGAATCGCAAAATGTGTTGGTAAGCGCATAACTCAAAAACGCCTGGACCAATTATGCCAATTCTTTTTTTTTAAATGTTCGTTGAGGCTCAAGGATGGTTTTTACGGCAAGAAAAATAATAGTTGCCGGAAACCTCCTAAAAACAGCTCTTTTCTTTTTGCCATACAAACGAATGAATGTTTGTTTATTAGTAACGCCAAGGGAACGACTGAACCAATCTTGATGAAATTTTCAGAGAATGTTCCGTGTGGATCGGGGAAGGTTTAGAAATAAAAAAACCCCTATTCTTCTCATGAGGAAACGTCGGAAAATCGGACAATTCCGAAAAGTAATTTTTTTCCATACAAATTTTTTGTTAAATTTATTTTGTTTTGTTTTTCAATTATTTGAATCGTTCAAATTTGTCGTTTGCTTCAAAAATTTTTGAAAATTATTCTGTGAAAATGTTATGTGTGTTGCACACAAAGTGATCAATTACAGATTGAAATTTATTACGATGCCACTAAGAGGTCGCGCTAATATCGGTCGGCGTTCTTTTTGGCATCAACATACATTTAAAGTTGACCCATCTGGCAACGCTGTAACTTTTAACAGCGCTGACAAATCGGCTAATGTCATACCGCGTTAGAAGCGTCATTCGAAGACAATTTATACCATGGAACAGTACACTCCAAAAGAACGCGCTGAAATTGTTCAGCTTTATATTCAAAATAACTTTTCAATTGTGTTAACTCAACGAGCGTTTCGCAAAAAAAATAAAGTGAAAAGTGCTCCAGTTAAGAACACAATTAAGTCTTTATACGCAAAATTTGTGAACACCGGTAATCTCAGTAATGCCAGTCATGCATCCAGACAACGCACAAGACGTTCTGATGAAAATATCGAAGCTGTACGAGCCAGTATTGAGGAGACTCCATCGACATCGAGTTATCGCCGCTCTCAGGAATTAGACATCTCTCGCACCACTCTCCGACGCATAATTCATAAAGATTTCAAGATGTTTCCATATAAAATTCAAATGGCACAAAAACTAAACCCAGCTGATTATCCGCGACGCCTTAATTTTGGCAAATGGGCCATCGAAATGGCTGAAAACGAACTTGACTTTTGGCGAAAACTCATCATGTCAGACGAGGCACATTTCTCGTTGAATGGTGGCGTAAACAAGCAAAATTGCCGATTTTATGCCACCGAAAATCCTCAATTAATTGAAGAACAGCCTCTTTACGACCAAAAAGTAACAGTTTGGTGCGGTGTTTGCGCGAATATGATCATCGGACCGTATTTTTTCGAAGACGATGATGGAGCCACGACAACAGTCAATGGTGAGCGTTATCGAGCCATGATAACGGATTTTGTGATACCCATTATTCGCGAAAATGACATGGATAACTTCTGGTTTCAACAGGACGGGGCTACATGCCATACAGCTCGACCAACAATCAATTTATTGCGACCATTTTTCCCCGGGCGATTGATATCGAAAAATGGTGATGTTGACTGGCCACCGAGATCACCAGATTTGACGCCACCAGACTTTTATTTGTGGGGTTATTTGAAATCCAAGGTATACGCTAATAAGCCAAAGACCTTAGCTCAACTGAAAGCCAACATTCGACGTGAAACAGCCGCCATATCATCCGAAACATTGGCCAAAGTCATGGAAAATGTCGAAAAAAGAGTGCATTTAGCTGTCAAAGCTAAAGGTGCCCATTTACGCGATTTAATTTTTAAATATTAGCTGAAACAAATCCCCTTGGACCAAAATAAATTATTTTTGAAATGAACAAAAAACATTGTTTTCTTTTGTTCTTTTTTTTTAGAAACAAATGGGTCAACTTTAAATGGCCTACCCTGTACATTAGCAGCCCAAGGCACATGACCGAGTACTCCCAGGATACGATGACATACGTGCGGTATTATGGATCGCGGTCAATCAGAAAGCGATCCTCACGATGTCACAGCAAGACTTTTCAAGCAACAGCTTCGATGGACTTTATCTTGAAGCAACGTATGTATGTATACATGGTGCTGTTAGATGCTGGATGTACTCTGTTGAGTGGCTAAAGAGAGATTTGCCGCACGCACCCATTCTTCTTTGGATGGTGGTTACACCAGATCGAATTGATGAAATCATTTCTGCGGAAATTCCTGTTGCAAAGAAAGATCCAGTATTATACGAAGTGATGAAAACCAATATGGTTCATGGACTTTGGGGACACCACAATCCCACTTCGGTTTGTATGTCTGACAATAAATGCACCAAACACTATCCATGTGCTTTTCTTTCGGAAGCACAAACTAGAAATGATGGATATCCACTGTATCGGCGTCGTTCACCAGACGACAATGGCAGAACATTTAGCATTCAATTTAGAGGCGTGAATATCGAACAGCACATCGAAGTTGACAACACATGGATCGTACCATATTCACCACTGTTGTCTAATTCACATTCAAAAGTCATGTCAATGTTTCGTATTGCAATTTGTTGTAATCGATAAAATACGTTTGTAAGTGCGTCACCAAAGGAAGCAATATGGCGGTTATTGGTCTTGAACGATTCGGTCGATACGTGAACTGTAATGAAGCGTTTTATAAGATATTTACTTCTGCAATTAATGAACGTTTTCCGACTGTTGCGCATCTCGCAGTTAATTTGGAGAATAACCAAAGAGTCTATTTCTACCCAGAGAAAACAATATATCCAATGGAAACACCGCCACCAACAAAATTAATATTTACGAGTATTTTCTCAACTTTCGTCAGTGAACCGTTTGCGAGCACTTGCTCTTTTTGGAAATGCCTCGATATTATACATAGAATGCATCGTCGAAGAGATAGTTACGCAGAAAGCAAGGCCAACTAGTAGATGGACATCCAGGTGTGTTCTCAACTAATGCATTAGAACGAATTTACGCAATCCCCCCGAAAAATTACGATTGCTTTTATCTTTGGTTGCTTTTGATTAATGCACGCGGTTCAAATTCATTTGAGTCATTGCATACCGTGACTGGTACGATGTGTGCAACTTTTTGAGTATCATGCCAGCATTTGCAATTGCTGGAACATGATAATCACTGGAATCAAACGATGGACGACGCGATAGCTACTTCGAATGCCACTGAAGTTCGCACACTTTTCGAGCTGATCAGCCTTCAAATCCGCGTCAATTATGGGATACGACCAAAAATTACATTGCCGAAGACATTTTACATCGTATACGCTAAGAATTGGAGATGGGTCAACACCGGTTGATACTTCCGGTGGTTTGATATCAATTTAATATGCCGTTTATCAATTCACGAAAGATGGACTCATCACGACTGTCCATTCGAAGATTGGCCAAATTATCGTAAGTACGATTCCTTGAGTGCACGCGCAATGTTAGCTGCCACAAATACCTATATTGTTGACTTAAACAGGAAGATTCAAAGCCAAATTCCGGGAGACTTGCGGTATAACAAATCGATCGATAGTCTGGGCAATGAAGACGACACCGTGAATTATCCAGTGGAATTTCTAAATTCTTTGAAGAGGCTTGATATGCCACCGCATCATTTGCGTCTCAAAGTTGGATCTGTCATTATGATGTTTCGCAATCTGATTATGACGCATCTATCAAATATAAGGGGTAGAATGCTTGTTTCTACGGATTTCTTTTGAGTTCTAACGATTTGTCATTTCAGTTCAAACGTTTCCAGTGAAAATGGAATTTGAGATGACGATCAATAGGATAGTCGTATGGTGGGTGGCATAAATTTGGGAATGCTATATTTTTCACACGGCCAGATATACGTAGCGTGCTTACGAGTGGGAAAACCATCTGCTCTGTACATTTACGCACCGGAACAGAAACCAAAAAATGTTGTTTATCAAACTGCGTTACATTGAAAAAAATGTAGAAAAATCGCAAATAATTGATTATCAACACAATATGAATTTTTATCTTTTCTTTTCAAAACACATAATTTCACACAGGACAACGATTGCGGGGTCAGCTAGTATATTATATAATCCATTTTTGCATTGTACGTAGAGGTACTTAAGGGATTTGTCTATCTTAATTTATTGCTCAGTTATGGCACTTTATTGAATTTCGGTTAACGGAATCTTGTGGGCGTGGCAGTGATCTAATCCCGCCCATTTACAGAACCGAACTTTGCTCAGGAACACGGGTACTAAGTTTCATTACGATATCTCAATTTTTACTTAATCTATAGCTTGCACAAGCGGACGGACAGGCGGACCGATTACAACTCGCCTCGTCATGCTAATCATTTATATATACATATATATTATATAATATATCATACCTATGTCTATTTCGATTAATTATTGGCGATAAAAACAACCGTTAGGTGAACAAAACTATTATACTCTGTAGCACCATGTTTCAAGCGTATAAAAATTGTAATTAATAGTTTGCCTTAAACTTGGGAAAAGCTGTAAATCTTCAGTCACCGAATCGTGTTAGACAATATTCTAGTTGTTTCCGTGGAAAGTGGCAATCGAGTAACTAGTATAAATGAATTAACTGGCATAAGCAAATAATGATATATAGATATGGCGAATCGAAAGCGACTTATAAGAGAATAAGTTGGCGAGGCTGCTTAAAAGGCATTTTGTGTAAAACGGAGAATTTAATAAGTGATCATGTAGCGGCGCGCAAAGCTCTACATATGTACATATGTATTAGGGTGATTCAAAAAAAAAAAAACTTTTTTTTTCGATTGGTACTCGGAAAAATAAGTTCCTAGACACCTTTAAGAAAGCCTCTCCAAATATGAGTTTTTAATTATAACGGGAAGGTCCTCCCACATACAGTTTTCTATTTTTTCTTATTATCAGATAGAAAAATTTATATCTCGCTTCCAACTAATTGAAAAAATATCTTGTTCCTTAGATTTTGTAGGAAATTTAATGCCCTAAAAAAAGGTCTCCTTTGATTTTTTCGTAAACCCAACCGTTTAAAGACTTTAATAGTTAAAGTTTGATTAGTTTTGGGAAATTCTTTTATTTCTTATGAATTTTATAACTCAATGAAAAAACTTATTATGAATGATGAAACTCATAGGTTTATGGAGAGGCTTTCTTAGAGGTGTCTAGGAACCTATTTTTCAGAGTACCAAACGAAAAAAAAATTTTTTTTTTTTGAATCCACCCTAATATACATTGATGTTTGATGATGAATATCTCGTAAACGCTTAACTTAATCGAAAAATCATATGAGACCATTTTTATAGAGCAGTAAAGTTCCTACAAAACTGTGAGTTTCATCATTCATAATAATTTTTTTTTCATTGAGTTATAAAATTAATAAGAAATAAAAAATGTTCCCAAAAATAATCAAACTTTACTGTTAATATCTTTTAAACGGTTGGGTTTACGAAAAAATCATAGGAGATCTTTTTTAGGGCATTAAATGAGGAATGTTTAGTATCGCGCCGGTTAAGTATCGTTTATGGTGAAAAAGGGGGCGAGGCTACTTCCCCTCACGCCCCCTTATTGGAAAGAGGAAGGATTGAACTTTTTAATAAACCCCCCCTCGAGCGCCTATAGACCTGTAGGGAGCCCTTTGAAAATGACCAAAAATCAGTGTTTTTGCTAATTTTTCCATACAAACTGAAACCAATGCAACCCAGCCAACATTTTTATGGACAAGAAATCAACACCGGGGTGTATCAAATTTTTTTCGCATAGAACTCCTTTTTGCGTGGGCGGCCTTCGGCCGCGCTTCAAAAAAAATAACCCTGGTCGGTCCAACACCGGGGTTTATCAGATTTTTTTCGCATAGAACTCCTTTTTGCGTGGGCGGCCTTCGGCCGCGCTTCAAAAAAAATAACCCTGGTCGGTCCAACACCGGGGTGTATCAGATTTGTTTCGCATAGAACTCCTTTTTGCGTGGGCGGCCTTCGGCCGCGCTTCAAAAAAAATAACCCTGGTCGGTCCAACACCGGGGTTTATCAGATTTTTTTTCGCATAGAACTCCTTTTTGCGTAGGCGGCCCTGGCCGGTCCAACACCGGCTACGCCATCCACAGTATTTTAGCATTGAACACCTTTTCGCGTTCACTTCATACATTTATTGCTAAGTGGGTTTAATTTATTCCCATTTGTTCGTGCTTTCTCGGTGATTTGACAGTTCAAATTAGGCACTCATTTTGGTTTTTCGCATTATTGAATTCAATGCAGAAAAAGGTGTATTTTATTTAAAGATTTACAAAGAAATTAACAATCAAAAGTAATAAAAAACATTACTAGTGGTTTTTATAATTCATAAGTAATATATGTGCGTGAAAATGTATCCATAATTGGTTTGGTACAATGCACAATAGATGAAAATACACTAGCATATATTTAGAAATTTGCAAAAAATGGCAAATTTTAAAGTGAATTTGTGCAAAAATTTGTGAACCGATTTTTATAAAATATATTTTAAAATAAAGTTCGATAATTTAAGCATACATGCATGTTTAAAATTTTCAATTTGGTTCTTTCGTTTAGGTACCGTGAGCCAAAATTAACCGGCGCGATACTAAACTCAACCCCATTAAATTTTCTACAAAATCTAAGGAACAAGATATTTTTTCAAGTAGTTGGAAGCACGATATAAATTTTTCTATCTGATAGTAAGAAAAAATAGAAAACTGTATGTAGGAGGACCTTCCCGTTATAATTAAAAACTCATATTTGGAGAGGCTTTCTTAAGGATGTCTAGAAACCTATTTTTCCGAGTACCAATCGAAACAAAAAAAAATATTTGAATCACCCTAATATGTATATGTATGTAGCTGCTTTTGGTATTTCGGAGTGTTGTTCGCTTACCGTGCGATTCTGTAACGTGATACAGTCTCAAGTCTCTAAATTTGAGATTTTAAGTTAGAGACAACTTTTGAGACTTGAGACGATTTTGCTATTCTGTAAGTGACAGTCTCAAAATCTATTACATTTCATCATTCAGAGATGTTTTTACACTTGAATGAAAATAAATAATTCGATAACAAATATTAAAATTTCTATAACATAGTCAAAAACCATAATTATCCATAAAAATAAAAATATTTGTTGACTTTGTTTCATAATATTTAAAAAATTTATGTAAAATTGATTTATTTTTAACCTTTTCGTGTTTGAGTTGCTCACAAAATATAAAAAAATGACAAATCGATTAATATCTATTATGATCCCTATTCAGTATATTCAAAATGGCAGCAAGAGTTCTTTTTAGTTTGTGACCTGCTAACTATCAGGTCTCAAATTTGAGTCAACATTTAGAGACTAACGCTAGAGACTGGTTAGTGAAGAGTAACAGTTACAAATTGAGACTTTACCTCAAAATGTCTCAAATAGAGACTAGAGACTGGTTACAGAATCCCGCTATTAATGTGGGCATTACTGATATACACATCTGTATGAATGCACATGTGCAAATATATGTGTGTATGTGTACCAGCATGTGCAATATATGGAAATTGTGTTTAGCGTTAGTTCTACAATGAAATCTTTTTTAGCTTTTGCTTGCTACTTAAACTACTATTGTTTGTGAAATTATTTGTAAATATTTATATTATTATACTCATACCCCTTTGGCATTTATTGCTGTATTGTTGGTGTTATTGTTTTTTTTTTTTTTTTTGCTGCTGTTGCTATTTCTCATTTTTGTTGCACTTTTCTTGTTCATCAATTCGGTTTTTGTTTTCAATTTATCCACTTCACCCAGCGTGGACGACGATGTGGTGCTTCTTGGTCCTGTAGCTGTTGATGCCGGATCTCCGGTAGCCGAACCTGACATATTTACTGTATCCGTTAATGCTGTTACTGCGACTTTTTTATACAATCTCTTAAATGTAGGTGCAACATTTGATACTAAATTTAGCAGCTGTTGTTGACTACCCGTAAAGTTCTGCCATGTCTTTGTGCTCAAACGAACTTTGGATTTGGGAACTCTTGCGACTTTTGGATTGGTTGAAGTCTTATTTACATTTTTGTCATTGATGAACGCAAAAACACTGGTATCATTTAAATGAAAGGTGAACTGAGTTTTTTCATCTGGATTTACGTGCGGTCTTGTGACAAGCGATATCTCTACGTCGTCTTTGTTGTCGGTATCTGCTTCGACTATATACATTAGTTCCCTGTGTATGTCAAAGTCGTCAAAGTTATGTAACGAATCAACAATATTATCTAGTTTTTGGTGATCATTGTAAAAGCTCGTGTCCTTAATATTGCCGTTAGGGTGTGACTGTTTTCGTCCTGAATGTAGCATAAGCCTTAGTTGTTGTAGCTGTAGCTGTTGATTTTCTAAGATGAGACTGCTACTTCTGTTGCAGTTACCATTGGCACTGACTCCAACAAATCTCAAGTTGTTAGTTTGCTTCCCAAACGAATAAAGACCACTACTGTAATGCGGCGTCTGATTGACTATAGAATTGAATGTTTGCAACGACTGCAGCTTACCAACTGTCATGTCCCCGACAATAACGTCAATGTCAATGTTATTGCTTCCATTACTGATATCTTCCTCACCAGTTCTTTTATTTTTTTTAATGTTATACGCGATTATGTTAGTGTTGCTATTACTACGATTACTCAATCCCGCTTCAACTTCTATGATTTTGGCAACAGGCCGCGCGTTTTCTGACAATATTTCACTGTCGTCAGTTATATGGTGTGACTTGTTACTGCTGTTCAAAAAGCTTTTGATGTTATTCGCAAAATAAAAATTTGTCAAACTGCTGTTATTACCGTTATTAATAGGATTATATTTGTATTTGCTATTCATTTGATTATTGCTGCGATTCATATGGTAAGCATAATTATAAAATGATGGCACAGGACCCATTTCATTTTGCTGCAATTGTAATGGTTTCTTCTGTAAATCCTGAATAAGAAAAAAAAAGAATATGTATAGGCTTAAACATTTAGTTTTTATACAATTATTCAAATATGTAGCACAGAAAGCTTTCCTCGCAAGACTAACCCTCTTAGAGACCTCAATCGTAACAGGAATCTTACTAGGATAGCTTAAAACGCTGATGTGTTGTGGTACCTAAAACTCCTAAATAATGCAATGTCCAGTAAGAACTATTGCGGCAAAAAGAACTTTGCAATTAATTCAGTATATCTCTCATTTTCTACTCTAGGCTAAAAGGACCTTTGAGTCACACAGGAGCGGGTCGGTGACCAACGCCTGCTAAGCGCAAGCGTGTTCCGTTGGTCCAGTGCTAACACGCAAGATGGCAATGGAGATCCAACTCGTTAATATTCTTATGTGATTCCGATCATTGACTTTGCGCTATGAATAGACACCCAATTGAGTCTGATGATGAAGTAGCTTGGCTTAGAAAGAAAACACTTTCCATTGTTGAATCAAAATTGCGCTCTAATTTGTAATTGCAAAGCAAAAACTTTGTTCGGGTACACAGCGGCTCGATTTTTCATTCACATCCGAAAGAAAAATGCATAGAACACAGAAGTGGGAATCTTCCTGAAAATTTAAGTATTCGCCGTGTATTAATTATAGAAGGGAAATGCAAGAATAAATTCATGTTTTAAGTAAAATATAAAAACAAAGTGTTGAAATTGGGTACACTGGTACTGAACATTATATACTGCAGCATTTTCTAAGAATTAGTGACAGAACGTTTATATAAAATATGTTCCTATAGAAAATTTGACCATGAATTCAGCAAATTCTTTTTTGGGGGGAAATTATGAATCGTATGCCCACCTAATTGCATTAATATCTTGCTACAGACATGTATGTGGATACTCGTACATATGTTTGTTTACATACCACTCCGCTTGTAATTATATCATTGGAACGATGGTGATAGTAATACTGCTGCTGCTGCATCGATTGGTACCATTTGTTTTTGCCATTATACACTCTGCCATTACTGATACCAGCAGGTATATCACCACCATGGCCACCGCCGAGGCCGATTCCTCCAACGCCGACCCCAACACTTACGCTATCTGCAACATTCCTGCCACCGCCTGAATTAGGGTTCAAATTTGTTTTTAAAACTTCTCCCACATTTAGTGAAGTTAACTCCGTTGGAAATACGTAGAAAATCCCCAACAGCGCTGAATATATAAACAGGTGGAAGATGACGCAGGACCATATAAGATTGATCTAGAAATAAAAATGTAAAACAAAATTAAAAAGAAATATTGCGAAATTAGAAAAATTTTTGGCTGATGCTTAAAACATAAGTAATGAGTTGTACAAATCACTTCATTAGAGCTATCCCGAAACTTAACTTTTTGTGATTACATTTGGAATTTATGCTACGCTTTATTTTATATACTTTTACTACAAACACGAGCCGATGCCGAAACCAACTAATGATGTATAGGGCGGGCAAAATTAGTTTATTAGAAATAGATCAAAAAAAGCAAGATCATTAAAAATGTGTTCATTTTGAAAAAATGTTTGAGTTTTTATATTCATTATGTAATTTCATCTTATTGAAGTGCTGTAAATATGGTAAGTGCGATCGTTACTATGTATGTACATCTGTAGTGCGAGCGTAAAGTCAGTTAGTTTGGTTCAGAGATCACTTATGTTATCCTTAATGAAATTAAGCAGAGAGACAAAAATGGCTTGAGCAATTTCTTTTTCCGTCCTGAAAAATTAATCTCTCAATAATTTAGCAACTTTTTTGAAATCCTTTTTTACCTATTCACTGTATATAATTTTCAAAATTTTGTGGGATGAGTGCTTCAATTATCGTTAAATAAAAATATATGCGACCAATAAAGTGAAAACCTTAGATTTTCGTCCATATTTGGTAACGCTCACAAACGGCACCAGAGCAATGGTTAAGAATGTGCCACAAAAAATGCCCGCCAACAGGCCTGCAAAGTTCAACTGCCAAGGTAGTATTCCAACGCCAAAAACTAGTGCTGTTATACACATAAGTTTGAAAAGAGCAACGTGCGGTTTACGTAGATGCTTCCAGTGGATAAGTATTAGCAACACAACCAGGGACGCAATTACACCAGACAATGATGCCAATGGTCCAACCTAAATATGGGTTGATCAAATAAAACTTATCAAGTAAAATAATATGTCGTTATACTCACCTCTGCTTTGTATGGCACTAATACGGCGCTAGTCAAATTGCCAGCCAGTCCTGAGCCAATATAAACAATAGCAGTGCGGACAGGCCCTATTAAACGCTCCAAGTCGGCTAGAAATACGTGTTGAAAGGCGATAGTGATGGCCAAATGAAGAATCCCAGCATGTAAGCAAAGTGATGTGAATAGACGATAAAATTGATCAGGCACTTCACCAGATATAAATGGCACCATGCCGCAGACGTTGCTTAAGCAGGAAATCTGTAATTATACATATTTTGGGTATTGAAAATATATCAAAAGGACGTTTTTTGCAGGAGAATGCAAATAAACAAATACACAAGGGTTAGTTTTTGGTGTAAATTTACGAACAGACAGTCAATCGAAATTTAACACATTTCCTCACAGGATAATCATTTATATAGTATATACATATACAATACATAACTCCATATCTATCTGCATTCGTTTCAGGTGATACAAACAGGTCACGTTGTCCGAATGGACGAAAACACTCCAGCTTTGATAGTATTCGATGCAGTACCCGCTGGGAGAAGCAGAAGAAGAAGAAGACCTCCATTTTGTGGGAAGGACCAGATGGAGAAGGACCTGGCTTCCCTTGGAATATCCAACTGGCGCCACGTAGCGAAAAGAAGAAATGACTGGCGCGCTGTTGTTAACTCGGCTTTAATCACGTAAGCGGTGTCTACGCCAGTAAAGAAGAAGAAGAAGATACAAACAACCGTTAAGTGACAACAATACAATAGCCTTGTAACAACATGTTACGAAAGTACAAAAAAAACACGAAAATGGAGGCTATTATTCGAATATGTCTTTAAAAAAATGGGACTGTGGTGACTTCTGTATCACGGCGCTGTATCATCCGAAATCAAAATTCATTCGTTAGATAATCCGAAAATTTGCTCTAGCCAAACAGAAATTATTAAAAAATTTGAAAATAAATCTTCTAAATTTAGAAAGCATATATGTTTTAAGGATGCTAATAAGCATTTTTCATATCTAATTCAAGAAATTGATGAATAGTTGAAACTTTAACAAATATGGAGCTTACCTGCGAACATAACGATGCTTCTTCGTGAAAGTAGCCATTAACGAAATCACAGTACTCGCGAGTGGTTATTCTACATTCTCCATAAACTCCTGTGCAACACGGATGACCTATGACCTCACATACCATGTGTTCGGCGGTGTGATCTTTGTAGCGAAAACGTTGTGAAAACGAATTTGTTTTGCGGCAAATTGGCCATTTTGTTATATCATCGGGCCATTCATATGGTGCTATGGATGCGGGTGCATCACAGTATTTAGGATCCAGTCCACAAACGGAACCCGAAATGCGACCACCTGGTCCAGATTCACCAGGCGACCATTTTTTCCAGGTCGATATAGACTTCTAAAATTAAATTTAAAGTTCTTTTATGTATTCTCTTGCCACATTTTACTTTGCGTATAAAAAATTGTATTTTTACTTACGGTTGGGAATAGTCCACGCACAGAGCAGTCCGCTTGAGAGCTTTGTACGCATCCTGAATCATCGTTGCGTATACAACAAGCAGTTTCACGTTCTTGCCGCCTCGTCTTCAGTAGCACATCCATGATACGAACATCGCTACGCATACATGTAGCAAACTTCGCACCCATATGTACCAAGTCGTTATTTCGTGGCCCTATCCATAAATTTCGTTGCTCGGTGTGCTGCACTGTTTGCAAACTAAGGCTAGTAACCAGTACTTGTCCCGTTTTTTGTTCAACTCCAATTCCTATAGGCCCTATACCGTAGCAAATGAGCGACAATAAGAGAACTAATGTCTGCACTGTGTTTATCCAATATGTAAAGAATGGCCGATGATCCGCACGATCGTCTAGATCATTAACTGTAAGCAATTTAACTTTGCGCTGTATTGAGCGACGCGAATTCTCGAGTACGCCATCTAAAAGTTGTGCCGATATGCGATTACCGCGTGTTCCATTTGTTGGTTGTACAGTTGGCAGTAAAGGTGTGCCATTATTACCAGCGATCGCTGTCATATTGGACTGGTGGGAGATGCTAGTACTGCAAACATTACTTGATTGTTGACCTCCGGTATTAATGTTGGTGGTTTTGGCTTGCTGCAGCAATATGGACGCAGTTATTTGTTCACCATTTGTAGCAACGTTGGTGTTGGGAGAGCTATGTTTTCCACTACCTCCCATTACAGCCGAAGTACGCCATCCGTGCATACGTTCACTCATGTATATTTGTCGATGATGTTCAAGTAGCTGTACGCGACTATTGTTTGTGATCGTGGCACTGCCATCACCAGGTCTCATAACGTTCGATTGCTGCAACGAGCCGCTAATTGCGCTATTACTGCTGCTCAAACCAATTACATTGCTATTGTTTAGGGTTTGCTCAGTACCTGAAGAGTCGAAAAATAGTTCCTCTTCGTGAAACGCTGGTAAGCCTTCAAAAATATCACCTGAGTTATCGATACCATTGATTTGATTTATATGAGCTTGCGCAAAACTCCGTGACCATTGTCGGTTGGGGCGAGGATGTCGTTTATTCAGTGTCTGTACGATATAAGTTAGACTAGACATAATCATTGTACCTACGGATGCTTTCCGCTCGACATGATCTCCTAACTGGAAGTCAGTATATGAGAAATGACGTCGTCGCGATGTATATTCGATTGTCAAGTCATCATCTTCTGTATCATGAGCAGGTAATATATCAGGCCTTTCCGAAGGGTGGTAGTGATGTTGGTGGTATTGTTGATTACTCCCCCCACCGACTCCATTATAGAAATTTATGCGGTTATTGACCTCACTGGTATTTCTGTTGTTCATTTCAGTATGTAACTCATTCTCGCTTTTCAATGCACCAAACCTTCGGAGGGCTAAGCGCCTTTGACGGCCTTGCCAAACAGCAAACTCTTCAGCTTCCGTACTGGCGTCTACACCAAAAAAACGGGCTATTTCTTTGCGTATGTATTGACTCAAACGTTTCTTTCGAGAAAAGCGCTGAATTTGCTGCTGCTGTTGTGGTATAGGCAGTTGTTGTATTGGTGAGGGCTGTTGTGGTTGATGATGCATCTGCATAGACGAATGTTGCAGTAGTTGCCGATTAAGGTTCAAAGCTTGTTGATGCTGCTGCTGCTTGCACATTTGACCGTTCCCAGTAATACTAACGTGCTCTGTGATTGTGCCCTCTGTTATTACATTCATTGGATGATGTAGGGCTTTTGGAGTCACATACATTTGATCTCCTTGCTGCTGTAGCAATTGCTCAACTCCGTTATTGCTACTGTGATCATTCGCTTTACTTCGAAAAGGTACTCGCGAATTCGGTGCTCCATTTGCCGACGGCGATTGCGGAGAAATATGCGACTCGCTGGTGGATGGTGTTAGTGAAAGTGAAGTTTGTTCCAGCTTATTCTGTACAAAGACGCCATTGCAACTACCGGTGACTCCTGCGCTATTGCCTTCGAGTACCTGTTGTATAGGTATTGGGCTGATCGGGCCTGTTGTCTGAGTAGTCTGATGCACGCCGGTTGTACGTCGCACTGTGTTGCAATGCAAGCAAGTGGTGGCTCCACCGGGTCCAGAATTTATGTTGCTAATACTGTTGTCACCAACACTATTTCCGCCAGAATTAGCATCCATTTGGGTGACAGGCGTCGCATAAATGCGGTTGTTACTATCACTTATTACATTTGAGTTATTAGCACGAGCGACACCGTTTGTATTCAAGCGGCTGTTGCCGCCTACATACATACCGTTGGCGCCAATATATAGTGGTGAAGCCGTTGACAGTCTAACGCATAAAGGACTCGAACCGCCCGCCACAGCTGTTGACGCTGAACAGGCCGTCGACGCAGAAGTTATATAGCTGGATGTGTTGTGCAACTGAGATAGCGATGTCAAGTTTTCATTTGTTGGCATTTGTTGATCTTGTAAGATGATAATGGAAGTATCTTTTGCTGTTACTCCAGCGCATTTTGAATTACCCATGACGTTAGCAATGATATTGCCGTTGTTAACAACATTGAAGGATGGTCGAGTACGCGGAGATGTGGCACAGTAGTCGGTAACTGAGAGTGGCCGATGCTCAAGACTGTGCGTTATATGCGAGGTATTTATATTAGCTGCCTGCATCACTGGTGGATGTGCCAACTCATTAGCACAGCATTTCATGCGTAAGCGGAAAGGCAGTGCGTTGACATGTTGCGTTGTACCATTCCCACCGATCACACTGCTATTGTTCGTGCATTTGCTTACATATGTTTGCGGAGTCAGTGTAGACTGTTGTACCGATATGTCAGTGTATAGTTCGTTTGGCGGTGGAGGGGTCGGCACATAGCGCTTTACAGGCGTATGCACTGTCGACGAAAGGTATGTGTATGTGTCGCTTGTCACCAGGGGTGTACCTTGTGTTAAAAAATGTGCCGAAGAGGCGTATCGTGCGGCATTGCAATGCTGTGTTGAGACATCACCCGAGGCCGGAGTAAAGGCGCCTTGACTACCAGTGGTGGATGTGGTATTCAAAACCAGTGATTTAGGCGTAGACACCTCACGATATCGGTCTAATAAGCGAAATCGAGTATTCGGTGAAATAGAACACTGTTGCATGCTGCCTGCGTACTTTTCTGACAAGTTTGTGCCGCAATTACTAGAAACAGCCAACGGTAATGTTGATGCGGGTGAAGAAAGCGAATGTGCTGTATGATGAGTATGTAAATGTTGATGTAAATGCTGTGTGTTAGCTTGATGTACTTGACCGCTAATATTGCCACCGCCATCATAATTAGTGTATGTCGTATGCATATCCAAACAGTTAACATTACTGGAAGCGCCACATATTTGAGAACCTTCCACTGATGTTAAGCCCATTATGTATCTATCACTATTCGGCGCTGGTGATGGTGGCGGCAAACAACAATTTGTTGAATCATCAAAACCATTAATTGGTTGGGTTGAGAGTTTACCATGATGCTGCAAGAACATCTCATTCGGATGTGGACTATAACGGCCTCCAGATGCACCAGTATCGCAGCAATTATTGCTGCCCATAATATTAGCATCATTGATAAGCTGCAAATGCGGTTGATATTCCAATAAAGAACGACAGCGTACACCGCACACATTGTTGTTGGTCATGTTACGTCGGTTATTGCGAACTCCCGAGCTAAAGCCACAAGTCTGAGATCCTGCCGTTGCTGTGTGATGGGTGCGGTGATGAATGTGTTGATCATTTTCGATACAATTCGATGGATTCGGTGAGATCATGTTTTGGTAGCGTGGTTCGGCAGTATTTGTAACGTCTTCAACGCATATTGGCCACGTGGGTGATAATTGTACGCTGTAGCAAAACCTTAATATAAATTAAAAAAAAACTTTGTTTGCTTTCATTAGAACAAAAAAAAATTATTAGCATTATATGGTAAAACCATATAAAATATGACTCTATCCTCCAAATGTACATTTTTTGAATATATTTATGCAAACGTTAATTCCCGTTTTATGTCCCACTTCGGTTTTGTCGGAATATGGTACCATTATCTCCTCCTTTTTATACCGTGAACAGGGTAAATTAAGTTTGTCACGAAGTTTGCAGCACCAAGAAGGAAGCGTCGGTGTATATATATAAATGATCAGTATGTCGAGCTGAGTCGATTTAGCCATGTCCGTCTGTCTGTCTGTATATATACGAATTAGTCCCTCAGTTTTCAAGATATCGTTTTGAAATTTTGCAAACGTCATTTTCTCTTCAAGAAGCTGCTCATTTGTCGGAACGGCCGATATCGGACCACTATAACATATAGTTTACATACAAACTGAACGATCGGAATCAAATGCTTGTATGGAAAACTTTCACATTTGACAAGATATATTCACGAAATTTGGTATAGATTAAATATTTTTTAAGGCAACAATGTAATCTCCAAAAAAATTGCTTAGAACGGATAACTATAGCATACAGTTTCCATACAATCTGACACATACCTACTAACAGAAATGCACCTGTGAAGGGTGTCGGTTACACCGAAATTAACGTTTTTTCTTGTTTCTGTTATCAAAAGTATCAAACCAACTCCTGAGTCGGAAAAGCATCCTCACATCGTTATATTGCCTCCTTCAGTATTTTTTGGATGGTTTACAAATACATACAATAGTTGTCCATTAGAATTAAACAAATTCATTTTCGTTTCATCAGATCACAGTACATTATTTCAATTTTTACGAGTTATTTGTGCATTTTCCATTGGAATTAAACAAATTCATTTTCGTTTCATCAGATCACAGTACATTATTTCAATTTTTACGAGTTATTTGTGCATTTGGAAAATATAGTATTTGTTTTGCTCTAAAGTGGAACTGTCTTTGCTGAGCGTGCCTTCGAGTCTTTTTCAATAAGTATATTATTCATCCGACTCCGACCTCCGACTGGACATAGACGCTTGCAAAATATTTTTGAGATCCTTCGCCATAAAAAAAATACTTTTTTGAAGTGAATTTCAAAAGGTAATCGAACTCGTTTTATGAAAGAAAAAAATAAAAATGTGAATTGCGGCTTATTTTTGTTAAGCACGTGGTTATTCATAAGATCTGAATTGGATGTTGTTTCTACAGGTTTTTTTCGGAAAGTAATAGAACTGATTTTTTTCCGCCGCGATTGCACTTCGGAGGGTGCACGCACCGACTAGATTCGGAGCGTTCGTTATTGCAGAGATACGCGATTAAATTCTGTGTGAAACTCGGTAAATCTGCGAAGAGGCAGCAGGCTTACAAAGATGTTGACTTACCAAGAAGTGGTGTGTTTCGGTGGCACCAAGACTTTTTGGAGGGCCGGAAAGAGGTCGATGAAGAATGAGCAAATCCAAAGCGATTCTCATTGTTTTTTTTTTTGACATCAAAGGCATCATCCATGATGAACTTGTTCCTCCTGGACAAACCGTCAATCACAAGTTTTACGCGGAAGTCCTCCAGAGACTCAAACGAAGGGCCAATCGGGTCCAAAAAGACATCGCAGCCGATTGTAAGTTGCACCACGACAATGCCTTTCTTGTTCTTGTGTGTCAACACCGTCATCCCAACGCTTCCGCAGCCGCCCAACAGCCAGGAAGCCAGGAAACCAGCCAGCCAACCAGCCAAAAAAACGCACCTAATGAAAAATAACAATCAGCTTTGGATGAGAGACCCCCCCTTTTTATAACGACCATGGCGAACGAATTATGGATTACGATTAGTGCTTGCACCTGGAATGTCCGGTCCCTTAATTGGGAAGGTGCCGCTGCCTAGCTGGATGATGTCTTCGTTAGAATGAAGGCTGACATCACCGCTGGCCAAGAAACGCGATGGACGGGACAAGAACTGAGGCGAGTTGGTCCTTGTGGCATTTACTACAGTAGCCATATAAAGGAGCGCAATTCCGGTGGGATACGTGGTGGGAGAGAGACTCCGTCGCAGAGTACTCTTATTCACCCCGGTGGATGAATGTCTAGCCACAATTTGCATCAAAGCAAAGTTCTTCAACATACCGGTGATTTGCGGCCACACCCTGATGAAAGAGAAGAACGATGTAACCAAAGATGCCTTCTATGAGCGCTTGAAGCACACCCATTAGAGCTGCTCCCGCCATGATGTCAAAATCTTGATTGGTGACTGACTTTAACGCCAGCGTTGCCAAGGAAGGTATCCTTGAAACAACAGTCGGTAAATTCAGCCTGCATGAGGAAACATCCCCAAATGAGTTGAAGCTGATCGAATTCGCCGGGGCCCGAAATATGGTTATCTGTAGTACTAGGTTCCAGCATAGGAGAATTCATCACGCTAACTGGCTGTCTCCTGATCGAAAAGCCTTCAACCATATCGATCATGTTGTGATAGACGGAAGACTCGTCTCCACTGCGTACACTCCGAGGTCCTAACATCGTCTCGAACCACTATCTTGTTGCAGCCAAGATTCGCACCCGCCTCTGCAGCAAAAAACGCAGGTCAACAAACACAAAGAAGGTTCGACGTCGAGAAGCTGCATTCACAACAGACGGGCGAGCGATTTTATACTCGTTATGCACTCCTGTTCGGTATAAGGGAACTGTGGGACTGCATTTCAAGCTCCTTACGAACTACTACAACCAAAACCTTTGGTTTTCGGAAATTGCGAAATAACAGCTGGTGCGACAAGGAGTGCCATGTTGCAGCGCAGAGAAAACAAAGGCCACGTTACGATGGAACACAACACATGTGGGATGGGATAGATACAGAAAGTTCAAGAGGAAAGCGAATCGCATATGCTGACAGAAACAGAAAGAGGCTTAAATGCGTCAGTATGGAGAGCTTGACAAGTTGGCCGAAAAGGGTAATGCTCGAAAATTTTACGAAAAAGTGCGGCGACTACCAGAAGATTTCATGACCGGAGCATACTCTTGTAGTGAGGTGATCTAGTGGCTGATGTCCAAAGAATACTAAACTTGTGGAGGGAACTCTTCTCCAGCCTGCTAAATGACAGTGAATGCATAACGCCAGGAGAAGGTGAACCCGATTTCCCAATCGATGACGATGGAGCAGACGATTCATTGCCCGACCGTGAAAAAGTTCGAATAGCAATTACCCTTCTGAAGAACGACAAAACCACGGGACCGATGGATGGTCGGTCGAGCTATTTAAACACAGCATCGAAGAACTGCATCAGCGTCTTTGTAAAATATGGTCGGACGGAAGCATTCCCAACGATTGAAATTTAAGTGCGCTCTGCCCAATCCACAAAAAGGGAGACCCCACAATCTGTACAAACTACCTAGGGATAAGCCTCCTCAACATCGCATATAAGGTTCCATCGAGCGTATTGTGTGAGAGATTAAAGCCCACCGTCAACAAACTGATTAGACTTTATCAGTGTGGCCTTTGACCTGGAAAATCAAGAACCGACCAGACACTCATCAAACGCCAAATCTTGGAAAAGACCCGTGAACAGTGAATCGACCACCTTCAAAGCTCCTTTTGACAGCACGAAAAGGAGCGGCCTTTATGCCACGATGTCTGAATTTGGTATCCCCTAATAGGGCTGTGTAAACTGTAATTGAGCAATACCAAAAGCCCCGTCAGGATCGCGAAGGATCTCTCCGAGAAGTTCGATATCAAACGAGGTTTCAGACAAGGCGCCTCCATTTCGTGCGACTTTGTCAATCTACTCTTTGAGAAAATAATTCGAGCTGCAGAACTTAATCGAGTTTCAAGAGTGTACAGCTGCTGACGTATGCCGATGATATTGATATCATTATTATATCATTGATATTGATTTCATTGGCCTCAACACCCACGACGTTAGTTCTGCTTTCTCCAGACTGGACAAGGAAGGAAAGCAAATGGGTCTGGCAGTTAACGAAGGCAAGACGAAATATCTCCTGTCATCAAACAACAGTCGTCGCACTCGCGACTTAGCTCTCACGTCACTGTCTACGACTTCAATGTTATGACTGTATTGAAGTCGTAGATATCTTAGAACCAGTATCAACACCACTAACAATGTCAGCCAGGAAATCCCACGCAGAATAACTCTTGCGAAAAGTGCAGAGGCATGGACGATGACAACATCTGATGATGTCGATGTTACGAGTTTTCGAGAGAAAGGTTCTGTGGAAGATTTATGGTCCTTTGCGTGTTGGTAATGTTGTCCGAATGGACGAAAACACTGCAGCTCTAATAGTATTCGATGCAGTACCCGCCGGGGGAAGCAGAAGAAAGGAAGACCTCCACTTCGTTGGAAAGACCAGGTGGAGAAGGACCTGGCTTCGCTTCGCTTCCAATTGGCGCCACGTAGCGAAAAGAAGAAACGACTGGCGCGCTGTTGTTGACTCGGCTATCAGCGCGTAAGAGGTGTCTACGCCAGTAAAGACGAAGAAGAAGAGCGATTGGTTCAATCAATTTTTTTTAAATCGACAGTCTCATTACTTTCCGGACAATCCCTGTATTATTCTTGCTCAAGATTTGTTTATAAGTAGTATTCTTAAATAGAAATAATATAATGTTGGCAATTTAGTTCTTTTAAATGTAAGAAAGTACATAAAATCATTTTTAGTGTCCTCTTTATTTGCTAATAATATTGATATTGCTTAAAAAATAAAATTTTATCTAATGCTCTTTTGTTTTTTTTTTTTTGAATTGTTATGGATTGATTTCACAGCTTCTTTTATTAAGTGGTATGTAAGAAAACTAAAGTCATTCAGTATAGCCACAAAGTGCGAAGCCTACAAAACTTTTTCTGAGCGAAAATAATCGTGTTCAAGATTAGGGCATTCTCCGTTATAAGCGAAAGAGATATATAATATATTTTGTTGAAAGTTTTTAGCAAAATGCATAATTGTTTTGTAAACTAAAAAAATGTTGGTTGATGTTAAAGTGGTCCCAAACACTATTATAGATATTACAAACTGCGTGCACTTTATCCATTTGGTTCAATTAGCGCCGTATGTGCCATTTTGATGCACTATCGTAAGGCCTTTATTATCTTGCTATCTCGTTCCATCGTTGCGCCTAATTCATTTGGTGCTCTCAATGAAACTACTTACGTATATCCGTTATGTTTTATGTGGAAGTCATGCAAGGTTTGATGCCTGATGAATTCCAAGTATTCTGTGTCGGGTTTGCGATAAAACTAGGCGATCACAAAGAATGTGGAAAACAGCTACCTTATTCTCTTCTTGCCACAACATATTTTTATAAGCAGACCTGCCATTGAGCTTAAATCCCTCCTACCATTCTTGAAAACTCTGGAATTATTCTTCTTAGTAAATAGTGGTACGTTTTGCCGCATTTTTAAACATATGGATTTGCACTTGTATTGCAATTGTAATTTGAGGAACACATAAATATTTTCGAAGATACAATGAAATGTAATTGAATGTCAGTTTAATATTTCTTATCCGATTTTGTTAAATTGTGGAAAAAGCCTTACCTAGATTAAACTACATTAAGTGGCTCTACCGAATTGTACTTAAAAAACTATATGTCTAATTGTTAAACATCACTTATATTGAATTAAAAATTTGCAATTCTTAGATTAACTTTCATACATACATTTTGCAATATAAATTCAATCACACGCAATTATATATCTGTATATAAATTTGTATAGACATTGCAAGGATTTACTTTTAAAATAAATGTGACATAAGTTAAAGCCCTGTTGTAATTGACTATGTCAACTTAATATCAAAATAATCACGCATAAAGAGAAACACAACACTCTTGTTATTAAATCACACATGCATGAGTGCAAAGGAGTTATTGCAAAAACATATTGAAGCAGCTGGTCAAATCGTACCGCCGTAATATTTTCGCCACTTTATAACACTTTGTGTTGTTTCTTTTTCCCCCCCTTAATCAAAAACATTTATTTGCACTTTTCTTTATCTGAATTTTTTTCTACTATGCACTTTCGTTTACTCTCTATTATACAAGCATACATATTCTACTGTGATCAAATTGAAAGGAAAATTTTGTCCATTTCATCTCCTTCAAAGTAATCCCCACCCGCTGCAATACACTTTATGCCAACGAATTTTCCAGACATTATAGCACTTGGAAAAATCCTCAGAGCCTTTTTCGATTCATCTTTTATAACTTCTATGTACTTCTATTGAATCAAAACGGTGTCCTCGGAGTGGTCATGTGAATTTGCTGAATAGACGGAAGTTACACGAAGGTAAATCAGGCGAATGCGGTGGTTGGAGCACGATAACTAATGCAGTATGAGATGATGCATTATCGCACTTCTTTGTTCAATAAATTCAGATCTAGTAAAAACCGAGGAATTCACTTTTAGAGCCTCACAAAACGGCGCGTATCTCAAATACTAATGAATATTTTGACGTGAAATTTGGCATAGATGTCACTAACAGTACTACCAACTTACAGGAAATTTACCGATTCGAAAAACACGAGAAATATAAATTTGATCGCAGTAGTATACATATATGAAGCGAGCAATTGGCTATCCGTGTGATATTTTTATGGTATTCCTTAGTAATCCAAAGATGTTATACTTGTACATTTTGTACAGATGCATGTACATATTTACATTGTATACTCTTTAAAATTTGTGAAATATTATATTTATGTATGCATCTAAGCTTCGTTCTATACCGTATATGTAAACATATATTTTATCTTCAAATACTTGTTTGACGCATTAATGTTTCATTCAATACAATTACGTTGTTTTTTGTTTTTGTTTCGTTTGTGTTTAATTTGTTCGAAATCGAAAATTGTCATCGCCAGTTGGGCGAACAAAAGGCGAGCCGACCGAATACTGAACACCAAATGCAGAACACTGCAGCAACTGACGACAACGACATTAAGCCCGACGGCAACGTCAAATACGAATATAATCGATATATTTATTTTCCTTTTTGTTATTTTGTTAGTGTGCAATTTTTTATAAGTGTAACGGATTTAAATAAGCGCGATTTACGTTGTGGTGTGAGTTTTTTTTTTTTACTTAGCAAAGGCTGACTTCATGTTGCTAAGTTGAACCGAAGGTTGACGCTCCCACATACATATATATGTGGGCAAGTACATATGTATGTACGTTTGTGAGGAAATTTTCCTTTGAACTCATGCAGTGAGGATTTGTGTGTGTACGTGTCAGTGTGTGCGCGCCAGTAACAGTTGCTGCTCTAATTATTGATTATTATTTTTGAATCTTTTCGAAACACTTACTTCAACTAAATAGTTTTCACAATATACATGAGTGTCCAAACTCCTAAGTATATAAATATGCTTTATTACAGATTTTGGATTTTTTCTTGTGCAAGCTGTTTTCACTTGTTAGATTTATTGTTATTTTGCGCTGATATTCTTACGTCCAGCGAACGCTTCAGCTTTTCACCCCAAAAGTATGTAACATAAACTCACGACACATCAACGGCAGCGTTGCCACATGCATCAATACTAAATAATAATGAATGTATATCTCAGGTTATATTAACGAGTACCAAAACAATGTGTATGTGCAGCAATAAACAAAATACATTAAAAAAATTATTACAAACTAAAGAATAATATTTGTCAAGAATTGTAAGAGATTATGCCAAGATATTTTTCTTTTTTTATGTTTTTCTCTTCGTATTAAGTATCAGCATCAGATTTGCCCTTCATATATATCTGTGGACATTTGACAAAACAACCTCTTTCAAAAAAGCAAATTTTACAGGAGAGCGAAAAAACATGTTTAAAGCTTTGCAGTAGAAATACCTCTTACTATTAAAGGACGAAGTCAATTTAAACTGGATGCAGATTAATAAAGACGCGTTTTCCAATCAATTGATTTAAATTAAATATTTTACTTTTCTAGATAAATATAAATCAAATAAATAAGACTTATTGTCAAATGCTTTTTCTTACTGAAAATCAACTTACCTCATACAAGCTGTTTTTTTAAATTTGATTTGTGCAAAAAAAAATCCTTTTTTTAACTTATCTTGACACAAGTTTATTTGCCAAATGGTAAGTTAAAAATAAGTCCAAAAGAGGTTTTTCTTCAAATGACATTTGCCATTTATTTAAGTTTATAAATGAATTTGTCTTCAAAAAAAAATAATAATTTATTTCTTTTTAAACAAAAAATTCAAAAAATACGTGAAAAATATAATAGTTATATAACTACATGCAAAAGTATAGAAAATAAATTTTTTTTGAAATTAATTGTTTTCTTCATCATCAAGGTCGGAATCAGCTTCAACTTCGCATTCACCTTCTGCTGCTAAATGTTTATAAAAGTTGTGAAAATCCGTGTTGATCAGAGGGAGCATATCCAATAAATCTTGCTTTTTATTTTTTGATATAGTCAACAGACATGTATAGCTCGTCGTCAATTGTGAAATCCACTTTTGTGGACGCCTTGGCTTGATATTTAACTCATTAAATTCCACTTCTGGATTCAAAGACGTCTAATACTGCAAAACTCCAGGCTTTTGTTTCTCATAGCGCATCCAGCGAACATATTTCCACTCAAATTTGTCACCTGAAATTGAGAAGGTTAAACAAATAATTGATAAACACATTATTATACATGCATGTATGAAGTTCTATGTTTACGAATAAAAGAGTTTGAAAAAGTTTAAGTTATAATTTAAAAATTACCTTTTGAGTTTGTCGTTCTCCAAGTGTAATTCGTCTTAAGAAGGGCACTAAAGTCAAAAAACTCGTCCTTCTTCATTTCGTGTACGACGTATTTATTACTTGTAGCTGCTATAAGATTGGCCCAGTCATGTGGATGCTGAATGGAAGCCGGCATATTTTTCTTTTTTTTTTTCTCAATCTGCGCATGTACGGTATCACATTCAAGATGCGTGTGCCCAACAACAAGGAATTTATGGTCTATAACCGCTATACTGGGATGTTTTTCGATAACTTGTTCAAACATGGCTGAAATATAGGAGTTACGATTTTGTCCCGGACATGAGTCGCTATACATAATTACATGAGTAATGGTTTCTGGCAAGCTCATCAAACACTTGTAAACACAAGAACCAATATCATTTGCTCCACGTTTTGCAACTACTTCATGCCACATGTAACAGTTTGCCATTTTCGTTTCCCCGTCGTGTACTGTTAAATTGAAAGTCCATAATGGACGTTTGTAGAAGAACATAGAAGCACGTAAATTTGGAGTTGGCAAACATTGCTGTAAATCGAAAGAAAACATTTTTATATTTCCATGATTAATGGCAAGCTCTTTGTCAGTTTTTTTGCAGTTATATGCAAAATCTGCCGCATCGTGATGTTCTTTTTGTTGTGTTAAAAGTTGCTTCTTTTCATTTTCGTCCGACGTGTTTTCTACACGGGATTTTAGGATTTCACACGTATTACAAAGATCAACTTGAGGCTCCTTAAACTTTATATTTAATTGACGAAATATTTCCTGATATTTTGATTCTGAAACTGGTCAGAGTGTTTTTCTTTATACAATCTATATAAGAGAGCAAGGTTGAGGCCACGTTGGAAATACAGCTGACTCGTGTGACGACGACTGTAATGACTTTGGTACTTGGGTATACTGTGTATATGTCGAAGCACTTCATTATATTTTTCTGTTGATAGCTTATGATGAGGAGGGTGCTTGCCTCGTCGGTCATTTGCGACACCTCCATCAAAATTGCCTTGGATCTTTTGCCGACATACTGTTTTAATACTTTGATCCGTTTCTCCAAATATTTTTAAAAAACACTTTTTGCATACACGAGTTTTCTGTCCATTGATTTCAAAATGATAAAAGTAAACAAACTGTCGATTTCTAGGATTTGAAGCCTTTCTGAGCGTTTCAGTTTTTTTGGGCTCAACGTTTATCATACGAGTAATATACTTATAATCCCCTAGTTCCCAGTATGCTTTGAATATTTTTTTCTGTTGATCTATAGTTATTTTTGTGTTACATTTTGTATAGCAATTGACCAATTCTTCAGTTTTCTTTGCAGGAATTGTCTTATTCTTCCAAGTAACATATTCTTTTCCCATATTTTTGTTAATTTTATTAGCTTTTTTAACTTTTGTTGACCTTAGGTTATTTAAAAGCAGCTCTTCATTAAATTGTGGTGAAACAGTATCGCTTATATTTGATTCAATCACACCTTCCATGATTCGGATACTTTCCGATGTAGCATTTAAGCCCGAACGTTTTGACGGCAAGTAATATGAATCGATGTAATCAGTTTCGTGAAAAATATCTTCTTCCGAGTGGTCACTTTGAATGCTACTCAGTTGGCAAGTATTTACATGTTGCCGTAGCTTTGCAATTTTATCAGTATCGAAAATCGTATCATAGGACGAAGCCTCTTCATTTGGGAGTTCATTTAGCACCTCCCCATCCGCAAAGTTAAATGAATGAGCTCTTCTATTATTTTGCACACTTCCACTAGAACACGTATTAGAGAGCATTTTCACTTTTCTGGCTAAAGCCACTAATTTTTTACCTCTTCCCATTTTATCCAATAAATTTTTATTTTAATTTTGGAAGCAACTTAAATTTGATAATTTCACTTTTAATTGTTTGACTAAAGCACTTCTCTGGAAATACGATTTCACTTTTAGTACTTTTTTTTCTTTAATAAATAACTTGTACCGATACAAGACGTTTTGTCACAATGACACTTGACGACTGAGTGAGTGGTAGCTTAACTTGTTTAAATAAGAAAAGCATTTTTTTAGATATTCATTTGACAAAAGAACTTCAATCGAAAGAAGTTATTTTGTCAAATGCCAATTTCTGATTTTACTCAGACGATATACAGAGACAAGCTTTTTTGATAAATGTACGTTATGATTTTACGTTTGAAATTCCAACTTATTCGAGACAAGCTCTTTTGTCACCCGAAAATATGAAAAATTACGAAAGAAGTTGTTTTGATGACTCTATAATTTTTGAACTAACGGTCCTAGGACAATGGCGAAAAGACAGAAAAACGCGCTTTGAAAATTCATATATATGATAAAAATCCTGGAAAATTGTCTTATTTCGAGAGAAGTTGTTTTGTCAAATGTCCACAGATATGTAACCATATATGTATGTAAATATGAAACATATATTCAGCGACACGTAATGTACATATGTATTTGTCCCAGCAGGTTACGACAAACGAAACATACATTACATTAAAAAAATCGCTAGAAAACTAATACAAACACACCGTGCAACCGTCCATAAGGCCTTTCCGTAAAAAAAGGAGAAACTCTCTCGTAAAACTGTTGGGTGTTTAACCACAGGTTTAACCGTTAGTTGGCTTTCAGAGACGTTTACAAATGTAGACTAGCTGTATTAGCAAATGCTATCAAAAGCAAAAAATATTTAGATTTTGTTTCATTTAAGCCTACGAAATTTCCTTTTAAAACAATTAAGCAAGGTTGAACCTCATGGAAGAAGAACAAAATATTTTGAAATACTGCAAATATTTATGAACGTAAAATTTTTATAACTGACATATATCCTAGTATTTAAATGTGATTAAATATTTAGGAATGCCGATGGACTTTGGAAAAATGTTGCCACATGTCTAGGTCAGTAAAAATATTTAGCTGAAATGAGGACTTTAAGTTTATGCTGCGAATTTGATTGAATTAGGTAGAGTAGTCACTTAAGTGAGGAAAGTTCTCTGATTGCCATTCACTTGGAAGTGGTCAGAAACGATTTGTTTTCACATATGCCTTAAGCAGCTCACGACTTCCGGTTTCAGACCAAGTATCCTCTGGATAACCAAAAAACAATCGTTTACAGGCGATCTAAAGTGAGAAAGTAACCAATTTCTCCCTAGAGTTGTGCGATGGGTTTGGGACCCGCCACGTCAAAAAACACAACCAATGAAAAGCGTAAACAGCCTGAGAGGCCCCCTTTTGATGACGACCATGACAAACGCACTAAGAGAGCTGCCTCGAATGAAAACAAACCAAGAGCCTTGGAAGAGAAACCCCCTTTTTGATAACGACTACAGCAAACGTAATAAGGAATATGATTTAAGGTCATGTACCTGGCTGTCTCTGGATCGAAAAGAAACCAAAGAGACTACTCGACTTGTACTCCTGCTCTCTGAGAACATTCGTTAGCAACTCGGTATAAGAGAACTGTGAGACGGCATTTCAAGCTCCTTAAGAACAGATAAAAAGGAAATCATTGGTTTTCGAAAAAAGCAAAAGAAGAGCTGATACGCCGAGGTCCGTGTCGCAGTGGAGAGAAAACAGACTGCCTTCCTCGAAACGACCACAACACACAACACGTGCGGGATGGTATTGATACGGAGAGTTGAGTTGAGAGGGAAGCGAGACGCATTTACAGACAGAAAAAGAAAGAGGCCGAAATGCGTAAGTATGAAGAGCTTGACAAGCTGGCCGAAAATGCTCGAAAATTATAGAAAAAATGGGACGACTAACAGAAGGTTTCAAGACTGGAGCATACTACTGTAGATACCTCAGAGGTGATGTAGTGACTGATGTCCACAGATAGGAATCCGATTTCCCAAGCGATGACGATGGAGCAGGCGTTTCATTGCCCGACCATGAAGAAATTTGAATAGCAATTATCTGTCTGAAGAACAACAGAGCGACGGGCGAGATATTCAAATACGGCGGCGAAGAACTAATAAGGAGCTCTCATCAGAGTTTTGGAATTTAAGTGCACTCTGCCCAATCCACAAAAAGGGAGACCCCACAATGTGCACCAACTACCATGCGATAAGCCTCCTCAACATCGCGTATAAGATTCTATTGAGTGTATTGTGCGAAAGATTAAAGGCCAACGTCAACAAACTGATTGGACCTTATCAGTGTGGCTTTAGACCAGGAAAATCAACAATTCACCAGATATTCACCATGCGCCAAATCTTGGAAAAGATTCATGAAAAGAGAATCGACGCGCACCACCTCTTCGTTGATTTCAAAGCTGGAAAAGAAGCTACCTTCATGCCGCGATGTCTGAATTTTGTATCCCCTAATGGGACTGTGTAAGCTGAAGTTGAGCAATACAAAAAGCCCCGTCAGGACGGGAAGGATCTCTCCGAGCCGTTCGATTCGATTCGATTCGATTCGGATTCAGAAAAGGTGACTCCATTTCATACGACTTTGTCAATCTACTCTTTGAGAAAATAATTCGAGCAGCAAAACTGAATCGAGAAGCACAATCTTTTATAAGAGCTACTGGCGTTCGTCGATGATATTGATACCATTGTATTGCATATCACAGTATTAACAGCAATAACAATGTCAGCCTCAAATGCCAACGCAGACTAACTCTTGCCAACAGGTGCTGTTTCGGACTGAGTAGACAATTGAGAAGTAAAGTAAGTAAGAAGTCGACGAACAAAAACCAAACTCTATAAGTCAATCACGACTGGCGCGCTGTTGTTATCTCGGCTATAATCGCGTAATGGGTGTATACGTCAGTAAAGAAGAAGAAGTGTAGATTAGTTTAAGGCGACTTAATTTAATTTATTCCCATTTTGCTTCTATAAATATTATTCTTTCCGATATTTACTTAATTACGTCTTATTATACCTAAACAAAGAAGACAAAATAAAGAAATGGACAACTAAAAAGAGTAGATAATTTTGCAAATCTATTAATTTTGGTGCATATATAATAATTGAATTTATTTTTAGAATTTCAAAATATAAGAGAACAACTCTGGAGCAGTTGCAGCGTTACAGTATATTATTTAAAAATAAATATCTTTTTATTCGGACATGTATTAAATATATATGTACATTAGGGCGGGTCAATTTAAAAATCGCCCATTGCTCTATGAAAATCATATTCTAGGGATCAAAATAAGATACTTTGCCGAAGGAACCATACCTCTAAAACGAATTTTGATGTCCCCCAATTTGGGTCGAAATTTTTGGTGATTTACATGAAAAAATCAGCTAAATTACTATGCTTTTTCTTTAGTTTTATTTATTTATTTATAATAATATCTATTTTTTCTCTTAAGAAATTTATTTAGTCAGAACATATGTAAATGAAAAAAAAAAAATAATTTAAGTGAGTTATAGAAAAGAAATTAAAAAAAATTATTGTTTGAAGTCTTTTTTACTTTCAAGTCTGGGCAATTTCGCACGGCTCTCTAATGTCGTCGCCATAACAGCCTCTACATTTTCCGGTATAACCCGTTTGGAAACGCTAGCTAGCAATTGAACATGTCGTTCCGTTCCTTGTATGTGTGATGGAATTTTTGGATCATTAAACGGTGGATCATCTTGATTTAAATATTCTTTCAATGTATCGTACGGAATGCTTCGCGTGAATGGTGGTTCAAATACGATATTTATATCATTCAAATTGATCGTTTCCGTATAACTTGTGCAATTAAAGTTTATATCTGGTTTTTTAAAAACTCTAAGTTCCATTGGCTCGTCAACATCGGTTCGATAGCGTAGAATTTTCTTGATGGCACAGTCGCGCTTTTATTTCCTATCATCAAACAACATTGATAACAAGATATTTTCCGAATGCACATAATATGAATTATCATTAATTACTTGATTGACAATTTTGCGTAAGCGAGGTTCTAGAAATCGTGATCAACCAATGAACTTGAAAAATAATGCACTGCCGTACACGACAGAGCTGTAATACTTGATATTGAAGTACATTGGCACATAACATTTAATTATAGATTCAACCAGAATTTTTAAATTTGCATCTGGATTTTCCGTTGTCACATATAATCGCAATAATCTAGCGGCCTTGGTTAGCCACCGAGAATGTACAATTTTCCCTGATTTGATGTTAGCCAGATCCACCGGAACCACGCCGCTAGAAATTGCATGGGCCATGCCGTATAAGTACTTCGAATCAGTTGAAAATTCTTTTTTTTCTGGAGCAGGGGGCAACTCAATTTTGTGGAAGCCGTCCACCACCTAAAAATATATAATAATAAAATAATTAAAAATGGTTGACAATTATAGTAAATGAGTGATAGCAATAACTTACCGGAAGAGTTTCACATGTTTCGATTGGACGGCTCAGTTTTCCGGTTGCCGATCTTGGTCCAGTACTGGTGGATTAAGCCAAAGCTTCAAACAAATGCCGAAACGGAAGTTCGTTGAAGTGTAGAAGGCAAACAAACCAATGCAATGATCTTTTTAACAGCAATTCGAATCGTCGTATAATTCCACCGTGTGGGCCAGTGTTTGTTGGCTCACCGTCAGTGCATATTCCAATTAATGTATCCAGTGATATATTTTTATCGTTGAAAAAACCATTTAATTTGGTTGTTTTGTATTCAGCGGTTTCATGTTCCAATCTTACGTAACCAATCAATTCAGAATTGGGTTCTCTCAAAATAACAAGATGAGGTTCTTTTACCATCCTAGTATGATACTTCTCATCAATTTAATCTATCGTTAAAGTATCATCTTTTCTGCCATCGAATGAAAGCGCTAACAAATTGGTATCATCTAACCGTTTGCGAAGCACTTCTTGTCTGCATTTCTCTTTTTCTCTGCCAACTTTCGATTTATCCATGATGAGAGGTTTCCCATGCTTATCTTTAATTTTAAAATCTTGCAAAAGAGCGGTTCCCAATGCTGATGCTACTCTGTCAGGCACACCAAATCTGTCACATACCAAGGCAAAGTTAAAACAATCGTATCTCTCTGTGTATTGTGAACTTGTGCTTCTATCCATATCTTCTTGAACTTGTGGCGGTGCGTATGTTGAATCATCGGGATCTTGGTATGTTGGCATTGATGACATAGACGTTGCTCCTTGCTCTTCAGTTTCCATCATAAATGCATTAATTGTTAGTCTTCTCTGATTATGTTGATCGTGCATGAACTCTTTGAGGCGTTCGGGGATCCAGCCGCATGCACATGGAGCTGCCTTCAAATCGCATTTACATGTTCCAATGTAAAAAATTGTTTCCAGAGATTTTACATACTCTGTAAATTGTTGGGTGTTGTTTCTTCTCTTGATTTGCTCTTGATACTTGTCAAGCAATTTATTCAATTTATTACATACACTTTTTTTCAGCTATATTTCCATACCAAGTTTTTCCCAAATTCCAATCAACTTATCTTGTACTTGAATAGTGAATGATTTATGGGAAAACTTTTTTTGTTCTGTTTTAGCACGTTCGCTTAAGTAAAAATAATATCTCAAGATATCCAGATGGGTTGGTAAATTAAGATCAGTCAAATCAGTAAACACACCAAAAACAGTAACATCATGCTTGGGTATATGACTCAATGGGTTTTCGATAGTTGTTGATGTAGTTGCTTCATCTTGCGGTGTAGAGGATGGTGGATTCATTGTAAACTTTTTGAGGTAATAAGAATGAAATGGTAATTGTAAAGTAAGACGCGTAGGGTTTCGGTTGTTAAATAGAACTCAGCTCTGGTTGCCCAGAGCTCCTTTATTTATAGCATTCCTTATCCTAATTTATGTATGCACCACATGCTGAGTGCATACACACATCTTAACACTAATCTATTGTACATACCGACAGTATGTACACATATCTTAAGCATAAGTGTTTTCAAGGGCAAACACAATTGTCTATTGTTAGTTTAAGATCATTTGCGATCTTCAGGGCAAACATAATTGTTTCTTGTCTATTGTTAGTTTAGGATCATTTGCGATCTCAAGGGCAGACAATCCTTTACATTGCATACATTAAATACTAAGGTCACTAATCAATATACCCGAAATGAACATTTATTACATTGTTGATAGAAATGGGTATTTGTAAATACATATCTACGTTTAAGACTAGATTCGTATGCGCTGGCAATAATGAACATAAATATTTGAACTATGATATTTGTATCCTTAAAAAAATATCTTCTTTAAAATTAATTAATTTCTTTTCTATAACTCACTTAAATTAATTTCTTTCATTTACATATGTTCTGACTAAATAAATTTCTTAAGAGAAAAAATAGATATTATTATAAATAAATAAATAAAAATAAAGAAAAAACATAGCAATTTAGCTGATTTTTTCATGTAAATCACCATTTTTGAAATGATTGTATGGGGAACCCCCCAGGGGAGTTCCAGGGGGTGTGCCACTGGCATGGGTGGATCGGCCGTTCAAAGTTAGTAGGGGTGGGTCATACATTTGGACTCGATTGGAGCACTCTAAATGGGTCAAAGTGGGATTTTTCAAAATTTGCACCTACCCAAAAGTTCGACCCAAATTGGGGGACATCAGAAATCGTTTCAGAGGTATGGTTCCTTCGGCAAAGTATCTTATTTTGATCCCTAGAACATGAATTTCATAGAGCAATGGGCGATTTTTTTGCCTCCCCACAAATCGACCCGGCCTTATGTACATGCTTAAAATAAAATCTTGTCCGAACTCTTTAAACATAAATGTGTACGTATCTTTTTATTAATACTCAGAAGGAAGTAAAATGTTCAAAGACCGCAAGTTATTTATTATAATAGATAAATACTTATACTTATAGTACATAATCTGTTTCTTCACTATATTTCAATAAAATAACTGCAAGTTTCCTTAAAAATATTGAAATAACATAACAAACACAACCGATTTTGCATTGTAAAGTTTGCTTTGAGACATCACAAATTTGTGAGGTAATTGTGAGCATTTTTGCTTTTAAAATCACCTCAACATACGGAAAACCTCACAAATAACAAAAATCTCACAAGGGTGGTGAATTTTGTGAGGGCATTAGATTAGGGCTGTGAGACGGCAAATCGTGGCATTTTTATTCAAAGGAATACATATGTACATATTTCTATAAACTAACAGAAATCGTAACTGGCACAGTCGGCTTTCGGAAAAGAAACCTTTACCAGGTTTCGGTCGTGTGAAACGAATATACTTAATTAAAACAAAATGAATACTAAAAAGCAACCTAAACCAATAAATGAAATGATTAAAAAGATTTTTAAGAGCAACTGGTTACTATAGAAAATGCTCTGATGCTAGTGACTATTCCATTGGAGCAGTACTTTCACAGCAAGGCCAACCAGTGTGTTACATTTCAAGAACACTAAATAATTACGAGCAAGCTAATACATGACCTACACTAAACCCAACTGATAACAGCAAGCATACAAGTTAATACAACAAGTATTTGTTTCAACAATATTCATTGCGACAATGTAGTTGTTAAAGTTCAATAACTTAAAAGTTGACACAACAAATATTTATTTCAACATAACAACAATCATTGCAACAATGTTGTTGTTAAAGTTGAATAACATAAATAAACATCCGCTGCAACTCCCAAAATTTATCGACATTATTGCTGATCAATTAATAATAATATCAACAGCAATAATCAACTTCAATTCTGCTGACCATTCAACATCCGTTAAACTCTGCCGACGCCGATGCCGTTGAACCACAGATAGCTTAAGGTATTTTTAAGATTCTATGTTTCAGTTTTCTTTTAAAAACTCAATAAAGAAGAACTTAACTGGCGCCCGAGCAGGGACCAACGAGGCTAATAAAACTTAAAAGTTGAACTTCGTTGGACATCGGTGGATTGCAAGTCTTGTAAGGCAAGCCCGCAGGACACCTTCTACTCAAGAGTAAGTTGCAGGATCCCTAGTAGGGACAAGACGAACCAAACGGGAGAGATCCGGACTACCAAGAAGGGCAACCACACCAAAAAATAGCAATGTAAGTTAGATTTAAGTAAAAATTAAGTGTGACAATTTAACATTTTTAAAATCTTATTACTATGTTAAATCACAAATTAAAATTTTAAAGTGAATATTATCTGAAAATTTTGAAATTCTATATAAAAAATTAAAGTATATAATTAAAGTAAAGTGGAAAATATTGAAAAAATTATAAAATGAACATTATCTGGAAATTTTTAAATTCTATCATTAAGCAAAGTGGAAATTATTAAAAAAAAATTTATATTGGTTGTCAAAAAAGTCTTGCGGTATTTTTATTGAATGATTTATTGAATTTATTGAAATGGTTTATAACGGTTTGATGACTCATGCCCAGCTCTTGACCGATGCTACGGCTGCTACTATGCCGGTCGCTTTCGACCAATTCAGCGATTTTATCGCAATTTTCGACGACAGGCCTTCCGGAGCGTGGCGCATCTTCGACCACCTCTACACCAGAACGAAAACGTTGAAACCATCGTTGTGCGGTGAAAATGGAAACTGTATCGGGTCCATAAACTGCACAAATTTTATTGGCGGCTTAAGATGCATTTTTGCCTTTATCGTAGTAGTACTGTAAAATATGCTGTATTTTCTCTTTATTTTGCTCCATGTTTGCGACGCTATAACTCACGAACGACTTAAAAGAAACGACAATCAAACACGTGTTAGCGCGTGAAATAAGCTTTCCAAACAGGTATAGCATGACCCAATGCGACGAATAAAACTAGAACAACGCGCTTTCAGCGCCAACTAGCGAAAATACCGCAAGACTTTTTTGACAACCTAATATATCGAATTACATTTTTGAAGCAATTAAAATCATAAATTATATATTTCTAAGAAAGGCGTAAAGCGATAATAAAATAATTACTCCTACTTTTGCAAACAATTAACTTACGAAGTTTTGTACGCAAAAGTAGTATAATTTAACCCAATTCTGCGATTCCTACCCAAAGGACCCGCCAGGATAAAAGGGTAAAACCAGCTACTGGTTTTCAAAAAACAATAATAATAAATTAAAACAATGATGACGAATCAGGAAAAGCTTATGGTAGTAAAAATACTCCAATTAAGTTAATAATACAAAATTAAATTTTGCAAAAAACGGATGGCTAATCCAAACAATTTAGTTAGACCTCCATTAATTGATATTGAAGAAAATCCCCACCAACGACAAAGACAGTTACAAAGACAAGCGACATTTCAAAACAACAGAAATATGACCCAACCTAGCGACTTAATAAATGCCATTCGGTAAGTGTTATATGAACAATTACCGATTTTATTACAACAAACTCAAAATCAAACATTTGATTTTACCAATGTAGAGTGTCAAGGAATTGACCAAGAGCACCTAGGTAATTTAGGAGAACTAGACAAAGTGCCAGACATAGTAAAAAGCTTAAGAGAATTTTCCGGTGACCCAGCCGAGTTTGGCTCTTGGAAAAAAAGTGTAGACAGAATTTTAAGAACGTACGAACACAAAGTTGGTACGCCAAAGTACTTTGGTATTTTGCATACCATTCGCAATAAAATAACTGGTAACGCAGACACTGCGTTAGAATCGTACAACGTACCTTTAAATTGGCGTGCCATCTCCAAATGCCTTACGCTACACTATGCAGATAAAAGGGACTTGGGTACATTAGAAAATGACCACCATAGCACAAGGTGCTAACCAGTCTGTTGAAGAATTCCATCAGGCCGTCTATAAACATTTATCGTTGATCCTTAATAAGATAGGGTGTATGGAATTAAGCAGAGAATCGGAACAATTAATGACCAAGCTGTACAGGGATAAGGCTCTTGATACCTTTATTCGCGGATTACGTTGAGACCTTTCACGTCTTCTCGGCATGAAGGAGCCTGCTGATTTACCAACTGCATTGCATTTATGTTTGAAATTGGGAAATCAAGCATACCGTACCAATCATGCGTCAAATAGAGGACAACAAAACATATTAAGAAATCAACCCAATAGACCAACGTTAGTACCACGCCTGGTTCCGACACCCCACTTTTCATATTTTCAAGCTAGACCACTTATTCCACCTAGAATTAGCACACCGCAAAATTCATAGTTGGATCCCAGACAATTAAATAATTTTTTCGAACAACCACAACAATGGCCATATTTAACTGATGTAGGTAACCAATTCGCACAGAACCATAACGTACAATGACCATTTTACCAACCATCTCGTCCTATTGTTGCCAAACCACAACCACGACCAGTACCGATGAACATTGACAGAAGTATCCAAACTAAGCAGATTAACTACATGAATCGACCACAATTTGGTTTAGGTAAAAGACCACCCATGCTCACTGCCGAGATAGCCAAACGACAAAGGAATTTTAATATTCAGACAGATACTTACCGACAAACTTGTACAGAAGAACCAGTACCAACTATGACTGATTATCAGCAAACTATCTCAGAACAAGAAGAACAGACAGATTACGATGAAACACTTAGCGACTATACCGAAGTTATTGAAAATAGTGCCCAAGAACAACAATCCGATTCTATTTATGATAATTTTTAAAAATAACTGACTCCTCACTTCCATACTTCGAATGTATGGTGACGAGCGGGCAAATGCTTAAAATACTGATTGATACCGGATCCAATAGAAATTATATACAGCCAAAACTTGTACAGAATATACTACAAAATGAAACCCCATTTAAGGCAGTATCCGTAGGAGGTAAAATAATAATAACCCATTACAAAATGGCTAATTTGTTTAATGATCCAAAATCAATAGTTAAATTCTTTTTATTACCCACACTCAGAACATTTGACGGAATATTAGGAAATGACAGTTTGAAGGAACTAGGAGCAATTATTGATACTGAAAGAGGTGAATGGTTTTTTGGAAACGGCATGAGTATTCCCATACTTTTCTCTGACATAATCAATGTTCCTTCAGGCGTTCCACAAGGTAGCCATCTTGGTCCAATTCTGTTTTTGTTATTTATTAATGACATATCATCTGTTGTTAAGTTTTCAAAAGTCTTATTATATGCTGACGATGTAAAACTTTTTAAAACGTATGCTTCCAACAACGAAAGATGCCAGTTGCAAACAGACTTAAACAACCTTGTTTCTTGGTGTGATAGAAATGACATGCCATTGGACCTTGAAAAAAGTAAAACAATGTGCTTTTCACGTAGATCTGTAGACCCAACTTCATACACAATACAAAACTTTAGGTTGGAGCAAGTATGCAGTTTTGTTGATCTGGGAGTAACTATGGACCCCAAACTCAGTTTTAATCTTACCGCATCTTCCACGGTTTTTAAAGCTAAAGGCGCTCTTAGTTTTGTTAAACGTTGGTCTAAAGAATTTAGAGATCCGCTTGCAACAAAAATTCTTTTTACATCTCTGGTGAGGCCTATATTAGAGTATGCTTCTGTGGTATGGAACCCTAGTTACCAAGTCCATTCGGATAAGTTAGAGTCCGTTCAAAAACAATTCTTAGTTTTTGCCTTAAATCATTTGCATTGGGATTCCAGTTTAAATCTTCTCCCTTACACTAACCGTTTAAAACTTATAAATCTCCCGACACTCGCTAGTCGTAGGGAGATGCTTGGTATAATATTTCTTGTAAAGCTCATGAATGGGTCAGTCTGTAGCCCATCTCTCTTATTAATTTTAACGTCCCCGCTCGCTCTACCAGGCAGTTTAGACCCTTACTTTTTCAATTTTCTAGAACAAATTTTGAGTTAAGCGAACCATTCCGCCGTATATGTCATGATTTCAATTTTCATTCCAGCACCTTTGATTTAACTGACTCACTTTTTACAATTAAAAAAATTATTTTATCTACTCTTAACAAGTAACATTTAAAAATTATAAACTTTAATTTAATTCTTAATTTTGGCTGTAGAAATTTTTGTTTCTGTAGCTGAGCAGCTTAATATCGCAACGCTTAAAACTCTCTTGCCTTTTATGACTCGGCTAATTCCGCTCGTTCGCGGATTGCGCCCCTCGCGTCGGTTGGGCGGGAGGAGGGTAACCGTTGGGTATTATTATAAGAGGGAAAATTTGAATCAGTAAATGCAACTATAACCAAATTAGATAATCTCGCAAACTATCAACGAAAAGAATTAAACCATTTGCTAAAAAAATACCCAAAATTGTTTGCGAAACCCGATGACAAACTGACCTATACGTTAAAGCCGAAATACGCACAAGTACAGATCACGAATCACTTACACATGATTGTAATTGGAAAGATGGAATAGCGATTAAAAGATGGAAGTCTTACCTGGATGAGTACAATAAAGAATTACTCTATAAACCAGGAAAAGAAAATATTGTAGCCGATGAATTGTCTCGAGTACCACAACAATATGAAATTAATTCAATAACAGAAACCCAAAACAGTGCTCAAAGCTCTTCTCATAATCTTATTCCCAGCATTGAGGTACCGATAAACGCTTTTAAAAACCAAATTTTTATTTACAAAGAACATTCTCCTGAGTACAAGTTTACCATTCCGTTTCCAACATTCTATATGCACACTGTTTTTCAACCGACATATTCTGATAACGATCTAATGAAAATATTGAGAAAGTACTTAAACCCTTCAGTAATAAATGGAATCTACACAACAGAAGACATAATGGGACAGATTCAAAGACTGCATCCCGAACATTTTAGCAAAATGGCAGATTAGGATCTAAACTTTCACCACGATATAAAAAAAAAATTGTAAAAGAAAACAAACACACAACAATTATTACAGAAAATGGGAAAGTTGTTCACAAAAGTAACATCAAAAATGTTTAGTTAGTAGTCTGATGGTGAATAGACTCAAATGTCTAGTAAAAAAAATTTATAATAATAATAAAAAAACAATCTAACCTTTTACAGTTCACTGTTCCAGGATAATTTTACTCTTATTGTGGTTGCCAATGGCAGAGGCAAATCTCAACATTACGAACTATACGGACGCACATACCGTTACCATCTATAAAGGAATAGGGAAGTTACAAACATCATCCATAAAATTAATCCACCTAAAAGATCTTCAGCAAAGAGAAATTGAACTTCTTAAAATTCGTGAACATACCATTAAAGATCTTAAAACAAGTTATCTCTTCCATACTCTAACTCACGAAATAGTACAATCACTCACTGCATTAAATACACTCACTTTGCAAGACCGTTAAACTAGATCAATAAATTGGATTGGATCAGCCTGGAAATATGTTGCAGGAAATCCAGATCATGATGATCTATTAATGATACAAAACAATCTGAATAGCCTTAATACAAACAATAAAAGACGGGTCATTGTAAATAAACAACTCAGAATAGAATTAATGATTTAACTACAATTTCAAATACGTTAAAAAATACAATCAAGAAAGACAATTTGTTTAATAATGAAATAGCAATAAGTTTCCAAAATCAAGTAAGACTAATAAAAGAAGAAATAATAAATATCAAATATGCAACTCAATGTTCAAAACAAAATATAATAAATACTTTACTTTTAAACGAAATATAATTACAAGAAGTCCATAAAATATTTCAAAAAAATAATTTAACAACTTTATCAGTTGAAGAAACCTTAGAGTTCGCTGAAGTATCAGTCTTACATAATAAGACAGCTATAATTTACATAGTAAAAATTCCAGAATTAGAAGCAACCAACTATCAAAATCTACTAATAAAACCAGTTGTAAAAAATAAACTAATAGCTCACTTAGAAACAGATGAAATATTTTTGTCCGAAAATTCTATGTTAAAAGTACCAAAAAAAACTGTAAAATATCCAACAATATAAAAAATTGTAAAAAAGATACAACCATTAACTTAAGATAATCCAAATGTATTTCTAAATTAGTTGAGGGCAATCTCAGTAATCTCAGTAATGCAGACCATATCCCGGAAATTGAAGAGATTGACAACAGCTTAATCCTACTTAGTAACTTTAACGGCAGTCTAATACAAAATAACATAACCCATTATCTGAAAGGAACATATCTCGTACACTATTGGAATGAGAACATAACCATAAATAATAAAGAATTCAGCAACAAGGAGAAAACTATTTTGAAACTCGGAGTACCACTCATCCAAATGACCCCAATAGAATTGGAGCGTCTTCAAATATTATCATTGGAATCCCTACACGCACTCAACATAAAAAATAGGAAACAATTAGACCAAATAAATACAGATTCCTCCTCGAGCCGAATAGCTATAACTTTTCTATCGGCCATTATTATAGCAATAGTTGTAATATAAAAAATTTGTATAAAGCCAAAGGAAAACCTAATCCTACAAATTGAAAAAGTTCCGACAGAAATCATGAGTGAAACGAACAATTTTCCTAGATCTGTCCAACCACAATTTAATAACATACCACACTTTTAAAGCTACTTGAGGACAAGTAGGAATTTGAGGAGGGAGAGTTAATACAACAAGTATTTATTTCAATAATATTCATTGCGACAATATAGTTGTTAAAGTTCAATAACTTAAAAGTTGACACAACAAATATTTATTTCAACATAACAACAATCATTGCAACAATGTTGTTGTTAAAGTTGAATAACATAAATAAACATCCGCTGCAACTCCCAAAATTGATCGACATTATTGCTGATCAATAAATAATAATATCAACAACAATAATCAACTTCAATTCTGCTGACCATTCAACATCCCTTAAACTCTGCCGACGCCGCTGTCGTTGAACCACAGCTAGCTTAGGGTGTTTAAAGCAGCAGTGTCCAATTCACTTTTATCTTTTAGCACACTTACCACTTTCACTTTTAAATAAAACCTCTCGGTTAAGGTATAAAAGTAATTTCAACACGGTTTTAATTAGCTTCTTAATTTATTTACAAATTCGGTAAATGAGTTTAAAGAGTTTAAAGTTACTTTATCTCATTTAGCCATAGGGTATTTTTAAGATTTTATGTTTCAGTTTTCTTTTAAAAACTCAATAAAGAAGAAATTAACTTACATATACATACGCATAGCAGCGATAAGCATAACATCGCTCGATCACGCAAGCAATGAATGATCAAACTAGACTTAACCAATCAGAATACGACACGCCACTTAAGTTACACTATTTATGAACTAACCAAAGTACGACACGCTACTCTAGCATAACTATTAAAGAGCAGAGCTCATGCAGTACTTGTTCTCAGTTTAAATATAATCTTAGGCATAGCCAGTAATATATTATTGTTCATCGTATAAACATACAATATATATATTTGAATAAAGAAACCTTGAAGGAATCCAAGGGAAATATATTTTTGTAGAATAACTAAATATTATTCTTAATTGGCGCCCGAGCAGGGACCCACTAACAAAAGGATTCATATAAAAATCCTTAAAAGTGATAAATACATAAAAGGATTCAGGAAGTAAAATCCAACAAAGTATTTAAGTGTCCAAATAAAAAACTCAATTAAAAGAACTTGATAAATCATAAAGGATTCAGAAATAAAATCCAAAGCATTTAAAAATTCTAGTGAAACAATTGAAAAAATAAAAGCAAAATGGCACAAGCTGATATTGCCGTGTTACAATCCATTGTAATGGATCTGCAGCAAAGCACAAATAGGTTCCGCTCCAGTGGAGGAGGTCAGAAAATTGCGTATGTACAGATCCAAAGGAAGTAGATTTAAATCTATTCAAAGCTGCATTAACAACATTCAGTGGGGACTATTACGAGTATCGCAATTGCAGAAAGATAGCCACTACACGGATGAACAATGTAAGACAGTTCCGAGGACAGAACATATATACAGTCAAAAAAGTCATGCGGTATTTTCGCTAGTTGGCGCTGAAAGCGCGTAGTTCTAGTTTTATTCGCCGCATCGGGTCATGCTATATCTTTTTGGAAAGCTCATTTCACACGCTTTGATTGATTGTCGTTTCTTTTAAGTCATTCGTGAGTTATGGCGTCGCAAACATGGAGCAAAATAAAGAGAAAATACGGCATATTTTACAGTACTACTACGATGAAGGCAAAAATGCATCTCAAGCCGCCAATAAAATTTGTGCAGTTTATGGACCCGATTAAGTTTCCATTTCCACCGCACAACGATGGTTTCAACGTTTTCGTTCTGGTGTAGAGGTGGTTGAAAATGCGCCACGCTCCGGAAGGCCTGTCGTCGAAAATTGCGATAAAATCATTGAATTGGTCGAAAGAGACCGGCATAGTAGTCATCAAACCGTTATAAACCATTTGAAGAAGCTTGGAGTCACTAAGAAGCTCGATGTATGGGTGCAACACGAATTGATTCAATAGAAATACCGCAAGACTTTTTTGACAACAGCAACGTCTCCTGAATCAAGAGCCGCCACCTGAACCAATGGATGTCGACTCATCTGCCAAACCAAAGAGAAATCAACAGATGCAGCAACAACAGCAGCTCCAACCACACAACCCATTTAGACAAGCAATACAGAGTTTTGGTCAACAATTCAAAAGGACGAGAGATGAAGCATCAAGCGCGTACCAGAGAAAGGCACAACGCATAAACCAAATAGGCGACCAAGAATACAATGTATCACTCTATAACGAAGTATTCTTTAACGTAAGTTATACTAATAAACAAAAGCATTTTTTATAAGATACCACGGTCTTCCAACATTAAGACGTATAGCACCCAATGGAAGATACGTCTATAAATTAACGAGACGGAGGTTTATTTATTAATTAATTTTATTAGGCCGGCACTATGTGCCTATTTTATTATCTTAAAATTAGTTATGTTTTTTTAGCGGCACTATGTGCCTGTCGAGCTAGTAACTTAAAAAGACTGACTACACTTAACTTTAAAGTTTATAATCTAACCTATGCTTGAGCCGGCCTACGTGACCAAAGATGCTTGGTCAGCTAAAAGGGTTTGCGCGTGTAGCGCTCACCTGCAGCTATTTGGTTTTGGGGAGAAGACATGGTTGCGCGTGTTTCGCTCACTTAAGAATTTAGCGGATGCGCGTTTAGCGCAGTTGCACTTTTGGTTGTAATAGGACTCCAAAGTATGCAAACGGTTTGTATGTTTCTAGCATATAATGTGGGAATGGAATTTATGTAGAAGTTCATAAAATATTGTGTTAACTCCTCCCTCCGAAATATCAAGCGTCCCCGCTTGATTAATTAAAAAAATGGGATGTCGTTAAGACTTCTATGCTGCGTCCTTTTAATTACTGGCATTTGAAATGATTCCGGTTTGCTAATAATTATTTCAGGCTTTACGCACTTTTTGCATCTGAAAATTGCAATTATGGTAAGTACTAGGGCTAATAGCCCAAAATGAGTGAATAAACTGGATTTCACTAAAAGATTCAGAGAACTTATTTTTTTGATGTATTTTATATTAAGCTCTTTCATAAGTTTTAAGGATAGAACTTCCTCGAACTCTGAATTTGAGTTTGAATGTTGGATTAAAGCAGGCAGTGGTCTCAAGCTATGTTGTTCTAAAGTTGTAAAATTCATGTTATTTATTCTCATAGTTTCATTAAAGATTCTTATCAAATATGATCCTCTTAATTTTCTAGTATTATTATTTGTAGTAATATTTCCTTCGAAATTATTAAAAAGTATTAATCCATTATTTATTTCTACAATATTTTTAACATGTTCCGTATTTGTTACAGTGCACTTATATGGTTTATTCCTTATTAAATTTTTTATACAATTTTCGTTTTTCAAATTAACAATTTGGGTTTGTTTGCAAATTTTTATTTCATTTATTATTTTACAATCTTTTTCTATACCATAATATTCTTCATTACATTTCAGTATTTTTTCAAAATTTATCTTTAAAATAGTTTCGTTTTTACTTAAAGGCTTAATTATAATAGATTTGCAAATTTCTTTACCGGTTTTCGGTATTTTTATCATATAAATTAGTAAGTTTTGTTTTACAGCAATTTGAACGTCTGCAAAATTCAGAGATTCTTCTAACGAACCAAATTGCAGATTCTTTTCCATAAAAATTTTATTTATTCTATGAGCTTCTTGATTGTTAATAATAACTGAGTTAATAATGTTCGCTTTAGTTAAATGAATTGCTCTTTGAATATTTTCTAACTCATCTTTGATTATGTCAATTTTAAATTTATATTTAAGTATTAGGGCGGTTTGAAATTCGTTACTACTTTCTAGAGACTTTATTATTGAGTTGCTAATTTCTGTTATGTTGTTTATTCTTTCTAAAATGTTTTTGTTGATTATTAATTGTTGGTTGTTATTCTCGATTCTTCTTCTTTACTGGCGTAGGCACCGCTTACGCGATTATAGCCGAGTCAACAACAGCGCGCCAGTCGTTTCTTCTCTTCGCTACTTGGCGCCAATTGGATATTCCAAGCGAAGCCAGGTCCTTCTCCACTTGGTCTTTCCAACGGAGTGGAGGTCTTCCTCTGCTTCCCGCGGCGGGTACTGCGTCGAATACTTTCAGAGCTGGAGTGTTTTCATCCATCCGGACAACATGACCTAGCCAGCGTAGCCGCTGTCTTTTAATTCGCTGAACTATGTCAATGTCGTCGTATATCTCGTACAGCTCATCGTTCCATCGAATGCGATATTCGCCGTGGCCAACGCGCAAAGGACCATAAATCTTTCGCAGAACTTTTCTCTCGAAAACTCATAAGGTCGACTCATCGGTTGTTGTCATCGTCCAAGCCTCTGCACCGTATAGCAGGACGGGAATTATGAGCGACTTATAGAGTTTGGTTTTTGTTCGTCGAGAAAGTAGCCAAAGTAGCACCTGTTGGTAAGAGTAATCCTGCGTTGGATTTCCAGGCTGACATTGTTGGTGGTGTTTACGCTGGTTCCAAGATAGACGAAATTATCTACAACTTAAAAGTTATGACTGTCAACAGTGACGTGAGTGCCAAGTCGCGAGTGCGACGACTGTTTGTTTGATGACAGGAGATATTTCGTCTTGCCCTCGGTCACTGCCAGACCCATTTATTTTGCTTCCTTATCCAGTCTGGAGAAAGTAGAACTAACGGCGCGGGTGTTGAGGCCGATGATATCAATATCATCGGCATACGCCAGCAGTTGTACACTCTTATAGAAGATGGTACCTTCTCTGTTGAGTTCTGCTGCTCGAACTATTTTCTCCAGAAGCAGGTTGAAAAAGTCGCACGATAGGGAGTCGCCTTGTCTGAAACCTCGTTTGGTATCGAACGGCTCGGAGAGGTCCTTCCCGATCCTGACGGAGCTTTGAGTGTTGCTCAGCGTCAGTTTACACAGCCGTATTAGTTTTGCGGGGATACCAAATTCAGACATCGCGGCATAGATGCAGCTCCTTTTCGTGCTGTCGAAAGCAGCTTTGAAATCGACGAAGAGGTGGTGTGTGTCGATTCTCCTTTCACGGGTCTTTTCCAAGATTTGGCGCATGGTGAATATCTGGTCGGTTGTTGATTTACCAGGTCTGAAGCCACACTGATAAGGTCCAATCAGTTTGTTGACGGTGGGCTTTAATCTTTCACACAATACGCTCGACAGAACCTTATATGCGATGTTAAGGAGGCTAATCCCACGGTAGTTGGCGCAGATTGTGGGGTCTCCTTTTTTATGGATTGGGCATAGCACACTTAAGTTCCAATCGTTGGGCATGCTTTCGTCCGACCATATTTTACAAAGAAGCTGATGCATGCTCCTTACCAGTTCTTCGCCGCCGTGTTTGAATAGCTCGGCTTGCAATCCGTCGGCCCCTGCCGCTTTGTTGTTCTTCAGGCGGGCAATTGCTATTCGAACCTCTTCATGGTCGGGCAATGGAACGTCTGCTCCATCATCATCGATTGGGGAATCGGGTTCGCCTTCTCCTGGCGTTGTACGTTCACTGCCATTCAGCAGGCTGGAGAAGTGTTCTCTCCATAATTTAAGTATGCTTTGGGCATCAGTGACTAGATCACCTTCGGGGGTTCTACAAGAGTATGCTCCGGTCTTGAAACCTTCTGTAAGCCGCCGCATCTTTTTGTAGAATTTTCGAGCATTACCCCTGTCGGCCAGCTTATCAAGCTCTTCGTACTCACGCATTTCGGCCTCTTTCTTTTTCTGCCTACAAATGCGTCTTGTTTCCCTCTTCAACTCTCGGTATCTATCCCATCCCGCACGTGTTGTGGTCGATCGTAACGTTGCGAGGTAGGCAGCCTGTTTTCCCTCCGCTGCGACACGGCACTCCTCGTCGTACCAGCTGTTCTTTTGCACTTTCCGAAAACCAATGGTTTCGGTTGCAGCTGTACGTAAGGAGTTTGAGATGCCGTCCCACAGTTCCCTTATACCGAGTTGTTGACGAGTGCTCTCAGAGAGCAGGAGTGCAAGCCGAGTAGAAAATCGTTCGGCTGTCCGTTGTGATTGCAGCTTCTCGACGTCGAACCTTCCTTGTGTTTGTTGGCGTGCGTTTTTTGCTGCACAGAGGCGGGTGCGAATTTTGGCTGCAACAATATAGTGATCCGAGTCGATGTTAGGACCTCGGAGCGTACGCACATCTAAAACACTGGAGACGTGTCTTCCGTCTATCACAACATGATCGATCTGGTTGGTGGTTTTTCGATCCGGAGACAGCCAGGTAGCTTGATGTATCCTCTTATGCTGGAATCTAGTACTACAGATAACCATATTTCGGGCCCCGGCGAAGTCGATCAGCCTCAACCCATTTGGGGATGTTTCCTCGTGGAGGCTGAATTTACCGACCGTAGTGCCAAAGATACCTTCTTTGCTCACCCTGGCGTTGAAGTCGCCAAGCACGATTTTGACATCGTGGCGGGGGCATCTCTCATAAGTGCGCTCCAAGCACTCATAAAAGGCATCTTTGGTCACATCGTCCTTCTCTTCCGTCGGGGCGTGGGCGCAAATCAGCGATATGTTGAAGAACCTCGCTTTGATGAGGATTGTGGCTAGACGTTCATTCTCCGGAGTGAATGATAGTACTCGGCGACGGAGTCTCTCTCCCACCACGAATCCAACACCAAACTTGCGCTTCTTTATATGGCCACTGTAGTAGATGTCACAAGGACCTACTCGTCTCTGTCCTTGTCCCGTCCATCGCATTTCTTGGACGGCGGTGATGTCAGCCTTTATTTTCATGAGGACATCAACCAGCTGGGCAGCGGCACCTTCCCAATTAAGGGACCGGACATTCCAGGTGCATGCCCTCAATTCGTAGTCCTTATTTCGCTTGCCATGGTCGTCATCAAAAGGGGGGTCTCTCATCCGAGGCTGTTTGGTTGTTTTCATTGGTGCGTTTTTTTACGTGGCGGGTCCCAAACCCAGCGCACAACCCTAAGTAGGGGATATTTCGCCTTCTCACTTTAGCTCGCCTTCAAACGGATGTTCTTAGGCTACCCAGAGGATACTTGGTCAGAGACCGGAAGTCGTGAGCTGCTTGAGTCATATGTAAAAGAATCGTTTCTGGCCACTCCCAAGTGAATGGCGATCAGAGAACTTTCCTCACTTGCGTGAACTTCTACACATGACTCCATCCTGGTGATGGCTACTAAATCGTCATGGTCCGGGTTGCCAGCTATCCATTTCCAGGCTGATCCTATGTAGTCTAGTGATCTTTCATTTTTGTATTTAGGTAAAATATTATTAATTGTTATGTTGATGTTACTGATTTCGTCTGTTATAAATGGGTAAAGAGAGTTGTTAACTGGAATGTTTCGTATGAAGTTTCTGTTCAGTTCCCGTAATATTGTAGAGTATTCTGTTATGTTTGTCATGGGGATAATCCGGTAGGTTCCTTTTTGAATTTTGCCAATTTCTTCCTCCATCATAACGATTTCTGACCGAGTGTAATCTAACACCTCAACCGAACCATCACTTAAAATAAAGTTCAGGAAAAAGAGAGATCTAAAATTAATAAAAATAACTCAGAAGTTAGTTTCGTATGCGGTCCTTGTGAACTATTTTCCCTGATTCTGTTAATATTGTGGAGTTCCTATTTTCTTTTACAATTTCTTCTTTGTATCGTTTGGAAAGTTTGGTACCTAGTCTTTTAATTTGTCTAACGAAAACTTTCTGTCCTGGCCTGTAGTCTATAGTGTCCTTCTTATTTCTATTATGGTATTGTAGGTCCCGTTCTTGTGCTTTTTTAAGTTTTTTGAGAGTTTTTGTTCTAGTCTCTTCCCGATTTTCGCGATTGAATGGACAGGGTCTGCCAAAAAATATGTCAACTGGTTTTTTTCCTGTAACGGAGTGGATAGTATGATTGTATTCATTTACAGACCATTGCAAAAGGTCCTCAAAGTTTTTGTCTAGGTATTCTTGTCTAAGGCATCTCGTTATTTCGGATAATGTCGAGTGGAATTTTTCTATTTGTCCGTTCACTTCGCTTTTGTATGGTGGTGCAGTGAAAATTTGTATGTTAAATTCATTTTCTAGCATGAATTTTATTGGTAGTGAACTAAATGTCTTTTCGTTGTCAAAAACCATGCATTTGGGTACTCCGAAGCAATATATTATGTCTCTTAATGGTTTTTTTATGTTTTCGATACTTTTCCCGTCTATATTTTTTATTACAGCTAATTTTGAAAATTTGTCAATAGAAATAAGTACTTTATGCTTGCCTGTCGAAAAAATGTCTATATGAATGGTATGTCCTGCGTACTCTGGTAGAGGTGTAGCGCCGAGTTTTGGATTGTTTGGATGTCGGTCATATTTGTTCTCTTTACATATTCTGCACAACTTTATTATTTTCTTAATTTTCTTCGCCATCGCGGGAAAATAATATTTTTCCAAAATCTGTGGTTTATTTTTTTTTTCGTTTCTATGGGCACGGTTATGTTCTTCGATAATAATTCTGTCTTGATCGTCCGTATTTGTAATATCTTCGACAGCTAGTTGTGTGAATCGTATTTTGTAATTAGCGAAATGTAGAGGGTAAATGGCTTGAATTTTTAGCATAATCGTTTCTGTTGTTTTAATGCCATTTATTATTGAAGGATTTAGATGTTTTTTAAAAAGTGAATTCAGTGACTCCTCGGAAAGGATTTTTTCTGTGATAAGATGTCTATGGTACATTGGAAAAATTATTTGGAATTTATATGAAGATTCCGGTCCTTCAGAGATAAAAAGTTGGTTTTTAAAGACATTTACTGGGGTTTCTACTGAGTATATCAGATTTTCCGGTGAACTATCACTACTATGAACTGTAAGTGAGTTAACGTTTGAAATTGGTGGTCGTGAAAAGAAATCTGCAACTACATTTGAACAGCCGGGTTTGTAAATTATTTCATGGTTGTATTCCTCTAGCTGAGCTTTCCATCTCTTCATTTTGGTGTTTGTGTTTTTATTGCTTATAACGAAAGTTAAGGGTTGGTGATCGGAGTATATTTTGACCTTTTTTGATCCGTAAAGGAAGCATCTAAGGGACTGTAAAGCCCAAATTATCGCTAGCATTCTTTCTCGTTTGTTGCAAAGTTCTCCTCCGCTCTGCTTAGCGTTCTTGAAGTACTGCTCCCAAAGCGTAATCGGAGGCGTCAGTGGTAAGCTCGAATGCTTTCTCAAAAATGGGATAATGGAGTATAACATCTTCGGATGTGAGGCACATTTTTAGTTGGTTGACAGCTTCCACCTGTTCAGTTGTCAAATTCAGTTTGGTCTTTTTAGACTGATGTTTGGAAATTCTTCCCAGTTCCCCTCTCAATATTTCAGTGAGTGGTTTTGCGATTTGAGCATAGGCTCTTATGAACTTGCGATAATGTCCAGTCATTCCCAAAAAGGAGCGTAAGTCATGAACGTTCCTGGGAAGCGGGAAATTTGTTATTGCCTCCACTTTTTTTGGTGTGGTGCGAATACCATTTTGATCGACAATGATACCTAGAAACTCTGTTTCTTCTTTAATGAATTCACATTTGTCGTATTGAACTTTTAATCGAGCTTCTTCCAACGTATTGAAAATAATCTTCAGATTATCGAAATGCTCTTTTTTAGTTTTACTAAAGATTATAATATCGTCTATGTAGATGTAGCAGCGAATGCCAATATGTTCTCTAAGGACGTCATCTAAAGTGCGCTGAAAAATAGCAGGTGCGTTCCTTAGGCCAAATGGAAGTCGTGTAAACTCAAATTTTCCATTTGTAACCGAGAAGGCGATCTTCTCAATGTCAGCCTCATTTAGTGCAATCTGGTGGAAACCACTTTTGAGATCAATGGTGGAAAAAATTTATTTTTCCCTAGGTTGGACAGAATGGTGGTAATATCCGGAATGGGATATTTATCTGGGATGGTTTCTTCGTTTAACTTACGATAATCAATTACCATCCGATATTTTCTCTGTCCCGAAGCATCCCGTTTTTTTGGTACTACCTATACATGGGAATTGTATGGGGATTTCGATGGACGAATGATGACATCATTCAACAATTCAGCAGTTTGTTGGTCAATCTCCTTTTTCAGAGGCATAGGATATGGGTAAGTTTTTGAGTAAATGGGCCTTTCATTTCTTGTTCTAATTTCTGCTTTGACATTAGTGACGAAAGTCAATTTCTTGTCGGGTTCGGCGAATAGGGTTGGACATGAACTTATAAGTTGCTTTAGTTTTTCATTATCTTCAGGATTCAAGTGATTAGTCCGTAGGGTTGTATGTGTAATTGAGTTTATTGGAAGCTTTTGAATGGGATATTTGTATTTGTTAAGTAGAGTGAAATAATTTTCGTTTGTAAAAATTACTGCATTTAAATTTTTCAATGTGTCGTTACCTATAATTGCATCAAAAGTTTTTAGGTTTGGCATGATATGAAATTTAATTTGTCCTATTTCATTTTTGAAGATATCGACATTTGCGTGATGACTTATTTTGACGGGTCCTCCAACTGAATCTGCATAAAAGGGTTGATTTGGAATAGGATTTCGTATGTAAGTCGGGTTAATATAATTCTTGTTCGAACCTGTATCTAACAAGAATTCAATTCAATTCGTTACCATTCCTCATCCTGTAAGAAAAATATGGCAACGAAGAAGGCTTTAATCTAAAAAATTAATGTTATCGGTAGCATAGTCTGTTTGTTCGTTTTCAAAATGTGCCGCTTCTTGTTCGTAGCTAAGGTATTGCGGGTCTTCGTAGTAATATCCCTCAACATTTTCAATAGTCTCGTTTGAGTTGGATGCTGCTTCTGTATTATAGAGTCGTTGAATTTTATTGGGCTGTTGTAAAGTTAGCGAGGGTGGGCGTTTATTAAATGGTTGGGATTGTCCATTGTTTGAATTTCGTTGCCCCGGATTATGAAGTCCTTGGGGTTGTGGCCTATTCTGATAATTAACCTGTTTGGTTTGTATGGACTTGTCAACGTCCATTGGGACTGGGGGTTTGGGTGGTAGTTGTGGTCTGTAACCCTGTTGAGAATTTCCGTAAGGCGTATTGTACGATGTGACGTATCGATTTGCTTGTGGTGTGCCGTATTGTTGATATTGTGGAGTCGGATTTGAAACGGGTTGTAGTACGACATTCCGTCCATATTGTAGGGGAAGGTTTAGACCATACCTTTGTGGAGGTCTAGGGAAAGATCCTTGCCCAAAATTGGCAAGCTCTGGGTAAAACGATCGTCCTTGCGTCTTTGCGGGGTATGTTCGTTGTTGGGAGTGGTTTGTCGGTTTTTGATTACTTATCATATGGGAAATGTTGTTGGCAGTATTAGCCATAGCAGTCATGGCTTCCTCTCCTAGCTCCAGACAATCAATCTTATCTAGTATGAGAGAGAGATACCTGTAGACCTCGTGGTAGAATTCCTCTACTGTTCTACCCTGTTGGACAAGAGTTGTCATTTGGTACTCTAAGGTACTGACGTCTCTTTTATCCGAGTAATGAAGCATTAGGCACTTCTTGATCTTACTTCAATTCAATGGAGTCCGATATGACTCGAGTGCCGCGTCGGCCTCGCCTGTAATTTTGTGTCTGATTGTGTGAAGAATTGAATAATACTTTGGCGAATCCCTGTTTTGACCATGCATCAACAGTATCCGATCTACGGATTTCCTCCACGAGCTAAACTCTCCTGGTCTTCCAGAAAATTCCCTCAAACACTTCACTACATCTGGTATTCGGTCTGATGACTCGGTATGCCTACTGAAGTCCACTCTATGCTCCTCTTCTTCTACTACTCTAGGGTGTAGTAGGGCGGTAACTGTTTCTGTTATTAAGTTTGAAAGCTCTCTTCTCTGGCTAGCAGTAAAAACAGAGGGTAAGGAGGAGGTACCTGAACTGTTATTATTTGCCTGCAAATTTAACCTCGAAAGGGTCTCTGCTATCTGTTCTTCTTGCGCCATTTTGTTCACTTGTTTATGATTATTTAAATTAAATTTTTTTTTTACAGTGTTAACTATTCTTTTGTTATAACAATAATTATTTCCTTTCACATAACCTTACTTACTAATAATTTTAATATCAAACTTACATAAATATCATTTGCATTTTCCTGTGTTGATAGTGTTTTCTCCTTTGTGTGATTAATTTAGATTTCTCCTCTTGTAGTGGTATTTGTTGTATTGGTTCTATTTGATGAATTAATTTAAATCTTTCCTCTTGTAGTTGTATTTGTTGTATTTGATGAATTAGTTTAAATCTTTCCTCTAGTAGTTGTATTTGTTGTATTGGTTGTATTTGATGAATTAATTTAAATCTTTCCTCTTGTAGTTATATTTGTTGTATTGGTTGAATTTGATGAATTAACTTAAATCTTTCCTCTAGTAGTTGTATTTGTTGTATTGGTTGTATTTGATGAATTAATTTAAATCTTTCCTCTTATAGTTGTATTATTTTACACTTGTTTAATTTATTCTAAATTTCCCCGTCACGCACTTTCCGTTCAATGTATTTGTATTTAGCTTATGCTTTTCGTTCGGCTGGGTTGATACTGCCCGTCCTTTTTCCGAAAAGTACTAAGGGGCCGAGTACGAAATGTTATTTAGGTTTCGTCCACGAGTATAAAAAATATTATTATTTTTTTCTTCACGGTCCCTGCTCGGGCGCCAATTAACGAGACAGAGGTTTATTTATTAATTAATTTTATTAGGTCGGCACTATGTGCTTATTTTATTATCTTAAAATTAGTTATGTTTTTTTAGCCTGTCGAGTCTAGTAACTTAAAAAGACTGACTACACTTAACTTTAAAGTTTATAATCTAACCTATGCTTGAGCCGGTCTACGTGACCAAAGATGCTTGGTCAGCTAAAAGGGTTTGCGCGTGTAGCGCTCACCTGCAGCTATTTGGTTTTAGGGGAGAAGACATGGTTGCGCGTGTTTCGCTTACTTAAGAATTTAGCGGATGCGCGTTTAGCGCAGTTGCACTTTTGGTTGTAATAGGACTCCAAAGTATGCAAACGGTTTGTATGTTTCTAGCATATAATGTGGGAATGGAATTTATGTAGAAGTTCATAAAATATTGTGCTAACTTATATATTAATAGACTCTGGTGCAACGAGCAGTTATGTTAGTAAAAGTTATCCTTTTGCAGATAGGATCAAGTTAAAAAAACCTTTTAAATTGAATACTCTTCATGGGACTTCAACAGTTACACACAAACGAGAGATTAACCTTGTAGGGTTTGATTTAGAATTTTTTGAGACAGAAGATTTAAAGGAATTTGATATAATTTTAGGAGAAGACTTCTTGAGGAAAATGAGAGCTAGGGTAGATCTGTTCGACTATTCGGCAACATTTGAAAAGGAAGAAATAAATGAAAACAAGAAAGAAGAAAAAATTAATTATACAATAGAAGATAAAACATATGAAAGTGAAATGAAGAATTTAATGAAAAATAATTATAATAACGAAATACTACCTTTCACAACTATGATTCAGGCAGATATTAGGACTGAGTCCAAAGAACTTGTATGGGTTAGACAATACCCCTATCCATACGCGGATCAGGATTTCGTAGAGAAGGAAATTCAAAAATTATTAAAAAATAACATAATTAAAGAAAGTAAAAGTCCATACAATTCTCCGATCTGGACAGCATCGAAAAAAGGAATTGATGAAAATGGAAAGCCTAAGAAAATGATGGTAATAGATTTCCAGAAGTTAAATAAACAAACTATAGCAGATAGGTAATCCATACCAGATATTACAATGACGCTACAAAATTTTGGGAAAGCACGCTATTTTACGACATTAGACTTGGAGTCAGGATTTCACCAGATAATGATCAAACCTGAAGATAGGGAAAAAACGGCATTTTCCGTTAATGGAGCCAAATATGAATTTTTAAGACTACCGTTTGGATTAAAGAATGCACCAGCTACATCTCAGCGATGTATTGATGATATGTTGAGACAGTATATAGGGAAGTGTGCATATGTCTATATTGACGACGTCTTGATCTACTCTGCAGACCCAGAGCAGCATATCAAAGATGTTACAAATATAGTTCAAACAGACCCCGGAAAATTTAAAAGAACTACGTTCATTTTTGGGATTAGCCTCATATTATGGGAAGTTTGTTAAGAATTTTGCGCGTATGTATATGCAAACCTTTAACTATTTATCTAAAAATAAAGTACGAATATAAAAATTAAACTAGATAAATTAAATTAAAAATAAATTAAAAGAAAAAATTGAATTATATAAACCAGATTTTGAGAATTCGATCTTACAACAGACGCAAGTAATTACGCGATAGGAGCAGTTTTAAGTCAGGGAAAAACCCATATCATTTATACCACAAACTCTAACTACAGCAGAACAGAATTACTCAACGAATGAAAAGGAAATGCTAGCAATCATTTGGGCATTACAAAAATTAAGAAATTATCTTTATGGAATAGCAGACTTGACAATTTATGCAGACCATGAGTCATTAATATTTTCTATTTCGGAAAAGAATCCATATACAAAGGTAAAAAGATGGAAGAATTTAATAGATGAGTACGGCGCAAAACTTAAGTACAAACCTGGGCACGAAAATGTCGTCGCAGACGCACTTTCAAGACAAATATAATATATATTGGGTTGTCAAAAAAGTCTTGCGGTATTTTTTATTGAATTTTCAATTGTTCATAAAATGGGTTACAATAATACGATTCAAGTCAAATATGCGCCGTTTTGTTCAATGACGCGTTTCCAACGAGATGCAAACTTCATAATGGCCCTCTCGTAGAAGCTCGCTTCCCTATTGGCAAAAAACTCGGAGAGCCAATTTTCACAGGACTCTCTTGTGGGCAACTTCAGACTACCAAGCGCCTTCGCCATGGACAGAAACAGGTGGTAATCACTTGGTGCGAGATCCGGACTATACGGTGGATGCAAAAGAACCTCTCATCCGAGCTCCCGGAGCTTCTGGCGCGTCACTAAAGATGTGTGTGGCCTGGCGTTGTCCTGATGGAAGACAATGCGGCCTCTGTTGATCAAAGATGGCCCTTTTTTGCATGAGTGCTGCCTTCAAGCGGTCCAGTTGTTGGCAGTACAGGTTCGAATTGAGCGTTTGGCCATAGGGGAGCAGCTCATAGTGGATTATTCCCTGCCAATCCCACCAAACACACAGAAGAACCTTCCTGGCCGTCAATCCAGGCTTGGCCACCATCTGGGCCGCATCACCGCTTTTCGACCACTATCGTTTGCGCCTTACGTTATCGTAAGTAACCCACTTTTCATCGCCAGTCACCATACGCTTCAAAAACGGGTCGATTTTGTTGCGATTCAGAAGCGATTCGCATGCGTCGATACGGTCAAAGATGTTTTTTTGCGTCAATTCGTGTGGCACCCATACATCGAGCTTCTTAGTGACTCCAAGCTTCTTCAAATGGTTTATAACGGTTTGATGACTCATGCCCAGCTCTTGACCGATGCTACGGCTGCTACTATGCCAGTCTCTTTCGACCAATTCAGCGATTTTACCACCTCTACACCAGAACGAAAACGTTGAAACCATCGTTGTTGCGGTGGAAATGGAAACTGTATCGGGTCCATAAACTGCACAAATTTTATTGGCGGCTTGAGATGCATTTTTGCCTTTATCGTAGTAGTACTGTAAAATATGCCGTATTTTCTCTTTATTTTTCTCCATGTTTGCGACGCTATAACTCACGAACCGACTAGCGAAAAGACCGCAAGACTTTTTTGACAACCTATTATGTTATCCGACACGTCTATGCATTCAGCTCAATCATCAGCTTTACGGAATATAAAAGTGATAAATAAACCATTTAATTTTTTTAGAACACAGATAGAACTAGTACAGTCAGACACAAATGAAAAAACAAACAAACTAGTACAAACAGATACAAACGATAACAATTTCTCCGCGACACGAACGCTACGAAATTAAATATAATACTAACGAATATCTAATAGAGACACTCAAACAAGTTATGAAACCAAAAGTAGTGACAGCATTTCACTCAACATTAGAAACGTGGCATACGATAAAAGAGACTATAGCTAATATCTTTGCAACATATTTTAAAGTATTTACTCAAATAAAATTAAAAGACAACAGAGCAAATAGATAAAGAAAATATATTAGAGTATGCACACAAGACAGCACATCGCAACGCATTAAATAATTATAAAGAAATTCTAGAAACTTGTTATTGGCCCACATTGAAAAAAGACACAGAGACAGTAGTAAAAAATTGTGTAAACTGCACGGAGAATAAATATGAGAGGAAACCAATTAAAAAATTTTTAGGAAAAAGCTCAGTACCAAATACTCCAGGCACATCAGTACAAATGGACATATTTTATATAAATGGCAAAAGCTATCTCTCTTGTATAGATAGATTTACTAAATACGCCTATTTTCGTAAATTAGGAAGTGAACTACATTTTCATGAAATAATAGAAGAAGTGTTATCACAAATTTTTCCGAACTGTACCGAACTCATGACCGATAACGAAAGCATATTCGTCGGCATAGGCAGAGTAATTTATAAGCATTCCGACGTCTTTTCAGTTCTTCTGCATATGTATTAATTACTATTAAAAAAGTATTCATTCTAAAACTTTCACGGCCATTTTTTTGTTGCATCTCTTCACCTGTATTTGTCTCGCCAGGAAGCAGCTTACGCTTTCGATTGTGTCGAAAATCTTTTTTGTATTCCTGTACGAAGAACAGTTTTTTCGCCAAAAAACAGCCATGAGGGCCGTTTCAAAACGTTCCAGTTTTAAACGAATACATCTTGCTTCGCATACGTAGGTTGCTACATATATTTCTGGACTAGGCAACACTAAGTGTTGCCAGGTGCAATCTGACATTTCCATTGGAAAGTTTGAAATTTTTTAGCATAACATCACTCAGAAAGTTTTGTCATTTATTCGCGAATTGTTTTATTTACAGGGAATTTAAGAATTCATCTCGGTCAAAAAATGGAATTAACTCGTGAACATTTTTGTGCGATCATTTTTCACAAGTTTCGACGTGGATGATCACGACAAGAGAGCATCGATGAACTAAAATCTTTGTATGGCTATGAAGCACCATCCTATAGCACTGTGAAAAACTGTTACAACGAATTCAATCGTGGCCGACGCTCGATCAAAGACGAATTCCGTGAAGGTTATCCAAAAACAGCCGTTGTGCCAGAAAACATCGATGCCGTACGTGAACTGATAATGCAAGACCGTCATGTAACATACCTTCAGACCATACCTTCACATCATACCACCTGGCCGTAAAAAAGGTTTGTTCTCGTTGGATCCCGCACAATTTGATAATCGCTCAAAAGAAGGCTCGTGTGGATTGGTGTAAAGAAATGCTGAAAAAATACGATCGCGGTGCTTCAAAAGACGTTTATAAAATCGTCACAGGTGACCAAGACGAGCCAAATCCAACGGCAAAAAAAAAATCGTTGATAAATATGCCTATTTTCATTATTAGGCCAGAAATATATATAGCAGCCCTCATATAACGGTTTTCTTCTGTTGTGTGTCATTTTCGATGGTGACTACCGCTGTATGGATTTCATTCCAGGATTCGCGTAAACTTTTGAATGCGTCTGTACGAGCTGACCAACGAGTCGTTGATAGACTTTTGACGGTGAAATGGGTTTGAAGGAGTTCCCAACGCTGAGTTGTCGCTACAAAGTAATTGTATAACTCTTGGAGTAGAGAAAAGAACGAACAAGCCTATTGGCTGCTTTCAGCAATTCAGTTAAAGTTGAAGTAACAGCATCTGTCATTTGTTGCCTGTGTTTGGAATAAACTTGAGAAACCGTTCTCCAGGTGATCCATTAGGCAGGACATATCTGATTATATAAGTGAGATATTTCCGTTGTCGAGTCAATGATCAGAGAAAAATATTTTGCTATTAATATTTCCATTACAATTGTTTCCAAAACTTTGTCTCTCATAAGTCGAATGAACTCTTCGCATGTAGGCGAATTCTCATGAGTTGACACTCGATGATATGCATTTTTCCAGTCATTGAAACCTTCTTTTTTGTCGAACTGACTCTCCCCGCCATTAAGGCCCACAAAAAACACATCCAGTACTTTTGGAATAAATTAGCCACTTTTACGGAATTTTTTCACCATTTAGAAGCTGACGTTCGAACAAATGCGCTCATTCTTGCGAAAATCATTTTGGATGTTTTGATTGGCTCCGTTCTTACAAATGGGATCACGCGTGAACTCGCCGATTGTCCATTTAGCTGGATCGTCGTTAATTTCGAAGAGCTCCTGGTCCGGAGGATTGGGCTGCACTCCTACTCCTGCCACTCCTGGTACGAGTGGGATATCTTCGGCTTGTTCTTTTGACATACTTGCCACATTGATCAAATTATTTTCACTTTAGACACTGCAGAATCATCAGTTGACGGAACGCCACTACTACTTAGAACGTCGAGTGTTGGGTCAATAATAGGGTCTTGAATATCTGTAGACGGTTTTCCAAAGAAATCCTCTTATTTCCGCGTTTTTTTATTCGTATCCATTTGTTTATCATCTTTTTCTTTAGCTCGCTTGCGATACTCTGCCCCACCTTACCCTTTTCTTTCCGTCCATATTTAACTATGTAACACAAAGTTTTTACGTGTGCGTGAGATAATCTTATATATAAAAATGAAACCGTTTTCGTTGTCACGGCATCACGCGTGAATGGCTGAACCGATTTGCCTGATTTTTTTTTTTTTGTTGTATTTGTTATTATTAGGAGAAGGTTCCTATGTAAGAAAACATTACGAAAGTTGCCTCAAAACCCCTAAAAACAGCCCTTTTCTTTTTCCCATACAAACGTTTTAGTTTGTATATACATATGTATGTAAGTAAAAATTAATGTTTGTTTGTTAGTAACGCTAAGGCTCGATTGGCGAAACCAATCTTCATGAAATTTTCAAAAGTTTTTCGCTGTGGGTCTGGAAAGGTTCAGAAATAAAAAAAAAAGCCTAAGAAAAATTGGAAATTTCCAAAAATTGACTTTTTCATACAATTCTTTTTTCTTTTGTTTTTCAATATTTTGATTTGTAAATTATTTGAATCGTTCTATTTCGGTCGTTTGCTCTTTTATTCCGGCTATTTAAAAAAAAAAATTTTTGAAAGTTAATCAGTGAAAACTTTATGTGTGTTTCAAACGAAGTGATCAATTACAGATTGAAATTTGTTACGAAGCCACGAAGACGTCCCACTAATATCGGTCGGTGTTCTTTTTGCCATCAACGCCAAGACACATGAACGAGTATTCCCAGGATGCGATGACATCTTCTTCTTCTTTACTGGCGTAGGCACCGCTTACGCGATTATAGCCGAGTCAACAACAGCGCGCCAGTCGTTTCTTCTCTTCGCTACTTGACGCCAATTGGATATTCCAAGCGAAGCCAGGTCCTTGTCCACTTGGTCCTTCCAACGGAGTGGAGGTCTTCCTCTTCCTCTGCTTCCCGCGGCGGGTACTGCGTCGAATACTTTCAGAGCTGGAGTGTTCTCATCCATCCGGACAACATGATTTAGCCAGCGTAGCCGCTGTCTTTTAATTCGCTGAACTATGTCAATGTCGTCGTATATCTCGTACAGCTCATCGTTCCACCGAATGCGATATTCGCCGTGGCCAACGCGCAAAGGACCATAAATCTTTCGCAGAACTTTTCTCTCGAAAACCCTTAAGGTCGACTCATCGGTTGTTGTCATCGTCCAAGCCTCTGCACCGTATAGCAGGACGGGAATTATGAGCGACTTATAGAGTTTGGCTTTTGTTCGTCGAGAGAGGACTTTACTTTTCAATTGCCTACTCAGTCCGAAGTAGCACCTATTGGCAAGTTGGACATTGTTGGTGGTGTTTACGCTGGTTCCAAGATAGACGAAATTATCTACAACTTCAAAGTTATGACTGTCAACAGTGACGTGAGAGCCAAGTCGCGAGTGCGACGACTGTTTGTTTGATGACAGGAGATATTTCGTCTTGCCCTCGTTCACTGCCAGACCCATTTGCGTTGCTTCCTTGTTAAGTCTGGAGAAAGCAGAACTAACGGCGCGGGTGTTGTGGCCGATGATATCAATATCATCGGCATACGCCAGCAGCTGTACACTCTTATAAAAGATTGTACCTGCTCGATTAAGTTCTGCAGCTCGAATAATTTTCTCCAGCAGCAGATTGAAAAAGTCACACGATAGGGAGTCGCCTTGTCTGAAACCTCGTTTGGTATCGAACGGCTCGGAGAGGTCCTTCCCGATCCTGACGGAGCTTTTGGTGCTGCTCAACGTCAGTTTACACAGCCGTATTAGTTTTGAGAGGATACCAAATTCAAACATCGCGGCATAAAGGCAGCTCCTTTTCGCGCTGTCGAAAGCAACTTTGAAATCGACGAAGAGGTGGTGTGTGTCGATCCTTCTTTCACGGGTCTTTTCCAAGATTTGGCGCATGGTGAATATCTGGTCGGTTGTTGATTTACCAGGTCTGAAGCCACACTGATAAGGTCCAATCAGTTTGTTGACGGTGGGCTTTAATCTTTCACACAATACGCTCGACAGAACCTTATATGCGATGTTGAGGAGGCTTATCCCACGGCAGTTGGCGCAGATTGTGGGGTCTCCCTTTTTATGGATTGGGCATAGCACACTTAAGTTCCAATCGTTGGGCATGCTTTCGTCCGACCATACTTTACAAAGAAGCTGATGCATGCTCCTTACCAGCTCTTCGCCGCCGTGTTTGAATAGCTCGGCCGGCAATCCGTCGGCCCCTGCCGCTTTGTTGTTCTTCAGGCGGGCAATTACTATTCGAACCTCTGCATGGTCGGGCAATGGAACGTCTGCTCCATCATCTTCGATTAGGGAATCCGGTTTGCCTTCTCCTGTCGTTGTACGTTCACTGTCATTCAGCAGGCTGGAGAAGTGTTCCCTCCATAATTTAAGTATGCTCTGGGCATCGGTGACTAGATCACCTTTGGAGGTTCTACAAGAGTATGCTCCGGTCTTGAAACCTTCTGTAAGCCGCCGCACCTTTTCGTAGAATTTCCGTGCATTACCCCTGTCGGCCAGCTTATCAAGCTCTTCGTACTCACGCATTTCGGCCTCTTTCTTTTTCTGTCTACAAATGCGTCTCGCTTCCCTCTTCAACTCTCGGTATCTATCCCATCCCGCACGAGTTGTGGTCAATCGTAACGTTGCGAGGTAGGCAGCCTGTTTTCTCTCCGCTGCGACACGGCACTCCTCGTCGTACCAGCTGTTCTTTTGCACTTTCCGAAAACCAATGGTTTCGGTTGCAGCTGTACGTAAGGAGTTTGAAATTCCGTCCCACAGTTCCCTTATACCGAGTTGTTGACGAGTGCTCTCAGAGAGCAGGAGTGCAAGCCGAGTAGAAAATCGTTCTGCTGTCTGTTGTGATTGCAGCTTCTCGACGTCGAACCTACCTTGTGTTTTTTGACGTGCGTTTTTTGCTGCACAGAGGCGGGTGCGAATCTTGGCTGCAACAAGATAGTGGTCCGAGTCGATGTTAGGACCTCGGAGCGTACGCACGTCTAGAACACTGGAGACGTGTCTTCCATCTATCACAACATGATCGATCTGGTTGATGGCTTTTCGATCCGGAGACAGCCAGGTAGCTTGATGTATTTTCTTGTGCTGGAATCTAGTACCACAGATAACCATATTTCGGGCCCCGGCAAAGTCGATCAGCCTCAACCCATTTGGGGATGTTTCCTCTTGGAGGCTGAATTTACCGACCGTAGTGCCAAAGATACCTTCTTTGCCCACCCTGGCGATGAAGTCGCCAAGCACGATTTTGACATCGTGGCCGGGGCATCTCTCATAAGTACGCTCCAAGCACTCATAAAAGGCATCTTTGGTCACATCGTCCTTCTCTTCCGTCGGGGCGTGGGCGCAAATCAGCGATATGTTGAAGAACCTCGCTTAGATGCGGATTGTGGCTAGACGTTCATTCATAGGAGTGAAGGATAGTACTCGGCGACGGAGTCTCTCTCCCACCACGAATCCAACACCAAACTTGCGCTCCTTTATATGGCCACTGTAATAAATGTCACAAGGACCTTCTCGTCTCTGTCCTTGTCCCTCCATCGCATTTCTTGGACGGCAGTGATGTCAGCCTTTATTTGCACGAGGACATCAACTAGCTGGGCAGCTGCTTCTTCCCAATTAAGGGACCGGAAATTCCAGGTGCATGCCCTTAATTCGTAGTCCTTATTTCGCTTGCCATGGTCGTCATCAAAAGGGGGGTCTCTCATCCGAGGCTAATTGTTGGTTTTCATTGGTGTGTTTTTTTACGTGGCGGGTCCCAAACCCAGCGCACAACCCTAAGTAGGGAATATTTCGCTTTCTCACTTTAGCTCGCCTTCAAACGGATGTTCTTAGGCTAACCAGAGGATACTTGGTCAGAGACCGGAAGTCGTGAGCTGCTTGAGTCATATGTAAAAGAATCGTTTCTGGCCACTCCCAAGTGAATGGCGATCAGAGAACTTTCCTCACTTGCGTGAACTTCTACACATGACTCCATCCAAAGGATTCTGATTTATGTGCGATGACATACGTGTGGAATTATGGATCGGGGTCAATCAGCAAGCGATCGTCACGTTTTCACAGCACGACTTTTCAAACAACAGTTACGATGTTCTTCTTTGGATGGGGGATAGTGGTTCCACCAGATCAAATTGATGAAATCATTTGTGCGGAAATTCCTGATGCAGAGAAAGATCCAGTATCAAACGAAGTGATGAAAACCAATATGGTTCATGGACCTTGCGGACACCACAATCCCACTTCGGTTTGTTTGTCTGACAATAAATACACGAAACACTATACTATCCACGTGCTTTTCTTTCGGAAACGCAAACTGGAAATAATAGATATCCACTCTATCGTCGTAGCTCACCAGCCGAAAATAATATAGAGAACATTTATCATTCAAGTTAGAGGAGTGAATATAGAAGTCAACAACACATGGGTGGTACCATGGCGAATGTGGTAACTGCAGTAAAGCGTTTTGTAGAATATTTACTTTTGCAATTTATGGAAGTTTTCCGACTGTTGTGCGTCTCGCGGTTCAACTTCATTTAAGTCATTGCGTATTGTGAATGGTACAGTGTGTGCGACTTTTTGAGAAGCATGCCAACAATTGCAATTGCTGGAACATGATAATCACTGGAAACAAACGATGGACAATGCGATAGCTACTTTGCGTACTTTTCGCGAAAATCATTTCGACATATCAGCCCTCAAATTCGCGTCAATTACGGGATACGAAAAAAATTACATTGCTGAAGACATCGTATTCGCTAAGACTTGGAAATGGGCATATTTCGATCGTCTTGACAATGAAGACGAAGCCGTGAATTATCCAGTGGAATTTCTAAATTCTTTGGAGAGGCTTGGTATGCCGCAGCATCATTTGCGTCTCAAAGTTGGATCTGTCATTATTATGCTTCGCAATCTTCATACGCCGAAACTGTGCAATGGAACCTGACTGATTTTGACGCACCTTTCGAATACAAGGGGCAGAATGCTTGATTTTACGAATTCTTTTGAGTTCCAACGGTTTTCCATTTCAGTTAAAACCTATACAGTTTCCAGGAAAATTGCATTTGAAATGACAATCAACAGGACACAAGGATAGTCGCTGGAAGTGTGTGGCATAAATCTGGAAATGCGTTTTTCACACGGCCAGATATACGTGGCCTGTTCATGAGTTCGAAACCCATCATCTCTGTACATTTACGCACCAGGAAAGAAACCAAAAAAATTTTGTTTATCAAGCTGCGCTACATTAAAACAAAATTGGAAAAAACGCAAATAAATGATTTTCAACACAATATAAATTTAACTTTCTTTTCATTTCAAACCACATAACTTCACGCAGGAAAACGGCTGCGGGGTCAGCTAGTTACAAATATTTATGTTAATAGGTATAATATAGCAGTGCATATCCGCACATTGTTGACAATCGCAGTCACGAGCGGGCAAGCGAGTAAGGCGTGGGCGGGGCGCGGGATCACAGCGACGCGACGCACCGCACACGCGTCCGCACGAGCGTTCGCACGAGCTTGACTGACACGCGCGTAATAACAATACATAGGTTAGGTACTTAAATACCTTTTCTTCCCAGATACTTTATATGTACGATGTACGAATTTATTCATACTTAGATACGCAAAAATAGTGATTTAGGAAGATTATATAAGCATACAATTAAGATACTTTGCATTTGAGTTATTTCTTGTTAATCTTGTTGTTATCAGTGATTTTTATACCCTGAACAGGGTATATTAAGTTTGTCACGAAGCTTGTAACACCCAGAAGGAATCGTCGGAGACCCTATAAAGTATATATATAAATGATCAGTATGTCGAGCTGAGTCGATTTAGCCATGTCCGTCTGTCTGTCCGTCTGTCTGTATATATACGAACTAGTCCCTCAGTTTTTAAGATATCGTTTTGAAATTTTGCAAACGTCATTTTCTCTTCAAGAAGCTGCACATTTGTCGGAACGGCCGATATCGGACCACTATAGCATATTGCTGCCATACAAACTGAACGATCGGTATCAAGTTCTTATATGGAAAACTTTCACATTTGACAAGATATATTCACGAAATTTGGTATATATTATTTTCTAAGGCAACAATGTAATCTCCGAAGAAATTGTTCAGATCGCTCGACTATAGCATATAGCTGCCATACAAACTGAACGATCGGAATCAAGTTCTTGTATGAACAACTTTCACATTTGACAAGATAAATTCACGAAATTTGGTATATATTATTTTCTAAGGCAACAATGTAATCTCCGAAGAAATTGTTCAGATCGGTCGACTATAGCATATAGCTGCCATACAAACTGAACGATCGGAATCAAGTTCTTATATGGAAAACTTTCACATTTGACAAGATATATTCACGAAATTTGGTATATATTATTTTCTAAGGCAACAATGTAATCTCCGAAGAAATTGTTCAGATTGGTCGACTATAGCATATAGCTGCCATACAAACTGAACGATCGGAATCAAGTTCTTGTATGGACAACTTTCACATTTGACAAGATATATTCACCAAATTTGGTATATATATTATTTTCTAAGGCAACAATTTAATCTCCGAAGAAATTGTTCAGATCGGTTGACTATAGCATATAGCTGCCATACAAACTGAACGATCGGAATCAAGTTCATGTATGGACAACTTTCACATTTGACAAGATATATTCACGAAATTTGGTATATATTATGTTCTAAAGCAACAATGTAATCTCCGAGGAAATTGTTCAGATCGGTTGACTATAGCATATAGCTGCCATACAAACTGAACGATCTGAATCAAGTTCTTGTATGGACAACTTTCACATTTGACAAGATATATTCACGAAATTTGATATATATTATTTTCTAAGGCAACAATGTAATCTCCGAAGAAATTGTTCAGATCGGTTGACTATAGCATATAGCTTCCATACAAACTGAACAAATAGTTACTAACAGAAATGCACCTGTGAAGGGTATTTAGCTTCGGTGCAACCGAAGTTAACTTTTTTTCTTGTTTTGGCACGATTTGCCTTTGGGCCTTAGGGCAAATCCGCCACTGGTGGCAACACAAAGGTTAAGAAGATACATGATAGGAAACCGAATTGTGGGACTATTTTCCGAAGTATCTGAAGCGGATTACCATAATGTGCAGAAATTACTCATTAAAATATTTGCTCAAGATAGGAATTTAAAATTTGTAAAATGCACAAAAACAGACACAAAAATAGAAGAAGAAGAGGAATTACATAAGCAAATATCACTTTACCATACAAAAGAATCTATGCATTGTGGTATACGTATAAATTACTAAAAGATAAAATATACTACCCTAAATTTAAGGAACATTATTCAATTACTAATAAACAACTACCAAACATGCCAACAAATCAAATATGATAGGCATCAATAAAATCGAAAAAAAAAATTCAATTAATAGAAATCCCCGAAAATAAAAATGAAATAGTGCACATTGATATTTCTCATTTCAAATCAATCTTTTGTAACAGCATTAGATAAGCTCACAAACTTAGCGACAGTCTATAAAATGGGATCTAGGGCAGATCGCCTCCAAGCTAGTGCATCCTGGGTAACGCTAAATGACTTGCGGCCTTTACGGCCTAACAACTCCTTGGACGACTTTTGGCTTAGGACTGGTTTTTGAGAAACTTTTGTATTTTATTTGGTTTAACCCTGGGCTGGTGGTGGCGGCATTCTGACACCTGAATACGATGAGGTGACACTCATCAGATATGGCTGACGGGCTAATGTCGCAACCGCCCCCGTCCCGTTAAAACACTGGCAGGCCTCAGAGTACGTTCCCCCCCGTCGTCGTTAAGTTGGCGTGATAGGTGTATGTTGAGATGACTCCTTCTTTGCGCTGGTCGGCTCTGAACGATTTGCCTCATAAGAGCATACGTCAACCCTCGCCTTGGCCTCGTCACTGAGATAACCTTGGGACCATAAAAGGCGACTACCTTTCCGGGAGACGGATAGCGGCTCTGAGCGGGGACCCTTTTTGAATGGAAAACAAAAGTAACAACAACGACGGAAGGACGACGAAGGGAGGTGAAGGGCTGTCGAAATCGACACCTAGATCTATCCCAGGCGGGTCTGCTGCTCCCATGGCGGCAAAACCGTCGCCGAACAATTGCAGCAACAGGACAAAGACTCCAGTAGGTGTCTCTTCAGGTGGCAGACTGGGGGTAGCCGGCACAAACCCGCCGGCAAGAGAAGTAGCGAAGGGTGGATCCTTCATACGTGGCGGAATCGCCAGCACTAGCAGAGAAACCTCCCTTGGTAAGAAACCGCGAACGGGAAAGGCGCCAACCTTTAGCAAAATCGCTAAAGGCGCTGGCGCCACAGTACTAGGGGTGCTCGATCGCAGTAGGGAGGACGGTGCCATCTCCCATGATGAATGGAAGAAGGTAGCGGCGGCTATCTCGTCGGTCTTCCTAAGGGTGGTCAAGGAAAGCCCTGGGCCACCCCCAAAATGTGTGAGTGCCGGTTGGCACCAAAGGCTGCACAAGCTCACAAGCTGTGCTGACGGGAGATCGGCCATCTTGTATAAGAAGGCAGTCTCTTAGGAGCCAGGAAGGGAGCGACTCCGTCTTCAGCCTCGAACAACTGTTTGAAGAGGTGCGGGTCGATCACGACTTGGGCGCTGAATTAGCGCTCCTGGAGGAAAGTCTGAAGGATGAAATTCCTCCAGATTAACCGCCAGCAAGCGAAGGCGGCCTCCGCCAATCTATTTCTCCGTCTGGAACAAGACGGAGCTGATGTCGTGCTGATCCAGGAACCGTGACTGACTGATAAAGGGATCTCTGGATTGAGGACAAAGAACCATGGGCTCCTGACGGCTAAGGATGCAGATAAAAACAGAGCCTGTATGCTGGAAAGGAATGAACTAACGGTACTTTTTTTACTTAATTTCAGCAACGCTGACGTAGTGACAGCGAAACTGTCTTCGCATTTGTAACAGAGGAAACTCTCCTACCTTCGTGACCGCAGGTAGGAAGAAGGTTGTCGACCTCACCCTAACCTCACAAGGGATCGCTCCGCTGATCTCGAACTGGAGGGTCCTCGACGATCACTCCTTTTCAGATCACAAGTACATCGAATTTAGTTTAGTCGGAGAAGGTCCGCTTAAGAAATCTTTCAGAAACCCTAGTAACACGGTTTGAGAAGAATACCACAGGAGGCTTTGGAAAACTCTCCCACGCGCACCGGGGGTGGACTCGATGGCCACTACCGATGCGGTGGAGGAGTGGGTTGAAGTCTTCAGCTCGGCGTGTAATGCTGCGCTGGAGAGGTCCTGTCCACTGAAATCACCGAAAGGCAAAGGGAAACCTCTATGGTGGACTACGGAGCTCTCAGATATCAGGGCGTCATGTAGACGTTTGTTCAACAGGGCCCGCAAAAGTGGGTAATATGGTGACTGGGCTTTGTATTAAGCAGGACTTTCAATATACAAGTCCGAGTTAAGAAGACTAAGAGGACCTCGTGGAAGAGCTTCTGTGAAAAATTGGAAGGCTGTCACGAGTCCTCTAGATTCAGGCGTAATCTCGCAAAAACCCCAGTGTCCCTGGGGTATCTCAAGGACACAAATGGGAAGTGGGCCCATAGATACTTCTCGACGCTTAATTCCCAAGCAACATGTACTTTGTGAGGGGATCTCTCGGGGTGCCACATGACGATTGTGCCTTTGTCGGCATCCTGGATGAGCAACATTTGACGTGGGCGATTAACTCGTTCAAATCATTCAAATCCCCGGGACCAAACGGCATCATGCCAGCGCAGCTGCAACAGGCTGTTAAGGTGTCATGCAGCTGGTTGGCACCTATCTATGCGAACTGCATCAGATTATGTTACATCCCGGGAGCCTGGAGACGAGTCAAGGTTACGTTTATCCCGAAGGCTGGCAGGGGCTCCCATGTCACGGCCAAGGATTTCAGGCCAATCAGCCTCTCCTCCTTCCTGCTAAAGACTCTGGAGAGACTGATGGACTGGTATATAAGGAGGCGCATTCCGAGAGACTACCTGTCGGGAGCACAACATGCTTATCGTAAAGATAGGTCAGTAGATACTGCCTTGCATACTATCGTGTCATGGCTCGAGGAAGCCATTGAAGCCAAGGACTTCACTGTTGGGACCTTCCTTGTTATCGAGGGAGCTTTTAACAATGTGCTGCTCGAGGAAGTAGTAACTGCTCTTGACGGTATTGGGGTTGAATCGAACCTCAAACACCGCATTCTCAGTCTTCCATGCGTCAGAGTGATCGAAACAAAATGGGGCAGCGCGCGTGCGATGCGAAGTGTGAGTAGGGGAACACCACAAGGTGGGGTTCTTTCTCCTCTTCTATGGATCCTAGTCGTTGACGAATTGCTCAAAAAACTAGAGGATCGCGGCTGTCGGGTGATTGCCTATGCAGGCGATGTAGTTCTTATGGTCAAAGGAAAGTTCCTTAGCACCGTGTATGAATTGACGCGGGGATATCTCAGCGTTGTAACAAAATGAGCGGACGGTAGTGGACTCGCCATTAATCCAAACAAAACAGAAATGGTTTTATTCAGCCGAAAATACAAAATCCCGGTGGCTCCGTTGCCGCAGATGGAAGGTATTCGCCTGTAACCGACGGATACGGTGAAATATTTCGGGCTCAGCCTGGATAAGAAGCTTTCATGGAAGTCAAATATCGAAGAAAGAGCAAAAAAGGCATCTATTGCCTTATACTGCTGTATAGGAGCTATTGGCAAAAGATGGGGCCTCTCACCGAAAATGGTCTTCTGGCTCTATGACACCATAGTCAAGCCCATCTTGCTCTATGGTGTCTTCATGTGGTGGAGGGTTCAGAACTCGAAAGCGTTCAACGGGCTGCGCTAATTAGCAAATGTGGTGCATTAAGATCCACCCCAACCATGGCACTTAATGCAATTTTGGACATTGCCGGTAGGTGCATAGCCGCGAAGATGGCTATTAGACTCAGAGAATCTGGATTCTTAAAGGAACGCGTATCTGGACATTCGGATTTCCTTACAAACTTTGACTGCATACCAGATCATCGGCATCATGAAGTCGCCATACCGAACTCTGTCGGCTTCTTCTCTGCCCACATACCGACGAGGGAGAGGATGGGAAAAAGCCGTTGGAGGAGAGGGGTAGCAAGCTTCTTCACGGATGGGTCAAAGCTTGGGGGAAGGTTGGTGGAGGGGTTTACTGTTGGGAGCTCTCTATCAACTCCTCTTTCAGACTTCCCGACTACTGTAGTGTATTCCAGGCTGAGGTCGCAGCCATCAAGGTGGCAGCAGATTTGCTAGTACGGAGCGCATCCACCTTTAGAGAAGTGACCATTCACTTAGACAGTAGAGCGGCAATACTAGCCTTGAACTCATTCACTGTGCGTTCAGGGTTCAAAGAATGTCTAACATCGCTATCTCTAGCAGCTAGAGTTTTTGTGATTAGGCTGGTATGGGTGCCGGGCCACAGCGGAATTGCAGGTAATTGCAAAGCTGATGAGTTAGCAAGGAAAGGTACCCTAGAATCATTATCGGTAGAATGGGAACGGATCGGTGCTCCTGTATCTTCTTGTGTTCTACTACTAGATAGCTGGGCCATGCGGATGCTAGTCCAACGCTGGGCCATCATCGGCACTTCTGCGGTTGCAAAAGCCGTCTAGCCCAGTATAGATCGCAGGAGATCTAATGATCTCCTAGCCCTCAGCAAGGCTAACCTCTCATTATTAGTGGGACTCTTAACAGGCCACTGTCATATTGAATTACATGCGATAAGAATGGCTATCTTACCGGATGCAGACTGTAGAAGCTGTTTGGAAGAGGATGCGGTAGAAACAAGCCAGCACTTCCTGCTTGACTGTCCCGCGTTTAGGAGGTCAGGACTAAGACACTTGGGGGCGCACTCCTTTGGGCATCCCACCGAACTGGCGGGTGTTGAAGTTAAGCGTCTGTGTAACTATGTATTGGCGACAAAGCGCAAAGAAAGGACTACATTATTAGTCTATGCGTGATCTTTGATCAGCCATCTAACTTAACCTAACCTATAAAACAACAAATAGAAACTGACCCGCAAAGAAAGCGATAATGATTGACCATTTTTCGAAATTTCTAAACCCAAAAAGTTGGTAACGAATTTAAGGCAGAACGATTATTGGCATACCTTCGGGATGAAGGATTACAGGTTCATCTCACAAAACTAAATAGTTATACAGAAAATGCGGTGACAAGAGATTGCTCTCAGCCCTGTTGGAAAAACTAACAGGAAATTAGGACCCTGATCTTACAACAGAGATCAGAATGCAGGTTGTTGTAGGAAATTACAACGATCGGTACCATTCCACTATTAAATGCACATCCCGAATGGCAAGACGACTTCCAACATTTTGAAGATGCAAATGAAAACGATCAAAAGAAACATTATAGACAAAAGGAGCAAAGAGAGGGAATACTATGTATAAAGGAATCTCCAATTGGCGCCACGTAGTGAAAAGAAGAAATGACTAACACTATTGTAAACTCGACTATAACCGCCTAAGGTCGTATCCAGCTCTCAAGTAATTGCTCAAGAAAAAAACCATTATTTCTTCAAGTAGTTTTGACAGCTGGTTACGCATTGTGAATCATCCACATTAGAAGAGCAAGAGAGAATAAACAAAGAAAATAAACTTTGTGCGTAATATGTATTTATATATGTGTGTAGCAACATAAATATTTTCCTTGTGATTTAAGGAATGTTGATGATTGGTAAGTTTTAGACAACATTTCAAAATGAAATATACTTCATAATAATGATTTTAACTAATTTAGACGATTTTAACGATTACTTTGAATTTCCTTCAAGAAAATATTGTTGATTTGATGTTTCTTCGCAAAACCAGGTTTGCCATATTCTAATTTTATTGAAAAAAAGTATTAAAAACTAGTACTAGATTACTTTAGAGCTGTATACTAGCATAAGTAAGGTTATCACAGTAATGTTTCTTAACCATTTCTTAAGCGTTTTTCTATATGAAGTTATTACATTTCTTGAGAGCTGGATACTAAGCCTAAGCGGTGAATACGCCAGTAAAGCTGTCCAGGCGTAAGTCTTCCCATGATGAAATGCCAAACAATACAAATATAACATGACCGCGAGACACAGCTCACGCGTAATCTGTCAGAAAAAGGCTATTAAAAATACCTGTACTTTGATCACCCGTTATTTGTGAAATATGTTGATTCTTCCTATTATGTACATTCTGTGATTTTCTGTACCATATAGTTTTAAGACCATGAAATCGATCAGTTTTGCACAAATCTATTAAAATTCGTTTTTCTTTGCATGAGCTCCAAAAATTATTTTTATTCATATTAAATTATGGTGCTGCTAATACCAAAATAATCCATCTCTACTATGTTATTAGTTCTTGCTCTTGCAAAACCCTTGCACGGTGCATAAATTGCAGAATTTTTCTCTTGATGCAACGGCACAACAACAAACACAGGCAGAAAGTTACTGCAATGGTTGTAAAATATATCAGATCAAAACACATGTTTATTTTCGTGCACCTACACCTAATAAGATAATTGCAACCCTGTGTTAGCTGTCATTTTACTTTAATACATATTTTGTCGTTAAATTGTTGAGGAAGGTAAATTTTAAATAGATTGTGTAATTTCTTTTTAAATTATAAAGATTTGTTACAGTTTTTTTGTTAAGAATGAATACATAAAGTGCGCCAATTCACAATAGTCATTTACAATAAATTTACCGAATCAGCCGTTCCTATCAATAGATTCTGCAATGGGTGCTCTCGTGTCCTTGTATATTTCGGTATAGGATTTTTGCAATCTGCAATCTTGTAAGAGAAAGAGAATCCCCTTTATATTTTATAGAAAGAATTTCAGCTCTTTCTATATAGAACTTTGAAATCGCTTCTTCTTCTTCCACATCCAGATAGATCCCACAATAGTCGGAATCTTAAAGCTGCATGGCTATATATATTCCTTGTGTTGACCATTGTCAGAACGATAAGGCTTTCTTTAATTGTTGTGATCTCCGCATAGACCACTCCAGGTGTACAGAACAACACTTTGCTTGTACTCTTCTTCTTTACTGGCGTAGGCACCGCTTACGCGATTATAGCCGAGTCAACAACAGCGCGACAGTCGTTTCTTCTCTTCGCTACGTGGCGCCAATTGGATATTCTAAGCGAAGCCAGGTCCTTCTCCATTTGGTCCTTCCAACAGGGTGGAGGTCGTTCTCTTCCTCTGCTTCCCGCGGCGGGTACTGCGGCGACATGACCTAGCCAGCGTAGCCGCTCATCGGCTGTTGTCATCGTCCAAGTATCTGAACCATATAGCAGGACGGGAATTATGAGCGACTTATAGAGTTTGGCTTTTGTTCGTCGAGAGAGGACTTTACTTTTCAATTGCCTACTCAGTCCGAAGTAGCACCTGTTGGCAAGAGTAATCCTGCGTTGGATTTCCAGGCTGATATTGTTGGTGGTGTTAATGCTGGTTCCTAAATAGACGAAATTATCTACAACTTCAAAGTTATGATCAGGGATGGGCACGACCACAACCAAACGGCGCTTATAAAATGACATTGTGTTAGTGCATTTACTGTGTGACAAAGCGAATCAACGATCAGAAATAATCAGTCTGCTTGCAGAAGTCGAATAAGTAGGTTTATGCTGCACGAAGTAGCGCATGCTACATACGAATGTACATACTTGTATGTACGACGTAATTTTGTAATATAAATAATAATATTTTATAATGAATAATTCATATTTAACTTGAATAGAATACTTCAATTGATTACCGAAAAAATATTAAACTTAAAATTTTAACTAAAAATAAATTCATTCTTCACTATAATATAATATAATTGACGACCTCTTTATAATCTAAATCAAAATATGATACTTTCATTCTAATATAATATAATTGACGAGTTCATCAATTCAATCAAAATTAAATCAAAATTTGATACTTTTATCCTAAGCAGGTCTTCTAAATGTTTATCTGTTAGCCTAGTTCAATACCTATTCTTAATATATACCATTGCTGAAAACGTTGACTCGCTAATATAAGTTGTTTCAAACATAGAATATAATTTAAAAATCTCATTTTTTAAAAGCGGATATTTGTGCTCTTCAATATTTCTCCAAAATTCAATACCACGGTCTAAGGGAAGGTTAACATCAGACTGAAGTTGACTGAGCTCTTCTCGTAAATGTTCTTCAAGATTATCAATTTTACAGAGGAAGGGATTCTCATACAAATCAATTATAGGTTTAACCCTACTCAAGTCTTTGAATCTACTACTTAGGTTCTGATTGAGGTCTTTAAATGAGTCGAAGTACATTGTTAATTTATTTTGCATATGAAAATGATCACAAATTTCTTTTGTGTGTTTAAAATTGTCTAAAACTCCAGAACGAAATTGATTTTCAAGAATTTGCAGACGTTTTTTAAATGCGTCCATAGCTACTGAAAAATCAAAAATGTATTTATATTTACCTTGCATATTTAAATTTAACTGGGAGAAAAAAAACTGGTGTCACACAAAAAAGCAAAACTTAACAAAAAATCAGGATTATTTAAATTGCTGATTGTTTCTTTGGTGTCTGCAGAAGAATCTTCGGCAAAAAACAAAATTACGTCTTCTTTTAAGTTAAACAGGCGTTCAAGATATTTAGCTCTGCTAAGCCATCTCACTTCTGTGTGAAGCAGAACATCGCTAAATTCTGATTCGGTTTCTTCCGAAAATTGCCGAAACCTTCGATGAGTGAGAGCATTATGACCACCACGAATTTCTTTTATAATTTTGACTGCAATTTGCATTACTTTTCCAACGTTAAAAGTTTTTGCACACAATTTCTGTTGATGCAAAATGCAGTGAAAAGTGGATACGTTTATACCGTTGCGCATAAGCTGGCCAATTAAACCGTCTTTTTTGCCTATCATAGTAGGTGCTCCGTCCGTGCAAATGGACGACAGCTTTTCTTTTTCCGAAAATGAAAAAAGTTGTCGTTCTAAAACCTAGAATATATTTTTCCCGGTTGCATTTTTATATAATCCTTGTAAACAAAGCATATCTTCCGAGGTATTAAAATTTTCATCAACGGTCCTTATGCATATTAAAAGTTGACTTGTATCTTGAATGTCTGTGCTTTCGTCTAAAGCAACTGAATAAAATTTTGAAGACAAAACCTTTTTTTTCAAATTCAAATATATAAAATTAGAAATATCGCCAATGCGTCGAGTAATAGTTCGGCGGGACAGCGGAATATCATTAATTTTTCGCGCTAGTTCCATTCCAGATTGCCCAAAACATTGAAGCACTGGTATTGCGACCGTTTTAAAAACCTTCCATCCTCTAATGGTCTTCCCCTTTTTGCTAAAGCATAGCAAATAATGCAGGAAGCCTTAATAAAAGCCGAAGAATCGCTTTGATCGATAAAATTAGCATTTTGTATAAATGAATGCTTTAGTTCAAAAAACTTTATTAACCTATCTTCGTTTAATAAATTATTTATTTCTTTGTGAAATGAAAGGAAATGCCTTTTTAAATTTTGCTTGTATACAAAATTTAAAATTTTTCCGCATAACAAGCACTGCGGCTTCGCAGAATTATTTAAAATAAAAAAACCTCGAATTCCCACTCAGCTTTGAACGATATTAACTTTGCCATATTTATGTATCCAATACGAGTACTCGCAGATACGTACATTCATAAATCATAAAGTAATGCGTACAGGTCTATTCAGCTTGACTTCTGATTGCAGACTGATTTCACTATCGCTTTGTGACAAAGTTTGTCCCATCGTAAGTGCTCGTTTTACGCTCGTCGTTTGTGCGTGTTAGTGACAATCCGTATATATACGTATACGATCACTTACGCTCTTTTAGCACCTGCTATGACTTTGCCCATCCCTGGTTATGACTGTCAGCAGTGACGTGAGAGCCAAGTCGCGAGTGCGACGACTGTTTGTTTGATGACAGGAGATATTTCGTCTTGCCCTCGTTCACTGCCAGACCCATTTGAGTTGCTTCCTTGTTCAGTCTGGAGAAAGCAGAACTAACGGCGCGGGTGTTGAGGCCGATGATATCAATATCATCGGCATACGCCAGCAGCTGTACACTCTTATAAAAGATTGTACCTGTTCGATTCAGTTCTGCAGCTCGAATAATTTTCTCCAGCAGCAGATTGCAGAAGTCACACGATAGGGAGTCGCTTTGTCAGAAACCTCGTTTGGTATCGAAAGGCTCGGAGAGGTCCTTCCCGATCCTGACGGAGCTTTTGGTGCTGCTCAACGTCAGTTTACACAGCCGTATTAGTTTTGCGGGGATACCAAATTCAGACATCGCGGCATAGAGGCAGCTCCTTTTCGTGCTGTCGAAAGCAGCTTTGAAATCGACGAAGAGGTGGTGTGTGTCGATTCTTCTTTCACGGATCTTTTCCAAGATTTGGCGCATAGTGAATATCTGGTCGATTGTTGATTTGCCAGGTCTAAAGCCACACTGATAAGGTCCAATCAGTTTGTTGACGGTGGGTTTTAATCTTTCACACAATACGCTCGATAGAATCTTATACGCGATGTTGAGGAGGCTTATCCCACGGCAGTTGGCGCAGATTGTGGGGTCTCCCTTTTTATGGATTGGGCATAGCACACTTAAGTTCTAATCGTTGGGCATGCTTTCGTCCGACCATACTTTACAAAGAAGCTGATGCATGCTCCTTACCAGCTCTTCGCCGCCGTGTTTGAATAGCTCGGCCGGCAATCCGTCGGCCCCTGCCGCTTTGTTGTTCTTCAGGCGGGCATTTGCTATTCGAACTTCTTCATGGTCGTGTAATGGAACGTCTGCTCCATCGTCTTCGATTGGGGAATCGGGTTTGCCTTCTCCTGTCGTTGTACGTTCACTATCATTCAGCAGGGTGGAGAAGTGTTCCCTCCATAATTTAAGTATGCTCTGGGCATCGGTGACTAGATCACCTTTGGGGGTTCTACAAGAGTATGCCCCGGTCTTGAAACCTTCTGTAATAAGCCGCTGCATTTTTTCATAGAATTTTCGAGCGTTACCCCTGTCGGACAGCTTATCAAGCTCTTCATACTCACGCATTTCGGCCTCTCTCTTTTTCTTTCTGCAAATGCGTCTCGCTTCCCTCTTCAACTCTCGGTATATATCCCATCCCGTACGTGTTGTGGTCGATCGTAACGTTGCGAGGTAGGCAGCCTGTTTTCTCTCCGCTGCGACACGACACTCCTCGTGGTACCAGCTGTTCTTTTGCACTTTCCGAAAACCAATGGTTTCGGTTGCGGCTGTAGGTAAGGAGTTTGAAACTCCATCCCCCAGTTCCTTTATACAGAGTTGTTGACGAGTGCTCTCAGAGAGCAGGAGTGCAAGCCGAGTATAAATCGTCTGTTGTCTGTTGTGATTGCAGCTTCTCGACGTCGAACCTACCTTGTGTTTGTTGACGTGCGTTTTTTGCTGCACAGAGGCGGGTGCGAATCTTGGCTGCAACAAGATAGTGGTCCGAGTCGATGTTAGGACCTCGGAGCGTACGCACGTCTAGAACACTGGAGACGTGTCTTCCATCTATCACAACATGATCGATCTGGTTGATGGCTTTTCGATCCGGAGACAGCCAGGTAGCTTGATGTATTTTCTTGTGCTGGAATCTAGTACCACAGATAACCATATTTTGGGCCCCGGCAAAGTCGATCAGCCTCAACCCATTTGGGGATGTTTCCTCGTGGAGGCTGAATTTACCGACCGTCGTACCAAAGATACCTTCTTTGCCCACCCTGGCGTTAAAGTCTGCAAGCACGATTTTGACATCGTGGCGGAGGCATCTCTCATAAGTGCGCTCCAAGCACTCATAAAAGGCATCTTTGGTCACATCGTCCTTCTCTTCCGTCGGTGCGTGGGCGCAAATCAGCGATATGTTGAAGAGCCTCGCTTTGATGCGGATTGTGGCTAGACGTTCATTCATAGGAGTGAATGATAGTACTCGGCGACGGAGTCTCTCTCCCACCACGAATCCAACACCAAACTTGTGCTCCACAAGGACCTACTTGTCTCTGTCCTTGTCCTGTTCATCGCATTTCTTGGACGGCGGTGATGACAGCCTTTATTTTCACGAGGATATCAACCAGCTGGGCAGCGGCACCTTCCCAATTAAGGAACCAAACATTCCAGGTGCATGCCCTCAAATCATAGTCCTTAATTCGTTCGCCATGGTCGTCATCAGAAGGGGGTCGCTTATCCGAGGCTTGTTGTTTCCTTCATTGGGGGTGTTTTTTTAACTGGCGGGTCCCAAACCCAGCGCACAACCCTAAGTAAGGAATATTTTGCCTTCTCACTTTAGCTCGCCTTCAAACGGATGTTTTTAGGCTATCCAGAGGATACTTGGTCAAAGACCGGAAGTCGTGAGCTGCTTGAGTCATATGTGAAAAAATCGTTTCTGGCCACTCCCAAGTGAATGGCGATCAGAGAACTTTCCTCACTTGCGAACTTCTACACATGACTCCGTTCTCCTTTGTTTGTACTACACTCTGAGAATTCACGTTTGAATCTAATCTTCTTTATTAAAATTTCTTTCGTCAATACATTTTTTAATTCTAATCTCATAACTAGGTTTTTTTCTTAAAGTGGGAGGAAACATCAAAAGCCGAAGTGCGGATCTTTAATCCACTAAACCTAACCTACTCCCAACTCTAGACTCTCCCACGGAACCACCTAAATAAGTGGGAGTGATAACACATTTAAGTCTCTTCTATGGCACGGACTGACGGACGCCTACTCTGCTCTATATGTCTCAGTTTTGTCATGATTGAGGCTGCGGCTTCGCTGACAGCTTTCCAATTCTCAGTGGACTGACACATGAGTGTCGTAAAATTTTTAAGTTTTTACCTTGCATTTATAAAGCGCGGGCAGTAAAAGAATGCCTGTTCAGAGTCTTCACAGCACTCTGAACACGACGGACAATTCGGACTAATGTTGTGCTCAAATCTGTACAGATAGCTTTTAAAGCATCTATCTTATTATCTTTGCACGCAGCCTTTATTTACCTTCCTTAAATTTAAGCCTTGAGTCTACTTTTACTCCCAGATATTTTAGGTGTGGTCCTATGGTAACAGATATACTTTCCTCTACTTCTCTTGTACTTATAAGCAAGACTTCACCTAGTACCGAGCCTTGTGGTACTCCACTGTAGATAGAGTAGCTCTTGGTGCCTTCATCTGTATCGTATAATAGTCGCCTGTTTTCAAAATAACATGACAATTTCCATAAGATATTGAGGAGCACGTATTTCATATGATTATGTTTGCCCGCTTTGCTGAGTTAAAGGCATTCACATGTAGGGTGATCAGCACACAATATTTTTTTGTTCCGCCTTTCCATCACTTGCCACTTACTGCGCATTTCGCAGTGTCAACGACAGCGTATAGTGCGTCAATGGTGGACCTCTTTTTCATAAAGCCATATTGTCTTTCTGATAATCCGCCGGCTTTCTGGATTGCTATCTCCAAGCGGTTTCTAACAATGCTTTCTTATACTTTTCCAATGGTGTCAAGCATGCACAGAGGTCGATTTGAAGATGATTCTTCCGGTGGCTTTTTTGGTTTAGGAACGCTGGACTTTCCATGGGTCGGGAAATATTCCTTCTTTTAAGCACGCATTATACATTTCTGCGAAAAATTTTGGTTTCAAAGTCATGGCTTCCTTTAAGGCTCTGTTTGGTATGCAAACTAACCCAGGCGATTTTCTGCTTTTAATTTTTCCAGCTATGGGCAATATTTCTTCTTCACTAACTAGCAGTGGTGGCTCTACGACTTCGGTTCGAGGTTTAGCATAAGAAATTGTTTGAATTGTAGAATCAAACTGTTTGATTTGTAAGATCAAACGTTAAAACTTAAATAAGATTCTTTAGATCCTTACCACTGGTGGGGGGAAAATAAAGACCTTATTCAAGCTGAGAAATATTTCATTCTAATTTTATTTTTAAATTTGTAAGCCGTATATACTATTTTTGAAGTCTTACTTATCTAATTAAATATATCTGTATATACAGCACACCACATGCTGTTGTTTTCAAATATACAATGCAATACATGTGCGTTTGTGTGTTATCATACAATTTATGTTGCATGGTTTGGGTTGTTTTCAAGTGCACATGTGCATTTGTAATAAATTGCCAGAACCTAAGTAAATATGTTGATTATATTTTTTGAGTGCATGCGTTTTACATATTAATGCATACGTGCCTCATATAAGTATGTACATATGCTGCATATAAATGCATATATCTTTATGTTTTTATTTATGTCTTTTTTGTATTGCCTCTGTCTTATGTAATATATGTAGACTGTATAATTTATTACAGTAATAAGATTTTTCTTATCTTATTTACTTATTTAACATTTATGAAATATATAAAAGGTTTAACCCTAGATGGTTATAACTCGTCGAATCGACTACGCACTCTCAATCTTTTTCACATAACTTTTTGGGGTTGCTTTAATTGCTCTCATTTTTTCCACAACGTTAGTTGCTTAAGAGAGCTTGCAGTGAGCAGACGTACGTAGCGAAAACCTGTTTCGAAGATAGAAATTTGCAGGTGTGTATTCGTCGTATCGACGAGTTATAACTTTGGTGTGACTTTTTGAATTTATATGGCCTCTTATGTTTTTGATTAGTTTGTTTAGTTTTTTTTTTTTTTGTAATGAGTTAGTATTGTTATTTTCAGGTTATTTATTATATTTGTATTATAAAACAGCAATATGAGCAACGAAAAAAGTCTGACGGAATCAGGCATTGAAGAGTTTTTGCTACATTGTGACGATGACGATTCCAGTGATTTGGATAATTTTGGTTTTGAGGAAGTCGATTTTAGGGAGGATGAAAACAGCGGCGCAAACGCAGATCAGTCTGATTTTATAGTCGCTGGAGAAGACGAGTTTTCTGATGAAATAAATATTCCATCAGAAACAAGTGAAGACTTTTCAGATGAAGATGACATCCCATTAAACGTTCTGCGTTCACAAACAAATATCATTGCTACGTCGAAAACTAGCCTTCGCGGCAAGAACTTTCATAAGTGGACAACTAAAAAGGGCAAATCACACCGCCGGGCAGTACATTATGTCCATAAGGCAAGAAGATCATCCCGAGAGTGCAAAGGCATCGACGATCCTCTTCAATGTTTTAAGTTATTCATAACTCCAGAAATTATTGCAGAGATTGTACAGTGGACAAATGTTGAGATCGGGAATCGTTGTAAAAAAAGTAGCACTATAGAAATGCAAATGCGTGAGACTGACGCATCAGAGATCTATGCACTAATTGGACTTCTTGTCCTTACGGCTGTCAAAAAAGACAACCATTTGACAACAGAAGAGCTTTTTGATTCTACACTTTCCAGTACGCGCTATGTATCTACAATGACCAAAATGAGATTCAAATTTTTGATGTCCTGCCTTCATTTTGACGACAAAACTGTAAGATTGACAATGAACCGAGATAAGTTTGCTCCCATAAGAAAAATTTGGTAGCTTTTTATCGAAAAATGCCGCCAGAACTACGTGCCCGGCTTATTTTTAACCATCGATGAACAGCTTTTAGCTTTCCGAGGAAAGCGTTCTTTTGGAATGTACATACCGAATAAACCAGCCAAATATGGTTTGAAACTACTGACAGTGGTACCAAATACATATTCGACGCTCACCCATACCTGGGAAAAGGTTCTAATACGACGACAATGCCTCTAGCAGAATATTACGTAAAAGAGCTGACAAAATCTCTTCATGGAAATAACCGAAACGTAACAATGGATAACTGGTTCCCATCGATTCCGCTTGCAAAATCATTGCTTCTTGAGCCGTATAAATTGACTATTGTTGGCACTTTACGGTCAAAAAAACGAGAAATTCCGAAGGAGATGGGCAATGTTAAAGGGCGGAAACCTGGAACTTCTATGTTTTGTTATGACAACGAGCTGACCTTGTTGTCATATAAACCAAAACCGAAAAAGCTTATTTATCTTTTGTCAAACTGCGATGAAGAAGGAACAATCAACACAGAAAACGGAAAACCCGACATGGTTAATTTTTATAACCAAACAAAAGGCGGCGTTGACACTTTAGACCAAATGTGCAGCGTGGTGTCCTGTTCGCGCAAGACCAACAGATGGCCGATGTGTTTATTTTATGGAATTCTAAACATAACATTCGTAAACTGCTACGTAATATATACTCACAACATGTTTTTAAAAGGACAAAAGCCAAAAATTCGTCGAGACTTCTTAAAAGAGCTTCATGAATCGCTGGTGACTCCAATTTTGGAAAAAAGGCTGGAAACACCAAACTTGCGGTTCTCCCTGAAAGACAATTTTCATAAAATTATTCCTACTGCACAAGCAGAAGCTGAAAATGTTGAAGCGGAGCCAAAGAAACGCAAAATATGCCACTTCTGTCCATCAAGAAAACGCAAGATGACAAAGTCTGTCTGTAAGAAATGCTCAAAAAGCGTATGCGGTGAGCACAAAGTTGAGCTTTGTGCCTCATGTATGAAATGAGGCTTTTTCCATTTTTTGTTTTTACTTTTATTTGCTTTAATGTATTATCTTCAAAGTCTGTGCATGAAATAAGTCACTTTAGTTTAATTTTTTTTTTACTTATGGTTTTTTAAAATGTTAGTTCCGTAAAAAAACAAAAAAAGAGGCTGTAAAATACTACAAAGTTTTATTTGAAAAGAAAATTATTTTTATATATTATATTTTTTTATTACTTTTAAATAAAAAGACCTTACTAATAATGATTTTTGTGTATTTTGACTTTAACAGTTCTCTTGTAGGATTTTTTAAAAACAAAGTTCGTCGATTCGACGAGTTATAACCGTAGTGTAGGGTAAAAATATTATAACCATGTAGGGTTAAATATAATGTTGTTGTTGCCCGTTCTTTGGTTGCAAGGAACATGTTAAATTTTGAACAGAAATAGTGTGGTGTTTTAAAAACAAGGTTTCGACGATAATTCTCTCCCCAGGGGTCTTCGTTTGCTTCCTCACAGAGTTTTTCAAAGCACTTCTTTTTACTGCGGGCGATGGCTGATTTTCGATTCTGATTTTTAAATAAATACTTGTCTGAGACTGCTTTCATTTTCTTCACGTTGATTACGTTGTAGGCGGCGTCTAGCTGAATTGCAGAGCTTTCTTAGCGCAGCTATTTCTTCATTCCACCTTTACGCTGGCTTCCGGTGGTTCTGGTGTACTGTCCAAGCTGTGAACAATTTTTTCGCACAGCGGATACCAAGTGCATGGCGTCTTCGCCTTGTATATTTACTGAACTCCAGACCATCTCAAAAAGTTCGACATCAAATTTTTTTTGTTCTTTTTTGGCATCTGCTCCTGCTGTGGCGTTCCGTCCCTCCGGCATATGAGACTTCAGCAATAATAGCCATTAGGTGACTATATGTAAATATGTCCTTTACCGCCCACTTAATGCGCCTCCTAAGAGCATTGTTGGCAAACATGAGATCGATTATGGAGCCTTTGTTTCCCTTTTGAAAAGTATTTTGTGTTCCGCTGTTCACAATCGTAAGACTCGTTTGGCTGAGGAATTCAAGTATCAGACGCCCACGATGGTTTGTGCGCCTACTACCCCAAGCGGTCGACCAGGCAATGAAGTTGCCGGCGATTATAATTGGTGATTTTCCTTTGGTTTCTAGGGTAAGTTCCAGGAGGAAGTCTTCAAAATCTTTAATTGAGGCACTGGGAGGAGCATAGCAGCTAACAAAGTATATGCCTAGTATATTTGCCCATGTGAAAATATTAGGACCTCCGGAGCGAGACATAAATTGTTGTCCCTTACATGACCATATTGCAGCCTTTCCAGATATGTCTGTAGTCCAGGTGCTTTCCTAACGCTGAGAGTATTGTTCGTTAGTAAGGCGACATCAATGTTTTTTTCAAATACTATCTGTTTTAGTAGCTCTTGTGCTGCTGTTCAATGATTTAAATTTAATTGTATTATCCTCATTTCCCTAACGATTTCGCTATCTCCAGATATTTGGGGCACGTAATACTGAGGGCTGAGTGTGCTCCTTAGCAAAGCATGCAGCTTGGATCGTTAGTATATGACTTCGCTACATGTCCACCGTCTCCACAACGTGTACATAGGGACGACCAGTCCGCAGGGTTGCAACATTTGTGCGCCATGTGCCTCAGATGGAAATACCTGAAGCAACGGGGAACAGGGGAGTATTCCCGGGGGCGACATACAGACCACCCGATCTTTATTTTGTTTACCTTGAGCGCGGTCTTGGCGTCGGTTTCTTCCGAAAATTGCCGAAACCTTCGATGAGTGAGAGCATTATGACCACCACGAATTTCTTTTATAATTTTGACTGCAATTTGCATTACTTTTCCAACGTTAAAAGTTTTTGCACACAATTTCTGTTGATGCAAAATGCAGTGAAAAGTGGATACGTTTATACCGTTGCGCATAAGCTGGCCAATTAAACCGTCTTTTTTGCCTATCATAGTAGGTGCTCCGTCCGTGCAAATGGACGACAGCTTTTCTTTTTCCGAAAATGAAAAAAGTTGTCGTTCTAAAACCTAGAATATATTTTTCCCGGTTGCATTTTTATATAATCCTTGTAAACAAAGCATATCTTCCGAGGTATTAAAATTTTCATCAACGGTCCTTATGCATATTAAAAGTTGACTTGTATCTTGAATGTCTGTGCTTTCGTCTAAAGCAACTGAATAAAATTTTGAAGACAAAACCTTTTTTTTCAAATTCAAATATATAAAATTAGAAATATCGCCAATGCGTCGAGTAATAGTTCGGCGGGACAGCGGAATATCATTAATTTTTCGCGCTAGTTCCATTCCAGATTGCCCAAAACATTGAAGCACTGGTATTGCGACCGTTTTAAAAACCTTCCATCCTCTAATGGTCTTCCCCTTTTTGCTAAAGCATAGCAAATAATGCAGGAAGCCTTAATAAAAGCCGAAGAATCGCTTTGATCGATAAAATTAGCATTTTGTATAAATGAATGCTTTAGTTCAAAAAACTTTATTAACCTATCTTCGTTTAATAAATTATTTATTTCTTTGTGAAATGAAAGGAAATGCCTTTTTAAATTTTGCTTGTATACAAAATTTAAAATTTTTCCGCATAACAAGCACTGCGGCTTCGCAGAATTATTTAAAATAAAAAAAACTCGAATTCCCACTCAGCTTTGAACGATATTAACTTTGCCATATTTATGTATCCAATACGAGTACTCGCAGATACGTACATTCATAAATCATAAAGTAATGCGTACAGGTCTATTCAGCTTGACTTCTGATTGCAGACTGATTTCACTATCGCTTTGTGACAAAGTTTGTCCCATCGTAAGTGCTCGTTTTACGCTCGTCGTTTGTGCGTGTTAGTGACAATCCGTATATATACGTATACGATCACTTACGCTCTTTTAGCACCTGCTATGACTTTGCCCATCCCTGGTTATGACTGTCAGCAGTGACGTGAGAGCCAAGTCGCGAGTGCGACGACTGTTTGTTTGATGACAGGAGATATTTCGTCTTGCCCTCGTTCACTGCCAGACCCATTTGAGTTGCTTCCTTGTTCAGTCTGGAGAAAGCAGAACTAACGGCGCGGGTGTTGAGGCCGATGATATCAATATCATCGGCATACGCCAGCAGCTGTACACTCTTATAAAAGATTGTACCTGTTCGATTCAGTTCTGCAGCTCGAATAATTTTCTCCAGCAGCAGATTGCAGAAGTCACACGATAGGGAGTCGCTTTGTCAGAAACCTCGTTTGGTATCGAAAGGCTCGGAGAGGTCCTTCCCGATCCTGACGGAGCTTTTGGTGCTGCTCAACGTCAGTTTACACAGCCGTATTAGTTTTGCGGGGATACCAAATTCAGACATCGCGGCATAGAGGCAGCTCCTTTTCGTGCTGTCGAAAGCAGCTTTGAAATCGACGAAGAGGTGGTGTGTGTCGATTCTTCTTTCACGGATCTTTTCCAAGATTTGGCGCATAGTGAATATCTGGTCGATTGTTGATTTGCCAGGTCTAAAGCCACACTGATAAGGTCCAATCAGTTTGTTGACGGTGGGTTTTAATCTTTCACACAATACGCTCGATAGAATCTTATACGCGATGTTGAGGAGGCTTATCCCACGGCAGTTGGCGCAGATTGTGGGGTCTCCCTTTTTATGGATTGGGCATAGCACACTTAAGTTCCAATCGTTGGGCATGCTTTCGTCCGACCATACTTTACAAAGAAGCTGATGCATGCTCCTTACCAGCTCTTCGCCGCCGTGTTTGAATAGCTCGGCCGGCAATCCGTCGGCCCCTGCCGCTTTGTTGTTCTTCAGGCGGGCATTTGCTATTCGAACTTCTTCATGGTCGTGTAATGGAACGTCTGCTCCATCGTCTTCGATTGGGGAATCGGGTTTGCCTTCTCCTGTCGTTGTACGTTCACTATCATTCAGCAGGGTGGAGAAGTGTTCCCTCCATAATTTAAGTATGCTCTGGGCATCGGTGACTAGATCACCTTTGGGGGTTCTACAAGAGTATGCCCCGGTCTTGAAACCTTCTGTAATAAGCCGCTGCATTTTTTCATAGAATTTTCGAGCGTTACCCCTGTCGGACAGCTTATCAAGCTCTTCATACTCACGCATTTCGGCCTCTCTCTTTTTCTTTCTGCAAATGCGTCTCGCTTCCCTCTTCAACTCTCGGTATATATCCCATCCCGTACGTGTTGTGGTCGATCGTAACGTTGCGAGGTAGGCAGCCTGTTTTCTCTCCGCTGCGACACGACACTCCTCGTGGTACCAGCTGTTCTTTTGCACTTTCCGAAAACCAATGGTTTCGGTTGCGGCTGTAGGTAAGGAGTTTGAAACTCCATCCCCCAGTTCCTTTATACAGAGTTGTTGACGAGTGCTCTCAGAGAGCAGGAGTGCAAGCCGAGTATAAATCGTCTGTTGTCTGTTGTGATTGCAGCTTCTCGACGTCGAACCTACCTTGTGTTTGTTGACGTGCGTTTTTTGCTGCACAGAGGCGGGTGCGAATCTTGGCTGCAACAAGATAGTGGTCCGAGTCGATGTTAGGACCTCGGAGCGTACGCACGTCTAGAACACTGGAGACGTGTCTTCCATCTATCACAACATGATCGATCTGGTTGATGGCTTTTCGATCCGGAGACAGCCAGGTAGCTTGATGTATTTTCTTGTGCTGGAATCTAGTACCACAGATAACCATATTTTGGGCCCCGGCAAAGTCGATCAGCCTCAACCCATTTGGGGATGTTTCCTCGTGGAGGCTGAATTTACCGACCGTCGTACCAAAGATACCTTCTTTGCCCACCCTGGCGTTAAAGTCTGCAAGCACGATTTTGACATCGTGGCGGAGGCATCTCTCATAAGTGCGCTCCAAGCACTCATAAAAGGCATCTTTGGTCACATCGTCCTTCTCTTCCGTCGGTGCGTGGGCGCAAATCAGCGATATGTTGAAGAGCCTCGCTTTGATGCGGATTGTGGCTAGACGTTCATTCATAGGAGTGAATGATAGTACTCGGCGACGGAGTCTCTCTCCCACCACGAATCCAACACCAAACTTGTGCTCCACAAGGACCTACTTGTCTCTGTCCTTGTCCTGTTCATCGCATTTCTTGGACGGCGGTGATGACAGCCTTTATTTTCACGAGGATATCAACCAGCTGGGCAGCGGCACCTTCCCAATTAAGGAACCAAACATTCCAGGTGCATGCCCTCAAATCATAGTCCTTAATTCGTTCGCCATGGTCGTCATCAGAAGGGGGGTCGCTTATCCGAGGCTTGTTGTTTCCTTCATTGGGGGTGTTTTTTTAACTGGCGGGTCCCAAACCCAGCGCACAACCCTAAGTAAGGAATATTTTGCCTTCTCACTTTAGCTCGCCTTCAAACGGATGTTTTTAGGCTATCCAGAGGATACTTGGTCAAAGACCGGAAGTCGTGAGCTGCTTGAGTCATATGTGAAAAAATCGTTTCTGGCCACTCCCAAGTGAATGGCGATCAGAGAACTTTCCTCACTTGCGAACTTCTACACATGACTCCGTTCTCCTTTGTTTGTACTACACTCTGAGAATTCACGTTTGAATCTAATCTTCTTTATTAAAATTTCTTTCGTCAATACATTTTTTAATTCTAATCTCATAACTAGGTTTTTTTCTTAAAGTGGGAGGAAACATCAAAAGCCGAAGTGCGGATCTTTAATCCACTAAACCTAACCTACTCCCAACTCTAGACTCTCCCACGGAACCACCTAAATAAGTGGGAGTGATAACACATTTAAGTCTCTTCTATGGCACGGACTGACGGACGCCTACTCTGCTCTATATGTCTCAGTTTTGTCATGATTGAGGCTGCGGCTTCGCTGACAGCTTTCCAATTCTCAGTGGACTGACACATGAGTGTCGTAAAATTTTTAAGTTTTTACCTTGCATTTATAAAGCGCGGGCAGTAAAAGAATGCCTGTTCAGAGTCTTCACAGCACTCTGAACACGACGGACAATTCGGACTAATGTTGTGCTCAAATCTGTACAGATAGCTTTTAAAGCATCTATCTTATTATCTTTGCACGCAGCCTTTATTTACCTTCCTTAAATTTAAGCCTTGAGTCTACTTTTACTCCCAGATATTTTAGGTGTGGTCCTATGGTAACAGATATACTTTCCTCTACTTCTCTTGTACTTATAAGCAAGACTTCACCTAGTACCGAGCCTTGTGGTACTCCACTGTAGATAGAGTAGCTCTTGGTGCCTTCATCTGTATCGTATAATAGTCGCCTGTTTTCAAAATAACATGACAATTTCCATAAGATATTGAGGAGCACGTATTTCATATGATTATGTTTGCCCGCTTTGCTGAGTTAAAGGCATTCACATGTAGGGTGATCAGCACACAATATTTTTTTGTTCCGCCTTTCCATCACTTGCCACTTACTGCGCATTTCGCAGTGTCAACGACAGCGTATAGTGCGTCAATGGTGGACCTCTTTTTCATAAAGCCATATTGTCTTTCTGATAATCCGCCGGCTTTCTGGATTGCTATCTCCAAGCGGTTTCTAACAATGCTTTCTTATACTTTTCCAATGGTGTCAAGCATGCACAGAGGTCGATTTGAAGATGATTCTTCCGGTGGCTTTTTTGGTTTAGGAACGCTGGACTTTCCATGGGTCGGGAAATATTCCTTCTTTTAAGCACGCATTATACATTTCTGCGAAAAATTTTGGTTTCAAAGTCATGGCTTCCTTTAAGGCTCTGTTTGGTATGCAAACTAACCCAGGCGATTTTCTGCTTTTAATTTTTCCAGCTATGGGCAATATTTCTTCTTCACTAACTAGCAGTGGTGGCTCTACGACTTCGGTTCGAGGTTTAGCATAAGAAATTGTTTGAATTGTAGAATCAAACTGTTTGATTTGTAAGATCAAACGTTAAAACTTAAATAAGATTCTTTAGATCCTTACCACTGGTGGGGGGAAAATAAAGACCTTATTCAAGCTGAGAAATATTTCATTCTAATTTTATTTTTAAATTTGTAAGCCGTATATACTATTTTTGAAGTCTTACTTATCTAATTAAATATATCTGTATATACAGCACACCACATGCTGTTGTTTTCAAATATACAATGCAATACATGTGCGTTTGTGTGTTATCATACAATTTATGTTGCATGGTTTGGGTTGTTTTCAAGTGCACATGTGCATTTGTAATAAATTGCCAGAACCTAAGTAAATATGTTGATTATATTTTTTGAGTGCATGCGTTTTACATATTAATGCATACGTGCCTCATATAAGTATGTACATATGCTGCATATAAATGCATATATCTTTATGTTTTTATTTATGTCTTTTTTGTATTGCCTCTGTCTTATGTAATATATGTAGACTGTATAATTTATTACAGTAATAAGATTTTTCTTATCTTATTTACTTATTTAACATTTATGAAATATATAAAAGGTTTAACCCTAGATGGTTATAACTCGTCGAATCGACTACGCACTCTCAATCTTTTTCACATAACTTTTTGGGGTTGCTTTAATTGCTCTCATTTTTTCCACAACGTTAGTTGCTTAAGAGAGCTTGCAGTGAGCAGACGTACGTAGCGAAAACCTGTTTCGAAGATAGAAATTTGCAGGTGTGTATTCGTCGTATCGACGAGTTATAACTTTGGTGTGACTTTTTGAATTTATATGGCCTCTTATGTTTTTGATTAGTTTGTTTAGTTTTTTTTTTTTTGTAATGAGTTAGTATTGTTATTTTCAGGTTATTTATTATATTTGTATTATAAAACAGCAATATGAGCAACGAAAAAGTCTGACGGAATCAGGCATTGAAGAGTTTTTGCTACATTGTGACGATGACGATTCCAGTGATTTGGATAATTTTGGTTTTGAGGAAGTCGATTTTAGGGAGGATGAAAACAGCGGCGCAAACGCAGATCAGTCTGATTTTATAGTCGCTGGAGAAGACGAGTTTTCTGATGAAATAAATATTCCATCAGAAACAAGTGAAGACTTTTCAGATGAAGATGACATCCCATTAAACGTTCTGCGTTCACAAACAAATATCATTGCTACGTCGAAAACTAGCCTTCGCGGCAAGAACTTTCATAAGTGGACAACTAAAAAGGGCAAATCACACCGCCGGGCAGTACATTATGTCCATAAGGCAAGAAGATCATCCCGAGAGTGCAAAGGCATCGACGATCCTCTTCAATGTTTTAAGTTATTCATAACTCCAGAAATTATTGCAGAGATTGTACAGTGGACAAATGTTGAGATCGGGAATCGTTGTAAAAAAAGTAGCACTATAGAAATGCAAATGCGTGAGACTGACGCATCAGAGATCTATGCACTAATTGGACTTCTTGTCCTTACGGCTGTCAAAAAAGACAACCATTTGACAACAGAAGAGCTTTTTGATTCTACACTTTCCAGTACGCGCTATGTATCTACAATGACCAAAATGAGATTCAAATTTTTGATGTCCTGCCTTCATTTTGACGACAAAACTGTAAGATTGACAATGAACCGAGATAAGTTTGCTCCCATAAGAAAAATTTGGTAGCTTTTTATCGAAAAATGCCGCCAGAACTACGTGCCCGGCTTATTTTTAACCATCGATGAACAGCTTTTAGCTTTCCGAGGAAAGCGTTCTTTTGGAATGTACATACCGAATAAACCAGCCAAATATGGTTTGAAACTACTGACAGTGGTACCAAATACATATTCGACGCTCACCCATACCTGGGAAAAGGTTCTAATACGACGACAATGCCTCTAGCAGAATATTACGTAAAAGAGCTGACAAAATCTCTTCATGGAAATAACCGAAACGTAACAATGGATAACTGGTTCCCATCGATTCCGCTTGCAAAATCATTGCTTCTTGAGCCGTATAAATTGACTATTGTTGGCACTTTACGGTCAAAAAAACGAGAAATTCCGAAGGAGATGGGCAATGTTAAAGGGCGGAAACCTGGAACTTCTATGTTTTGTTATGACAACGAGCTGACCTTGTTGTCATATAAACCAAAACCGAAAAAGCTTATTTATCTTTTGTCAAACTGCGATGAAGAAGGAACAATCAACACAGAAAACGGAAAACCCGACATGGTTAATTTTTATAACCAAACAAAAGGCGGCGTTGACACTTTAGACCAAATGTGCAGCGTGGTGTCCTGTTCGCGCAAGACCAACAGATGGCCGATGTGTTTATTTTATGGAATTCTAAACATAACATTCGTAAACTGCTACGTAATATATACTCACAACATGTTTTTAAAAGGACAAAAGCCAAAAATTCGTCGAGACTTCTTAAAAGAGCTTCATGAATCGCTGGTGACTCCAATTTTGGAAAAAAGGCTGGAAACACCAAACTTGCGGTTCTCCCTGAAAGACAATTTTCATAAAATTATTCCTACTGCACAAGCAGAAGCTGAAAATGTTGAAGCGGAGCCAAAGAAACGCAAAATATGCCACTTCTGTCCATCAAGAAAACGCAAGATGACAAAGTCTGTCTGTAAGAAATGCTCAAAAAGCGTATGCGGTGAGCACAAAGTTGAGCTTTGTGCCTCATGTATGAAATGAGGCTTTTTCCATTTTTTGTTTTTACTTTTATTTGCTTTAATGTATTATCTTCAAAGTCTGTGCATGAAATAAGTCACTTTAGTTTAATTTTTTTTTTACTTATGGTTTTTTAAAATGTTAGTTCCGTAAAAAAACAAAAAAAGAGGCTGTAAAATACTACAAAGTTTTATTTGAAAAGAAAATTATTTTTATATATTATATTTTTTTATTACTTTTAAATAAAAAGACCTTACTAATAATGATTTTTGTGTATTTTGACTTTAACAGTTCTCTTGTAGGATTTTTTTAAAAACAAAGTTCGTCGATTCGACGAGTTATAACCGTAGTGTAGGGTAAAAATATTATAACCATGTAGGGTTAAATATAATGTTGTTGTTGCCCGTTCTTTGGTTGCAAGGAACATGTTAAATTTTGAACAGAAATAGTGTGGTGTTTTAAAAACAAGGTTTCGACGATAATTCTCTCCCCAGGGGTCTTCGTTTGCTTCCTCACAGAGTTTTTCAAAGCACTTCTTTTTACTGCGGGCGATGGCTGATTTTCGATTCTGATTTTTAAATAAATACTTGTCTGAGACTGCTTTCATTTTCTTCACGTTGATTACGTTGTAGGCGGCGTCTAGCTGAATTGCAGAGCTTTCTTAGCGCAGCTATTTCTTCATTCCACCTTTACGCTGGCTTCCGGTGGTTCTGGTGTACTGTCCAAGCTGTGAACAATTTTTTCGCACAGCGGATACCAAGTGCATGGCGTCTTCGCCTTGTATATTTACTGAACTCCAGACCATCTCAAAAAGTTCGACATCAAATTTTTTTGTTCTTTTTTGGCATCTGCTCCTGCTGTGGCGTTCCGTCCCTCCGGCATATGAGACTTCAGCAATAATAGCCATTAGGTGACTATATGTAAATATGTCCTTTACCGCCCACTTAATGCGCCTCCTAAGAGCATTGTTGGCAAACATGAGATCGATTATGGAGCCTTTGTTTCCCTTTTGAAAAGTATTTTGTGTTCCGCTGTTCACAATCGTAAGACTCGTTTGGCTGAGGAATTCAAGTATCAGACGCCCACGATGGTTTGTGCGCCTACTACCCCAAGCGGTCGACCAGGCAATGAAGTTGCCGGCGATTATAATTGGTGATTTTCCTTTGGTTTCTAGGGTAAGTTCCAGGAGGAAGTCTTCAAAATCTTTAATTGAGGCACGGGGAGGAGCATAGCAGCTAACAAAGTATATGCCTAGTATATTTGCCCATGTGAAAATATTAGGACCTCCGGAGCGAGACATAAATTGTTGTCCCTTACATGACCATATTGCAGCCTTTCCAGATATGTCTGTAGTCCAGGTGCTTTCCTAACGCTGAGAGTATTGTTCGTTAGTAAGGCGACATCAATGTTTTTTTCAAATACTATCTGTTTTAGTAGCTCTTGTGCTGCTGTTCAATGATTTAAATTTAATTGTATTATCCTCATTTCCCTAACGATTTCGCTATCTCCAGATATTTGGGGCACGTAATACTGAGGGCTGAGTGTGCTCCTTAGCAAAGCATGCAGCTTGGATCGTTAGTATATGACTTCGCTACATGTCCACCGTCTCCACAACGTGTACATAGGGACGACCAGTCCGCAGGGTTGCAACATTTGTGCGCCATGTGCCTCAGATGGAAATACCTGAAGCAACGGGGAACAGGGGAGTATTCCCGGGGGCGACATACAGACCACCCGATCTTTATTTTGTTTACCTTGAGCGCGGTCTTGGCGTCCTGGGCGCGCAGGCATAAGATAGCCACTTCGGGTCTTTCGTATGCTCTTGTATATGTTTATTTTTCCCAGATTTTCTAGTCCGCACTCTTTTTACAGAGCTTCGCAAATCTCTTATGGAGAAGTTATTTCATCCAAATCCTTGTACATAATCATGACGTTGTTGGTTTTTCGCTGTATGACAGCCATTTCACCGATCACTCCTTCTAGGGAACTTTCCTTCTTTACCCATTGGGGAAACCTGGTATTCTTTCCCTACCATACCAGGTGGCATTAGCATGTAGCGCCACTATGTTGCTTACTAGGTCGCGCATAGCCTGGTTTATGTGCCTTTGGCCAACCTTCATGTTCTCCAGTTCTTTTACTTTACTACCCAACTGGTTAAATTTTTGGGTAATTTCGCTACTTTGTATTTTTTCAGAGGGCTTGCTTCCTTCAATTATGCGGTTGGCATTTTCGCATCTCTTTTTGATCCAGCAGCGATAAATTTCTCAGTTTTCCGTTAGGAGGCGTTCTCATAATTTTTGAGTTCCTTCTAAATGAATTCTCGGGGGTGCACCCACTACTCAATGAGAAAATAGTTGGAAACTGCTGACAATAAGTATGTTCAGTCACTGCCCCTAAAACTTTGCTTATGTTTTCAGTAGTTGGCAATGCCAAAAACACCAAAGGGAATACGAAAAAGGAGAAACAAAAGGAGAACAGCTGATCAAAACAAAACGGCAATGCTATCTCTTAACTAGGTATATATGTATAAATGTGGATGCTTAATAGGGTGCTTAAAAAAAATTTGATTTTTTTTCAATTCTTATCCCCTCAAATGTTAGTGATTGACAAAACAAAAATTCTCTCTCAAACCAGGCGATGTAGCTTAACTCTAAGGGGTCGCTATTTTTTTTTTTTTTTTGGTTCCCATACATTTAACATTGGAATTTCCGTTTTTTCATTCCAACTAAAATTTCACAGTGCCAAGGCACTGATATTTACAACTCTTTAGATCAGTGCATTTAACGCCCCTGCCAGCCACTTATCTCAAATACTTCAATACAACTACACATTTTTTCTCTATGCACTAACACCAACGCACTTTTTCGGGTTATTTTTTGTTTACTTAAATGCGATGAAAAAAAGTTTCTTTCATTTCTTGATTTATTTGAATGAGTGCGAAGGAGAAAACATAATTGTCAATAGTGCCAAAAGAAAGTCCCAAAACGCGTAATAAAAAACACGATTGAAAGACACATGCCATTCGTGCTCGATCAACAAGAAGGTAAGTGAATGAATATTATGTGATTTTTTAACAATATTTTGCAAATAATTACTTCATTTATTTTTATAGCATTGGAAATCAGAACTGAATTGTAAATAGCAGCAGCAGCAATATCATCAGAAGCAGCAAATATAAATTGTTATATGTATTTTATGGGTTTAAGGCGGCCTGCACAATCCAATGTAATATGCAAACACAAATGTCTGTTTTATAAAGGGTGATTTTTTAAGAGCTTGATAACTTTTTTTTAAAAAAAAACGCATAAAATTTGCAAAATCTCATCGGTTCTTTATTTGAAACGTTAGATTGGTTCATGACATTTACTTTTTGAAGATAATTTCATTTAAATGTTGACCGCGGCTGCGTCTTAGGTGGTCCATTCGGAAAGTCCAATTTTGGGCAACTTTTTCGAGCATTTCGGCCGGAATAGCCCGAATTTCTTCGGAAATGTTGTCTTCCAAAGCTGGAATAGTTGCTGGCTTATTTCTGTAGACTTTAGACTTGACGTAGCCCCACAAAAAATAGTCTAAAGGCGTTAAATCGCATGATCTTGGTGGCCAACTTACGGGTCCATTTCTTGAGATGAATTGTTGTCCGAAGTTTTCCCTCAAAATGGCCATAGAATCGCGAGCTGTGTGGCATGTAGCGCCATCTTGTTGAAACCACATGTCAACCAAGTTCAGTTCTTCCATTTTTGGCAACAAAAAGTTTGTTAGCATCGAACGATAGCGATCGCCATTCACCGTAACGTTGCGTCCAACAGCATCTTTGAAAAATACGGTCCAATGATTCCACCAGCGTACAAACCACACCAAACAGTGCATTTTTCGGGATGCATGGGCAGTTCTTGAACGGCTTCTGGTTGCTCTTCACCCCAAATGCGGCAATTTTGCTTATTTACGTAGCCATTCAACCAGAAATGAGCCTCATCGCTCATCGGACGTAAAGCGCGAAACACATTTCGAACCGAACACTGATTTTGGTAATAAAATTCAATGATTTGCAAGCGTTGCTCGTTAGCAAGTCTATTCATGATGAAATGTCAAAGCATACTGAGCATCTTTCTCTTTGACACCATGTCTGAAATCCCACGTGATCTGTCAAATACTAATGCATGAAAATCCTAACCTCAAAAAAATCACCCGTTATTTTAAAGAATCAGATAACATTATTCTTTTCTTTCAGATATTATTATGATTTTTATATAAGCAATCTTTCTTTCAGGGTCAATTCTTTTTGTATTTGATATATTTTGTTATTTTTTCAGACTCTTTTAATTTAATTAATCTTTTATTTCAGGCATTATTATCTTTTAATACAATTAATCTTTATTTTCAGATATTAATAATTTTTTTATGGAACATATGTACATATTTGTAATTCTGTAAAAAATGTTTATTAATAAAGAATCTTTCATATCCATAGATGTTTCGATCGCTGCTACCACTGAACTTAGTGCTGTTTCTGTGAATTCTCACATAGAACACACACTTAGTATGGTCATAATATTTTATAAAAAATTACCAAGTATTTTATAAAAAATGATGGCAAGTGTTTACCCGCCTTTGGTATACTGTATGTAGCCTTAGCTTTCCTCCATATTGAAAGAATATAGTTGAATTGCAATGCCATTCTAATTTAGCATGGCTATTAACCAGGTTATTATGTAGCTCTAAGACTGCTGTAATTAGGCCAAATATATACCATCGGGCCCCGGTGATTTGAGGGGTTTGAACTGTTGTTCCGCTGTGGTCTGGCTTTTGAAGGTATCCAATGCTTCTACTGTGTTTTCGATATCATTACAAAAAGATTTCCACGAATTTGTTTTTCCTTTCCTTACTGCCTTTTTCATGACCTTAAGAGGGCTTAATTCTTCCCCTACTACGAGTTATTGGACAAGCCATTTCTAATGCTTATCGGAAGGAGTTTGTGGACTGTTTAACGAGGATACACAGGTGTACTTTGTTCCTAAATTTTCTATCTTGTCTACATTTTCTTTAATTATACATATACTGGTGACCCGAAAAAAAGTGTTTTTCAAGAATTCTCCATATTAATTTTTCTGACATGAGTATCTAATATTTTCCGCTGGTTTCTTGTTATGAATGTTGATATACCTCTGTTACATAACAAAAGCCTAGTGCCCAGTAAATAGTTAAAGAGCAACTCACCCCTTTGGTTGATATCCGTTCTGCTCCATACTGTGTGGAGTGAATTTGATTCGCATCCGAATATAATCAACCACTTAAAGATTTACTCTCCCGTACCAGCTCTTTTCAGTTCCGATGGCATATAGCATGACACCAACTGGTATTTGCTAATGTTTTTTTTTAGTTTTTTATCAGCCATTGTACATGTCCAAATTTGCCACAAGTTATAACCTGATGTCCTCAATCCGCAAATATGCTCTCTATTAACCCAACACTCATGATTGAGGATAAAATTAGGCTACGCCATGCAGTCAACTGGGAATAGTGAATCTAATTTGCTGTGGTGAAGATTAATTTGAAAAAGACCCGTTAATTATTGTCTTATTAGCATCTTATTGAGAGTTGCTCAGAAGCTCACTCTCAATTAGTCTGCCTGCATTCTCAGACCCTGGACCGGCTATTGCGGCCTTGTATAGCTGGATCGATCGCTCGTCATCACAAGCTATTTTCTTGATTTAGCTCTGGTACCATCCGGCATATGTGCCTGACGGTAGCGGAACTGGATTACTTAATATCGTCTCCAATGCTACATTAAACAGCGCAGCTTGCACCCATTTGCAGCGGGCTCTGGGGATTCTTCCATTGGGATCTAACTCTTCTAGCTTACCAATACAATTATTTTTGCGGGCATCACTCTCTTAATCTATGGTCTTTTGACTTACGGATTAAATTCTTCAGCTGACCTCTGTCGCGTGTCTGCCACTGCGGGCGGTTCAAGTATAAAATTTGGCAGGATTGCTCTGGCACACTCAGTGGATACTTAAAGCTCCTTCATTAGCCCCTCTCAGATAGACGATAACGAGAAACGGCATACCTTGCCTTCGCTGGGTATTCCACCTTAAAAATTCGCCATTATCCGGCAAACGCATTTCGACAGCAGAACTTTTCGCATCTCTCTTCTAAGCAGCCAAACTTTGGCTTTAGGGTTTGAAACCGGCTGCAGCTGGTGCTTTTGCTTTCCTGGAGCGAGCATTGGCTTCAACTCCCTTGCTAGTTCGAGTCTTACCTCCTAAACCAAGATTCGCTTCCATCTTTGCCCTGGCTTTTCTTGAGCTTGAAGCAAATGCTGTTCGCTTCTGGGAACAATTAGCTCCCTCCGGCTTTCATACAGGAGATCCGGACTCCTTTAAATACATATATTTTTTTATTGGTTTGGCTAACATTTTAGACCCAGGAGTGTAAGGAAAAGTATGCCCGCTTGAACATGGCCCCCGCTACCCATGTAAGGATATTTTATTACGCAGGGCGCCAGGAATCTTTAAGCACAGGTCCTGTCTGTAACATCAACCATAATAAGAATCCCAAACTGGATGCTGTACTATTTAAGAGCAACGAAACCCAGGAAGTCTGCCAGGTGTAGTTAGATACCTCAGTACTACAACAGAGGTCAGCTGTTGCGAGCTTGTCCCTGCCTACGTCATTCAAAAAATATGAATTTAAAAATGTAAGTATTAAATAATAGCTGCAAGCAGGTAAAAACCTGACACTGATGACAATTAATTGAGTGATATGATCTTAAATTGTCTATTCTTTTACAGGAAATATAGAACATAACTTAATCCTAAAAGGTTAGCGCATTACGGTGTTTTGGTGGGAGGTGAGTGAACACCGTTTCTTAGGTTAATGAAATTGAAAAATATCGGTTTTGCATTACACGTATATATATTTAAATACGGAGGCACGTGCTTACTTGTTACTACAAATACTTGTACATGTAGACATAGCTAAATGCCTTTATTTTAATGCCATTATTTACATTGCGTCGTATTAAATAATAGAGTCAAAAATTACGAAACGGAAACGAACTTCTGGTTGTCGTTCATAGTTATGGACATAATAACTCTATTAAAGTCTTAATAACATTCTCCTTCTTGTAACTGGATTACAATAGGCATCTTAGAATGTGCCTCTTGCACTTGTGTGTCACATATAGTGCCACGAACAATATCATTTACAACACCTCGCAAAATACGAAAGTTAACATCACTGTAATCCAACTGTCCATACAAATAGATCGGCAGATTATTACTCATCACCCACACTCCTTGCTCTTCTTCTTGGTCTACTTTCAAATCATTGGGAAATTGTATCAGTTTTTGCCCTCTACCTAACAACATCGCCAAATTGCCACGCACATATGGCTTAGTGGTATCCCAACAAGCTACATTATCCCGATGAACCTGTGTGTAAAACATTATCCCATTGCGTGCGATACCTGCTGCAGATGACTGTCCAAGATCTCCGCGATCGCCAACTTCAACGAAGTATTTTGATAGTTTTTGAGCGCTTGATGGCCATAGTTTTTCGTCACGCAACAATCTGGTCGAAATAGCAAATTCCTTCAAAAAATAAATATAAAAACAGTAATTTAGTATCATAAAAGTAAACCGTTTATATTTTTACCTTAAAACTCGCCATTGGATGGAAATATAACGTCCGCTCACCATACGAAGGCGTTGCTTGATTCGAAAGGCTCATGCCAAAAACGCCATCCAACCATTGAAAATTTAATCCATAAACATTAAAATCGGATGCTATAGGGTTGGGATTGAAGTTGTAATTAGTTACACGCCAACTAATATTTTTAGACAAACTGTATACGACAATACCAAAGCGCCACACATCTGTTACATAAATGTAGGCATCTTCGCACTGATTGTCTTGAATATCGGCCAAAATATTCGAATGCAAAGAATCTTCTTTTACTTGGTCCGCCGGCAGCGTAAAGCTTACAATCATTTTATCGGTGGCTAAATCAAAAGCCACAATTTTTGGTGGACACATCTGGTTTAGTTTAACTGTTGCATTAACTATGCCCGAATCAATAACCCACAAGCGACCACAAGAGTCTATTGAGGAACGATATACCGAAATAAGTTTACCACAGTTAAGTTCCTTGACACTGCTATGGACGCTCCAATTTGGATAGGGGCGTAAGGCTGGACTGCGTTCTTTGGGCGGATACGGCAAATAGTTGAGGCTTGATGGTACACCGTCCTTCCAACGAGGTGTGGTAATAAACATACGGTCACCATAAACATCAATGCCCAATGGCAAATTATTTTCTGGAACAAAATCGCTAAAAAATAGGATAAAACAAATAAAGAAGTTTTGGTGTAACCAATTGTATTATATTCCCAAAATTTGCAAGTATCAATCAGCCGAATAAATACACTCAGGTGTTGACAAAACAAAATGTTGAGTAAAAATTCAACATTCATTACTCAAGTATATTCGAGATAACTTTTTTACGTCATTCAGTTTTCGACTAATACCAGAGATAAAGAAATGTCCATCTCTCCTGTCACTGGAAATGTGTGAACCGCTTACCTACCGAACTTTGACAGTTGTCTGGATCTGGTAAGTTTTGACGTTTTGCAATTGGAATGGCTGGAACGGCCAGATCAAAATTATACCGAAAATATTTGTGAACGGAAGGATTTGTTGCTACCGTTCAAGATTTTATGAATTGTATAAAATGTTGGGCATTTTAATTTAAATTCCCAAAAATCATTATTTTTCCCTATCTGGCTACAATGGAAAATTATATAAAAACGCTTATTTTGAGGCGCTCTCACACTGGAATATGCAGGCCATCCCTTTATCCCTGGCATAGATAACTTGATATGAATCTCTTTGGTTCGAGATGGAGTTGTCAAAACTCGCATTTTAATAACATTTGCCAATGGTGCCACTGCTAAAAAAATTAGATAGGACATTTTATAAATAACTTCTGGGTATTTTGAATTTTCGACCCTACCACTGATGTATGCAAATAGTGCGTTAATCATACTATTTTTGGGTGCTCGGTTCCCCAGCAGACCATTATCATCCATATCTTATCTTATATATAAAAATGAATCGCAAAATGTGTTGGTAAGCGCATAACTCAACAACGCCTGCACTAATTTGTTCCATTCTTTTTTCTAAATGTTCGTTGAGATTCAAGGATGATTTTTACAGCAAGAAAATTTCGAATTGCTTGAAAGTCCCTAAAAACAGCCCTTTTCTTTTTCCCATACAAACGAATGAATGTTTGTTGGTTAGTAACGCTAAGAGAACGGCTGCACCATTATTGATGAAATTTTCAGAGGTTGTCCTCAGTGGATTAAGGAAGATTTGGAAATAAAAAAAACCGAATGATTTTCGTGAGGAAAAGTCGGAAAATCGGACAATTAAAAAAAGTAACTTTTTTTCATAAAATTTTTTTTTCAATTTTTGTTTGTTTTGTTTTTCAATATTTTGATTTTTAAATTATTTGAATCGTTCAATTTCGGTCGCTTAATTTTTTATTCCGGCTATTCAAAAGAAAAATTTTTGAAAATTATTTAGTGAAAACTTTATGTGTGTTTCACACAAAGTGATCAATAGCAGATTGAAATTTGTTACGAAGCCACTAAGAGGTCGCCGTAATATCGGTGGGCGTTCTTTTTTGCCATCAACGTATGTGCAGCCCAAGGCAAGGCAAGAAGTACTCCCAGGATGGGATTACATACGTACGGAATTATGGATCGCGGTCAACCAGCAAGCGATCGTCACGATGTCACAACACGACTTTTCAAACAACAGTTAAGATGTTTGATGGACTTTATCTTGAAGCAATGTATATGTGGTGCTGTTAGATGCTAGATATACTCTGTTGAGTGGCTAAAGAGAGATTTGCCGCACGCACACATTCTTCTTTGGATGGTGGATGGTTGTTACACCAGATCAAATTGATGAACTAATTTCTGCGGAAATTCCTGATGCAGAGAATGATCCAGTATTGTACAAAGTGATGAAAACCAATATGGTTCATGGACCTTGGGGACAAACTTCGGTTTGCATGTCTGACAATAAACGCACGAAACACTATCCACGTGCTTTTCTTTCGGAAACACAGACACAGACACGCTGACCAGACGACAATGGCAGAACATTTAGCTTTCAATTTAGAGGCGTGAATATGGAACAACACATCGAAGTTGACAACACATGGATCGTACCATATTCGCCACTGTTGTCTAATTCACATTCAAAAGTCATGCCAATATAGCGTATTGCAGTTTGTTGTAATCGATCAAATACGTTTGTAAATAAGTCACCAAAGGACGCAACATGGCGGTTATTGGTCTTGAACGATACGGTCGCTTCGTGAACTGCAGTGAAGCGTTTTGTAAGATATTTACTTTTGCAATTCTTAAACGTTTTCCGACTGTTGTGCATCTCGCAGTTAATTTGGAAAATGACCAAAGAGTCTATTTCTACCCAGAGAAAACAATATATTCAGTGGAAACACCGCCACCAACAAAATTAATATTTACGAGTTTTTTTTTAACTTTCGTCAGTGAAGCGTTTGCGAGAACTTGCTTTATTCGGATATGCCTTGATATACCTAGAATAGATAGGGAGATTGAGATACCTAGAATAGAAATATTTACGCAGAAAGCAAGTCCAACCAGTAGATTGACATCGAGGTGTGCTCTCAACTATGCATTAGGACAAATTTACACAATCCACCCGAAAAACGACGATTGCTTCTACCTCCGTTGCTATTGATTAATGTACGCGGTTCAAATTCATTTCAGTCATTGCATACTGTGAATGGTACGGTGTGTGCAATTACAATTGCTGGAACATGATAATCACTGGAATCAAACGATGGACGATACGATAGCTACTTCGAATGCCACTGAAGTTCGCACACTTTTCGCGATGATCGGCCTTCCAATCCGCTTTATGGGATACGACCAAAAATTACATTGCCGAAGACATTTTACATCGTATACGCTAAGAATTGAAAATGGGTCAATACCGGTTGATACTTCCGGTGGTTTGATATCAATTCCATATGCCGTTTATCAATTTGCGAAAGATGGACTCATCACGAATGTTTATACGAATATTGGCCAAATTAGCGTAAGTACGATTCCTTCAGTGCATGCGCAATGTTAGCTGCCATAAATACCTATATTGTTGACTTAAACTGGAAGATTCAAAGTCAAAATCCGGGAGACTTGCGGTCATACAAATCGATCGGTCATCTTGACAATGAAGACGACACCGTGAATTATCCAGTGGAATTTCTAAATTCTTTAGAGAGGCTTGGTATGCCACCGCATCATTTGCGTCTCAAAGTTGGATCTGTCATTATGATGTTTCGCAATCTGATTGTGACGCACCGATCAAATATAAGGGGCAGAATGCTTGATTCTACGGATTTATTTTGAGTTCTAACGATTTGCAGTTTCAGTTCAAACGTATTCCGTTTCCAGTGAAAATTGAATTTGAGATGACGATCAACAGAATAGTCGAATAGTGGGTGGCATAAATTTGGAAATGCTATGTGGTTAAATGAGCTTCTGCGGCCCCCTCTAAATAAAACATAACTAAACCCCACACATACACACCACATCTTCACCCCACACTACACACACCATACTCAACACATTGGCATCATGCCCATCACATTTCATCCCACACTACACACCCTATTCTCAACACATCTGCATGATGCCCATCGCATCATCATCTACACCATACTTTCACTCACACCACACCCGAGGACACCAGAACAAAATTAACAAAAGGGACTGGGGACGGCGCCGAGCTCTCTTTTAGTTTCGGTCCGTGCGCATACACATACGCTCTTCCAATCGCTCAAGTGTCGTCGTGTAAGCCTTTTTTATCGAAGTCATCAAAGGTAAGTGCCGGTAACTTATTTCTATAACGTTTTGAACATGGTCCTTCGAGCCTTACAGAAAGGCACTATTGGTTTTTACAAAACTTCATAAAAAATAATAAACATTTCGACTCGTCGCTTCGTCGCTCGACGTGGCTACCCATCAAAAATCATGAGCGTTAATTGCAAAACCTTTATCGGAGCTCAACGAGCCACAGAAAAGCAATTTGTGGATTTTTTAAAACAAGTGTCACCCGACATCGTACAAAAGTACGCCCCCTCAAGGTATCAATTGGCAATTTATACCCCCAAGCGCTCCTCATATGGGTGGTTTATGGGAATCAGCTGTAAAAAGCTTCAAGTCCCATTTCAAATGGGTAGCTGGAAATTATAAATTCAATTACGAAGAGTTCACGACGTTATTAAATCGAATTGAAGCCGTTCTCAATTCACGGCCACTCACAGTACTATCGCAAGACCCCTCAGATTTCACCGCCTTAACTCCAGGGCATTTTCTAAAAAGAGCACTCATCCTGGCCATTCCTGAGTCAGGCGTGGAGTCGCTATCCCTATTAAATCGATGGGAACGAATTAAAATTCTCCATCATGATTTCAGCCGCCGATGGAAGGACGAGTATATAAAGGATCTCCACAAAAGATACCGTTGGAAGACTCCTGAACAAGCGCCTAAACTTGGAGACTGTGTCCTCATTGATGATGATTGTCTACCCCCTACCGAGTGGCGGCTTGGCCGCATAGAAAAGCTACATTACGGCTCCGACGGTCACATACGAGTCGTGGATCTCCATACACAAAACGGAACACTAACCAGATCGCTCGTGAAGCTGTGCTTTTTACCAACAACCGACGATCGCGAATCCGAAAACCTCAAAAATAAACCGGTTTTATCGCTACACAATAAACGAACCAAATGAAAACAATAAAACACGAGAAAGGACGCAAATAACAAACCGTCAAAATATAACCAATCGCCAAAAAATAACAAACCGTCGATTTATATATAACGAAGAAAACTAACACAAATCGGTCAATCATTACGACGACCCATTCATGCCACATATCGTGGCACGATGATCCATATCTAAGTGTATGATAGATTAATAATCAAGAATCTTCTCTATACAGATTACTATGGAGGTAAATACGCCAGTGACAACCACGCCAACCCCTCGGGCTACCAATGCGCCACGCACCGGGCCCACACCATCGCCCCGAACTGTGGTTGTAACAACGCCGGCACCTGTACCGGCAACCGCGCCTGCAGCGGTCCTTCCATCCGCACCTCGTGGTGGCACTCGACCACCATCACTCCCATCACGAACTTCGGAGACCCCAAGGTGCCCCATCTGCCGGCGCCCACATCGCCTGCATCATTGCGGGATATTTAGGGGTATGGGACCCATACAACGGTAACAAGTTGCCCAGGCACACGGGCATTGCCACAACTGCCTGTCACCTACACATCTGACTCCGGAGTGTGAGTCACGAGGGTTGTGCCAAATATGCCACAGGCCGCATCACACGCTGCTACATCGCAGCGCGGCACGCGAGGTGAATCGGCCACCCATCCATTGCGGCCGCATTCCTCGATTCCAACCCGCAGCTCGTGCCACACCCCAGCGGAGCGGAACATCATTGCGGCGTCGGCAGCCTGGACCACCACCTCGTTGATCTACGGGGCTGAGCAGCGTTGTGGCAACGCTGCAACAGCTGCAGCGTCTTCTAGGCTAAACAGTCGTTTAGGGGGGCCTGGATAGTTAAATGAGCTTCTGCGCCCCCCTCACATACACACCACATCTTCACCCCACACTACACACACCATACTCAACACATTGGCGGTGGGACTTCAAATTCCAGTGGGAATAGTCACCGTCGCTGAGCTTTAAGCGACCGGGGGGGTCGGCAGGTCGCGGATAGCCGGACGGCCTGTAGTAGCAGGTTAGTTGCGAAATAAGTCTAAACGAATAAGCAATCCCCGACGAGAAGCGGCGGGAGTGGAGGTTGCGGTATAAAAGCCAGCAAGACCGTTGAAACTCCTGCGACAGTGGGCGAATCGACACCGCCCCTTGAAGTATGTGTCTCCCGCAACATGCAAGGGCATGTTGTGTAATAAAAAAATCCAGGCGCGACGGACCCATAATGGGCGGCTTCCTGGTCAGCGTCTGTTCACCATGTTAGGTGCGGCTGATATCACAACGTGACCGGTACACCGCGCGGCGCACTGGGAGTCCCTGGATAACTTAACAGCGATGTCTCCGCTGTTAGGATAAAAAGGGTGATGTGAGCTTGCTCTGCCGAGGTGTTAGCCGCGTGGTGTATCAGTAAACAGCCACTTCGGTCCCTGGTCAGGGAGTGTGCATTGGGCGCAGGAGTAGTAGCCTGCGTTGCCCCGGGCGAGCGCCGGTCCGTCCGTGTTTTCCGGGACTGGTAAAGCGAAGGACAGGCCTCAGGGAACTGGGGTAGGAGCATAGTCTCCGAGGGTACACCCGTTCCTGTCTATTTCGGCCCGCCCCCCTACACACGATGCGCTGTGAAAAACAAACCAATGGAGAATAATTTGAGAAAATACACCAAAACCAATAGCAGCAGTGTACCTCACTGCATGATGAGCAACGGCACTCAAAGCCCTGGCAGCATGTTTCTAGAAACTGATTTATCCAGGGAAACGCCGACGATTAGCAGATCTAGCGAAGTGGATCCATTCAAACGTGCACCAAGATTGATGCGTTCACCAAAACAAGCGCTAGTTGTTGAAAAACCTGTAAGAGCGAGGTCGTCACCACCTGCGCTGCAAGACAGCTCGCCTCAATCGGAACCAACGCAACCGAAGGGTGACACTATGTCGGAACTAGGAGACATGATCAAGAGGCTAACAGAAGCAATGAAACTGCCTCAAAGATCGATTAATAACCAGATCCGTGACCTACTTACATCGGTCACTAGACTCCACGCACGTGCCCAAAGCGAGTACAACAGAGTCAAGGAAAGCAGACGAAATGCCTCCCTAAGGCTTACAGAAACAGACTCAACGCCGAAAAGACCCCGCGAGGATGAGCAGCTGACGCGAAAAACACCGCCTAAAAAAATAGCCAGCCAAGAGGAAGTCCAAAAGAGGAGCATCGCGTGCAAGAGGAATGATGAAAATATTCCTATAAAAGAACGGAAGGAAGAGGAAAAGGCAGAGGAATGGAAACAGGTGAAACGAAAAACACCAAACCCGATTAAAAAGGCTGCTTTTGCTCCACGTCCGAGGCCCGATGCAATTATCATTGCGCGCACGGGAAAATGTCATACAGTGATATGCTTAGAGCCGTTAAAAAGGAAGATGCTCTGAAAGAGCTTGGCGAGAACGTTTCGCGGATTCGGAAAACGGCAAAAGGCGAAATACTGCTTGAAATGAAGAAGGCCCAGATGAAAAACACAGGAGCGTATGAAAGGGAGATAATCAAAGTCCTTGGCGACCAGGTGAAAATAAAAACCCTAACCCACGAGGTATCAGTGGAGATCAGAGACCTGGACGAAATCACCACCAAAGAGGACATAGCGTTGGCAATACGCTCACAAATTAAAGAGCTGAGTTCCATTGATGTAAATGCCATCAAAACCATCAGACAGACATACGCGGGCACGCAGACGGCAGTCATCAGCCTTCCTGCAGCGGACTCAAAACGGCTGCTTGACGCTCATAAGCTAAAGATTGGTTGGGTGGTCTGCAGAATAAGGGAAAAGCCGAACCTCAGAAAGTGTTTCAGGTGCCTGGAGTACGGCCATCTGGCGAGGGCATGTACGAATGAGGAAGATCGAAGCACATGTTGTGCCAAATGTGGTGAAAAGGGACATTTCGCAAAGGAATGTGACAAAAGCCCATCGTGTGCAGCATGCAAAAGCAGCGGGAAAAAAGAGACCGGACACCGGATCGGAAGCTGGAAGTGTCCACTATATCAAGCGGCGTGTAAAAAGACAAAATGAGAGTTGTCCAAATCAACCTAAACTACTGCGAAGCGGCTCAAGAGCTGCTAAAGCAAACAATTTTCGAAAAAAGATAGATGTGGCGATACAAAAACATAAACGCTGGCACGTGGATCTCCGACAAGGAAAAGAAAGTTGCTATATGGGCCTGTGGGGGCAACGCCTTCCAAGATAAGCCGCTTCTGGGAAGATCTTACTATACACGAGCGAAACTAGGTGGCATTTATTTCTACAGCTGCTATATTCCCCCGAGTGTGCTGCATGGAGACTATGAAAGAATTCTCGTTGAGCTAGTACGAGACGCCCTTACTACCACGCCAAACGTGATAGCAGGCGACTTCAACGCATGGGCAATTGAATGGGGTAGTAGCTACACAAACAGACGGGGTAATGCTCTACTCAAAGCGTTTTCTGTATTAGACGCCGTGCTGCTCAATACCGGCAGTAGAAATACTTTCGAAAAGAATGGACGGGGATCGATAATAGACATCACATTCGCCAGCAGCACGCTAGTTCGATCTGCAAACTGGAAGGTGTGCGGCTTCTACACACATAGCGACCACCTGGCCATCTTGCTGGAAATCCGCAAACAAACACAAACTCGATCCAGCGTTAAAAAAATGCGGAAAAAAGGATGGAAGGTGGAAACGTCCGATGAAGAAACTTTCAAACTTATGTTGGATGGGAACATAGATGGTGCGATCATCAAGCTGAAAAACTGGTAAAGCACATAAGCAAAGCTTGCGATGCGGCTATGTGTAGAAAAAGGCACAAAATAACCCATAGGCCTGCATACTGGTGGAACGAGGAGATCAGCACATTGAGAAGCGAATGCCATAAAGCAAGACGCCGCTGCCAAAGGAGCCAAGGTACGCCACACCATACAAGATTGCGAGAATGCTTTAAAAGCAAACGTAAAGAACTCAAAAAGGCGATCAAAAGAAGTAAGTCTGCGACTTTTAAAGAGTTATGTGAAAAGGTGGACGAGAATCCGTGGGGTGATGCTTATAATATAGTGATGGCGAAAATCAGAGGAGGGAAAAGCCAAGCACCAACCTGTCCGATCCTCCTAGAAAAGGTGGTGAAAATGCTCTTCCCAACGCAAGAACCACAATCGAGTAGAACAATACCAACCATGATGGAATCTGCAATTGTAGGCGAGAAGGAGGTAATGGAAGTGGCAGAGAGGTTTTGCAACGCAAAGGCTCCAGGACTTGATGGCATCCCGAATAAGGTACTGAAAATTGCCATCAGCCATAAAAAGAGGGCATTCGCCGAACTCTACACACGATGTCTGAAAGAAGGAATTTTCCCGAAAGTATGGAAGAAACAGCGGCTGGTTCTTCTACAAAAGCCAAACAAACCGGCTGGAGAGCCGAGTGCGTATCGCCCACTCTGCATGATCGACATGATGGCAAAAATACTAGAAAGATTGATTTGCACACGGCTAGAACGCCACCTAGAATAAGAGTCTCCTGGGTTATCTGAAAACCAATTTGGATTCAGAAGGCATCGGTCCACTTTAGACGCAGTTGGAAAAGTGACGGACATTGCAGCCAAAGCCATAGAGGGCACCAGATGGATGTTTGGTGATAAAAAATCCTGCGCAGTTGTTACGCTGGACGTAAAAAACGCTTTTAACTCGGCATACTGGCCACATATACTGAGAGCATTAGAGGCAAGAAACACCCCGGGGTATCTTCTGAGGATAATTAGCAGCTATCTGTCTGACAGACTACTGTTGTACGATACCGATGCAGGTCCAAAAACCTACACGGTGACAGGTGGAGTACCACAAGGCTCCGTACTAGGTCCACTACTTTGGAATGTGCTGTACGACGGGGTGTTACGATTACCGCTGCCAAAAGAAGCACAGATAATTGGCTATGCGGACGATATTGCCGTAACGATCGTAGCTAAAGAACTCTTGCAGATACAGAGCATATGCAATGAGACCGTGTCGAAAATCAAAGACTGGCTTACGAGTAACAAGCTGCAGCTTGCAGGCGAAAAAACAGAGGCTGTGCTCATCACGAGCAGAAAAAGGCTAGAAACGGTCACATTGAACATTGATGGGTATAACGTTGTAACGCAAAATTCTTTGAGGTACCTTGGCGTTATGATCGATACGAGGCTCAATTTCAAGGCGCACATTGAAAAGGCCTGTGGTAAGGCGGCTAAAGTGACTGCGGCCCTGTCGAGGATCATGGCAAACATTGGTGGCCCAAGTCAAAGAAGGAGAGCTCTGTTGGCCAAAGTTAGCCAGTCAATGCTTATGTACGCAGCTCCCATATGGAGGACAGCCCTGCGTCAAAAAACTTGTGTAAATATGGCAAAGACTGCGTCCAGGTTATGTGCCCTGAGAGTTGCCTGCGCGTTTAGAACGGTGTCGCACGAGGCAAGTGCTATCATATCTAGTCTTATGCCACCGGATATAATGGCCTCTGAATTAAGTAGAGTCTACCGCAAAACCAAAGCAATGAATAGGCGCCTAACGGTCGACGAGCGTAAACAGGAGAGGAAGTCAAGTCTCGATGAGTGGCAAAAGCAATGGGATGCGGCAGATAAGGGAAGATGGACCCATAGATTAATTAAGAATGTATCAGCCTGGATTGACAGACAACACGGGGAGACAGATTTCTACTTAACGCAGTTCTTATCGGGCCATGGCTGTTTTAGGGAATACCTACACAAATTTGGCCACGATGACGAAACACAATGTTCCTTCTGCGGAAATGCCGCAGAAAACGCAGAGCACGTCTTTTTCACCTGCTCCAGGTATGTAGTAGAGAGAGAGACCATAGAAAAGCTGACAAATGAAAGCATAACGCCCGACAACATAGAGAGTCACATGCTGCGATCACAGCTGGCGTGGGCTAAAATGAAAAAGTGGGCCGCAATAGCGCTCCTAGAACTTAGAACAAAAGAAAGGCAGCGAAGAAGCACAAGACCACATGAATAACCCGAGCGGTAGGTCGTGAAGGGGCAGTTATCGCCCAGCTTGGTCCTGCGAAGTTGTGCCTAACGGCGGTCCCGCAGGTCCGAATATAAGCTACAGGAGCCGGAGTTAAGGGTTTAGTACGTAGGCATACTGGCTCGCAAGTCCAGAATAGTTAATTATTACTGTCTGGGCGTGGTCCCGAAAGAGGTGTACCCTAGCGGACAATATGAATCGTGCATGCTACCAGTTCCACCCTGGTAGTATCTTTAGAAGATTCCCCCTTCGGAAACAAAAGAAAAAAAACATTGGCATCATGCGCATCACATTTCATCCCACACTACACACCCCATTCTCAACACATCGGCATGATGCCCATCGCATCATCATCTACACCATACTTTCACACCACACCCGAGGACACCAGAACAAAATTAACAAAAGGGACTGGCGGACGACGCCGAGCTCTCTTTTAGTTTCGGTCCGTGCGCATACACATACGCTCTTCCAATCGCTCAAGTGTCGTCGTTTAAGCCTTTTTTATCCAAGTCATCAAAGGTGAGTGCCAATAACTTATTTTTATAACGTTTTGAATACTATGTTTTTCATGCCAGACATATGTACGTAGCATGCTTACGAGTTGGAAACCATCTTCTACACATACGCCCCGGAACAGAAAAAAAATGTTGTTGATCAAGCTGCGTTACATTGAAAAGTTGTAGAAAAATCGCAAATAAATGATTATCAACACAATATGAATTTTTATCTTTTCATTTCAAAACACATAATTTCACGCAGTACAACGGCTGCGGGGTCAGCTAGTATATAAATAATTTTACAAACTACCGACATCTAATTATACAGAATTTCAACAACACACTCATTTTGGTAGATTCTTTCAGCGCTATTCTTCTGGCACCCCCCTTTTTCAGTAACTGCTGATTGACAGGTCCCTGATTGTGTTTTTTTGCCAGCTCAGAAAAAAGATCAGAGCCCGCTGCCAGCTGACAAGCTAGAGAGTAAGACAAGAGATTCTGATTTATCTATGTCCCTGTCTAATAGCACGATCAGCCAACAACGTAAACTGGTGCCCGTGTCAGCTGATACGACCTATCTTATGGGAGCGCAATATAAGTGATCAGCGAAGAACGCTACTTTTTTCCGCTTTCCCGTAGGATGCCGTAGATTTCCACGGCATTTGGATTTTTGCCGTAGAAACGGGTCAGCTGATTGCTCTCTCACAACGCAGGGTTGTCAATCTTGATATACTGTAGCAATTATAAAATTTGTCTTCAATATGTTTTCAATATGTTTTTCGCGGATCACGCTTTAATACTCCGCGTGAACGGACGCCATCGGTGATAAATTCGCTTACTCAATTGTTCTCACGTTTTTGTTTTATTACATTTTCGTTCTTTATAAGTGTGTTATTCTCAAATAAACAAAAACAGATAGATCCCAGATCTTCCTGTCGTGCAAACACAAACCCCAAAAAATTTAACTCTTTCCGCAAAAAATACAGTAAAACTCATAACATAGTTCTCACACTTTGTCGTCAATAGAGCAATTCAACTCGTTAGCAAGGAAATAATCTCCAAAGCTACGTTACGCGATGAAAGTCTCCTCCTCCTTGTCAAAAGCAAAAAGGTGGCCAAAATTCTTAAAAACCAAACAGTTACCTGGAATCTGTGATATCACGTGTAAACTACAGTATCCCTAAATAACAACAAAGGTACAATTTACACGCCTTTTCTCAACATCATACTAGAAGAAGAGATTATCAGTGAACGAAAAGCACAACACGTTATCTCGGTTTACAAATTCAACAGAATCATAGATGGTGCACCTAGACCCAATGGTGTTGTTCTTATAACATTTGACCAATACACACTCCCCACCAAACTTTATATTTTTGGGAATACTGTGAAGGTACGAGAATACATACCAAACACAATGCGTTGCAAAGATTGTTAATTGTTAGGCCATACGGTGAAACACTGTAAGCATAAACTATGTGGGTAAATTGTAATTTTCCACCTTATTCTTCAAATAACTGGTGGCAATCACAGTGATTAAACTGTAGGAAGGTACACTCGGCTTCGTCGCCCACTGTAAAAAGAAGCAAAAAGAAATATCAGAAATGAAAATAATTTTGTTCCAACAACAAACTCCCATTACTAATTCCTTCAGTTACCCTTCAGTAACCGCCTCATCTTTTATCCCCGTCAAGGAAAGCCAAATGCAAACCAGCAAAGACATTACAAATGAAAACAGCACAAAAAAATACAGATTAACCAAACAAAAAACCAACAAATGCTCCCACTATACCCTTAATTCCCGCCTTCAATAACCCAACAAATGAAAATAAAAACCAAAATGAAAACAAAAAAATTAAAAATACAACAAGCATTCCAAACATTCTTTCGGTAAATTACTTGTCTTTCACCAGCCGTGGAATTTCTCACGAATAATACACAAACGAATTGGACAAATCAATAGGAGAACCTAACTCTTAGAGCCGTTTTCACAGTGATTAGTTAACGAATGGTTGAAGATAACTAATTGGTTTTCATTTCAAAGTGAATTGTCAACCATTAGTTAACTCATCTCCCGGGCATTGGTTGACGATTAGTTAACAAACAGCTGTTCGAATGTCAAACTATTTATTTTTATTAAAAGAAAAATAAAATAAATCTAAAAAACAATTTGGTGGGAAGTAGTGATCACAACAATGGAGTTCAGTGACAGTGACGACGATTACGAAGAGCTGCTAAAAGTGGTAATTTTCCGTCGGAAAAAAGAAATACGGGAGCGATTTAATTTCTTTCAACTTTATGATGAAAAGGACTTTAGAGAGCGTTTCCGCCTATGCAAAGATGCTGCATGGGAAGTATTGCAGCTCATACGTCCAGATATACAGCATGCTACCACATGGTATAGCTTTTTTAACGCTTTGCCTGCCGATTTCTACATAAAATTTTTTCCTAGGAATAATGCGTTGTCGCCGGATCATATGTTGGCCATTACATTGAGGTTTTATGCCACTGGCAGTATTCAGCAATTGATTGGAGATGTGTCAGGAGTGTCTACTAGCACAGTATCAAGAGTTGTTACTCTTGTTTCAGATAAAATAGCAAGGTTGCGAGAACGTTTTATACGATTTCCTACCACAACGGAAGATATACATCAAAAACAGAAAGAGTTTTTTCGAATTGCTAAATTTCCCAGAGTTATTGGTGCCTTAGATTGCACGCACGTAAAAATTCAGTCACCTGGTGAGCTGAAACACCTCAAAACCGTAATGAATATCTATTTTTACATGTTTCCTTCCTTTTCAGGCGGAGACCATGCGGAACTATTTCGTAATAGAAAAAGCATATTTTCTTTTAATGTACAAACGATTTGCGATGCTCGTTTGATGATTTTAGACATAGTCGCTAGGTGGCCAGGATCAACACATGATGCTACCATATTACGAAACTCTCGTATTTTTGCTCGTCTTGAGAACGGAGAGTTCGGAGATGGACTTGTGCTTGCTGATAAAGGGTATGAAAACAATAATCGGATTTTAACACCGCTTCATTCCGTTAACAGTGCAGCTGAAAGACTATATAACGAATCACATATTCGGTCAAGAAATCCAATTGAACGCTCTTATGGTGTTTGGAAGCGAAGGTTTCCAGTATTGTCTTTGGGTATACGAATGAATTGCACCAAAGTCCAATCAATAATTGTCGCCACAGCAGTGTTGCAAAATATATGCTGCTTACATCGCGATACTGAAGCTCCTCCTTTAGATCCTGAGATTGATACGCAAATTTTGTCAGTTTTAAGCATACCGAATAATCGCAGCTCTGATCGGCGTACTGAAAAAAATGTGACGAGGAATAATTTAATAAATGGGTACTTTGCAACCTTATAACTGCAAGTCAAGCATTGTAAGACTATCAATCAGAAGCAAATAATACAACAATGTTATTTAAAACACTTTTATTTTGTATGTGTCAAGTTATTTTGTACTTGTACTGTTTTTTTCCAATTGAAGATTGCGCCATTGAATTTCCTTTAATTGCTCTTCCATAATTCTCATACGCATTTTGTGTTCCACTTCAGATTGCTTTATATGTTGGTCGTACATCTTTACTCGCTTTTCATGTTCAGCTTTTAATATTTCAATCTCTACGCGGCATTTTTCTCCGGTCCATTTTGATTTAACAGCGGCCAGCTTCGACCATGATGTATTTTTCTCTTTGCTTTGCGATCCGTCGATTATAAGTTTTTTACATTTAGGAGCTTTTAAATCTGCAGGCGTGTATGTACTCCAATTTTTCGAAGTAGTAGCTGTGTTGGATGTGTTCTTGATGTCTTCAAATTCCTCGCTCCCATCCTGAGATTGCTTAGCACTGATGTTATTTGCTGCCTTATCTGCAAAACCATTAATACATTTAAATGATGGTATTTGAATAAAATTAAGTAATTTCTTACCAATGCTAACGATAACATCCTCCGTTTTGTTTCGCACAAAAGGATTATCGGAATCGTATACAGATTCCATTCCTTCTAACTGCTCCGAGCCTATTATTGATGTTAACATTACATCAATATCATTGGTGCTAATTTTCAATGGCGGCCCTCCTCCTGTCGCGATGCAACTTCTTTTTTCGGCTGCTACCTTTTTCTTTAATTCCTTTTTCATGTTGTAATATTTGGTACGCAGCATTTTTTCATCGCGAAATGAAGACGAGGTTCTGCTGTTATATTCCTCCTGAATTTTTAACCAAGCTTTATTTTTCACATCTACCGTAAAAGTATCGCTTTTTTTGCACTCTATCACATTTTTATGTTGTTCTATTATAGCAAGTAATAAATTTACGTCGTTTTCACTGAAATTAATCTTTTTCGTCGCCATTTGAATTGCAATTTTTACCAATCGTGAAATGAAATAAAAACATAAATTGTAAAACTGTAATGTCAAGATCATATGTTTTCTATGGTGCTACCAGACTTTTAGCCAGAAAATTTATTTTTATAACTAAGCACTGTGAAAAACATTGCTTTAGTTAACAAACAGCTGTTGGCTACATTGACTAATAGTCAACCAAACGTTAACTAATCACTGTGAAAACGGCTCTTAGTCAAGTCTCTCCGATTTTCTATTTCCTATTAAGTACAACATCTGATTTAATTTCTCTCCTCTCCTTTTAATGACTATTAAAATATTGCAATGGAATATGAAAGGATACATTACCAACTATCAAGAACTTATCTTACTAATTAAAGAAGAAACCCAGATGTTATCAGTATTCAGGAAACACACATACCATACAACACTAACAACATTATCATTCCAAAACCAAGTACTGGTTATTTTAAAAATCTAAATTATAATTCAACATACAAACAAGGACGTGGTATCTTAGTAAAACACCAAATTCCACACAAACAGAATCCGACAAAATCAAACATTTTATGTGACGCTCTTCAACTGGATTTACACACAAAACTAACAATAATAAATACATACATTCCTCCCTGTTAAAATTTTTCAGTAAATGATTTATTGAACCCCTTAATTAATTTGAAAACACTTTTAATTTTCAATGGCGACTTCAAGGCATGTAGTACACTATGGGCAGGATTAAACGGATGTCCAACTTATTCCAGTGTGTGAGCGCTTCAAAATTAGCGTTTTTAATAACATTTTCCATTATGGCCAGATTGGACAAAATAATAATTTTTGGGCATTTAAATTAAAATACCCAACATTTAGTAAGAATAAAAACTACTATATGGTGGTTATTTAATATACAGAGAATCTTTTTAAATCTTTTTATGGTATGTTAAAACAACTGACTTTTGACCTTTCAATACCCAATAGAAGATTTTAAGCTTTTTAGCTCTTATTCAATAAATGTTTTTACTAATTTTCCGTTGAAAACAATACCATAATGCTTGACATTACAAAACGCTTCACCAAATAAGTACATTTAAATTTCATAAATTTATTTTATTTTCATTGTTTTACATTTTTTGTAAGTGGTCTTGAACAATGCAACAATCCCTCCGATTACATATTTTTTTGTTAAGATTTCAATCTGGCCATCGCTCGTTCTCTCACTTCCAATGAGAGGGGAGTTGGACATCTCTTTATCTCTGTTAAGGGGATCTGACTCAACCAACTCTCGTGGTAAAAAAAAACTGAAAACCTTTTTGAGAAAGTCAAACTCAATCTTCTTAACGATAAGGGATAAAGAGATGCCCACTTATTACAGTGTGAGAGCACCTCCAAAAAACGTTTTTTATATCATTTTCCATTGTAGGCAGGTCGGCAAAATAATGATTTTTGGGCATTTCAATTAAAACACCCAACATTTTATACAATTGAAAACTATTTTATATTGTACTTCTCTGACTTTTGAACTTTCAATACTTAATAAGATGAATAAGCGCACTTATAAAGTTCTATCCACCATTCGTCGCTGTGCATCACTTCATAAGCAACTTAACCTACAGCGGACTACATTAACAAGAAGAAAACCCGGTTTTCCGTCATGGCTACAGCAAGACATGTCTATAAACAACAACATAACTTCAGGAGGCCTCCTTCCTAACCATTATTCCATATTCACCGCCAAGGCTTTAGCTATACCAAAGACATGCTCGTTTGCATGAAATAACACAGGAAAATACGTAATATGTTTTGACAGTCTATTTATAACTTAATTGCTCAAATTCTGAGTATTATGTTGCAAAAATATTGTTCTTTTCTGGGTGCCAAGTCATCAAGGAATTACAGAAACGAGCTAACTAGCGAATTTAATATATGTATATCCCAATATATACAACAAAAAAGGCAGCTAATTGGAAAAATTTCCGTCACCGATATACCAAATTCAATGTACATAAATGGTCCAGGCCCGTACTCGTATACCCAACAAACACGTCGAAACCAAAACGTTCAATTTATATACGTTTACGAATTGGACACACGAAGCTTACACACGAACATTTGATCACCAGCAAAATACCCTCTAACAATCGAATATATCTTATATATACATACGTACTATTTTGGAGCTGAGTAATTTGCACTGGGACACACAATTATTAGAAAAAATTTCTTTAAGTGAACTCACATATTATGCGGTACAAAGTTCGAAAATATCTATGTTGGGGATGTTGGGAATACGGCAAGTATTGACTTGGATATACCCATTTTTTGATATTTAGTCACATTATTATCATGGAAAGATTCTCTCTGAATTTCAATAACCTCAGAAATTAAGCAATATTTTCGGTAATAAGAAATGCAAAGTTTTATTTCAATAGCCATCATCAGCTCCAGATTTATTGTAAAGTTTAAAGTTCATATGGAATATAAAATTATGGCATATGATTTCGCCCACTTATGCAATGTAATATTAGAATAACAGGATTATTGTTATATTGGTTGAAATTGGTCGAATAGTTACTGAGATATAGGATTTCAGTTAAATGTGGGCAGTGCCACGTCCATTGCCCAGTTCATCCGCTCCTATAACACCCTTCTGTATCATGTAGGATGTGAAACTTAGAGGTTCTGACATATTTATTTAGTGAGTTATCATACTTTTAGTAATTTTCACCTTAAATGTACTTAAACTGAACGAAATTGTTCAACAATTATCAAACCGAAATTTGCGGTACAGACTCAACTTTTTGATAATAACCGAAATAGTGGATATCACTGAACGAATATGGTTATAATCGCGGGTACAGCTTCTTTACGAAATATGTGAGAATCAACTGAACATTTTAATATCTGTAGGGACAGCAATAATTAGAGTAGCAGAGGTAAAAAAGGCATCTATACTACATATTTTTATACAGTACATAAATATGTTTATGATGTGCTTTTATTCTGAGATAAATTGGAATATGAGGACATCACCAAACTGAACAATTGAGTAAGATCTTAACACGAAACTCACCGATTTGCGATGGCTTGTTGGCGCTGTGCATAAGTCGGATATTCAAAATCTAAATACTTCCACTCATTTACAATTTGAAATGATTTATTTGCATCCGCTGCCATTGGTATCTCATCGACGTGATTTCGCCCAAAACTTTCACTAACATCGCTACCTACAACATTTTCATAGAATGGAAGCGTGTAGTCCACGTGGATTTGTGCTACTGCTAGCGGTAAAATTACCGAAGGAAAGTTACCAAAGAACAGTTTGAGCCAATTGCTACTAGCAGTAGCCAATTGAGTTGACTCAATCTCAGTAAATGTTAAAATAATAAGCACATTGATCACTAGACATACTAATGTAAAGCAACGTAAAACAGCATTCATTTGGACAAATACAAAATATTTAGTTAAAAAGTAAATTAACTGTACGGCTGTCGTATACAAAGTCTGAAACGCGTTTAACGTCCGGAGTAAGTTATGGCAATCAATTAAGTTGGGACTATAGTTATTGAACGTTACAGGTAAGATAAATCCGCCCATTTTTTCAACATGACAAAATAATAGATTTGCTGAAACTTTCAAATTTTTTGCTAAATGATTTAAAGTAAAGCGAATGAGCAAAACTTGTGCAAAAGAATACGTAATTACATTAAAAAAACTGGTCCGTTTGAACTCAAAGCTAAATCTCACATATGACGAGTAGGTATACATATGGTAAATATAGCATGTATAATAGGGCGAGCCACAAACTACACAATCGAATTTTTGAGTTTAAATTAATTTTATATACATACATATACATATATATATATAACATCCCTCCAAGGCCAAATATTTAGCTTCATTTTAAAAGGTGCCGAAGAGCATTTAAGTTTTCCCATTTAAATAACTCGTAAAAAAGACCTTTCATCTTCAAAAATGTCATAGCTTTTGAAACATTAAAGATAAAATATTATATTTTGCGGGTTCTTATAGAGAATAAAACACATAATTGTATGAAAAAATTAATCTGTTCCGGTTGGTACCTAAGTCTAACTCAGGTATGGCGAACTCATTATGTCACGCATGTTCTTTATGTCTAAAAGCTTTTAAAATATAAGTCTTTTAATCATCAACTTTTTTTCGATCATAAAAATACCTAAATAATCTACTTCAGGGAATTTTTTTGTTTGTACTTAAGACCTTTGAAAAGTTAAAGAATTAGGAGTTGAAATATTAATGTTTTTTGATTAAAAGTTTTCATGTTAAACATTAAATTTACGATATTTTTAATTAAATCCAATGTTTTACGTATTATTTAAATTTAAAACTTTCTGTGCTCATCCACACTTTTCAGAATGAAGCTAAAAATTCTGCCTCTGTATATAAATAGTAGGATCATTTTAACATATTAAGTTTAATTTTTGTTTGACTCACTCTAATGTATATTTGAACAGTTGTAAAAAATTGAGATCTGTCCACACATATGTATGTATGTATATACATTGTATGTACCTGTTTAAATACAATAACCGGTAATTAGCTTTTACCCACTGCATTTAGTTAACTTAGATGACCCAAATTTTGGGTATGCCAAAGAATGACTTATGCTCGCACTTACCTTAGAAATACTAATTCTGCAGGTTAGAGGGACTTTATATACAACTGTGCGGAATTGAACCATTTTCATGTCCAGAAGTATAAATTTCATACAGCATTTGAAAATTTGATAAAATCAAAACGGACAAAATCAGGATATGACAACGCCCAATCCACTTATAACAAGTTATTTACATTAATGATGAAAGTAATGAACATGTGGATTTCTGAAATTGAATTTTTTGAGCTTATGATAAATACATCTTTTAAAGCAATTGATGTGGTTCCTTACTAATTTAATTATTTAAAATATTTTTAGCCTCTTTTGGTAAGACATTAGCTTGTTTATTATACACTAAACATGTCAGAAATTGCCTATATCGGATCACTTATAGAGCTGTCATACAATCTAAACGCTTTAAATCAGAGCCGCTCAAAATAATGCGCAATTTATTTACCAACGCATACAATCACACATTTGATATCTGCTAGCGTATGATTGTGTGCGTGCGCTTGGTTAGTACACTGAGTGAAATCGTGCTATTTGTTTATTTTGTTATTAAAAATTTAGAAAAAAATAAAAAATTTTGCTTTTTGATAAAAAAAAAAAACAATTAAGAACAACAATAATTTTAAGTTAATTTTTTTTTAACTTTCCATGATTTTTTCCATATCGACTTCAAGATCGTAAGTTTTGATTCTCATTAAGTCCTCTTTATGCTTATTCGAAACTGAATTCCTGTATTTCGAGTGTATTTTTGACGCTGGCAGAATTAGCGTCATAGCGTACATGCTTCGACTGCATTTGCTTGCCTATACTCCGAGTATAGGCATGAAAAATTGCGCATTATTTTGAGCGGCTCTGCTTTAAATAATGTCCTTTTAAGAAACCTTTCTATTTGTGGAGATGTCTTAAGAACTTATATATTTGTCGAAATATCTTCCCGAAATTTTGCGCGAATTATTATCCAAGGCGCTACAATATCCGAAAAAATTATTCAGATTGGACCGGTTTAGCATATAGCTGCCTTATAAACTGATAGATTAAAATCAAGTTCTTGTATGGAATCTTTTCTATTTGTGAAGGGTATTACAGCTTCAGTGCAACCGCAGCTAGATAGGTAGGTAGGAGTGCAGCCCTGTTGTTTTGGGCTCAATTAGCACTGCCTGTGCTATTTTGAAGCACTATTCGTAGACCCTTTATATCTGCTATCACGTTTCACTTTTTCAAACCATTTTGAGGTTTCGATGAAGCTACTTATGTCCGATATGCTTTTAATAGAAATCCATTCAGGGCATTCACAGAGAAAGTGGAAAATTGTTTCCTTGTTTCCTGCTATTCCGCATCCTCGGCAGATGTTGTTGTAGGGCCTACATATTTTGGAAGCATGTTTTCCAAATGTCCAGTGCCCTGTTACGGTAGCTGTTACTATTAGATACTTTTCCTGGACCTATTCAATAAGTCGTTAGTTCTTTTCTTGTCATATGTTGACCATAATTGTTTAGTTATAATACATTTTGTTATGTTTTTCCATCTGTTATTTGCAACTTGTTGAAATTGTCTATCGATCTCTCTTTTGATCGATCCTAGCAGCTCCTCCTCGGAATCATTAAGAAACGCTCCTGCCTTTGTCAACTCGTCTGCTTTTTCGTTATCGGAAATGTGGCCGAGAACCCAGGTCAAGTTTGGGTGGAGCTTGTCTTTTATTGAGCTCAGTGCTTTCTTGCAATTGTGGACTGTACTGGAATTTGTCATCGGCGAAAACAAGGCCAGAAGCGCCAGCTGGTTATCTGTAAATATTGCTGCTTTACGTATTCTCTCGTGGGTTTCCAATAGAGCTTCGCAGACCTTTTCTATGCCCAGTACTTCCCCTTGGAAGATACTAGTCGAGTTCGGTAGACGGACAGAGAGGGAAATGTCTAGATCAACGGAAAATACCCCCGTGCCTACTCCGCAGTCCATTTTGGATCCGTCGGTATATACAGAAATGGTATCTTTCTCCCCTATTCAGCCACTTCTCCATCCTCGTCTAGAGGGTATCCTCACCTGGAAATGTCTATTGAAATCCAGCACTGGGAGAATGTAGTCTGATTTACTAACATTGGGCTTGTGTACTGTGTCCATAGTTCTGCTGATTCCAATCACCCCATTATTTTATTCTTATAACAGAACATGCTGCTGTTTTGACAATAAAGATGTCTATGGGTAGTTGATGCAGGACCACACTGAGCGCGTCAGTCAGACATGACTTGTTTGCACCAGTAACACCTGCACATGTTGCTCTTTGTATTCCATTTAATTTTCTAATGTTGTATTTGTTTAGCGCTGTAAGTATAGGTCTTATGACAGCGGTATAAATGACTATACTAGGTTTCAGCCCCAACTCTTGCTGATAAGTATAGTAGGCCATATGTGGCCTTTTTTCTATATTTATTTTCCAGGACAGTTTGGTGTCAACCTCCACCCCCAGTTTAGCTGTGGGGGATAGAGAGAGTGTCGTACCTTCAGATTAAAGGAGGTGAGGCTTATAGGTCTAAAATCCTTGGCATTTTCGTGTATTCTTCTGCCTGGTTTTGGAAGGAACACCACTTTAATTCTTTTCCAACTTCTTGGGATGTAAGACAGTTGAAGGCTAGCTTTGTATATATTTTCAAGGCTTAGAACTATTGGTTCTTACAGCTTTTGCAGCATTATGGGCATAATCCCGTCTGGACCTGCCGCTTGAAATGGTGAGAAACTATTTATGACATATTTGATTTCGCTTTAGTCTACTATCTGGCCTTGGTAATGAGCTGCGTTTGCCGGTGGTCCTAGTTGAACCCTCGTTATAGGCATTTGCTGACTCCCAAGGAAGTGCGTTTTAATAAGTACTATACCTTCAGAGATTATTTTGCAGAAGAGGTCCATTCATTGCCTTCCGCCTTAATGTAGGCAGTATTAGTATGTTCTTTGGATAGCATTTTACTCAGCCTGGCGCATTCTCTGCAACTTCTATCACAAAGGAGACTTTCTTGCGGTTGTTCTGCAACTTTCTATCGATGCGCAGAAAGATCGCCATGCGTCATTCTTAGCTTTCCTGACTGCTTTTTTGTATCTTTTCATGATATCTTTATACGGTTGCCAGATTTTGGTTCTAAAACTCTCATTGAAAGCTTTCCTTAGTTGCGTTCTCAATTTCTTGAGCTCACTGTTCCACCCAGAAAGAGACTTTCTCTTTTTCAGAACTGTTAGCGGAGTGGATTTATTGAAAATTGTAGTTAAGATTTTTTCTAACTTCTCTACTTCTGAATATAGTTCCTGAGGATTACTGATACTCTTATTGCCTCCTTTTTCAAGGCATTTTGTTGCTATACTGGTAAATTTTTTCCATGGTGTTCTTCTAGGGTTCCGATTTTTGAGAGGAGTATTGTATTTCTCGCGAATGCCGAAGACTATCCAGAAGTGATCCGACATGGAAGGCTCATCGGACACCCTCCAGTTATTCAAAACGAGACTGTCTGTTTCTGTTGATAGCGTGAAGTCCAGCACTTCCTCCCACCCCGGAAACCGATCAGAGCTTGGAAAAATAAAGTTTGGCTTATCACCCTTGTTTAGGGTTACCACATCGGTCTCAGTCAAAATCAGTCCCGTTGCATATGTCAACAACGCTCGCAATTTGCATTGTGATCAGGGATAGACAACAACTATTATCAAGCGTTTAGAAAACGACTTAGCGCTCTTAAAGGGCCCATACACGACACACAAGTGCGTTCGATCTGTGTGAATTCGTTTTGCCCATACACGACACACAAACCCTTTTTGCGTTCGTTCTTCACACGGTGAACATGTGCGACAGGCAAGCCGAACATTTCTTGGAATTTATTTCTAATGTAGCACTTTTATATATTTCTTTGTATTTCGTTAATAAGTTATTCCAACTTTTATTTTTCTCAATTTTTATATGTAACACTTTTCGTTTGCCAAATTGCCAATTCATTTTTTATACGTAAGATCAATAAATTCTGATACGAAATCTTTATTAAGGGGGGAGCCTGCTTTAGAAGCTTCAAACAATCGATTTTTTTGCATAAATCTTTTCAAAAATTATCTAACAATATTTCCCCAAAGTTATAGATTGGAATTCGAAATATTGTCGAAGCTAGAAGGGAAATAGTGACCGAGCGTCTAACAGATATATGAGCGCTTGGGCAAAAAGCGAAAACTTTGAAGCGCGATTTCTCGGTTTTTCATTTTTACGATAGAAAAAAATCTAAACGTCGTATGGACTTAGGGCAAAGTTTATTATCATTGGTATAAAATTATCTTCTATTTAAACTAAAAAAAAAATTAAGAAAAGTTAAGTTTGAACATATTTTTAAACAACATAAAGTAAAATTTTTTTGGTAAAAAACCACTTTTTTTCAATTTAAAAAAAATTGTAAAATTTTAAGTTTTTTTTTAATTTTCTTAGTTTAACTAGAAGATAAATTACTAAAAAATATGAATCTCTATGAATTTTTTGTTTCCGATAGAAATTGCGACCTGCATCTTGCCCGCCATCCGAAAAATGCTCATGCGAGACGCATTGAGCAATTGCTTCCCAAAGGCAGAATATCAAAGATTTTGTATCCAAAAAATTTGTGAAAGATGTTCAAATATATAACTTTAAAGCCTAGAAATTTTGCTTGAATCAATTATTTCTTTCCCTCCCAAAAAATCCTCAAAATTATCGATTTTTTGAAGCCTACAACGCAGGCTCCCTCCTTAACACTTGCCGCGATCGTCCGCGATCTTCACTGTTCGGCGACACGAGAGAAATGAGAGTTTGTGCGCATACAACGCCATACATGACACACATGTGCGCACACCGATCGTAAAAAATCAAACATTTTCGCGAACATGGATCGGCACGCGCAGAAGCCCACACACGAGTAAACCGCATGCACACACATACCGATCGAACGCAGTTGCGTCTCGTGTATGGGCACTTTTATTAGCTTTGATGAATTGGCACAGCTGGTCATTAACAGATTGCGCAAAAAAACTAGTATGATATTTCGCGCTCCTCATTTTTCGATTTCAAGAACGCATTCAAATTTCTGACGTCGATCTCCACCCATCCTTCCTGTATTTTGTCTCCTGGCTGGAAGCGAGTAATTCGTCCTCATCGGATTCCGTTATAGGATTCCGATATGTCAAATCAGTTCCTTTAGTCATCGCTTTTGTCGTCAAATTGGTTGTTGTTGTAGTTGTTGTTGTAAACGTTTTTATTTTTCGCCAAGAAATGTTTTGTGAAATTTGTCCAAAATTTCTTAAGAAACCGCAATAATGACGAAAAAGCAAAAGGTTTCATCAAGACATTGAGTTCGTTCGAGCTACGAATAATTACACCAGCAAAGCAATTGTATTGGATAATTACTGATATGCAAACAAAAATTTAGTGTTGCCAATTTTGCTAGTACCCGCCCCTGTGCCGCAAAAAACGCACGCCAACAAACAAGAAGATGGTCCGACGTCGTGAAGCTAAAATCACAACAGACAACTGAACGATTTTCTGCTAGATTTTTACTCCTATTTTCTGAGAACATTCGTTAGAAACTATGTACAAGGGAGCTGTGGGACGGCATTTCGAGCTCCTTAAGAACAGATGAAAAAAGAAACTGGAAAATGCAAGTGAACAGCTGGTACGATGAGGAGTGCCAAGTCGCAATTGAGACAAAACAGACTGATACCGAGAGTTGAAGAAGGACGCATTTACAGACAGAAAAAGAAAGAAGCCGAAATGCGTGAGCATGAAGACCTTGATAAGCTGGCCGACAGGGGTAAATCTCGAAAATTTTACGAAAGGATGCGGCGGCTAACAGAAGGTTTCTATACCGGAGCATACTCTTGCAGAACCACCAGAGGTGATTTAGTGACCGATGCCCAGAGCATACTAAAATTATGGAGGAAACAGTTCCCCAGCCTCCTGAATGGCAGTGAAAGTACAACGCCAGGAGAAGGCGAACCCGATTCCCCAATCGATGACGATGGAGCAGATGTTCCATTGCCCGAGCATGAAGAAGTTCGAATAGTAATTACCCGTCTGAAGAACAACAAAGCGGCGGTGGCCGATAGATTGCCGGCCGAGCTATTCAAAAACGCCGACGAAGAACTGATAAGGATAATGCATCAGATTCCTTGTAAAATATGGTCGCGCGAAAGCATGCCCAACGATTGGAATTTAAGTCTGCTCTACCCAATCCTCAAAAAGGGGACCCCACAATCTGCGCTAACTACCGTGGGATAAGTATCCTCAATATCGCATATAAGGTTCTATTGAGCATATTGTGTGAAAGCTCACCACCAACAAACTGATTGGACCTTATCAGTGTGGCTTTAGACTTGACAAATAAACAACTGACCAGATATTCACCATGGGCCAAATCTTGGAAAAAACCCGTGAAAAGAGAATCGACACACACCACCTCTTCGTCGATTTCAAAGCTGCCTTTGACAGCACGAAAAGGATCTGCCTTTATGCAGCGATCTCTGAATTTGGTATCCCCGCAAAACTTATACAGCTTTGTAAACTGACGTTGAGCAAAACAAAAAGCTCGGTCAGGATTTTGAAGGAGGTCTCCGTGCCGTTTGATGCAAAACGAGGTTTCTGACAAAGCGACTCTCTTTCGTGTGACTTTTTCAACCTTCTTCTGGAGAAAATAATTCGAGCTGCGGAACTAAGCCGAGAAGGTACAATCTTCTATAAGAGTGTACAGCTGGCGGCTTATGCCGATGATATTGACATCATTGGCCTTAACACCCGCACCGTTAGTTCTGCTTTCTACAGGCTGGACAAGGAAGCAAAGCAAATGGGTCTGGCAGTGAACGAGGGCAAGACGAAATATCGAAATATATTGAATCACTATTAACACCAACAAGAACGTCGGCATCGAAATCCAACGCAGAATATTTATTGCCAACAGTTGCTACTTCGGACTGAGTAGGCAATTGAGAAGTAAAGTCCTCTCTCGACAAGAAACCAAATACTATAAGTCACTCATTATTCCTCTCCTGCCATATGGTGTAGAGGCACGTACGATGACAACATCTAGTGAGTCGACTTTACGAGTGTTCTAGCAAAAGATGTATGTTCGTAGCTCATTGGTCACGGCGAATATCGCATTCGACGATGAGCTGTATGAAATATACGACGTCATTGACATCGTTCAGCGAATTAAAAGGCAGCGAATTATTAGACGCAGTACCCGTCGGGGAAAACATAGGAAAAGGAAAACCTCCACTCCGTTGGAAAGTCCAGGTGGAGAAGGACCTGACTTCGCTTGGAATCTCTAATTGACGCCACATTGCTAAAAGAAGAAACAACTGGCGCGCTGTTGTTAACTCGGCTATTACCGCGCAAGCGGTGTCCACGTCAATTAAAAAAAAAGAGTCTTTGCATAAATTGAGCCTAAGAAACGAAGTGATTCTGTGGCAAGTGTCTGCAAGAACAATCAGCTAGTCGTGTTCGTAGAACGAACAAATTAAACGTATCGGAGGTGAAGGGAATGTGGAATATTGCCAAAATATTCCAGACATTCCAATCGAGGGAGAGCTGCATAGCTTTTTGCGAGGTGGAGGATCTCAACGCTAAAACCGTTATGGGAAATAGCACCGTCGGTAAGTTTAGGTGCCGCAAAGGATCTTGCCGAAAGCGTTCGGCGATATCTCGCTCCATGGGCACTTGTTTGGAAAACGGGAAAATACCTTTGCGACAAGTGTTCTATATAATGTTCTGTTACGCATCGCACTGGTCACACGAGGTAGTAAGGAAAAACAGCATTGTCAGGGAATCAATATTATCTAACGCTACCATATCTGACTGGTATAACTACTGTCGCGAAGCGGTAGTTTTATACCAAGTGGAACATCAGGAGGTGGGTAAAATTGGTGGCCCTGGCAAAAACGTGCAAATTGATGAAAGTAAATTCGGGAAGAGGAAGTTTAATAAAGGTAGGGTTAAAAATGTACAATTTTAGGTAATTACTTATTGTTTAAATGAGTTAAGCATCCACCCCTTCTACCCGGTAAAACTGGTCCATCCTAATGAAACAGCGCAGTTCACCACATAATGCCACTACAATACAACTCACCACACACCAACTAACTCATCAAAAAGGATGGACAAGGAGAAAGCAGGCACACTTTCGCTTCTAAACTGCGCCGCGCCGACACCTTTCGCCAGCACAGGCAATTCGTCACCTGTCGTTCGCCTATCAACACGTCAACAATTCGATCATCAACTACATTCGCTGAGACACTGCGCCGCGTCAACACCTCTACTCAACCTCGGTTATAGTTTTCGACTTCCATCCGTAAAAGCTCGATCGCCAGCTCCAGCAAGTCGGAATCGGATTCTCGCCGCCCCGTGTGTCGACACCTATCTTCATAAAATTAAATTGTTTAACATTTATAATAATAAAAATTATATCTCTTTAACCCAATTGTGAAAATACAAACAAAATTTGATTTTATTAAACATAAATTTTGTATATTTTTATTCATGGTCCTTCGAGCCATACCGAATGGCACTATTGGTATCGTCTAAGAAGGAAAAGATATTACAATTTTGGTGACAATATTTTTAAAAAGACGGTATAAACCACAAACTAAAACTAAAACAAAACAAAAATAAGTGCAGTGTAGTGAAGTGCCGTGGCAAACAAAAATAAAAACAAAAAAATCCAAACAGAACAAAACAAAAAAACACATAATAAGTGAGGTGACAAAACTGTGAACAAAAACAAAGTGCATTTGAAAAATTAAGACACCAAACATTTTAAGCAAACAAAAAAGTAACAAATGTGCGTAATCTAAAAACAAAATATAAATCAGCCGCGAAAAAGAAAATTAAAATAATATCTTGCGGGCGCGAGTCGCAATAAAAACAAACAAAAACGAAACATACGTATACAAACAAATAGACAAAAAAAGTGCTGTGGAGCAAAAACCGGATAAAGTCCAGTGAACCGCCAAAAACTTCAGTGCCAATACATACCTAAGAAACAATTTAAAAGGTTTAAACAAACAAAAACCCAGACATCGGAAAAACAACAAAATACTAAAAATACACAATCGAGCGCGAAATCTTATAACAAATCAAAAAGAAAAACAAAATTAAACAAAAAACGGGCGCGAGTTTTTAAAACAGCAAAATAGAAGGTGTACCTGCAAGCGGCTAGAAACTTTAAGGACAACAGGAATAGAGAAGAGAATCGGGATAAAACGCCTAGGCTCGCAAACTCATACCTACAATACATAAAACGCCCCTTGAGGAAAAACAAAGTGAGCGTATTTATTCTATTAATTTTAAATATATTTCAATGCACATAAATATGTATGTATGTAAAAAATACGCTTATTTATGCTAATAAATATATTTCAAAATAGCTTCGAGTTTATTTTACGAGAAAAACCGAACACAGCTTGGTATAACATATATATCAACATATATATGTTAATAAATATTATTAATTTATTGCCTACGTATTAACTTACCTTGTTGTATTTAAACACGTTTATTAACAAACACATATATCCAACATTTACTTGCGAAAATTTCCGACAAACCTCTTCTGCTTAATAAATTAGTAAGCAGGATTGTATATAATATGTATGCAAAGACACAAACAATAAAAAGAATTATATCATAAAAAAACAAAACAAGAGAGGCAAAAAATACAAACATATATATTAGCACCTTTAGCTTTCTTCAATTCCGTCTCCGCGCTCGCTTCTCAGAGCGAACATACATATGTAAATATATTTGTAAATGTAATCATACTAAACAAAATCTCAAAAAAAAAAAACAAAAAGTTCAAAGTCCACATTTGCAATTATCTAGCAATACCTCTTGTTCTTTGGCAAACAAAAACAAGCAGGATTGTGGACAAAAAGCTAATTGATCTCCCTAACGAGCTCTCAATTGCTTACGAACAAATCATAACAAACAATTCGTGCATACTTATGTACAAAGCATATTGATCTCTTCGACGAGCTCTCAATTGCACAAAACATAAGCAACTTGATACGCACATACAAACATACATGTAAGTCCAAGTATTAGGGTGTACCTAAATACAAAATATTCGGACATAAAATATTTCAATTAATAAAAAGTACGGTTTTTTATAACAATTAACAATTCAAATATATTTTCGAACTAAAATACAAACAAATAGTATTATTTTGAAAAAATGGTTAACAGCAACAATAATCAAAATACACCTGCAGGAGCTACATACCCAAAACAGGTTTCTAAATTTATTTCAGTAAGTGACAATTTAACAAGATACTGCACTAGATTTGCCTCTTCACCGATTCACGAAAACTCTGAATCGTTATTAGAAATAAAAAGCCAAAATCTTGAAAATTTCTGGACTCGTCTCCAAACGGCTCATGACGCCATAGTAGAATCTGACGATTCAGACCTACCAAAAAATTTGAAACAATCGGCTTACGCAATATAAAAAAACTGCTTGGACCAATATGAAGAAACGAAAGCTATGATCTCCGATCAATTCAAGCTCATTAAAGCAATTGCACCTACTCCCCACAGTAGAGTAGAGCTGCCACAAATAGACCATCAAGAGGCAAGTTTAGGCATCCAACTCGAGGTGCCTGCATGTGATACAGAAACGTTTTACGGAGGTTATGAAGAATGGCCGTCCTTCCGGGACATGTTCACAGCCGTTTACATCAACCATCCACAACTATCAAAGGCACAAAAACTGTATCACCTCCGATACAAAACAAAAGGTCAAGCAGGCGAAATAGTTAAACAGTTCGCATTAAATGACGAGAATTTCAATTTGGCTTGGGAAGCTCTAAAAGCTAGATTTGAAAACGAAAGAATACTGGTCGATAAACAAGTAACGACACTAATGAACTTGCCAAAAATTAAAAAAGAAACAAGTGTAGAATTCATCAAACTAGAGTCCACTGTTTCTAATTGTTTGTCGGCTCTATCGACACTTAATATCCCCACAGACAGCTGGGATCCTATTCTGGTAAACATTTGCACCGCCGCATTATCAGAAAAGTCGTTACTTCTATGGGAGCAATCGCTCTCATCACGAAAAAAGTGCCCAACGTGGCAACAAATGAAAGATTTTCTCACCACCCAATATGAAATTGCGGAAAGGTTAGAAGAAAATATAATCAGAACTAAGAATATTAAACACGACCGAAACCGAAGCTTCAATAGACCCCAAGTCAGTAGCAAAAATAATTTAAACAAAACCTTTCACAAAACGTAATCGTTCACATCTGAACAAAGAAAACATACGTCATGCAAACTATGCACAAGAGGGCATAAGCTAAAAACTTGCGAGAAGTTTAAAAAATTAAACATTAACAAAAGGAACAACTTTGTCAGATCAAAACGACTCTGTACAAACTGATTGTCCCATACACATAATCTTAAAAATTCCAAAAGCAAATTTAACTGCTCATATTGTCATAAAAGACATTACACAATGCTTCATTACAGCAAATATCCCGTCTTACTCCAAAGAAGCGCTTACACAAAAGGAACCACGGGTTTAGCAAAAGCAAATCCCGAAATCCACATTTCTAAAAATTGCCAAGAGACACCATGTTGCTCAAAGGCACAAAAACCTCAAACGCTGCACAGCGAAACACAAAGTGTACTAATTACAGAACGAATTACCACCATGACAACTCAAGTTGAGGAAAAACCAAATCAATACCTTAATTCACAATTAAGGAAATTTCAAACTCTAGAAGATCAGTATTGTGAAGACTTCTCTAAAGCTGCAACTACTCGATCAAATAATGGCCGGTACGTCGTACGACTACCACTAGAGCCACAATATTTCAATACCTCACATATTGGTAGAAAAAACAAAGTAAGATTTCGGTCTAACAATATTAAAAACTCAAATATATGTTACTTTTCGACCCCGCAGGATGGCTTTCGCCAATAATGGAAAAAACACAATCCTGAATGAATCCTTGAGCGGTGGCTACTAAAAACCAAATTAGTGCATACGCACTTAAACACAATATATAACAAAATTGTTCCAAAGGGATAGGAAAAAAAAGCAGAGGTCGCTCTTATCGTCCCTACATAAGCGCTCCACATAAGGTTTTGAATGGGAATCTGTTGTACAACTTGAACATCCCACTTAAAAACTTATAATTCTAAATGAAGCCGTTCGCAATTACCGGCTACTCGCTCGCAAGATCCCTCTAATTTCATAGTCCTAAACCTAGGGCTAAGGAGTACCCATTCTGGCCACATCTGAGCCAGGCATGGAGTTACTATCCTTTATAAGCCGATAACATAGAAAAGGCAAATAATAAACAACCGGTATTCCATACCGATGAAATAAGAAATTTTAAATTACTTTTTTACTAAAATAATAAGTCGGATAAACCCGCGAAATATAGTTCCTTGCCATACGCAAGTAAAGGTAAATAAATACCAAATACTATGCTTAAATCCGAAGGCATTTTCAGGATATACCCTCTGTATTCTGCGCCCTCGACAACTCTACCAGCAGTACGCCGAAATACATGCAGCAACGTGTAAAACTAGGCAAAATATTCGCCTAGGGGGCCCAGGATGTTTAAATGAGTTAAGCATCCACCCCTTCTACCCGGTAAAACTGGTCCATCCTAATGAAACAGCGCAGTTCACCACAGAATGCCACTACAATACAACTCACCACACACCAACTCACTCATCAAAAAGGATGGACAAGGAGAAAGCAGGCACACTTTCGCTTCTAAACTGCGCCGCGCCGACACCTTTCGCCAGCACAGGCAATTCGTCACCTGTCGTTCGCCTATCAACACGTCAACAATTCGATCATCAACTACATTCGCTGAGACACTGCGCCGCGTCAACACCTCTACTCAACCTCGGTTATAGTTTTCGACTTCCATCCGTAAAAGCTCGATCGCCAGCTCCAGCAAGTCGGAATCGGATTCTCGCCGCCCCGTGTGTCGACACCTATCTTCATAAAATTAAATTGTTTAACATTTATAATAATAAAAATTATAATCTCTTTAACCCAATTGTGAAAACACAAACAAAATTTGATTTTATTAAACATAAATTTTGTATATTTAATTCACTTATGTATATGTTTTTCTCATTTTAGGCAGGAGCGTGAAAGGTCACTGGGTATTGGGGATGATTGAGGATGGGAGCGACCGACCTGCGGCTGGAGGTATGCCCAGGAAATGTTAGATCTGCGGAGATGCTCATACCCCTGATTAAGAAGCATGTTGCGCCAGGAACAATAATAAGCACGGATTGCTGGAAGGCATACAATGGTTTGGCGAATAACGGGTATGAGCACAGAAAAGTAAATCATAGCGATCGGGACAATCCATTTGTGGCGGTAGATGGAACACATACTCAGCGTATAGAATACCAGTGTCGGGTCATTAAAAGATATTTTGCGAGGGACAACTACAACAATCCTGAAAACTTCGCGGACTAAATTTTAGAATATGTTTGGCGGAAAAATGTGGCCAACAGACACGAAGATCCGTTTGTGAAGTTAAAAGAGGCAATAACATTTATATACAAGCCTTAATACATACATTTTATCTTCATAGGTTGTTTAAATATTGAATTAAAACTGCTTTTCTACTACATAATGTAAAATAAATGTGTACAAATGAATTAGTGATGTGTTAGTGGATATAAAAGTGAAAAATTTAAGTGAAAAATTATTTTTATATCGAGAAAATATGTAATTAGAATAGTGAAATTTTTAACTTTAAACCCGAATATCTCGAAAACTATAAGCTTCCTGCGGCTATAACTGTATACATCCTTGATCAAGATAATCTCCTCTATCCGACCATATCCTTTTTATCCTTGAAATTCTGGGACGGTATACTAAATTCTTCCCATTTCGTGGTAGCAATGGAATCGCGTGATTCTTTGCCGACATTAAGTGCGTTAAAAATGAAATTGCTCGAAGAGAGTGAAAGGCGTAAGGAGCAAAGTGAACAACAAGAAAAGCAAAAAATGTTAAAAGACAGCTTACTTTACCGCACACACCTCAACAAAATGGTGTAGCTGGGCGCGCGAACAGAACATTGGTTGAGATGGCGTGCAGTATGACGCAGTATGATTCTAAATACTGGTCTGGATGAGGGCTTCTGGGCAGAGCTATTAACACGGCTGCATACCTAAGGAACCGTTCGGATTCGTGGTCTGGCAAAAAGCCAACAGTGAACCATCTGAGAGAATTCGGGGTCAAAGCTATAGTTTTGAACAAGAAGCATAGCAGGAAGTTTCTCCCGGAAGGCGAGGCGCGTGTGATGGTTGGCTACTCAGAGTCAGCAAAGGCATACCGTTTATACGATCCGAGTGCAGAAAAGGTAACAGTAGCACGTGACGTAATTTTTCTTGAAAGATTCTTTGCAGATGACAGTGTAAACCGTAATGAATCGGCGACCATGTGTGAGGTGCCGCTGGTCAACCTGGAGTCAGAATCGGCATGTGTTACAGAAGACGAAAATATGGAAAACTCTGATGCCGACTGCAATGCGTCTGATGGAGTTTTGTCTAAAGAAGACAATGAAGATGAGTCAAACATGAAAAGGGCTCCTGGGCGACCAAAGCTGATCCGTACAGGAAATCCAGGGCGTCCAAGCAAGCAATATAACATTTTGAATGTTATGACAACAGATGATGTGGCAGTACCAGAAACAGTAACTTCGGCCTTAAGTTCTGATCATGCCAGTCAGTGGAAGGCATCGATGCAGAAGGAGATGGACAGTATAAAGGCCAATAAAACGTGGTCATTGGTAGATCTTCCTGAGGGCGAAAAGGCAATCGGTTGTAAATGGGTGTTTGCACTAAAGCGTGACAAGCATGGCAACATCGCTCGTTTTAAGTCTCGTCTAGTGGCCAAAGTCTGTGGCCAGAGATTCGGTGTCAACTACACTGAAACGTTCTCTCCTGTGGCACGGTATTCAATAATACGTCCACAAAACTAAATGAAGTGCTCCTGAACATTGGACTCGTTTCATGTGATAGTGAACCGTGTCTGTACACACTCCGTAGTAGCACGGTCATTGTCTATGTTGATGACTTGATTGTTGCCAGCACACCTATGAAAGCATTCAACAAAGTGAAGGCGTCAGTAGCAAACAAATTTGATGTAGTCAATGGCGGTCAGCTGAAGCATTTCCTTGGTAAGGAAATAGAAAGAGAAGGAGTAACCGGCAACGTTTCTGTTGGTCACAAACAATATATTGGGAATTTACTACACGAGTATGGTCTGAGTAATTGCAAGCCTAATGTCATTCCGTTGAGCGCAGGATTCCAGGTTAAGTGTGACAATGATGAGTGTCCGCGAGAGCACCAGTTAAGCTATCAATCCCTGATAGGTTCGCTGATGTATCTAGCCATAACAAACCAGGCATATTTTACACTCTGTTACGAAGCTTTCACAACGTAATGCAAATCCTCATAAGGAACATGAAGTGGATGCCAAGCAAGTTTTGCGATACCTTAAGGGCACTGCTGAGCTGAGTCTGCACTACCAACGAACTTGAAAACCCATCGAATGTTATGTTGATGCTGATTGGGCTGGAGATTGCATAGATCAAAAATTGTTTAGCGGCTGGATGTTTCTTGCAGCAGGAGCAGTGATCTCATGGAAATCGAAGAAACAGGGCGTCGTGGCCTTAAGTAGCACTGAAGCGGAGTACATAGCTTTGTCAACGGCTGCCAGAGAAGCAGCGTATATCCGCAAACTCATGAACGAGATGGGTTTGAATGGTGGTAATGCAACAAAAGTATTTAGCGACAACGAAAGTGCGCAATATTTAGCAAAAGATTCGAAATACCATGAGCGCAGTAAGCATATAGATATTAAGTATCATCATGTCAGCCAAATGGTCAAGGACAATGTAATTGAAATAAAGTTTGTATCAACTGAAAATATGATATCTGATGTATTGAATAAGAACCTTTGTAAAATTAAGTATAAGAAATGTATTAACATGATGGGTATATATTAAAATTAAAATGTTAACTTTTAATTGTCCAATGACATAATGTGTTGAGAAGGAGTGTTAGAAATACTCAACACATTTATGTATATACAACGCAATAACCGTAACTGTAAAATCCCGTTGCCTGCAAACAACAAGTTTCTCTCATGCATATCGTCACCTGAAATGCAAAATAACGTAACATTTTCGGAAATTTACAGTGGCATGAATGAAACAGGAAATAAAATGGAACATGAGTAAAAAAAAAAAAATTAATATTGCTTAAATCTGGTTTATATCTGAGTGCAGAACCAGAAAATGTTGAACATATGTATGTAATATTATGAATGTAATTTGAAGTAGTGAAGCGTAATCAATAAGACACTCAATTTCGAATTTTTTGATGATACGTTATTTTGCATTCAGGTGACGACATATATGTATGTGTACATTCGAATTTAGCCTTCACTCTGAAATAAACTGTGCAACTAAAAGTTTTTTTACTTTAAATAGAAGATAATTTAAGGCCAAAGATAATAAACTTTGCCCCAATTCCATACAACGTTTAGTTCTTTTCTATCTTGCCTGTCAATTAAGTCAACAAAAGTCATTAAAAACTTTAGGAGGATTGCTTCCAAATGTATTATTTTGCGAGTTTTGTCACATTAGTAAACAGCCGTTTCGAATATTAGGGGTATTCAGACACGCTTCGTTGCTCGGTAGTTTTTTACGTGGGTTTTTTTTTGTAAAATTAACAGATTATCGTTTTACCGAGTAACGAAGTAACAGGCTGGCAAGCATGATAGTTTTTTCGTTACTTGGTAACATCACTCAGCTGTCTTGTTTGCGTTGTTGCCTCAAAAGTTAACTTAATTCAATGCAAAAAAATACATTTGCTGTTTACTACAAATTAGTTTCTGATAAATTTTTCAAAAGTAAGTACTTAATATAATTGAATCAGCTGTTTTGAAACAAAATTTACACCCACTACTGATGTTCAGCAAAAATTATGTTCGCAGCTATGTATTTTAACGAATTATCAACTAACGAACTACCAGATTAACAAGTTCGGTCTGAATACCCCTATTGCTTTTGCGCATGTTCGAAAAGACGAAAATCCAAACAAATTCCGTGACACCAATGAAAATCAGAATTGGTTTGCAATTCTGACCGCTAAGCAACTCTGTCTTGGATTCCACAACACCCCTGAATGTTTCAAAATAGTAAATCGCCCGGTTTTGAATTTTACTCCGAGCTCAACATATTTTTCACCTTTCAATTGATTCATTACTAATAACTACTAAAATAGTTTGAAATTATAAATAAAATAGCATTTTTATCCATTTTCTATTAATATTTTTTCTAAATAAATACATTAATATTTAAATACAACTGCATTTGAAAATTTTTGGTACTGTCTACCTCACTGACAAAAAGTTGAAAACCGTAATACCAAAAAATAAAAGTTGCAGTGTGACAACTTTTCAACCTAATTTTTTTTGACGGGTTAAGTTTGAAACCATAAGTCCAAAACTCCAACCCAAATGTTGGGTGGAAACCGTAATATGGACCTAGTTTTTCTTAATTTGGAGTTTTAGCCTCGAAACAGTACGGATGAATGGCGACCGCTCAGGTAGTTCATGGTCCACCTCTTCAGACTTGGAGGGGTGTGGATTGTTCCATTTCCTCAAGCAACGTTGTGTGGTTGCCAAGGTCAATACTACGAAACTCATCCTCTCACAGGATGGCTTTTGATTTATGCCATGGACTATCTGTTTATTACACTAAGTGCTGAGTACTCTTCCGACTACTTTGTACACAACGGGTATTTTAAGAGTGTTCAGATTCGTTAAAAACTTTGGTTAAAATAAGGGTATGTTGGAGCTACGTTAAAATTACAGCAGCACAGCAACTGAGTTCCATATTTTCTGATACTCTGCCGATGTGCAAACAAAAATTTAGTGTTGCTTAAAATATGTTGGTAGAACGTTATACTTTGACAGTGTGCAACACTGCTTTCGTGGTTGAAATCTCGAATAAATCCAAGCGCGTACACTTCTTCGGGTCCGTCATTGAATTGAGTTTCAACTCTTCAAATTTGATAGGACCTTGACAGTAGTCCTAAGTTTACTCACGCAAGAGGACAGTTTACAAGAGTTCAGTTGCTCTCCGCTCATGCTGACAAACCATTGCAGAATTTTCAAATTGGGATCCCTTACTCGTAGATCACAGGGATCGGCATGGCGTAAGATGTCGCGATCCAATTTTTTCTATATTAAGCAATAATTATTATAGCAGAAGTCGATGTTTGTAATCTTTCGGAAAATTTATGTTTTGATGTCACAAGAAAAACTGTCGTGTAACTTGTTTTTCATTCACATACTAGCTGACCCCGCATACGTTGTCCTGCGTGAAATTATGTGTTTTGAAATGAAAAGAAAGTTGAATTTACGTTGTGTTAAAAATCTTTTATTTTCGATTTTTCTAAAATTTTTTCAATGTAACGCAGTTTAATATACAACATTTTTTGGTTTCTATTCCGGAGCGTAAATGTACAGAGAAGATGGTTTTCCAACTCGGGAACACGCCACGTATAACTGGCACGCACTCATACAATCGTAGTAACGATAATTTGGCCAATTTGGCATAAACATTCGTGATGAGTTCATATTTCGTTGAAGTGAATTGTCAAAAGGAAGGTGGAATTGATATCAAACCACTGGAACCGAAATTTGCCTATTTCCAATTCTTATCGAATACGATGTAAAATGTCTTCGGCAATGTAATTTTGTTCGTATTCCAAAATTGACGCGGATTTGAAGGCTGAAATGTCGAAATGACCATCGCGAAAAGTGTGTGAACTTCAGTGGCATGCGAAGTAGCTATCGAATCGTCCATCGTTTTATTATGTTTATTATCATGTTCCAGCAATTGTAATTGCTTGCATGCTTCTCAAAAAGTTACACACACTCTACTATTCACAGTGCGCAATGATTCATATGAAATTGAACCACGTACATTTCGTTGTTTTTCGGGTGGATTATGTAAATTCGTCCTAAGGAATTAGTTGAGAACACACCTGGATGTCAATCTACTGGTTGGCCTTGCTTTCTGCGTAACTATTTCTTCGGTTCCTTTGGTGACGTACTTACAAACGTATTTTATAGATTACACCAAACTGCAATACTAAACATTGATATGAGTTTTGAATGTGAATTAGACAATAGTGGAGAATATAAGAAGATCCATATGTTGTCAACTTCGATATTCACTACTCTAAGTTGTATAGTCGTCTGATGAGCTACGACGATGGAGTGGATATCCATCATTTCCACTTTGCGATTCCGAAAGAAAAGCAAATGGATAGTGTTTCGTACATTTATTGTTAGACATACAAACCGAAGTGGGATTGTGGTGTCCGCAAGGTCCATGAACCATATTGGTTTTCATCACTTCGTTTGATACTGGATCTTTCTCTGCATCAGGAATTTCCGTAGAAATGATTTCATCAATTTGATCTGGTGGAACCACTATCCACCATCCAAAGGAGACCATTGTAACTGTTGTTTGAAAAGTCGTGCTGTGACAACGTGATGATCGCTTGCTGATTGACCCCGATCCATAATTCCACACGTATGTCATCGCATCCTGGGAGTACTCGTTCATGTGCCTTGGCGTTGATGGCAAAAAAACACCAACCGATATTAGTGGGACCTCTTCGTGGCTTCGTAACAAATTTCAATCTGTAATTGATCACTTCGTTTGAAACACGCATAAAGTTTTCACTGAATAATTTTCAAAAAAATTTTTTTTAAATAGCCGGAAAAAAAGAGCAAGCGACCGAAATTGAACGATTCAAATAATTTACAAATCAAAATATTGAAAAACAAAAGAAAAAAGAATTGTATGAAAAAAGTCAATTTTTGAAAATTTCCAATTTTTCGACTTTTTCTTATGAAAAGTTTTTTTTTTATTTCTGAACCTTTCCAGACCCACAGCGAACAACTTCTGAAAATTTCATGAAGATTGGTTTCGCCAATCGAGCCTTAGCGTTACTAACAAACAAACATTCATTTTTACTTACATATGTATGTATATACAAAATAAAACGTTTGTATGGGAAAAAGAAAAGGGCTGTTTTAAGGGGTTTTGCGGCAACTTTCGTAATTTTTTCTTACATAAGAACCTTCTCCTAATAATAACAAATACAACAAAAAAAAAATCAGCCAAATCGGTTCAGCCATTCACGCGTGATGCCGTGACAACGAAACGGTTTCATTTTTATATATAATTTTTCCTTACATAAGAACCTTCTCCTAATAATGACAAATACAACAAAAAAAATCAGCCAAATCGGTTCAGCCGTGACAACGAAAACAGTTTCATTTTTATATATAATTTTTTCTTACATAAGAACCTCCTCCTAATAATAACAAATACACCAAAAAAATCAGCCAAATCGGTTCAGCCATTCACGCGTGATGCCGTGACAACGAAAACGGTTTCATTTATAAGATTATTGTTTAGTAGTCCTAGTACATTCAAAGTTTGATGAATTTTCATATGACAAAAAAAGTTTTTCGTTTTTTTTATTCAACAATATTCATCTCAATATTTAAGAGCAAAAAGCTAGAATGTGTTAAATTTTATTTATTTTATTTTAAGTATACATACGCCAAACGGTTTTATACAACTATATAATTTACAATTATGTAATATTTGTTATGTAATTAAGTATAAGGGATTAAATAGTATTTAACACTAGTATAAATAAAGCTATAAATTGAAAAAAGTTGTAAGACTAGCAATATAGGAAGGAGAAAGTGTAAAAGGTGAGACTAGAGATATTGCAGTAGACGTGATTTGATATCCGGGATGAAGGCACTGAGTGATCCGCTATAGAAGTCCACATCACTATGTAATGAGTTGACGAGCCTGGCCAGACGGTTGTGAGGACCATTGAAAACGTAGCTCTTAGTAGTTTTTATAGTCTTCAGGAGACGGTTACGTCTCAGTGAAGGACCCACTGATGCGAGTTCGAAAATGCTGATGATGTCTGGCGCATCGATAAGGTCGTTCACGACTTTGAAAAAAAATAACATGTCAGCTACTTGACGACGCTCTTGCAGGCTGTTTATGTTATAGTATTCATAGATATCAGACACTGTGTTGTAACCATAGCGATAGCCAAGACATTTACATAATTTTAATTGTATTTTTTCAATACGACTAGAGAAAATATGTAATTAGAATAGTGAAATTTTTAACTTTAAACCCGAATATCTCGAAAACTATAAGCTTCCTGCGGCTATAACTGTATACATCCTTGATCAAGATAATCTCCTCTATCCGACCATATCCTTTTTATCCTTGAAATTCTGGGACGGTATACTAAATTCTTCCCATTTCGTGGTAGCAATGGAATCGCGTGATTCTTTGCCGACATTAAGTGCGTTAAAAATGAAATTGCTCGAAGAGAGTGAAAGGCGTAAGGAGCAAAGTGAACAACAAGAAAAGCAAAAAATGTTAAAAGACAGCTTACTTTACCGCACACACCTCAACAAAATGGTGTAGCTGGGCGCGCGAACAGAACATTGGTTGAGATGGCGTGCAGTATGACGCAGTATGATTCTAAATACTGGTCTGGATGAGGGCTTCTGGGCAGAGCTATTAACACGGCTGCATACCTAAGGAACCGTTCGGATTCGTGGTCTGGCAAAAAGCCAACAGTGAACCATCTGAGAGAATTCGGGGTCAAAGCTATAGTTTTGAACAAGAAGCATAGCAGGAAGTTTCTCCCGGAAGGCGAGGCGCGTGTGATGGTTGGCTACTCAGAGTCAGCAAAGGCATACCGTTTATACGATCCGAGTACAGAAAAGGTAACAGTAGCACGTGACGTAATTTTTCTTGAAAGATTCTTTGCAGATGACAGTGTAAACCGTAATGAATCGGCGACCATGTGTGAGGTGCCGCTGGTCAACCTGGAGTCAGAATCGGCATGTGTTACAGAAGACGAAAATATGGAAAACTCTGATGCCGACTGCAATGCGTCTGATGGAGTTTTGTCTAAAGAAGACAATGAAGATGAGTCAAACATGAAAAGGGCTCCTGGGCGACCAAAGCTGATCCGTACAGGAAATCCAGGGCGTCCAAGCAAGCAATATAACATTTTGAATGTTATGACAACAGATGATGTGGCAGTACCAGAAACAGTAACTTCGGCCTTAAGTTCTGATCATGCCAGTCAGTGGAAGGCATCGATGCAGAAGGAGATGGACAGTATAAAGGCCAATAAAACGTGGTCATTGGTAGATCTTCCTGAGGGCGAAAAGGCAATCGGTTGTAAATGGGTGTTTGCACTAAAGCGTGACAAGCATGGCAACATCGCTCGTTTTAAGTCTCGTCTAGTGGCCAAAGTCTGTGGCCAGAGATTCGGTGTCAACTACACTGAAACGTTCTCTCCTGTGGCACGGTATTCAATAATACGTCCACAAAACTAAATGAAGTGCTCCTGAACATTGGACTCGTTTCATGTGATAGTGAACCGTGTCTGTACACACTCCGTAGTAGCACGGTCATTGTCTATGTTGATGACTTGATTGTTGCCAGCACACCTATGAAAGCATTCAACAAAGTGAAGGCGTCAGTAGCAAACAAATTTGATGTAGTCAATGGCGGTCAGCTGAAGCATTTCCTTGGTAAGGAAATAGAAAGAGAAGGAGTAACCGGCAACGTTTCTGTTGGTCACAAACAATATATTGGGAATTTACTACACGAGTATGGTCTGAGTAATTGCAAGCCTAATGTCATTCCGTTGAGCGCAGGATTCCAGGTTAAGTGTGACAATGATGAGTGTCCGCGAGAGCACCAGTTAAGCTATCAATCCCTGATAGGTTCGCTGATGTATCTAGCCATAACAAACCAGGCATATTTTACACTCTGTTACGAAGCTTTCACAACGTAATGCAAATCCTCATAAGGAACATGAAGTGGATGCCAAGCAAGTTTTGCGATACCTTAAGGGCACTGCTGAGCTGAGTCTGCACTACCAACGAACTTGAAAACCCATCGAATGTTATGTTGATGCTGATTGGGCTGGAGATTGCATAGATCAAAAATTGTTTAGCGGCTGGATGTTTCTTGCAGCAGGAGCAGTGATCTCATGGAAATCGAAGAAACAGGGCGTCGTGGCCTTAAGTAGCACTGAAGCGGAGTACATAGCTTTGTCAACGGCTGCCAGAGAAGCAGCGTATATCCGCAAACTCATGAACGAGATGGGTTTGAATGGTGGTAATGCAACAAAAGTATTTAGCGACAACGAAAGTGCGCAATATTTAGCAAAAGATTCGAAATACCATGAGCGCAGTAAGCATATAGATATTAAGTATCATCATGTCAGCCAAATGGTCAAGGACAATGTAATTGAAATAAAGTTTGTATCAACTGAAAATATGATATCTGATGTATTGAATAAGAACCTTTGTAAAATTAAGTATAAGAAATGTATTAACATGATGGGTATATATTAAAATTAAAATGTTAACTTTTAATTGTCCAATGACATAATGTGTTGAGAAGGAGTGTTAGAAATACTCAACACATTTATGTATATACAACGCAATAACCGTAACTGTAAAATCCCGTTGCCTGCAAACAACAAGTTTCTCTCATGCATATCGTCACCTGAAATGCAAAATAACGTAACATTTTCGGAAATTTACAGTGGCATGAATGAAACAGGAAATAAAATGGAACATGAGTAAAAAAAAAAAAAATTAATATTGCTTAAATCTGGTTTATATCTGAGTGCAGAACCAGAAAATGTTGAACATATGTATGTAATATTATGAATGTAATTTGAAGTAGTGAAGCGTAATCAATAAGACACTCAATTTCGAATTTTTTGATGATACGTTATTTTGCATTCAGGTGACGACATATTTGTATGTGTACATTCGAATTTAGCCTTCACTCTGAAATAAACTGTGCAACTAAAAGTTTTTTTTACTTTAAATAGAAGATAATTTAAGGCCAAAGATAATAAACTTTGCCCCAATTCCATACAACGTTTAGTTTTTTTCTATCTTGCCTGTCAATTAAGTCAACAAAAGTCATTAAAAACTTTAGGAGGATTGCTTCCAAATGTATTATTTTGCGAGTTTTGTCACATTAGTAAACAGCCGTTTCGAATATTAGGGGTATTCAGACACGCTTTGTTAATTTGTTAGTCGTTGCTCGGTAGTTTTTTACGTGGGTTTTTTTTTGTAAAATTAACAGATTATCGTTTTACCGAGTAACGAAGTAACAGGCTGGCAAGCATGATAGTTTTTTCGTTACTTGGTAACATCACTCAGCTGTCTTGTTTGCGTTGTTGCCTCAAAAGTTAACTTAATTCAATGCAAAAAAATACATTTGCTGTTTACTACAAATTAGTTTCTGATAAATTTTTCAAAAGTAAGTACTTAATATAATTGAATCAGCTGTTTTGAAACAAAATTTACACCCACTACTGATGTTCAGCAAAAATTATGTTCGCAGCTATGTATTTTAACGAATTATCAACTAACGAACTACCAGATTAACAAGTTCGGTCTGAATACCCCTATTGCTTTTGCGCATGTTCGAAAAGACGAAAATCCAAACAAATTCCGTGACACCAATGAAAATCAGAATTGGTTTGCAATTCTGACCGCTAAGCAACTCTGTCTTGGATTCCACAACACCCCTGAATGTTTCAAAATAGTAAATCGCCCGGTTTTGAATTTTACTCCGAGCTCAACATATTTTTCACCTTTCAATTGATTCATTACTAATAACTACTAAAATAGTTTGAAATTATAAATAAAATAGCATTTTTATCCATTTTCTATTAATATTTTTTCTAAATAAATACATTAATATTTAAATACAACTGCATTTGAAAATTTTTGGTACTGTCTACCTCACTGACAAAAAGTTGAAAACCGTAATACCAAAAAATAAAAGTTGCAGTGTGACAACTTTTCAACCTAATTTTTTTTGACGGGTTAAGTTTGAAACCATAAGTCCAAAACTCCAACCCAAATGTTGGGTGGAAACCGTAATATGGACCTAGTTTTTCTTAATTTGGAGTTTTAGCCTCGAAACAGTACGGATGAATGGCGACCGCTCAGGTAGTTCATGGTCCACCTCTTCAGACTTGGAGGGGTGTGGATTGTTCCATTTCCTCAAGCAACGTTGTGTGGTTGCCAAGGTCAATACTACGAAACTCATCCTCTCACAGGATGGCTTTTGATTTATGCCATGGACTATCTGTTTATTACACTAAGTGCTGAGTACTCTTCCGACTACTTTGTACACAACGGGTATTTTAAGAGTGTTCAGATTCGTTAAAAACTTTGGTTAAAATAAGGGTATGTTGGAGCTACGTTAAAATTACAGCAGCACAGCAACTGAGTTCCATATTTTCTGATACTCTGCCGATGTGCAAACAAAAATTTAGTGTTGCTTAAAATATGTTGGTAGAACGTTATACTTTGACAGTGTGCAACACTGCTTTCGTGGTTGAAATCTCGAATAAATCCAAGCGCGTACACTTCTTCGGGTCCGTCATTGAATTGAGTTTCAACTCTTCAAATTTGATAGGACCTTGACAGTAGTCCTAAGTTTACTCACGCAAGAGGACAGTTTACAAGAGTTCAGTTGCTCTCCGCTCATGCTGACAAACCATTGCCGAATTTTCAAATTGGGATCCCTTACTCGTAGATCACAGGGATCGGCATGGCGTAAGATGTCGCGATCCAATTTTTTCTATATTAAGCAATAATTATTATAGCAGAAGTCGATGTTTGTAATCTTTCGGAAAATTTATGTTTTGATGTCACAAGAAAAACTGTCGTGTAACTTGTTTTTCATTCACATACTAGCTGACCCCGCATACGTTGTCCTGCGTGAAATTATGTGTTTTGAAATGAAAAGAAAGTTGAATTTACGTTGTGTTAAAAATCTTTTATTTTCGATTTTTCTAAAATTTTTTCAATGTAACGCAGTTTAATATACAACATTTTTTGGTTTCTATTCCGGAGCGTAAATGTACAGAGAAGATGGTTTTCCAACTCGGGAACACGCCACGTATAACTGGCACGCACTCATACAATCGTAGTAACGATAATTTGGCCAATTTGGCATAAACATTCGTGATGAGTTCATATTTCGTTGAAGTGAATTGTCAAAAGGAAGGTGGAATTGATATCAAACCACTGGAACCGAAATTTGCCTATTTCCAATTCTTATCGAATACGATGTAAAATGTCTTCGGCAATGTAATTTTGTTCGTATTCCAAAATTGACGCGGATTTGAAGGCTGAAATGTCGAAATGACCATCGCGAAAAGTGTGTGAACTTCAGTGGCATGCGAAGTAGCTATCGAATCGTCCATCGTTTTATTATGTTTATTATCATGTTCCAGCAATTGTAATTGCTTGCATGCTTCTCAAAAAGTTACACACACTCTACTATTCACAGTGCGCAATGATTCATATGAAATTGAACCACGTACATTTCGTTGTTTTTCGGGTGGATTATGTAAATTCGTCCTAAGGAATTAGTTGAGAACACACCTGGATGTCAATCTACTGGTTGGCCTTGCTTTCTGCGTAACTATTTCTTCGGTTCCTTTGGTGACGTACTTACAAACGTATTTTATAGATTACACCAAACTGCAATACTAAACATTGATATGAGTTTTGAATGTGAATTAGACAATAGTGGAGAATATAAGAAGATCCATATGTTGTCAACTTCGATATTCACTACTCTAAGTTGTATAGTCGTCTGATGAGCTACGACGATGGAGTGGATATCCATCATTTCCACTTTGCGATTCCGAAAGAAAAGCAAGTGGATAGTGTTTCGTACATTTATTGTTAGACATACAAACCGAAGTGGGATTGTGGTGTCCGCAAGGTCCATGAACCATATTGGTTTTCATCACTTCGTTTGATACTGGATCTTTCTCTGCATCAAGAATTTCCGTAGAAATGATTTCATCAATTTGATCTGGTGGAACCACTATCCACCATCCAAAGGAGACCATCGTAACTGTTGTTTGAAAAGTCGTGCTGTGACAACGTGATGATCGCTTGCTGATTGACCCCGATCCATAATTCCACACGTATGTCATCGCATCCTGGGAGTACTCATTCATGTGCCTTGGCGTTGATGGCAAAAAAACACCGACCGATATTAGTGGGACCTCTTCGTGGCTTCGTAACAAATTTCAATCTGTAATTGATCACTTCGTTTGAAACACGCATAAAGTTTTCACTGAATAATTTTCAAAAAAATTTTTTTTAAATAGCCGGAAAAAAAGAGCAAGCGACCGAAATTGAACGATTCAAATAATTTACAAATCAAAATATTGAAAAACAAAAGAAAAAAAAATTGTATGAAAAAAGTCAATTTTTGAAAATTTCCAATTTTTCGACTTTTTCTTATGAAAAGTTTTTTTTTTATTTCTGAACCTTTCCAGACCCACAGCGAACAACTTCTGAAAATTTCATGAAGATTGGTTTCGCCAATCGAGCCTTAGCGTTACTAACAAACAAACATTCATTTTTACTTACATATGTATGTATATACAAAATAAAACGTTTGTATGGGAAAAAGAAAAGGGCTGTTTTAAGGGGTTTTGCGGCAACTTTCGTAATTTTTTCTTACATAAGAACCTTCTCCTAATAATAACAAATACAACAAAAAAAAAATCAGCCAAATCGGTTCAGCCATTCACGCGTGATGCCGTGACAACGAAACGGTTTCATTTTTATATATAATTTTTTCTTACATAAGAACCTTCTCCTAATAATGACAAATACAACAAAAAAAATCAGCCAAATCGGTTCAGCCGTGACAACGAAAACAGTTTCATTTTTATATATAATTTTTTCTTACATAAGAACCTCCTCCTAATAATAACAAATACACCAAAAAAATCAGCCAAATCGGTTCAGCCATTCACGCGTGATGCCGTGACAACGAAAACGGTTTCATTTATAAGATTATTGTTTAGTAGTCCTAGTACATTCAAAGTTTGATGAATTTTCATATGACAAAAAAAGTTTTTCGTTTTTTTTATTCAACAATATTCATCTCAATATTTAAGAGCAAAAAGCTAGAATGTGTTAAATTTTATTTATTTTATTTTAAGTATACATACGCCAAACGGTTTTATACAACTATATAATTTACAATTATGTAATATTTGTTATGTAATTAAGTATAAGGGATTAAATAGTATTTAACACTAGTATAAATAAAGCTATAAATTGAAAAAAAGTTGTAAGACTAGCAATATAGGAAGGAGAAAGTGTAAAAGGTGAGACTAGAGATATTGCAGTAGACGTGATTTGATATCCGGGATGAAGGCACTGAGTGATCCGCTATAGAAGTCCACATCACTATGTAATGAGTTGACGAGCCTGGCCAGACGGTTGTGAGGACCATTGAAAACGTAGCTCTTAGTAGTTTTTATAGTCTTCAGGAGACGGTTACGTCTCAGTGAAGGACCCACTGATGCGAGTTCGAAAATGCTGATGATGTCTGGCGCATCGATAAGGTCGTTCACGACTTTGAAAAAAAATAACATGTCAGCTACTTGACGACGCTCTTGCAGGCTGTTTATGTTATAGTATTCATAGATATCAGACACTGTGTTGTAACCATAGCGATAGCCAAGACATTTACATAATTTTAATTGTATTTTTTCAATACGACTAGAGAAAATATGTAATTAGAATAGTGAAATTTTTAACTTTAAACCCGAATATCTCGAAAACTATAAGCTTCCTGCGGCTATAACTGTATACATCCTTGATCAAGATAATCTCCTCTATCCGACCATATCCTTTTTATCCTTGAAATTCTGGGACGGTATACTAAATTCTTCCCATTTCGTGGTAGCAATGGAATCGCGTGATTCTTTGCCGACATTAAGTGCGTTAAAAATGAAATTGCTCGAAGAGAGTGAAAGGCGTAAGGAGCAAAGTGAACAACAAGAAAAGCAAAAAATGTTAAAAGACAGCTTACTTTACCGCACACACCTCAACAAAATGGTGTAGCTGGGCGCGCGAACAGAACATTGGTTGAGATGGCGTGCAGTATGACGCAGTATGATTCTAAATACTGGTCTGGATGAGGGCTTCTGGGCAGAGCTATTAACACGGCTGCATACCTAAGGAACCGTTCGGATTCGTGGTCTGGCAAAAAGCCAACAGTGAACCATCTGAGAGAATTCGGGGTCAAAGCTATAGTTTTGAACAAGAAGCATAGCAGGAAGTTTCTCCCGGAAGGCGAGGCGCGTGTGATGGTTGGCTACTCAGAGTCAGCAAAGGCATACCGTTTATACGATCCGAGTACAGAAAAGGTAACAGTAGCACGTGACGTAATTTTTCTTGAAAGATTCTTTGCAGATGACAGTGTAAACCGTAATGAATCGGCGACCATGTGTGAGGTGCCGCTGGTCAACCTGGAGTCAGAATCGGCATGTGTTACAGAAGACGAAAATATGGAAAACTCTGATGCCGACTGCAATGCGTCTGATGGAGTTTTGTCTAAAGAAGACAATGAAGATGAGTCAAACATGAAAAGGGCTCCTGGGCGACCAAAGCTGATCCGTACAGGAAATCCAGGGCGTCCAAGCAAGCAATATAACATTTTGAATGTTATGACAACAGATGATGTGGCAGTACCAGAAACAGTAACTTCGGCCTTAAGTTCTGATCATGCCAGTCAGTGGAAGGCATCGATGCAGAAGGAGATGGACAGTATAAAGGCCAATAAAACGTGGTCATTGGTAGATCTTCCTGAGGGCGAAAAGGCAATCGGTTGTAAATGGGTGTTTGCACTAAAGCGTGACAAGCATGGCAACATCGCTCGTTTTAAGTCTCGTCTAGTGGCCAAAGTCTGTGGCCAGAGATTCGGTGTCAACTACACTGAAACGTTCTCTCCTGTGGCACGGTATTCAATAATACGTCCACAAAACTAAATGAAGTGCTCCTGAACATTGGACTCGTTTCATGTGATAGTGAACCGTGTCTGTACACACTCCGTAGTAGCACGGTCATTGTCTATGTTGATGACTTGATTGTTGCCAGCACACCTATGAAAGCATTCAACAAAGTGAAGGCGTCAGTAGCAAACAAATTTGATGTAGTCAATGGCGGTCAGCTGAAGCATTTCCTTGGTAAGGAAATAGAAAGAGAAGGAGTAACCGGCAACGTTTCTGTTGGTCACAAACAATATATTGGGAATTTACTACACGAGTATGGTCTGAGTAATTGCAAGCCTAATGTCATTCCGTTGAGCGCAGGATTCCAGGTTAAGTGTGACAATGATGAGTGTCCGCGAGAGCACCAGTTAAGCTATCAATCCCTGATAGGTTCGCTGATGTATCTAGCCATAACAAACCAGGCATATTTTACACTCTGTTACGAAGCTTTCACAACGTAATGCAAATCCTCATAAGGAACATGAAGTGGATGCCAAGCAAGTTTTGCGATACCTTAAGGGCACTGCTGAGCTGAGTCTGCACTACCAACGAACTTGAAAACCCATCGAATGTTATGTTGATGCTGATTGGGCTGGAGATTGCATAGATCAAAAATTGTTTAGCGGCTGGATGTTTCTTGCAGCAGGAGCAGTGATCTCATGGAAATCGAAGAAACAGGGCGTCGTGGCCTTAAGTAGCACTGAAGCGGAGTACATAGCTTTGTCAACGGCTGCCAGAGAAGCAGCGTATATCCGCAAACTCATGAACGAGATGGGTTTGAATGGTGGTAATGCAACAAAAGTATTTAGCGACAACGAAAGTGCGCAATATTTAGCAAAAGATTCGAAATACCATGAGCGCAGTAAGCATATAGATATTAAGTATCATCATGTCAGCCAAATGGTCAAGGACAATGTAATTGAAATAAAGTTTGTATCAACTGAAAATATGATATCTGATGTATTGAATAAGAACCTTTGTAAAATTAAGTATAAGAAATGTATTAACATGATGGGTATATATTAAAATTAAAATGTTAACTTTTAATTGTCCAATGACATAATGTGTTGAGAAGGAGTGTTAGAAATACTCAACACATTTATGTATATACAACGCAATAACCGTAACTGTAAAATCCCGTTGCCTGCAAACAACAAGTTTCTCTCATGCATATCGTCACCTGAAATGCAAAATAACGTAACATTTTCGGAAATTTACAGTGACATGAATGAAACAGGAAATAAAATGGAACATGAGTAAAAAAAAAAAAATTAATATTGCTTAAATCTGGTTTATATCTGAGTGCAGAACCAGAAAATGTTGAACATATGTATGTAATATTATGAATGTAATTTGAAGTAGTGAAGCGTAATCAATAAGACACTCAATTTCGAATTTTTTGATGATACGTTATTTTGCATTCAGGTGACGACATATTTGTATGTGTACATTCGAATTTAGCCTTCACTCTGAAATAAACTGTGCAACTAAAAGTTTTTTTTACTTTAAATAGAAGATAATTTAAGGCCAAAGATAATAAACTTTGCCCCAATTCCATACAACGTTTAGTTTTTTTCTATCTTGCCTGTCAATTAAGTCAACAAAAGTCATTAAAAACTTTAGGAGGATTGCTTCCAAATGTATTATTTTGCGAGTTTTGTCACATTAGTAAACAGCCGTTTCGAATATTAGGGGTATTCAGACACGCTTTGTTAATTTGTTAGTCGTTGCTCGGTAGTTTTTTACGTGGGTTTTTTTTTGTAAAATTAACAGATTATCGTTTTACCGAGTAACGAAGTAACAGGCTGGCAAGCATGATAGTTTTTTCGTTACTTGGTAACATCACTCAGCTGTCTTGTTTGCGTTGTTGCCTCAAAAGTTAACTTAATTCAATGCAAAAAAATACATTTGCTGTTTACTACAAATTAGTTTCTGATAAATTTTTCAAAAGTAAGTACTTAATATAATTGAATCAGCTGTTTTGAAACAAAATTTACACCCACTACTGATGTTCAGCAAAAATTATGTTCGCAGCTATGTATTTTAACGAATTATCAACTAACGAACTACCAGATTAACAAGTTCGGTCTGAATACCCCTATTGCTTTTGCGCATGTTCGAAAAGACGAAAATCCAAACAAATTCCGTGACACCAATGAAAATCAGAATTGGTTTGCAATTCTGACCGCTAAGCAACTCTGTCTTGGATTCCACAACACCCCTGAATGTTTCAAAATAGTAAATCGCCCGGTTTTGAATTTTACTCCGAGCTCAACATATTTTTCACCTTTCAATTGATTCATTACTAATAACTACTAAAATAGTTTGAAATTATAAATAAAATAGCATTTTTATCCATTTTCTATTAATATTTTTTCTAAATAAATACATTAATATTTAAATACAACTGCATTTGAAAATTTTTGGTACTGTCTACCTCACTGACAAAAAGTTGAAAACCGTAATACCAAAAAATAAAAGTTGCAGTGTGACAACTTTTCAACCTAATTTTTTTTGACGGGTTAAGTTTGAAACCATAAGTCCAAAACTCCAACCCAAATGTTGGGTGGAAACCGTAATATGGACCTAGTTTTTCTTAATTTGGAGTTTTAGCCTCGAAACAGTACGGATGAATGGCGACCGCTCAGGTAGTTCATGGTCCACCTCTTCAGACTTGGAGGGGTGTGGATTGTTCCATTTCCTCAAGCAACGTTGTGTGGTTGCCAAGGTCAATACTACGAAACTCATCCTCTCACAGGATGGCTTTTGATTTATGCCATGGACTATCTGTTTATTACACTAAGTGCTGAGTACTCTTCCGACTACTTTGTACACAACGGGTATTTTAAGAGTGTTCAGATTCGTTAAAAACTTTGGTTAAAATAAGGGTATGTTGGAGCTACGTTAAAATTACAGCAGCACAGCAACTGAGTTCCATATTTTCTGATACTCTGCCGATGTGCAAACAAAAATTTAGTGTTGCTTAAAATATGTTGGTAGAACGTTATACTTTGACAGTGTGCAACACTGCTTTCGTGGTTGAAATCTCGAATAAATCCAAGCGCGTACACTTCTTCGGGTCCGTCATTGAATTGAGTTTCAACTCTTCAAATTTGATAGGACCTTGACAGTAGTCCTAAGTTTACTCACGCAAGAGGACAGTTTACAAGAGTTCAGTTGCTCTCCGCTCATGCTGACAAACCATTGCCGAATTTTCAAATTGGGATCCCTTACTCGTAGATCACAGGGATCGGCATGGCGTAAGATGTCGCGATCCAATTTTTTCTATATTAAGCAATAATTATTATAGCAGAAGTCGATGTTTGTAATCTTTCGGAAAATTTATGTTTTGATGTCACAAGAAAAACTGTCGTGTAACTTGTTTTTCATTCACATACTAGCTGACCCCGCATACGTTGTCCTGCGTGAAATTATGTGTTTTGAAATGAAAAGAAAGTTGAATTTACGTTGTGTTAAAAATCTTTTATTTTCGATTTTTCTAAAATTTTTTCAATGTAACGCAGTTTAATATACAACATTTTTTGGTTTCTATTCCGGAGCGTAAATGTACAGAGAAGATGGTTTTCCAACTCGGGAACACGCCACGTATAACTGGCACGCACTCATACAATCGTAGTAACGATAATTTGGCCAATTTGGCATAAACATTCGTGATGAGTTCATATTTCGTTGAAGTGAATTGACAAAAGGAAGGTGGAATTGATATCAAACCACTGGAACCGAAATTTGCCTATTTCCAATTCTTATCGAATACGATGTAAAATGTCTTCGGCAATGTAATTTTGTTCGTATTCCAAAATTGACGCGGATTTGAAGGCTGAAATGTCGAAATGACCATCGCGAAAAGTGTGTGAACTTCAGTGGCATGCGAAGTAGCTATCGAATCGTCCATCGTTTTATTATGTTTATTATCATGTTCCAGCAATTGTAATTGCTTGCATGCTTCTCAAAAAGTTACACACACTCTACTATTCACAGTGCGCAATGATTCATATGAAATTGAACCACGTACATTTCGTTGTTTTTCGGGTGGATTATGTAAATTCGTCCTAAGGAATTAGTTGAGAACACACCTGGATGTCAATCTACTGGTTGGCCTTGCTTTCTGCGTAACTATTTCTTCGGTTCCTTTGGTGACGTACTTACAAACGTATTTTATAGATTACACCAAACTGCAATACTAAACATTGATATGAGTTTTGAATGTGAATTAGACAATAGTGGAGAATATAAGAAGATCCATATGTTGTCAACTTCGATATTCACTACTCTAAGTTGTATAGTCGTCTGATGAGCTACGACGATGGAGTGGATATCCATCATTTCCACTTTGCGATTCCGAAAGAAAAGCAAGTGGATAGTGTTTCGTACATTTATTGTTAGACATACAAACCGAAGTGGGATTGTGGTGTCCGCAAGGTCCATGAACCATATTGGTTTTCATCACTTCGTTTGATACTGGATCTTTCTCTGCATCAGGAATTTCCGTAGAAATGATTTCATCAATTTGATCTGGTGGAACCACTATCCACCATCCAAAGGAGACCATTGTAACTGTTGTTTGAAAAGTCGTGCTGTGACAACGTGATGATCGCTTGCTGATTGACCCCGATCCATAATTCCACACGTATGTCATCGCATCCTGGGAGTACTCGTTCATGTGCCTTGGCGTTGATGGCAAAAAAACACCAACCGATATTAGTGGGACCTCTTCGTGGCTTCGTAACAAATTTCAATCTGTAATTGATCACTTCGTTTGAAACACGCATAAAGTTTTCACTGAATAATTTTCAAAAAAATTTTTTTTAAATAGCCGGAAAAAAAGAGCAAGCGACCGAAATTGAACGATTCAAATAATTTACAAATCAAAATATTGAAAAACAAAAGAAAAAAGAATTGTATGAAAAAAGTCAATTTTTGAAAATTTCCAATTTTTCGACTTTTTCTTATGAAAAGTTTTTTTTTATTTCTGAACCTTTCCAGACCCACAGCGAACAACTTCTGAAAATTTCATGAAGATTGGTTTCGCCAATCGAGCCTTAGCGTTACTAACAAACAAACATTCATTTTTACTTACATATGTATGTATATACAAAATAAAACGTTTGTATGGGAAAAAGAAAAGGGCTGTTTTAAGGGGTTTTGCGGCAACTTTCGTAATTTTTTCTTACATAAGAACCTTCTCCTAATAATAACAAATACAACAAAAAAAAAATCAGCCAAATCGGTTCAGCCATTCACGCGTGATGCCGTGACAACGAAACGGTTTCATTTTTATATATAATTTTTCCTTACATAAGAACCTTCTCCTAATAATGACAAATACAACAAAAAAAATCAGCCAAATCGGTTCAGCCGTGACAACGAAAACAGTTTCATTTTTATATATAATTTTTTCTTACATAAGAACCTCCTCCTAATAATAACAAATACACCAAAAAAATCAGCCAAATCGGTTCAGCCATTCACGCGTGATGCCGTGACAACGAAAACGGTTTCATTTATAAGATTATTGTTTAGTAGTCCTAGTACATTCAAAGTTTGATGAATTTTCATATGACAAAAAAAGTTTTTCGTTTTTTTTATTCAACAATATTCATCTCAATATTTAAGAGCAAAAAGCTAGAATGTGTTAAATTTTATTTATTTTATTTTAAGTATACATACGCCAAACGGTTTTATACAACTATATAATTTACAATTATGTAATATTTGTTATGTAATTAAGTATAAGGGATTAAATAGTATTTAACACTAGTATAAATAAAGCTATAAATTGAAAAAAAGTTGTAAGACTAGCAATTTAGGAAGGAGAAAGTGTAAAAGGTGAGACTAGAGATATTGCAGTAGACGTGATTTGATATCCGGGATGAAGGCACTGAGTGATCCGCTATAGAAGTCCACATCACTATGTAATGAGTTGACGAGCCTGGCCAGACGGTTGTGAGGACCATTGAAAACGTAGCTCTTAGTAGTTTTTATAGTCTTCAGGAGACGGTTACGTCTCAGTGAAGGACCCACTGATGCGAGTTCGAAAATGCTGATGATGTCTGGCGCATCGATAAGGTCGTTCACGACTTTGAAAAAAAATAACATGTCAGCTACTTGACGACGCTCTTGCAGGCTGTTTATGTTATAGTATTCATAGATATCAGACACTGTGTTGTAACCATAGCGATAGCCAAGACATTTACATAATTTTAATTGTATTTTTTCAATACGACTAGAGGCAGCATCGGTATAAGGCGACCAAATTACAGTGCCATATTCTAAAAGTGGGCGAACCATAGATGAATAAAGGCGTAACAGTGAGATGGGATTCGTGAAATCTTTGCTAGTTCTAGTAACGAATCCCAGAACTTTAAAAGCCTGGAGAGTGATCTTTTCGATATGCTTGTTAAACGTCAGTTTATTGTCTATGATGATACCCAAGTCCTTTACATGATCCACTTCACTTAACAACTCATCATTTAGAAAATAATTAGCTGGTATTCTGATATGTGACCGTGAGTAGGATACAGTTACACATTTTCTTACATTCAAGTCCAATTTGTTTAATCGGCACCACAACGAAAGCTTGTCTATGTCATTTTGAAGAACTCGAAGATCTTGCTCACTTTTTATCATCCTGAAGATCTTCAAATCGTCTGCATAAAGCAAAAATTCCGATTGAAAGTTATCGCCATTATCGTTTACGAAAATATTAAAGAGAATAGGCCCCAGATGTGACCCCTGAGGTACTCCTGAGGTTACATTATGCTTAGCAGACAGGTATCCATCTACTTTGACTTGGAAATGCCTTCCTGTAAGATATGATTGAATCCAACTCAGTGCATTACCGCATATACCGTATCTTCTAAGTTTGTTTCACAGAATAGTATAATCCACCCTGTCAAACGCCTTGCTGAAACCGTTGTAAATGGTGTGAGCTGAGTGGCCATTGTTTAGGGCATCTAGTAAATAATTTACGTAGATAAACAGGTTAGAGGAAGTCGACCTTCCGCCGACGAAACATGCTGCTTGTTGGTGATAATGTTTGTGAAGAATGCCGTGAGTTGTGGAAGAACTATCTTCTCGAAAAGCTTGGCCAAAGCTGATTGGATACAAACTGGCCTATAGTTAACGACCTCAGATTTGGGCCGTCCTTGTGAATCGGGCAGATGTAGGACGATTTCCATATAGTTGGAAAGACACCACTTTGTAAAGAGTAACTGAATAGGTGTGTAATATGCTCGCTGAGGCTGTATGCACATTATTTAAGAAAACTATTTGGTAAGCCGTCCGGACCAGCACCTTTCTTCAAGTTCAGTGTCGACAACATTTTACGGACATCATTGATGTTAACCCCAAATTCATCCATGATGACAGTGGGAGCTGGTTCTACCTCAGTTGGTGGTGAACACTGGTGAGAATTTTGGTTGTACACACTATTGAAAAAGGATGCGAACATATTGCTAATATCGATACCTCTGCCGTCAGATTATCCCAGGACATGGTGGACGGGATGTCACCATTACCTCTTTTTTTATGTTTAACAAACTTCCAGAACACATTAGCGTCATCCTGTACTTGTTGTTCATGGAATTTTTAAAAACACCTTCACTGGTTGAATTTCATAAAAAAAACCAAAGAAAACAACAATACAATTGAGTATGCATTATTTACTATGATTAAAGAATTTATATTTTATGCTTGTATATATATAAAATTATTTAAATACTTTTAAGGTTTTTTTGCTTGCCTAGCGAAGCATATTTCACTTAGTGCTAAAGTCTGCAAGTGTGCAACGCTAGTATACTTTTAGCTTATTCATTTTTGTTTATATTCATATATTATAAATATATGTGCATTTCAAAATTTTCTATTTACTGCATTTACAATTGAACATAATGTGAAATTTCATTTAGAAACTTGTATGTGTTTTATTTATGCAGTAAACTAAGGTTTTTCATATTAATTTAAACCCTTAGCGTTGGTACCTTCTGCTAATAAAATATATAAATCGATAAATGCTCAAAAATTGAGATTTATATGCATATTTTCTTTAATATAAACTATGTTTTTTGTGTATATTACATGTGACAAAAACAAATTGATAAGCCTATATTAATCAGTTCAAATCTTAATAATTTTTTTTTATTATTGTTCTTACCTTTAATATAAAACCACATATCTTTATAAATGCGCATAAGAACTGAAATTGTTGGTGTTTACTTGAGCAGTTTTACCATGAAATAATTATTGAATGGAATTCGAAAATACCACCTAAACTGTTCAAAGGATAAACTATCTACGCGCGCACGGTTATCTACTTACATATGTTATGCAATGTGTTGTAATATCTGACTTAATGCTATTCTTAGGGTGTCATATGATTTGAGATATTTATGAATATATTATAAACGTTTCTTCAAGTTAAACGTATTAAGTATATTCTGTATTTGCTAATACTCGTTTCATGTGTTTATAAATGTACTGTAAAGGTGATTTGAGGATCTCAAAGAGCTGAAATTCGTAACGAACTGTCATTACATGTAATGTTTTCTCGAGAATTATATTCTTTAGCAATGAAATTATCGAGTTTTTGAATTATGTCTTCAATTGTTTAAATAAATCTTGTCAGTGTAAACTATCAACTCATCACATTTTTAATAAATCTTTCTATTCTTCTTGAATTTGTTTATGTTATTAGTACTTTGGTTGCAAACCTTATAAGACTGATAAATCCGACAAACAATATATCGCAAAATTCAAAATGACAATACGGCACAGAATTATTTACCCGTCAAACCTTAACTTTCGTAAATGTCAATAAATTGATAGCCATTCCTTTCATTTTCCTTCAATCATTGTTTTGCGAAAATTATATTTTCGTGTGTATTTTGTTTAGGGAAACATGTACATGACAACCAATCTAATATAATGCCAAACGTAGTTTATATATAATGTATTACTTATTTTAGTACAAACCGTGCAATCGATTTTCAGAGAAATGTGTAATTTTTTGTTTTATATTGTTTAGTAAACAAAATACATATGTATATACAATAAGCCATTTTGTTTGTATTTTCAATAAATATACATTTTGCAATTATGTAAATCGTATTAAATAAAATGTAAATATTATTTAATACACGGTTTATTTAAAATACTTCGGTTTCTAAATTAGGCAATTTTAAAATATATAATATTGTTTGTTTATATTGTTATACATAATAATAATAATGGTAGTAATTAAAATTCGGAAATGTAATGCATAATTATAAACTAATCAAATAAAATTTATTATTAATTAGCTACCTTGAGATTTCCATAGTCACGTAGTCAATTATCATTTTTATAAGTAGGTATCACAAAAGCGTTTTGTCACTGTGAAATATATTATAACAAAACTTCAAAAATAATAATGAGGTTATGAGGCTACGAGAATAGTCATTACGCAACCATTACATATACTTTAAAACAATGCTGAATTTCGATAAAGGTCTGTTCTATTGTTATCAAAGACATAGAGATAAAGAAAATACTAACAGCTATCAAATATTTATTGCTTAAATTTTAATTTAAAAACATTGGGTTTAGGGCAATATCATAAATATTTATCTCTAAGTATGTGATGGTAATAGAAAAAGTGACGGCCTTAATTGCGTACTGATGCATTGTGTATACCTACGCCTTGCGCATTGTTTATGTCGTCAATAGCGCGAAAGCGTACGAATCCGCGTTCAGCAACAAGCATAGCCGAGTCCTTACTGCGGCTACTTGAGCTTTCGGAGGCAATCGACGATGTGACGGATGTATTAGAAGTGCCAGAATTATGTGCACCTGACTCAGATGAACTCAAATTAGAATTTGCAGTGGATAGTGAAATTTCCTGTCTCTTCTGTTGCTTCGTGGTGTTTACTACAACAGGAAGTTGTTGCTGATGGTTGTGATAACTTTTTTGCAACATGAATGAGTTGGAATGTGTGTTATTTTTCAGATTACTTTGAGCGAATGATGGGTTACTTGCTTTACTATTTCCTACGTTGGTATCATTCATTTGGCTATGCCCACCGCAAAAGGATATTGTGCTGTTACTATTTGTAATACAAGAACCATCTACATTATCGATTAAATTAGAGCGCTCTACATTACTACCTGGTAACATTGCATCATCGGGATTTTGATGTTGATGTTGGTGTTGCGGGTGAGTGCTGCTACGATCTAGAGACGAACGACTAAATAACTGTTCGTTTTCGCCATCTTGATTACGATCACGTACCACACCTGCAATATTGCATCGACCATTGCGCTGCTGAAGATGTTTTTCAGATGACAAAGCTGTCGATTGTGCTCCTGATGCACGCTGAGCTGATATATTCGAAGACGCCGCTGATGAAGAGGATGAATTTCGACCATGCATAATACCTATCCCAGACATATGACCACCTCCATTCCCATTACCAACAATATTGTTCAGCGTACCACTTTTGCGAATACCGTTGTAGAAGCCACGATCAAAAGAGTTGTAACCACCATAGCGGCTAGAGGCACAAGAATGTGTGGAGTTTGAACTACGCCGCTCAGGATTTTCATAAGCACCACGATCTAAAGTAGTATGCATTTTCTTTTCACGTTTACTTTTATAATCATCGATAATACGTGATAGTGGTTGACCTGTGTGGGGATCGGACCAACAATCTGAAGATGGTCCAGCGCCGGCTGTTCCCAAATGTGGTCTTTCGAAGCTATTGAATTCGTAACTGGAAGTGTGAGCAGGTTGTAAAGGTTCCGAATAGCAACTATCACTCTGCAGAAGTAACATTTGCTGCTGCGAGGTTGCGGAAGAGCCTGAACCTCCACTACTACTTGCTGTTGTGGAAGTGGTTGAAGTTTTGGTAAATTTTTGTACTCCACTAGGGTTTGCTGAAGATACTCCAAATCCTGAACCGCTCACAGAACCATGCAAATCAAAGTTTGGGTTTTCATAATGATCAGTAGTGACATCCGTCAAATAATCAGTATACTGTGGCACCTCATGGCTATAGCGCCCACATGCACCACCACCTCCGCCAGCTAACGTACTCTGCGTCCCATATTCGTCGGCAATTGCGCTATTAACAGACCCCGAGTCATATGGTCTCTGATATGTCGGTTGAGTCTGTAACTGAAATTCACTTAGAATTCGATTGTCAGCTGGAATAGCACTATTACCAACACCGTTCAATTGGGACTGCCCATTCCCTGACAAAGAGTTCAACGCAAAGCTATCGTCATATATCAATTTGCCTGTACGCATTGTGTAAGTGTGAAGATTTGTATTTGCGTTACAAACTGCTGGGTAGTCAGTATCTATCTGCTCTTGACTCGAGCTGGATGTACATGGCAGAAAAAAACCTGCCATATTCGAATGATTGTGATGGAAGTGGTGATGACCATGTTTCTCGCGATTATGATTAGCTGTTCCACTTCCAAAAACGACATTACCACCACCATTTTCTCCGGCTGCCCCATAGCGAGCATCCCCGTTAGCCGCCGCATTAACGCTTACACCGACTTCACTACTGCTGGCACTAGTTTTCAAACCGGCGACCCAAGAAAGTAAAGTTATTATAGCAATTTCAATCAATCGCAAAGAAAACTGGTAGCCCCACTGCAACCAATCGATCTCAGCTGTTAACTGCTGTATTAATGGTCGAGTTGTAGATATACTAATGGCGCCAAATATTTGTAAGGCAGCCAACAAAACAAAAAGCAAAGCTGTCGCTATGGTGATATGTATAGCATAAGAAAGATTCTGATAGCCATGAATATAATTTTGAGATTTACTACGGAGTATTCGCTTCAGAATACGATACAAATAGAGGTACAGCAAACCAAGAAACAGACACACAAATATGTATATAATTTGACATATTAGCGAAAGAACTCTTGGCGGTGATGTGTTGCCTATCGATGTGTTGGAAGTAGGTGCCGCTGCGGCTGATTGTAGAAAAAGAGCCGAATGGCTATTAAACCCAGCTGCGGATACCAACAAATTTGTTGTAGCTGCCGAAATAAATTGTTGCTGCTGGTGTTGATGCAAAAGTTGTTGCTGACGTCTATAATGTAGCTGTTGTTGCTGTTGTTGATATAATAAATGTTGTTGCTGTTGGTTCTGCAGTGTATATGATTCTACATAATGTAGAGTAATGCAGAGTAGAACATGTACGCCACAACCAACCACAACCGTAAGCGGTCGTATAAGGGCAGAATAACGGTTATTTTTATGGTTCAAAGCTTTCAAAAAGAGATACAAGATCAGAACTGAAAACGAAATGGTCAGCAACGTGGCAGGCAAATTTAACAATAATTCAGAAATGAATAAGTTGAACGTAGTATGAATATTATAAGCATCATAGCATAGATAGAAAATACGAGCAGAACAAATAACTATCAAAACCAGATTGATACACATAAAATACGACTGTGAAAAGAGATGCGTCAACTTATTGTAAGTAAGCACTTTGTATAAGGAGTAAACTGCCAAAATGGTGAATAGTACAACGGAAGAATAGACATGAATATTCCATGCGACCGCCCACGTGGAGTGTGGTGAGGCAGCAGCCGCTGTTGACGAGGATACCGGATCACTGGCACTTTTACTGCTCCCAATTGTTGCTGACAACGTTGGATACTTTCCAACGGTCCCGCTAATGGTCGTCGATGTTGTAGAAGTGGTAGCTGCAGTATTCACACCAAGTTGTCCACCAATAGCTGCAGCTGTTGAAGGAGTGGAAGTGCTACCATTTGTATTACTACTAACAATGGTCCCACCATATGGTTTCTCATTGAACGCGTTGGTTTTGAGAGAATATTTATGCTCGCTAGATTCCACTTTTGGTGAATCATATATCTCCGTATCTCTATTCAATGTTGGACTATTCTTGCTTTTGTTGATGTTTGAGCTACTCGATATTCCACTTTCTTCAACACTATCAAGATGTTGCGCTACATTACTACCATCCAAAAGAATACCCCGTGAAGATAGCGATTGATTGTAGTTAACAATCGGGCGAGATGTGGCTTGTTTTAATAGTACTTCTGGTATATCCCCTTTGCCATTAGCACCACTTAAAATTCGTCGTATACTTGGCAAAACTTCTTGATGGTTGCCGTGTAGTCGCTCGGAATTGTTATTTTGCAATGGTAGCTCTTGTGAATTAGAACTATCATAAAAGTTTTTGGTGCCATCACTTATCATTGTATGTATAACACCGCCAACATTAATGTTGTCAACATTTGCATTACTATTAACAGCGCTCCCACGAGATGGCGTATTCAGGGCTTTCTTGCGATCTGCATCCGCATTCGTGTCAAGAGGTATGGTAATACCACTGCTATTACCAGTTTGCACAATATGCACAGATACGTCCGATGAATTGTTCCCAGTAGATGCCGCTAAATCGGGTGGACGAAACGGTATACGTTCATGACCAGGCATTAAACTTGGGGGTGGTATAGGACGTCTATTTATATATGTCCCTGTATTAGGTATAATTCCTTCGTTATTAGTACCACGTAGCGTTGGTTTATCAGCAAAAGGATTCTGATATTCTGGTGGCAATGGCGGAGTAAAAAATGAACGTGCTGGGGGGGAATATGACGGCATATCGCCTGGATACATTGGTATGGAGGGTAACTGACCATTATTTTTCTTTAGAATGTTCGGCACTGAAATTACGATTAATAAAAAATACATTTAGAAAGTTGGATAAAACAAAATAAAGATATCTTAGTAATAATTACTTGAGGGCGAAGGAGTAGAGTTCATCACATGTCTATGGCGCTCACGTTCATGGTTGTGATGCCTATTCGGATTAGGATAAGTTGGATTACTGTTACTTTTCAATATGTCCGCATTGGGTGCCGAAGTGGGCAATGCATGGTCACGTTCCAAATCCAACTCATAGTTTCTATGATGATGATTTATTTGCTGTTGCTGCGATGACTTTTCGGCATACCTGCAAAATATTATATTGCAGTAAACCAGGGTTGCGAATTTTTTACTCACTATTATTGGATTGAAAATTTTTTCAAGATCTTTGATCAGAATGTAAATCTGCTTTTCTTTATTATATTTCTTGGTATTAAAAGATTCAAAATCCGGTCTGTTTGATATTAAAAAATTATATATATATAAAATTGAATATTAAGAATTACAAAATAAATCGTTTAAATGTGACAGTGAGACGACTATTGAATGAATGAATGAATGCTGATGAGGAATGCACTGCGACCTTTGGTCTATTGTGCCCTCTCCTTACTCACATTGACTCGCCTAGACCCAGCTCATTAATGAAGTTTTTATAAACCAATATTTTTTTTAATGAATTATATTCTTGGGATTAAAAATATTATCTTTTTAGTTCAAAATTTAGTTCAGAAAAATGTCAAAAAGCGGTCGACCAAAATGATATATATTTGTTCATTTATATGTATGTACAATTATAAAAAAAAAACAATAAGTTGAAGTTTAATTAGAAATACGAAAAGACCTTTTCGACTACCCAATATATTTTTATTAAAAATTAATTTCAATCCACTTATTTGTCGATGCATTATTTGCAACTCTGAATTTAAGTCAATTTATCGCCTTATTTATTTACATTTCTTCAAGAAAATTCGGTTTGCATAATATATACATAGACACTGTATGTAAGCACTTACCGTAACGTCGTCAACAATGGTGTGGCAATCGTTGTTAAACGTGGCAAGTAACTTTTGTCAGAAATGCTGCGCTTTGTAGTTGACGTTGTACCGTAGGCAACTTTTTTTAACACTGCAGCAACGCTCCTTTCCAAATTGTTCATTTTCATTTTATCCATATAACCACTGGAGCCCAATGCCGAAATATCACCAATAACTCCGCCAACGGCCATTCCAGGCTTTACTCTAATCCGATTACTACTTTCGCTTGGAATGCTAGTGTTCATATATGGATTATAATTGCTACTATCAGCTACGTAATCGTCATCAGTAGGGCTCACATATTTCGACTCAACTAACAGTAGAGCATGCGTCCACCGGACTTGTGACAGTGATAATAATATCAACAGTATATAATGAATAGTATTGGTGTTAAGTATAACATTCGCACCTGTTATGCCAGTTCGTATTTTTCTAAAATTTTTGCTGTTAATTTCTTTTGTTTTACCTCTGCTGACTTCGACTTTTCCAGAAACTAACGAAACAAAACAGGTTTGATGAAACCCTCCAGAAGACACATCATTGGCACAAGTTTGTTTGTTTGCATTAGAATTTTCATCAAATGCATGCAACCTATTGATACTGCTATTATAATTATATCTCCAATTTGTGCTTACTGTTTCATTATATACTGAAGTAAACTCATTTGAGAATTTCAAACTTTGAAAATCTGGCAAAAATAGTCTCGATTTGATAAAACAAATGTTATCATGATGTACCTGCTCAACAATACCAGAATAAACATCAGTTCCTGTATGTTGTGGACTGCAATGTAGATTTTGTGTTATATGTGAGCTGTTGGTTGCAATTTCTAGTTGAATTGATTCCTGCCATGGCTCATTAATTAGATGATTTTTGGGCAATTTTAATCGAGTTATCGGGAAGAAAGAGTCAGCCTGAAGCCTTGTGTTATCATTGCCAAAATTGCAATGTTCATAAACTTCCCTTTTGTTTTTATTGTAGCGAGCATAGCTGCCTTCGATCTCTCGTTGTCCGCTGCAGCGTTCAGTGGCGCTGACAATAGCTATTTTAGACTCTGAACTTGTTTGATCATTTAATACAAGATTTTTAGTCGTATGTTCGCAGGGTGACTCAAACACATTCACAGTCGAAGATAATATCATTCTTTTCCTCATAGCATATATTTTCAGCACTAATATTAATTTATTATTTGATAATAATGTATTTGAAAATGTGTCATGTGACATTCACGCAAATATTTTTACAAAGCTATCTAATGAGCTTAGTATGTGACATAACCACTGGACCAAACAACCTTTAGTTGGGATTAAAGAGCTTTAAGTGTTGCCGGCCAGGCGATGAAATCCGAATAGTTTTGATGATGTAATGTTCAGCTTACTTTGAGTGACTTTAATATACATTCTTTCAGCTAATGTAATCTGCGAAAAATGTGGTAATTTAATATTTAATTGTTTGCTTCTACATTTCATTGAACGTTTTTTTATTATTTATTATGTACCGCATAACTATAGATAAAATGCCTCTACGATAAATTTTACAAATTTCTTTCTTATTTTTATACTTATGCACAATATAATTTTTTCACCTCAAAGCTGTTTGCAATATTTCAAGCGAATCAGAGTTGTATGCATATAATGAATTTATAAGGGGTGATTACGCTGGCTGGAAGGAGCACTTAGGTGTAAAAGCTATTTTTTTTCTCGATATAAAGTGGGCTTATATAATCATAAGGCTAGGGAACGTTTTCAGAGCGTTGGGTTAGTGATAAGCCTCACACACATCACCCGCAGTCTCGTCTGCGACAGAACTATAGTAACGAAATTGGGTAGATCCCCTGCACTTTGGAAAGTAAATAAAGGCAACCCGTGAGGTGGCGTTTTCGGTATTTTGTCCCTTCTTTAAAATTATGTATGCCAAACTTCCTCATGTCTTTTTGGAGTTAGACAATATATCCTGATCGCTGTCTTCTCCTTGCTTTGGTGGTGAATGTTGTGGTCTTTACAATTATCTTCTGCGTTCTGTTGTTGTCCATTCTCGTTACATGGCCGAGCCATCTTAGTGCTGCGCTTTGATACAGAGTAAAGTGACATTTTCCCCTTGTATAAGCTGATCGAGCCAGCTGCTGCAATGCTCGAAAATTCTAAGAATAGATGCGGCGACTAACAAAAGGTTTCAAGACTGGAGCATACTCATACAATTCCCACGGCAGCCGGTTCTACGCAAAGGCAGTTTTTTGGATCGGTAATTTTTAATCTGTGTTTGTCGTCACTGGAGAATGCCTTGCAGCAGGGTTGCTCCGTATCCTCTTGACTCGTGTTGGCATTGAGTCCAACTCGGACCCGGAGGAATGTTTCTGCTGCGTTTGAGCAAAAAGGCTCCATCCAAACTCCACCTCGGTCTGGTGTAATATATGCAATGGATGAAGCCATCTTAAGACCTGCTCAGTCCTTAAGAACCACAGGGAGTGGACCACGAGTTACGTGGCCCTATGTTGTCTACGCATTACTGCGACACTAGCCTCTACGGCGGTGCAATCTAAGCATAGTTCGCGCGCCGCGCTGCCACTCACCTCAAGTGGCCAACGTAGGGCCTCCACGGTCCCCAGGAGCTCAAACAGCCAACATAGCTCCCAGTCTGACTTGCCCCGCAACACACAACCAACACCTCAGTGTGACAACCGCCCCTGCGGGTTCTGCAGCTGCAACAAACACCACCTACACGCCACTCAAGCCGATTCCTCAATCGATGATGTTGGAGCGGACGTTCCATTGCCCGACCATGAAGAAGTTCGTATAACAAATACCCGCCTGGAGAACAACAAAGCAGTGGGGGATGGATTGCTCGCCGAGCTATTCAATCAGGGCGGGGAAGAACTGATAAGGAGCATGCATCGGCTTCTTTGTAAAACATGGTAGGACGAAAGCATGCCTTACGATTGAAATTTAAGTGTGATCTGTCCAATCCACAAAAAGGGAGACCCCAAAGTCTGCGCCAACTACCGTGGGATAAGCCTCCTCAACATCCCATTTAAGGTTCTATAGAGCGTATTGTGTGAATGATTAAAGCCGACCGTCAACAAACTGATTAGACCTTATCAGTGTGACTTTAGACCTGGAAAATCAACCACACCGTTGGAAAGACCAGGTGGAGAACGACCTGACTTTGCTTGGATGTCCAATTGGCGCCACCTTTCAAAAAAAAAAAAGAAACCGCGTAAGCAAAGAAGAAGAAGTTAAGCTAATCAAGCTCATCGTTTCACCTTATACGCCACTCGCCATTATCTTATATTGGTCTAAAGATTTCTTTTTCGAAAACTTGCAGTTTGGTTTTGTCCTCTTCGAGTAGCGTCAATGATTCTATTCCGTAACATAAAACTTTCTTCTCAAATTAGGGAAAATTTTGGACAAGGCGTGGATTTTTTTTCTGACTAGAGCGATGTCGTCCGAGTATGCAAATATTTGCGTAGTTCTATTTAATGCGTGTCCAGTTCTCTTTATGTCACTTATTTCATCAGTGGCACAACATTGTTGAATGTAGTGGATGATAGAGTATTGCCTTGTCCTTCTTCAGACTAAATTTTGAAATATTCAGACCTTCTGTCTTGAATCATTACTTTTGACATGTACAGACGTCATTACAATTCTAGTAAGTTTTTCTGGTATTTTGCATTTCGAAATGTTGTGTTGTAATGACTATTAATGCTATCGAAAGCTTGCTTGAAATCAAAAACAAGCATATGTAAGTTAATACTGTGATCATAACATTTCTCCATGGAATGTGTGAGAGCAAAAATTTGGTCTATTGTTGACTTTCCGGGTCTAAATCGACATTGATATTCAGGGTGGACCTTTTCTGTATGGGTTATGACTCTTATATTCATAATCCTCACAAATATTTTGTATACCGTGTTGAGGAGGGAAATTTTTGCAGGATTATTTTTGCTAAATTCCAATCTTCTGCCAGATAAATGTCATCAAGTGATGAATTCTTTCAATGAACATGACACTTGTATTTCTTATGAGTTCAGCTATTATATTTTCATCTCCAGGCGACTTTAAGCTTTTAATGTATCTCGTATTTCTTGCAATGATGGCGGTTACTCATTGGGACATTCAGACAATGCGTTGTTCGGACACATTATGTTCAGATCCGTGCGAAAATTAAACCGCAGGAAACCACGATTCTCTAGACTAATGATGAAATGCCACTGATTTGGATCTTCCAGGAAGACAATTGTTCAAACTATTCAAGCAAAAACAGAGTGTGCCACGACATATTAATTTATTTGTATTAATATTTAATTGCGCAGCGGAGAGAAAACAGGCTGCCTACCTCGCAACGTTGCAATCGACCACGACACGTGCGGGATGGGATAGATACCGAGAGTTGAAGAGGGAAGCGAGACGCATTTGCAGAAAGAAAAAGAAAAAGGCCAAAATGCGTGAGTATGAAGAGCTTGATAAGCTGGCCGACAGGGGTAATGCTCGAAAATTATACGAAAAAATGCGGCGACTTACATTACGGAGGAAGTTCATCCCACGGTAGTTAGCGCAGATTGTGAGGTCTTCCTTTTATGGATTGGGCAGAGAACACTTCAATTCCAATTGTCGGGCATGCTTTCGTATGACCATATTCTGCAAAGGAGCTGATGCATGTTTCTTATAAGTTCTTCGTCGCCGTATTGGAATAGCTCGACCCGCAATCCATCGGGCTCACCGCTTTGATTTTCTTCAGTCGGACAATTGCTATTCGAACTTTTCATGGTCGGACGATGGAACGTCTGTTCCATCGTTATTGATTGGGGAATCGTGTTTTCCATCTCCTGGGTTAAAGCTTTTACTGCCATTCAGGAGGCTGGAGAAGTGTTCAGTTGTTGTTTTGTCTATTCCGAAGACTAATGGTTTCGTTTGCACCTGTAGGCAAGGAGCTTGAAATGAAGTCCAACAGTTATCTTATACCGAGTTGCTGAAGAGTGCTCTCAGAGAGCAAGAGCGCAAGTCGAGCATAAAATCGCTCGGCCGTCTGTTGTGATTGCAGCTTCTCGACGTCAAACCTTCCCTGTGTTTTTTGCTGCACAGAGGCGGGCGCGTATGTTAGGACCTCGAAGCGTACGCACATTTAAAACACTAGAGAAATGTGTTCCGTCTATCACATTTGGCTGATGGCTTTTCGATCCGGAGACAGCCGTAGCTTGATGAATTTTCTTATGCTGGAATCTAGTACTACAGATAACCATATTTCAGGCCTCGCATCCTTAGGCAGTTCTAACTAGACGGGAAAGACCGGTACATGTGCCGGCGGACGGCTGTGTAGAAGGTTTTGACGACTTAATAAAAGCTGGAATGAGTGAACCTACTGTAAAATGGTACATTAGGTATCTGACGGAGGGCAAATCACCCACGAAGCAAGAGCCCTGGCAAATGGGTATGTACGGATATAGGAAGTTTTCCAAATTAAAAAAGCTGCCGCTGACTTATGGTTTTTGAGATATTTGCATTCAAAGTTAAAAAATTCAACTTCTAAAGTGCGTGTTTCTTTGATTTATAATGAATAATAAACATCCTTCTTAACTTTTTATTTTAAGTATAAGTTAACACACCATAGTAGCCAACAACAAAAGAACAAGAGCAACAACACGCTTCCAGACAACATTTCAATTCCACCGAAATCGCTGACGATGCGTCTGGAGCTGAGCGTGCGGAATTATTTTTCAAACTACAGAAGCCAGGTACTCCACTGCCAACGATATTGCTGACGACGCGCTCAACGAGTTGCGCGTGACAACAACAAACACCTATCGCTGCTACTGCGCTGGCAAGTCACGCGGCAGAGCGTGTGCAGTTTATTCAGATAGGTATTTAGGCGTAGTCGCCGCTGCAATAGTTTTAAAAAGTTCAGTTGTATTTACTCGCTCAACCTTTACGGTTGCCCAGCGCTCCGAAGCAAGGGAAATAAAGAACATGATAAACTTATAAACAACCGGTCTTGTCATTGGCGCCCAACGTGGGGCCACAACAAAATCCTTGTAAAGGATAATTTCGTGGCCGCGGTGCTCGAACGCACGCCAGGCCGAGGCGTAGCCATCGAGGGACTAAACTAACAACCATCGAGGGACTAAACTATTACTATTACTACAATATGAAAGAATCTATGTAAGTAGAGTGCTCGAGATATTGACATATTCGTTGAATTAAAGCATCAGCTTAAAAAATATTAATATAAATATTAGTTTCAGTAAAAATTGTTTTAATTTGAAAATAAAAAATTTTAAAGTGAATAAAGAATAAAAGGAATATCAAGGAACATGGACGAAAATATTCTTCGCGCCGTGCTGGGTGCCGCTGTGCGGACAGCAACGGAGCAGACGAGACGAGACTTCTAAACGACTATTGACGAACTTACCGCTAGGTTAACACTAATCGAAAGACCGGTTCAGGTACAGGAGACTTGGTAACAAACTTAGCAATTTATACACAGAAAAAGTAGTTCAAAAAGATCTGGGAACAACCGTTCTTATCGACGGAAAACAAATTCACAAAGGTAATCTGAGATAATTTTGTTTTATCATTAGGCTCCTGATTTTGATGGCGGCTGCGTTATCGCGGTCAGAAATTCTAAATTTCACTGAGTCCGTCTACATTCCTATTTCGGACGGGGAGGTTGCAATTTACCGCCAGTACAAACACATCATTCACCACCTGAATTTGACCATTTACGAGAACATAGCCGAAGAAACGCATAATCTTCTTGAGAATTTCCCGCAGTCTCACATTAGGAAACCCGTTCAACTGGACATAGACCGCCTATTACGATTAATAGATTCATTAAGAATTCATCACCGACAATCCCGTAGCATAAACTTTCTTGCCACCGCTCTCAAATACGTAGCTGGAACTCCCGATTTCGATGACTTTAACCAACTTCAAACACGGGCAGAATCCCTGATTGCAGCAAACGAGCAACATATTTACATTAATAGCCAGCTCCAAGTTAAAATTAACCAGTTAACCGACACCGTAAACAAATTGATTAGCTCGACCAAACAGCATGAGATTGACACTGGACATTTTTTTTGACTTGATATCAGCAAGAAACAGAGCGTTAATAGACGAAATAGAATCAGCTCTTTATTCCGTCACTTTGGGTAAGATACAATTAATTAACCCAATATTGTTAAATAGTGATGAGGTTAAAAATTTACTAACTAACGAGCACTCTACAGGTATTACAATAAGCGATTTACTAACAGTCTCAAAATTAAAAATTTTGCAAAATTATAATGACATATATTTCGTAATTAAATACCCAATGGTAGAACAAAATTGTAAGAAAATTAGGATTAAACCAGTTGTAAAAAATTTTAAGTCAATTATGATAGAGACCAGTGTAGTATCTAAATGCAACAATACATATCAACAACTAGCGAATTGTAAAAATTCTTTATCAACAATATTTTGTCAAATGTCAAACATGAATAGCTCTTGCGTGTTGAATTTGTTAAGCCAGCGCCTAGCGTCCTGCCAGACTATTACAGCTGATCATATCGAAGCGGTGGAAGAAATTGACGACGGTTTAGTTATTATAAATGATAAATTGGTTGAAGTTCGCGAGGGAAACTCCCCGCCAGTAATTTTGAATGGGACATTCATGATAAAGTTCACAGAGAATGTTACCATCAATGGCACTACGTACACCAACTGGAGGAAGATTGTACGCGCGCATCCCGAGGCCGCACCCGCACAATTTGTGAACCTGACAAATCATACCACACCCTTGTCACTTCTTTACCTGCACAACATTAACCAAAAAAATCTGCGACACATTGCATCGTTGAGGGGGCTTGTCGAAGCACAGTCGTCTCAGTGGCTTATAGCCTTCACCTTAACAATAGTATTTTTTATTGTTTGCATATCAGCCTACATAATCTACAAAGTACGGAAGTGCAGTGCTAATATTGCAATATTGAGCAGCGTTTTTAAGGGATCCGTGGACGTCCCCTCTTCTAGCGGGGGAGTAGTTAACACACCATAGTAGCCAACAACAAAAGAACAAGAGCAACAACACGCTTCCGGACAACATTTCAATTCCACCGAAATCGCTGACGATGCGTCTGGAGCTGAGCGTGCGGAAATTATTTTTCAAACTACAGAAGCCAGGTACTCCACTGCCAACGATATTGCTGACGACGCGCTCAACGAGTTGCGCGTGACAACAACAAACACCTATCGCTGCTACTGCGCTGGCAAGTCACGCGGCAGAGCGTGTGCAGTTTATTCAGATAGGTATTTAGGCGTAGTCGCCGCTGCAATAGTTTTAAAAAGTTCAGTTGTATTTACTCGCTCAACCTTTACGGTTGCCCTTGCTCCGAAGCAAGGGAAATAAAGAACATGATAAACTTATAAACAACCGGTCTTGTCATTTATACATACGCCAAACGGCTTTATACAACTATATAATTTAAAATTATGTAATATTTGTTATGTAATTAAGTATAAGGGATTAAATAGTATTTAACACTAGTAAAAATAAAGCTATAAATTGAACAAAATTTGTAAGACTAGCAATTTAGAAAGGAGAAAGTGTAAAAGGTGAGACTAGGGATATTGCAGTAGAAGTGATTTGATAACCGGGATGAAGGCACTGAGTGATCCGCTATAGAAGTCCACATCACTATGTAATGAGTTGACGAGCCTGGCCAGACGGTTGTGAGGACCATTGAAAACGTAGCTCTTGGTAGTTTTTATAGTCTTCAGGAGACGGTTACGTCTCAGTGAAGGACCCACTGATGCGAGTTCGAAAATGCTGATGATGTCTGGCGCATCGATAAGGAAGTTTACAACTATGAAAAAAAAAAGTCAGCTACTTGACGACGCTCTTGCAGGCTGTTTTTATGTTATAGTATTCATAGACATCAGACACTGTGTTGTAACCACCAGGAATACCATAGCGATAGCCAAGACATTTACATAATTTTGATTGTATTTTTTCAATCGGTATAAGGCGTCCAAATTACAGTGCCATATTCTAAAAGTGGCCGAACCATAGATGAATAAAGGCGTAACAGTGAGATGGGATTCGTGAAATCTTTGCTAGTTCTAGTAACGAATCCCAGAACTTTAAAAGCCTGGAGAGTGATCTTTTCGATATGCTTTTTAAACGTCAGTTTATTGTCTATGATGATACCCAAGTCCTTTACATGATCCACTTCACTTAACAACTCATCATTTAGAAAATAATTAGCTGGTATTCTGATATGTGACCGTGAGTAGGATACAGTTACACATTTTCTTACATTCAAGTCCAATTTGTTTAATCGGCACCACAACGAAAGCTTGTCTATGTCATTTTGAAGAACTCGAAGATCTTGCTCACTTTTTATCATCCTGAAGATCTTCAAATCGTCTGCATAAAGCAAAAATTCCGATTGAAAGTTATCGCCATTATCGTTTACGAAAATATTAAAGAGAATAGGCCCCAGATGTGACCCCTGAGGTACTCCTGAGGTTACATTATGCTTAGCAGACAGGTATCCATCTACTTTGACTTGGAAATGCCTTCCTGTAAGATATGATTGAATCCAACTCAGTGCATTACCGCATATACCGTATCTTCTAAGTTTGTTTCACAGAATAGTATAATCCACCCTGTCAAACGCCTTGCTGAAATCGTTGTAAATGGTGTGAGCTGAGTGGCCATTGTTTAGGGCATCTAGTAAATAATTTACGTAGATAAACAGGTTAGAGGAAGTCGACCTTCCGCCGACGAAACATGCTGCTTGTTGGTGATAATGTTTGTGAAGAATGCTGTGAGTTGTGGAAGAACTATCTTCTCGAAAAGCTTGGCCAGAGCTGATTGGATACAAACTGGCCTATAGTTAACGACCTCAGACTTTGGGCCGTCCTTGTGAATCGGGCGGATGTAAGATGATTTCCATGTAGTTGGAAAGACACCACTTTGTACTAACACTTGTTAAGTCGCTTCCACACTTTAAAAATAGTTGCAAGCAAGAAAAAAAGTGTTACCATATATTGCAATCGAAAATAATAAGTAAAAAAAGTCGTTCCCACGGCAGTCGAGTCTACGAAACCAGAATGGACCCGGATTTTTATTCAGCCAAGGACTGTCGAGTCGGCAGAATTCTGCCGTTACAGAAACAAAAATTATACTGTCAATACAAACTCCATTATCGTGTATTGTACTGTAAAATCTTTCAGAAATTTCTTTATCTATATAAATACCGGAGTTGGATCGGCCAGAGTTATTTTTTTTTTCAGGAGCGGCTGAAGTCGCCGTGCAGCAAGACGTTCGACACAAAAGAACTGTGCACATCCCGTTGTAGTATTGTTATTATTATTATTTTTTTTTTTGCGAGGTTAAAGTCCGCCCGTGTAGTAAGTTCGACAAAAGAGAAATATGAACACCATAGTTTTTGTTCTCTTTATTATTTATGTTTTCTTTGTGAAATATTTAGACCCTTTTGTTATTGTATTGACAAATAGAATTGCAAAAAAGTTAATTATTAATTTAAAGTTATTTTTGCACTATTTAATATAAAATAACTAGGTAAACGTCAAGTGTTAGTGGATTTAATTGTTAAAGATATAAGTGTAAAATTCATTATAAATTATAAATTTTGAACTTAAAATGAAAAGATCTTAAAAACTATAAGTCAACGGCAATTACATTTATATATTTCTTTAACCTGAAATTTGCTCTATTTGTACATACCCATTTTAACCCTGATGATGTTATTCTATTCGTCTCTTTATATGATTAACAGAAAATTTGAATATTTTTTCAGAACACAATATGTGGCAACCAGGTATTTGTCATGGAAATTTACACATGTCATGGAAATGTACACAATGAGTGTGAATTTCTTATACAATTGTTGAAATTTTAGCAAAACACAAATACACATTTAATAATCCTGAGAACCACCGCTATCCGCTTACACTCTCAAACCGCGGCGCCAAAAGAATAGTAAACGTATTATTTAGATCAAAAAAATTTTATTTATAAAAAATATCATTCTATAATTTCATATTTATCATTTTCATTCTAAATGGTAATCGACCTTAAAAATTACTCTTGAATAAAAAGGAGCTGGATGCAATGTGCAATGAAATATCGGGAAAATCTTAGAACACCGTCCAAGGATTTCGAGTACTAAATGGAAATGGGCGGATATAAGAGTTTCTGCAACGGGAAACTTATTTATTTGTTTATATAAATAATATTGAACAATAAGTTAAATTTTGAATTTAAGCCAGTTTTGCACTATCCGAAACATCTAATGTGTTACTTTCAAGAAGTGGTTAGCTAAGTAGTAAATCGAATAATTGGGTTGCAAACTGTCAAATAACAAGTGTTACCTTATCGACATCTTTTGTAAATGAACTGAACAAAATAAAGAAAACAAATTATACTTCAAATACAGGAATCTAAAACCTAGGTAAATAGAATATAAAAAATTACTCCAATTTAATAAAACAAAAGTGTTTTATGGCTTATACGTAAATTTTTATTGGCAATATTTTTACGCCAAACGTATTTGCATATTAAAATAGCAAAGTTTCCGGCATTATTGCGGTTGTCATTCGCCAAATATCTTTTTATTAACCGGGTGTATTTTTTCGCGTAGAAGTCCTATTCGTTGACGGCGCTTCAAAAAGATAACCCTGGTCGATTTAGCAAGGGGGTGTATCAAGTTTTTTCTTGCGTAGAATGCCTTTTTGCGATTGTACCTTTTGGCTGCGTTTCAAAATAATAACAGTGGGCTGTCCAACACCTAGGTCTATTAACTAGAATGCCATTTTGTTTTTGCGGCCGGCTTTCTGCCGCGCTTTAAAAAAAATAACCCTCGTCGGTCCATAATGCCTTTATGCGTTTGCGTCCTTCGGTCGCTTTTCAAAAAAAAACTAACCCTCGTCGGTCCAACATCGACGTGTCTTTTTTTTTGGTAGAATTCATGTTTGCGTTGTGGGCCTTTGGTCGTGCTTCAAAACACTATCTCTGATCGGTCCAACACCGGGGTATATTGGCGTGGGCGGCTTCGACCGAGCTTTAAAAAACCAACTTTGGTGAATCCAACAACAGGATTTCTCCAGTAAACGAAATACTAAAAGATGTTTGATGCATTTGGGGTATAAGCTTACTTTTATCACGCGTGAGTGGCTGAACCGATTTGGCTAATTTTTTTTGCTGTATTTGTTATTATTAGGAGAAGGTTCTTATGTAAGGAAAACTTACGAAAGTTGCCGCAAAACCCCTAAAAACAGCCCTTTTCTTTTTCCCATACAAACGTTTTATTTTGTATATACATACATATGTACATATGTAAGTAAAAATGAATGTTTGTTTGTTAGTAACGCTAACGCCCGAGAACGGCGGAACCAATCTTCATGAAATCAGAAGTTGTTCGCTGTGGATCTGGAAAGGGTTAGATATAAAAAAACCATACATGTACTTTTCATAAGGAAAAGTCGAAAAACTGGAAATTTCCAAAAAGTGACTTTTCATACAATTCTTTTTTGTTTTATTTTTCAATATTTTGATTTGTAAATTATTTGAATCGTTCGATTTCGGTCGCTTGCTTTTTTATTCCGGCTGTTTAAAAGAAAAATTATTGAAAATTATTCAGTGAAAACTTTGTGTTTCAAACGAAGTGATCAATTACAGATTGAAATTTGTTACGAAGCAACGAAGACATCGCGCTAATATCGGTCGGTGTTCTTTTTGCCATTAACGCCAAGGCTCATGAACGAGTACTCCCAGGATGCGATGACATACGTGTGGAATTATGGAAGGGGTCAATCAGCAAGCGATCGTCACGTTGTCACAGGACGACTTTTCAAACAACAGTTACGATGTTCTTCTTTGGATGGTGGATAGTGGTTCCACCAGATCAAATTGATGAAATCATTTCTACGGAAATTCCTGATGCAGAGAAAGATCCAGTATCAAACGAAGTGATGAAAACCAATATGGTTCATGGACCTTGCGGACACCACAATCCCACTTCGGTTTGTATGTCTAACAATAAATGCACGAAACATTATCCATTTGCTTTTCTTTCGGAATCGCAAACTGGAAACGATGGATATCCACTCTATCGTCGTAGCTGATCAGACGACTATACAACTTAGAGTAGTGAATATCGAAGTTGACAACTTGGGGATCGTACTATATTCTCCACTATTATCTAATTCACATTCAAAACTCATATCAATGTTTAGTATTGCAGTTTGGTGTAATCTATAAAATACGTTTGTAAGTATGTTACCAAAGGAACCGAAGAAATAGTTACGCAGAAAGCAAGGCCAACCAGTAGATTGACATCCAGGTGTGTTCTCAACTAATTCCTGAGGACAAATTTACATAATCCACCCGAAAAACGACTATTGCTAATACCTCCGGTTGCTATTGACAAATGTACGTGGTTCAATTTCATATGAGTCAGTGCGCACTGTGAATAGTAGTGTGTGTAACTTTTTGAGAAGCATGCAAGCAATTACAATTGCTGGAACATGATAATAAATATAATCAAACGATGGACGATTCAATAGCTACTTCGCATGCCACTGAAGTTCGCACACTTTTCGCGATGGTCATTTCGACATATCAGCCTTCAAATCCGCGTCAATTTTGGAATACGAACAAAATTACATTGCCGAAGACATTTTACATCGTATTCGATAAGAATTGGAAATAGGCAAATTTCGGTTCCAGTGGTTTGATATCAATTCCACCTCCCTTTTGTCAATTCACTTCAACGAAATATGAACTCATCACGAATGTTTATGCCAAATTGGCCAAATTATGATAACTACGATTGCATGGGTGCGTGCCAGTTATACGTGGAGTGTTCCCGAGTTGGAAAACCATCTTCTCTGTACATTTACGTTCCGGAATAGAAACCAAAAAATGTTGCTTATCAAACTGCGTTACATTGAAAAAAATTTAGAAAAATCGAAAATAAAAGATTTTTAACACAACGTAAATTCAACTTTCTTTTCATTTCAAAACACATAATTTCACGCAGGACAACGTTTGCGGGGTCAGCTAGTTGCTAGATAAATAGAATTAAACAATAAGTTAAATATTGATATAAAACTATTTCTGCACAATATAATGTAAAATAAATGTATACAAACGCATTAGTTATGTTGTTAGTGAACATAAAAACTAAAAGTGTAAAATTAATTTTAAACCGAACATTTTATACTTAAGGTTCGAATAACGAAAATCATTATGTGTAGCATATGGGAGTTGGGGTAGTATCGACATATTTTTCCCAATGTCACATTCTATTAACATGTCAAATACTAAAAAACCAATCATATAGGGTAAAGTCAGCCAGAAGTTCAAAAATACTTATATTAGTTATATAGGGGCTAGGTCAAGTTTTCGCTCAATTCTATCTACATTAGGCACAAAGATAAACAGTTACGAGCAAAACACATTTGTAGTTGTTCCATTCCCACAACAGCCGGTTCTACGCACCGGAATTTATAAGGATTTTATCAGGCCAAGAGCAGTTATTTCGGAGATCTAACCCCGTTTAGATCAGTAAATCTTAGTAAAACACGCTCTCATATATTCATTGATATAACTTACACATTAGTCGGTATATGCGGTACAAAGTCAACTGGAAGTTTGAAACTCTTTATATTAAGCATATTGGAGGCTTATTGAAGAATTGATCAATTCCCATTACAGCCGTAATTGACACGGCCAAGCGCTGTTTTTCCGGCGATCTCACTCCGGAGGATGGAGTCATGTGTAGAAGTTCACGCAAGTGAGGAAAGTTCTCTGATCGCCATTCACTTGAGAGTGGCCAGAAACGATACGTTTACATATGACTCAAGTAGCTCACGACTTCCGGTCTTTGACCAAGTATCCTCTGGGTAGCTTAAGAACATCCGTTTTAAGGCGAGCTAAAGTGAGAAGCCGAAAAATCCCCTCCACAAGGTTCTGCGTTGGGTTTTGGACCCGCCACGTAAAAAATCATACCAATGAAAAAACAACAGCCTCGGATGAGTGACCCCCCTTTTGATGACGACCATGGCAAACGAAATAAGGGCTACGAATTAAGGGCATGCATCTGGAATGTCCGGCCCCTTAATTGAGAAGGTGCCGCTGCCCAGCTGGTTGATGTCCTCGTGAAAATAAAGGCTGACATCACCGCCGTCCAAGAAATGCGATGGACGGGACAAGGACAGAAACAAGTAGGCCTTTGTGTCATTTACTACAGTGGCCATATAAAGGAGCGCAAGTTTGGTGTGGGATTCGGGGTGGGGGAGAGACTCCGTCGCCGAGTACTATCATTCACTCCGGACGATGTGACCAAAGATGCCTTCTATGAGCGCTTGGAGCACACCTATGAGCGCTGCCCCCGCCACGATGTCAAAATCGTGCTTGGCGACTTTAACGCCAGGGTGGGCAAAGAAGGTATCTTTGGCACTACAGTCGGTAAATTCAGCCTCCACGACGAAGCATCCCCAAATGGGTTGAGGTTGATCGACTTCGCCGGGGCTCGAAATATAGTTATCTGGGGTACTAGATTCCAGCACAAGAAAATACATCAAGCTACCTGGCTGTCTCCGGCACGAAAAGCCACCAACCAGACTCGCACTCGCGACTTGGCTCTCACGTCACTGTTGACAGTCAATCCTTCGAAGTTGTAGATAATTTCGTCTATCTTGGAACCAGTGTAAACGCCACCAACAATGTCAGCCTGGAAATCCGACGCAGGATAACTCCTGCCAACAGGTGTTACTTCGGATTAAGTAGGCAATTGAGAAGTTAAGTCCTCTCTCGACGAACAAAAACCAAACTCTATAAGTCACTCATAATTCCTGTCCTGCTATATGGTACAGAGGCTTGGACGGTGACAACAACTGATGAGTCGACGCAGAACCCATCGTCCGTTGGAAGGACCAAGTGGAGAAGGACCTGGCTTCGCTTGGGATATCCAATAGGCGCCACGTAGTTCGCTACGACTGGCGCGCTGTTTTTGACTCGGCTATAATCGCGTAAGCGATGTCAACGCCAATTAAGAAGCAGAAGAACTCCGTTTGGATCGATGAGTATTAATTAATTTAACTGATCCGAATCAACCCATTTTTGATACACAGACATACCATTGTCAGAGAAGGAGTATCCTTGTATTTCAATTATATATCAAAAGTCTACTGTAGGTAGCGTGGTCCAAATATTCGGGTCTAATTGGATTTGAACTATTTGTGGTCATAAAGTGCCATACACTAAAGAAATCATTCGTGCAAAGTTTAATGCTGTTTTCTTAATTGCTTCTTGATTTGTGTACTGGAAAATTAAAGAATCAAGGGAAATTTAAAATTGTTTTGTATGGGAAGTAGTCGTGGATGTTGTCCGATTTTCTCCATTTTAGTACTATTATATAGGAATGTAAGAAAAGCGCTCCGGTCCCGAAATAAGGAGTTTCACAAATAAGTGGGCGGTGCCACGACCATGGTCCGATTTTTGCACCGGCTTCCATAAAGCCTTTTTGTGCTACCTCGGAGATAAATTTAAAGTCTCTGGCGTATTAAGTTATGGAGTTATTGCGCCTTTAGTACTTTTCAACAGTGCTGTTATATGTGGAGTGAACGGGGCTATCTTCCGACTTCATCTATTTCACACCCTCGGTATAAGTTCTTATAATATTTGGGCTTCGCGAATTTGGTGGTTCTAGCATTACAGGTTTAAAAGATATGTAAGTTTAACTTATTAGAGGGAGGGGCCACGCCCACTTCTTCAATATTTTTTCTGTCTTAGATTTTTGCCAGCTTAGAGTTTTATATCTTAATTTAGTCCTTAGTTATGACACTTTGTAAGTTTTCGATTAATGAACGTTTTATGGACGGTTCAGAAACCCGCAAAATAAGTTTCATTAAAATATCTAAATTTTTACTCAAGTTATAGCTTGCAGGGACGGACGAACGGACAGACAGTCACCCAGATTCCAACTCGTCTCGTTTTTCTGATCATTTATATATATAAAGCATAAATATATAGCCGTATATCTATCTCGTTTAGTTTCAAATGATACGTAGAACCGTTAGGTTGAAAACTAATATACGTTGTAGCAACGGGTTGCGAGAATATACAAATACATACTTCAAGTAATTGTAATTTTCCATATAATATTAAACGCAAATATCGCGAAAACTATAAGAGGCTGGGATTTAGAATACCCCGATTCGGGGTTAAAATGGATATGTACGGATAGAGGTCCTCCAGATCATGAAAAAATATATATATATGTCGTTGACATAAGATTTTTGAGATACAGTGCATCACTAAAGTAAGTATGCAGCGATGATTTCACCATGGTACAAAAGAAATAAAATTCAAAAGTAACAATAGGAAAAGAAAATAAAATTGTATTTATTTTTCAAAGTCTTATCTACATATTTACAGCAAAAAATAATACAAAAGTAATTCTTGTTTTAGCCAAATCGGCTTAATATCAAAAAAGTCTTAAAATCACATCACAAAAAAAAATATGCATTCAATCAAAAACCGAATTCAAGAAAAAAATTTAATGTTATGATGAACTGTTAATATTTCGTTGGATAGCCTTTACTCTTTTTGACAGCTTTTAACCGCGATGGCATAGAGTTTACCAGGTTCAGAGTCAGAGAAATTGGAATCTTTCCCCATTCCTCCATAAGTGCTTTCCTTAAGTCATCTTTGCCCTTTATTTCATGTTTCCTTATTTGTCTGTCAAGATGTTCCCACAAATGTTCAATAACATTGAGGTGGTGTTTTTAGCTGTTTTGGTGTGTTATACAACAGCCATTCTCTGACAACTAGAGCTGAATGCTTGGGGTCATTATCCTGTTGGAAGACAAATGATCGCTCAAGCCCCAATTTTAATGCACTTTGCTTTAAATTATCCTCCAAAATGTTGAGATAAACAGTTTTATCCATTATTCTTTCAATCACAACCAAATTTTCTACACCAGAAGCCGCCATACAACCCCACACCATTATTGGGCCACCACCATGTTTAACTATACCGGTCATGTTTTGAGGATCGAGCTCAGAATTTGCTTTTCTCCATACTTTTCCACGTCCATCGGAACCAAAAATATTAAATTTACTCTCGTCAGAAAAAATAACGGTACTCCAAACGTTTTCGTCTTTGGTTTCGCGCAGTTTTACAAATTCAAGTCGTTTCCTTCTGTTAGTACTATTTACAAATGGCTTTTTACGGATGTTCTGACTATGGAAACCAGCAGTATACAAAGGAGGTTAGAAGTCTTGCCAGTTTATTTTTCTATTTCGGCCTGTATTTTAGGGGCACTTATTTTGGAATTTTTCTGTACCTTTCGTACAATTATTCTGCGTTCCTGCTCCGTGAAAATTTTTGGGCGCCTAGTTTTTGGTTGATTCTTGGTATTACCTTCTCTTTTAAATTTTTCAATAATTTTTTGTACTGTGGCGTTGCTTTTGTTAACGTCTTTTGCAATTTGGCGTTGGCTTTTTTATCTTTGTACAATTTTATCATTAAATCCTTTATATCTTCTGAAAGTTCTTTGCTTCGAGGAGCCATGACCAAATTTTTAACTAAAATTCACTTTATAACTTTAAAAAATGTTCGTGCCTAACACAACGAAACCAATTTGTTGGTCTTTCTCGCAAATAAATCACATAAAGACTAATGAAATATATAAATTTGCGAACTGCATACATACTTTTGTTATACGATTTTACCGTTTTCTACGAAATGACGCCAGACAAGATAACGGAAAAATTTGTAGTCATCGTGTCTTTTATATTCTTGTAAGTAATCTTGCATAGCACTTGCATACATATTTTGATAAAAAAAAATGTAGAATTATTTTGGAAATAAATTCACATATTCGGCTGTTAATCATGGTGCATACTTACTTTAGGGATGCACTGTATTTGCATTTAATTTTCAAAGCTTCAACTATTTAAAATGCGTGTTTCTCCGATTTTTAATGAATTTTACACTTATATTTTTTGCTTTTATATCCACTAACCCTTCACTAATTCGGTTCTACACATATGTATTGTATTTTTTTTTTTTTTTGCAAAAATAAGGGTTGGCTTTAGAATACCGTCACAGGGAGACGGTTTCGAGAATAAAAAGGCTATAGAGACAATAGAGGAGGTTCTCCAGATCAAGAATATATATAGTTATAGCCGCAGGAAACTTATAGTTTTCCGAGATATTTGCGTTTAAAGTGGATAATTCTTCTTCTTTATTGGCGTAGACACCGCTTACGCGAATACAGCCGAGTTAACAACAGCGCGCTAGTCGTTTCTTCTTTTCGCTACGCGGCGCCAATTGGATATTCCCAGCGAAGCCAGGTCCTTCTCCATCTGGTCCTTCCAACGAAGTACAGGTCTTCCTCTTCCTCAGCTTCCCCCGCCGGGTACTGCGTCGAATACCTTCAGAACTGGAGTGTTTTCGTCTATTCGGACGATGGGTTCTGCGTCGACTCATCAGTTGTTGTCACCGTCCAAGCCTCTGTACCATATAGCAGGACAGGAATTATGAGTGACTTATAGAGTTTGGTTTTTGTTCGTCGAGCGAGGACTTTACTTCTCAATTGCCTACTTAATCCGAAGTAACACCTGTTGGCAGGAGTTATCCTGCGTCGGATTTCCAGGCTGACATTGTTGGTGGCGTTTACACTGGTTCCAAGATAGACGAAATTATCTACAACTTCGAAGGTTTGACTGTCATCAGTGACGTGAGAGCCAAGTCGCGAGTGCGACGACTGTTTGTTTGATCACAGGAGATATGGCTGTCAACAGTGACGTGCGAGCCAAGTCGCGATGACAATTTGTTCGATGGCAGGAAATATTTCGTCTTATCCTCGTTTACAACCAGACCCAAACACTTCACTTGCTCATCCAGTTTTTAGAAAGCATCAATATCATTGGCGTACACCAGCAGCTGTTAACTCTTATAGAAGTTTGTACCTTCTCTATTTAACTCTGCAGCTCGTATTTTCTCCAGCAATACAAGTAGATTGAAGAAGTCATACGGTAGGGACCCTCTTTTTCTGAAACCTCGCTTAGCTCGAAAGGCTCGGAGATGTTCTGCGCGATCTTACGGAACTTTTGGTGTTGCTCAACGTCAACATTCACAACGGTATTAGCTTTGCGGAGATACTTTTCGTTGAGGTGTATGCCGATCTTACTTTCACGGGTTATTAATAATTGTTTTTCGAAGCTCATCATAGTCGGACAATAGAATATCTATTCCATCGTCATCGATTGGGGAACCGGGTTCGCCATCTCCAGATGTTACACTTTTACTGCAGTACAGCAGACTGAAGAAGTTTCCTCTCCATAACTTCAGTATGGGTCCTATAAGAATATGCTTTCCTCTGGAAACCTTCCGTTAGTCGCCGCATTTTCTCCATCTCTTCATACTTACACATTTATGGCTTTCTCTCCACTGCGATACAAAAATCCTAAGGAGCTTGAAATGCCCTCCCACAGTTCCTTTATACCGAGTTGCTGATGATCGCTCTCAGAGAGCAGGAGTGTATGTCGAGTAGAAAACCGTTCAGCTATCAGTTGTGATTGTAGCTTCTTGACGCCGTACCTTTCCTGTGTTTGTTGACGTGCGTGCTTTGCTGTACAGACATGTTGTCCATTTATGACAACTTGATTGATATGGTTTTGAACTTCTCTATCCGGAGACAGTCAAGTAGCTTGATGAATTTTATTGTGCTGAAATCGAGTACTACAGACAACCATATTTCGGGTCCCAGGGAAGTCGATAAGCCCCAACCCATTTGAAGACGTTTCGCAATGGAGGCTGAATTTTTCAACTGTTGTAACAAAAATATCTCCTTTGCCGCTCATAAATGTCGTCTTTGGTCATATCGTCCTTCTCTTCCGCCGGAATGCGGATCCAAATTAGTGTTATGTTTGAAAAAATGTTGCTCTAATGCGGATTCTGGCTAGACGCTCATATACCGTACCCCACATCGAATATGCGATCCCTTATATGACCACTGTAGTAAATGACACAAAGACCTACTCGTCCCCGTCCTTGTCCCGAGCATCGCATTTCATGGAGGGCTGTGATGTCAGCCTTTATTTTTACGACAGCGGCACCTTCCCAATTTAGGGACCGGACATTCTAGGCACATGTCCTTAAATTATATACCCTAGTACGTTTGCAGTGGTCGTCATCAAAAGTGGGGTCGTTCATTCGAGGCTATTGTTCTTTTTTCATGGGGAGTGTTTTCTACGTGGCAGGTCCATAGCCTAAAGCACAACCTCTTGGCGAGTAGTATATATTTTATACGCATATATATAGCGAGCGGCTTGTTTCAGGACCGACACCCGCTCGCAGCCGCACCTCTGACGCTGCAATTAGACTGAAACGAACCCTTAAATCGAATATGCCGGAGTGGTTCTGCTGAATCTTCCTCTCTTTTAGCCGTGACCCCCGGCTTCGCCCAAGATGGCTATCGTATCTTACACAAGACTGGATCATCTTTCCAGAGTTAGCGGCGAGGAGGCAAGCGTAGGAGTTGGGTATAGCCCTACACCTGTAACTTCTTATTCAGACGCTGAACTTTACCCCATTTCACCCCAATAGTAGTAATTTCGTATGAAAAATCAATAATGTATTTATTATATTTGTTGTACTCTATTTACGTTTCCCGAATTTACTTTCCGCCTATTTGAACAATGTTACCTACCAGTACTTAATGATCAACCTGATCATTCAATCCTACACTTCGCCGGAGTTTTGCGTTTTCGGACCGCCGCATGCGAGCAATGTGGTAAGATAAGATAGACAAGCCCAAGCCTATTGATAAAGTCCAATATACAACTAGGCAGGGTTTTCATTTACTACTTCGAAGCAGCACAATTTCTAAAATTATTGTCATCACTTTGACGGGAGTCATAGCATAACAATTTAAATTATGTGCTCTGCTCCGCTCAGAGTTTTGTTACGTAAAAAAACAATAGCTGTAGTAATAGTTAAAAGTGGAATGCTGTCCTCTGCTCTGGTGTAGCGGTTGCAACAAATTGGGAGCGGTATGAAAGCAGAGCTAATTAAAATTTTCATGTGCTACAGCTCTTCGAAAATATACTGTCGGGGAATGTCGTTGTATAGAGGTCGATTGCGGTTAATTAAAAAATACTTCCATCCTTTAAATTCCTTTAATCCTGGGTTGATGAGTTTGATTGATGTGATGACACGATGTTTCTTCTCCTGTGTTTGTCCACTTGAATAAGAATGTCTCACTGTTCACTTGTGTCTGTTTCATCACTTTGTATATTGTTTTACTTTCTGCTGTTCGCTTTTATATAAAAGGTTTTATGGCGGAATGGTATACTTTCGCTTTAAAAAACACAAGAAAAACTATTGTATTTTGTTGTTGTTGTTTCAACGTAATATCTAATCTCCGTTAAGATGGTAACGGTCACTTGAGTTGTCGTCGACGTCATCTAACGGGAGGCCCAAGAAACGAGCTGTTTCGACGGGGTCGGACCATAGGGAGGAGGGTGTTAGATGAGTAGGGTTCGTAGAGCATGCAAAGAGGTGGTCAGTATCATGCGGAGACTCGTTGCATGCAAGACATACATTGGGTATGTCGGGGTCGATTCTGGATAAGTAGGAGTTTAACCTGCTACAATATCCGGGAAGTCGATGAAGGTGTTGATGGCTCCACTGTGAATGGCGGCCAGTGCCTGTCGATAGTTCGTTGCGTCCGAAGTCTGGTCGGCGTACTGTTCAATGTCGTCGACATAGTCGAGGAATGACCTTTTGATGCTTCTAGGAGGCGGTTCCGCTCTAAGCAGGTGGCTGCAGGGGTGGTTTCTGCGAAAACATCCCAGCAGGAACTGCCTGGAGAGGAGTTCATTATGCTCCTCAACTGGGAGCATAAACGTCTCACTATGTAGATGTTCGATGGGAGACATCAAAAGGCATCCCGTCGCAATCCGGAGTGCAGTATTTTGACAGGTCTGAAGTTTCCTCATCTGCGTGCCACTGCATCCAGGCGACCATATAGGCGCTGCGTAGTTGAAGACCGGCCGGCCGATTGCCTTGTATGTTGCCAACAACGTTTCTTTGTCTTTTCTCCATGTGCTGCCGGCTAGCGACATGAGGATTTTGTTGCGGCTCTGTACCTTGGCGATAATCACGGCCGCATGGGGAGAGAAGGAGAATAGGCTATCGAATGTTACACCTAAAATCTTAGAATTATTGACAGTCGGAATTTCGACGCCGTCGACTACAATATTAAGATCAAGTCTATACTCCTTCGTCCAGTTTGTAAATATGGTCGCTGTGGATTTGGTGGGGGAAAGTGTGAGATTCCGTGCAGTGAGGAAACGAGAAAGATCGGTGAGGTAGTTGTTTACCTTCGAACACATGCCATCGATTCCATTGCCCGACGTCAATATCGTGCAATCATCTGCGTACGAGGTTATGCAAACTCTCTCTGGTGGATGTGGGAGTTTCGAGATGTAGAAGTTAAACAGTAGCGGGGTGAGGACACCACCCTACGAAACCCCCCGTTTAATTCTTCTCAGTTTAGATGTTTCACCTCAAAATAGTACGGATGACTGACGACCGTTCAGATAGTTCATGGTCCACCTCTTTAGCCCTGGAGGGAGAGTGGTTTTTTCGATGCCCTGCAGTAGCGTTGTGTGGTTGACCGTGTCAAAAGCTTTTGACAGATCCAATGCTACGAGGATCGTATTTTCGCAGGGTGGTTTCTGGTTAAGGCCACAAACTATCTGGGCGTTTATGACGCTAATCCATGCTGGTGGCTGGCTAGGCTCAGGTGGTGAGTGAAGGTCGGGAGTAGCAAGGCCTCAAGTGTCTTCACTACTGGGGAAAGGAGAGTTATCGAACGATAGGATTCCCCTTTGTTGGCGGGTTCCCCAGGTTTCAGTAGTGGGACCACTCTTCCGACTTTCCACACATCGGGTATTTGAGGAGTGGTCTGCGACAGGTTCAGAACCTTGGCGAGATATCTTACTCCCGTCGAGCCTAGATGCTTTAGCATTAGCATATTGATTCCAACAGGGCCAATGGATTTAGACGATTTAGCCTTGTTGATGACACCCTGAACCTCCTCATCGGTGAAAGTAAGAGGCGCGCCTTCGCTTGGCATTTTGCGCAGCCGTCGGTTAACACATCGTTTAGCTTTGTCTAACGAATGATGCTGTGTAAACTGCCGGCAATAGCTCGCGCACTTCTTCGGGTCCGAAGAGGCATGACCGTTGAATTGAAATTCAACTCGGTCGTCATGTCTCTTCGGGTTAGCCCAAAGCTTACTCACACCGGTGGAGAGGTTACAGGACTTCAGGTGCTCTATTCATTTCGTCCGCTTATGCTGGTTTTCCATACGCCAAATCTCCTAGTACCAAACATTTTTCATCACGAAGTAGCGCACCTATATTTGGGTGATATCCTGTAGGGCAATATGTAACTGGGGGGATGTATATATTAACACCCCTATTCTGTGCACTTGACAAATTAATAAAATATTAAAAAGTAGTTCAAATATTTATCAAACAAGAAATGTTTTGGTATTCTGTGGCAATCTTGATAAAAGTAAAAGGTTCAGTTCGCTAAGCTTTTCCCCACACGTGTGGTGAACAAAATAATGTAAACAGAAACAGCTAATTTCTATTCAAATTATATTGACAGCAATATGCGTGTAGTTAATTGCTCCTATGGTGCTTTTTATTCCAAATTTTCTAAAAAATCTGGAATATATTTCAAATAAATGGGCTTAAATTAGTATATTATTATTTGTATTGTGTTTCTTCCTCTGTTGAACTGGACAATTTTACTTTTACCTACACAGTTCTGGTATGAGCCTAGATCCCTTACAGTTAAAGGTAGTGACGTTTTCTGATTTTAGTGTGGAGCTAGTTCATCAATTAGACGACGGCACATTTTACGAGCTAATCGAAAATTTTGCACAAAGGTACAGTAGGTAGAAAAAGCTATCAAAGAGAAATATAAATCAGCAAAGTGAATAAAATTTAAAAGTTTATATTTTTTAAACGAAATATTTTTTTTTATTGAGATCATATTTCAAAGTATCTAAAGAATTTTAAAACAAAAGAGAAGTTCATTGCTTTTACAAACGGATAACATACACACATACAGTAAATTGTATGTAGAAAAAGTAAGTTATCAAATTGTTTAATATGCACAATGTCCACAATTTTGGCTTGCTAATTGACCCAATCGCTGTTACATGGAGTTGGCAAGCTTCAAACCCTAGTTTTGAAGAAAATTATTCCAAATGTTATAGATGCAGTTTTTCAAATAAACCAGCTTTTAAGGGTTTTCTTCAGTTATACGCATCTTAAGGATTGCCCAAGCATTTTCGATTGGTGACAAGTCAGGGCTTTGAGGAGGCCATTTCAATACACTCACATTTTAATTTTGTAAATGTTCTGTGACCATTTTTGCAGTGTGAATGGCGCGTTGTCCTGTTGAAAAAGGATATCCAGTCCAATTAGTCAGTGACCTTCGGGAATAGCGTGCTCCTTTAAAATATTTAAATAAACTGCAATAGTAACTTTTCCTTCCAGGACTAGAATATTGGCAGGGCCGCACACAGATAAGCATCCCCAAGCTTTTAAGTACTTGTCCACCGACTTAACTGTAGGTAGAGTGCACTTGTATAGTTGTAATAGTTAACGTAAACCATACCGTGGGAATAACGAAGACAAATCATCGATTCATCAGTCCAGAGCACTTTATGCCAAATATTTTGAGGTCTTAATATGTGCTCTTTACAAAATGTTTGTCGTTTTTTTTATTTGCCTCATTTAGGTAGAGTAACTTTGTTGCAACGCGGCAGTGAATATTGGTTTGGTACAATCTGTTACGGACAGTGTGCACTCAGGGGGCATTCCAACCTTTTTTTATAAGATGTGCGCGATTTTTGAAACTGATATGAGGGAATCAGAATTGGAAACATCCAAAATTCATTTATCAACTCTCCCGTTGTTACTTTTGGGCGCCCTTGTCTCTTCTTCCTGATGACTCGATGCACTAGATAACTTACTTTTTTCACACGTTGTCACTAAGCATTTCTATAGAAGACGAAAATTCTTCCCAAATAAGCGGTTGCCACAAAAATCATCAATTGCGGTATTTTGATAACGGTACTTTCCGAACAAATAAAAATTATATTTAATTACGCGAAAAAGTATAGAACGTTTAAAACAGCGCTGGTAGTTTTGATAACTTATTTTTTCTACCTACTATATTCTCGCTCAAAGAAAATGGATTGCTATCGTCGCGTAAGCATTTTAAATGCTGCCCGCTATTCCTATTCTCACAATTTTCATCTTCGTTTAACAATAATAACAAAAGTAAAATTTCTTCCATTTTCACAACAAGATGCACAATCAGATATTCAATTTATAATGAGCACTGTCAAGAGCGTTTGACATCTTAACACCTTATAAAGAAAAGAGCTTTTTATTTTAGACACAGAATACGAAATGTTTGATAAATTTGAAATTTTGACATATTAGAAATATGTTGAACTTGTCAAGTACACAGAACAGGGGTGTAAATATTTCGAGCTCCACATCGGATAGTTATACCCTGACATTCTAGGGGAGTATCCCTGCGGTCGATGTCTTCTTCGATTAGACGATACTGCCCCGTGTCATGCAATATGAAGGCTAGGCCACCACCATTATCTCGTTCGCGATCCTTACGTATGACGTTGAAACCGGCACAACTCAGAAGATCTGAGAGGCTCTTTAGCTTGGTTTCATGGACCGCAGCTATCGATACGCGTTCCCGATTCATAAGTGCAACAATCTCCTCGATCTTATTCTAGAGTCCGTTGCAGTTAAATTGAAGAACGCGGGTTTGAGGCAGAGAAAATTCCTCCGGAACGGGTTGGACTCAATGCCAGTATGAGTCAGGAGGATACGGAGCAACCCTGCGCAAGGCAGGGCTGTCGTGGGAGTTGTACCGTTTTTCAGCGAATCGTTCATATATGCTTATTATCATATGTCAGCGCTCCATTCCTTCATAATTGTTAGCATATAAATGATGCTCACTACGAGTGTAAAAAGTAATTTTTAGAATATAATTTTAATTAAATGAAATCGAAGTGAAATGTGCATAAAGTGTGTTAAATGTAGTAAAATAGCTTGATGAAATGTTCGAATTTTGGGATTTTTTGAACTTTAATGTCATAAGCTAAGCGTTTGCGGTACCTTTAACACCATATATTTTTTAATCAGGGCTTCCTCTTTCCAACGGTACCTTCAGATCGCGGCGCCAAAGAAATTAAAATTTTGCCCTTTTTATTTCCTGTCATTTCATGTTATTATTTGTTTTCTTAATTTCTTTTGGTTCTTCTGTAAAATATGTATGTAAGGTAACACTGATTATTAGTTAGATTGCAACCCTTTTTTTATTGTGGGAAGAAAAATAATAGAACATAGAACATAGAAATTATTTTTTCACTATTTAATATCAAAAAAAATGGTTAGAAACGAATAAGTGTTAGTGGATATAAGTGTAAAATTCATTATAAATCGGAGAAACACGCGTTTTAAATAGTTGATTTTTTCAGCTTTAAATGCAAATATCTCAAAAACCATAAGTCACCATAAGTGTATATATATTCTTGATCTGTCGGACCTCCTCTATCCGTACATAACTATTTAAACACCGAAACCGAGTGATGCTTTTCTAAAATTTACCCGAATTCTTGAACTTTAAATGCAAATATCTCAAAAACCATAAATCAGCGGCAACTATATGTATGTATATACATATATATTTTCCGGAAAACTTTAAAATGCCGTCCCAGGATTTTGGAAATAAAATGGGTATGGGATGCTATTATAAATCCCAGCCAATGTAACACTTATATCTTATTTTATATATCCACTAACACGTCGCTAAACCGTTTCCACTCATTTATTTTATAGTAAATAGTTCAAAAACAACTTTTATTCAATATTTAAGTCAGCGGCAACAATATATGCATATTTATATCTTTTATTTGGACCTTTAGGACTTCCACTATCCGTATATATCTATTTTAACCCCGAAATCAAGGGATGCTATTCTAAAGTGTACTTTTTTTCATTTTCCACAAAAATTTTCTAATCCTCATAAAAATTTTTAACGGTCCAAGAGCTCAAAGCATGCACTATATAAGCAGAGATAACTTGATATGAATCTCTTTGGTTCGAGAGAGAGCTGTCAAAACTAACATTTTTAATAACTTTTGCCAATGATGCCACTGCTAAAAAATATTAGATAGAGCATTTTATAAATAACTTTTGGGTATTTTGGATTTTCGACACTACTACTGATGTATGCAAATAGGACGTTAACGATATTATTTTTGGGTGATCGGTTCCCCAGTAGGCCATTATCACCCATATATATAATTAATTTTACAAATTATCGACATCTGATTCTACAGAATTTCAACCACGCGTTCATTTTGGCAGTTCGTGTCAGCGTTATTCTTCTGTCATCTCGCTTTTTTCACTAACTGCTGATTGAAGGGACCCTGATTGTGTTTTGTTGCCAGCTCAGAAAAAAGATCAGAGTCCGCTGCCAGCTGACAAACGAGAGAGTAAGAAAAGAGATTCTGATCAATTTATCAATGATTTCAATTCACATTTCCGATTTCTTTTCCGATTTGAAGGTACCGTTGGAAAGAGGATGTTCTCCTGTATAAAATAATAGGTTGTCAAAAAAGTCTTGCGGTATTTTTATTGAATGATTTACTGAGTTTATTGAAATGGTTTATAACGGTTTGATGACTCATGCCCGGCTCTTGACCGATGCTACGGCTGCTACTATGCCGATCTCTTTCGACCAATTCAGCGATTTTATCGCAATTTTCGACGAGAGGCCTTCCGGAGCGTGGCGCATCTTCGACCACCTCTACACCAGAACGAAAACGTTGAAACCATCGTTGTGCGGTGGAAATGGAAACTGTATCGGGTCCATAAACTGCACAAATTTTATTGGCGGCTTGAGATGCATTTGTGCCTTTATCGTAGTAGTACTGTAAAATATGCCGTATTTTCTCTTTATTTTGCTCCATGTTTGCGACGCTATAACTCACGAACGACTTAAAAGAAACGACAATCAATCAAACACGTGTTAGCGCGTGAAATGAGCTTTCCAAAAAGGTATAGCATGACCCGATGCGACGAATAAAACTAGAACTACGCGCTTTCAGCGCCAATTAGCGAAGACTTTTTTGACAAACTAATATATATAGCGTTATAGGTACCGCAAACGCCTAGTTTACGGGATATTCGACCTTAAAGTTCAAAAATTCCCAAGAAGCTATTTCACCACATTTTACACTCGCAGTGAACATCATTTGTGTGCTAAAAATTACGACGAAATGGAGCGCTGCCAAGTGATGATAAGGCAATTCGCTGAAATTCCTCTTTTTCGCAAAAATTCCTTTATTCATGCATATGAATGTTTCATTTTTAAATTTTTTAACAAATAAGTAATATTATATAATAATATTACGTAATAAAGTGTGAAGTATACAGTATAAACACTCTTCCCATGCGTATGGATATGTTCCTTATTTAATTTCATGAACAAATAAGTAATATTATATAATATTATGTTGTTGTTGTTAACGGTTACCTAGTCCCCGTTAGGATGGTGAGGGTTACTTGTGTTGTCGTCGATGTCATCTAACGGTAGGCCCAGGAAACGTGCTGTTTCGACGGGGTCGGACCAAAGGGAGGAGGGTGTTAGATGAGTAGGGTTCGTAGAGCATGCAAAGAGGTGGTCAGTATCATGCGGAGACTCGTTGCATGCAAGACATACATTGGGTATGTCGGGGTCGATTCTGGATAAGTAGGAGTTTAACCTGCTACAATATCCGGGACGAAGTTGCGCTAGGGTCACTCGCGTTTCTCGCGGCAACTGGAGCTCCTCGTCTGCAATAGGTGGCGGTTTGACTCCAAGAACGCCATTCACGGGAAGGAAGTCGATGAAGGTGTTGATGGCTCCACTGTGAATGGCGGCCAGTGCCTGTCGATAGTTCGTTGCGTCCGAAGTCTGGTCGGCGTACTGTTCAATGTCGTCGACATAGTCGAGGAATGACCTCTTGATGCTCCTGGGAGGCGGTTCCGCGCCAAGCAGGTGGCTGCAGGGGTGATTCCTACGGAAACAACACAGCAGGAACTGCCTGGAGAGGAGTTGATTATGCTCCTTTACAGGTAGCATACTTGTCTCACTGTGGAGGTGTTCAATGGGAGACAACAAGAGGCATCCCGTCGTGGTCCGGAGGGCTGTATTCTGGCAGGTCTGGAGTTTCCTCATCTTCGTACCACTGCATCCAGGCGACCATGTCGGCGCTGCGTAGTTGAGGACCGGCCGGCCGATTGCCTTGTAAGTTGCCAGCAACGTTTCTTTGTCTTTTCCCCATGTGCTGCCGGCTAGCGACTTGAGGATTTTGTTGCGGCTCTGTACCTTGGCGATAATCGCGGTCGTATGGGGAGAGAAGGAGCATAGACTATCGAGAGTTACGCCTAAAATCTTAGGGTTATTGACAGTCGGGATTTTGACGCCATCGACCGCAATATTAAGTTCAAGTCTATACTCCTTCGTCCAGTCAGTAAATATGGTCGCTGTGGATTTGGTGAGTGAAAGTTGGAGGTTTCGTGCAGTGAGGAAACGAGAAAGGTCGGAGAGGTAGTTGTTTACTTTCGAACACATGCCATCGATTCCATTGCCCGACGTCATTATCGTGCAGTCATCTGCGTACGAGGTTATGGAAACCCCCTCTGGTGGTTGAGGAAGTTTCGAGATATAGAAGTTAAACAGTAACGGGGAGAGGACACCACCCTGCGGAACCCCCTGTTTAATTCTTCTCAGTTTAGATGTTTCGCCTCGAAATAGTACGGATGACTGACGACCGTTCAGATAGTTCATGGTCCACCTCTTTAGCCCTGGAGGGAGAGTGGTTTTTTCGATGTCCTGCAGTAGCGTTGTGTGATTGACCCTGTCAAAAGCTTTTGACAGGTCCAACGCTACGAGGATCATTCTTTCGCAGGGTGGTTTCTGGTTGAGGCCACGAACTATCTGGGCGTTTATGACGCTAAGTGCTGTGGTGGTGCTGTGCACTTTACGGAATCCATGCTGGTGGCTGGCTAGGCTCAGGTGGTGAGTGAAGGTCGGGAGTAGCAAGGCTTCTAGTGTCTTCACTACTGGGGAGAGGAGAGTTATCGGACGATAGGACTCCCCTTTGTTGGCGGGTTTCCCAGGTTTCAGTAGTGGGACCACTCTTCCGACTTTCCACACATCGGGTATTTGAAGATTGGTGAGCGACAGGTTGAAGACCTTGGTGAGATATTTTACTCCCGTCGAGCCTAGATGCTTTAACATTAGCATGTTGATTCCGTCAGGGCCAATGGATTTAGACGATTTTGCATTGTTGATGACACCCTGAACCTCCTCATCGGTGAAAGTAAATGGCGCGCAGTTGTTTGGCATTTTGCGCAGCCGTCGGTTAACACATCTCTTAGCTTTGTCTACCGAAGGGTGCAGTGTAAACTGCCGGCTAAAATAGCTCGCGCACTTCTTCGGGTCCGAGGAGGCATGACCATTGAATTGGACTTCAACTCGGTCGTCATGTCTCCTCGGATTAGACAGAGCTTTGACAGTAACCCAAAGCTTACTCACACCGGTGGAGAGGTTGCAGGACTTCAGGTGCTCTATCCATTTCGTCCGCTTATGTTGATTTACCATGTGCCGAATCTCCAAATTGAGATCCCTTATTCGGGGATCCCCGGGATCGTCATGGCGTAAGGTGTCGCGCTCATTAGCTAGAACCGCTACTTCGGCTGGGAAATTGGGGCGGATTTCCGCTAATCTTCCAGCCGGGATGAAGCGAGCGGTAGCTGCTGCGATCACCTTGCGGAATTGACGTTCGCCAACGCATACGTCCGTAGGAATGGGTAGAGCGTTGAAGGTGCTCTCAGTAAATTCCGTGAAGCCAACACAATTAGCTTTTTTAAAGTTAAAGAAGGTACGGTTGTCCACGGAAACGAAATCGGGAGGCTTCTCGATCGAGATAATTATGAGCAGATGGTCTGAAGCGAGAGTTAGCATAGGTCGCCAGGTTATGCTGTTAATCAGACCACCGCTAGCAATGGTGATATCTGGCGAGCTATTACAGGTGCCCATAACTCTGGTGGGGGCTTCGTCATTCATTGTGCAGAATGTCGAGCCGTCAATCTGTTCCGCCAGCTCCATCCCCCTACGATCATTTGACAGGCAGGAATGCCAAAGATCGTGGTGCGCGTTAAAGTCGCCTAGTACCATACGGTTTTCACCACGAAGTAGCGCACCTATATTCGGGTGATATCCTGTAGGGCAACATGTAATTGGGGGGATGTATATATTGAATATTTCGAGCTCGACATCGCCTGACCGGATAGCTATGCCCTGACATTCTAGGGTAGTATCCCTTGGGTCGATGTCTTCTTCGATTAGACGGTACTGCACGGTGTTGTGCAATATGAAAGCTAGGCCACCACCACTATCTCGCTCAGAGTGGGAGCTATGTTGCCTGTTTGAGCTCCTGACCGTAGAGGTCCTCAGTTGGCCACTCTGGTTGAGTGGCGGCGCGGCGCGCGAACTATGTGCAGATAGCACAGCCGTGGAGGCTTGTGTGGCAGTATTGCGCAGGCAACATGGGGCCACGTAACGCGTGGTCCACTCCCTGTGAGTCTTAAGGCCTGAGCAGGTCTTAAGATGGCTCCATCCATTGCATGTGTTACACCTGACCGAGGTGGAATTTGGATGGAGCCTTTTTGCGCAGACGCAGCAGAAAAATTCCTCCGGGCCCGGGTTGGACTCAATGCCAGCACGAGTCAGGAGGATACGGAGCAACCCTGCTGCAAGGCGTTGCTCTAATGACGACAAACACAAATAATTACTCACCGATCCAAACGGGGTCAGATCGCCGAAATAACAGCCCTTGGTCGGATGAAATCCGAGTCAATTCCGGTGCGTAGAACCGGCTGTCTTGGGAATTGCATATATATATACAGCCATGGTCATGCAAATTACACTTACAGTTGACAAAAATCTTTAAAAGAGTAAAAAAGTCTTTCAAAGATGACTACTTGTTTATTAATTTATCCATTTAAGTAAAAAACAGCATATAGAAATTCTCGAATAGTTAGTAGTAATTGAAAAACTTGAACTCCCTCTACAATGGCTTGGTCACCCAAATAGCACATTTTTTAGAAAATGAGGATTTTTTTGCAAAGAAATTATAAGGAGGGATTTTTATTACTAATTAGAGTTGTCTACGACAAAGTGATTTACTTCGAGTAGAAATGGACTGTGGTACGCACTGTAGTCCTGAAAAAATACGCATTACGCACAATAGAAAGAAATCCGGGACAACTGTTGCAGAAATTGTTGTTTTATTGCTATATTGTTCTCGGAAAATGGTTTATTATGGTCTTAAACCAAAAGTAGAAACAATCGTCGTTTTTCCGGTGGATTGTATAAATTCGTCCTAGTCCATTAGTTGATAAGACATCTGGATGTCAATCTACTGGTTGGCCTTGCTTTTTGCGTATTTATTTCTTCGACGATGCATTCCATACATAATATCAAGGTATTTCCGAATAGAGTAATGTTCTCACAAACAGATGACTGACGAAAGTTGAGAAAAAACTCGTCAATGTTAATTTTGTTGCTGGCGATGTTTCCACTGGCTATACCATATTCTCTGGGTTGAAATACACTCTTCATGAATTGCAAAAGTAAATATCCTACAGAGCGCTTTATTGCAGTTCACGTATCGACCGTATCGTTTAAGACCAATAACCGCCATGTTGCTTCCTTTGGTGACGTACTTTCTAACGTATTTTATCGATTTCACCAAAGTGCAATACTAAACACTGATATGAGTTTTGAATATGAATTAAACAATAATGGTGAATATAGTACGATCCATGTGTTGTCAACTTCGATATTCACTTTTCTAAGTTGAATGCTGAATGTTCTGCCATTGTCGTCTGGTGAGCGACACCGATAAAGCTGATATCCATCAATTCCAGTTTGTGTTTCCGAAAGAAAAGCACAGGGATACTGTTTCGTGCATTTATTTTCAGACATATAAACCGAAAAGGGATTGTAGTGTCCGCAAGGTCCATGCACCATATTGGTTTCCACCACTTCATATAATACTGGATCTTTCTCTTCATCAGAAATTTCCGGAAAAATGATTTCATTAATTTGATCTGGTGTAACCATCATCCAAAGAAGAATGTGTGCGTGCGGAAAACCTCTATTTTGTCACTCAACAGAGTACATCTAGCATCCAACAGCACCACATATATGTTGCTTCAAGATAAAGTCAATCAAACATCGTAACTGTTGTTGGAAAAGTCGTGCTGTGACATCGTGACGATCGCTTGCTGATTAACCGCGATCCATAATTCCGCACGTATGTCGCCGCATCTTGGGAGTACTTCTTGCCTTGCCTTGCCTTGGGCTGCCATACTTTGACGGCAAAAAGAACACCGACCGATATTAGGGCGACCTCTTAGTGGCTTCGTAACAAATTTCAATCTGCAATTGACCGCTTTGTGAGAAACACACGTAATGTTTTCACTGAATAATTTTCAATAATTTTTCTTTTGAATAGCCGGAATAAATAAGCAAGCGACCGAAATTCAACTATTCAAATAATTTACAAATCAAAATATTGAAAAACAAAACAAATCAAAATTGAAAAAATAAATGTTGATGGAAAAAAGTTAGTTTTTCGAATTATCCAATTTGCTGACTTTTCATGAAAAGTATAAGATATTTTTATTTTTAAACTTTCCTTGATCTACAACGAACAACCTCTTAAAATTTCATCAATATTGGTTCAGCCGCTCTCTTAGCGTTACTAACGAACAAACATTCGTTCGTTTGTATGAGAAAAAGAAAAGGACTGTTTTCAGGGGTTTTCCGGCAATTATTCGAAATTTTTTCTCCGCAGAAACCATCTCTGAACCTCAACGAATATTTAAAAAAAAAAGAATTATCAAATTTGTTTCAGTCGTATGAAAGTTATGAGCGTACATACATTTTGACGAATCATTTTTATTTATATAGATATACATGCCCCCAGTTACATGTTGCCCTACAGGATATCACCCGAATATAGGTGCACTACTTCGTGGTGAAAACCGTTTTGTACTAGGCGACTTTAACGCGCACCACGATCTTTGGTATTCCTGCCTGTCAAATGACCGTATGGGGATGGACCTGGCGTAACACCAGAGTTATGGGCACCTGTAATAGCTCGCCTGATATTACCATTGCTAGAGGTGGTCTGATAAACAGCATAACCTGGCGACCTATGCTAACTCTGGCATCAGACCATCTGCCCATATTTATCTCGATCGAGAGGCCTCCTGATATTGTTTTTGTGGACAACCGCACCTTCATTAACTTTAAAAAAGCTAATTGGGTCGGCTTCACGGAATTTACTGAGAGCACCTTCAACGCTCTACCTATTCCTACGGATGTACGCGTTGGCGAACGTCAATTCCACAAGGTGATCGCAGTAGCTACCGCTCGTTTCATCCCGGCTGGAAGATTAGCGGAAATCCGCCCCAGTTTCCCAGCCGAAGCAGCAGTTCTAGCTAATGAGCGCGACACCTTACGCCATGCCGATCCCGGGGATTCCCAAATAAGGGATCTCAATTTGGAGATTCGGCGTATGGTAAACCATCATAAGCGGACGAAATAGATAGAGCACCTGAAGTCCTGTAACCTCTCCACTGATGAATTCAACATGCTAATGCTAAAGCATCTAGGCTCGGCGGGAGTAAGATATCTCACCAAGGTCCCACTAATGAAACCTGGGAAACCCGCCAACAAAGGGGAATCTTATCGTCCGATAACTCTCCTCTCCCCAGTAGTGAAGACACTTGAAGCCTTGTTACTCCCGACCTTCACTCACCACCTGAGGCTAGCCAGCCACCAGCATGGATTCCGTAAAGTGCACAGCACCACCACAGCACTTAGCGTCACAAACGCCCAGATAGTTCGTGGCCTCAACCAGAAACCACCCTGCGAAAGAATGATCCTCGTAGCGTTGGACCTGTCAAAAGCTTTTGACATGGTCAATCACACAACGCTACTGCAGGACATCGAAAAACCGACTCTCCCTCCAGAGCTAAAGAGGTGGACTATGAACTATCTGAACGGTCGTCAGTCATCCGTACTATTTCGAGGAGAAACATCTAAACTGAGAAGAATTAAACAGGGGGTTCCGCAGGGTGGTGTCCTCTCCCCGTTACTGATTAACTTCTATATCTCGAAACTTCCTCAACCACCAGAGGGGGTTTCCATAACCTCGTACGCAGATGACTGCACGATAATGACGTCGGGCAATGGAATCGATGGCATGTGTTCGAAAGTAAACAGCTACCTCTCCGACCTTTCTCGTTTCCTCACTGCACGAAACCTCCAACTTTCACCCACCAAATCCACAGCGACCATATTTACTGACTGGACGAAGGAGTATAGACTTGAACTTAATATTGCGGTCGATGGCGTCAAAATCCCGACTGTCAATAACCCTAAGATTTTAGGCGTAACTCTCGATAGTCTATGCTCCTTCTCTCCCCATACGACCGCGATTATCGCCAAGGTACAGAGCCGCAACAAAATCTTCAAGTCGCTAGCCGGCAGCACATGGGGAAAAGACAAAGAAATGTTGCTGGCAACTTACAAGGCAATCGGCCGGCCGGTCCTCAACTACGCAGCGCTTATATGGTCGCCTGGATTCAGACCTGCCAGAATACAGCCCTCCGGACCACGACGGGATGCCTTTTGATGTCTCCCATCGAACATCTACATAGTGAGACGCTTATGCTCCCAGTTAAGGAGCATAATGAACTCCTCTCCACTCAGTTCCTTCTGGGTTGTTTCCGTAGGAATCACCCTTGCAGCCACCTGCTTCAAGGGTCATTTCTCGACTATGCGACGACATTGAACAGTACGCCGACCAGACTTCGCACGCAACGAACTATCGACAGGCACTGGCCGCCATTCACAGTGGAGCCATCAACACCTTCATCGACTCCATTCCCGTGAATGGCGTTCTTGGAGTCAAACCACCACCTATTGCAGACGAGGAGCTCCAGTTGCCGCGAGAAACGCGAGTGACCCTAGCGTAACTTCGTTCTGGATACTGTAGCAGGTTAAACTTCTACTTATCCAGAATCGACCCCGACATACCCAATGTATGTCCTGCATGCAACGAGTCTCCGCATGACACTGGCCTCCCCCTTTGCATACCCCACAAACCCTACCCATCTAACACCTCCCTCCCTTTGGTCCGACCCCGTCGAAACAGCACGTTTCCTGGGCCTAGCGTTAGATGACCTCGACGACAACACAAGTAACCCTTACCATCCTAACGGGGATTAGATAACCGTTAACAACAACAACAACCGCCAGCGCAGAGAGGAGTACTACGCAAAATTACTTCAGTCACCTCGATAATAATTTGATATAAATTTTATAATATTATGATAGTTTTAGTTATTTGTGTTTATTAAATATAAATCACATATTATACATATACATATGTAGATGGAAGTGTTCACAACTCAGTTATAACTTGAAAAATGTTGGAAAGCATTTTTGATTATAGTTAATATAGAAAAAAGAATCACGCGAAAAAAAACAAACTAAAAAAATCGTTAAAAATCCTACATATTTGCTGTTTAAGATGTGGCAACGCTCGTTTTCCTCATAATTGTAAACAATCTAACCTTTTCAACGATGAGTGTGCTAAGGGATTTTTAAATTAATAACTTTAGGCAAAATATAGCACAATAAAAGTGAAATGTGAACTTATTTCAATGTTTAGAGTGTATATTTAAATATACATAGTCAAAAACGTGAAAAAATTTAGTCAAACATAGAGAAATACCATGTATTTTTGGTTTTTGAACTTTTAATCGTGAATATTTAAAAAAATGTAAGTTATTTTTATATTATTTTTGGATATTCCTCCTCTGGAGAAGCTCCCCTATCCGCACATAACCCATTTATATGGAAATTCGAAATTTTTTACCCCTCCGCCAAAGTAATCCGAATCCTGCCAATTTCAAGAAAGAATATGTCTATCTAACGCTTAAACAAGAACATTGGCAACCTCAATGGCAATGTATTTGACATATTGCTGGAATTTACATGGCCTATCGTGAAGCTTCGATATTGTCTGGAAAGACGGTTGTTTTCTTATACATACAGTTGGCCAATAATGTTTACATACACCTAGTCCTATTAAATTACGGCACGTTTATTTGTTATAAAATGAATAAATTTTGTGTTTTTTTCTATCTAATGCAAAAAATGTATATTTAACATTAAATTTTGCATATCGATATATTTTTTTTTTTTTTACACAAATAAAACAAATTAATGCTAACGCTAAAAATGCGCCGAATTCATATCAAAAAAGTTTACGTACACCAATATTTATTTATGTAAATCAAAAGTAATTACAATAGTTTTAGCGGTTTCTGGCCTACAGTTTGTTGCTATTATAGTCCGTTGCCATCGATGTATGCTCCCCCCCGTTCCCACGACACGTGACCGGTATGGACCCAAATTTTTATCTGGCCAAGGTCTGTCAACTGCAGAATTCTGCCGCTACAACAACAACAGCATGTATGCTCCCCACTCAATTTCCAGTATTATTTTGACCCACTAAGTCCATGATCCAGTTTTTTGGCCTTATTTTGAAGAATTTCGATATTTTTGAATACGGTTTTCCAAAAAGTTCCAGATATTTTTAATAGGATTAATGTCTAGTGATTGCGGGACCTATGGAGTTATTTTTATTTCCATAACAACCATTCACGTACAAGATAAGACGTGTATTTTGGGTCGGTATCTTGTTGGAAATTGATTTTGCTGCTATTAACAGCCGATTTAAGCACATTTAAAATTTAAATTTTCTTCTTAAAATGTTCAGATACATTTTTTTATCCATTTTTGAAATATACCTAAAAAAAATCCCCAAACAGTAGGGAATGTGTTGAATAGTAAGGTTAATAAAAAGAACATGTCGGCGGTTGCTAAACAATATTTAAATAAAACGTATTGGTTTTGAGAAAACATTGGGGTCTGCTTTAATATACTATCCCACGATTTTAGGGTCAAAAGTGGTATGGTTGGATAGAGCTGATGCTCCAGATTAAGAATATATATAATTACAGTTTTCGAGATACTTGCATTTAGAGTTGAAAATTTTGCAAATTTTATCTTGCAATTTCTCGACTTCAAGTAATTTTTTCTTTCATATTAAGCACTTTTTATAATCTTACACTTCACTACATTGTTTCTACATATTTATTTATCAGTAATTATTTAGATATTTGCTTAAAATAAGCATTTTATATTTTACACAAATTTCATTAGATGCACAATAACAAAAGTGTTCGTGTTGACAGATAATAAGTGTTGCCATAATTACACATTTATCAAACGAATAAAAACGAATAAAAAATAGGGGTCGGCTTTAGTATACTATCCCACGATTTTAGGGTCAAAAGTGGTATGTTTGGATAGAGCTAATGCTCCAGATTAAGAATATATATAATTATAGTTTTCGAGATATTTGCATTTAAAGTTGAAAATTTTGCAAATTTCAACTTGCAATTTCGCGATTTCCAGTAATTATTTATTTTGTGTTATGCACTTAAACTTCATTACAATGCTTCTACATATTTATTTTTTATTTATTATTTACACATTTGCTTAAAATAAGCATTTTATATTTTATACAAATTTCATTACATGCACAATAACAAAAGTATTCTGTGTTGACAGCTATTAAGTGTTGCCATAATTACACATTGATCAAACGAATAAAAATTAATAAAACATAGGATTATACCCCAAATATATAAATCCTCCAGTCGCAACCGAGTTGTCAAACCGTACGGTCGCATTTTTCTTTTTCTCTCGCGGTCATTCTAGCAGTGTCTGTGTTATAACGCTACTTTACAGTTGTGCACAAATAACTTTTTTACTGTTAATTTCTCGCTGTGTTTATTTCTTATTATTAACTTGTGCTACATTCTTACACTTTTGAATACACAAAAAGTAATATTTTCTCAATGCCCCCCGGGGCCAACAATCTGGGTGATAATAGGTTTGCCCTATTATCCCCAGCCCAGAAGACAAAAAGAAAAAAACCTGAGCAAACAACGTTGGAACTATTTCCGGAACTCCCCATAACTAAGAAGGATGACCCCAAATACCTCGTCATAAAGTCGCGGGATGCCAGTAAACCAATTACATCCATCTCCTGCTTCGCGACTTATAAAGGTATTCAAGCTATCAGTAAAGATATTAACAACATCTCGTCACTTCGCGATGGCAGCCTACTCCTCCTGGTGCTGTTGAAGTTGCTCTTCACAGCACCCTTAACTCAGTCAAGGGCACAATTTATGCCCCCTTTATTTGCCAACTTAGCGACGAAGAAATAATCGAAGGTCTCAAGGAACAAGGTGTCTCTGCAGTCCACAAGTTTAACAAAATAGTTAATGGCGTTCGTGTACCTACTGGTGCCGTATTATTAACATTCAATAAATATACTCTTCCTAACAGAATTGATGTAGCCTGGAGAACCCTAGATGTCCGTCCGTACTACCCTAATCCTATGCGCTGCAAAACTTGTCAGCTATTAGGACACACCGCTAAACACTGCGTAAAAACTCCTTCCTGTGTCATTTGCAACCTTCCTCCTAACCACTCTCCTCCTTCTGATTGCACCAGAGTTTACTGCGCTAACTGCGCTCAAATGCTTGCCCTAAATTTATTCAATCTAAAGAAATATTAAAGATTAAAACTATACACAAATGCACCATGCGGGACGCCATTACCATGTATAAAAATCAACATCCTTCCACCCCATCCCCCTTCTCCTTCGCCAACGTGGCAAAAATTCAAATTAACAGCGATATAAATTCAAACTCAAAAAATCCTAATAACAAAGATAATACTTCAATATCTAAAAATTCTAACCTCAATACTAACACAACAACAACAAAAGCTAACAACGAATCATCCTCCACCAACAATCCATTGCATCACATTGAACTTCCAGAAACTTCAAAGGACTCCCCTCTTCTATACCCCTCACCCTTGAATTCTTCCCCCTCCCCATCTTTCTCCCCACTTTCTCACGTCTCATCTCCCTCCTCACACACCTTATCTCCCCTGGCATCTTTTGCCATCTCTCCTCTTGCTCATAACACCCTTCCAGCCTCCTCCTCCCTTTCATCTCCGTCACCCTCGTCGATGGAACAATAAGTTCCCATCACCTCATATTATTATTTTTACTTTATTTTTTCTATCCATGTTATCCATCCTTCAGTGGAATATCAACGGATACTTAAATAATTACATCGAACTCGAACTTTTAATTAAAACATTCAACCCCTCAGCAATATTATTAAATGAAACTCATCTTGCCAACAATATTGTAGCTCATACCCCCAAGGCATTTATAGGTTATTTTTATAACCTCCCCAGCAATACCACCAGCAAACAGGGAATAGCCATTCTGATCAATAGTAAAATACCACATAACACCCTCCCCCTACTCCTTCTAACATCTCCTCCCTATCCATTGAAATTCTTTCTCCTATTAATCTCATCATTACTTGTGCCTATTCCCCTCCTAATGAACCTTTCACTTTAAGTGATATCCGTCATCTCTTCCCGTCTGGAACCACTCCTTTCTTACTGGCCGGTGATTTTAACGCTTGGAGCCCCCTTTGGGGGTCTTCCTCAGCTAATCCGAAAGGTCGAATTATTGAAGATGTCATACTTAGTTCTAACTACATTGTTCTTAATGACGGTTCCCCCACCCACTTTTCCACTCACTCTTCCTTTACTCATATTGACCTTTCGCTTTGCTCCCCATCCCTCCTCTCCAAAACCGAATGGCTTCGGATCGATGACCTTCATGGTAGCGATCACTTCTCCATCCTTTCTAAAATTTCCTCTCCCCATCATACATCCCGGTTTAAGACTAGAGTATGCTTTAAAACAGACTTGGCTGATTGGGATAAGTTTGAACATTTCTGCGAATTGCATTCCCGTCGTCTCCCCATTTCGTCCAACGTCCATCAGGAGTCCTCACGTATTCAAAAAATTATCCGTTCTGCAGCCAATTATTCCATACCTCAGTCCTCCTCTAAATCAGCCAAACCTGCACCTCGTTGGTGGAATAGTGAACTTTTTGCGTTTAGGCAACAAAAACAATTTGCTTGGCACAAATTCAAGCGCACTCGCTCAAATGTTAGTTTAATGCAATACAAAAAAGCTAATGCGATTTTTCGTCGTAAGGCGAAAGCTGCTAAAGTACTCTGCTTTCAAAAGTTCACTAGCGAAATCAATTCCTCATCTAACCCAAAAAAGATCTGGGCTGATATCAGGAGACTGTCTGGCTTAACCTCCTTTTCACCGATTTCTCTCCTCAATTCTCCTCGTGGTAATCTACTATATCCGCAAGATATAGCCTTAGAATTTGCGCTTCATTTTTCCAACGTTTCCTCAGATTCCAGTTTTTCTCCTGAATTTTCCTCCAGCAAACTGTCCGTTCTTTCCTCCCCTTACCGGCCTCCCTCGAACTTATCTTCTTCAGCTAGGTTTTTAGATTCTGATATATCCATTCTTGAACTCCTCTCTGCACTCTCTGCAGTTAAAGGCAAAACCCCTGGGATTGATAAAATATCCTACCCTATCATTAAACATCTCCCTCCCTTCCTGCTATCCCGTCTAATTAACCTTTATAATAACATCCTTCGGTCAGGTAACTATCCTCTACTTTGGAAGACCAGCGCTGTCATTCCCATTTTAAAACCTGGTAAGCCTCCCAGCGAAGTCAATAGTTATCGGCCTATATCCCTCCTTCCTTGCCTAGGAAAACTAATGGAGAAAATCATTGCAATCAGGCTATCCTGGTATGCTCAATCTCACAATCTTATTCACCATAACCAGTTTGCATTTAAGAAGGGGCAGGGGACGTTAGACGCTCTTCTGCATCTTGACCAATTTGTCTCTGATGCATTATCCCACAAAAATCATGTGTCGATACTTTCACTTGATTTTTAAAAGCTTTTGATCGTATTGGTATACACGTGGTATTAAGGCAGCTTAGTAAATGGAAAGTCGGCTCACATATATATAACTTTGTTAAATCTTTTCTCTCTAAACGCAAAATTACTGTACTTGTTTCTAATGTCCGATCCTCTATACTACCTCTTGATAATGGAACACCCCAAGGTTCCCCCTTTCAGTCATACTTTTTATTATAGCATTTGATGAAATCAGTACAATTTTATCTGACTTCCCTAACATCAGTCACCAAATCTATGCTGATGATTTAGTATTATTTTCTAATTCCTCCGATCTGTCCGTTGTCACGTCCTCCTTTTCTAAAATCTTATCCCTCTTATTCCACTGGTCCGGTTCTTCGGGCACGTCAATTTCTTCCTCTAAATCTAAGTTATTACATATTTGTAAGAAACATCATTGTAATCCACTCACACTTACCGTTAATAATATAAATTTAATCTGTACAGATAGTTTTAAGTTCCTAGGATTAATATTAGACTCTAAGTACTCATTTAAGCAACATTGTCAATATGTAAGAAAAAGACTATTTGTTAATTTAAACATAATCAAGTATCTCTCATGTAAGCGCTCACTCATTGGCCCGGCTCTACTGGTTAAGGTCACCAAAGCTCTCATCTTATCAATAATTAATTATGGCCTTGAAATATATGGACACCATTCTAAAAATCATATCAAGATGCTTGCTGCTCCTTATCATGTTGCTGCCCGTCGTTCTATTCGTGCGTTTCCTACATCTCCGATAAAAAACATTTTGACTGAATCTGGACTGCCTTCTTTAAAAGACAATATGGAAGACAGCTTATTTAAACTCTATCCTAAGCTCTTAATCAATCCCAGTTTTTTTCTGAAGAAGGATTTCCACTCAGCTCTGACACGTATACGATCGCCAAAGATTCAATCATCGTTATACAAATGCGCCATGTTTGTGAAAGTAAATGAGTTACCGCATAAAATAGCTTTACCTTGGAGTACTAAACACCCCCCGTGGCGCGTGAGTGAAGCCTCATTTGTTTCTGATTTAGCTCATCTACGAAAGAACAATACTCCTTGCAATGTTTATAAAGCCCACTTCCTGAAAGTAACAGCTCCTCTCAAATCAGCTGGTTGGAAACTTTTATTCACAGACGGATCAAAAGGAACTCACACCTCCTTCGCTGCAGTTAGTGAAGCTGGAAACCCTATTTCGTATGGCCTGCTATTTTCTTTCTGTTCAATTTTTACAGCTGAAACTACCGCTATTCTTAAAGCTGTTCAATACTCAAAGCTAAACAAAGGAAAATATATTATCTGTACTGACAGTTTATCCTGCTTCCTAGCTTTAAAAAACTGCAATAACTCCAATTACATCATTTGTGCCATCAGAGACATTTTGATTTCGCTTCCACGTAAACTCAGAATTATGTGGGTTCCCAGCCACTCGGGTATAATTGGAAACATGCTTGCGGACTCAACAGCCAAGGAAATGTATCACTCTCCCACTATAACCTCATCATTTTTCGTTAAGGGCGATATCTACCGGCTCATCGCTCAACTGAGAATCACCAAGTTAGCTGTTGATTGGGTACTTTATAATCACCATTACTCAAGAATTAACCCAAATCGCACCAAACCTAACTTTCCGACCTCTCTGCCAGTCAATCTCATCACTCCGTACGTCAGACTCCGGATTGGACACACTATCATTACCAACGCACACCTTCTGGATGGTAGTCACATCAGCCAATGTCCCTTTTGTGAGTCAACGGTTAGTGTGCTACACCTACTCGTTTTTTGCCCAGCTCTGGACAGCCTCAGACTCAAAAACTTTAACAACGTTGATCCTGTTCAGCTTTTAATGGACCCAACTATTAGTAACATATCTAAAATTTACAATTATCTGAAGGATTCAGATCTACTTCGTTGTATTTAAAACAAGCTTCTAATTTTTCCCACCAGTCAGCCGAAAGCCTATGATGCTAGCGCTGGGTACTTTAGTTTGTATAATAATTTGTTATTATGTAAGCTTTAATAAAATAAAAAAAAAAAAAAAAATATAAATCATTGCCCCTTTTCTTGATATATCATGATTTTTGATCGGGCAGGCCGCCAACATCTTAGTTGGGTTATAGGTACCGCAGACGCAATAAAACCACTTTATATCCAATATTGAAACAAAATTTCAGTTTTCGTTATAAAATGGATAAATTTTAGTTATTATATCTGTCAGCGATTTCCATTTATTTTTGATGATATATTGGTTTGTATTTTAGGTGACAATATATATATTATTATATTTATAGTAAAATTTGAGTTTTGGATATAAAGTAGTTATATTTTTTGGTTATTATGCACTCAAACTCATATTTTAAATATAATAATATATGTATATATTGTCACCCAAAATACAAACCAATGTATCATAAAAAATAAATGGTAATCGCTGACTGATATAATAACCAAAATTTGTCCATTTTACAACGAAAACTTAAATTTTGTTTGAATATGAGTGCATAGTAACCAAAAAATATAACCACTTTATAACAAAAACTCAATATATTATTTTATTTTTAACGCAGAAGAGTTCTACGCGAAAGTACTTCAGTCACCCTGGGTATTCGCTCGGCCAGTATTATTTTTTTAGAGCGCGGCCGAAGGCCGCCAACGCAGAAAGTACTACGGAAAAGTACTTCAGTCACTCCGGGTATTCGCTCGACCAGGGTTATTTTTTTAGAGCGCGGCCGAAGTCCACCAATGCAGAAGGAAGTAATACGCGATAGTACTTCAGTCGCCGCGGGTATTCGCTCGGCCAGGGTTATTTTTTTAAAGGGCGGCCGAAGTCCGCCAATGCAGAAAGAAGTGGGACGCGAATGGACTAAAGTTTACCCTGGTGTGGGATCGGCCATGGTTTTTTTAAATGCAGCCGAAGGCTGCCAATGCACAAAGGAAATCTAAAAGTTACTTGTATGTTAAATAGGGTATATCATTCTCTTTAAACTGCATTTCCTCCAATTTAATTTTTGAGTATATTTGAAGGAAAAATATTGCTAATAATCATTATGATCCTTTTCTTAAGTTATTACATGCAATTAAACATACGTATAAACCTTAAAACTTTTTTTTTTATTACAATGGAAAATTTATTTCATATGTTATTTGTTTCCTTCGTATAACAAATGAATTACAAACTGTCAAATAATCAGTGTTACCATACTAAAATATTTTACAAACTAAAACAATAAAATAATATAAGGAAATATTATACCCTAAATACAGGAAACATAATCGTTGATAAACAATAAAAAAATATATTACAAATTTAAGGGGCCTGAAGGCCGCCAATGTAAAAATGAGTTCTACGGGAGAAAAAAAATATATACACCCGGTGTTGGATCGACAAGGGAAATTTTTTCGAAGGCCGCCCACGTAAAAAGGAGTTCTATGCGAAAAAAAAATCTGGGGTAAAATTTAGAATAGCATCCCAGGCTTTCGGGGATAATATGGGTATCGTTGGAAAGGTGACGTTCTCCAGATCACGAAAATATATACATACATTGCCGCTGACTTATAGTTTTCAAGATATTTGCGTTTAATGGTGAAAAATTGACAATGTTTAAAGTGATAATTTGTACATTGTGAATAACTTTTTCACTTATATTATGCACTTTTCACTTACTAACACTTCACTTTAACGTTTCTGTATATTAATTTTTTAATATTTGTTGTAAATAAAGCTTTATTTCAATTATTTTGATTTAGTTAAATTTTTTGCATTTGCACAATAAGAAAAGTGCTGCCATGGTTATTTTTTTTTAAATAAAGCTTTATTTACAACAAATATTAAAAAAATTAATATACAGAAACGTTAAAGTGAAGTGTTAGTAAGTGAAAAGTGCATAATATAAGTGAAAAAGTTATTCCCAATATACAAAATATCAATGTGAAAGTTGTCAATTTTGAAATTTTAAACGCAAATATCTTAAAAACTATAAGTCAACGGCAGCAATATATATATATTTTCGTGATCTGGAGAACGTCACCTTTCCAACGATACCCATTTTATCCCCGAAAGCCTGGGATGCTATTCTAAATCCTAGCCAAAATCTGATACACCCCGGTGTTGGACCGACCAGGGTAATTTTTTTTGAAGCAGTAAAGTATGGTAACACTGATTATTTGAGAAATTTAAAAATTTATTTTTACAAATGATGTCGATAAGGTAACACTGATTATTTGATAGTTTGTAATTCATTTGTGGGTTGAGTTTAGTATCGCGCCGGTTATTTTTGGCTCACTGTACCTAAACGAGAGAACCAAATTGAAAATTGTAAACAAGCATGTATGCTTAAATTATCGAACTTTATTTTAAAACATATTTTATAAAAATCGGTTAACAAATTTTTGCACAAATTTACTTTAAAAATTGCCATTTTTTGCAAATTTCTTAATATATGCTAGTGTATTTTCATCTATTGTGCATTGTACCAAACCAACTATGGATACATTTTTACGCACATATATTACTTACGAATTATAAAAACCATTAGTAATGTTTTTAATTACTTTTGATTGCTAATTTCTTTGTAAATCTTTAAATAAAATACACCTTTTTCTGCATTGAGTTCAATAATGCGAAAAACCAAAATGACTGCCTAATTTGAACTGTCAAATCACCGAGAAAGCACGAACAAAAGGGAATAAATTGAACCCACTTAGCAATAAATGTATGAAGTGAACGCGAAAAGGTGTTCAATGCTAAAATACTGTGGATGGCGTAGCCGGTGTTGGACCGCCCAGGGTTATTTTTTTAAAGCGCGGCCGGAGGCCGCCCACGCAAAAAGGATTTCTATGCGAAAAAAATCTGGGCACGATTCCGATTACTTTGGCGGAGGGGTAAAAAAATTAAATTTCCGTATAAATGGGGTATGTACGGATAGGGGAGCTTCTCCAGAGGAGGAATATCCAAAAATAACATAAAAATAACTAATATTTTTTGAAATATTCACGTTTAAAAATTCAAAAATTTGTACTAAGAAAACATGTTATTTCTCCATGTTTCACTAAATTTTTTCACGTTCTTTACACTGTATATTTAAATATACACTCTAAGCTTTGAAATAAGCTTACATTTCACAATTATTTTGCAATTTTTCAACTAAATTTAGTAATTTAAAAATCACTTGTCAAATTTATGGCTGAAAAGCTTAGAGTGCTTATATTTACAAGGAAAACCAGCATTGCCACACCTTAAAAACCAAAAGTGAAGGATTTTTCAGCGTTTCACAGCGTTTTCTTTGTTTCTACTTTCTAGTGATTCTTTTTTCTTTATTAACTATAAAAAAACTATAAAGAAGATTTTTCAAGCTAAAATTGAATATGTGAACACTTTTCCATATACATGCATATATGAGTATATGAATATGTGATTTATATTTAATAAACACAGATAAGTAAAATCGTATGATAACATTATAATATACATATATGTTTATGATTGTAATATAACATTTTTATATACATAATACCCGGGGTGACTGAAGTACTTTCGCATAGTACTCCTTTCTGCGTTGGCGGCTTTCGGCCGCGCTTTAAAAAAATAACCCTGGCCGAGCGAATACCCGGTGTGGCTGAAGTACTTTCGCATAGTACTCCTTTCTGCGTTGGCGGCCTTGGGCAGCGTTTTAAAAAAATAACCCTGGCCGAGCGAATACCCGGGGTGACTGAAATACTTTCGCATAGTACTCCTTTCTGCGTTGGCGGCCTTCGGCCGCGCTTTAAAAAAATAACCCTGGCCGAGCGAATACCCGGGGTGGCTGAAGTACTTTCGCATAGTACTCCTTTCTGCGTTGGCGGCCTTCGGCCGCGCTTTAAAAAAATAACCCTGGCCGAGCGAATACCCGGGGTGACTGAAGTACTTTCGCGTAGTACCCCATTCTGCGTAGAAAATAAAAAAATATATTGACTTTTTGGTATAAAGTGGTTATAATTTATGGTTATCATGCACTCACTTTTCGTTATAAAATGGTAAATTTTGGTTATTATATCTGTCAGCGATTTCCATTAACTTTTGATGACACATGGGTTTGTATTTTAGGTGACAATATACATATATATTATTATATTTAAAATATGAGTTTGAGTACATAATAACCAAAAAATATAACTACTTTATATCCAAAACTCAAATTTTGTTTCAATATGACTGCATAATAACCAAAAAATATAACCACTTTATATCCAATATTGAAATAAAATTTAAGTTTTCGTTATAAAATTGATAAATTTTGGTTATTATATCTGTCAGCGATTTCCATTTATTTTTGATGATACATTGGTTTGTATTTTAGGCGACAATATATATATTATTATATTTAAAATATGAGTTTTGGGTATGAATTGGTTATATTTTTCGGTTATCATGCACTCATATTGAATCAAAATTTGAGTTTTCGTACTGTACACTTTATTACGTAATATTATTATATAATATTACTTATGCATATGTATATATAATATTATTATATAATATTACTAATACATGTATATAATATTACTTATTTGCTTAATAAATTTAAAAAGGAAAATGTCCATATGCATGAATAGAGGAATTTTTGCGAAAAAGAGGAATTTCAGTGAATTGCCTTATCACCACATGGCAGCGCTCCATTTCGTCGTAATTTTTAGTAAACAAATGAGGTTGAAACAAGTGTAAAATGTAATTTTTAAAATAAAGATTTTTTAGGTAAACAACTTGCTAAAAGAGTAAAATGTTGATTTATTTAAAAGATTATAGTGCAATTCAATTAATTTGAAGTGAAAAATGTGAAAAAAGTGTGTTTAATGTGGTGAAATAGCTCCTTGAAATGGTCCAATTTTGCGAATTTTTTAACTTTAAGGCCGAATATCTCCTAAACTAAGCGTTTGTGGACCCTATAACCCTATATGTTTTTTAATCAGGAGGACTTCCTCTTTCCAACGGTACCTTCAAATCGCGGCGCCAAAGAAATCGGAATTGTGTCCATGCAAAAATGTTGTCTGGGTTGCATTGGTTTCAGTTTATATGGAAAAATGAGCAAAAGCACTGATTTTTGGTCATTTTCAAAGGGCTCCCTACAAGTCTATAGGGGCTCTAGGGGGTCTAGGGGGGTTTATTAAAAAGTTCGATCCTTCCTCTTTCCAATAAGGGGTCACGAGGGGGGTAGCCCCCCTCTGTTTTTCTCCATAAACGATACTTAATCGGCGCGATACTAAACATTCCCCATTTTATATATCGAAAATATGTAAATAAAATATTGCAAATTTTAAACTTTAAACGCGAATAACTCGGAAACTATAAGCTTCCTGCAGCTATAAACATATCCTTTCTATGGGACGGTATACTAAAGCCAACCCAAACTATAAGTCAGCGGCAATTATATATGTATATATATTTTCGTGATCTGGAGAACGTCACCTAATCAAACTAGATGTATATAAACTTTATTGGTCCACTGTATGTATAATAAAAGTAATCGGACTATAGCAGGCATTAAATATGCTAACATATGACTTAGAACAGACAAGGAAAAATAAGAAAATTTTTAAACATGATATACTTAAAACTAAGCATGTATAAATATATGAGACATAATTGCCAATGTGTTATTTCATTTTTATTATTTTAATTTACACTCATACACGTGCAACCTACAAAACAAATCTATTCACTTTCGTTTCTTTCCCATATTTCGCTATATGCACTTCACAGGTATCTATTGCACTTATGTCGTTTCCATCGAAATGCAATGGAACTGGCACAGTTGACAAAATGGCTACCTATTCAACGACTTCCTACAATATTCCGTTTTTCTTTTATTAACAACCACAATATATACCGAGTGTTTATGCCATTTTTACTAACAATTGTATTCAAAACGTAAATATTCCTCTAAAATTCACATTACTTTTAAGTTGTCTTCGATTAATCACACATATAAGATTTCGTTTGTAGCAAATACAATTCATAAACATGAAGCACACAAGAAATATACAGCCAAACGAATACTTTCGCTCAATAGATACCAATTGTAGTCATGCAATTGCTACATGCATGGAATTTATATAAATATGTATGTACACATAAACATATTTATAAATGCATCTATATATAAATCAAAACCACAAACGCGTTCATATGTAGAGAGCAATATCGCACACTGACAATTCCGATCATATTATAATTACCGATTTCAAATATTTTACTAAATTTCAATTTCGCTTTGCCAAAGTTTTACTTATTAATATTAAATGTTGCAGTTTCAATATAAGACTTCTTTAATGTTGAAAACATTAACGATACTGAAGGTGTGTTCCCGAACAAAACACAACTCCACAGCACTTTTCATTTTCCCATTTGCACTAAATTCGTGGTATCCAAGTAGAAGTAGTTTAACCCAATTCCAATTGCCAAAATGTTTCACTTCGATACATGGTTGTATTTCTACTCTATTTTCTACAGTTGAAAATGGTTTACTCAATACATGTTCAGCAACCATCTGGTCATGGATAATATGATACGTGACTCTTGCATTGGATCTCATTTTTCTGTCAAACGCGTTCCCTGATTATTTGACAGCGATGGAAATCAGGGAATTTCTATCAGCTGATTTCAGAAAGGCGGGATGCCAGAAATAAACCGCTATAACTAACTGACAAAATCAGTGTGAAACGAAATTTCATAGAAGTGAACGCATATTTGGTAAAGAATATTTTTATGTGTTGTGTGTTTAATGATTTTGCATTTTAATATTTATATATGTTTTTGAAAGTTATTAATTTAGTATTTTTGTGTAATTTAGTGAAAATGCCAAAAGTGAGCAAGTGTGTTGTTGGATGCGAAGGCGGAGAGCATATTTTCAACTTTCCTTGTAAGGAAAAGGATAAAGACAGGTTAGTCCAAAAGTTAAAAATTACGAGTATTTGTATATAGCATTTTTTAAATTTAAACTTTGTGCATGATATTCTATAGAGTTAGTATAGTAGTTCTTAAAAATATGTTATTTACTAATCTAAGTACATATTGTAATAATATATTTGTAATTAAATTCTGCTATGTACTTGTATGTTAAATAAAAATAAATATTTTATTGTATCACATTATTAATTGTAGTACTCAGTGTAGAAATAATTTAAAAAATTACAGTATTTTGGAAAATTATAATTAGAATAGTAGATATATTACGTGTAGTATTTAAAAATAAATAATAGTTTAATAAGTAGAAAAGTATAATAGTATTTGCTTCAATTAAAATAAATATAAATAAGATTTTGGTTGTAAGGTGTAGGGTTTCTTTATTTGTATTTTTATTAGATATTTAATTTGGCTGAATCGGTTGGGTGTAGGAGACACCAAAGTTAAACATCTGTTTGCCTGTGATCGGCACTTTTCCCTAACGATGAAGATGAAAAAAAAGCTAAGGCTTAATGCTGTCCCCGACACGCATTTGCCAAATGCGCCGGAACCCAGTTTTAAAAATAAAAATCTTTTTAGTTCCAATTCAATAATTGAAATGGGAACGGAAGATTTTCCTTTTCTAAATAATGATACCGATTCAGATAACGGTAATAATTTGATGCTATTAGCATCCGTAGCAAAAGAAGCCCAGGAGGAAGTAGGGTTTTTAGGGATAGCTAATTCCAGGGAAATAGGCAGTCAAACAAATTTAAGTTTGGTATCAGGAGCTCTTAGGGAACAAAAATTGGTGGAGGAAAATTTATGTTTGAAGAATAAATTAGAAGAAAAGGAAAGGGAAATTAGTTACTTAAAATATCAGTTAGAAGATTTAGCAAAGAAATATAGAAGAATAAAGAAGGAATTAAAAGAGAAAGAGGAAGGTTTTGATTTAATAGTCCACTTTAATAATAATTTTCCTCCACAGATAAGCGCCATAGTGCGCAATAGTATAAAAAATTTCAACCGAAATCCCAATGGTCGTAGATACGACAGTTATTTTAAAACACTGGCTTTAGGCGTATACTTTTTATCACTTTTAGCTTACAGACACCTTAAGCCAATCCTTAGGTTTCCGGATGAGAGAACTCTGGACGAGTTTGTTTCGGAATGGCTCCGCGATCCAGGATGTAATAGCAGTAGTATTAGGTGTTTAGAGTTGAGAAGTCGGGGATTTAGTCAGGAACAAAAATTCGTGTCTATTTTGTGTGACGAAATGGCACTTAAGAGTCATATGCAATATTTATCTAAATTTGATAAAATTGTAGGAGTTGAGGATTACGGCGATGAAAATCGCACTTGTAGAATAGGTAATAGTGCGATGACTCTGATGGTCCAAGGTATTGGTGGAACACCTTGGTCTCACCCCCTATCATATTTTATTGTTCATGGTTCCTGTAAAGGTGATGTAGCCAAAAAATATATTTTTGAGGCCATTATCCAGCTACACAACATAGGTCTTAATCCATGCCATTTTGTTTGTGATCAGGGTTCTAACTTTCTCAATTTAGCTAGGGTCTTAGGGGTTTGCGAAGAGCGCCCATACTTCAATGTAAATGGCAAAGAGGTGTTCTTTTTTAATGATTGTCCCCACCTTTTAAAAAATACCAGGAATTGTCTCGAAAACTCTAAAAATAAAGTATATTTTAAACCGCGTCCGATAAGTTGGTCCGATATAGTGCACTTTTATAACAAAGATTCGCAAAATCACATTCGCTGTGCACCGAAACTGTCTGATGCTCATATTGCGCCAAATAATTTTCAAAAAATGAGTGTCAAACTTGCTAGTCAAGTGTTCAGTGACACAGTCGCTTCCGGAATGTTATGGATTTATAATTCCAGTCATTTGACTTGCCCCTCGAATAGTTATTGTAATACGGCGGAGTATATTTTATTTATCTTCTTCTTCTTCTTTACTGGCGTAGACACGCTTACGCGATTATAGCCGAGTCAACAACAGCGCGCCAGTCGTTTCTTCTCTTCGCTACGTGGCGCCAATTGGATATTTCAAGCGAAGCCAGGTCCTTCTCCACCTGGTCCTTCCAACGGAGTGGAGGTCTTACTCTTCCTCTGCTTCCCGCGGCGGGTACTGCGTCGAATACTTTCAGAGCTGGAGTGTTTTCGTCCATCCGAACAACATGACCTAGCCAGCGTAGCCGCTGTCTTTTAATTCGCTGAACTATGTCAATGTCGTCGTATATCTCGTACAGCTCATCGTTCCATCGAATGCGATATTCGCCGTGGCCAACGCGCAAAGCACCATAAATCTTTCGCAGAACCTTTCTCTCGAAAACTCGCAAAGTCGACTCATCCGTTGTTGACATCGTCCATGCCTCGGCACCATATAGCAGGACGGGAATTATGAGTGACTTATAGAGTTTGGTTTTTGTTTGTCGAGAGAGGACTTTGCTTCTCAATTGCCTACTTAGTCCAAAGTAGCACCTGTTGGCAAGAGTTATCCTGCGTTGGATTTCTAGGCTGACATTGTTGGTGGTGTTTACGTTGGTTCCAAGATAGACGAAATTATCTACAACTTCAAAGTTATGACTGTCAACAGTGACGTGAGTGCCAATGCGCGAGTGCGACGACTGTTTGTTTGATGACAGGAGATATTTCGTCTTGCCCTCGTTCACTGCCAGACCTTCTTCTTTTCTTTTGCTTCCTTGTCCAGTCTGGAGAAAGCAGAACTAACGGCGCGGGTGTTGAGGCCGATGATATCAATATCATCGGCATACGCCAGCAGTTGTACACTCTTATAGAAGATGGTACCTTCTCTGTTGAGTTCTGCAGCTCGAACTATTTTCTCCAGAAGCAGGTTGAAAAGGTCGCACGATAAGGAATCGCCTTGTCTGAAACCTCGTTTGGTATCGAACGGCTCGGAGAGTTCCTTCCCGATTGTGACGGAGCTTTTCGTGTTGCTCAACGTCAGCTTACACAGCCGTATTAGTTTTGCGGGGATACCAAATTCAGACATCGCGGCATAAAGGCAGCTCATTTTCGTGCTGTCGAAAGCAGCTTTGAAATCGACGAAGAGGTGGTGTGTGTCGATTCTCCTTTCACGGGTCTTTTCCAAGATTTGGCGCATGGTGAATATCTGGTCGGTTGTTGATTTACCAGGTCTAAAGCCACACTGATAAGGTCCAATCAGTTTGTTGACGGTGGGCTTTAATCTTTCACACAATACGCTCGACATAACCTTATATGCGATGTTGAGGAGGCTAATCCCACGGTGGTTGGCGCAGATTGTGGGGTCTCCTTTTTTATGGATTGGGCATAGCACACTTAAATTCCAATCGTTGGGCATACTTTCGTCCGACCATCGGCCCCTGCCGCTTTGTTGTTTTTCAGGCGGGCAATTGCTATTCGAACTTCTTCATGGTCGGGCAATGGAACGTCTGCTCCATCGTCATCGATTGGGGTATCGGGTTCGCTTTCTCCTGGTGTTGTGCGTGCACTGCCATTCAGCAGGCTGGAGAAGTGTTCCCTCCATAATTTAAGTATGCTTTGGGCATCGGTGGCTAGATCACCTTGGGGGGTTCTACAAGAGTATGCTCCGGTCTTGAAACCTTCTGCAAGCCGCCGCATCTTTTCGTAGAATTTTCGAGCATTACCCCTGTCGGCCAGCTTATCAAGCTCTTCGTACTCACGCATTTCGGCCTCTTTCTTTTTCTGTCTACAAATGCGTCTCGCTTCCCTCTTCAACTCTCGGTATCTATCCCATCCCGCACGTGTTGTGGTCGATCGTAACGTTGCGAGGTAGGCAGCCTGTTTTCCCTCCGCTGCGACACGGCACTCCTCGTCGTACCAGCTGTTCTTTTGCGCTTTCCGAAAACCAATGGTTTCGGTTGCAGCTGTACGTAAGGAGTTTGAAATGCCGTCCCACAGTTCCCTCATACCGAGTTGTTGACGAGTGCTCTCAGAGAGCAGGAGTGCAAGCCGAGTAGAAAAACGTTCAGCTGTCTGTTGTGATTGCAGCTTCTCGACGTCGAACCTTCCTTGTGTTTGTTGGCGTGCGTTTTTTGCTGCACAAAGGCGGGTGCGAATCTTGGCTGCAACAATATAGTGGTCCGAGTCGATGTTAGGACCTCAGAGCGCACGCACATCTAAAACACTGGAGACGTGTCTTCCGTCTATCACAACATGATCGATCTGGTTAGTGGTTTTTCGATCCGGAGACAGCCAGGTAGCTTTATGTATCTTCTTATGCTGGAATCAAGTACTACAGATAACCATATTTCGGGCCCCGGCGAAGTCGATCAGCCTCAACCCATTTGGGGATGTTTCCTCGTGGAGGCTGAATTTACCGACCGTAGTGCCAAAGATACCTTCTTTGCCCACCCTGGCATTGAAGTCGCCAAGCACGATTTTGACATCGTGGCGGGGGCATCTCTCATAAGTGCGCTCCAAGCACTCATAAAAGGCATCTTTGGTCACATCGTCCTTCTCTTCCGTCGGGGATTGGGCGCAAATCAGCGATATGTTGAAGAACCTCGCTTTGATGCGGATTGTGGCTAGACGTTCATTCTCCGGAGTGAATGAAAGTACTCGGCGACGGAGTCTCTCTCCCACCACGAATCCAACACCAAACTTGCGCTCCTTTATATGGCCACTGTAGTAAATGTCACAAGGACCTACTCGTCTCTGTCCTTGTCCCGTCCATCGCATTTCTTGGACGGCGGTGATGTCAGCCTTTATCTTTACGAGGACATCTACCAGCTGGGCAGCGGCACCTTCCCAATTAAGGGACCGGACATTCCAGGTGCACGCCCTCAAATCATAGTCCTTATTTCGTGTGCCATGGTCGTCATCAAAAGGGGGGTCCCTCATCCGAGGCTGTCTAAACTTTTGCATTGGGGGTGTTTTTTTACGTGGCGGGTCCCAAACCCAGCGCACAACCCTATGCAGGGGGTGTTTCGCCTTCTCACTTTAGCTCGCCTTCAAACGGATGTTCTTAGACTACCCAGAGGATACTTGGTCAAAGACCGGAAGTCGTGAGCTGCTTGAGTCATATGTAAAAGAATCGTTTCTGGCCACTCCCAAGTGAATGGCGATCAGAGAACTTTCCTCACTTGCGTGAACTTCTACACATGACTCCATCCTCTATATTTTATTTATTAATAAATTATTTGACATATTTAATAGTAGTAATTTTGAAGCTATTTTGCCCAACAAAAAAGTTTATTCGGCAACACCCGAACAGTTGCAATTTTTAGATGAGGCTCTTAAACTTTTAAAGACGATTAGGGTTAACGATGACACCGGGGCTGACATTACTTCATCTTTCAACTATCTTAAGGGTTGGATCCTTAATATAAATAGTTTAAAACGATTGTGGCGATCCTTGTCACGCTCAGGTTTTCAACATATACAGACAAGGCGATTATGCCAGGACAACCTTGAAAATTATTTTGGACAAATCAGAAGGGGCGGTGGCAGATGTGTAAAGATAACACCTTATATGTTCTGCAATTTGTTTAAAAAATCATGGGGGTTGCGTTACGCCAACTTGGTAACCAATGGAAACTGCGAACCGACAGCTCCCAACGAAAGCTTTTCTCCTAACATTTCGAATGAAATAATAGAAAGTGTGTGTAATGACCGTTTAATGCAGGACTTATCGTGGCAAGAGTTCCAGGGACTTCCACGACCTGAACATTCGTTCAATAGGCTAGGATTAGACAGCAACTTCGAGGTAGATGATGTTGAGGTAGATTTTTTTAGAGACAATGCATTTGCATATGTTGGTGGCTATTTTTATTTAAAAATATTTAGGGCACACACTTGCTCTCAACCCTTACCTTATTTAGGAGATGACTTTTCAGTCGAATTTCTCTTTACGCAAGAAAGGCAAATTGACAGATGCAATTTAATTAAGCCGCCTCATGGATTTTTAGATTACTTAAAAGAAATAGAAATAATTTTTGTTAGGGAATTTGATAGCATTTGTCACAGGATAGGCGTAGGGCAGTTATTATTCGATAAAATGAAGCATGTCAGCCCTTATAAATGTTGTAATAAAAGCGACAGTAATGTAATCTAGCATTATGTATTAGGATTCGTATATTTTTCGCCCTTAAGTTTTTCAATAGGAATCTTAGTAGACCTCATTATGAAACAAAAATATTATGTGTATCACATATGTAGGATTTTTAGAAAAAAATAGCTTCAAAATTTGTACATAAATATAATATTTTCGAGATAATTTTATATCCTAATATTCTTCGGCTTCTTGTTTCGTCTTTTTAGTTATATTTTGTTATTTAAAACTGGGTTCTGGGAAACTTTGGCATTGTGTGTATGTATAATTCTGTAAATATTATTTTAAGTTACATCAATTAAGTATATATATGTATTGAATACATATATTTTCAATTTGTGATATTTTTAAATGAATTGTTTTGTTTTTCTGTTCATTTCTTATTTTAAATTGTTACATTAATTATAAGAAATGTATTTATTTATCTACATATTAGTACTATGTAGCAAACACATTGTGATATTTTTTATGAATTGTTTTGTATTCTGATATTTATATATATTCTTTTAATTTCTTAACTATGTATTTATTTTTAATATGTACATATATATATATAAATATTTTTATGTTTATATGGGTGATATAGGCCTACTGGGGAACCGAGCACCCAAAAATAATATCGGTAACGCGCTATTTGCATACCTCAGTGGTAGTGTGGAAATTGCAAAATGCCAAAAAGTAGTTTATAAAATGCCCAATCTAATATTTTTCAGCAGTGGCATCATTGGCAAATGTTATAAAAAATACGAGTTTTGACAGCTCTCTCTCGATTCAAAGAGTCTTGTATCATATTATCCATGATAGTGATGTTCAGCATAGATAGAGAGCGACACTGGATTATAGATAACTTGATACGAGACTCTTTGGTTCGAGAGAGAGCTGTCAAAACTCGCATTTTTTATAACATTTGCTAATGATGCCACTGCTGAAAAATATTAGATTGGGTATATAATAAATTATACAAATCACTAAATTAAACACTTTGAAAATGCATACATATATAAATGCTAAAATGCAAAATCATTAATTAATTTACATAAACATTTAAGTTGCCAAAATATGTTCGCACAGTTCAATGAAATTTCATTTTACACTTATTTCGTCAAGTAGTTAAAGCGCTGCCATTCTGGCATCCCGCCTTTTTCACTAACTGCTGGGTGACGGCACCCTGATTGTGTTTTGTTGCCAGCTCAGAAAACAGATCAGGGTGCCTTGCCAGCTGACAAGCGAGAAAGCAAGAAAAGAGATTCTGATCAAGTTATGACTGGATGACTGCCGGACAGTAAACGGCAATATTACGATTCTTTCGGCGCCCCGATTTGATGGTACGGATGGATAGAGGAGGTCCTCAGGATTAAAAAATGTAGGCAGATATATCGTCCTGAAACTCCTAGTTTTCGAGATATTTCACTTTAAAGTTAAAAAATTTGTAAGAACAATGCTCGCTATTTCACTATGTTTAACCCACTTTTCACACATTTTTTAATTAATATGTATTTAATTACACTTTACACATTCGTATATATCAAAAATTTACAATAATTTTATATTTTTTAAAAAAATAAATATACTTTAAAAACTATTTTGCATATTCAAAGTTTCAAGAGATTTGTGTGCTTACATTTATGACAAATAGCAGTGTTGCCATACTTAGTGTCCTGAAAATATAATCAAAAATTTTTGTGTTTCATATTTAGAGATATAAATGATTCAAAATGAACTATTGTTTCATATACATTTATATGGATTATATAACATATATTATTTAAAATATACCCGGCATCTCGACACGATAGAATTTATAGAATACTAGCTGTCAAACGTATTGCTATTGCCATTGCCAAATCGGTATGTGGGCATTTGCTATCATGATAGAATCATTTGCGAAATGGCGTCGAGCAGGAAGGTAACAGCTATAGAAGCGCTTAGAAATTTGAAAAGGCTTTACGAAGTACATCAGGAAACAATAAAAAGAAGACCAAAATACTGGGTAAATCCATTTCTGGAATTAAGAGATCTCCATGATTTGGAAGCGCATCTCCTAAAAGATATTTTATGGGAGGAAGGACAGGAATTTAATAATTTTTGTCGTATGACAATTGATCAATTTGAAGATATTATTTCAAAGGTAATATATTATAATACATATATATATAGTATAATTTATATTTGAGTTATTATTTGAAACTAATCTATTTTAATTCATATATGTATGTACACATATAAGATTGATTTAGGAATACGAAAGCAAAATACGCAAATGAGATGTGCCATTTCGTCAAGAGTTCGCCTTGCGTTGACCCTCCGATATATAGCAACTGGAGACTCATTTCGGTCATTAGAATTCTTGTCCCGCATATCTCGGAAAACAATTAGTACCTTTATTCCGGAGGTATTGAATTCTATAACAAGCGCTCTTCAGAAAGAGTACCTAAAGGTAAAGTTATAAAGTTAATTTCAGTGTACATGAATACATATATTATAATTAATAAATATTCTTCCTTTGCAGACACCAATGACAGAGAAAGAATGGCTAAATGTGGCTAATGACTTCGAAGAACTTTGGCAGTTCCCACATACTCTTGGTGCAATCGATGGAAAGCATATACGTATAAAAGCGCCTCCGCATTCTGGATCGGACTACTTCAATTATAAAGGGTTTTTCAGCATAATTTTGCTTGCAGTGGTCGACGCACATAGCCGATTTATTTATGTCGATATTGGAGCAAACGGAAGAGCATCTGATGTTGTGGCATATAAAAACAGCTCATTATATGAGAAGCTTTCCAGAGGCCAACTTAATATACCGTCCGATAAACCTTTAAAAGGGCAGATATCTAAAACACCATTTTATTTTATTGGCGACGATATTTTTGGTTTGAACCGACACATGCTAAAAGCTTTTAACCGTAGTATGGAATTAAATACTGCACAAGAGGCTTTCAATTATAGGCTAAGTAGAGCCCGAATGACGGTTGAGATGGCGTTTGGAAAACTAGCTGGGCGTTTTCGAATATTTCATCGGCCAATTGAAGTTTCAATAGAAACGTCTGATAAAATTATCAAAGTATGCTGTATTTTACACAATTATTTGTCGCAAAAAATAAATGTATCGCCGAATACCCATTATGACAAATATCATGAACACCTTCCGCCCACCATAACATCTCTACCAATTCAGGAAAATGAAACATACAAATATGCTAGCAAAATAAGAGATAATGTATGTAAATATTGTATTACTGATGGAGATGTTCCTTTCCAATGGGTTAAAATAAAGAAACAAACAGCAAAATAAAAACACTATGTCTTATTATATGTATACATATTTATTATTTATTCATCTCCTTGTCTTTCTTGCAATTCATGGGAATTCCCCGATGCGCTGGAACTTCTATTATTCTTCGGAGAAAGGACTTTTTCTTTGGGAATTCAAATTCTTTCTTCGAATTCTTAGAAATACTACAGAATATGAATATCTTTAAATGACATTGACTAACATCACCAAATTCCCAAAGAAAAAGTTAAAGTAAGAAAGGATATTTCTCCCAAGAATTTTTTAAATACGTAACATTACATCTTTCTCTTGGAAAACCCTGTCATTATATCTTCACAGAAACCATTTTTATAAAATAGGCAAACCATTTTTTTTAAACTAGAAAAAACCTATAGCCAAAACAAAAAAATAACATCTGGATTATAAAAATTCACTCTTGTATTTCTTTTTTTTTCTTGAAGTTACATAACATAAATACGTATCACAAAAATACTAAATATTAATATTATTATAATTATTAAATTATTATTAAAAATTCACTCTTGTATTTCTTTTTTTAATTCAACATAAATACATATCATAAAAATACTAATTATTAATATTATTCAAATCCTTTTTTTGTATTTGAAATACCTGTAACAAAACACATAATATTAATTACTTGTGATTGATAATTATGAGAATACAACTTACATCACATTATTATTCGATATTCGCGTCGTCCATCGCCAATTGCAGTATGTCAGATTGAGATCCTTCGACTCTGCGTGTTGATAGATGGAAAACAACACTCCGTGTTACAATGCTGTGAATTTCCGACATCACCTCCGTCGCTTCTATAAGTGGCAATTGCTCCAATTGCATTGCTATTGTCCTCGAGAATGAGGAAAACACCGTCTCATTGTCGTTTTTGGAAACTGATGAGACTATGGCATCTATGGCTTCGGAGAATTTTGCTCCGGTATTTGATGTTCGCTTGTTCCGTCTCCTAGCGGCTTTCGCCAAAGTGGATGGAGCAGGTGAGGAGGACGGTGCCGGAGAGCACGCTGGTAAACTATCCACTGGTGATGGCGATGGCATCTGTGCGCAATCCACTTCAAAACAATCAATCATTGATTGATTGAACGCACTCTCCTCAAATTCACCGGCTACTTCTGCGTTTATCTTTTGAAAATAGAAACATATGAAAACAAATTTTGAATATTATAATATTTGAAAATAATATACTTACATTACTGGAAGTCTTCCTCAGTACGACCACAGAGTCGAGAAACGACATTTCTTTATAATAAAATAGATGTGGTTCGTACACCACATCAGCCGACATCCCGGATTTTCTACACCCATCCACCTTCTTTTTTTCCACGACATATGTTGTTCGCAGATTTTTAATTTTTTTTTTAATTTCCGCAATATCCTTTCCACACTCTTTGGATATTTGCGTCCAGGCATTTCTTTTTAAATCAATTCTTTGTAAGAACTACTTTTAAAGTTCCACAAGCATTCAAATTGTTTGTACAAATTAATCAAATCCAAAATCTCGCTAGTTCGCCAATCCATAGTATAATTATCCTGTAAATAAATAATATTATAATATTAAAAACAAAATTAATTAAATTATTTTGAAAATGTACTTACTTATTAGTGTTTTTTATTATTTTAATTAAAAGTCTTAGTACCGACGCCATGGTAATCCATGACTGACGCTATCAAACTTATATATGTTGCCACTTCGAAATTTTCATAGAAATGAAAACTGCGCTGCCAAACTGCTGAAGTGACAGCTTCTAGCTTACGATATATGGCAAACTATCTAGTATTCTATATCTAGTAAGCTATGAGCAATGTGGAGTCTCCACAGGCAATATGCACGGCAATGCAGCTAGTATTCTATAAATTCTATCGTGTCGAGATGCCGGGATATAGAAAAATACTATTATACAACAGAAAGTAGTTCGACTCAAAGAAACTATGAACACCCCGGTGTTGGACCGACCAGGGTTATTTTTTTTTTTTTTGAAGCGCGGCCGAAGGCCGCCAGTGCAGAAAGCAGTTCGATACAAAAGACCTATGATCACCCCGGTGTTGGACCGATCAGGATTATTTTTTGTAAAGCGCGGCCGAAGGCCGTCAGTTCAGAAAGTAGTTCGACAGAAAGGGATATTATGTTTTATCTTTATTTATCAAATAACATAAAATACAAAAACCATTTGTACCATTTTCTTTATATATGTATGTTAAACAGAAATTTGTTTTATAGTTTTTTCAAAACACAATATGTGACAACACTGGTATTTGTCATGACATGTAAAGAAAAACAAAACAAAATAAAATATGAGTGAATTGCATATAAAATTGTGGAACTTTAAAGTGAAATATCTCGAAAACCATGAGTCTGAGAACGATATATGTATGTGTGTACATTTTTTTATCCTGATGACCTCCTCTATCCATCCGTAACATCAAATCGGGGCGCCGAAAGAATCGTAATATTGCCGTTTACTGTCCGGCAGTCATCTAGTGTCGTTCTCTATCTATGCTGAACATCACTATCGTGCTGTGATGTCGTCTTGTTCTCTATGTGTTCAGAGCGTCTCTTTCGGAAAAGTTCTCTATTATCGCTGGTGTCATCTGTCGCGATCTATGTGTTTAGCACTAGCGCCCTATGGCATGGGTTCAGCACAAGAGTCTTGAATAATGTGCTGAACACATAGAAAGCGACGGACTTTCCGCGACATCTGTCATATACTAAAATACACTCGTTCTTAACGGGGCATATCGACAGGATAGAATATATAAAATACTAGCTGCATTGCCGTGCCTCTTGCCTGCGGAGACTCCACATTGCTCATTGCTTACTAGATATAGAATACTATCTAGTTTGCCATATATCGTAAGCTAGAAGCTGTCACTTCAGCAGTTTGACAACGCAGTTTTCATTTCTATGAAGATTTCGAAGAGGCAACATATCCCATTTGCACAAATGCCGACGGCATTTTCATTTCGGTAATATGAAAATTAGAAGAGCGAGTATTAAGACGGTTGTGTTATATGTATTATAAAAATAAAGTACATTTTCAAAATAACATTTTTTCAAAAAATTAATATTTAGTTTAATATTGTTAATTTACAGAAAAATTATGCAAATTGGGTTGGGGATGAGCGAAGTCTTAAATTTAATAATATCATTTCTCATTTTAAATTAGTTATTTTAACAAGTATATAAAATTTAATCCACAATTATTATATAGTAGTCCAAAAATATGAATTCTTATTTTAAGCTTAGTATCCAGCTCTCAAGAAATGTAAAAATTTCATATAAAAAAACGCTTAAGAAACGGACAAGGAACTTTCCTGCGATAAATTTACTTGTGCTAGTATGCAGCTCTAAAGTAATCTAATACTAGTTTTTAATACTTTTTTTCAATAAAATGCGAATATGGCAAACCTGGTTTTGCGAAGAAACATCAAATCAACAATTGTTTCTTGAAGGAAAGTAAAAGTAATCGTTAAATTCATCCTAAATTAGTTAAAATCATTATTATGAAGTATATTTCAATTTGAAATCTATCTATATAAAATTAAGTGGCAAAACTTCCTGTTCGCATACTCCTCCTAGACGGCCCGATTTCAATGAAATTTTCAGGGGTGATTGGGGTCTGTTTGGAGGGTGCACATAAGAAATTTAATGTGTGTATCACTGCACGTTTTGCAAAAAAAAAAATGATACATCCCGGCTATACAAATTCTCATGAAATAATGTTTTGACGCAAGATTGGCAGTCCTGTCAAATGCCTTTTACTAATAAACAGAAACAAGAAGACAACTACATCCTGAAATGTCGCAAGCTTTTCCATCAGTATTTGGTTGACATGTATGCGAAGATCGAGACCGAACGTGTCAACTTTATTTGATTCAACCAAGCGAAATTGCGTTCTGAAGAGTACATCCATTTGAGAGATGCCGTAATGAATGATGCAAATGTGAATAGCATTGGACGTCTGACAATATTGCCAGCCACATACATCGGCAGTCCGCGCCATATGCACGAGTATGCGCAAGATGCGATGTCGTATGTGCGCCATTACGGCAGACCGGATCTGTTCATAACGTTCACGTGCAATCCCAAGTGGAATGACATCAGATGCCATTTGTTCCCCGGTCAATCAACAACTGATCGTCACGACTTAACAGCACGTGTATTCAGGGAAAAGCTTAAATCAATGATGGATGTAATTGAGAAACTTCGTGTTTTTGGAGAAGTTCGATGCTGGATGTACTCGATCGAATGGCAGAAAAGAGGATTACCGCATGCACACATCTTGATTTGGTTAGTTCGCAAACTAGGACCAGATCAGATTGATTAAGTCATCTCAACGGAAATTGCAATCGACCCACAATTGTTCGACGTTGTAACAAAAAACATGATCCACGGCCCTTACGGCGCTATTAATCCAACGTCACCATGCATGATTGACAATAAGTGTTCAAAGCGCTATCCTAGAGCTTTAGTTGATGATACAATCACTGGAAATGACGGCGTCGATCCGCTGAAGATGGCGGTAATTCAACGGTCATGTTGATAATCGTTGATGTTGATAATCGTTGGGTCGTGCCGTATTCACCATTGTTGTCAAAAATTTTCGAAGCGCACATCAATGTAGAATATTGCAACTCTGTCAAATCGATCAAATACATCTGCAAATACGTAAATAAGGGCAGTGATATGGCAGTTTTCGGAGTGGCTGATTATCAGAGAATCGATGAAATTCAGCAATACCAAATGGACCGTTATATAAGCAGCAACGAAGCGGTATGGCGCATTTCATCGTTCGCAATACACGACCGGCATCCCGTTGTTCTTCATTTGGCAGTTCATCTTGAAAATGGTCAACGCGTTTATTTCACTGCAGACAATGTACAACAGAGCGCAGCACGACCACCGGGGTCAACACTAACTACCTTTTTCGAGTTGTGTGAAAACGATGAATTTGCAAGAACATTGCTATATTCCGAAATACCACAATATTTCACTTGGAATCCATCATCGAAAATATTTCAACGACAAAAGCAAAGGGAGCGTGTTGACGGTTATCCAAATGTCCGTAAAACCGATGCCATAGGACACATTTACACAATCCATCCGAACAACGCCGAATGTTTCTATTTGCGTCTGCTATTAGTCAACGTGCGCGGACCAAGATCATTTGATGATTTGAAAACTGTTGACCGTCAGTTGTGTGCGACGTATCGTGAAGCATGTCAGCGATTGCATTTGTTAGAAGATGATATGCATTGGGACACCGCACTTCATGACGCATCACTCACATCTCATCCAAAAGAAATACGCATACTATTCGCCATAATAATATCTACGTGCCTGCCGTCAAATCCGCAAGAACTGTGGAATAAGTACAAAGACTGCATGACCGTAGACTTATTAATTTTGGCCCGTAATCGAGCATCGGACGCAGACTTGCTATATACATTACAAATGTATAATGATGCTTTGATATTGGTTGAAGATCTGTGCCTTACAATTGCGAATCAGCGATTGATATGCTTGACCATGAGCTTCAACGTGAACAACAATACGATTCCAATGAATTGCGTGCTTTCATACAAGCTAACATTACCAAATTGAATATTCAGCAGAAAAATGCTTATGATAAGATTATTCGAGCGGTTGACAATAACGCCGGTGGATTCTACTTTCTGGATGCCCCCGGTGGTACAGGGAAAACGTTTCTGATCTCTTTGATTCTTGCTACTATACGGTCACAGCAGAAAATTGCGCTGGCAATTGCTTCGTCAGGCCGAACAGCACATTCTGCGTTGAAATTACCGTTGAACATCCAAGTCATTGAAAAACCAACGTGCAACATATCGAGGAATTCAGCAATGGCAAAAGTTTTGCGAGGAGCTGGAATAGTTCTATGGGATGAGTGCCCAATGGCTAAAAAAAAGTCATTAGAAGCATTCAATAGAACAATGCAAGATAAACACCAAAAGCAACAACTTTTTGGCGGAGCATTAGTCTTATTATCCGGCGATTTTCGGCAAACTTTGCCAGTCATTCCTCGATCAACTCCTGCCGACGAAATAAACGCATGTTTAAAATCGTCAGTTTTGTGGAGACATGTTAAAGGCTGACTCTTACCATCAGCATGCGAGTCCAATTGCAAAATGATCGATCCGCAGCGGCGTTTTCGAAGCAGTTGTTGGACATTGGCGAAGGCAAAATACCAATCGACGATACCGGTTTGATCATATTGTCGAACAACTTTTGTAAACTTTTACAATCGAAAGAAGAATTGATTGAAAGTGTATTTCCGAATATTGTTCAACACTATCAACGCAAGGATTATTTAAGTGAACGCGCAATATTGGCACCGAAAAATGTACACGTCAACGAAATCAATTTTGCCATTCAAGAAAAATTACCAGGAGAAGCTGCAACATACGAGTATACATCGATTGATAGCGTTTTGAATCAAGATGAAGTAGTTAATTATCCAACTGAATTCTTGAATTCTTTGGATCCCCCCGGTCTGCCACCGCATCGTTTGGTCCTGAAAGTCGGTTCACCCATTATACTTCTACGAAATCTGAAGCCACCGACTTTGTGTAATGGCACAAGACTTTCAGTCAAAAAATTGTGGCCAAATTTGATTGAAGCAACAATACTAAATGGCAAGGCAGCAGGTGAAGTTGTACTCTTACCACGCATTCCCATGATTCCAACGGACATGCCGTTTGAATTTAAGCGCTTGCAGTTCCCAGTACGTCTTGCCTTTGCGATGACCATCAACAAATCGCAAGGGCAAACGTTTCAAGTGTGCGGCGTCAATTTGGAAGAACCGTGCTTCTCCCACGGCCAATTGTTCGTCGCATGCTCGAGAGTGGGAACACCAAGGTGCTTATTCATTTACGCGCCAGATAGAAAAACCAAAAATGTTGTATACCATTATGTTTTATAAATGTTTTATAAATAAGTAAGAGTTTTACAACAATAAATAAAACACAAAGCAAAAACCCTTAAGAGTTTTAATCGATTTAGGTGTAGCGAAGCGCACAGGGTAACAGCTAGTGTTGTATAAAACTTACCAATCATCAACAACATTCCTCACATCGCAAGGAAAATACTTATGTTACAACACACATACATACATACATATTACGCACAAAGTTTATTTTCTTTGTTTATTCTCTCTTGCTCTTCTAATGTGGATCATTCACAATGCGTAACTTGCTGTCAGATTAACTTGAAGAAATAATATATTTTTTTTCTTGAGCAATTACTAGAGAGCTGGATACCAACCTTTACCCAGAAATACATTTGTAAAAAAAGGATCTTTATCCTTTTTTATTTTCCACATAAAAGATTTCAAACGTGCGCTACATCAGCTACGACGACGGCATTTCGCAAATGATAAAATAAATTTTTCAAGAGCTTAAAGCATGCGCTACATCAGCTCGAACCTACCTACCCTACGCCTTTGCGCAAATGATTATAGCCTGATAGCAAATGCCCACATACAGATTTGGCCATGGCAACAGCAATACGTTTGACAGGATTTGGATATTCTAAAGAACGTTTTTTTTTTTTTTGATTTTGGAGGGGGAATCTTCGAAAGATACCGTCATTTTTCCGGACGGTATGCACGATTCGTATTGACTGCTGAAGCCATTGGCCAATACGCCTACGTACTAAACCCTTAACTCCATCGACTTTGCTTGTTTATTTGCCCCACGGAACTGCCGTTAAGCATTACGTCGTGAGGCCAAGCTTTGCCATTTGGCTCGTCAATCACACCATTCCAGCCTAATCCTCATTCATCCTTCTGATTTCTCTGCGTTGCCACTCTTTCCTTTTTAGCTCTTTCAGAACTACAGCACACCACTCTCTCACACTATCCCACACTTGTTTCGATTCAGTCATGAATCGCACGATGTTATCCGGTGTCACTCGTTCCGTTGTCAGTTTCTGTAAATCAGCTCTCTCCTTTTCATACCGCCGGCAGAAAAAGAAGATGTGCAGCGCGTTTTCTCCGCTGTTGTCGCAGAAGGAACAATTCGTCCCATCGTCATGTCCATGCTTATAGAGATACTCCCTAAAACACCCATGCCCCGTCAGGTAGAAATCTGTTTCTCCGTGTTTCCTCTCTTTCCATGTTTGCACGCTGCTAATTAGTCTGTGGGTCCATCTTCCCGTCGTAGCTGCATCCCATCCTTTCTGCCACTCATCGAGGCTTGTTTGCCTCTCATCCTTCCGTTCTTCAGCCGTTAGTCGCCTGCCCAGACTTGTAGACCTGTCATATACTCTTTTGAGTTCCGTGGCCATTAAATCTGGTGGCATGATGCCTGCTAAGATACCAGCCGCTTCGTGGGATACCGTACGAAATGCACATGTGACTCTAATGGCACTGACTCGCATTGCAGAATTCGCTTTCCTAGCATACGTCTTTTGATGTAGTGCTGGTCCCCATATGGGCGCTGCGTACATCATAATTGATTGGGTCACCTTTGCCAATAGCATACGCCTATTTTGGCTTGGTCCACCGATGTTGGCCATTATTCTTGCAAGGGCGGCCGTTGCACACACACACACACTTTTTCACATGCCTTTTCGATGTGCTCCTTGTAACTGAGTCTATTGTCTATCAGTACTTCTAGATACTTCAGCGACTTCTGTGTCATGATGGTATGACCGTCGATATTTAGTTTGATGTCTTCGGGTTTTTTCCTACTTGTGATCAGCACAGCTTCTGTTTTTTGTCCAGCGAGTTGTAGGTTTGTTGCCGTGAGCCAGTTTTTGATTGCCGTCACTGCATGATTGCAGAGGTTTTCGAGGTGGCCAAGTTCTTTTGCCACTGCGGTTATGGCAATATCATCCGCGTACCCGATGATCTGCACCTGCTTTGGTAGTGGGAGACGCAGTACCCCGTCATACAACACATTTCACAACAATGGGCCAAGCACAGAGCCTTGCGGAACTCCGCCCGTTACCTCATACTTTTTTTGTCCGTCATCCGTATCGTACAGTAACAGCCGGTCAGACAGGTAGCTGGATATGATCTTAACCAAGTAAGCCGGGGTTTCTTTACGTTCTAGTGCACTTATAATATGGGGCCAATATGCCGAGTTGAAAGCGTTTTTAACGTCAAACGTGACTACTGCGCAGTATTCCTTTGTACCATACAACCATCTGGTACCCTCTATTGCCTTGTTAGCTATGCTAGTAAGCTTCTTGATCGCATCAGTGGTTGATCTCTGCTTGCGGAATCCATACTGGTTGTCGGACAGACTTTTCTTATCTCCTTTTTCTAAATGCAGCTCTAATCGTGTACAGATTATCCGCTCTAGTATCTTGCGCATCGTATCACACATACAGAGTGGTCGGTAAGAGTTGGGCTCTCCGGCTGGTTTATTTGGTTTCTGCAACAATACCAGTCTCTGCTTCTTCCAGGTTTTTGGGAATACACCTTTTTGTAAACACCGCGTATACAGTTCTGTGAATGGTCTCGTATTGTGCTTAATGGCAATCTTTAAGACCTTATTAGGAATACCATCCACGCCTGGCGCTTTGACATTGCCAAATATGTCTACTGTTTCTATAACCTCCACATCAGTGACTATTGTATCTTTTGTTTCAGCGGTTTTCAGTAGTGCTGGGCACGTTGGTGCTTGTCCTTTGCTACCTCTTATTTTCTTCATTACCAACTTGTAAGCATCGCCCCATGGGTTTTCATCGATTTTTCCGCAAAATTCTTTAAAGCATCAAGATTTACTTTTTTTAATTGCTTTTTTAAGATCGCTACGTTTTCTTTTAAAGCATGCGCGTAATTGTGTTTGCTCCGTGAGTCCCCGACTCCTTTGACACCTCCTTCTCGCTTTATGGCATTCATTTCTTAATGTGTTGATCTCCTCACTCCACCAGTAAACAGGCTTTCTATGGGTTCCATTTTTCTTTTTACTCATGGAAGCGTCACATGCTTTACAAACGTGCCTCACTAACATCTCCGTCTGTCGATCTATGTCTTCCTGGAATGTTACATTATCATCTAACGTGAGCTTGAATAGTTCGATGTCAAGAGTTTCAATTTTCCATCCTTTGCTTTGTCCTGTCTTAGTGGGCATCCTCCTTTGATTATTCACTGAGTCTTGGATTTCAAACATAATTGCATAATGGTCACTGTGTGTATAAAGGTCGCACACTTGCCAATTTGTTCTCCGCGCCAGAGAGCTGCTAGCGAAGGTTATGTCGATAACGGAGCTCCGGGCGTTCTTCTCGAAGGTGTTCTGATTGCCGGTGTTCAGTAACACCATGTCTAGCGACGAGAATGCCTTTAGTAGGGCATCTCCACGCCTATTTGTACAGATGCTACCCCACTCCATCGCCCAAGCATTAAAATCGCCCGCGACCACGTTGCTCGTAGTTGACAAAACTTCTGTGACCAGTTCGTTAAGAATTTTCTCAAAGTCACTCTGCGATATGCTTGGTGGTATGTAGCAACTGTAGAAGTTGATTCCAGAGACTTTCGCTCGAGTGTAGAAAGATTTCCTCGATAGCGGTTTATCTTGAATCACTTTCCCTCCACATGCCCATATGGCAGCTTTTTTCGTGTCGTCGGAGATCCATGTTGCGTCGGTTATATTTTTATACTGTTCACTGAGTCTAGCTACATCGACCTTTTCCTCATAAACCGTCTGCTTAAGAAGTTCTTGTGCAGCCTCACAGTGATTGAGGTGGAGTTGCATGACTCTCATTTTTTGCTATTTCTACATGCTTCTTGGTAGAGCGGACACTTTTTACTACCAATTTGGTGGTCGGTGTTTTCTTTTCCTTTTTCTTGCATGCAGTACACGACGGGTTCTTATCGCACGCCTTCGCAAAGTGTCCAGTTTCTCCACACTTGGCACAGCACTGGCTCCTATCATCAGGATTGCTGCAAGTTTTCGCCAGATGACCGTACTCCAGACATCTGAAACACCTCTTGAGATTTTGTTTCACCCTAATTCTGCACACTACCCAACCTATTTTGAATTTGTGTGCGTCTTCAAGTATTCTTGCGTCCAGCGCGGGTAGGCTTACCACTGCAGTTTGGGTTCCTAAATACGCTGATCTGATACTCTTAATCGAGTTTTCATCAAATTTACTCAGCCCATTTATTTGTCGTCGTATAGCCTCGGCAATGTCCTCTTTAGTCGTGATTTCGTCGAGGTCACGTATTTCTAACATGACCTCGTGAGTTAAAGCTTTTATCTGCGCATTTTCTCCCAGTACTTTGCTTATTTCGGTCTTGAGGGTGCCTGTGCTCCTCATCTGTGCCTCTTTCAACTCTAGCAAGATTTGTCCTTTTGCCGTCTTTCTGATTTTTGTTACATTTTCTCCTAGCTTCTGCAGTGTGTCATTTTTCCTAACAGTCCTTAGGATGTCGCTATATGACATGTCACCTGTTTTTACGATGACTATTGCATCTGGTGGAGGTGGCGGCTAATGTGGTGCCTTCTTTTGTTGCTTACGTTTGACTGCGATCCAACCATCTTGGTTTCCCATATCTTTATTATTGTCTTTGATGGAGTTGTCACTCTTTGTTTCTTTGTTCAAGGGAACTTCAGGTTTGCTCGGCCATTCTCTATGGGTGATTTTATTCTTTTTCGGCGGTGTTCTTCGCTTTGGTTGAACTTCGTCGTGAGGCCTCTTAGGTGTATTCTCTCCGGTTGTTGACATGACGAGAAATCTTCGTCGTGCCTCCTTATTTGCAGTGTGCTCTTCCTGAGCACTTGCATGTAGTTTCACTATCACACCGAGAAGATCTCTCATGGTGTTGTTGATAGTCCGCTGGGGTGGGCGCATTGTTTCAATCAGCTTCTTGATCGCATTCCTTAGTTCAGCCCTCTTAAAGGGGTCTGTATCCACTATCGTCGTATTTGTGATCTGGGAAGAATTTTGCACTTTGTTATTATTTTCGCTCAGGTTTCCTATTATTCCAGAGATGTTGCTGCTGTTGTTATTGTTGTTTTTGTTTCTCGTATTAAGCTCCATATGTTTATTTTACCAGCGCATCGTGTGCAGGGGGGCGGGCCGAAATAGACTGGAACGGGTGTACCCTCGGGGACACTGCCCCTACCCCAGTTCCCTGAGGCCTGTCCTTCGCTTTACTAGTCCCGGAAAACACGGACGGACCGGCGCTTGCCCGGGGCAACGCAGGCTACTAATCCTACGTCCAATGCATACTTCTTGACCAGAGCCCGAAGGGGCTGGTTACAGGCAGACAGCGTGGCTAAGACAGAGAAGTCGTTGTTAAGGTTTCAAGGGACTCCCAGTGCGCCACGCTGTGTACCGGTCAACTTAAGATTCTTTTAACAGCCGCACCTAACCTGGTGAACAGACGCTGACCAGGGAGCCGTCCACTATGGTTCCGTCGCACCTGGATTTTTGTATTACTCATCACGCCTATGCGTGTTGAGGGGGACACATATTTCTAAGAGGCGGTGTCGGTTCGCAACAGTCACAGGAGCTTTAACGGATCTGCTAGCTTTTGTGCCGCATCCTCCACTCTTGCCGCTCGGGGATTTCTTATTCGTTTAAACTTATTTCGCAACTGACCTGCTACTACAGGCCGTCCAGCTATCCGCGACCTGCCGACCCCCCCGGTAGCTTAGAGCCCAGCTATAAGTGTTAATACACGTTGTACTGCAGCTGTACACAAAGTACGTGGAACGCAAGTACATCCTTCCTAAAGAACGTGTGATTCGGTCAATTTATTGTGAATGACTATTATGCATGGCTATTGTGAATTGGCGAACCTTCTGCATACATTTTAACAAAAAAACTGTAACAAATTTTTATAATTTAAATAGAAATTATAAAACCTATTTAAAACTTACCTTCCTCAACAATTTAACGACGTAATATGTCTTTATTTAAAATGACAGCTAAAACAGGGTTGCAACAATATTTTTGCGTGTCATTGCACGCAAACATACATGGGTTTTGGTCTGACATATTTTACAGCCATTGCAAATAATTTTCTGAGTGTGTTTGTTGTTGAGCCGGTGCACCAAGAGGAAATATGTGCAATTCTTGCACCGTGCAAGGGTTTTGCAAGAGCAAGCAAATACCCCTTATGTGTTTAGTACATAAATTGGCACTAGTCATAGAGACTTCAACAGAAATTTTTGGCTTTTAGGCGATTAAGCGGTGATTTAACCGATAAGTGGGTTGCAGGAATATATGTATTTATTTACAGTTAAGCTGGTTAATAGCAGTTACATTATATCTTCTTAAATAAATATAATAAAATGTAACTTTAAAAATACCTAGTAGCTTCAAAACTAATTACACCTTTGACTGACTGACTGTGTCAAATACAAATTAAAAATAAACTTCGAAATGTTTAATGGTGACATTCGAGAAATGTTTTGTAAAATTTTTTCGAGGAAATGTAAAAAAATATAGCAATAGTTACGATTATTCGAACGTGTCTCGAAAGAAGATGAGGGTTGCGGTGCCTCAAAAAAGTCACATACACACTAAACGTAAAATATCAGCTTTCTAAGATTATTGTGAAACAATTCAGTAGCTTTAAACAAGCGGGCCAATATGTTTTTTAAGGTCCGTATCCAGATCTTAAGTAATTGCTCAAGAAAAAAAAAATACATTATTTCTTCAAGTAATTTTGGCAGCTGGTTACGCATTGTGAATGATCCACATTAGAAGAGCAAGAGAGAATAAACAAAGAAAATAAACTTTGTGCGTAATATGTATTTATGTATGTGTGTAGTAACATAAATATTTTCATTGGATTTAAGGAATGTTGTTGATGACTAGTAAGTTTTATACAACACTAGCAAACCCGGCGAACTCCGTTTCGCCACCAGATGGCTTCGCTTTATGTTTTATGTTATGAAAAGGAAAAATTATACTTCATTTCACAACAGTAATGAATTCATTTCGACTACAAAAATGAAGTGTTATTTGGTTGAACTTCTCTAAGTAAATGAAAGTGAATCCAAAGTAAATACTGAATCGAAGCGTTATACATGTCCGTAAATTATCCGTTTTATTGAAGTGCTCTTTGGTACCTTGCAAGTCAGCATGAAGCCGCCTTCTCGAATGATATTAGCTCCAAAGGAAGTCATGCGAAAGCAGTTATTGTATTCAAGGATGTGTTTAAGAAAATGGCTGGAATCCGGATCACTTCCATCGAACAATGGTTTCAGGGGATGTGGTGGTGTAAGTAATGGATCCAGTTTGACTTTTCCACTTGCGCAGCACAATCCAGCCGTTTCTCTTTTGAACTTTAACGCATTGCAATATCGGCATATAGTCGTCATTGGTCCAATTCTAAATTTTCATCATCACTGTAGTTCGCAGTGGGATCATATTTGAATGCCAAGTGATTGTATGATGCCAATGATCTTCGTGTCCTCACACGTTTTCTCAATCGGTCATTTTCTTTTATTATGTTTTGTCTTTCTTCGCCTAAGTTCTGTGAATACACTTGTTGCTGGCTTGCATGTCTTGTGCGGCGGCCGATATTCGCACGTCGTCCTCTAGGCATTTTGGACTAAGGACGGAGTGGTGAATTTAACCTCAAATGTAAGATCCACATAATTTACACAGTTCAACTTACCACCTTAAATGCCTGCTGTTGAAATTGAATAAAAATTTGCACAATACACGTTATTTTATTGTTTTCCATTTGAAATTTAAGGAAACGAATAAATTATTTTTTTAAATTTTTTTTTCACAATTTCACAGTGAACACAATACCGGTTTGTCACATGAAATTAACTGTGCAGAGAACAATGAGTAGCTGTCAAAAAATGTATCACGCACTGGCACCATCTACTTAAAATATTGGTTTGTAGTACAATGCTTTGTATCAGAGCTGGCGCTGTATGTAAATAAAGATTTTCCCGTTTTTCTGTTGACAATTTTCCTGAATTTCTTTGCTATAAACCTCACTAAGCTCGAGACCTGTCCAACGAATGCTAAACGGTAGAAATCGGTTCGTGCGTTCTGGAGTTATAGCGTCAGGGAGGAAAACACGACTTATTTTTATATATTAGACTAGCTGACCCCGCAGCCGTTGCCCTGCGTGAATTTATGTGTTTTGAAATGAAAAGAAAGTTGAATTTATATTGTGTTGAAAATCATTTTTTTAATGTAGCGCAGCTTGATAAACAAATTTTTTTGTTTTCTGTTCTGGTGCGTAAATGTACAGAGAAGATGGGTTTCCAACTCGTGAACACGAAACATGGCTTTTCTAGACTTATGCCACACTTCTATATATCTATCCTTTTGTCCTGTTGATTGCCATCACAAATTCTCTGGAAACGGAATATGTTTGAAATGAAATTACTGTCTTATATTCGGTAACTGCGTCACAATTATTGGGGTTCTTTACACAGTTTCGGTGAATAAATGAAGATTATGAAACATACTAATGACAGATCTAACTTTGAGATGCAAATTATGCTGCGGCATACCAAGCCTATCCAAAGAATTTAGAAATTCCACTGGATAATTCACGGCTTTGTCTTCATTGTCAAGACGATCGATCGATTTGTATGAGCGCAAACCCTTCTGAATTTTACTTTGAATCTTCCAGTTTAAGTCATTAACACCTGTATTTTTGGCAAATAAAACTGCGCGGGATCTCAAGCAATCGCAGTTATGACAATTTGTTATTGTTGGGATAAACGTGATAAGTTCTTCTTTCGTTGAAGTGAATTGACAATAGGCAGGAAAAATTTATATCAAACCAATGGAAGTATTAATCGAAATTTGCCCATTTCCAATCATTAGCGAATACAATGTAAAATGTCATCGACAATATCATTTTTTTCGTATCCCTTAATTGACGCGAATTTGAAGGATGATATGTCGAAATGATCTTCGCAAAAAGTATTCGAACTTCAGTGGCATGCGGAGTAGCTATCGCATCGTCCATCATTTGATTCCAGTTATTATCACGTTCCAGTAATTGTACTTGCTGGCTTGCAAACACTCTACCATTCACAGTACGCAATGACTTAATTGAAGTTGAACCGCGAGGCGCACCATAGTCGGAAAACTGTCATGAAATGCAAAAGTAAATATCCTACAAAGCGCTTTATTGCAGTTCACGTATCGACCCATTTGATACTTACTGATCTCATCTCATTCAAGACCTATATTCGCAATGTTGCTTTCTTTGGTGATGTATTTGCAAACGTATTTCAGTGATTTCACCAAACTGTAATACTCAAGTATTAAAAAAATGTATTAAAAATTAATACTAGATTTATTTAGAGGTGCATACCGGCACAAGAAAATATACCGCGTAAAATTTTCTTGACCATATCTTAAGGTTCGTATCCAGCTCTCAAGTAATTGTTCAAGAAAAAAAATACATTGTTTCTTCAAGTAATTTTGACAGCTGGTTACGCATTGTGAATGATCCACATAAGAAGAGCAAGAGAGAATAAACAAAGAAAGTAAACTTTGTGCGTAATATGTATGTATGTATGTGTGTAGTAACATAAATCTTGCGATTTGAGGAAAGTTGTTGATGACTGGTAAGTTTTATTCAACATTTCAAAATTAAATATACTTTATAATAATGATTTTAACAAATTTAGGACGAATTTAACGATAACTTTGAATTTCCTCCAAGAAACAATTGTTGCTTTGATGTTTCTTCGCAAAACCAGGTTTGCCATATTCGCATTTTATTGAAGAAAAAGTATTGAAAATTAGTACTAGATTACTTTAGAGCTGCATACTAGCACAAGTAAATTTATCGCAGGAAAGTTTCTTGTCCGTTTCTTAAGCGTTTTTTTATTTGAAGTTTTTACATTTCTTGAGAGCTGGATACTAAACTTTAGCGAGAAACAGAAACCTCTGTAAAAGGGAGTCTTTTTCCCTCATGGACCTCAGTCAAAGGGGCCATACACGGCACACATGTGCGTTCGATCTTTATGAAATCGATTCGCCATACACGACATACAAACTTTGACAGCTAATCGAGTTCAGTAGGTTTTGACGTTTATCAATTGGAAAGGGGCGATAGCCAGATTGAAATCTTAGCAAAAAAATATGTAAACGGAGGGATTTGTTGCATCGTTCAAGACCACTTATAAAAAATGTAAAACATTGAAAATTAAATAAATTTGTGAACTTTAAAGGTATTTGATGAAACGTTATAGTATTATGGAAAATAGGCCTCAGCCAGGACGAAGCCCGCACCTTCGTTGTCCCTGGCGTGCACAGCGACCAGGTCCTGTGTTAGGAATTCTGTAATACAAAAGTAATCAATATTTCTCCTAACTACTATACAAGCTCAGGGTCTCCCACTGGAAAGATCCCAGATTACCTTGTTGCAGTCCAAGTTGAGGCCCATGACCTCTCCTCTGTGGACCCATGCCTCCTGTATTAACGGGATGCCCAGGTTATCTGTCGAGAACCTGCTCACGGTTACAGCGGATGCCACGTGATGCAGGTTTACCTCGGCAACCTTTATAACTGCAAGCAATATAGGATCGTTTCTAGTAGGAAATGGTCCCCATCTGCCCCGTCCCACGCATTACCATTTAGGTCCTGAAGTCCCTAGAGAAGCTCTTGCGTAGAGGATAGCAGACCCTTTTCAACGTTCGGCTCCACCGCTGAGACTTCCACTGTGGCCTCCGCAGTTGCAACCTGCTGAGGCGAATGGCCTTCTCCTCTACCTGCATCTTCTCGTGTTTCTTTTCGGTAGCCCTCGGCTTGTGGGGCCTCATGACTACTGTGCTAAACCGACAGCTCGAACGGAAGTCCTCCTTCTGGATGAATTTGTAGGACTCGTCGACCACACACAAGTTCAACCGCACATCTAGGGAGGAGTACCGTCATATAGTGCATGATCGGAATGTCCTCCCCCCTCATCACACATAGGATGGGACCTTCCCAGCCCATTTGCTTCGGAGCGATCTTTCGTAGCCAGTTAACACTTTTCTCATCCTTGCAATCGACCTGCAAGAGCCTGTCCTTGAAGTACACCCCATGGAAGGCTACCGGGTTCTTACATCCCCTGTAACATCTCTTCCATGAGAAGATATTGCAGAGCTGCCCCCAGAGTCTCCGCCGGGTAGTTCAGAGGCAGCACAGCCATTCGTATACCTTTAAGGCAACCGCATGTCTGCGCTGTCCCTCAGCTGTCTGAGGAGGATGAGATGCGGAGAGTTGGCCTCCAGCTACCTGGGCATATTTACCTTGCTGCCTTTTAGAGTTTGGTGGCCCCTGTTGAGTAATATAGCTACTTTCTACCTTCCCTTTCTGCGAGGGTCATCATGACCACCCGGACGACCTGTCTTACCTTGCGCCTCTCTTTCTCCTACCAGCGCCTATTGCTGCGCAAGTTCGTTGCGACTCCCCGAGCAGCTGATCCTACTTTGGGGAGTTGCGGAGGTGTTCGCTGCATTATTTGCTTGCTGAGCACCGCTGCATGAAGGCATGTCATCATCATCCTCCTGGTATACTTCTCAAACAGCGCTCGCTCCTCAGGCGATAGGGCATCCCGGAAACTAAACTTGCGTTTTGCTCATGAAGCCCCCTTACCTGCAACAGTGCCGCTGTTGCTTCCGTTTTTGTTACCGTTGTCCTTAGGTCTTTGCTTAGTTACGGTTATGTTTTTAGTTATTGTGTCGTTGTCCATCCGTTACTTCTCATTTCGGCCCGGTGTTGGGAAGGCTATGTTAAAATACAGCTGAATTTTCCTCCTGGCTGCAAGTCAACGGGTCGGCTTTAGTATACCGTCCCAGGATTTTGGGAATAAAATTGGTATGGTCGGATAGAGGAGATTCTCCAGATCATGAATAATAGCCGCAGGAAGCTTATAGTTTTTTTGATATTCGCGTTTAAAGTTGAAAATTTGCAATATTTTAATTACATATTTTCTATACGAGGTGTGTTCAAAAAGTATCGTGAATTTTGTGTTTTTACAAAAATTATTTATTTATTCATGAATATCTATTTTGTCCCCTTCAAAGTACTACTACTATTATACACTTGTGCCAATGGTTTTTCCAATCTTCGAAACACTTCAAAAAATAATTTTTTTTATCTTCTTCAGCTCATCCTTCGATGCCCTCTTTATCTCGTGAAGAGAAGCGTAACGTCGTCCTATATTTTTCAATTTTATATACACTAACACATCACTTATTCATTTGTACACATTTATTTTATATAATATAGTGCAAAAATAGCTTTCAATACACATTTAAATTATTATTGAATTATGATTATTTAAGAATAACAAATGAATTACAAACTGTCAAATAGTCAGTGTTACCATACTAAAATATTTTACAACCTAAAACAAAAAAAATTTAAAGAAATATTGTACCCTAAATACAGGAAACATAATCGTTGATAAACAATAAAAAATATATAAAAAATTTAAGCGGCCTGAAGGCCGCCAATGTAAAAATGAGTTCTACGGGAGAAAAAAAATGTATACACCCGGTGTTGGATCGACAAGGGAAATTTTTTTGAAGCTATGCCGAAGGCCGCCCACGTAAAAAGGAGTTCTACGCGAAAAAAATCTGATACACCTCGGTGTTGGACCGACCAGGGTTAATTTTTTATAGGTTTTTGATTCTCGTATTTGGGGTATAATCAGTTCACTTTATTTCATTTAGTTATTTTACAAATGATGTCGATAAGGTAGCACTGATTATTTGACAGTTTGTAATTCATTTGTTATTCTTATTTAATGTAATTTTACAATAATTTAAATGTATATTAAAAGCTATTTTTGCACTATATTATATAAAACAAATGTGTACAAATGAATTAGTGATGTGTTAGTGTATATAAAATTGAAAAATATAAGTGCAAAATTAATTTTATACATATATCGAAAATATGTAATTAAAATATAGCAAATTTTCGACTTTAAACGCGAATATCTCGAAAACTATAAGCTTCCTGCGGCTATAGCTATATACATCCTTGATCAGGTTAATCTCCTCTATCCGACCATATCCTTTTTATCCTTGAAATCCTGGGACGGTAAACTAAATTCTTCCCAATTCAACCAATGGGCGTAGGTGTCGCATAACATCCTGGATTAGGAGGTGGTTGCTCTTGGTTGCTGCACGCATGAGGCGCCCGACATCCTGCCTGAGCAATGTCAATCAGCATCACTCACACGGCAAGGTGCTTACCATTCGCAGGGGAACGCATGTTTAGGTATAAATTTAAAACAATAACAATGTTACGAGTAAATTTTTTCTTTAACTTTTTGCTCTTCCTACTACTGTCAGCTCTTTGTAAGTTTCTGTAATACTTTTCTTAATTTTCTTGCTACACAAACTTCCACAAAACATCACTATCCTTTGCCATCTAAGCCAAAACAACGCGGCGATGAAGACCATATCTTTTCGTCGCAGCGGATCATCAAAGTGAATTTTAAATTTATGCAAATTAAAATATTGTTTACCTTTTTTATGTTACATTTTTTCATTAGCAATTACTTACCGCTAATTTATCCACACGCCCAAGTTATGTGTACACTATCACTCCAACCAGACACCACACAACAAAAGATTGTAAATTTGTCTAAATAAAAGATCAAAGAAAAAAAGTAAACATTACTAGAACAAAATAAACAAGTAGAGATAAAGAACAAAAGGAAATAATGCAAATGCATACATGACTGTTAGGAAAACCCAGACATTATCGGATGAACCACACAATCATGTTTATTTGCATTCAATATAAAATAAGATTATATTTAAAAAATATTGGAGGATGGAGTCATGTGTAGAAGTTCACGCAAGTGAGGAAAGTTCTCTGATCACCATTCACTTGGGAGTGGCCAGAAACGATTCTTTTACATATGACTCAAGCAGCTCCCGACTTCCGGTCTTTGACCAAGTATCCTCTGGGTAGCCTAAGAACATCCGTTTGAAGGCGAGCTAAAGTGAGAAGGCGAAACATCCCCTGCATAGGGTTGTGCGCTGGGTTTGGGACTCGCCACGTAAAAAAACACCCCCAATAAAAAAAAAACAGCCTCGGATGAGAGACCCCCTTTTGATGACGACCATGGCAAACGAAATAAGGACTATGATTTGAGGGCGTGCACCTGGAATGTCCGGTCCCTTAATTGGGAAAGTGCCGCTGCCCAGCTGGTAGATGTCCTCGTAAAGATAAAGGCTGACATCACCGCCGTCCAAGAAATGCGATGGACGGGACAAGGACAGAGACGAGTAGGTCCTTGTGACATTTACTACAGTGGCCATATAAAGGAGCGAAAATTTGGTGTTGGATTCGTGGTGGGAGAGAGACTCCGTCGCCGAGTACTTTCATTCACTCCGGAGAATGAACGTCTAACCACAATCCGCATCAAAGCGAGGTTCTTCAACATATCGCTGATTTGCGCCCACGCCCCAACGGAAGAGAAGGACGATGTGACCAAAGATGCCTTTTATGAGTGCTTGGAGCGCACTTATGAGAGATGCCCCCGCCACGATGTCAAAATCGTGCTTGGCGACTTCAATGCCAGGGTGGGCAAAGAAGGTATCTTTGGCCCTACGGTCGGTAAATTCAGCCTCCATGAGGAAACATCCCCAACTGGGTTGAGGCTGATCGACTTCGCCGGGGCTCGAAATATGGTTATCTGTAGTACTAGATTCCAGCATAAGAAGATACATCAAGCTACCTGGCTGTCTCCGGATCGAAAAACCACCAACCAGATCGATCATGTTGTGATAGATGGAAGACACGTCTCCAGTGTTTTAGATGTGCGTGCGCTCCGAGGTCCTAACATCGACTCGGACCACTATATTGTTGCAGCCAAAATTCGCACCCGCCTCTGTGCAGCAAAAAACGCATGCCAACAAATACAAGGAAGGTTCGACGTCGAGAAGCTGCAATCACAACAGACAGCTGAACGTTTTTCTACTCGGCTTGCACTCCTGCTCTCTGAGAGCACTCGTCAACAACTCGGTATAAGGGAACTGTGGGACGGCATTTCAAACTCCATACGTACAGCTGCAACCGAAACCATTGGTTTTCGGAAAGTGCAAAGGAACAGCTGGAACGACGAGGAGTGCCGTGTCGCAGCGGAGAGAAAACAGGCTGCCTACCTCGCAACGTTACGATCGACCACAACACGTGCGGGATGGGATAGATACCGAGAGTTGAAGAGGGAAGCGAGACGCATTTGTAGACAGAAAAAGAAAGAGGCCGAAATGCGTGAGTACGAAGAGCTTGATAAGCTGGCCGACAGGGGTAATGCTCGAAAATTCTACGAAAAAATGCGGCGGCTTGCAGAAGGTTTCAAGACCGGAGCATACTCTTGTAGAACCCCCCAAGGTGATCTAGACACCAATGCCCAGAGCATACTTAAATTATGGAGGGAACACTTCTCCAGCCTGCTGAACGGCAGTGAACGCACAACACCAGGAGAAAGCGAACCCGATACCCCAATCGATGACGATGGAGCAGACGTTCCATTGCCCGACCATGAAGAAGTTCGAATAGCAATTGCCCGCCTGAAAAACAACAAAGCGGCAGGGGCCGATGGATTGCCGGCCGAGCTATTCAAACACGGCGGCGAAGAGCTGATAAGGAGCATGCATCAGCTTCTTTGCAAAATATGGTCGGACGAAAGTATGCCCAACGATTGGAATTTAAGTGTGCTATGCCCAATCCATAAAAAAGGAGACCCCACAATCTGCGCCAACTACCGTGGGATTAGCCTCCTCAACATCGCATATAAGGTTCTATCGAGCGTATTGTGTGAAAGACTAAAGCCCACCGTCAACAAACTGATTGGACCTTATCAGTGTGGCTTCAGACCTGGTAAATCGACAACCGACCAGATATTCACGATGCGCCAAATCTTGGAAAAGACCCGTGAAAGGAGAATCGACACACACCACCTCTTCGTCGATTTCAAAGCTGCTTTCGACAGCACGAAGAGGAGCTGCCTTTATGCCGCGATGTCTGAATTTGGTATCCCCGCAAAAATAATACGGCTGTGTAAACTGACGCTGAGCAACACTCAAAGCTCCGTCAGGATCGGGAAGGACCTCTCCGAGCCGTTCGATACCAAACGAGGTTTCAGACAAGGCGACTCCCTATCGTGCGACTTTTTCAACCTGCTTTTGGAGAAAATAGTTCGAGCAGCAGAACTCAACAGAGAAGGTACCATCTTCTATAAGAGTGTACAACTGCTGGCGTATGCCGATGATATTGATATCATCGGCCTCAACACGCGCGCCGTTAGTTCCAGTAGTTCTCCAGACTGGACAAGGAAGCAAAAGAAATGGGTCTAGCAGTGAACGAGGGCAAGACGAAATATCTCCTGTCATCAAACAAACAGTCGTCGCACTCGCGTATTGGCACTCACGTCACTGTTGACAGTCATAACTTTGAAGTTGTAGATAATTTCGTCTATCTTGGAACCAGCGTAAACACCACCAGCAATGTCAGCCTAGAAATCCAACGCAGGATAACTCTTGCCAACAGGTGCTACTTTGGCTACTTTCTCGACAAACAAAAACCAAACTCTATAAGTCACTCATAATTCCCGTCCTGCTATATGGTGCAGAGGCTTGGACGATGACAACAACCGATGAGTCGACGTTGCGAGTTTTCGAGAGAAAAGTTCTGCGAAAGATTTATGGTCCTTTGCGCGTTGGCCACGGCGAATATCGCATTCGATGGAACGATGAGCTGTACGAGATATACGACGACATGGACATAGTTCAGCGAATTAAAAGACAGCGGCTACGCTGGCTAGGTCATGTTGTCCGGATGGATGAAAACACTCCAGCTCTGAAAGTATTCGACGCGGTGCCCGCCGCGGGAAGCAGAGGAAGAGGAAGACCTCCACTCCGTTGGAAGGACCAAGTGGGGAAGGACCTGGCCTCGCTTGGAATATCCAATTGGCGTCACGTAGCGAAGAGAAGAAACGACTGGCGCGCTGTTGTTGACTCCGCTATAATCGCGTAAGCGGTGTCTACGCCAGTAGTTATATACGCAGAAAATAATTAAAAAAAAAACTGGCGCAATCGATAAAAACAAACTGCAAAGTTAAGCGATACTAAAAACTTCAGTTTTTAGTGGTTTCGTAAGCTTTAGCAACGGAAAGCAAATCCTAAGATTAGTTCTTATTTTAAAAATCTCGATTATACATATATATAAATATATTAGTCGGTCGGTACAGATAGAAGTTTCAGAAACTTAAGTTTCTACACTAATTATCTTGAACGTCGGAGAGCGACTCCGAGGATTACAATTTGTGAAGGCGAAGAATAGCTTCATTCCTCCCATCAGTATTACCAGGAAAAGTGAGATTGAAGATTAATGCCCCACACACAGAAGACGCAGAGAGAGCGAATTGCACCGTACAAAACAACAACAACAAGTTCAGTTATATTAAAAGAGGATACATCAACAATGAATCCAGGCGAGCAGTAACCACTTCAGATGACAGCATCGCAAATTATGGAGGAAGCTTCAAGAATAATGGACTTTGACGGCAGAGATTTATCATCATTCATCAGGGAAGTTGACATGATCCTTCCTTTATTCAACTCCAACCCACCAATGTTGGAATTGGTAACGCAGCGACACGTCAAAATGAAAATTAAAGGAGAAACAGCAATTGTCATCCGGCCTTTGGGACCTATATCAACTAGGGATGGAAAGACTGTATACAGAATCGATTCTCGATTTCGATTATTTTTTTTTATATTTTTCGATTCTAAGAATCGATTAGTCGAGCGAAAGAATCGATTCTTTCGATTTTAAATTGAAAGGACAAAAATTTATTTATTAAATCACAAGACATAAATTTAATGAATAATTCAAATCGATTAAATAAAACACAAAAGGAGTATTAAAAACAATTTTATTTTTTTGTCTATAAGAAATGTACCAAGAATATTAAATTTCATAAATTTAAATTTGATGTACTACTGAATGGAACTAGCAGTTAAGGAAAGTTTCTGTGATTTCTCGAGATGTTTAATTAAGCTAGACGTACTATTATTATATTTTAATTGCTTTCCACATTGGTGACACTGGACATTCGACCCGTTATTTATTTTTTTAAAATAAGTCCATAAACCGCTAGACGCCATTTTAATAAATTTATCATCAAGAATTAATATGTCCTAATAAATATCATACGCTGAACACAATGGTTGCGACAGACGACAACCGACAGCTGTCAAATATTAAAATACACACGTTCTTATGGACACTGTTATTTAGACAGCTGTACGACTACACGACGGTAGGCCGACAGTTGTCGTTCTCGCTAAATTTAAAATTTTCCTATATTTGCCTGCGACAGTAGGACGACAGTAGAGTTGACAGTAGAATGGAAGATAGAGAGATGAGTAAGAGTGGTGATGCCACTAATATGTAAAATGTAAAATTATTCACAACTCTTACAAACTTGACGTTATTTTACAAATAAAAGCATAAAATAGCTCCATTATAGCTCTGTTATATCATTTGTAATAACAATTGATAATTTAAAACAAAAATATATACCTATTTACTTATTTTTTGCATAAAAACTTTCACTTTGAACAAAATATTAAAATTTCATTGAAGTGCAAGGTATTAGTATGGCCACAACGAAATTGTGTACATGCAAAATGGAGAGCTGTGTTGTCTTGTTTACATGTGTTCAGGTAGTAGGATGCACAACGCCGTTTTCGGTTCACTGTCGTGATGCCATGTTGTGTCGCAACCATTGTGTTCAGCGTATCAAACAATGAATAAATTAATGATTTTATATGACTTTTTATCGCAAGTTTTCTTGTGCTCGTATGTAGTATGTATAACTTGAAACTAGTCACTTAATTAATAGTAAAGTTGAATGTCAAGAATCGATTCTTAATCGACTTCGACTACTGAAGATCGATTCCGAAAAATCGATTATTTTACGAGGAAAATCGAAAAACGATGAACTTGAATTCCGACAGGCAATTTCGTTTTTAAGCCTTTATATACCTATAGTTTGCAGTGTGATTTCCCCCACAATTACTATATTTTTATTTGAATCCTCTTTTTAAGAGTATATTTTGAAGTTGGATGTAGATCACCACACAGACACTGCGTAGGGAGCAATATGCTTTCGGTTGTCCATACTCTTGGCAGTTTCTACATTGTACTGGACCATTTCTCTTTTGTGATTCCTCAACGGTGATTAAGCGATAGAGCAGATATTTTATATTATAAATCGGGTGTATTTCGCTTTTTTTTTAGTTAGTTAGAATTTGGCATCAATTCTATTTTGAAAATTGGGTGGGGGACTTTGTTCCTGTTGAAAATATTTGCTACTGATTTAATACTAAAACCACCTCCTTCCAGTGCTTCTTTAACATCGTTGGAAACTACCGAAGACTCTATACCTTTCATGACAACAACTAGGCCTTTTGATCTCTTCAATTGGTAAGAGTAGTAATTCTTGTTATTGTGATAAGTACTTTACAACATCCACGAATCTTTTTATACTCTTGCAACCAGTTGCTGCATTGTAGTTTTATTCACATAACGGTTGAACGTATCACCAAAACTAAACGAGATAGATATAGGGTTATATAGTGGGTTGTCAAAAAAGTCTTGCGGTATTTTTATTGAATCAATTCGTGTGGCACCCATACATCGAGCTTCTTAGTGACTCCAAGCTTCTTCAAATGGTTTATAACGGTTTGATGACTACTATGCAGGTCTCTTTCGACCAATTCAGCGATTTTATCGCAATTTTCGACGACAGGCCTTCCGGAGCGTGGCGCATCTTCGACCACCTCTACACCAGAACGAAAACGTTGAAACCATCGTTGTGCAGTGGAAATGGAAACTGTATCGGGTCCATAAACTGCTCAAATTTTATTGGCGGCTTGAGATGCATTTTTGCCTTTATCAAACATGTAAAGAAACGACAATCAATCAAACACGTATTAGCGCGGGAAATGAGCTTTGCAAAAAGGTATAGCATGACCTGATGCGACGAATAAAACTAGAACTACGCGCTTTCAGCGCCAACTAGCGAAAATACCGCAAGACTTTTTTGATAACCTAATACATATAAATGATCAAGATGAGGGGAAAAGTCGAAATCTAGTTGAATATCTGTCTGTCCTTCCGTCCCTCCGTGCAAGCTACAATTTGAGTAAACATTGAAGTATTTCGATGAAACTTTGTATACAGGCTCCTTAGTACAAAAAAAAAAATTCGAGTTCGTAGATGAGCGGAAACGTATAAAGCGCGACGTCGAAGAGAGTGTTCAAAGAGTACGGACGTGTTATTTAACTCGCTCCTTGAATTCAATCTTTACAAAAAAAATAATATTAATCATAAAACCAAGCAAAGAGTAAAACAAAAAAACAACTTATAAATTGTAAGCAAACATTAAAAACAGTGCACACAAAATAATAAACATAAACAATTAGTGCACGAATCAACAAGTGAAAACAAAAAAACAAAAAATCAAACAAACAATAATGAGTGCTTCGCAGCCTCATCAGCAAGGCCGTAGGCATTCCTTAAATGCCTACTTAAGCTTTGTCGACCCAACAACAACCACAACTACTGGCAATAAAAAGTGTAACGGCGATGATGAGTCTTCGCGGCGATCAGCTGAAAAGGAATCGAAGCAAAGAACGCAGTCAGCAGTAGCAGCTGAAAACAACAATCGGGCAACAACAAATGTCCTGACACCAACCAGCCTGCAGGTACCAGCAAACGCGCAGGCAACGAAGAAAATCACAAAGCAAGGTGAGACTGTACCAACAAAAAAAGGCCGGTCTGTACAAACAGGCATTGACCGCTACATTAACATAAATAGGAAATTAAGTCCTTCTAAATCAGCGGTCAATCCTAAAAATTTCAAGGCAGCACACCAAATAAAAATAAAACGGAAGTTTTAAATGGCAACAGATTTGCCATACTAAGCAATGGTTCAGACCAGGGATGGGCATATTAGCCCTCAGTGGCATTTTGCCCGTGCGGGCACGAGTGCACATTTTGAGGGCTAGGTGAGGGGATCATCGCGGGCAAACATGAAGAGGGAAGTGAGAGCAAAGTATTTTACCACACCATATTTACAAATGAGAGCAACGTATTTTACCACACCATGTTTACAAATGAGAGCGCGCGCACATACGGGAAGTTGCACTGTGGGTAATAACTGTAAAATTGCCTAACAATTCTAAGTTTCTTTGTAACTACTAAAAATTTTTAAAATGTAAGACAAATAACAAAAACTATAATGAGTATTTAATTTTAGTAATAATTTTTTTAATATGTCTTTATAACAGCATTTAATTTAGTTTATTTGACATAATAAATTCTATGTTTGATTTAATCTCATTTACTGTAGCTACATGCATTCTTCTTCTTCTTTACTGGCGTAGACACCGCTTATGCGATTATAGCCGAGTCAACAACAGCGCGCCAGTCGTTTCTTCTCTTCGCTACGTGGCGCCAATTGGATATTCCAAGCGAGGCCAGGTCCTTCCCCACTTGGTCCTTCCAACGGAGTGGAGGTCTTCCTCTTCCTCTGCTTCCCGCGGCGGGCACCGCGTCGAATACTTTCAGAGCTGGAGTGTTTTCATCCATCCGGACAACATGACCTAGCCAGCGTAGCCGCTGTCTTTTAATTCGCTGAACTATGTCCATGTCGTCGTATATCTCGTACAGCTCATCGTTCCATCGAATGCGATATTCGCCGTGGCCAACGCGCAAAGGACCATAAATCTTTCGCAGAACTTTTCTCTCGAAAACTCGCAACGTCGACTCATCGGTTGTTGTCATCGTCCAAGCCTCTGCACCATATAGCAGGACGGGAATTATGAGTGACTTATAGAGTTTGGTTTTTGTTTGTCGAGAGAGGATTTTGCTTCTCAATTACCTACTTAGTCCAAAGTAGCACCTGTTGGCAAGAGTTATCCTGCGTTGGATTTCTAGGCTGACATTGTTGGTGGTGTTTACGCTGGTTCCAAGATAGACGAAATTATCTACAACTTCAAAGTTATGACTGTCAACAGTGACGTGAGTGCCAATGCGCGAGTGCGACGACTGTTTGTTTGATGACAGGAGATATTTCGTCTTGCCCTCGTTCACTGCTAGACCCATTTCTTTTGCTTCCTTGTCCAGTCTGGAGAAAGCAGAACTAACGGCGCGGGTGTTGAGGCCGATGATATCAATATCATCGGCATACGCCAGCAGTTGTACACTCTTATAGAAGATGGTACCTTCTCTGTTGAGTTCTGCAGCTCGAACTATTTTCTCCAGAAGCAGGTTGAAAAAGTCGCACGATAGGGAGTCGCCTTGTCTGAAACCTCGTTTGGTATCGAACGGCTCGGAGAGGTCCTTCTCGATCCTGACGGAGCTTTGAGTGTTGCTCAGCGTCAGTTTACACAGCCGTATTAGTTTTGCGGGGATACCAAATTCAGACATCGCGGCATAAAGGCAGCTCCTCTTCGTGCTGTCGAAAGCAGCTTTGAAATCGACGAAGAGGTGGTGTGTGTCGATTCTCCTTTCACGGATCTTTTCCAAGATTTGGCGCATCGTGAATATCTGGTCGGTTGTTGATTTACCAGGTCTGAAGCCACACTGATAAGGTCCAATCAGTTTGTTGACGTTGGGCTTTAGTCTTTCACACAATACGCTCGACAGAACCTTATATGCGATGTTGAGGAGGCTAATCCCACGGTAGTTGGCGCAGATTGTGGGGTCTCCTTTTTTATGGATTGGGCATAGCACACTTAAATTCCAATCGTTGGGCATACTTTCGTCCGACCATATTTTGCAAAGAAGCTGATGCATGCACCTTATCAGCTCTTCGCCGCCGTGTTTGAATAGCTCGGCCGGCAATCCATCGGCCCCTGCCGCTTTGTTGTTTTTCAGGCGGGCAATTGCTATTCGAACTTCTTCATGGTCGGGCAATGGAACGTCTGCTCCATCGTCATCGATTGGGGTATCGGGTTCGCTTTCTCCTGGTGTTGTGCGTTCACTGCCGTTCAGCAGGTTGGAGAAGTGTTCCCTCCATAATTTAAGTATGCTCTGGGCATTGGTGGCTAGATCACCTTGGGGGGTTCTACAAGAGTATGCTCCGGTCTTGAAACCTTCTGCAAGCCGCCGCATTTTTTCGTAGAATTTTCGAGCATTACCCCTGTCGGCCAGCTTATCAAGCTCTTCGTACTCACGCATTTCGGCCTCTTTCTTTTTCTGTCTACAAATGCGTCTTGCTTCCCTCTTCAACTCTCGGTATCTATCCCATCCCGCACGTGTTGTGGTCGATCGTAACGTTGCGAGGTAGGCAGCCTGTTTTCTCTCCGCTGCGACACGGCACTCCTCGTCGTACCAGCTGTTCTTTTGCACTTTTCGAAAACCAATGGTTTCGGTTGCAGCTGTACGTAAGGAGTTTGAGATGCCGTCCCACAGTTCCCTTATACCGAGTTGTTGACGAGTGCTCTCAGAGAGCAGGAGTGCAAGCCGAGTAGAAAATCGTTCGGCTGTCCGTTGTGATTGCAGCTTCTCGACGTCGAACCTTCCTTGTGTTTGTTGGCATGCGTTTTTTGCTGCACAGAGGCGGGTGCGAATTTTGGCTGCAACAATATAGTGATCCGAGTCGATGTTAGGACCTCGGAGCGCACGCACATCTAAAACACTGGAGACGTGTCTTCCATCTATCACAACATGATCGATCTGGTTGGTGGTTTTTCGATCCGGAGACAGCCAGGTAGCTTGATGTATCTTCTTATGCTGGAATCTAGTACTACAGATAACCATATTTCGAGCCCCGGCGAAGTCGATCATCCTCAACCCATTTGGGAATGTTTCCTCGTGGAGGCTGAATTTACCGACCGTAGTGCCAAAGATACCTTCTTTGCCCACCCTGGCGTTGAAGTCGCCAAGCACGATTTTGACATCGTGGCGGGGGCATCTCTCATTAGTGCGCTCCAAGCACTCATAAAAGGCATCTTTGGTCACATCGTCCTTCTCTTCCGTCGGGACGGGGGCGCAAATCAGCGATATGTTGAAGAACCTCGCTTTGATGCGGATTGTGGCTAGACGTTCATTCTCCGGAGTGAATGATAGTACTCGGCGACGGAGTCTCTCTCCCACCACGAATCCACCACCAAACTTGCGCTCCTTTATATGGCCACTGTAGTAAATGTCACAAGGACCTACTCGTCTCTGTCCTTGTCCCGTCCATCGCATTTCTTGGACGGCGGTGATGTCAGCCTTTATCTTTACGAGGACATCTACCAGCTGGGCAGCGGCACCTTCCCAATTAAGGGACCGGACATTCCAGGTGCATGCCCTCAAATCGTAGTCCTTATTTCGTTTGCCATGGTCGTTATCAAAAGGGGGGTCTCTCATCCGAGGCAGTTTACGCTTTTTCATTGGGGGTGTGCGTGTGTACGTGGCGGGTCCCAAACCCAGCGCACAACCCTATGCAGGGGATGTTTCGCCTTCTCGCTTTAGCTCGCCTTCAAACGGATGTTCTTAGGCTACCCAGAGGATACTTGGTCAAAGACCGGAAGTCGTGAGCTGCTTGAGTCATATGTAAAAGAATCGTTTCTGGCCACTCCCAAGTGAATGGCGATCAGAGAACTTTCCTCACTTGCGTGAACTTCTACACATGACTCCATCCTCCAGCTACATGCATTATTGTACCAAAATTTAAATTAGATAACCTACATCTTATTAAATGTTTGTTTAATTTCATTATTGAAAAAAATTGTTCACAAGTGTAGGTACTTCCAAACATAGGTACATATAATTTTCGAAGAAAAAATTTTCAAACATGGATATTTCTTTAAACAAAGATCTTTATAAAAAGTAATTCTGTCAAACGCATATACACAAATGAATCTTATGAGAGCGCTATACTACCTTCTTCCACCGCTCGCTTACCGTAGAATTTCCAACGACTTGGGGTTTACCCCGTAGAAACGACTCAGCAGATTACTCTCTCACAACGCAGGGTTGCCAGTCTCGATATACTGTAGTAATTATAAAAATTGTCTTCAATATATTTGAAATTTTCTTAAACTAACTCAAAATTAGGATCGAATGCTATTATTTATAAATATATAAACTAGTTTTACTAGTTTGATTTCAGTTTTGGTATTTTATATTATGAAAAATTATAATTGAAAACTTAGAGGTGTACAAAACTACATATGCGTATTGAGTAATGGCAACATTGTTCGAATGAAAACGAGAACAAAACGCTTGCCGCTCGTAGCGAAGTGAGAAGATTTTTCTGCCATTAGCGTTTGTATTATATTTGTGTGCTTAGCCACTCTCAATCAATAATGCCATACCGCGCAAATATATTTTTATTTGATGATTTCTTATATTTTTGTGTTCCCTTTCTATAGCGCATATTATTATTTTAATACATTTCCAGAGGCAACTTAGATTTTTAAAATTTAACAAAACAATTATAGAAAAAAACCTCAATTCTTTGTATATTTTGATAAAACAACCAATCTGAAAATATCACAAATCATATATTTATATAAGCAGAACCACATAAGAGAAATGGTCCAATACAATGTACAAACTGCCAAGAGTATGGACACACGAAAGCATATTGCACTCTACGCAGTGTCTGTGTGGTGTGTGGTGATCTACATCCTACTTCAAAATGTACTCTTAAAAAAGAGGATTTAAATAAAAAATGCAGCAATTGTGGCGGAAATCACACTGCTTACTACAGTGGTTGCCCTGTTTATAAAGATTTGAAATCGAAGTTATCACAGGGCATTCAAGTACGTCGTAACCAAATGTTGAATATTCCTCCTAATGAAAATATTGAAATCCCCGTCCATATTTCAAAACCAGTTAATCCTAAAGACAATGTTACACAAGGGAGCTATGCAAACTGCACAAATGCAATTGCCCCAAAACCAACCAAATGGAAGAAGGAACAATGATTTTCAACCTTACCCAATGTATGACACAATTTATGGCTTCAATGCAAAATATGATTCAAGAGATAATCAAATCTCAAAACCAAATGTTGCAAACTTTTTTAAGTAAAAAATGAGTGTATTGAACATTTGTTCATGGAATGCTAACGGTGTTAACCAACATAAACTTGAACTTATTAAATCTCTGGATGAAAATAATATTGATGTGATACTATTGTCAGAAACTCATCTTACGAACAAAAACAATTTCTTCATACCGGGATTTAGGCTCTATGTTACAAACCACCCAGATGGAAAGGCACATGGAGGAACAGCAGTGTTGGTTAGAAAACGGTTAAATCACCACGCATTAGAATCTTATGCCACATACAGAAATCGAATTTAAAGACTTTTTTGGAACACTAGGTCAAAATTTTCTAGCAGGTGGAGATTACAACGCAAAACACACGTATTGGGGCGCACGTCTTATTAATCTGAAAGGACGACAGTTGTACTACACTATTATGAATAAGCATAATAAGCTGGGCATAATATCTACTGGTAAGCCGACATATTGGCGCAGTGATAGAAGAAAAATACCAGACTTAATAGATTTTGCTGTAGTCAAAAATATAGATAGATCGCTTATGACAGCTGATACATGTACAGACTTATCATCTGATCATTCTCCTGTACTAATAAAGTTATAAGAACAGCCCGTGATATTTGAGCAAAAAGTTTCTCTAACAACACATAAAACTAACTGGTTGAAATATAGAAAGTATATCAGCACCCACATCAATATTGATTGCAAAATAAATACAGGAAGAGGCATTGATGAAAATATAAGAGAAATTACTGATTTAATAACTAATGAGGCTCTATTGGCACCACCAAAAAGAAACAACAAACCAGTTGGTTTTAGAAAGATCACCAATAATGAAATAGAGAAACTTGGCGAGCTAGGCGGGAATGGCAGTTAAATCGCTCCCCTTCAACTCTGCTTCACCTGAAATGTGCTGTACTCCCTTTGGAAAGCCCAAAATTCTTTCAAGCCACCAGAAGATTCCAACATACCTTTAAGACAGTTGAATGGTAATTGGGCACGTAGTGATGAGGATAAGGCAGATTGCTTTGTAAATCACCTAGAAAAGGTATTTCAACCCAATTGCCCAAAGAACAACTTTGAGTTGCCAACCTTGCCCAATACCGCAAACGAGTCGCATGTGTCTATTAGGACTTCTACTTCTGAAGTTGCTAGATTTGTAAAAGAACTTAACCCAAAAAAGTCACCAGGACATGATAATATTACCCCAAAAATGCTAATTGAGTTACCAAATATTGCCGTAGAAGTGCTCTCTTTGCTCTTCAATTCAATTCTTAATCTCGGACACTATCCTAATTCATGGAAAAAGTCGCAGATTATCTTGATAGACAAACTTGGGAAAGACTTAACACAACCGTCTTCATACAGACCAATCAGTCTTCCACCCTGTCTTTCTAAAATATTTGAAAAATTGTTGCTATCAAAGATGACTCCATTCCTCCACGAAAATAACAATCGTGAAAAATATAGCACGATAGAGCAGATAAATAGAATTACTAACGAAAAAAGAAAAGCATTTGAGCACAGAGAGTACTGTTCAGCTATATTTCTAGACGTGGCTCAGGCGTTTGATAAGGTATGGCATGAGGGTCTTTTATATAAGATTAAAAATATTCTGCCTTCAGAATTGTATAAAACATTGGAATCTTATTTAAAAAATAGAAAATTTTTGGTAAAATTGGGAAACACACCCCACAGCAGATCTTCCAACAGCTAACAATGTATTAACTTCAACTTTTGCGGACGATACAACAATAGTGAGCCGTAACAAATGCCACATAACAACATCAAGAATATTAGCCGAGCACTTAAAGTTTGTCGAAGAATGGCTAGCCAACTGGCGTATAAAGGTAAATGAACAAAAGTGTAAGCATGTTACATTTTCGCTTAGACTAAAAATGTGTAAGGCAGTAAAAATAAACAATATTTTAGTACCCCAAGCGAATGAAGTAAATTATCTAGGTATTCACCTAGATAGAAGACTTACGTGGAGAAAACATATATCTACTAAAATAACATGCATGAAGATAAGAGCTGCAAATTTAAACTGGCTATTAATAAAAACTCCAAACTTAGCCTAGACAACAAAGTGCTTTTATATAATGCGGTCATAAAGCCGATCTGGATGTATGGCATTCAACTGTGGGGTACAACCTGTGCAACTAATATAGACATAATACAAAGGTTCCAATCAAAAATGCTCAGATCAATCACGTGTTCGCCATGGTACATGCATAATGAAAATATCCATAAAGACCTTGGTATTTCTATGGTAAGGAAAGAAGTAGAAGACAGCAGAATTAAATAAATAATATATCTAAACTCCGTGATCACCCAAACCCTTTGGCTAATGCTTTGGTACATTCCTGTGATCACACACGCCTTAAAAGAAGAGATATGCCCGCGTACTGAGGAGCAATGTATCACCAAAACAGCTCAATCACTTGCTTGAGCGTGTCTAGTTTTTAAATAGATTTAAGATTTTATAATTTATTGTTAGGCTTTTAAAACAAAAAGTAGATTCAGTAAATAAAAAGATATTGAAACAAAAAAAAATATATATATATATAAAGTGCACTAATCACTAAATTATGATATAAAGCTGTAAGTTGGTACAGGGAATCGCAGTAGCAAGAAACACCTCTAACAAGTTTAATGTACATATCTTCTAAACAAGTTAAGCTACAAAAACCAAACATATCTTATAAGAATTTCTACCGACAGTGTGAAAATAGATGAAATTGGAAGATAACCCTGCTCACTTGCCACATAACGGTACTGTTAAAAACTACTAAAAGTGCGATAAACCAGTAACTAAATACGCCAGAGACATGAAATTTTAGCACCTAGATGGTATGAAAAAGTTTTATGGGAGCTGGTGTGAAAATGGGACGACGGCGTGGCACCGCCCACTCTTTGGTGAAATCCCATATCTCAGGACCGACCAACCGATTTGGTACGTGGCATTCTTCTTACAATCTTATGTCACATTGTGAAAATGGACGAAATCGGATAACAATCAGTTCAGTTTCCAGTACACAAATCAAGAAGCAATCAATATAACGGGATAAAACTTTTCACGAATAATGTCTATAGTGTGTGCCACCTTATGATCAAAAATTGTGTTAAGCCAATAAAAACCGGTACCCCTAGGTGCCGAATATTTAGACCCCAGTACCTATAGTTGACTTTTGATCGAAAAAGTCGGTCAATGTGTGATATATATAATTGAAATTAAGGAATATCCTTTCCCTTACAATGGTATGTATGTATGTCAAAAAAGGTTGAATCGCACCAGTACTTCCCTTAGCTCCCATACACTCAATATAAAGATTTTCGAATTTCCGGGTGACCTTGTACCGCATATATCGGCCAATATGTGAATTAACCCAATTAAAATAAGAGAGCGTATTTTATTCATAACAGTATATTTTTGTGCTTAAAATAGAAAACTTGGCATATAACTAATATCACGATTTTCGAACATCTGGCTGACTTCACTCTATATGATTGGTTTTACACCTTAAAGTATTTCTCTGGCTTTGATTCTTGCAAGATACAAGAGTATAAAATGTTCAGTTGCACCTGAACTTAGCACTTCCGTACTTGTTCTACTCTGTTTAAATTTTTGTTTCATCTTGTTACCTTTTTGCGAGGGCACAGTGATCAATACCAGTCTAAACAGATGCTTGGTACAGTTCCACCTTACGTTTTGTTTTTCTTCGATGTCCAGGTGCTTGCTGGTACCTGCATAGTGGTTGCTGTCGGCGCATTTGTTGTTGCCCGATTATTGTTTACTGCTGCTCCTGCTGACTGCGCTTGCTTAATTTCCATATCAGCTGAACGCTGCGATGACTCATCACTGATTTCTATTTGATTGTTTGTTTTTATTTTATTATTATTGATTGGTTGCTTTTTTCACAATCTTAATATACGGAGCGAGTTAACAAACAGGTCCATACACCTTGAACGCCAAGAAAAAGTTTTAGAATTCAACAAAATTAAATTGGAAATTGAAAACTGTGTGGGATGAAAACTTCCATGCAAGTTAATGACAGCCTCCACACAGCCACTTGACTATAACTGTAAACAATATTGAATCTTTACACTTTGTAGTTGGGTGGCCTCATAAATTTAAATAAAATTTGATATAATTTTTCCGTTCATATGCTGAATATGAAATTAATGCAATTAGACACTTTCTCAATAACTTTAAGTAAATAATAAGCAAATGTATAAATAAGAGTAACTTATAAATAAAGATTTAGATTTTGTCTCCGGCAACCAAGTCGATACCACGAGTTTCATTTTCTCTGCGCGTTGGCAGAAAGAAAATATATTTTTTTATAAATTCCCGCGATACGGGAATTAATTGGCGCCCAACGTGGGGCATGAATCCAAAAAAAGTGCTTACTACAAATAAAAAGTTCAAATAACGGATCGTTTTACTTGTTTATCTCAGTTAAAAATTGATGAATTATAAAGCCAGATTTTAAGTGAAAATCAAAACATAATTAAAGTGATAACACGCCCCAACAAATACAAAAAGAGGGTCAATTAAAAGAACTAATACCAGATAAAGCAAAGCTAAAAACAACAAGAACAAAGCAAGTGCTTAAGAACACTAACAACAAAAACAAAGCAAGAACTCAAAAACAACTAAGTAAGTAACGGAGGCAATAACAGTAGCAGAAATAATTACAAAACAACAAGAACAATAAATAGCGGCAACAAAAGCAACAGAAGCAGAGAACAGCAAGAAAATAAAGGGATTTTGGAGGGAGACCACTCATCGTCAAATATACATATGACCCCCCTTAGCTTCAACAACGAGCCTAGTGCGATTTTTCATGGAATTGACCAGCTTACTGTATCTAAAGCAACTATTATTAGCATCATCAGCGGGAATTAATTGACAGCGACGGAATATACATATTAGTAAGTTAAAATTAAAATAAATATGTTAAAATTATAAATTATTTATATATATATATATGTATTTATGGGGAACACCCAAATTAAACCTAAATATATTAGATTATACTATTGTAAAAATTGCGGTGGGGATCACGAAGAGAAAAAGTGCCCCAGAAAAAAATAAAACGTAATTTCTAGTTTGTGCAACCAATAATAAAATAAATTAAAGCTGCGATTCACCACCTTCGGGAGACCCTCCAGCTTAAAATAAATAAAAAAAACTCTGCGATTAACTGCGATAAAATACAAATATAAATTAAGGCTCGACCAGCCACATAACAAAATAAAAAGACCCCCATAACTTAGCTCAATTCTGCGAATCCTACATAAAAGGACCCTCCAGAATAGAAGAGCATCTCTTCCTAAAAGAGATTATACAAATATAAATTAGGGCTCGACCAGCCGCATAACAAAATAAAAAGACCCCCATAACCAATTCTGCGAATCCTACATAAAAGGACCCTCCAGAATAGAAGAGCATCTCTTCCTAGAAGAGATTATACAAGTATAAAATAATAATAAAGTTCTTTCTCTAAACTAAAAAAATAATAATAATAATTAACGACTAATGAGACAGGATTAACGGTAGATTTAATTACGCGCATAATTGCGGAAAGCAATATTACAATAAGGCAAGAAATCGACAGATTAAAAAATCAAGTTGAAATTGAAACACACAGAGTAACAGATTTTCAGACGGAAATAATAAATGACAACATTCAGTGTCATGAGTCACTAGATGTTATAAAATCCTTACCAGAATTCTCAGGAAGGATAAACGCTTATGTTAGCTGGCACGAAGCCGCACATAACGTTATGAGCTTATATGTAAGAGGTAGCCGAAAGTACTTCGCAGCCCTTACGATTTTGCGTAACAAAATTACACTAGAAGCAAATGACACATTAACCAACCATGGTACTGTGTTAAATTTTGACGCGATAATTGCGCGTCTCGATTTTGCGTATTCGGACAAACGTCCGATACATATCATAGAACAAGAAATGAGTGTTCTACGACAAGGCTCAATGACGGTCATTGAATATTATAATTTAGTTAACAAAAAACTAACGTTGATAATTAATAAAACCATTATGACTTATGGAGGGGCCGCACCAATAACAAAAGAATTGAATAAAAAGAATAGAGACCAGGCTCTTAGAATATTTATAACTGGGCTTAACGCTCCATTAAGAGATATTATATTTTCCTTCTGTCTGGAAGATTTGCCCGACGCATTGGCCAAAGCTCAGGAATTAGAGTCCAATAATCAGAGAGCTCGATTTGCACAAAATTTTGCAAATGAAAGGACAAGAGTTAAACAGTTTTACCCAAGTAATAATTTACGATTTCATCAGAGGAGCAACATGCCAAAACCAGAACCAATGGATATAGATCTATCTATGTCTAGATCATACCGAAGGGAAAATTACCCAAAGCCCCAACTAAACAATAGCCATAAATACCAAAATTTTGGAAAACCATTTGCCAGTACAAGCCATCAAGCCAATATGGACCAACCAAATAGGAATATTCCAAATAGAAACATCCAAGGAATAAAACGACCAAGGGAAAGCAATTATAGCTTTCGCCCACAGGAGAAAACCCAGAAGATAAACAACATGAATGAAAGTCATTTTTTAGGCAAAGAGGGGATGAACTCCCCTATCTAAAGCTCTACGACTCAAAAATAAAGAAAAGTTTAAAAGCTCTAGTCGATACAGGAGCAACCTCTTGCTACATTAAGCCTGAGGTTTATAATAACAAAAAGGAACTAGCCATTTATAAACGGATAAAAACCGTGAACGGCTATTCCATAATAAAGCATTACCATATAATAACCATATTTGGGGTCGAGGAAATTTTCTACGAAATAGAAGGTATAGAATCGGATCTCCTATTAGGATATAATTTCCTTAAAACAATTGAGGCACTTATCGACGTGCCCAATAGGAAAATAAATTATATGGAAAAAAATAATAATAAAAATGAAGCAAACAGTATGAACATTTATTTTGAAAATAAAAAAGGAGAAAACTTAGAAATCGAGGAACAAAAAGATTCTGCACATTTAACCGAGGTAAATATCGGTATAAATAAAAAAATTAAGGAACATAAAGATTCCGTAAAACCAGCCGAAGCATCTACCGGCAATATTATATTAAAAAAATTTATTGTCGAACAAAGAAGTTCTACAACGCCAGCCGATGATAATACCGGCATATTAAATAAAAAATATATTGTCGAACAAAGAAGTTCTACAATACTAGCCGATGAATTTACCGGCAACATGAACGATAACTATTCAATATTGGGTGAAAGTGGCTCAGAAACGAATGGTGATAATGATAATTATTATTCGGTAAAGAATTCCGAAAGTTCAAACAATGAAAATCAGGATGAAGAATTGCAGGATCTTAAAACACATATAAAAGAAAAAATTGCTGAAATGCATTCAAGTATCAATACAAACTTTCCCTTCATGACAAAAGTAAAAGCAGAAATAAGAATGAAAAATGAGGATCCGATATGGAGCAGACAATATCCATATCCCTTATCTGTAAATTCGTTTATTAATGAAGAAATAAAAAAATTGTTTAATGAAAATATCATAAGACCGAGTAAAAGTCCGTATAATTCACCTATTTGGGTGGTACCAAAAAAAGGTACAAATGAAAATGGAACACCAAAACTTAGAATGGTAATCGATTACAAAAAGCTAAACGAGCATACAATTTCCGATCGTTACCCTATTCCAGATACTAACGTAATATTGTCTAATTTAAGCAAGGCAGAATATTTTTCAAGCATCGATCTAGAATCAGGATTTCATCAAATTATAATGTCAAAGAATGATATTGAGAAAACAGCTTTTTCCGTTAATAATGGGAAATATGAATTTTTGAGGATGCCTTTTGGTTTAAAAAATGCTCCTAGAATTTTTCAGAGGGCAATGGATGACATATTGCGAGAACATATTGGAAAAATTTGTCACGTTTATATGGATGATATAATTGTTTTTTCGGAAAATATAACTCAACACTTAAAGGATTTGGAAACAATTACGCAAATTTTAAAAGAAGCTAATATGAAAATTTCATTAGAAAAATCAAAATTTTTCGAGAAAGAAATAGAGTTTTTAGGTTATGTAGTAGCTCAGAATGTTATCAAAACAGACCCAAATAAAATAAAATTAATATTAAATTATCCAATACCAAGAAGTTTGCGCGAATTAAGAGGTTTCTTAGGGCTTGCAGGATATTATCGTAAATTTGTTAAAGACTATGCAGCGATAGCTAAACCTCTTACAAAATACCTATCAGGAGAAAATGGTAGGATTTCTAAAAATAAATCAAAAAAATTTGAAATAACTCTAAATGAGGAAGGAATATCTGCATTAAATAAATTAAAGAATCATTTGGCTTCAGAAATGGAATTAACACAACCCGATTACTCAAAAATATTTGTATTAACTACCGATGCATCTAACTTTGCAATGGGTGCGGTACTATCACAAGGAGGTAAACCAATTACCTTCATTTCAAAAACTCTTAATAAAACTGAAAGAAATTACGCAACTAATGAGAAGGAGCTTTATGCCATTGTTTGGGCACTAAAAAATCTACGAAATTATCTCTACGGTGTAACCAATTTGGAAATACATACTGATCATCAACCATTAACATTTGCTTTATCACCCCGTAACCCGAATCCAAAAATGAAAAGATGACACGCAATTATAGAAGAATTCTCTCCTAAATTTGTGTACCAACCCGGTAAAGCCAATATAGTAGCAGACGCACTTTCCCGTCTTCAGTTAAACCATTTATCAAACGAATCGGAAGATTCAGAGCACTCGGCACAAAGTAGCGAAAGCGTTCAAATACAAGAAACAAAAAAACCATTAAATCAGTTTAAACAGCAAATTATACTAAGTAAAAATAGGTTCACGATTCATGAGGTAATCGAAACCTTTGGGAATAAAAGGCATTTAATAGAGTATGACACAGTAAAAAATTTAATGACTATTTTGAAAGAATATATTCAACCAAAGTTAGTGACAGCGATTCACTGCACTATTGAAGACTTGCACGAAATCCAAGAAGCTCTGAAACAAACTTTTCAAAACAAATTTGTATTTACCAAACTTTTTCCAATGGATATTATTAATAGAGAAGATCAGTCCGAATTAATAGAACAAAATCATAATAGAGCTCATCGAAGCCATAATGAAAATCTTAAACAAATAGAGAAATTGTATTATTGGCCCGAAATGAGGAAAAGAATGAAAGAATACATTCGAAATTGTATAATATGCAATAAAAATAAATATGATCGCCATCCTAAGAAAATACCAATAGGTAATGCCCCAATTCCAGAGTAAGAAGGAGAGCAGCTCCATTTAGACATTTTTTACGCACAGAAACTACAATTTATCACATGTGTAGACGCTTATTCAAAATTTTTAATATTAAAACATATAGAAGACAAGTCAAATATCGAAGAAAAGGTTTTAGAATTACTTCAAACCTTCACAGATGTAAAACAAATTACTTTAGATAATGAACCAAGCTTTACCACACCAACATTTAAATCCTTAATGCAAAGGTTAAATATTGAAATTTACTTTTGTGATCCACGTCATAGCACAACTAATGGACAAGTTGAAAGAGTTCATTCAACGATAATCCAAATAGCCAGATGTATAAAAGAAGAATACAATATTGTCAGTAATTTAGAAACAGTACTTAGAGCAGCGCAACAATACAATACAACAATTCATTCAGTAACGAATTTTAAACCAAATGAAGTACTTTATAATAGGGTAAACCATGAAAACTTACTAACCACTTTAAAGCAAGCACAGGAGAAAATGCTAACGTTTCATAATAAACATAGAACAGATAAGCAATATCATCCTGGACAAATTATTTATGAAAAAATAATAGGAGAGAGAAATAAATTACAACCTAGGTATAAGAAACAACAAGTTAAAGAAAACTTGCGGAATAACATAATAATTAATAATAGAAATAAAATTATTCATAAAGATAATATAAAATCATAATTTTATAGGTTTCCAATATGATCATTTTAATTTTGACTGCACTAATCAGCTCGGCAACCGCTGATGTTATAGACTATACTCGACAAGACTACGTACTTATCGAAAATGGAGATGTTTCCATTTATGAAGAATACGGGGACCTATTCCACATTACTAATTTATCTTATTTTGAAAATATAATAGCAGACGAAAAAACATAACATATTGTAATAATAATTTTTTTAATATACAAAATTGTAAAACTGAAATTACAAAAACATATTGCAAATTAAATAAAAAAAGTACATGTTTGTCAGAAATATTAAATAAAAAACAAGGAAAATGTAAAAAACTAAAAGAGAAAAATTTGAAAATAGAAGAAATAAAACCAGGAGAGCAATATTAATTTCAGGAAAAAATATTGTAGACAATCAAACACTAACTGGAACATATTTAATTACATTTGAAAATAATACAGTAATTAATAATCAAACTTATGAAAATATAGAAACAAAAATCTGGAATTATCTGAAAAATAACCATATCAATAATTTTGAAATTTTAGAATATATTGAAACAACTAATAAACTGTTAAAATTAGATAATATAAACATTTTAGCAGAACGGAATAAGCATATCACAGTCCATTCACATATTTGGTACATAATTTTAATCTTGGGAATACTTTTCTTAACTTACATAATACTAAAATTAAAAAAATCTCGCGAAATTCCCAAACCAGTAGAAAATGTGCAATTGCAAGAAGTCACATATAATGCTCTTTTAAATCAAATACATAAATTAACTCAAAATAATAGTGAATCGGGGACGATTCATCTTAGGAAGGGGGGAGTTGATGACAGCCTCCACACAGCCACTTGACTATAACTGTAAACAATATTGAATCTTTACACTTTGTAGTTGGGTGGCCTCATAAATTTAAATAAAATTTGATATACTTTTTCCGTTCATATGCTGAATATGAAATTAATGCAATTAGACACTTTCTCAATAACTTTAAGTAAATAATAAGCAAATGTATAAATAAGAGTAACTTATAAATAAAGATTTAGATTTTGTCTCCGGCAACCAAGTCGATACCACGAGTTTCATTTCTCTGCGCGTTGACAGAAAGAAAATATATTTTTTTATAAATTCCCGCGATACGGGAATTAATTTGCATACATGGCCGACCAATATCGGCCGGTTTGTAAATGGAAAAAGGAGTACATGTGTAAAAAGAACGCCAAATTTAGTTGAAACTGATCATATAGTTGATATTCTTTGTCGATTCACGTGCTAGCCTGCTTTACTCTTAATTTTAATATGTCTAGCGTGTTTTTATAGCGAGTTAACCCACTTTCAGTAGCTTTTAAAATAGCCCCTATTTAGAAGGTTAATACTACATAATTAAAAAAAGGAATTTCGTTGAAGTAAATGAAGCAAATGTTGTATACCTTGTTCTTTACAGTAATTATGGAAAATATTTGATGTAAAAGCAGATCCTCTGTCCGTAATTATTCTTTTTCTTTTAATAGGATAAAGCCATGCATTTCGAGACAGCATTTACTACTACCAATAAATGTTTGTATTTGTTGTTTGTAACCTCTAGTAGTCCTACATAGTCTATATGATATGTTTGTAATGGTCTATCTTCTTTGTCTATCAATGAGAGTAAACCTTCCTTCTTGTCTGGCTTTGCGTTCATGATGATGCATTCAACTCAATTATTGAAAACTTTATCGACTTTAGATGTAATTTTTTCAATGTAAAACGAATTCTGTAAATACTCGTTTTTTAGCTGATAAAGATTTTTAGATTTTTTCACGAAATTAGATAGTATCCGAAACCAAGGATTGCATTAAAGAGCAAGAAGAGTACCGTTATAACAATATTTGGTAACTAAAATTAGCACTTTTGGCGTAATATTATCGTGTTCTGATGCCTTTTCGGATTTAACTCCTTCATGATTCTAGTAACTTCACAAGTAGAAGTCCTAATAGGCGCAAACGACTTATTATCGATATTGGTCAAAGTTGGCAACTTAAAGTCGTTCTTTGGGCAATTAGATTGAAATACCTATTTTAGGTCATTTGCATAGCAATTCGCCTTTTCCTCATCACTACGTGCCCAATTACTATTCAACTGTATTAGAGGCATGTTGGAATCTACTGGTGCCTTAAAAAAGGTACGTGGAGTCCCTACGCGCGGAAAGTTATACTTCTTAGTGATATTCGGAAATGCATATAATTTTGTATGAAAGAAAACTTAAATTCACATTTTATAAATTTATTATGCACATTTTATAAATTAAAGTCTATATGAAGGAATTTTGACTCGGAAAGTAATTCTGTCTTTTCGTTGCGGAAGGGAATATGCAGCGTAACCATCTCTCTTTTGTAATCCATCAACACGCGTTGAAGGCCCAGCAGTTATCGGTGAATTGACGATCGTTGATTCATCAGTAGTTATAGATCCTCCCGCAGAGATTGATGGAACAGCAGACTTGGAATCTTTTTTACGCGCTCTCTGATATTCCGCAGCTGTTTTTCTCTTCCTCGAATGACTACCAGCTATTATTTCCAATTTCTCCTTTTCCCGCTCTGCTTTCTTTAGTGCTCGGTATTCACGATAATGTTGTGCTGTTTTCTCTCCTCTTGAAACTTGGGCTGCACTGTCCTTTTCCGCTGTAAAATCAATTTAAAATCAAAACATTAAAATTTTTGCCAATCCAATTGATATTAGTTTCAAGAGCACAAGTATAATGCACAAGGTGCATCTATTACGGACAATTGAAATATTCAAGAGAAACTTACCATCACATAACCTGGAATCCGCGTATTATCACGTGTCACTTATTTTATTGTTTATTTAAATCACTATTCACCGTGTACTAATACTACAAATAGTACGTCAATATTATACAGAACACGAATTAATTAGTAAATAAACACTGTCTACAGAAATGATCCTGTGAAGTCTTAACTTTTCAACGGCTAACGCAGCCGTTCAACCAAAAGTCACTCAAAATAGTTGAGAATTCGCAAAAATGAAAGACAAACGAAAGAAAAAGAAGTATACTAGTAACTTCAATAATGCACAAGCATACAAACATACATATGCGCACACATGTGAATAGTCACTTCGTCATCGCGGATCGATTTGCAAAGAAAGTAAATGAAGACTGACTACAGAAATGATCCTGTGAAGTATAGTCTTAACTTTTCAACGGCCAACGCAGAGTATTTAACCAAAAGTCACACAAGGAATTCGCAGAAATGAAAGAAATAAAGTCACATAAAATAGTTGAGAATTCGCAGAAATGAAAGACAAACGAAAGAAAAAGACAAACGAAAGAAAAAGAAGTATAGCTTCAATAATGCACAAGCATACAAACATACATATGCGCACACATGTGAATATGTCACCAACCAAAAATTCAAACATTGTTCTACGAAAACAACAATATCATAAGCATGGCAACATTGTGTTGTTGGTAGAAAATCCGAGCTTGCCGAAAGAAACGATCGCCGATTGTCACCGCTTCCGTTGCTACTCGAACATCTTCGCAGACAAGGTTGCGCAACCTGAATCTATCGCAACCTTTTCCGAACTCGTATAAGAAGTATAACTTCAATAAATGTTTTTCTTACTAATAGAAATTAAATTTATCACAGCAATATACATAATATACATAATATTGCTGTGATAAATTTAATTTCTATTAGTAAGAAAAATATTTATTTGTATAGTATACGATGTTAAAAGGCATACATATGTACATCTTCTATCCTATCTTGTGTATCTGCACATGCTCATATGAGTGTATGTATACGCATGTGCGCGTTCAGAAATTGAAATCATATTTTCATCACTTATCAATATACTTATTACATGTGCGCACATTGACTTGCATGCTCATACATTCATATGTATATACTTATATGTACATATATTTGCATACATTGCCAAACAAATAATGCCAAAGCATACAAACATACATATGCGTACACATATGAATATGTCACCAACAAAAAATTGATCTTCACAAGTCAATATGGCAGCCAAATTGGCGAAGAAGAAGTGTAGTAAATCTTACAACAAAAACAGGCGCAAATTCCACAAGCAACATCTCCCCGAGCATGCCTTTGCCAACAAGTCGTCTTTTCGCGACGATAGCAAAAGCTAAAAATCATAAATTGCACAACTTTCTGGTGCTTCTCGTAAAAATCTGCGTCGATATGTATTCACGATCATACGTATACATACATACATATTTACGCATGTTTGTAGGCGAAGCTGCTACAGCGGTAAGGGGTGACAATCGGAGGTCATTACTTTACTTATGCCATAGAAATTCTATTGCTACGAATATGGAAACATTGTATAAACCTACAAGTAACCAATCCTTCATTTTTCACTAACACATACGCAAAATTCTACTACAAATTAGGCACTTGGTACGGGTTGCCCTTAAATATTCTAGGCACTTGGTTCGGGTTGCCCCCAAGTATTCTGCTACTAATTAGTCATTTGGTACGGGTTGCCCCCAAATATTCTACTACTAAAACGTTCAAATGCCTCAAATCTGCTATAGTGTGTTGCCGTGTTAGGTTTTAAAATTTATAACTTTATTTAAATTCCTAAATATTAAATTTAATCAGCTTTGTCCAAAATATATTATTAAATGTTTCCAATTTTATAAAAAAATATTTATATAATATTTGCGTAAAAACTATATATTTCGTGTAATGTGTCAAATCATTTCAACGGACATTTTTTTAAGCTTAAGAAGCTCAGGAAAATTTAAATAGTTATTTTAAGTTTGTTTTTAGTAAAAATTAAATCATCATTCAAAGAGATATTCAGCGTATGTAAGTATAGTAACATTAATTAATTAAATTTGTTAATATTTGTTTATCTGTCGAAGGCCGCATTTCCATAGTTACCTTGATCTGTGATTTTGAAATGAGAATTTTAGCGATTAAGTTTGTACGCTTATTATCAATATTTTTTTTTTTTTTTTTTTAAGTGTTTTCGTGTACCAGGTATAGGACCCTTCTTTCCACCACTATTCCTTTGATAGGGTTTTTAATAAGTATTTGGCTGTGGGTGATTTAGAATATTTTGTAAATATTATTTATTACATAGTAGTTTGTTTTGAATATTATTCTTGTTGTTCCTGAATTGTACCTGATTTTTTATATTAATTTTTGTTTTTGTTAAAATTAACACAAGCCGATTGTTATGACTTGTATTGTTAATGTTTACAATGGAATTGTACCTGATTTTTTTATATTTATTTTGGTTTTTGTTTAAACAGTTTCCAGTTGATTGTTTTGACATATATTGTCAATGTTATATTTTTAATGTAATTAATATTTATGAATAGTACCTGACTTTATATATTTATTTTTGTCTAGTCAAATTTTGTTATAATAAGTAGATTGATTGAAAGCTGTATATATAAAAGGGGTGAAAATAGGCCTCCTGGGGAACCGAACACCCAAAAAAGATCGGTAGCGCGCCTACATTGCAACCTCAGAGGTGGTAAGGAAGAGCAATAAATATCCAATAAACTTTTGTTTGAAAAATGTTCTTGAAAGTTTTCATTAATGTTTTCCGTTACAAATACTTTTTCACAAAAAAGTTGATCTTCTACATTCTCTTAATTACATCTCTGTGCCTAAAAAAGGCAGATTTCGATCAGGTGATCTCAGCTGTGAAAAATTCTTGGAAAACAGCTGATTCTTTTGTTACTTGTAGGGTTATACAATGTATGGAAATGACAACGAAATAATGCAAATATGCATATTTCTAAAGGTCATTAATTTTTTTGAAGAAATGAAAGGAATGAATGATCCTGAAAAGTATAGTCTTAACTTTTCAACGGCCAACGCAGAGTATTTCAACCAAAAGGAATTTGTTCATTAAAATCACCACTCAGAAGTCGTTTTATCCGTCGTAAGCGAACGATTTTCGAAGAAACATCATTTCTAATATGCCACAAGACAAAATAAGAAATGAAGTTCATAAACCTCACGCTGTCAGATAAAACGATATACCTCGTCATCGAGGGTCGATTTCCAAAAATGGAAATGAAGACACACAGAAATGATTCTGTGAAGTATAGTGTTAATTTTTCAACGGCCAACGCAGAGTATTTCAACCAAAAGATACGCAAAATAGTTGAGAATTCGCAGAAATGAAAGACAAACGAAAGAAAAAGGAGTATAACTTCAATAATGCACAAGCATACAAACATACATATGCGCACACATGTGAATGTGTCACCAACCCAAAATTGAAACATTGTTCTACGAAAACAGCAACAGCATAAGCATGGCAACATTGTGTTGTTGGTAGAAAATCCGAGCTGTGCCGAAAGAAACGATCGTCGATTGTCACCGCTTCCCTTGCTACTCGAACATCTTCGCAGATAAGGTTGCGTTACATTCATATGGAGCAAGGTTGCGTTAGATTCATATTGAGCAAGGTTGCGCAACCTGAATCTATCGCAACCTTTTCCTGTGTCGTATAAGAAGTATGACTTCAAAAACTTTTGGGCTAGAATTTGAACACAGTTTCTTTATATAATTTTCAGTGTTGTGTTCTTCCTCGCATTTAAGCACTTCTTTAACTTACGTATAGCAGCAGTTGAAGGGAAATGACTTCACTGCCATTCACATCTAGCGCGACTATTCTCATTTATAAGTTTTTCCATTTCATTAGCATTGATCTTTCTAAAACCAACTGGTTTATTATTTCATTTTGGTGTTCCCATACAGCTTAACTAATGAAAACTTTAAATTTTCTTATACTTTCATCAATTTCTCTTCCTGTATTTATTTTTAATTCAATATTTATGTGGCTGATAGGAGAATGATCAGATGATAAGTCTGTACATGTATCAGCCGTCATAAGCGATCTATCTATACTTTTGACCACAGCGAAATCTATAAGTCTGATATTTTTTTCTATCTCTGGGCAGATATGTCGGCTTACCGGGAGATATTATATTCAGCTTTTTATGCTTATTCATAATAATGTAGTACAGCTGTCGTCCTTTCGGATTATAAGCCACAAATTCCAGTATGTGTTTTGCGTTGTAATCTCCACCTGCTAGAAATCTTTGATATAGCGTTCCAAAAACGTCTTTAAATTCGCTATGAGTGATTTTACAACGAGGTGGACAAGATAAAGCCGTAAGGTTTAAGTCACAACCGCAATTTTTTAGGGATGTTGCTGTAGCTTATAACTGTGCTGTAGCATGAGTTTCTAGAGAATAGATGATGTGTAACATGGAGTCTAAAACCCAATATATTGAAATTATTTTTATTTGTTAGATGAGTTTCTGGTATAAGCATTACATCTATATTTCAGACAGAAATCTAATAATCTCTAATTGTTCTAATTGTTGCTGTAGCTTATAACTGTGCTGTAGCATGAGTTTCTAGAGAATAGATGATGTGTTACATGGAGTCTAAAACCCAATAAATTGAAATTATTTTTATTTGTTAGATGAGTCTCTGATATAAGCATTACATCTTTATTTCAGACAGAAATCTAATAATCTCTAATTTATGTAGGTTAACACCGTTAGCATTCTATTTACTACTTAATAACTTTTGCAGCATTTAATTTTGTGATTTTATTAAATCTCGGATCATGTTTCGCATGGTAGACATAAATTGTGTCATACAATGTGTAAGATTTAAAATCATAGTTTCAAAACCTCCATTTGGAGGATTTTGCGGCAGTTGCATTTGTATAGTGTTGCCTTTCACTACATTTGCATAGCTTTCTTGCATAGTATTATTCTTAAAAGTAATATAATTTGAACTTTCATGTGAGATTGCTATAATTTCAATACGGGGTGTTTGTAACGATGGTAACGATGTACTAGGGATGGAAAGATTGTTTACAGAATCGATTCTCGATTCCGATTATTTTTTTTATATTTTTCGATTCTAAGAATCGATTAATCGAGCACAAGAATCGATTGTTTCGATTTTAATCGATTTTAAATTAAAAGGACAAAAATTTATTTATTAAATCACAAGGCATAAATTGAATGAATAATTCAAATCGATAAAATAAAACATAAAAATAGTATTAAAAACAATTATATTTTTTTTATCTATAAGCAATGTACCAAGAACATTACATTTCATAAATTTACTGAATGGAACTACAGTTAAGGAAAGTTTATGTGATTTTTCGAGATGTTTGATTAAGCTAGACGTACTATTATTATATTTTAATTACTTTCCACATTGGTGACACTGGACATTCGACCCGTTGTTTATTTTTTTTTAAGTAAATCCATACAGCGCTAGGCGCCATTTTAATAAATTTATCATCAAGAATTAATATGTCCTAATAAATATCAAACAATGAATAAATTAATGATTTTATATGACTTTTTATCCCGAGTTTTCTTGTGCTCGTATGTAGTATGTATAACTTGAAACTAGTCACTTAATTAATAGTAAAGTTGAATGTCAAGAATCGATTCTTAATCGACTTCGACTACTGAAGATCGATTCCGAACAATCGATTATTTTACGAGAAAACTCGATTCTCGGGTAGAATCGGAATCGAGTTTACCATCCCTAACACCAACTTGGGAGCAAATGAGAGAAGAACTTATAAAGAATTTTGGAGTAAAGGAGTCATACCACTCCCTTTACAGTCAAGCGATTGTACTACGAAACTATACCGTAAGTCAATATTTTCAAAACTTAAAGTATATTTTAGATAAACTAATTTAAAATATGAATTCGATAGGATAGAGCCTATAGAATTTTCTCCAATTAACAACGAAAGTTTAATTCTAAAAACATTTTTAAATGGGATACACCCCAACTTAAACAGTGTAGTGATTAGTAGAAACATAAGCACCTTTAGAGAGGCTTTTAGCGTTCTTCAAGAGACAGGTTTGCTAATACAATTTGATAAAAGACAAAACAATTTTCAATAAAATAATTATAGAAAATTTTCAAATAGAAATTCTTTGGCTCACAATTTTGGCAATTTCAATAATAAACAGTATATTCAAAATTCCAATAATTTTCAATTTGGGCAAAATCAGAAGAGGCAATTTCGTAACAATTCTAACCAAAATAACAATTATCAACAATTTAACTTTCGACAAAGTAAACAAAATAATTCCGAGAAATTTAGCTTTGGACAAAATAGGCAAAATAATTCTCAACAATTTAGAAGATATAATTCAGTCCAAAGGAGACAAAATCCCCCCGAACCCGAATGTTCAAAAACAAGCAAGTTTTAAGTTGCCATCCCAAAACAATCGTTACCGATAATATAAGTGACTATAAAAAATTAAAAATTAAATGTCTTATTGACACAGGGTCTACAACATCATTATTGAAATATAATGTGATAAAAGATTGTGAATGTATTGAGCTTGATAAACCAATACACTTTAGCACCATTACTGGAAATTTTTCCCTAAATAAAGAGTTAGTCACCCCAACTCCAAACGAATTCAATATAAAAAGTTATATATATTGGAAACTAACCAACATAAAAAATAATAACTTTAATGCTATAATAGGACAGAATATTTTAAAGCCTATTAATGCAATTTAAAAAAGGAGTATATAGAGATAAACGGCAACAAAATTAAATTTATAAGTTCATGCCCTAACAATTACGAAGATATTAATATACTTACAGAATGTAAAGAGATTTTGCTAGATATTTTATCAAATAGTGACATGAATGAAGAAGAAAAGCAAAAATTGGAATACATTCTAAAGGCAAATAGCGATTTATTTTTGCAAGAAGGTAAAAACCTTTCTCATACTCATGAAATTCAGCATGAAATTGTTACAAAAACAAGTAGATTAACTTATAATAAAATTTGTAGATATCCCCAATTTCATGAAGAAGAAATTAGTAGACAGATGAACGAGATGTTACGCCGAGACATAATTAAAGAAAGTAATTCCCCGTACAACTCGCCTCTTTGGATTGTACCGAGAAAGAAAGACAATTTAATGAAGAAAAAATGGAGAATAGTTATTGACTACAGGAAGCTAAACGAAGTCACTATAGATGACAAATTTCCAATACCCCATATAGAAACAATACTCAGCAAATTTGGAAGAGCTCAGTATTTTACAACATTAGATCTTGCAAAGGGCTTTCATCAAGTATTAATAAAAGAAGAAGAAAGACCAAAAACAGCTTTCTCTACACCCCAAGGACACTTTGAATTTATAAGAATGCCTTTCGGACTAAAGAATGCACCAGCAACTTTCCAACGTTTAATGAATTCAGTTCTTAGGGAATATATCAACAAGATATGTGTAGTTTATTTAAACGACATCTTAATTTTTAGTTCAAGTATTGAAGAACATACCCAAAATATCAACAAAATATTTTCAGCATTAAGAAAACATAATTTAAAGATTCAGTTAGATAAATACAAATTTTTCGCGAAAACAACTGAATTTCTAGGTCACACTTTAACAACAGAAGGGATACAACCAAATTTAAGCAAAATCGAAAACATACAAAAACTAAAGTTCAAATCATTCCTAGGTATAACAGGTTATTATAGTGAATTTGTAAGAGATTACGCTAAAGTAGCACATGGCTTAACAAAATATTTAAAAATGCTATTAAAATAAACACTCGCGATCCTCAGTACATATCATCCTTTGAAAAACTTAAAAATTTATTAGTAAGCCCACCAGTATTGAAATATCCAGACTTTAACAAAAAAAATTGGCATTTCAGATGATGCAAGTGACTTTTCAATTGGCACAGTATTAACTCAGGACAGTCATCCTATAAGCTATGCTAGTCGAACACTTAACAAACACGAAAGAAGTTATTCCACTACAGAAAAAGAATTACTAGCTATTGTCTGGGCAGTGACATTTTATAGACAATACACTTACGGCAGAGCATTTGATCTCTTAACCGATCACCAATCACTTAAGTGGCTCCAAATAAAAAACAAGGGAAAAGACATTAACCCAAGATTGCAAAGATGGTTAATTAAACTAGGTGAATACAATATTAATATAAATTACGTGAAAGGAAAATAACGTAGCCGATTTTCTTAGTAGAATAGATAGTAACACAGGCGAGATTCATTCATTGGAAGAAGAAAACATGAGCCCAAATGCTACAATCCACTCTCAAGAGGAGGAACTAAATGATCATTTTGCAATTTTACATACTATTGTAAATCGCTTCAATACACAAATCGTTTTAACAAAAAAGAAAATTATGGAATCTGAAGAACTAGGCAACAAAAAAAAAATTATTGGCGGAGAAGATATAAAAAATAATAATTTTATAGATCTTTGTCCTAGACACATAAATAGTGGAAAAGTAGGTATTTTGTCTTACTTAACCGATAATCAGTACAATATAGTTCAGCAAAAGCTTATTCAAATATTTAATAGACAGCTAAAGTGTTTTAGATGTGAATTCCATGCTAAAGATAAGAAAAATGAAGAACAAGTTTATAAACAAATTTGCATAATATCATAAAAATGAAACAGTTCACGCAGGTACTAATGAAAATTGTAAAAAATGGAAAAAACTAATATACTGGAAAAATTTGAAAGTTTTGATTCAAAAATATATAAATAGTTGCGATGTTTGCAATAGAGCAAAATATGATAGAAAACTTTTAAAACCAAAATTTCAATTAACGGAAACACCATCAGATATAAATGAAATAGTTCACGCAGATATATACATACATAAATTAAAAATATTACTTCCTTACTTTTATAGACAAATTTGCGAAATTTGCTGTGGCATTTCAGTTAGAAGATAGTAGAAACAGTATAACTATTATAGAAAAACTTAGACTATTCTTTTCTATGAAAGGAAGACCCAGAAAGTTAATATTAGATAATGAATTCAACTCAATTAATGTAATAACACTCAAAAAGAAGGTTACATAAAAAATGATAAAGCGGTTCGGCACAAATACGAACCAAGATATAGAAAATTGCCAAAATATTATACGTCCAAATAATTTTTTTAGGTCAAATACATCTTCAAAATAACGTTAATGATAGCAATCGTAATATTTAGTAATGCAGAAACTGGAAGTATATCAAATACATACCGCCAATGGATACGCAGAAATTATCACCAACACTAAACAGATTCGTAATTCACATAATTGACCCTCTTGAAATTCTTTACATACTAAATAATATAACAAAAATTTAGCAAACATATTTTCACATCTACATTACTACACCCTATCTAATGAAACTGATATCTTGAGAGGTAAAATCAAAACACTAATCCCAAGAAAAGAAGTTAGTAGAAAAAAGAGAGGTTTAATTAACGGTATAGATTCTGTACATAAATTTTTATTTGGAACGATGGCTGATGGAGATAGGATAGACATTGAAAATCACTTTAAGAAAGAAGATGAAAATTTACATAATTCAATTACAGCTCTCAACTACCAAATGAAAATTAATAATTTCTTTTCGAACACATTCACAAAATTAAAACAAATTATTGAAGACGAAAGAAGGAATTCTTTAATGTATCGAGAGAGAACAGACAAATTATTGATTCTTCATGAACAAACAATAAAGATAAACATTCTCAAAGACGCAGTAAATCAGATTCAGGAAAACATTATTTCAGCAAAAAATGGTATTTTTCACCCAAGTATTTTAATAACGAAGAAATTTATAATTACAACATACTACTGGAGAATTATTGGAGAATTATTTATTTTTTAGGTTGGTAGTACTGTCAGTCGGAGGATGGAGTCATGTGTAGAAGTTTACGCAACTGAGGAAAGTTCTCTGATCGCCATTTACTTGGGAGTGGCCAGAAACGAAGAGCTTGATGAGCTGGCCAACAGGGGTAGTGCTCGAAAATTTTTCGAAAAGATGCGGCGACTTACAGAAGGTTTCAAGACCGGAGCATACTCTTGTAGAACCCCCAAAGGTGATCTAGTCACCGGTGCCTAAAGCATACTTAAATTATGGAGGGAACACTTCTGCAGCCTGCTGAATGGCAGTGAACGTACAACGCCAGGAAGAGGCGAACCCGATTCCCCACTCGATGACGATGGATCAGACGTTCCATTGCCCGAGCATGAAGAAGTTCGAATAGCAATTACCCGCCTGAAGAAAAACAAAACGGCGGGGGCCGATGGACTGCCGGCCGAACTATTCAAACACGGCGGCGAAGAACTGATAAAGAGCATGCATCAGCTTCTTTGGAAAATATGGTCGGACGAAAGCATGCCCAACGATTGGAATTTAAGTGTGCTATGCCCAATCCATAAAAAGGAGACCCCACAATCTGCACCAATTACCGTAGGATAGATGATAGATAGATTATTATTTGAGGCATGCACTGCGACCATGGGTCTATTGTGCCCTCACCTAACTCACAGGGACTCGCTTAGCCCCAGTATATTGATGAAGTCCAATATTCTACTGGGTGCTAGCGAGGCAGTGTGATCCCTATCCGGAAACATGGATCCGAGGGCCTGCGACCTGCGCCTACAGACTGCGTTACAGTCGAATAGCAGGTGCTCCGGGGTTTCAGGCTCACTGTCACAGAACCGGCAGTTAGCGCAAGATGAGAGGCCCATGTTCGATAAGTGCCTTCTAAGCTTGCAGTGGCCGGTGTAAAATGCGACTAGGAGCCTGAGTTTGTTCCTTGGGAGGTTGATTAAAGCCTCGAACCTCTTCTGATTATACCCCCCTACTAACAGTGGCTGCGGAGCGGGCAAGCTCATCAGCCAGTTCATTGCCGGCTATACCCCTGTGACCAGGCACCCAAATCAGGTGTACCTGGTTCCTCTCGGCCAGTTTGTCCAACCTTGTTCTGCATTCTTGGACTAATAGCGATTTGATCTCATGAGATGAGATCGCTTTTAGTGCCGCCTGACTATCGCTGAGTATGGCAATTCGCTCGTTGCGATAGTTGCGGTAGAGGTTTATCTCGATACACCGACTAATGGCTAGAACCTCGGCTTGGAAAATGCTTGGAAAGGTTCCCATCGGAATGGAGAGCTTGGTACGCGGACCCACAACACCCGCACCTATTCCTTCCGATGTCTTCGAGCCATCGGTGTACCACCTCAAAGTGCTATCCCTTAGCATCTGCTCAAGAGTGGGGTCACTCCACTCACTCTTGCTACCTAGGGTAACCTTAAACTTCCTTGTTAAGTGGGTCGTTTTGCTGATGCCATCCCTCGGGAGGAGCGCAATAGGAATATCGCCACTGATTTTCTCCATCCTCTGGGACGAAATTATCTTGCCTTTGCCCCCACCCTCTGCTGTTATCTGCAGAAGTGAGTGCTTGGCTACTTGACCTATTATTATATGGAGCGGTGTCAGTTCCATTAGGACTTCCAGAGCCGCCGTGGGGCAGGTCCGCATGGCTCCCGTCATGCATACGCATGCTAGCCGCTGTAACTTGGACAGTTGGGTCCCCACGGAAGCCTGTGTCGCCACAGAGGCCCAGGACACCGCCCCGTATGTAATAATTGGTCGGACAATCATGGTATATAACCACCTAATGATCCTTGGCTTACAGCCCCAGGATCTACCCGCCAGCCGTTTGCATACCATCAGTGCTCTTGTTGCCTTGGCTACCGTTTGGTGCACGTGCTGCTTCCATCGCAGGGTAGAATCCAGAGTGAGACCTAGGTACTTAACCTTGTTTGTCATTTCAATCTCTCTGCCACCAAGTGTGAGGTTCCTCAGGCCGGGTAGGGACCTTTGCCTTGTGAATGGGACTATGGTTGTCTTCGAGGGGTTGATGTTTAATTCAACTCCCCTGCACCACCCCTTCGCCAGGTTTAGACCACGTTGTACTAGGTCGCAGAGAGTATCCTCAAATTTACCTCTTGCTAATATCACTATGTCGTCCGCATACCCTTGGCAGCGGATCCCGTTGTCGGTTAGCAATTCCAGCAGTTCATCCACGACAAGGCTCCACAGTAGTGGAGATAGTACACCTCCCTGTGGGCATCCTCTTGTCACCCCCAGACGAATTGTTGTATCGCCTGCCGTGGTCTCGGCTATTCTGGTGCGCAGCACGGCATCAATCCATCTGCGCACCGGTGCGGCCACCTTCCTTCTCTCCAGTGCCCTGGCTACACTCCTGTGAGACGTGTTGTCAAAGGCATCTTCGATATCTAGAAAGGCGCATATCATCACCTCCCCTTCCTCCAGTGAGCTCTCGATCTCCGAGGTCAGCTGGTACAGAGCCGTACTGGTTGATCTTCCCGCTCTGTAAGCATGCTGAGCAGCATGCAGGGGTACAGTTTTCAGCGCCGTCGACCTTATATTGTTGTCGATGATCTTTTCCAAAGTTTTCAGCAGGAAGGAGGTTAGACTGATCGGCCTGTAAGATTTGGCCAAGGAGTAGTCCCTCCTACCTGCTTTTGGTATGAAGATCACCTCTGCAGTCCTCCATGGATCCGGGATGTACGCCAGTGCGAGGCTCTCCCTTAGCAGCCGAACAAGGTGAGGCAGCAGCAGCTGCTCGCCCTGTTGCAAAAACGCCGGGAAAATACCATCCGCTCCTGGAGACTTAAATTTTTCGAAAGAGGCCAAAGCCCACCGGATCGAGTCCGCAGTGATTAGCTGTTTAGCGGTTTCCCAATCCAAGCGTGTCGGCCTCCGTTCGCTCCCAGGTGGACTTTGGTCCACCGGGATGGTCTCCGGGAAGTGAGTCCGCAGAAGTTCTGACGCCCTTTCCTCCGCACTGGTCGTAAACGTCCCGTCACTCCTTTTAATGGCCAGTTCCGTGCTGGCCCTTCCACTGGCCAGAGCTTTGTGCAACCGCGCCGCTTCTGGTGTGGAGGAGACCTTTTCACAGAAACTTCTGAAACTGTTTTGTTTTGCTGACCTAATCTCCTTATTATATAGAGTTAGGTAGCACCTGTATTCCTCCCAGACCCCTGTACGCTTCGCCTTGTTAAATAGGCTGCGTACCTTCTTCCTGAGGTCTGCGAGCTTTCTTGTCCACCAGGGACAGTTGCATCTGTCTGTGGGCACTATTTGGGGACAGCTATCGTTGTAGGCTCTAGTGATTGCCACATTAAGTGCCAACACCCTGCTCTCTATCCCCAGGCTCGTGACGCTATCATCGATCTGACCCTGCCTTTGTAACCCGTCCTTTAATTTATCCCTGAAAACACCCCAGTTTGTTCTGCGAGGGTTGCGTCTCGGAGGAAGTTGCCTAACCTCTACCTTCAGTGCGAACCTTATAATCCGGTGGTCTGACAGGGAGGGTTCCGTTGAAACCCTCCACCCTGAGACCCATCCGTTGGCGTGCTCGCTGCTGAAGGTGATGTCCAGCACCTCCCTCCTGCTTATGGTTATAAAAGTGGGTTCACAACCCACATTTTCAATTGCTAAATTGCTACCTAATATATACTCTAATAAAGACTCACCCCTTGCGTTGCAGTCCGTGCTCCCCCACTCCACGTGGTGAGCATTTGCATCGCATCCGATGACGAGGGGGAGCCTGTGTCTCCTGCAGTACTCCACGAGCCTGATCACTCCCTCAGGGGGCGCTACTGCTGTCTCCCCTGGGAAGTAGGCCGATGCCAGGACAAAGCTTTTACCCTCACAGTCACTGGCCTGTACTGCCACCAAGTCCTGCGTCAGGAACTCTGAAATACAGAAGAAATTGACATTATTCCTGACCACTATGCACGATCTAGGTCTCTCGCTGGAGATGTCCCAGATTACCTTGTTGTGTTCCGTCTTGAGGCCTTTGACCTCTCCTTTGTAGACCCATGGTTCTTGGATCAACAGAACGCCCAACTTATCCGCTGTGAACCTGCTTGTGATCACCGCCGAGGCCCCCGCCGCGTGATGCAGGTTCACTTGGGCCACTTCCATATCGACGGCCATTAAAGTAGTGGCTCGAGGGGGGGCATGTCCACATCCCCTCCGTCGATCGCGCTGCTGTCCACCGGATCGTGGTCCTCTAGTCCCTCGAGGAGTTCCTGGGTGGAGGGTAGCTCGGTTTCATGGGCAACCATGGCATCAGCGGTAGCGACCTCCGTGGTCTGCTCAATCCTGCTCACGCCCGGTTGTGCCACGGCTTCCACCTGCATCCTCTCCACCACCTTGCTTGACCTCGTGTCTGTCCGTGTCGACGAGCTGCCACTCGTCCGGGTGGCAGTCTTCCCGTCCTCCTTGCTTCCTGTGGTCACTGGTTTGTGCGGCCTCATGACCACCATGCTAAACCTGTAAAACAGGCGGAAGCTTGCTGCACGTATGTACCTGTACGACTCGTCATCTATGTACAGGTACAGTCTCCATCCCCTTAGCTCACCTTTGTCTTCCAGCTGGCTGCTGACAACTCGCCAGGCCGCGATGCTAAGGCCCCGATTTTGATTTTTTATCAGGTTTAGGGCAAACTGGTACGGTTTGTCGTCGCTGCGGGGGAGGAACACCGTCATCCTATGCATAACTGGCAGGTCCTCCGCCCTCTTTGCACAGAGGACTGGACCAGTCCAGCCACTTAGCTTTGGGGTAAATTCCCGCAGCCAGTCGGCGGATTCCTGGTCATTGCAGTCCACCTGTAGCATGCCGCCCCTGAACTCTACTCCAAGGAAGGACGCCGCATAGTCAGCTCCGCCGGCTACCTCTTCTAGGAGGAGATTCTGAAGCTCCGTAAGCTGCTCCGACTCCAGAGACACTGCGGGGTAGTCCTGAGGCAGTACAGCCATGCGGATGCTTTTGACAGCATCCACATACCTGCGCCGCCCCTCCTCCGCCCGGGAGGGAGCCGGTGCTGATGGTTGACCTTCTGCTCTCCTACTGTTGTCCCTCGGCCTTTTCGAGCTGGGGGGCGCCTGTGGTGTTAATTGACCGCTCTTCCTCTTAACGGTCTCTGCGAAGGTGACCGCCTTCCCGTCACCGCGCGTATCAGTCGGTGGTGCACTGCCCTGGCCACGGTCTACAGACCGGCTGCCTTGCGCACTTTCCGACTCTGTCTTGCCGCATTCCCTTGTTGGGGGTGCCGTGGTATCCGAGTACCGACGCTTAGCCAGGGATTCCGCCGCCTCAGGGGTCATCCCATCCCGGAGGTACCGCAGATACCACTTGAGGCAGGCTCCGCTCATGGCCTTCTTCCGGGGGTCGTCATACACGCCGGGTCTTTCCCCCGTTGGGAGAGATTTCTGCCCTCCTCTCCTGCGCCTCCTTCTCCGCCTGCGTGCACCACCAGCCTCTGCCCAGTGCGACTCTCCCGAGTCCGAGTGGCTTGGCCTGTTTGGGTGGGTCCTGGTGGTGCTTCTAGCTGCGTCCGCGGTCTGGACGTCTGTTGAGCGGCGGGCGCCGCTACTAGAGGGCCTGCCGTCCTCGTCCTCCCTGGCATGCTCCTCGAACAGCGCCCGCATCTCTGGCGAGAGAGAATCAAGGTCGCTAAGCTTTCGCCTAGCTCCCTGACCTCCCCGGCCTACCGCTGCTCCTCCTGCTCTGTCCTTCTCCCTACCGTATTCCATATCCGTTGTCCTTATTCGTTGCCTAGTCAGATCCTCAGTGTTTGTTGTTGTTGTTGATTTTGGGTTTGTTGTATTCATCTTGTTCGTACGACCCTTGGCTCAACGAGGTGAGCTGTCGGGTCTTCTTGTTGAATGGGGAGCTAGAGAGTCCGCCACGCCAGAGCCCCTTGACGCGGTAAGGCCACAGTTACACCCCAATTCGGCCCGGTGTTGGGGAGGCTCCGTTAGAATACAGCCGAATTTACCTCCTGGCTGCAAATCATCCAATGGGCACGGGTCGCATGACACCCTGGATTAGGAGGTGGTAGTCCTTGGTTGTCGCCCGCATGCGGCGCCCGACAACCTGCCTGGAAGGCGCCATTTCAGCACCTTCCACACCGGTTGGGGGGCGCCGAGAATGCCTTGCGACTAAGCCTCTGCACCACGACAAGGTGCCTACCATTAGCAGAGGAAACCGTAGGATAAGCTTCCTCAACATCGCGTACAAGGTTCTATCGAACGTATTGTGTGAAAGATTAAAGCCCACCGTCAAAAAACTGATTGGATCTTATCAGTGTGGCCTTAGACCTGGAAAATCAACAACCGACCAGATATTCACCATGCGCCAAATTTTGGAAAAGACCCGTGAAAGGAGAATCGGCACGTACCACCTATTCGTCGATTTCAAAGCTGTTTTCGACAGCACGAAAAGGAGCTGCCTCTATGCCGCGATGTCTGAATTTGGTATCCCTGCAAAACTAGTACGGCTGTGTAAACTGACGTTGAGCAGCACCAAAAGCTCCGTCAGGATCGGGAAGGACCTCTCCGAGCCGTTCGATACCAAACGAGGTTTCAGACAAGGCGACTCCCTATCGTGCGACTTCTTCAATCTGCTGCTGGAGAAAATTATTCGAGCTGCAGAACTTAATCGAGCAGGTACAATCTTTTACAAGAGTGTACAGCTGCTGGCGTATGCCGATGATATTGATATCATCGGCCTCAACACCCGCGCCGTTAGTTCTGCTTTCTCCAGACTGGACAAGGAAGCAAAAGAAATGGGTCTAGCAGTGAACGAGGGCAAGACGAAATATCTCCTGTCATCAAACAAACAGTCGTCGCACTCGCGACTTGGCTCTCACGTCACTGTTGACAGTCATAACTTTGAAGTTGTAGATAATTTCGTTTATTTAGGAACCAGCATTAATACCACCAACAATGTCAGCCTAGAAATCCAACGCAGGATTACTCTTGCCAACAGGTGCTACTTCGGACTGAGTAGGCAATTGAAAAGTAAAGTCCTCTCTCGGCGAACAAAAGCCAAACTCTATACACTTTATCTAGTTCGTCGAAATATTCCCACGCCGTCGCAGCTTCGCCTGAGGTGCTGTTCCTCTTTTTGATGCGCTTGTAGGTCACCATGAAGTTGAGGAATTTCCGTGAAATGTCATCACGCGAGAAGGAAAATGCTAAGTTGATGTCCTTAATTTTCTACAACAGCGCCTGCCACAAGACCAAAGGTTTTTTCCTTTTCGATTGAAAATCTGGCTCCATATCCAACCTTAATGAGAGTAAAAGGCTTTTGCGATCGTGCGTCCACTTTTTGTTGCTATAAAAATTAGATTTCAACTTGTAATATTGTAAAAAAATTAAATAGTTTAAAAATTTGCTTACCTCTCTTCTTCGGTCGCCATTGTATTGAACAAATGCATCAACAATGAGCGCCGATTGCTTTTTTCTGCGCATTTATCGGGCAGGGTTGCCATTAGGAATACGATACATTGTCAAAGTTTGCGCAACTGCGTTTGGGAATGTGCTACATTGTTCGAATTCAAAGCAAAATACGTTTAGGAAGTCAGCCTAACTCTTGCCAACCGGTGCTACTTCGGACTGAGTAGGAAATTGAGAAGTAACAAAGACCAAACTCTACAAGTTACTCATCATCCTCGTCCTGCTATATGGTGCAGAGGCATGGACGATGACAACATCTGAAGAATTGGCGTTACGACTTTTCAAGAGAAAGGTTCTGCGGGGTTATGGTCCTTTGCGCATTGGCAACGGCGAATACCGCAGTCAATGGAACGATGAGCTGTACGAGGTTATAAGAGAATAAGAGACAGCGGCTACGTTGGCTAGGTCATGACGTCTGAATCGATGAAAACACTCCAGCTCTGAGAGTATTCGACCTAGTATCCGCCACCAGAAGCACAGGAAGACCTCCGCTCCGTTGAAAAGGTGCAAAAGGACCTGATTACACTTGGATTCTCCAATTGGCGCCAAATATTGAAAAGGAAGAACGACTGGCGGACTGTTGTAAACTCGGCCAAAACGGCATCAACGTCAATTATTAAAGATGGAATTTAAATATGCTTGTCTTTTTGAAGTACATAAAATGCACTTTATGACTTTATGATTTTTACCTTGAGTAAAATAATTCAACAAAGAAATTTTGCGAGCGGAATCAAATTTCTGGTGCCAGAACGTCCAGAATGTTAGAAAAGACCTTCGGTGATAATCGCAGCATGTGGTGATTGATAAAAATGAGAAGGTGTTAACTGAAAATCAACACGTCAATAACATAAAGTAATTGATACTTGAGAATCGACGACTATCAGACAGAGATCTTACTGGCATTGTTGGCATATGGGAAGGATCAGTGAAAACCATTTAAATAACGTTTGGGCCTATGAAAAGTAAAAAACATGACTGGTTCCAAATTACTATTTTTTCGAAAAACAGCGTACCGTTAACGTCTGTGAAACAATGCTTTCCGCCTACCACGAGGTTATGAAATGTATTATTACTGGCGATGTCCTTTCCCCTAAGCCAGGGATGGGCACATTAGCCCTCAGTGGCATTTTGCCCGTGCGGGCACGAGTGCACATTTTGAGGGCTAGGTGAGGGGATCATCGCGGGCAAACATGAAGAGGGAAGTGAGAGCAACGTAGTTTACCACTTCATATTTATAAATGAGAGCAACGTATTTTCCCACACCATGTTTACAAATGAGAGCGCGCGCATATATGAGAAGTTGCACTGTGGGTAATAACTGTAAAATTGCCTAACAATTTTAAGTTTCTTTGTAACTACTATAAATTTATAAAATGTAAGACAAATAACAAAAACTATAATAAATATTTGATTTTAGTAATTATTATTTTTTTTTTTAATATGTCTTTATATCAGCATTTAATTTTGTTTATTTGAAATAATAAATTATATGTTTGGTTTAATCTCATTTGCTATAGCTACACGCACTATTGTACCAAAATTTAAATCAGATAACCTACTTCTTATTTTAGATATAATTTTCGAAGCAAAAAGTTTCAAACCAGGTTATTTTTTTTAACTTCCTTATAAAAAGTAATTTCAATAATAACTTCAATTTATGAACCACTGTTCCTTCAAACACACATGACCAAATGATTCTTATGAGAGCGCAATGTAAATAATTACCCAACAACCCTTCTACCACCCGCCAATCGTAGGATTTCCAACGACTTGGGGTTTTCCGCAGGGCTGCCAGGCTCGATATACTGTAGTAATTATAAAAATTGTCTTCAATATATTTGAAATTTTCTTAAAACAACTCAAATTCAGAATCGAACGCTATTATTTACAAATATATAAACTAGTTTTAATAGTTTGATTTCAGTTTTGATATTTTATATTATGAAAAATTATAACTGAAAACTTAGAGGCGTACAAAACTACAAATGCGTATTGAGTAATGGCAACATTGTTCGAATGAAAACGAGAACAAAACGCTTGCCGCTCGTAGCGAAGTGAGAAGATGTTTCTGCCATTAGCGTTTGTATTCCATTTGTGTGCTTAGCCACTCTCAATCAATAATGCCATACCGCGCAAATATGTTTTTATTTGATGATTTCTTATATTTTTAAAAATATGTGTTCCCTTTCTATAGCGCATATTATTATTTTAATACATTTCCAGAGGCAACTTAGATTTTTCAAATTTAACAAAACAATTATAGAAAAAAACCTCAATTCTTTGTATATTTTTATAAAACAACCAAACTGAAAATATCACAAATCATATATTTATATAAGTGTTTTCATTAAGTGGAACTGCAATATGTTTAAACACAATATATATAATGGTAACAAGTATCTTTTCTTTCTTATTTATGCAGATATGCATATGTACGTACAAAAGCCCACAACTTGAGATAAGTTTTCCCAATTGTAACTAAAATGAATTTTTACAACTGGCATCACCACCATTTACTGATCTATCATATGTACAGTGGTGTGAACAAAATAGGAACAATCATAAGGTGTTGTGAAGTTTTAAAATATGCTGTGTTCTTATTAAATAAAATTGTTTTTAGATACAAGTATAACATATATATATTTTTTCCGAACAGTGATTAGAGCTTCCAGCATGCACAGGTAAATTAAAACATATATTAGTGCGAATCTCTAAAACGTGCAAATTATGTTTACCTCTTTTTGTTCACACAACTGTACAATTCCGATATGAAGTAAACTTCCGCCCTTAAATTTGTGTACAATGTCAGTATTGCCGCAACCATTCTGCGATGAACATTAAGTTGCGGAGGAATGTAATTGATTTTTTTTCGCAACTTCTTATGCCCTTCCCTCCGTACACTGATATTCCCCTCATCTAGCCCCCGTGCGCACTTTGCTAACTTTTAGGGCAACAATGTGCCCATCCCTGCCCTAAATAATTATCAAAAGATATTGGAAACATGCTATTGGCCAACGTTAAAGAAAGACACGGAATTAGTAGTAAAAAACTGTGAGAACTGTACAAAAAACAAATACGAAAGAAATCCCATCAAACAACTCTTAGGCAAAAGTCCGATATATTTTATATAGACAGCACGAATTATCTCTCGTGTATAGACAGACTAACAAAATATGCATATTTTAGAAAACTACACAGCAAAGCACAGTTTTACGAAATTATAGAAGAAGTAATAACACAAATATTTCCGAACTGCACGGAATTAATGACAGACAATGAAAACGTATTCGTCGGCGTAGGCACATCAGCACTGCTCAACAGACTACAAATACGACATACGCGCACAGCAAACGGTCATTCGACATCAAACGCGCAAGTAGAAAGCAGGAATAAAGGGATGTTCAACTTATTCCAGTGTGAGAGCGCCTCAAAATAAGCGTTTTTTATAACATTTTCCATTGTAGCCAGATCAGAAAAAAAACAATTTTTTGGGCATTTTAAATAAAACACCCAATTCGCATTTTCCACACCACCTATGAGGTATGCAAAAGGGCGCGTTACCGAAGTTATTTTTGGGTGCTCGGTTCCCCAGTAGGCCTATATCACCCATTAAAAATTTATTTACATAAAAAAAATGAAAATAAACAAAACAATAACAATTCATAAATAACAGTATAAAAAAAATAACAAAAACAATATCACAGTATTTAATATAATACTTAAAACTATAAAAATAAACATACATACATATATACAAATGCCAATATTTAAACCCCAAATTCTAATTTGTTATTAAAAACTTTCTATTAAACGTTCTAACTTTAGAGCCTCATAATGCGAATCTGCTTAAAAAATCTTAATTTAGTATAAAATATTTAGCTCATTGCAACCACTAAAAAAGAAAGATAAAATCTACAAATGTGAAACACACAAAATTTTATTCTTAAAATTGGGTAAGGATAAATCTCTATTTAAAAATTTCGTCACAAAATAAATTCTAATTCTAATAAATAGAGCAATAACTACCTTTGGGTCACAGTCTTCACAACACAAGAAGGGCCTAATATCTTTTAATTTAGCAAAAAGAATTTCTCCTAATCCTATTTTATGACAATTTCTGTCAAATTCCTCAACAAATTTTATTTCTAAATTATTAATAAATGCAACAAATTCTTGAGGCGGCTTCACTAAGTTGCATTTATCGATCTGGTTTTGATGTATGAAGATGAATTCATCAGAAGGAATTTCATCTCCTAAATAAGGTAATGGCAGGAGGCATGTGTGCATTTTAAAAATTTTCAAATAAAGGTAGCCGCAAAAATAACTAAATGCATTTTCCTTTAAAAAGCTAATTTCTAAACTACTATCTAAAGTAATGGACCTAACAATGGAGTGTTCGGGCCGTGGTAAGCCCTGGAAATCCTGCCAAGAAAGGTCACTTAAAACGGAATCATTGCACACATTAAGAAGAACATTATGGCTATGTTCTGAAATAACTGTGGCTTCGGGTTCTAAAGGCAGCTCACAGTTACCTTTTGTTACGATATTTACGTAACGTAAACCCCATGACTTCCTAAATAAACTAGAGAACATGAAAGGTGTAACTCTAGTACCTCCCCTACTTCTAATCTGACCAAAAAAATGCTCTAAGCTGTCCTGACATAGTCGTCTTGTCTTCAGGTAAGGAAATCCTGAGTGTGACAGCAATCGCCACAATCGTCTTAAACTATTAATATTAATTAACCACCTCTTTATAAAATTGAAATTACTTGTTGTGTTGTTTCCTAACTCATCTACGACCCGAATTGTTTTCAAAACTTTTTCTGCCTCATCTAAAAACTGGTTTTGCTCTGGGGAACTTATAAAAACTTTTTTAGTGGGTACAATGGCCTCAGTGAAACTACTATTAAAAATATCGAATAATTTATTAAAAAAAGAAACGAAATCCGCGGTATTAATGAAGCTCATACTATTTGAGCTTAAGGCTCCCGAGCTGTAAAGAGAAAGCATACCTGAAGCGACCGTATTACTTAAAACTTGAGACGCGAATTTAACTTTCATTTTTTGAAAGGTATTGGGGTAAATATGAGCATCGGTTAATTTATGCGCACACCGATAACTCGACTTACAGTCCTGTTTATAAAAATGGACTATATCTGACCAACATACGCGACTATTTTTAAAATCAACTTTATTTTTCATATTTTGTAAGCAGTTTCGACTACATTTCAATAAATGGGGGCTATCGTAAAAAAAACATATTTCCTTACCATTAACGTCAAAAAAGGGCCGTGACATTGAAACACCTAACAAATTAGCTAAATTTTGAAAATTGGTACCCTGGTCACAAACAAAATGGCAAGGAACTAGCCCTATATTTTGAAGTTGGGTAATGGCTTCAAGAATATATTTCTTGAGGACATCCCCCTTACAAGAGCCTCTAATAAAAAAATAAGCTAACGGGTGGGACCAAGGTTCTCCACCTATACCTTGCACCATTATGGTCATTGCAGTTGTGGCTATTCTAGATGTGCGATTTTCATCGCCATAATCTTCAAGACCTATCACCCTATCAAATTTCCTATCATACTGCAAATGACATTTCAGTGACATTTCATCACAAGAAACTGATATGAACTTTTGTTCGAAAGAAAATCCCTTACTCCTAATTTCTAAAGACTTTATGCTGCTTTGGGTGCAACCTGGGAAACGAGGCCAATCTGCGACAAAATTGTGTAATGTAGTTTCCAAGGGAAAACTGAGTTGGTGCTTTAGGTAGCGGTAAGCGATTGGTGACAAAAAGAATACACCCAAAGCTAAAGTTTTAAGAAAACTGTCATATCGCCGACCGTGACTTTGGCGATTACTATTTAAAAAACTACTCCTAATACAAGCACCTAACTGAGGAGGAACTTTGCTGCAAACTATCTCAAGAGGATCTGACTCTTCCCTAAATGAACTGCTTCTTAACATTTCCCTACATCTTTCTAATTCAGTTGCCATTTGGACCAACTGAGCTTTTAAACTCCTATTCTCCTGTTCTTTTTCGTCTAATTTTATTTTTAAAATCCTATTCTCTTCTCTCAATTTTTTTTTCCTATCTGTCCCTGCTGTCAGACCCCTACCTGTTTGCGCGGCTTTTTCGCTACTCTTTAGTAGTTCCTCCTCAAGAAGTGGCAGAGGCTCTAAAATTTGTTCGCGGTCTTCCCTTTCTAAAAGCGGAAGCAGCTGCCTCGATGCACCGTTTGCATTTGAGGCAGATCCTTCCATTTGGGGGAAAAAATCTTCAACGCCTATTTCTATTATACTTTCAGAATTTGGGGCGTTAAATATTGGCTCATTTATTAAATTAATGTCCGGAACGGCTCTCGGACGCAATTTTTTTGCGTTACGCATTTCATTCGAAAAATGCCGCTCGCACGCAAAAATGTGTTTAGGTGTTTTTTCACTTTGATCTTCAAAAACACCTAAACGCTTGAGCCAACATTTACGCCTATTAAAAGAAACAAAATTAAATACAAAATGTTCTATATAATTATAAAATATGTATACTAATAAGTGCAAAAAGTGCATATTTAATGAATATTTAAAAGTACAATTATTTTTTATGACTATCATAAATATTTAATTATAAATCGTTACTTTAAAACAATTAATTTAACGGCAATGGCAATAAATTGACAGTTACGCTCTGAACAAGTAGAGCGCGACAGACTGCAAGCGACATTTGTCAAATATTAAAATACACATGTTCTTAAGGACAGAGTTATTGAGGCAGCTGCACGACTACATAACTGTGTCCATAAGAACGTGTGTATTTTAATATTTGACAGATGTCGCTTGCAGTCTGTCGCGCTCTACTTGTTCAGCACATCACACTTAAAAACACACGGCAATTCAATTTCATTATTCAAAATTACAATTTATTTGCACAATAGAAACACTTATTTATTCGAGATTTTTCACAAATTGACAAACACTTTTTGCACTATTTAATGTGTTTCACTCACCGTTCGAGGTCCGTTCCACTGTCTGGAAAACTAAATGTTCTTCCTCCCTCGTTGCAGCAGCCAACAATACATTTTCTCCAACTGCTGGTTGTTTTCGGCATTTTATTTGTAAAATAAAATAAAAAAGTATTAAATAAATGCAAATTTACTTAATAAAAATTAAAATATACTCACATCTTTCAATCTGCGTGTTGTTTCACCTTCGGTATTCTTCGAAATAATGGCCGTTACAAGTGGAGACAAAAAAATGAAAAATGTCTCCATTCGAATAATAATTTGGCGGGATTTTAATCTGGTCGTCCCTCTTTTCCAATTGCTAAACGTCAAAACCACCTAAACTCGATTAGCTGTCAAAGTTTAGGTGGTTTTGACGTTTAGCAATTGCTCTCTCACTTCCAGTGAGAGAGGAGTTAAACATCTCTTTATCTCTGGTAGAAAGGTTGCACTCAACAATCACGGAGATAGCAAGAACATTAGCTAAAGATAGAGCAGTCACAACGCAGGAAGAAATATATTCTGCAATACGCGAATACAATAGAACAATTCATTCGGTCACTCAAAGGAAACCAGTGGATTTATTTTTTAACCAAAATCTAGTGGAAGAAGAAGAAAATATTAAACAAAGACAGGAGTTCATGCTAAATTTTCATAATAAAAAAAGAGCTCAAAGGATTACGCTCCAGGACAAATAATATACGAAAAAAGCAGTAGACGCGAAAAATACACGAAACGTTACATAAAACATATTGCGAAAGAAAACAGAGAAAATACCGTTTTAACCACGAAAAATAAATTAGTGCACAAAGATAACATTCGAAATGTAGTACCTAACGTTAATAATACTAACCCTAATCAACAAAACAATCCAATATGAGATAACAAAAATCAAGGATAGGAAGTTCGTTTTAACAGAGACATACCCTTCATATGTTTATACTCAATCATATTATCTATACCATATGGTAAACCTAACAAAAATACTTCAACACTACGAAGAATTACACTCATCGGCAACTTCAGCGAAAACCCAACATGCAGATCTCGCACTAATAAATAGAATAGAAGTATTAAAAAACCAATTATTAATTAGGAGACAAAAAAGAAGTATTAATTTCCTAGGATCAATACTTAGTTTCGTAACAGGGGTACCAGACCATGATGATGCGGTAGAGATTAAAACTCAAATCAACGACATAATAGAAAACAATAATAAACAACGACTAATAAATACGCACTTTGAAAAACTTTTTGAATCCTTTAGCTATAAAATAATCCAATCGCAAACAATGCTTCAGGAGATCTATAAAGAATTACAAGACCTAACTTTTACGATTAACTTCGCAAAAAACAAAAATTTCTATTCAGCATCACTGAATATGAAAGACATAGAACAAGTTATGAAATTGGAAAACAACGAAGTTCCGGTAATAAATATAATGGAATACGCAGATATTCATATTTGTAGAATAGGGGATACATTTATAATAGTATACAAATATCCTGTAATCAATAAAAAATGTGAAACATATGACATAACACCAATTTCATACAGACATGGAAAAATTCAAATGGATAAACAAATAGCGAAATGTAACCAACAAATCACACGAATAGACAAATGTAAAAACATCATGTCAAAATTAATTTGTAAAGAAACACAACCAGATATGTGCACCCTTCCAATGTTATTAAATAATAAAGCACAATGCAACACGATAGAAGAAAAGAATGAAGATATATTAGAAATAAGTTCAGGTAATGTATTAGTAAACGGACTTAACCAAGTAAATAATGAAACATTAAACGGAAATTATTTGATACAGTTTAAAGAAAATATAAAAATTAATGACTTAACGTTCCACAATCAACATGAGGAGATTAAAAAATTCATTTTATCTCAAGGAAATCAAAATATAGAAATTTTAGACATACTAAGTTCAGAATCAAAATATAAATTTAATAACGTAGAAAAACTGCACAAATTCATTATTCCATTCGAGGAACACCCGATAAGGAATACTTGCATAGCCATATTTACTCTCTGCATAATCATTGTACTGACATACTTAGGATTTAAGTTAACCGATGCCATATTAAAATGTAAAACACTTAAGTTAAAGGAAGAACAGCAGAAGAAATATGAACAAATCCTGAAATCATAAGGAATGGAACATCTAAAAAGAAAGATGCCATCACCGCAGTATGAAGGAAAAAATCAGGAGCTCTTTTTATTAAAGGAGGGGGGGTTAATACCTTCACCTATATATATAATATATATATGTAACAATATCACCTAGCAACAGCATATCACGCACATACAACGTGAACAATCAAACAAAGGGAGATACAACCAATCACAGCACGCCACGCTACATCAGTATAAAGCTATAAATACAGTGTATCGCGCGCACTGTGTGTTCTTCAATTCAGTTTTATATAAACCTTAGATATAGTCAGATGTATTGTATAATACTTTTATATTAAATAAAGAGAAACCCAGAAGTAATATCTTGGTAAAATATATATTTTTTAGAATTGCCTAAATAGCATTCTTAATTCCCAAGTGAACAAACACGAAACGGTAGTCGTCTACTTTTTCATTTTGTCTACGTACGGCACTTTGCATTTCGAAATGTATTTTTGCTTCATCTGGATAATTACCAAATTAATTTTTTAGGTCTTTCGCGAAATCGTTCCAATAGGAATGTGGTCTTTCTGTCGCATCGATCCACAATCTTGCTGCTCCTTTCATTTTACTATACACGGCAAGCAATAGACACTTTTCGTCCCACTCATATGCACGGATAACACTATTTACTCGTAAAACGAACTATTCTGATGACAACGAACTGTCATTTGTTGGATCAAAGTCTGGTATTGTTTCTGCTATTTCACGCACCGAATAATTGTTTCGCGTTACAGTTGCATTCGAAATTGCAAAAGGGGAAATGTTATTGACGTTTATATTTTCAATGTTGCTTGTACTTTCAATTGGCACACTTCGAGCTTAGGAATTATTTTGCATATATGACAACTCATTTTCTGGAATTCCGAGCATTTCGTCCATTTGCCTTTGTAACGATTTTTGTGTTCCGTCATCACACTGTACATTATCATCACCCGTAACTTGTTCATTTTCGTCCTCTTCGACTCCGATTTCATCCGACCCGATCGTTTCACTCAAACGACTTATGAGTGTTACCTTCGTACAACTGCCGTTTTAGTTGCACTACACTAAATGATTCAATAGCTCTCATTTTTACAAACTCAAAAATCATGTATTTCGTTATATATCATGTATATATTTCGTTTTTGCATATACACACGCGCCGTTAAATCGAATGTTCAAGATGATGCACCGTTAGCCGTTATATCAGATGATCGAGATGATGCTCACTTTTTTACACGTTTAAATTGTAGGTTAAGTTATATCTTTAAAATTTTGATCTTTTATAATACACTTTAGGCTTATGAAATCTGCAGGTTAACGTTTTGCAGTATTTCACACGTATGTACGTAAATGCGTTTCACTAAGAACCGTGTGTTCTTTTCGTTATACAAGTATGGTAGAAATAATGTGATTTGAAGATGTACAGATTAACGTTTAGCACATTTTCCGTTTATTAATTTCCACACATATTTGATCACTAAATCATCGCAAAACCGTTTTCAAAATTGTGTACAGGTAAAAATATTAGTACACATTTTGATTCTACTTCTGATTTGTAAGGTATTTTAAAGGTTCTTATTCGGACACTTTCTAATGTTCACAGGATGGTCTCTTATTAAATATTAAAATTATAATTTACAAAATTTATTGAATATTAGATAATATCGCACGGGAGGCAGCGTTCGCGTTGGCGGTTGAAAATCAAGTGTTGCTTTTGATGTGCCGGTGATGCCACTCAGATAAGAATTAATATTTCGCATACGGTTACCTTACTCATATGTGTATACTACAAAAACTTATTCATAGAAACCGTAACACACATATTACATGCTTATAACATGAGATATATTAGAACATATGATCACCTACCTGCACATCACTAATTTCGTTCTTGCGCTCTTTTCGCAGTGCAAACATACATATGTAAATATGAATATTTATAAATAAGTACAAAGATAAAGAATTCGCCTATCTCTTACCCTACACTGGGTACTGGCAAATTATAAAAAAAAAGTCGTAATAATAATTAATCTTAAAATTTAAAGTATTTAAAGTAATTTTAAAATTCACATTCAAATTACAATACGGCGGTAAAGGGATATAAAATTTCCTTATTTCTAACTAGAAACATTAGAAACAATTACCAAATATTACCTAAATATTTAAAGCCTATTTTGGCATCTATCCAGCAGTACCCCTTGTTCTTTGGAACAAGCAGGATTGCATACAAAAAGCAAATTGATCTCTTCAACGAGCTCTCAATTGCACAAAACATAAGCACATACAAGTCCAAGTATTAGGGTGTACCAAAATACAAATAATTCGGACATCAAATATATTAATTAATAAAAAGCGCAGTTTTTAAGTAATATGCACAAATTAAAAATTCAAATATATTTTTGAACTAAAATATAAATAAATAATATTATTTTGCAAAAATGGTTAACAACAACAATAATCAAAATACACCTGCAGGAGCTACACGCCCAAAACAGGTTGCTAAACTTATTTCAGAAAGTGACAGTTTAACAAGATACTGCAATAGATTTGCCTCTTCACTTATTCAAGAAAACTCTGAATCGTTATTAGAAATAAAAAGCCAAAATCTTAAAAATTTCTGGAATCAACTCCAAACGGCTCATGACGCCATAGTAGAATCTGACGATTCAGACCTACCATAAAATTGGAAACAATCGGCTTACGCAATATATGAAAACTGCTTAGACCAATATGAATAAACAAAAGCTATGATCTCCGATCAATTAAAACTAATTAAACCAATTGCACCTACTCCACACCCGAGAGTAGAGTTGTCACAAATGCAACAATATCAAGAGGCAAGTTCAGGCATCCACCTCGAGGTGCCCGCATGTGACACAGAAACATTCTATGGAGGTTATGAAGAATGGCCGTTCTTCCGGGACATGTTCACAGCCGTTTACATAAACCATCCGGAATTATCAAAAGCACAAAAATTGTACAGAAAAACACCGTACTGTGAGAGTTCACGTTTGACTATATTAATTAATAATTAAAATTTAAATTAATTAAAATTTCTTTCCGCTTTAACTTTCCTAATTCTAATCTCTTAACTACGTACATATACTTGTATTTGTGTAAATAACTATTATATTTTTATTGAATACTTCAGATACCAACGCATTGATATTTTACAACTGTTTAGAATCACTGTGTGACTTAATGCATTTATTATACATACTTAATGCATTAAACGCCATATACTATGTTCGGACCGACATTGAAAACATTTTGAAAACACATTTGTATGTTGTGGAATGTAAGTCGTTCGGACCGACAATGTGTGTTTTCGATGAGTTTTCACTGACAACTATCAATGCGGGGATTCTCTTGCTCTTGCAAGATGACACAAAATGCAAAAATCCTATACCGAAATATGCAAGGCCAAGAGAGCACACATTGCAGATTCTAGTGATATATGACGGCACGAAAATAAACATGGGTTTTGGTCTGACATATTCTGCAGACATTGCAAATAAATTTTTGCGTGTGTTTGTTGTGCCGTTGCACCAAGAAGAGAATTCTGCAATTGGTGTACCGTGCAAGGGTTTCGCAAGAACAAGAGAATCCCCTTAACAGTGAGCAGCTGTATTTGGGTATGGAATGTAAACAAATATCAAGTGACAATTTAGGGCCGGCAAGATATGTCTCCCAAAAAAATCGATTAAACTAGAGCAAGCACCGATTATATTGAATGGAATGTAAGTTTTCAAGTAGTTTTCAGCGAAAACTCTGTTTTCGTTTTACAGATTTTACATGGACGAAAACACACGAAAACATGTTTTCAATGTCGGTCCGAACATAGTAATAGATATTCTGTTTTCAGTTGCTGCTCGTGTGCATTAGTATTTGTAGTATGTATGTTTCTATTAGTTTTATGTATATACTAATTTATGAGATTTATTCAATAGGCAATGATTTTCACATTTTTATGAGCAAGTTTCATACTACAATTTTGTTGCTTGCGATTGCTCTTGACATTTAGTGGACTGTATTTTATTTTTATTTCATTTATTGTTTACATGTGTATGTTTATGTATTAATGTACTTGTGTCACAAATATAATTTGCTATATATAATTCTATCTTAAGAAATAAATTGTCATGTTCATGTTTTTATGAACATTCTGCCAGGGGTTTTTAGTTGTATCTTAACTTTACTTGTATATTATAACAGACCGATTCTGTGCACTTAACAAATTATCAAAATATTGTTTATTTATCAAGATTTTTATCAAGCCAAAAGCTTTTTGTTATTCTGTGCAAATATTGATAAAACTTAAAGCTTCAGTGCGAATCGCTTTTCACCATACTGTGGTGAATAAAATAATGTAAACAGAAATCAGCTGTTTAGTGCGAAATGGATTCTTCAACAATGTAAGTATTCATTATTATTAATTGTTAATTTTAAAGAAATAAATGGTTTAATATTTAATTCAATTTATAGGAAACCAAAAAACCAACGTGCTACGCACGAACTATTAGAAACTTACGTTTCATTTTGCCGGGCGCATCCGGAAATCGGTAGAGGAAAAAATACGCCAAAATCGCCTCGACAAATGCAGGATTTGTGGCGGCAGCTGGCGGAGCAGTTAAATGCATGCAGAGGGCCATCTCGTACTGCAGCTAAGTGGAAAGAGGTAATTCGTCTTATTTCTTATTCTCTTATTTTCTACATTTGTTGAATGATTTTGATTTACAGACATTAGGTGTTTGGAAGAGCCAACTACGTACGCGGGCAAGGCGCTTAAAAATGGAGCAGAGGCTTACTGGAGGAGGGCCCTGTGACAAGCCGTTGACCGATTTCGAGCAAAAATCTTTGGCAGCTTTTGGATCAGTAGCTGTGGATGGAGTGGAAACTATTGAAAGCTTTGGTTTGGGGCTGCCGCGAAAACAAATTGTAGAATCGTCGATAATTGAGTGTCCAATATAATCCACTGAAAGTAGACTGCCTAGTTCAGCACCACTGCCAAGCCTATTATTGTCGCCAACCCCACTACCTTCGCCAAACCCACTACCATCGTCAAACCCACTACCATCGCCTGGCCCACTACCATCGCCAAATTCAGCACAATCTCCATATGATTCACCGTTATTTAGCCCAGATAATCAGGTATGTAATTTCTATTTTATTCTACAATGTATCCAAGTACATAAACCCCTGGCCACTGGTTAAACGCAGTGGCTTTTTTTCTTTTTTTGGGTTATTTTTCTTTTATTTATTCGCAAAGAAAAGCCATATGAACCCAAGTTTTTAGCTTCATACGAACTTTTTAATAATTTAACAAACTTTAAATTTGGAGCCCAAGAATTCGCACTAATATACTCGTATCTATATGAGTACCTATACATAATACATAGTTATGCATATATGTATATGTATACATATTTGCATAATGCATTTATTGGCAATTTACATATGCCCATATATATATATATATATCCATACATACAAACATACATATGCCTTTACGTAGTTTTTAATAAATATTTTTTTTTTTAATCACGAGGGGAGCGCAATAAGCTAATTAGTACTCTTATTGCTAACATAGCAAAGAGGAATGCTGCTGAAGAACACAGGCAACATCGTAAAGAGGTACAGCGTCGGGAGCACCGGGAAGTAATGCATGCCATCCATGACCTAACAAGAGTTGTCGCAGAGTTAATAAATGTTTTAAAACAAAACTCTGGTCATTCGAGTTGGAAGACTGAATTTTATATTTTTTTTAATTCCTTATTTTTCAAATTTTAGTTTTCTTGTTTGTACATATCCATATGTATGTATGTTAATGGACTTTGTTTTTATTAAAATAAATTATTCAAACTAATGAACTAAACTAATGAAACAATGTTGTTAATAATTATATCTGGTTGTGTTATTCTGTAGCTGAAGATGTCGTGACTCAGACCGAGCAGCTTAGCATGTGCCTGACACAGGCTATGCAGGGGTTACTTTTAAGTGCGGTGATGTGTGCTTCTGTTTAGATATTCTGTTTACATATGACTTGTGTATAGCTTAGTACGCAGCTCTCAAGAAACGTAAAAACTTCATATAAAAAAACGCTTAAGAAACGGTCCAGAAACGTTCCTGCGATAAAGTTACTTGTGCTAGTACGCAGCTCTTAAGAAAGCTAGTACTAATTTTTAATACTTTTTTTCAATAAAATGTGAATATGGCAAACCTGGTTTTGCAAAGAAACATCAAATCAACAATTGTTTCTTGCAGGAAATTCGAAGTAATCGTCAAATTCATCCTAAATTAGTTGAAATCATTATTATAAAGTATGTTCCATTTTGAAATGTTGTATAAAACCAACCAATCGTCAACAACATTCCTTAAATCTCAATGAAAAATATTTGTGTTACCATACACATACATACATACATACATACGCACAAAGTTTGTTTACTTTGTTTATTCTCTCTTGCTCTTCTAATGTGGATCATTCACAATGCATAACCAGCTGTCAATATTACTTCAGAAATAATGTATTTTTGTTCTTGAGCAATTACTTGAGAGCTGCGTACCAACCTTATACACATATTGTTAGCAGTCTTTATATTGTGTAATAATAGAAGGATAATGTAACAGGAGTAGGTTAATGTGTAATGTCATTGTGCAGTGTATATATGCATATTGTTAGTAGTAATGTAGTGTATAGTGTAATAATGTGTTAAAGTGTAGATATATATCTTGCCCTTATCCTTTCACCTTATCGTGTTTACTGCAAAGAGTCACCGGAATTAACTACATGGTCAGAGTCTTCTTCAACCTCGTTTTCCACTGCGCCCATGGTAATACCAGCTTTCGTAATTATAACTTTATGCATCCGATCATAATAAGTACCTAATTCGTAATGGACAATTAAATTCCATTTTGAATTTATTATGTCCATTTTACTAATCGGTTCCAAATATATGTATTGCTGTATTATTTTTTAGTCACTGAAGCTCCTGGTTTAGCTGTATCATTAATAAATAATGACTTAGTTTGTGTTGCTACCATGAGTATCGTTAAGAACCACATCATCAATTTCCTTGTTTTACTCGGTCGTTCTGAGGTTGCAGTATTTTTTGTTATTCTCGAAGTCAAGAAACTTGTAACATGATTTGCTTACTCCGTTCTACTGCTGTGTTGTTACCTCCAGTGGGCATAATTTGTGAACGGGCCGTTTAAATATGCCATTTTGTAATTTTAGAGTTACAACTCTTATATTTTCATCCTTTCCCGGATGAGTTTCAATAACTTTTCCTAATGGCCATTTGGCCGGATGAGTTTCTTCATCTTTAATAATAACCCTTTGTCTTTGTACGAGATTAGCTTGTTTGGTTTTCCACTTCATGCGTTGTTGCAACAGTACAACATATTCGCTTTCCCATCGTTTCCAAAAAACTTTTTTAAGTTTTTGTATTTTTTGAGTATTATCTCTAATTAAAGTTTTCTCTTCCTGCCTATATTTTTTTTATATATAGGTCTTTTTTAGTTGGCTGAGCACTTTTCTTAGGCTCGTTAATCTTGCCTGCATTTTCCTTCATACAGCTCTTCTCTTGCCTGTATTTTCCTTCATATAGGACTTTCTCTTGCCTGTATTTTTCTTCTTACAGGACTTTCTCTTGCCTGTATTTTCTTTATACAGGTCTTTTCTTTGGCTGAGCCAATTATCCGGCTCGAAAGACCAAATGTACAGAAAAACACTGTACTGTGAGAGTTCACGTTTGACTCTCTGTTTGATTTGTAAAATCAAACTTTAAACTTAGAAATGATTCTTTAAATCCTTACCACTGATGGGGGGAAAATAAAGACTTATTTAAGCTGAGAACTATTTCATTCTTTTGTTAAATTCTCGTCAAGTAATTCGTCCCGGTTCAGTTTCATCAACCAAAGTTTCTGTATAAATAACTTTGTTATAACAGTTATTGGTGAAAGCCATCCCATGGGGTCGAAAGTTCGCGCTACATCAGACAAAGCTTTTTGTAACTAGCTTTTGCGTTGAAAGGTTCGTATTAAATCCAAACATGTCTTTGGTAGGATCCCATTGAATACCCAATGTCTTTATTGTTTCATCCTCTGCTATTTTTATTACTTCATTTGCGTTACTTACTGGAATAGTTGCTATGATTTCACTGTTGTTTGACATCCACTTCCTTAAGTGAAATCCATATTTTTGTAGTTGTTTCGATATTTCATACTGAATGGCTTTACATTCATCTATTGAATCTGCTCCTGTCGTTTTTAATGATGTTTGAAAGCAAATAGTTGTGGGGTTCGCATAATTTGGCAATTTCTTGTAAAGTTCTCGTTGCCAAGAAAAGAGTTTATGCTGTCCCATATGTAACTGTTTGTAGTTTGTATTCTTCTATCAGCTCTCGTTTTGTTGATCTCCACAATATACGTTGGTAATCTTGATCCCTATCTGTTATTTTAATTTGTCGAAACATCTTTTCAATATCACTTCTTAATACATATTGCCAAAGTCTCCAATTGATTATAATGTCCAATTGATTATAATGTCAAATATATCTTTTTGAAGAGGATGTCATTTAAACTACTTCCATTTGTAGTTTTTGCAGACGCATCGAAAACTACTCGTAGTTTAGTCGTTCCACTGACTTCTCGAATCCCTGCTTGATGTGGCAAATAGTATTTTCCGCATCTATCTTCACTTGCTTTTTCCATGTGGCCATTTCTGAATAATCTTTCATAAATTGCACATATTGTTGTTTTAACTCGTCATTTGTTGCGAACCTTTTCTCAAGATTAAGAAACCTCGCCATAGCTTGTTTGCGAGAAACGCCGAATTCTATTTCTTGTTTAAAAGGTAGATTGACGAAAAATCGATTATTTTCATCCCTCACTGTTGTTTTTTCAAAAATTTTTAGGCATTCCTCATCATCTGCTGTATCTGTTGAAGTTGTGGTGTCTTCTATTTCCCAGAACTTCTCCAATGTTGTGGTAACCGCTGCTAAAATTGTATTGTTTTTTCTCGGTTGCTGTAAAACTCCCGACGATATCCAGCCCAATTTCGTGGCTTGACCTAGTATTCGATCCTTTTTAAATATGCCTATATGTCACTTCCAATGACAATATCGAATCGATCCGATTTATTGAAATTGGGATCAGCTAAAGTGTAGTTTTTCAATTGTTCTACATCCCATTTAAACGTTTTGACTGGTTGAGCACTCGCTAATTTCGGCAAAATTAGTGCTTCGGCATTGTACGCCTCATTGCTTAGGAATCTCGGCTTGATTTTAATGTTGATTTTAAATTTGGACACCCCCACTGTGGTATTTCCTAAACCTTGTAGTTCAGTTACTTCTTTTCTTCTTGGTAAATGAAGTATTTGAGCTGCTTCTTCAGAAATAGTAGTCTTTTGGGATCCTTGATCGATTAGAGCTCGCAATGTCACATACTCTCCATTTGCTGCCTTCACCCTTATCTGTGCTGTTGCTAGGAGTATCGCCGTTTCCGAATGTTTCGTCATCATTGTGGAAGATGTTTTTGTGATATTTTCATCACTTCCTCCTTTTCCTTTTTGGAATTCATTGAAGTGCAATAAATTATTATGATTTCTTTCACACTAATTGCACTTCTTATTATTACATTTGCCTTCATATACGTGATCAAGGCAAAAAGCATAGCTTGTTGTTTGTTATGAATTTTCTTCGATTCATCGTATTCAATATCTGAAACTTTCTGTATTCACCAATTTGATGCCGAGGAACCTTGCAGTATCACAATTTTTTTGTGCCGCTGTATAAAATGTAGGTGTTCGCTGTGGCTGCTGCTCCAGGCTTTGTATATCCCTACTTTTTTTATGTTTTGTTCGTATAAACGTAGACTTTCTTTGTCTAGTTTTCGAACCACTATCCGAGCTATGATGGCTTGTTCATCATTTAAATTTAGATTTAGTCCCTTTAATGCATAAATGCATTCTTTGGTGGTTTCTAACAGCTGCTTCATGCTTGCTGCACTTTCTCCATTTGCTGCCGGTTGATCAAGTAATCTGTCTATTTGTGCTGTGAATTGTAGCCTTCTATTCTCATATCTTTCCTTGAGAATTTGCCAAGCAGCTCCATAATTTGTTTCTGTTACTGGTAGATGTTGAATTAATCTACCAGCTTCTCCTCCTAATGATGTCTTCAATCGGTACATCTTTTCCACTTCAGTAAAGTACTTCGAATCATGCACCAAACTTTTAAAAAGATAGTGAAATGACGACCATTGTTTCATTTCTCCATAAAACATCGGAATTTTAATTTCCTGCAGTTTAATATTAGAACACATTGTTTGTGTTGTGTTATAATTTTTTTAATTTCTCCGCTATTCATGCGGTGATAATTTTATAATCTTGTCGAATTTCATCTATTTGTTCCTCGATAGAGTCTTCAGTTGTTTCTATTAATTTGATATTTTGAGTTTCAAAATATGCTTCTTCAACATTCTCAAATTGTATTTCAAGCTTGATTTTGAATTCTCTCATTTGCCCGAGAGAATTCAATCCATTTTCTTGAATTTCATTAAGTGTGTTTTTGAGCTTTTTTGCTCGACGTTAATATTTTCTTTCAACGCCAGAAGCAGCTTCAGGTGGTTCGACCTGAATAGTTTGTGACAGATTCTATTTGCCCCTTGCTGCTCACTGCTGACTGACTTTCGGCAGTACTTTGAACTCTTAGATTCTGAATAGAATTCTCCATTGTTTGCATTACATGCTCGTAGTAATTCTTCGCAATGTATTCCTCTGCTTCTTGACTCTTCTCAGCCATTATTTTGTTATGATTTGCAGTAAACTCTTTCATAAGAGTCTGAATATGGTCCATATATTCTAGACATGAACCCTTTCTTATCTTTCCGCTCAGAACTTTCTGCTCCTTCAACGCAGCTAGATCGCCCAACTCCTTCTGTCGTGTTAGCAAATTCTTCATATTTGCTTCTTTATAGTTGGTTTTTGTAGATATATATATATTTTGTTCTTTTGTTCTTTTTTTGCACTGTTCTTGTTGTTATAGCCACAAGGACGCTTTTAAACTTTTGTTTTTTAGCTTTTACGAAAAGTAATTTTTTTATATATAGCCTTTGCTATTCCGGCTTACATTTATTTTTATTTGGCTAAGTAATGCTCTTTTTCTTTTTAAAAAGCTTCAAGTACTTGCACTTGCTCGATTCTTTTTTAAAAAGAGGATCGAAGGACCAAAATGTACAGAAAAACACCGTACTCTGAGAGTTCACGTTTGACTTTGATCTTCTTTAATAACTTTCTTAATTCTAATCTCTTAACTATGTACGTATACTTGTATATATGTAAATAAGTATTATATTTTTATTGAATTCTTCAGATACCAACGCGTTGATATTTTACAACTGTTTAGAATCACTGTGTGACTTAATGCATTTATACACATACGTAAACACCATAGATATTCTGTTATCAGTTGCTGCTCGTGTGCCTTAGTATTTGGAGTATGTATGTTTCTATTAGTTCAATGTATATACTAATTTATGAGATTTATTCAATAGGCAATGATTTTCACATTTTTATGAGCAAGTTTCATATAACAATTTTGTTGCTTGTGATTGCTCTTGACATTTAGTGGACTGTATTTTCTTTTTATTTCACTTATTGTTTACATGTGTATATTTATGTATTAATGTACTTGTGTCACAAATATAATTTGCTATATACATATAATTCTATCTTAAGAATAAAAATTGTATCACCTCCGATACAAGACAAGAGGTCAAGCACGCGTCATAGTAAAACAGTTCGCTTTTAATGACGATAATTTCAATTTGGCTTGGGAAGCTCTAAAAGCGAGATAGAAAACGAAAGAATACTGGTCGATAAACAAGTAACGACACTATTAAACTTGCCTAAAATCAAGAAAGAAACAAGTGAAGAATTTGTAAGACTACAATCCACTGTTTCTAATTGTCTGTCGATTCTGTCGACACAAAATATTCCCACAGACAACAGGGACCCAATTCTGGTAAACATTTGCACCGCCGCATTATCAGAAAAGTCCTTACTTCTATGGGAGCAATCGCTCTCATCCCGAAAAAAGTGCCCAACGTGGTAACAAATGAAAAATTTTCTCACCACCCAATATGAAATTGCAGAAAGGCTAGAAGAAAATATAATTAAAACTAAGAACATTAAACACGACCAAAACCGAAGCTTCAATACACCCCAAGTTAGTAGCAAAAACAATTTAAACAAACGCTTTCACATAATTCAATCGTTCATATCCGAACAGAAAAAGCAAATGTCATGCGAACTATGTAAGAGAGGGCATAAACTTAAAACTTGCGAGAAGTTTGAAAAATTAAACATTAACGAAAGGAACAACTTTGTCAGATCAAAAAGACTCTGTACAAACTGCTTGTCCCACACACATAATCTTAAAAATTGCAAAAGCAAATTTAACAGCTTATATTGTCATAAAAGACATCAATGCTTCATTACAACACATATCCCATCTCACCTCAAAGGAGCGCATTTACAAAAAGAACCACGGGTTTAATTACAAAAGCAAATCCCGAAAGCCAAAATACTAAAAATTGCCAAGAGACACCATGCTGCTCAAAGGCACAAAAATCTCAAGCGCTGCACAGCGAAACACAAAATGGACTAGTTACAGAACTGGTCACCACCATACCTTAATTCACAATTACGGAAATGTCAAAAGTTAAGAAAACTTCTCCCCATAACTACTCAATCAAATAATGGCCGGTACGTCGTACTAGAGCCACAATTTTCCAATACTCCACAAATTGGTACAAAGAACAAAGTCAGAGTTACCTCTGACATTCCAAATTATTAAAAGCACATACAACTTTTCGGCCCCGCAGGATGGCTTTCGCCAATAACAGAAAAAAAACAATTCTGAACAAATCCTAGAGCAGTGGCGGGCTACTAAACGCCAAATTAGTGCCACGCGCTAAAACATTAAATATAATATAACACAGTTGTATCAAAAAGTCGAAAAATCGACACCTTTCATAAATTTTCAAAAATAAATAAAATCTTCAAAGGAAGTTAAGAGATCACCATACTCCCAAAGCGCGACACAGTGACGCACCTACACTTACGAGTGCAAAAGGCAAAGGTCTCTTATCACATCTATCCAAGCGCTCCTCATACGGGTGGGTTATAGGAATTAGCTACACAAAGTATCAAATTAATTATCAAGAATTCTCTACTCCACGAATCGAAGTCGTTTTCCATTCACGGCCATTCTCTCGCAAGATCCCTCTATTGTCACAGTCCTAACTCCAGGGTTAAGGAGTACCCATTCTGGTGATATCTGGCCAGGCGTGGAGTTACTATCCTTCTTAAGCCGAGAATAATTAAAGTCCAAACATTGCCGATAATACAAAAGAGGCATATAATAAACTACCAGTATGCCAAACCGATAAATAATAAATTGTAAATAACAGCTAATAAAATTAATAAAAGCAAACAACTTTTTTGTTATAATAATACAATAAGTCGTCAAAGCACGCAAAATCAATTATTACCTCAAGCACCAATATTTACACAAAATACAATTGGCTATTAAAACCAAAATCGCTTCTCACAGCTAATATTCTGCAGCCTCGGTTACTCCACCAACAATAAGCCGAATTACATGCATCAGATTATATATATAAAACTAGCCAACATCTTCGCCTAGGGGTCCCAGGATGTTTAAATGAGTTAAGCATCCACCCCCTCTACTCGGTAAAACTGGCGCATCCTAATGCTACATCGGAATTCACCACAGCTGATGACCCTACAGAACAACTCAACACATCTGTACGTCAACCCACTCAACAAAAAGAATGTGCAACGGGAAAGCAGACACAATTAGTTCTAAACAGTTCGTTCGACACACTGCGCATATCATCAATTTGATACTTTTATACATCGTTACACGCATCCGTGCTTAGATTGGCATTCAACTCAATTTTCTGTCAACAACACGTCCCGCCCGCTATAGTTAGATTTTCGGCAACAACAATCTGCGATATCTACATACGCTACCGTTTAAGTCGATAACTTAAATAATTAAAACCCTTAATTCTAAGTAAACAATATTTGTTCAAAGTAAGATATTTCCGTGCTAAATAAACTTATAAATTATAAACTTCAGCGAAGCGGAGACTTTTATTTTATTTGTGCGGGATAACAGAAATTAGGATATACTGGCTACAAACTTATTCACTATCCATGAAACATTCCGGCTGCGGCATATAAGCTTCATCATGTAAATCGCTGTTCATTTGTTGTAGATGTAGTTCATGCTCTACTGCCAGTGCGATTTTCACACATATATTAGCGTATCTGATTACAGGAGAAAACGTCTCTAAATAGTTTATGCCATACTGTTGACTGCAGCCTTTAGCTACTAAGCGTGCCTTTTATTGTTTCACTACGCCGTGTTTATCACGCTTAACAACCGATTACCTTTTGACCTTTCGGTAGATCTACAAGCGTCTACGTATCATTACGTACGAGTACTGAATACTCCTTCTCCATCGAAGCTTTCCATTCGCAATAATGCTTACTATTTTACGCCCTTCTTCACTATTTGACGTTTTAGAAGATCTTTTGCTTATAACATGTAGCTGGTTGTAGTGCTTCTTTGATCGTCCTCTCACTCCTGTACGTAAATAATTACATTTTTCCGCTTACATTGAAAACGCAAGTCAAGGCCTACGAGATTTATCAAAACAGAAACTCCTCGATGGTAAATATCCATCTCTAATGGATATCCCACAATAAAACTTTTTGTGACATTTACTTCTTACCACAAATAATGGCTAATTTTCGAACGATTTTAACACATTGTTGATTTAATATAGATCTATATGGTCCTTTACATTTTCACCAATCGATGACGACGGAGCAGACGTTCCATTGCTCAACAATGAAGAAGTTCGAATAGCAATGAGCCGATGAATTGCCGACCGAGCCATCAAACACGGCGGCAAAGAACTGATAAAGAGCATGCATCAGCTTCTTTGTAAAATATTTTTTTTTTTCAATATCTTTTTATTTATTGAATCTGCTTTTTGATTTGAAAGCCTAACAATAAGTAATAAAATCTTAAGCCCATTTAAAAACTAGACACGCTCAAGCAAGTGATTGAGCTGTTTTGGTGATACATTGCTCCTCAGTACGCGGGCATATCTCTTCTTTTAAGGCGTGTTTGATCGCAGGAATGTACCAAAGCATTAGCCAAAGGGTTTGGGTGATCACGGAGTTTAGATATATATTTAATTCTGCGGTCTTCTACTTCTTTCCTTACCATAGAAATACCAAGGTCTTTATGGATATTTTCATTACGCATGTACCATGGTGAACACGTGATTGATCTAAGCATTTTTGATTGGAAACTTTGTATTATGTCTATATTAGTTGCACAGGTTGTACCCCACAGTTGAATGCCATACATCCAGATCGGCTTTATGACCGCATTATATAAAAGCACTTTGTTGTCTAGGCTAAGTTTGGAGTTTTTGTTTAATAGCCAATTTAAATTTGCAGCTCTTATCTTCATACATGTGATTCTACTAGATACGTGTTTTCTCCACGAGAGCCCTCTATCTAGGTGAATACCAAGATAAGTTACTTCGTTCGCTTGGGGTACTAAAATATTGTTAATTTTTACTGCCGGGCACATTTTTGGTCTAAGTGAAAATGTAACATGCTTACACTTTTGTTCATTTACCTTTATACGCCAGTTGGCTAACCATTCTTCAACAAACTTTAGGTGCTCGGCTAATATTCTTGATGCTATTATGTGGCATTTGTTACGGCTCACCATAGCTGTGTTGAAAAATATGGTCGGACAAAAGTATGTCCAACGATTGGAATTAAGTTGTGCTCTACCCAATCCACAAAAAGGAATACCCAAAAGTCTGCGCCAACTACCATGAGACAAGTCTCCTAAACATCTTATGTAAAGTTCTATCGAGCGTATTGTGGGAAAGATTAAAGCCCACCGTCAACAAGCTGATTGGACCTTACCAGTGTTGCTTTAGACCTGGAAAATCAACAACTGATCAGATCTTCACCATGCACAAGCCTTGGAAAAGGCCCGTGAAAGAAGAATCGACACACACCACCTCCTCGTCGATTTTAAAGCTGCTTTCGACAACACGAAAAGAAGCTGCCTTTATGCCGCGATGTCTGAATTTGGTATCCCCTCAAAACTAATACGGCTGTGTAAACTGACGTTGTGCAGCACCAAAAGCTCCCTCAGGATCGGGAAGAACCTCTCCAAGCCGTTCGATACCAAACGAGGTTTCACACAAGGCGACTCCCTATCATGCGACTTCTCCAATCTGCTACTGGAAAACATATTCAAGCTGCAGAACTTAATCGAGATTCTATAAAAGTGTACAGCTTCTTGCCTATGCCGATGATATTGATATCATCGGCCTCAACACCTGCGTTAGTTAGTTCTGCTTTCTCCCGACTGGACAAGAAAGTTAAGCAGAGTCTGGTAGTGCACGATGGCAAGGGAAAATATCTCCTGTCATCAGTCGTCGCACTCGCGACTGGGCTCTCACGTAATTGTTGACCGTCATAACTCTGAAGTTGTAGATAATTTCGTCTACCTTGGAACTAGTATAAACACCAACAACAATGTCAACCTGGAAATCCAACGCAGAATAAATCTTGCCAACAGATGCTACTTCGGACTGAGTAGGCAATTGAGAAGTAAAGTCCTCTCTCGACGAACAAAAACAAAACTCTATAAGTCACTCATTATTCCCGTCCCGCTATATGGTGCAGAGGCATGGACGATGACTACAACTGATGAGCCGACGTTGCTAGATTTCGGGAAAAGTTCTGCCAAAGATTTATGGTTCTTTGCGCTTTGGCCACGGCGAATCTCGCATTCGATGGAACGATGAGATGTAGGAGATACACGACGACATTGACATAGTTCAGCGAATTAAAAAACAGCGGCTACGCTGGCTAGGTCATGTTGTCCGGATGGATGAAAACACTCCAGCTCTGAAAGTATTCGACGCAGTACCCGCCGCGGGAAGCAGAGGAAGAGAAAGACCTCCACTCCGCTGGAAGGACCAAGTGGAGAAAGACCTGGCTTCGCTTGGAATATCCAATTGGCGCCACGTAGGTTAAAGAAGAAACAACTGGCGTGCTGTTGTTAACTTGGCTATAATCGTGTAAGCGGTGTCTACGCCAGTAAAGAAGAAGAAAAGAACATACGGTACTTTTTACTTCTTTATGTTAAAATTTAATACAATTCATAAATGCAAAAATTATGTATAAAATCATAAGCATTTTTCCAAAAAAAGAAATTAATAAGTAAAAATTTGCATACTCCTGCATGCATAGTATAGTAACGGGCGGTTTTATAACGAACCTGTCGGATTTATTTAATATAACGACAAAAAATGGCATTGACATTTTCGTCGTTAAGGCATTGCGAAAAATTTGCTAGACTATGTGCGAAATACGCCAAGGGCATTCATTACAAAACAAGGCGATATCTGGCATAAAAATATAACGGAATAACTGGAAAATAATAAAATTGCTAAATACTGGGAATGGTAGAATAGAATTGCAACCAAATACGCAGTGCAATGGATTAAAACTGACTCAGTAATTATTCGATGAATAGTATACCACGTGCATCCCAAAAGACTGATGTCATTACCTAGCCTGCCGATTTTTTTTGTCTTTTCACGCTTGAGAACCGTTTCATAATATGCAGTCCAGTGTGCTGACTGTCGATTGTCAACTTTAGAGTTGAGTGAAGTGGATGTATTATTTGAGCTCTTGGACTATTCATGGAATAATCCTAGTTTTTCATAGTGAAATCACACTTGATTTGGTTTGGGACTTACCGGAAATCCGGACGATCCAAGTGGATACAATACCTAAAGAATTTGATAAGGACAATTAAATTTAAACACAAAGTTATTTAAAAATACCTGCCCCTTCGTGGCAAATTTCCAAATTTTTTTAGTTATATATTATTTCCCCTACTAACAGCGAATCAAACGTGCGCTTATTTTTAAATTTGCCGCTTTGTTTTGATCAATCAGCTGTTCTTCGTTTTCGCTTTTTTCCTTTTTTCTCCTTTTCGTTTTTGCTTTTGGTTTAGGCATTGCCAACCATTTATAATATCCCTTATAAATTATAACCATAAATTAGGTTTTAGCAGCAGGGACTGAACGTACTCATTGACAGGTGTACCCAACCATTTTCTCACTGAGGTATGGCCTCTGAGAATAGTATGGGGCGTACACCAGAGAATCCTTTATGGCCGAAATGAGGAATCCGCCGCTGCTGGATCAACATTTAGTGACGAAACTGCTGACCGGGCAAGCAAAAGCGAAGAAAAATCACTAAATAATGAATCGTCCAACTACTTTAAAAAGCTGGGTTGCAAAATAAAAAAGTTGGAAAATATGATGGCTGGTCAAAGGCACGTAAACCAGGCTATGCGCGATTTATTGAGTACCATAATGAGCTTATATAACAAAGACGAGAAACCGGAGAAGAAAATTATGGCTGAGAAAGCAACACAGCTTTCTCATATTTCTAAAGAGTTGAACACCCCAAAGCGGCTGCGAGAAGCATCGGGAGAACTACCCCCACAAAAAAACCAAAAAAGGCTGTTGAAAATGTGCAACAAATGACCAGTGAGGTCAAGAAAGTAATAGATATTACGGGTCAACATAACACATGCGAAAAATGGGTGGATGTAGTTAAAAATAGAAAGTCGATTCAAAAGAAAATAAGAGCGAAACCGGGCGCCATCATAATAACGAAAAAGGAAGGTGAAAGGAGACCTACTAATTGAGCTAAAAAATCAGGCGGACAAGAGAGCTGAATCATTCCAAACCGCCCTAGAGGGAGCGGTGGGTGAAATGGCGCTTATACAGCCAAAAACTCATAGCGTCACAATATGTGTAAGGATTTAGATGAAATTACTACACCGGAAGAAATCTGCGAGGCGCTAAAAAACGAGTTTGGAATCCAAAACCTGGGGAAATCAAGCGTAAAAATTATGAGAAAACCCCGTAGTGGCACACAGATAGCGCTTGTATGCCTACGTGCTCAGGATACTAAAGCTGCACTAAAATTGGGCAAAGTTAAGATAGGGTGGTCGATCTGTCGCCTTCGAGAGTACTCGCCTATTCCCAGATGCTATAAGTGTTTCCACATGGGTCACATGGCGCGTAACTGCTGCAGTTTGATAGACAGATCTTCTCAATGCACACGTTGTGGAACCGCGGGTAATTTAGCAAAGGTATGCACCAACGTTCCGAGCTGCATGCTCTGCAAAGGGGAACACTCAGTATTGAGCACGACTTGGATATATGTATTTTGTAAGTTGTTATGCTCCTCCCAGCGCAACAATTACAGAATTTGAAGATTTCCTCTTAAGACTGTCTTTAGAAACCAGAGGCAAAGCTCCAATTGTAATAGTAGGGGATTTTAATGCATGGTCGACTGCATGGGGCAGCAGATATACAAGCCATCGCGGGCGCTTAATTCAAGAATTCCTAAGTCAAACGAATTTAACAATAATAAACAGTGGAACGCAAAACACATACCAGAAAGGAAACTGTTTAAATGAGTTAAGCATCCACCCCCTCTACACGGTAAAACTGACGCATCCTAATGCGACAGCTTAATTCACCACGGCTGAGGACACCAACACAACTCACCATACCTATACACTCACTCATCAAAAAGGCTGGACAAGGAGAAAGCAGATACAATTCGTTCTACACAAGCCGCCCAGTCACAACTTTCTTTTTTTTTCGCTGAGACACTGCACCGCATCAACACCTCGCCACTCTACCGCGATTATACTTTTCGACCTCCATCCGCGAGAACTCGATCGCCAGCTCCAGCAAATCGGAACAGGATTCTTGCCGCCCCGTTCATCGACTCTTATTTGTATTAACATTAAATTGTGTAAAACTTATAAATACAAAATTTATAATTCCGTTTGAGAAATTGTTAAAATACAAACCAAATTGGTTTTTATCAAACATAAATTTTGTATACTTTTATTCAGAAACGAAAGATCCATAATTGACATTATGCTCGCAAATGATTCACTCAGCAGGCACATTAAGTGGACAGTGTCAAATATATACACAAATAGTGATCATATGACAATTATAGCTCAAATATCGTGCATCCCGGAGCCGGAACTCCTCAGCAGATACACTTCCCGAAAGCGAAGCTGGAAGCAACAGGAGTTCGATGCAGACCTATTTGAGCTAGTCTGGAGTGCATCAAGAGCACCAGATGATGACGCCGCCCATCTGGTATCGACTGTGCGAACAACTCATCACAACAAGCGGCGCCCGGTATATTGGTGGAATGAGCAAATTGCCACTCTGAGAAAGCTTTTTCACGCAGCTAGACGGCGTCTGCAGCGTAACCACAATGAAACGAATGAAAATCGACTTAGAGAAGAATTTAAAAGCTACAAGAAGCGTCTGAAGTCTGCAATTATACGCAGCAAAAAATCATGTTTTGAGAAGCTCTGTGAAAAAGCAAAACCTGACCATTGGAGAACTGCTTACAAAATCTGTATGTCAACATTTAAAAGTAAGCAGCAACCACCTAAAGATGCACCTTTTATGGAAAAACACTATTCCCAAAACACGATCAGATTTCCTATGCCAAGCGGCGCAACGAAGCTACAGAGTCACCCCCATTAGTCACAGAAGAGGAGCTCCTGGCCATAGTAAAGAAAATAAAAAACAACAAAGCACCTGGAGTAGATGGCATACCTAATAGAGTCCTGAAGGTAGTTATAAGCTCAAAAACTGTTTGCTAAAATGTACAGCGCTTGTATAAAGGAAGAGATGTTCTCCGACTCGTGGAAAGTACAGCGTTTGGTTCTGAAGAACCTTCATCGTACCGACCTTTGTGCATGCTCGACCCAATGGGTAAAGTGTTCGAAAGTATAATACGAAACCGCTTGGAGTTAGTAATCCAGAAAGCCGGCGGATTATCAGAGAGACAATACGGCTTTATAAAAAAGAGATCCACTATTGACGCACTACGAGAAGTAGTCGATACTGCGAAATGTGCAGTAAGTGGGAAAAGATGGAAGGTGGCACGAAAAAGTACTGCGAGCTGATTACCCTGGATGTCAAGAATGCGTTCAATACGGCAAAATGAGCATATATACTCAAAGACCTGGAAAAAATTTGCGCCCCGGCATACCTCATAAACATTATAAAGAGTTATTTTAAAAAAAGAAGGCTGATTTATGATACCAACGAAAGAGCTACTCCACCTCGAGTGGAGTACCCCAAGGGCAGTGTTAGGCCCTCTGTTATGAAACCTCATGTATGACGGGGTGCTAAGAAGGCAGCAACCGAAAGATGTGAAACTAATAGCATATGCGGACGATCTCATAGTGGTAGCAGTGACAAAACAATTAGTTGACCTAAGAAGTAAATGCAAAGAGTGCGTAAATGATCTGCGGCACTCGTTCTCTTCTGTGAGTCTGGAACTGGCGGAGCAAAAAACTGAAGTTTTAGTCATAAGCACCAGGAAGATACAAGAACAAAGAGCTCACTATAGGGGAGTGAAGCAGCTGAAGTATCTTGGAGTAATATTGGATTCCAAATTAAAATTTAAAGAACACCTAGAGTATTATTCCAGTAAAGCAACCAAATCTTATAATGCTCTTTCAAGAATGATGACCAATACAGGCTGTGTGCGTTCCAGCCGGCGATTCTTAATAGCGAAAGCAATGAGTTCCGTAATACTGTATGCAGAACCAGTATGGATACAGGCAATGAATATAAAAGCGTACGCTAAACAATTAATTGCAGTGCATAGGCTTTAATAAGTGCTTTCCGGACTATATCAACCGACGCTGCTGAAGTATATCCAATATGCCCCCTGTTGACATCCAGGGAGATGAACTCGAGCGATTATATCAGCTATCAGCGCCTAAAACAATAGCGGCAAGGTCAAAGGAGAGAAACAAAAGCACTAAAATTTGGCAGGAGCGATGGAATTCCTCACCCAAAGGGCGCTGGACCCATCGACTCATACCGGACATCCACACGTGGATACACAGACGACATGGGGACCTAGACTTTTATCTCACCCAAATACTTAGTGGACACGGGAGAGAGTCTTGAGTTGGGAGTAGGTTAGGTTTAGCGGATTAAAGTTCCGCACTTCGGCTTTCGATGCTTCCCCCTACTTACAAAAAAAAAACTGTCGATTGGACTCGGTTGATCTCACTGGTGCACAGCCCGAATTCAACAGTATTTTTTCCCCAAATTTCATTGAAATGATTTGAAACTGATCCACGCTATATCTCTCTGTGCGACTCTGATTTTGCGCAATCTACTTGTCAGCACTGGAAATCTGTTACATTATCACAGCTGACTTAGACACTACAAAGGGAAAAAATGTAAACAAACATATTTTTTTAAAGCAATGAATCTAATTTCACCTGAAAATCGACTTAACAAATGAAAAAATGCATCCATTGTTTCTATTATATGGAAAATATTTGAAAATACTACATGACAATCTTTTCTTTTGATAAATATTAAGCGATGTGAATTCTTGAATGACAATAGCAGCTGTTTTTCTAACGGAAGTGAGAACACTGTTGGGTTATGAAATGCTTAAATGCAATATAATCTTTTAAATTTTCTTTCTGAACATGGTATTACATAATTTTTAAAGAGATTTAAGTCTTTTATTACACGCATCAACTTTTGTTGCTAATTCTCGGGCGATTCTCTTTTGCTGTCGCCCATTACATTCACACAAGCAATTTGTGTTGCGTAACTCTTCGAGTTTTTTTTTCTCATTCTCTTGCGCTTTACTTTAACCCATTGACGTTTCTTTTTCCTTATAGGTATTTGGGCCACTCTATCACATGTATTAATTAGTTCTGTCAATTAAGAAATACATTTTATATATAATTTAAAATTAAAACAAAGATTATATAATAGACCTTCACATATATCACGCTTTTCTCTATCGTCTGAATCAATTTGTATGGCTTCCTCCATATATTTCATAATATCTTTATTTAATTCGATTGTTTCGTCATACTCTATTTTCTAAAATATTTTTATTATATAATGTATATTTGTATACATATTTGCAAATTACTTACCAAAAGATGAAATTAAATTTTTTAAATATATTAAAAATATTAATTTCTTAAAAATATAAGCAAATGCAACTATGTACTACGAAGGAAAGAACACGAATGCCGAAAAACGTCCCAACGAACTGTTACGAATAAGAACACAAAGCCTCTTGCTGAACACTGGAAACTCGGCGAGAGTCTTCTCTCCTCGTCGCCCCCTCGCCTATAAACCAAGACCTGCCGCAACAAAAGTTGACGCGTATAATAGCAGACTAAGCAAACAAAAAAAAATTGATTGTTTGAAGCTTCTAAGGCAGGCTGCCCCCTCAATAAAGAGTTACCATTCGATTACACTTGAATGAAAATAAATATGTCGATAACAATTATTAAATCTATATATATAAAAGAACCGATTTGGTTGAAAATTGGTGAAGAGGTAGCTTAGAACCAGGGTAAGGACATAGGATACCTTTTATCTCTTTATGTCAAAATATAATACAACTCATAAATACAAAAATTATATTTTAAATCATAAGCATTTGTTCAATATTCATGTTTGTCGGAATCATTTGAATATATGCGTACAATTTTAAACAGAGTCTTCTCATAAATAATACAATTGCTAAATATTTGGAATAGAAGAAGAGAACTGCAACCAAATACGCAGTGAAATAGATTATAACTAGCTCAGTAATCAGTCGTTGAGTATGTATTATACCACGTGCATCCCAAAAGACTGATGTCATAACCTTTCCCGCCGCCTTTTTGTTTTTCCAGTCCACTACAATGACTGTCGATTGGACTCCAGTGGGAAATGATGGAGCTATGTTTCTATCACTGACGAAAAATTTCGGCTTTATTCCGATTACAGAGCACTTAAACACTTCTCAGAATCAGTTATTCGTTGTTGTCAAAAAAGTCTTGCGGTATTTTTATTGAATCAATTGGTGTGGCACCCATACATCGAGCTTCTTAGTGACTCTAAGCTTCTTCAAATGGTTTATAACGGTTTGATGACTACTATGCCGGTCTCTTTCGACCAATTCAGCGATTTTATCGCAATTTTCCACGACAGGCCTTCCGGAACGTGGCGGAAAACGTTGAAACCATCGTTGTGCGGTGGAAATGGAAACTGTATCGGGTTCATAAACTGCACAAATTTTATTGGCGGCTTGAGATGCATTTTTGCCTTTATCGTAGTTGTGCTGTAAAATATGCCGTATTTTCTCTTTATTTTGCTCCATATTTGCGACGCTATAACTCACAAACGACTTAAAAGAAACGACAATCAATCAAACACGTGTTAGCGCGTGAAATGGGCTTTCCAAAAAGGTATAGCATGACCCGATGCGACGAATAAAACTAGAACTACGCGCTTTCAGCGCCAACTAGCGAAAATACCGCAAGACTTTTTTGACAACCTAATATATCTCATTAACTAATAGTTATAATCCAACTAATAGAAATCATATATATAGATGGTAGTAGTATTATCTATGTATCAGCCACAGTGAAGCGTGGACGGGTCCTCTAGTTTTCTATAAAATAGTCAAAAAACATAATTATTAATAAAAATTAAAATATATGTTGACTTTGTTTCATAATATTTATGAAATTTATGTAAAATTTATTTATTTTTAACTTTTTCGTATTTGAAGTGCTTACAAAATATAAAAAAAACGACAATCGATTAATATCTATAATGATCTCTATTCAGTATATTCAAAATGACAAACAAGAGCTCTTTTAGTTTTGTGACCTGCTAACTACCAGGTCTCAGATTTGAGGCAATATTTTGAGACTAACGCTAGAGACTGTTTAGTGAATAGTAACTAGTCACAAATTGAGATTTTACCTCAAAATGTCTCAAATACAGACTAGAGAAAAGGCATAATAGCCTGCACTCTTAACTTATATACATTAATTACTGTAAATACATATATTATAAGAAGAAGTGAAACAAATTTGAATTTGAAATTGAATTAAAGAGATATAAAGTATCCTATGCCCTTACCCAGGTTCTAAGCTCTTCTCCTTTGTAATTGGCGTAGACACCGCTTACGCGATTATAGCCGAGTCAACAACAGCGCGCCAGTCGTTTCTCCTTTTCGCTACGTGGCGCCAATTGGAAATTCCAAACGAAGCCAGGTTCTTCTCCACTAGGTCCTTCCAACGGAGTGGAGGTCTTCCTCTTCCTCTTCTTCCCGCGGCGGGTACTGCGTCGAATACTTTCAGAGCTGGAGTGTTTTCGTCCATCCGGACAACATGACCTAGCCAGCGTAGCCGCTGTCTTTTAATTCGCTAAACTATGTCAATGTCGTCGCATATCTCGTACAGCTCATCGTTCCATCGAATGCGATATTCGCCGTGAACCTTTCGCAGAACCTTCCTCTCGAAAACTCTTAAGGTCGACTCATCAGTTGTTGTCATCGTCCAAGCCTCTGCAGCATATAGCAGGACGAGAATTATGAGCGACTTATAGAGTTTGGCTTTTGTTCGTCGAGAAAGGACTTTACTTTTCAATTGCCTACTCAGTCATCGCGTCATAAAGGCAGCTCCTTTTCGTGCTGTCGAAAGCAGCTTTAAAATCGACGAAGATTTGGCACATGGTGAATATCTGGTCGGTTGTTGATTTACCAGGTCTAAAGCCACACTGATAAGGACCAATCAGTTTGTTGACGGTGGGCTTTAATCTTTCACACAATACGCTCGACAGAACCTTATATGCGATGTTGAGGAGGCTAATCCCATGGTAGTTGGCGCAGATTGTGGGGTCTCCTTTTTTATGGATTGGGCATAGCGTACTCAAATTCCAATCGTTGGGCATACTTTCGTCCGACCATATTTTGCAAAGAAGCTGATGCATGCACTTTATCAGCTCTTCGCCGCCGTGTTTGAATAGCTCGGCCGGCAATCCATCGGCCCCTGCCGCTTTGTTGTTTTTCAGGCGGGCAATTGCTATTCGAACTTCTTCATGGTCGGGCAATGGAACGTCCGCTCCATCGTCATCGATTGGGGTATCGGGTTCGCCTTCTCCTGGTGTTGTGCGTTCACTGCCATTCAGCAGGCTGGAGAAGTGTTCCCTCCATAATTAAAGTATGCTCTGGGCATCGGTGGCTAGATCACCTTGAGGGGTTCTACAAGAGTATGCTCCGGTCTTGAAACCTTCTGTAAGCCGCCGCATCTTTTCGTAGAATTTTCGAGCATTACCCCTGTCGGCCAGCTTATCAAGCTCTTCGTACTCACGCATTTCGGCCTCTTTCTTTTTCTGTCTACAAATGCGTCTCGCTTCCCTCTTCAACTCTCGGTATCTATCCCGCACGTGTTGTGGTCGATCGTAACGTTGCGAGGTAGGCAGCCTGTTTTCTCTCCGCTGCGACACGGCACTCCTCGTCGTACCAGCTGTTCTTTTGCACTTACCGAAAACCAATGGTTTCGGTTGCAGCTGTACGTAAGGAGTTTGAAATGCCGTCCCACAGTTCCCTTATACCGAGTTGTTGACGAGTGCTCTCAGAGAGCAGGAGTGCAAGCCGAGTAGAAAATCGTTCGGCTGTCTGTTGTGATTGCAGCTTCTCGACGTCGAACCTTCCTTGTATTTGCTGGCGTGCGTTTTTTGCTGCACAGAGGCGGGTGGGAATTTCGGCTGCAACAATATAGTGGTCCGAGTCGATATTAGGACCTCGGAGCGCACGCACATCTAAAACACTGGAGACGTGTCTTCCGTCTATTACAACATGATCGATCTGGTTGAAGGTTTTTCGATCCGGAGACGGATCATCTTATGCTGGAATCTAGTACTACAGATAACCATATTTCGGGCCCCGGCGAAGTCGATCAGCCTCAACCCATTTGGGGATTTTTTCTCGTTGAGGCTGAATTTACCGACCGTAGTGCCAAAGATACCTTCTTTGCCCACCCTGGCATTGAAGTCGCCAAGCACGATTTTGACATCGTGGCGGGGGCATCTCTCATAAGTGCGCTCCAAGCACCCATAAAAGGCATCTTTGGGCACATCGTCCTTCTCTTCCGTCGAGGAGTGGGCGCAAATCAGCGATTTGTTGAAGAACCTCGCTTTGATACGGATTATGGCTAGACGTTCGTTCAGCGGAGTGAATGATAGTACTCGGCGACGGAGTCTCTCTCCCACCACGAATCCCACACCAAACTTGCGCTCCTTTATATGGCCACTGTAGTAAATACCACAGGGACCTACTCGTCTTTGTCCTTGTCCCGTCCCTCGCATTTCTTGCACGGCGGGGATGTCAGCCTTTATTTTCACGAGGACATCAACCAGCTGGGCAATGGCACCTTTCCAATTAAGGGACCTTATTTCGTTTGCCATGGTCGTCATCAAAAGGGGGGTCACTCATCCGAGGCTTGTTGTACCTTTTCATTGGTATGATTTTTTACGTGGTGGGTCCCAAACCCGACGAACAACACTTTGGAGGGGATTTTTCGCCTTCTCACTTTAGTTCGCCTTCAAACGGATGTTCTTAGGCTACCCAGAGGATACTCGGTCAAAGACCTGACGTCGTGAGTTGCTTGAGTCATATGTGAAAGAATCGTTTCCAGCCACTCCCAAGTGAATGGCGATCAAAGAACTTTTCTTGCTTGCGTGAACTTCTACACATGACCCCATCCTAGGTTCTAAGCTATCTCCCCACTAATTCAGCCAATTCGGTTCATTCATTCTTGAGTTATAAATGGTGTGACTAACACGACTTTCTTTTATATGTATAGATATAGAAAATATATGGCACGCACTTATGTACAGTTTTTTTATTATTTTTTCCCGCTTTGCTTTTGTTTTTGGTTTCTTGTTAGGGTATTTGTTGATTCAGCGTGCAGGCTTTTTGTTTGTTGGTTGCACTATTTTAACTTTTAGGTTGTGTTCTGGAATTCCAACAATGATGTTCTTGGTGAAATTCCTACGAATACTTTTTTTTTGATTATCGCTGCTCGATAGGACAAGAAATGTCGGTTTATGTTTTAGTCAAAAAACAGAATGGAAGTGATCGGTTATGTATCGATTACCGACGAATTAATAAGATGACAAAGAAAGAAAATTTTCCAGTCTCGAATATTGAAGAACGGCTACATGAAGCAAAACGTTTCCGATACGATGGAGATGCTCATACCACGCATTGCCCGATGGTGGTTGAGAATTCAAGAATTCGACATTGAAATTCAACATCTACCAGGAGCTCGTATAGCCCATGTCAATGCGTTGAGCCGTGCTCCTTATGAAGAGTCACACGAAGTACTGTGAGCGTCAAAAATAAGTAAACAGGAGTCCTATCACTATTCAAGTGTTTATAACAACGCAGTCTTTAATGCAACAATAAAAAGTTGTATTACAGAATTCATGATGATGACCGATATTTCCCTACCGGTGATTTTTTCACTGTGATTGAAAAATCGCATATCGCAACTGCGATCACATTTTATAAATAGGAGTTCACTTCTATGAACTGCGATTGCGATAGCAGTTAGAACCTGTGAATTTCTTTACTGTGATTCCCGGTATTGCTAGAGATCACGAGCTATCTATTTTTGCAACGAAAACAACGTCAAACATATTCTCAACGTAGTGCGTACGCCACGCGCTAACGGACACGCTGAACGAGCTAACTGCGTCATCCTATCCATGTTATTACCTTCTACTGATGACGAAATACGATGGGACGACAAACTACGTCAATGCAACGGAGCATTAATACCATCTCGAATAAAACCATAGGTTGTACACTATTCCGACTACTTTATGAGTACATGCCATGAGACATCCTGCAGAATCAACTTATTCCGGCACTGCAAGACGATGATGGTGACCTGATAAACGACACCGACCTCCAGCAACTACGAGTCGACACCGCTCAACGAATAAACGACGTAAGAGCACAAGCCAAGAAGCTATACGACGCGAAGCATAATCAACCGAAGACCTACAACGAAGGTGATCTCGTATTGACTACAAACGAACCAATGAGCTCCGGTACATCACGTAAATTAGAACCACGATTCAGAGGACCGTTCATCATCACCAAAGTCCTGCTAAATGATCGTTATGTAATTGAAGACTTACCTCATGCCGAACGAACACAACGTCATTACAAACCCGTATTTGCATCAGGTCAGCTTAAAACTTGGCGCATGTTACCATCAGATGATTCAGACGACATAGACGACGCAGATGAGAGCACCATGGGCGAGAGCGACACATTGGGGAGAGCCGACTGTAAGCGATGGCAACTCTGTTGCCCAACAAGTGGCAGATAAAGTGAAGCAAGTGGCAGCACCAAAAGGGCATAGTCAGAAAGCAACCGATGGCGAGTGAACAACGTTAGAATAGCGAGTACGCAGTAGTTTAAGAACGTTTCATAAAATGTCATTAAGTTTCATATATTCTATTAAAGTTTCCGAGAATACGGGGAACCCCTACTGTGGTTTCAGCTGTTCTGGTGCGCAGTACAGCCTACTTATGTCCATCCGTATGAGAGGAACTAGAATGATATAGCAGAGAAGTAGTTGCGATGACTGAAACCTTCAATTTGATGGAGTGGTAGCAAATAAATCAGAGGAAATATCCGTACTTATTGATGACAAATTCATTCTATTCCAGCTAGCAGTGCAGTGGCCGAAAGATCTTTTTCTTAGCCTAGCAACATAATGTCAAAAAGAAGAAACAGACTAGGGCCAGGATCAGTAGACAGCTTGCTGTTCTTAAATCTTATTATAAATCTATAATGCTTAAAACTTATAGGAATATACCGTTCGATCTCAAATGTGTTTTTTTGACTATTAATATAATTTTCATCCTTAAATTTAAGCCTTTATATATGTAAAGTGATAAATGCCGTAAAGCGTTTTTAAACTACTTTTATTATGTTTATTCCTAAAATTAAGAATAAAAAAATCGAAATATTTAATTGTGATGAAATCTTAAGTTCTTTTTTTTCATACTCTTGCAACAGTTGCTACAGAGTATTATAGTTTTGTTCACCTAGCGGTTGTACGTATCACCTAAAACTAATCGAGATAGATATTATTTTATATATATATATACATATATAAATAATCAGACGAGAAAAGTTGAAATCTTGGTGACTGTCTGTCTATCAGTCCGTCCGTGAAAGTTCTAACTTGAGTAAAATTGGCGATATCTTTGAAAATTGGTATGTTGGTTCCATAGCATGAAAACAAATTCGAGTTCGTAGATGGGCGTAATCGGACCACTGCCACGCCAACAAATCGCCATTAACTGAAAACATATAAAGTACCATAACTAAGCAGTAAATTGAGATATAAAGCTGTAATTTGGTACAGAGAATCGCAGTAGAAGGTGGTACCTGGGGGCAAAAAGTTTTGAAAAAGTGAGCTTAGCCCCGTCCTCTAATAAGTCTAATGTACATATCTCCTAAACCACTTAATACATAGCAATCAAATTTGCTGACTACAAATCTTATTAGAACTCGTCAAGAGTGTGAAAATGGATGAAAACAGATGAAAACCTCGTTCACTCCCTAAATAACGGTAATGTTGAAAAGTATTAAAGGCGCGATAAATCAATAACTAAATGCGGCAGAGGGGTAAAAGTTTGCTGCCGGGATAATATGACAAGGTTTATAGGGGCCAGGGTAAAAATTGGACGATTCGTTGTTGTTGTTGCTGTTGTTTTAACGGGATACTAATCCCCGTTTGGGTGGTATGTATCATTTGTGTTGTCGTCGACGTCATCTAACAGTAGGCCCTGAAAACGTGCTGTTTCGACGTGGTCGGACCAGAGGGAGGAGGGTGTTAGAAGTGTAGTGTTTGTAGGGCATGCAAAGAGGTGGTCAGTGTCACGCGGAGACTCGTTGCATGCAGAACATACATTAGGTATGTCAGGGTCTATTCTGGATAAGTTGGAGTTTAACCTACTAAAGTATCCAGAACGAAGTTGCGTAAGGGTCACTCGCGTTTCTCGCGGCAGCTGGAGCTCTTCGTCTGCTATAAGTGGTGGTTTGACTCCAAGAACGGCATTCACGGGAAGGGAGTCGGTGAAGGTGTTGATGGCTCCACTGTGAATGGCAGACAGTGCCTGTCGAAAGTCTGTTGCGTCCGAAGTCCGGTCGGCGTACTGTACGATGTCGTCGACGTAGTCCAGGAAAGACCTTTTGATACTCCTAGGATGCGGTTCCGCTCCAAGCAGGTGGCTGCAGGGGTGGTTTCTGCGAAAACATCCCAGCAGGAACTGCCTGGAGAGGAGTGCAGTATTTTGACAGGTCTGTAATTTCCTCATCTGCGTGCCACTGCAGCCAGGCGACCATATGGGTGCTGCGTAATTGAGGACCGGCCCGCCGATTGCCTTGTATGTTGCCAACAACGTTTCTTTGTCTTTTCCTCATGTGCTTCCGGCTAGCGACTTGAGGATTTTGTTGCGGCTGTGTACTTTGGCGATAATCGCGGTCGTATGGGGAGAGAAGGAGCATAGACTATCGAGGGTTACACCTAAAATCTTAGGGTTATTGACAGTCGGAATTTTGACGCCGTCGACTGCAATATTAAGTTCAAGTCCATACTCCTTCGTCCAGTTCGTAAATATGGTCGCTGTGGATTTGGTGGGGAGAGTGTTAAGTTCCGTGCAGTGAGGAAACGAGAAAGGTCGGTGAGGTAGTTGTTTACCTTCGAACGCATGCCATTGATTCCATTTCCCGACAACAATATCGTACAGTCATCAGCGTACGAGGTTATGGAAACCCCTTCTGGTGGTTGAGGAAGTTTCGAGATATAGAAGTTAAACAGTAACGGGGAGAGGACACCACCCTGCGGAACCCCCTGTTAAATTCTTCTCAGTTTTGATGTTTCATCTCGAAATAGTACGGATGACTGACGACCGTTCAGATAGTTCATGGTCCACCTCTTTAGCCCTGGAGGGAGAGTGGTTTTTTCAATGTCCTGCAGTAGCGTTGTGTGGTTGACCGTGTCAAAAGCTTTTGACAGGTCCAACGCTACGAGGATCGTTCTTTCGCAGGGGGGTTTCTGGTTGAGGCCACGAACTATCTGGGCGTTTATGACGCTAAGTGCTGTGCACTTTTCGGAATCCATGCTGGTGGCTGGCTAGGCTCAGGTGGTGAGAGAAAGTTGGGAAAGTCGGGCCCTTTTATTGTAGGGTCATATGCTGAACACAATGACGGCGACAGACTGCAGCAGGACGACAGTGAACTAAAAATGGCGTTGTGCATCCTACTTCAAGAACATTTGTAAGAAGGCAGCGACATAACTATGACCGACATGTATACAAAACAACACAGCTGTCCATTTTGCATATTTACAATTTCGTTGTGGCCTCTCAATACCTTTCACTTCAATGAAATTTTAATATTTTGTTCAAAGTGAAATTTTTTGTGCAAAAAATAAGCAAATAGGTAAATATTTCTGTTTTAAATTATCAATTGTTATTACAAATGATATAATATAGCTATTTTATACTTTTATTTGTAAAATAACGTCAAGTTTGGTAGAGCTGTGAATAATTTTACATTTTACATATTAGTGGCACCATCACTCTTCCTCATCTCTCTATCTTCCATTCTACTGTCAACTCTACTCTCGTCCTACTGTCGTTGGCAAATATAGGAATATATTGAAGTTAGCGAGAGCGACATGCGTCGGCCTGCAGACGTGTAGTCGTGCAGTTGTCCAAATAACTGTGTCCTTAAGAACTTGTGTATTTTAATATTTGACAGATGTCGTTTGTATTATGTCGCCGTCATTGTGTTCAGCACTTGAAATTAGAGATTTCCTTGATGGTACTGGTTGTACAAAAGCATGCTTTAACGATGTCTATCGAGTACTCAACAATTTAGCTAGCATCTCTACATAAAAACAATTGTTCTCAAGATTTTCTGAAATGTGCGGTATCTAGTTTTACCTTTATTAATTCCACCAGAACTGTCACTTTATACTTAATGTTATCCAATATGCTGTAATGTTGTATATATCTATGTACGTGGTATTAGTAAAGTAAATAGTTGTGGTATTATAGTATGTTAACGTCGACAAGTGATAGAATACAAATCTAATTAAGGTAAATCCAAATTAACCAATTATTAAATAAAACTGAACAGGTTAAAAAGTAATTAATAGTGATAGACGCGGTCACGTAATGAATTTTTATCTTATTGTGTGTATTGCTGTGAATACTGTCGGATGTTTTGATCGACCAGGTGCATCGTGCTGACATTCAGGTATACTAAAAATTATATTTTGGATATGTATTATTGCATGAGATTTATTGTTTACTTCAAATTTTGGGTCGGCTTTAGTATACCATCCCACGATTTCAAGATTAAAAGTGGTATGGTTGGATCAGCCCTGATGCTCCTGATTAAGAAAATATATAATTGTTGCCACCGCAAACTTATAGTTTTCGAGATATTTGCATTTAAATTTGAAAATTTTGCAAATTTCATCTTGCAATTTCTCGATTTCTAGTAATTATTTATTTTGTGTTATGCACTTACACTTCATTACAATGTTTCTACATATTTATTTTTTATTTATTATTTACACATTTGCTTAAAATAAGCATTTTATATTTTATACAAATTTCATTACTTGCACAATAACAAAAGTATTCTGTGTTGACAGCTATTAAGTGTTGCCATAATTACACATTGATCAAACGAATAAAAATTAATAAAAAATAGGATTATACCCCAAATATATAAATCATTGCCCCTTTTCTTGATATATCATGATTTTTGATCGGGCAGGCCGCCAACGTCTAAGTGGGGTTATAGGTACCGCAAACGCAATAAAACCACTTTATATATATTGTCACATAAAATACAAACCAATGTATCATAAAAATAAATGGAAATCGCTGACTGATATAATAACCAAAATTTATCCATTTTATAACGAAAACTTAAATTTTGTTTGAATATGAGTGCATAGTAACCAAAAAATATAACCACTTTATAACAAAAACTCAATATATTTTTTATTTTTAGCGCAGAGAGGAGTTCTACGCGAAACTACTTCAGTCACTCCGAGTATTCGCTCGGCCAGGATTATTTTTTTAGAGCGCGGCCGAAGGCCGCCAACGCAGAAAGAAGTACTACGGAAAAGTACTTCAGTCACCCCGGGTATTCGCTCGACCAGGGTTATTTTTTTAAAGCGCGGCCGAAGGCCGCCAACGCAGAAAGGAGTATTACGCGATAGTACTTCAGTCACACCGGGTATTTGCTCGGCCAGGGTTATTTTTTTAGAGCGCGGCCGAAGGCCGCCAACGCAGAAAGGAGTACCACGCGAAAGTACTTCAGTCACCCCGGGTATTCGCTGGACAAGGGTTATTTTTTTAAAGCGCGGCCGAAGGCCGCCAACGCAGAAAGAAGTAATACGCGAAAGTACTTCAGTCACCCTGGATATTCGCTCGACCAGGGTTATTTTTTTAGGGGCGGCCGAAGTCCGCCAATGCAGAAAGAAGTGGGACGCGAATGGACTAATGTTTACCCTGGTGTTGGATCGGCCAGGGTTTTTTTAAATGCAGCCGAAGGCTGCCAATGCACAAAGGAAATCTAAAAGTTACTTGTATGTTAAATAGGGTATATCATTCTCTTTAAACTGCATTTGATCCAATTTAATTTTTGAGTATATTTGAAGGAAAAATATTGCAAATAATCAAATGATCCTTTCCTTAAATTATTAGATGCATTTAAACATAAGTATAAGCCTTAAAACTTTTGCATTTGATCTGGAGGACCTCCTCTATCCGTACATACCTACTTTAACCCCGAAATTGGGGGATGCTATTTTAAATTGCAGCCATTTTTTTTATTAAATAATGCAAAAAACTATAATTCCATATCAAACATTAGTTAAAATCCATTTATTCATAAAATAAGAAAATGGTTGTAAGCAAGCAAATAATTAGTGTTACAGGGTTGTTTTTGAAGCGCGGCCGAAGGCCACCAACGCAAAAAGGAGTTCAGCACAAAAAAACTGAGCACGCCCAGGTGTTAGTCCGACCGAGGGTTATTTTTTTGAAGCGCAGAAAGGAGTTCAACGCAAGACAACTGAGTACGCCCAGGTGTTGGTCCGACGGAGGATTATTTTTTTGAAGCCCGGCCGAAGTCCGCCAATGCAGAAAGGAATTGTATGCGGAAAACTAATGTCATTGGAGTATTATTTGTTTCCTTTATTTATTTTTTTTTGGTTCTGAGAAATAGGTTAACACTGGATATTAGTTACAATGCAGACCTTTTGTTATTGTGTGAACAAAAATAATTGAACAAAATATAAATATTGAATAAAAGTTATTTTTGCACTAAATAATATAAAATAAATGATTAGAAACGAATTAGTGAAGTGTAAATGGATAAAAAAGTTGAAAATTTAAGTGTAAAATTAATTATAAATCGGAGAAACACTCGTTTTAAGTAGTTAAATTTTTGAACTTTAAACGAAATATCTCAAAAACCATAAGTCAGCGGCAACTATATATAAATATTTTCTTGATCTGGAGGACCTCCTCTTACCGTACATACCTATTTTAACCACGAAATCGGGCGACGCTAGTCTAAAATTTACCCCAAATTTTTAATATTAACAGCGAGATATACTATTATAAATTACTCTTTACAGAACTGGAATTTAGAACAGCATGCCCTGATTTCAGTGTTAAAATAGGTATTGTACGGATACAGGAGGTTCTCCATATTTAAAAAATATATATATATTTTTACACAAATTTCATTATGTGCACAATAACAAAAGTGTTCCGTATTGACAAACAATAAGTGTTGCCATAATTACATCTTTTACAAATGAATAAAATTTTTTTTTTATTCCTCGGATCTTTTACGTTTCCGAAAGAAAACCACATTTATAGTGTTTCGTGTATTTATTGACAGACATGCAAACCGATGTGGATTTGTGGTGTCCGCAAAGTCCATGAACCTTATTGGTTTTCACCACTTTTCATAATTCTGGATCTATCTCTGGATCAGAAATTCCCGAAGAAATGATTTCATCAATTTGATCTGTTTTAACCACCATCCACCACCCAACGACGAATGTGTGCGTGCGGCAAACTCCTTTTTTGAACCAATTTGGATGTGCCCTGTGAACTGGTTTCACATCATTCCCTCAGGATAACGTTTATGAGCACTTCTTTCGAGATAATGCTGTACTGGCGAATGCTGCGATCGAGCAAATCACATATGATTAAGATCTAGGTGTTAGGTCGACATACTCAACCGGTGCTTAATGTTGTAGAGTAACCAGAACTTCACATCAATCGCTGAATGCTCTGAATCTTTGACATGTTGAACCAAAAATCGTTACCTAACTCCAACTATTAAACACTTCATCATATTGGATTTGAAACTATTTATATTTCTTATGCTCTATAAAACCAGCTTCAGCCGCCGCCATTACACTACTTCCTCCATATTTCACTGTTGGTAAAAGGAATCCTTTATCGAGGCATAACCTCTCATTTCGTTTGGCTAATATGTAATATTCATTCATTTAAGCTTTTTCCATATTTTCTGTACGGTATCCTTATTAAGAGATTGTTTTTGTTTTTCATTTTCGCTTATTCGAGAAGCTGTTATCATACAATTTTATTTTACTGACCTCAATATGTCACTTTTCTTGCGCGTGTTAAGGAACGCAGCGCTCATTATTAAGACATATCTATGCAGGTAGATTATATATGTAAATTTTTATCAGCAGGAGATAAGAACACATCGAAGCATATTTATGGGCAGAAAATATAAACACAACAGAACAATGTCCGTGTTCTGCGAGCATTATATTTAGTTGTAAGAAATCCAATTGTAATTTAGTATTACTATTGCCATCAGCCAAGAAGGTATATTACACTAAAACAAATATATACATTTAATAACAAATAGTATTTATTTTTTAACTTGCGCGGCCAACTTGCTAGGTCGACAAGAGTGAGGTTTTAAGGGAAAGTTTTATTTGAAAATTTGCACGACGTTCTGCATAGTAGAATGACCTCTTACTATTATTTGACCTATTAAACAGAATGTCTTTAACTTTTTTTTAGTTTTAGGACATTATTTCATTTGCCACTAATCATTTCCCTCTCTTCCGACGCCGTCGTAAATTTGTTTACATGAAAGCTTTATAAAATAACTATGTTGGTATTAATCTTATAGTGAAACATAACTGTTTTTGAAACGAAATAGACCACTACAGTATGAATACTGAGCTATCCAGCTCTCAAGAAATGTAAAACTTCATGTAAAAAACGCTTAAAAAATGGTCAAGAAGATTTCCTACGGTAAATTTTCTTGTGCTAGTATGCAGCTCTAAAGAAAACTACTACTAATTTTTAATAAATCTTTGCAATAAAATTCGTATTTGGCAATCCTGGTTTTGCGAAGAAATAATTAATCAACAATTGTTTTTTGAAGGAAATTCAAAGTAATCGTTAAATTCATCCTAAATTAGTTAAAATCATTATTATGAAGTATAGTTACTTTTGAAATGTTGTATAAAACTTACCAATCGTCAGCAACATTCCTCAAACCGCAATGAAAACATTTATGTTATTACACACACATATACATATTACACACAAAGTTTATTTTCTTTATTTATTTTCTCTTGTACTACTAGTTTGGACAATGCGTAACCAGCTGTTAAAATTACTTGAAGAAATAATGTATTTTTTTTTGAGCAATTACATAAGACCTGGATACGGACCTTTATACGTTAAAAAAGAGTACTTTAATAGCTACCATTTGAAATACAAGGTGCGTTCCAAAGTAAACAGAGCTTACAAAACAAAAGAACAAATGGTTTTCTTTTCGGCAAAATCAATTTATTTTATTCAAACTAGTCTCCTTCTGCTTCAATACAGCTTTTTGCACGGTCCAAAAGCATGTCGAACGAGTGTTTTAGCTCGTTGGCCGGTGCGAGGCTTTTGAATGGCCTCTACGTCTGCATAACGCTTTCCTTTCATGGGCAAATGCAAATTTCCGAAACGGAAGAAGTCGCACGGTGCCATATCAGGTGAATACCGGGAGTGGTTAATGGTTAAAATGTGACTTTTGCTCAAATAATTGGTCACGATGATGTCCTTCGAATGTTTGATCCTGAGCAATTTTTGGTCGTCAGTCAATTTGTGCGGAACAAACCGTTCACACACCTTTCGTAACTCCAAATGTTCGGTAAAAATGCGATAAATCGATGTTTTGGAGACGTTCAATTCCATTTCCATGAATTTCAATGATGATTTTTGATGAATTCACTCACGGTTTCAATGAAATTTCCGGTGCTCACGGATTTTGATTGACCCACATGTTGATCGTCATTTATGTCCTTACGACCACTTTGAAAACGTTGAAACCACTCGTGCACTCTACTGTGGAATAGACAATCATCGACATAAACTTGTTTCATCAATTGAAACGTTTCCGAAAAGTTTTACAAAAATTTAAGGTCGGCTCTTTGTTCGAAGCTAATTTTCGCACCGACAACGCAGACATACTGACACTTAAAACGCAGTAACTTCACTTCCAATCAATGCAATGTCATGATATTCTCACTGAACAATCGATAAAGACAAAGGCGCTAGAATAAAAAGTTGTATTTCAAATCGTAAGCATGTGTTCTATACTCATTGCCAATTTTTGTTTATGTATGTATGTACTAGCTGAGCCCGCAGGCGTTGTCCTGCTTGAAATTATGTGTGTTGAAATGAAAAGAAAGTTGAATTTATATTGTGTTGAAAATCATTTATATGTGTACATATTTTTTAATATAGCGCGGCTTGGCACGATTACGATTCTTTCGGCGTCGCGATTTGATGGTACGGATGGATAGAGGAGGTCCTCAGGAATAAAAAATGTGCACACATATACCGTCCTCAGACTCATAGTTTTCGTGATATTTCACTTTAAAGTTCCACAATTTTATATGAAATTCACTCTTATTTTGTTTTGTTTTGTTTTTCTTTACATGTCATGACAAATACCAGTGTTGCCTCTTATTGAAAAAACTATTAAACAATTTTCTGTTTAACATATATAGAGAAAATGGTACAAATCTATATATATAAAAATGAAACCCGTTTTCCGTTGTCACGGCATCACGCGTGAATAGCTGGACCGATTTCACTAATTCTTTTTTTATTTATTTATTTAATTAAACCAACGCCAATCGGCAATATACATTTGAATAATTAATATGTAATATTTAATATAAGGGAAAATACAACAAGACAAGGGTAATGATATTAGTTATAAAATTCAAGTTTGATTAATCAATGATAGTTGAGTACCTTGTTCTTCGTGGCTGTGATGAAGTTACTATATGTTCCCCCGTAGAAATCCAGGTCGTTATGTAGCGAGTTGACAAGGTTTGCAATGCGATTGAGCGGTCCATTCACGACATAGTTTTTAGTGGATTTAGTGGTTTTAAGCAGACGTTTGCGTCTTAGTGTTAAAATTACAGGTGCAAATTCGAAACTACTGTTGATCTCAGGTGCATCAATGAGTCCATTCACCACTTTATAGAAAAAGGCCAGATCAGCAATTTGACGACGTGACCTAAGACTATTAATTTTGTACTGATAGCAGATTTCCTCCCCTAGTGATGTTCCGCGTTGGCTGGGCACGATGATAAATTAATGTCTTACACATTTTTCTCTGGACTTTCTCAACTCTACTGATCAGAATATCTGTATATGGAGACCAAATAACTGAGCCGTATTCCAGGATTGGTTGGACTAGTGATTAGTATAACTTGAGAAGTGATCGAGGATCAGCAAAATCTCTGCAAGTTCTGGTAATGAAGCCCAACATCTTGTGTGCTTGTAAAGTTATTTTACTGATGTGCTTCGTAAATGTCAGCTTGCTGTCTATAATGATGCCCAGGTCCTTTGTGTCCTCTACTTCAGAGATTACTTTGTTGTTCAGCATATAATTGGTAGGGTGCGTGGTATGTGAACGCGAGAAAGAGATCACTGCACATTTCTTTATGTTTAGATCTAACTTATTATTGAAACACCATGCAGAGAGCTGATCTATATCGTGCTGAAGTGCCTGGATATCTGAGTAGTTTACTATTGCTCTGCATATTTTCAAATCGTCTGCGTAAAGAAGGTACTCCGAGCTGAAGTTCGTACCAATATCATTGATAAATATGTTAAACAGGACAGGTCCAAGATGTGATCCTTGTGGTACTCCTGTTTTTACATCATAACTAGCAGACAGGTGACCGTCTACTCTGACTTGGAGCTGTCTATCTGTTAGATAGGAGCTGAGCCATTTCAGGGCATTACCTTGTACGCCGAGCGAAATGCCTTACTAAAATCAGTGTAAACAGCATGTACTCTGTGCCCATTGTTCATTTCATTAAGTACATAGTTGACATATATATACCTCCCGCCAGTAAATCCATGTTGTCTATTGGTAATAATGTCTAAAGAATAAACTCAGCTGAGGTAAGACTAGTTTTTCAAATAACTTTGCTAGCGCAGACTGAATACATATTGATTTGAGTCCATCTTTTTGTATCGGGCTAACATATGAAAGTTTCCATATTGTAGGGAAGGCACCCTGTTGTAGTGAGACGCTGAAGATGTGTGTTAGTGGTTCACAAAGTCCTGCTGCACAGTTTTTGAGAAAAATATTGGGGATCCCATCAGGTCCCGCACCTTTTTTAGGATTTAATGATGAAATTGCTTTAAAGACATTGTCAGTGGTTACCTCTAAGTTATCTAAAGTCGCGTGTAGGCGATCATGATGAATATCCTGGACAAATCCTGTCAGCGAATAAGTTGCTGACTTCCTCACCATTGTTAGTTGATTGATTATTCCACGATAAGGTGGAGGGAATGTCGCAGCCATTTCTTCTTTTATTCCTGACAAATTTCCAAAATTCATTTGGGTCTGACTTGACCAATTGTTCAACTTTATTTACATAGTTTTTGTAACATGAGGCACTGAGTTCTTTGCATTCGCGTCTGAGTTGGCTAAATTTTTTATAGTTCTGACTGGATTCTTTGTTTTTATATATTGAATGAGCTGCCTTTTTTAGCCTGACTTTGCGAATTAGTTCAGTTGAGAACCAACATGGATAATTACTTAGCTTATTTATATAGACTGGTACGCGGAGCGAGATACCATCTTTGATTATCTCGTACAAATAATTGACTTTATCGTCTAGAGATTCATGACTGTATAACTGTGACCAATCGGTCGTTAAGAAAAATGTGTTTAGACTTGCGTAGTCCGCTTTTTAAACGATAACGATGGTATATTAGCTGGTTTTAGTTGAGGTAATATGTCTATTGTGACTTCTAGAGCTGGGTGATGGACTGGGTATTTTGAATGCTGACATCAAAATTGGAGAAACAGAGGTCCAGCAATCCTTGATGTTCATTTAGAATGTCGTTGAGTTGTGTGCATCCCAGCGATGCATAGACCTCATATAGTAAGTTTTCACAGTCAAGGCGGGGAGAACTGCTTGGTAAGTTGTAATCACTTATGACAACAAGCTTGGCATTTTTAAATTTTTCTCTCAGGTAACATATTTCGTGAAGATAAGTGTTATAAACTTCATGTGTTGACTGTGGTGGCAGATAAATACATCCGATTATTATATCTAAAGTATTGCACTTAACCTTAATAAATACTTGCTCCAAACTATCGTCAGGAGTTGTGACGAGCTCAGATTGAAATGAGCGTTTTATTGCTATAAATACTCCTCCGCCACGTATACAGCCACTGGTTGAAGGGTTTCTATCTTTCCTGTAAATTGAATAAGTATTATCTATAATTTCACCATCCAGTATAGCTGGATGGAGCCAAGACTCGGTGATACAAAATACATCAGTGTTATTGGCTGACGACGATGTTAGGAACCTGTTTAGTTTTGTTCTCAGTCCCCTCACGTTCTGATAATTTATTATCAGCGCTGTTGGATGGATTCTTCTTGGTGAGCAGGCGAAAATTCTTAGTAACGATCTTAGGAATGCCATTGATATATTTAATGGTTTTTGTTAAATCACCACCCTTTATTATGGCGTCAAGTTCAGCTCTTAGGTTTTTAAGATGTTGTTGTTGCGCTTGTGTTAAGTCGGACTTGAAGGTAATCTGAGGTCCTTCTGTTGCTGCTGTTGATTTCCATTTGAGAATAGTTAACGCATCATCTGGTGATGGTGTTTCAATGAGTAACGACCGTGTACGGCCAACTAACGGACGACCAAGTCGCCGTATTCTAAAATTCATTGTGTTGCTAGCGAGACTGGGTGGTAGTGCTGCGAGGACTTTTGTTCTATCTTCCTCCAAACGATCTTGACCATCGACTTTAATTGATTCAGCCACATTCATGGCTATTACATTTGATTGGCGTTTTTTCCGTTCAGCCAGTTCAGCAATAATGTCCTCAGTGGATACAGACAAATCAGGATGAGACTTGAGTTTCTCCTCCACTGATGCAATCCTGTTATTAAGACGAGTACACTTGTCAGTTAGTGTGTTATTTTGCTTAGCAATTTTACTCACTTCGTCTCTGATGCTAGCCACATTACCTTCTATAGATCTCTTGAAACGATCAAATTTGGCTGCAAAGCTGTCTGCAAGAGACTCTGAAAGGGATGAAGTTTCTTTTCAAACAAGTCATTAATTTTATTCATTGTTACCGTGTCATCGTCCGAGGTATCAACTGCATCCTCAGGAATAATTATGCTAACCTCACTTTTGCAGTAATCACATTTCCATGTGGGACCATTCTGTTTAGTGATGCGAGCGATCTCGTTGAATTCTTTTGTTGACAAGCTGGTACATTTAAGATGTACCCATGCACGACAGGATGCACACATAAAACTTGCTTGATTTTCCTTAATATTTAGAGAGCAGGTGCTGCACGTGTGTACAGTCACGTTTTGTTTTTTAGGAGGCATGTTGATTAGTTAATACAAATACGATTTAATAATTTGATTGAATTACTGGCGGCTTGTAAGGTAATTTAACACTTAGCACACTATAAATTAACAATGTTAAATTAATTAAACAATACTATTATTTGTATTTTGACGAGCGATAAAAATAAACACGTCAGCTGTCCAGCCCTCTAGCGGTTTTTTATTGTATTTGTTATTATTAGGAGAAGATTCTTATGTAAGAAAAAATTACGAAAGTTGCCGGAAAACCCCTAAAAACAGCCCTTTTCTTATTCTCATACAAACGTTTTATTTTGTATATACATATGTATGTATGTATGTATAAGTAAAATGAATTTTTATTTGTTAGTAACGCTAAGGCTCGAGAACGACTGAACCAATCTTCATGACATTTTCAGAAGTTGTTCGATGTGGATCTGGAAAGGTTTAGAAATAAACAAACCTTATACTTTCCAAAAACTAACTTTTATTCATACAATTTTTTTTCTTTTGTTTTTCAATATTTTGATTTGTAAATTATTTGAAACGTTCAATTTCGGTAGCTTGCTTTTTTATTCCGGCTATTTAAAAGAAGAATTATTGAAAATTATTCAGTGAAAACTTTAGGTGTGTTTACGACGAAGTAATCAATTACAGATTGAAATTTGTTACGAAGCCAATAAGAGGTTTCGCTAATATCGGTCAACGTTCTTTTTGCCATCAACATATGGTACACCAAGGTACATGACGAGTACTCCCAGAACGCGATGACATACGTGTGGAACTATGGATCGCAGTCAATCAGCAAGCCAACGTCACGATGTCAGAGCACGACTTTTCAAACAACAGCTTCTATGTTTGATGGGCTTTACCTTGAAGCAACGTATGTATGTATATATGGTACTCTGTTGAGTTGCAAACAAGAGGTTTGCCGCACGCACACATTCTTCTTTGGATGGTGGATGGTGGTTACACCAGATCAAATTTATGATAATACGAAGTAATGAAAACCTTGCGGACACCACAATCCCTGACAATAAATGCACGAAACACTTTACACGTGCTTTTCCTTCGGAAACGCAAACTGGAAATGATGGATAGAGTGGATATCGTCGTAGCTCACCAGCCGAAAATAATAGAACATTTATCATTCAAGTTAGAGATGGCGAATATGGTTGTCTAATTTACATTCAAAACTCATGTCAGTGCTGAATGTTGCAGTTTGGTGTAATCAATACGCCACCAAAGAAAGCAACATGGCGATTACAAGATGAGATCAGCAAGTATCAAATGGGTCGATACGTGAACTGCAATAAAGCGCTTTGTAGAATATTTGCTTTTGCAATTCATGGAAGTTTTACGACTTTTGTGCGTCTCCCGGTTCAACTTCATTTAAGTCATTGCATATTGTGAATGGTGAAGTGTGTGTAACTTTTTGAGAAGCATGCCAACGACTGCAATTTCTGGAACATGATAATCACTGAAAACAAACGATGGACAATGCGATAGCTACTTCGCATACTTTTCGCGAAGATCATTTCGACATATCAGCCCTCAAATTCGCGTCAATTACGGGATACGAAAAAAATTACATTGCCGAAGACATTTTACATCGTATTCGCTAGGAATTGGAAATGGGCAAATTACGATCGTCTTGACAATCAGACGAAGTCGTGAATTATCCAGTGGAATTTCTAAAGGTATGCCGCAGCATCATTTGTGTCTCAAAGTTGGATCTGTCATTATTATGTTTCGCAACATTCATGCGCCGAAACTGTGCAATGGAACCCGAGCTATCGAATACAAAGGGCAGAATGCTTGATTCTACGAACTCTTTTGTGTTCCAACGATTTGTCATTTCAGTTCAAACCTATTCAGTTTCCAGGGAAATTGCATTTGAAATGGTAATCAACAGGACACAAGGATAGTCGCTAGAAGAATGTGGCATAAATCTGGAAATGCGTTTTTCACACGGCCAGATATACGTGGCGTGTTCACGAGTTCGAAACCTCGAATCTTCTCTGTACATTTATGCACCAGAAAAGAAACCAAAAAAATTTTGTTTATCAATCTGCGCTACATTAAAAAAAATTAGAAAAATCGCACTTAAATGATTTTCAACATAATATAAATATAACTTTTCATTTCAAAACACTTAACTTCACGCAGGAAAACGGCTGCGGGGTCAGCTTCTTCTTCTTTACTGGCGTAGACACCGCTTATGCGATTATATCCGAGTCAACAACAGCGCGCCAGTCGTTTCTTCTCTTCGCTACGTGGCGCCAATTAGATATTCCAAGCGAAGCCAGGTCTCTCTCCACTTGGTCCTTTCAACGGAGTGGAGGTCTTCCTCTTCCTCTGCTTCCCGCGGCGGGTACTGCGTCGAATACTTTCAGAGCTGGAGTGTTTTCGTCCATCCGGACAACATGACCTAGCCAGCGTAGCCGCTGTCTTTTAATTCGCTGAACTTTGTCAATGTCGTCGTATGTCCCGTACAGCTCATCGTTCCATCGAATGCGATACTCGCGGTGGCCAACGCGCAAAGGACCATAAATCTTTCGCAGAACTTTTCTCTCGAAAACTCGCAACGTCGACTCATCGTTGTTGTTATCGTCCAAGCCTCTGCACCATATAGCAGGACGGGAATTATGAGCGACTTATAGAGTTTGGCTTTTGTTCGTCGAGAGAGGACTTTACTTTTCAATTGCCTACTCAGTCCTAAGTAACACCTGTTGGCAAGAGTAATCCTGCGTTGGATTTCCAGGCTGACATTGTTGGTGGTGTTAATGCTGGTTCCTAAATAGACGAAATTATCTACAACTTCAAAGTTATGACTGTCAACAGTGACGTGGGAGCCAAGTCGCGAGTGCGACGACTGTTTGTTTGATGACAGCAGATATTTCGTCTTGCCCTCGTTCACTGCCAGACCCATTTGCGTTACTTCCTTGTTCAGTCTGGAGAAAGCAGAACTAACGGCGCGGGTGTTGAGGCCGATGATATCAATATCATCGGCATACGCCAGCAGCTGTACACTCTTGTAAAAGATTGTACCTGCTCGATTAAGTTCTGCAGCTCGAATAATTTTCTCCAGCAGCAGATTGAAAAAGTCACACGATAGGGAGTAGCCTTGTCTGAAACCTCGTTTGGTATCGAACGGCTCGGAGAGGTCCTTCCCGATCCTGACGGAGCTTTTGGTGCTGCTCAACGTCAGTTTACACAGCCGTATTAGTTTTGAGAGGATACCAAATTCAAACATCGCGGCATAAAGGCAGCTCCTTTTCGCGCTGTCGAAAGCAGCTTTGAAATCGACGAAGAGGTGGTGTGTGTCGATTCTTCTTTCACGGGTCTTTTCCAAGATTTGGCGCATGGTGAATATCTGGTCGGTTGTTGATTTACCAGGTCTAAAGCCACACTGATAAGGTCCAATCAGTTTGTTAACGGTGGGCTTTAATCTTTCACACAATACGCTCGACAGAACCTTATATGCGATGTTGAGGCTAATCTCACAGTAGTTGGTGCAGATTGTGGGGTCTCCCTTTTTATGGATTGGGCATAGCACACTTAAGTTCCAATCGTTGAGCATGCTTTCGTCCGACCATACTTTACAAAGAAGCTGATGCATGCTCCTTTCCAGCTCTTCGCCGCCGTGCTTGAATAGCTCGGCCCACAATACGTCACCCCTGTCGCTTTGTTGTTCTTCAGGCGAGCAGTTGCTATTCGAACCTCTTCATGGTCGGGCAATGGAACGTCTGCTCCATCGTCATCGATTGGGGAATCGGGTTCGCCTTCTGGCGTTGTACGTTCACTGCCATTCAGCATGCTGGAGAAGTGTTCCCTTCATAATTTAAGTATGCTTTGGGCATCGGTGGCTAGATCACCTTGGGGGGTTCTACAAGAGTATGCTCCGGTCTTGAAACCTTCTGTAAGCCGCCGCATCTTTTCGTAGAATTTTCGAGCATTACCCCTGTCGGCCAGCTTATCGAGCTCTTCGTACTCACGCATTTCGGCCTCTTTCTTTTTCTGTCTACAAATGCGTCTCGCTTCCCTCTTCAACTCTCGGTATCTATCCCATCCCGCACGTGTTGTGGTCGATCGTAACGTTGCGAGGTAGGCAGCCTGTTTTCTCTCCGCTGCGACACGGCACTCCTCGTCGTTCCAGCTGTTCCTTTGCACTTTCCGAAAACCAATGGTTTCGGTTGCAGCTGTACGTATAGAGTTTGAAATGCCGTCCCACAATTCCCTTATACCGAGTTGTTGACGAGTGCTCTCAGAGAGCAGGAGTGCAAGCCGAGTAGAAAATTGTTCGGCTGTCTGTTGTGATTGCAGCTTCTCGACGTCCAACCTTTCTTGTGTTTGTTGGCGTGCGTTTTTTGCTGCACAGAGGCGGATGCGAATTTTGGCTGCAACAATATAGCCAGGTAGCTTGATGTATCTTCTTATGCTGGAATCTAGTACTACAGATAACCATATTTCGGGCCCCGGCGAAGTCGATCAGCCTCAACCCATTTGGGAATGTTTCCTCGTGGAGGCTGAATTTACCGACCGTAGTGCCAAAGACACCTTCTTTGCCCACCCTGGCGTTGAAGTCGCCAAGCACGATTTTGACATCGTGGCGGGGGCATCTCTCATAAGTGCGCTCCAAGCACTCATAAAAGGCATCTTTGGTCACATCGTCCTTCTCTTCCGTCGGGGCGTGGGCGCAAATCAGCGATATGTAAAAGAACCTCGCTTTGATGCGGATTGTGGCTAGACGTTCATTCATAGGAGTGAATGATAGTACTCGGCGACGGAGTCTTTCTCCCACCACGAATCCAACACCAAACTTGCGCTCCTTTATATGGCCACTGTAGTATATGTCACAAGGACCTACTCGTCTTTGTCCTTGTACCGTCCATCGCATTTCTTGCACGGCGGTGATGTCAGCCTTTATTTTCACGAGGACGTCAACCAGCTGGGCAATGGCACCTTTTAATTAAGGGACCGGACATTCCAGTTGCAGGCCCTTAATTCGTAGTCCTTATTTCGTTTGCCATGGTCGTCATCAAGAGGGGGGTCACTCATCCGAGGCTTGTTGTTCTTTTTCATTGGTATGATTTTTTACGTGGTGGGTCCCAAACCCAACGCACAACACTTCGGAGGGGATTTTTCGCCTTCTCACCTTAGCTCGCCTTCTCACTTTAGCTCGCCTTCAAACGGATGTTCTTAGGCTACCCAGAGGATACTCGGTCAAAAACCGGACGTCGTGAGCTGCTTGAGTCTCTGGCCACTCCCAAGTGAATGGCGATCAGAGAACTTTTCTTACTTGCGTGAACTTCTACACATGACCCCATCCTAGGTTCTAAGCTATCTCCCCACTAATTCAGCCAATTCGGTTCATTCATTCTTGTGTTATAAATGGTGTGACTAACACGACTTTCTTTTATATGTATAGATATAGAAAATATATGGCACGCACTTATGTACAGTTTTTTTTTATTATTTTTTCCCGCTTTGCTTTTGTTTTTGGTTACTTGTTAGGGTATTTGTTGATTCAGCGTGCAGGCTTTTTGTTTGTTGGTTGCACTATTTTAACTTTTAGTTTGTGTTCTGGAATTCCAACAATGATGTTCTTGGTGAAATTCCTACGAATACTTTTTTTTTAATTATCGCTGCTCGATAGGACAAGAAATGTCGGTTTATGTTTTAGTCAAAAAGCAGAATGGAAGTGATCGGTTATGTATCGATTACCGACGAATTAATAAGATGACAAAGAAAGAAAATTTTCCAGTCTCGAATATTGAAGAACGGCTACATGAAGCAAAACGTTTCCGATACGATGGAGATGCTCATACCACGCATTGCCCGATGGTGGTTGAGAATTCAAGAATTCGACATTGAAATTCAACATCTACCAGGAGCTCGTATGGCCCATGTCAATGCGTTGAGCCGTGCTCCTTATGAAGAGTCACACGAAGTACTGTGAGCGTCAAAAATAAGTAAACAGGAGTCCTATCACTATTCAAGTGTTTATAACAACGCAGTCTTTAATGCAACAATAAAAAGTTGTAGTACATTATTCAAGGCGTATATTAAAAGAGTTTAACTTAATATAAATTAGTGATGACCGATATTTCTCTACCGGTGATTTTTTCACTGTATAAATAGGAGTTCACTTCTATGAACTGCGATTGCGATAGCAGTTAGAACCTGTGATTTTCTATAACATCCCAGCAGGAACTGCCTGGAGAGGAGTGCAGTATTTTGACAGGTCTGTAATTTCCTCATCTGCGTGCCACTGCAGCCAGGCGACCATATGGGTGCTGCGTAATTGAGGACCGGCCCGCCGATTGCCTTGTATGTTGCCAACAACGTTTCTTTGTCTTTTCCTCATGTGCTTCCGGCTAGCGACTTGAGGATTTTGTTGCGGCTGTGTACTTTGGCGATAATCGCGGTCGTATGGGGAGAGAAGGAGCATAGACTATCGAGGGTTACACCTAAAATCTTAGGGTTATTGACAGTCGGAATTTTGACGCCGTCGACTGCAATATTAAGTTCAAGTCCATACTCCTTCGTCCAGTTCGTAAATATGGTCGCTGTGGATTTGGTGGGGAGAGTGTTAAGTTCCGTGCAGTGAGGAAACGAGAAAGGTCGGTGAGGTAGTTGTTTACCTTCGAACGCATGCCATTGATTCCATTTCCCGACAACAATATCGTACAGTCATCAGCGTACGAGGTTATGGAAACCCGTTCTGGTGGTTGAGGAAGTTTCGAGATATAGAAGTTAAACAGTAACGGGGAGAGGACACCACCCTGCGGAACCCCCTGTTAAATTCTTCTCAGTTTTGATGTTTCATCTCGAAATAGTACGGATGATTGACGACCGTTCAGATAGTTCATGGTCCACCTCTTTAGCCCTGGAGGGCGAGTGGTTTTTTCAATGTCCTGCAGTAGCGTTGTGTGGTTGACCGTGTCAAAAGCTTTTGACAGGTCCAACGCTACGAGGATCGTTCTTTCGCAGGGTGGTTTCTGGTTGAGGCCACGAACTATCTGGGCGTTTATGACGCTAAGTGCTGTGCACTTTTCGGAATCCATGCTGGTGGCTGGCTAGGCTCAGCTCAATTTAACTTGGACGATTCGTGACTTATCACGGTATGTCTGTATGTCATAAATGGGTTGAGTCGGACCAATATTTCCCTTAGCCCTCATGTACCTAAAGTAAAGATTTTCGAACTTCCGGGTGACTTTGTACCGTCTATATCGGTCAATATGTGAATTATCCCAATAATAATAAGAGCGCATGTTTTACACATAACAGTGTATTTTTGTGCCTAATACTATGTTCCCACCAAAAAATTTAAGTGATTAGATTACATTTAATCTCTTCACTAATCAAGCTCGTTCTCACTGCCGTGTTAACATCGCTTAATTCTTATTAAAAGATAATATAGTTATATAGTTTTTTTTTTATAAATATTTTCCTTAAAATGGAAATAATGAACGCATTTTTTTATTGGGGAAGTCAATTTTCAGGAGAATTAAGATTTTTTTCATCAGCTGTGATAATGTAATAGATTTCCAATGCTGACAAGTGGTGTGTGCTATATCAGAGTCGCACTGAGAATTTTCGCGTTAAATAGATTCAATCACCTCGTGGACGAGATTAAGAACTGTCATTTTTGTATGGCGAAATCTTGTTAAATGTATAAGATTAGTGGGATAGACTACTCAACAGCTGAAATCTTTTGATTAAGTGTTGGTCTGAACATGTTATAAAATAGATAAATTTGAGCAAAAGCATGCCTTACCCCCTATAACTAATCAGGATTTTCGAACACCCGGCCGATTTTACTCTGTATGAGTAGTTTTTTTAGTAAGTGACATGTTAATAGTATGTATGTAGTATTGGGAATATACACTGGTCGGCATATATATTTTGACATGGCGATGCCTCAGTTTCGGTTTGAAATTTTATTTATTTTAAAGAGAAAAGTATTTATGGATTGTACATAGTTCATTTAGTTACAATATATTAAATTATAAATATAACAATTTTTCATGTTTAACATTGATTTAGATTTTTTATTTAATTAAAACTAAAAAAAAGTACTTTCATGGGTGGCATAAGTATTTTGACAAAAAATTTTTTTTATCTTAATTCACTATTTTGTTTTATAAATCTATTTTAAACTGGAAATTAATAAAAAATATAACCTCCTTTGGTGTCTATGACCTTTTGGAGGCGATTCGGGACGGAATCGACCAAGGTTTGGAGGTATTTCAAAGGAATCTCTTTCCAATTCATTGTGACCTCAGTGATGGTTTCTGGTTTTGTCCTGGTCAGCTCAGTGCTTCTATTTCGCTTTATTAGCGACCACACATTTTCAATAATGTTTAAGTCAGGACTTTGTGGTGGCCAATCGAGGGTTTCCACCCCAACATCTCTTAAAAACCTAGTAATTAATCTCGCCTTATGGCATGGAGCATTGTCCTGTTGGAGAATAAATTCTTTTCCTATTAATCTGTCGCCGGAAGGAAGTACATAATTGTTTAAGGTTTCTAAATATCGGTTCTGGTTCATGGATCCGTCTATGGAAACCAAGTCTCCCACACCATTGTATGAAACTGCGCCCCAGAACATTACGCTCCCACCCCCATGGCTTACTCTTTGACACACAGGAGCAATTTTTTTACGATAATTCTTGTTAATTCTTACAAAAACTTTCTTTTGAGATGCGTGGAATTCAAAACTACTCTCATCCGTCCACAGGATTTTACGCCAAAATGAAGGGGACTTGGTGATGTACCTTTTCGCAAACTCCAAACGTTTTAGTCTATTTTTTGGGGTGATAAAAGGCTTTGCAATATATGTTTTCATATCTGCTTCAATCAAACGCCTGCGTATTGTTCTCTCACTTATGGAAGTGGATGCAGTCTCATTCCATTCCAAGGACACAGCCTTTGGTGTTTTTAGAGGGTCCTTCTTAAAAGCACGGACGATAAGACGGTCGGCATCAGCTCCTGTTATTCGATTTCTGCCTTTACGGCGAACATTGATGACATCGTTACATTTTTTATATTTATTGATTTGATAGTAAATGGTCTGACGAGACAAATTATATTCCCTGGCGATGTTTATTACGGAAAAACCCAAGTTGTATTTGATCACAATTTCTGATCTTATTTTGGTGCTCAGCTCAGATGTTTTAACCATTTTAAATATTAAAAGATCAACTTTATGCAATGTTAATGAAAACTTGTAATAATATTCTTGAACCACACTTTCAGCTTGCCTAGAAACAACTAAATCACGCAATGACAAAATATATATACCGCTGCAAAAATCGTTGCTTGCCGGCATTCTTATCAGCAGAACGAAAAAACAAAAGACAATTGACGAAATATTTCGCATATTTACAGTTATTAATTTGCACTTCTCTTTCATCATCATTTTCGGTTCTAATAATGCACCGGTACTTAGTTCAAGAGTCTAAAGGTCAAATGAATGCTATGACAAAATATATATGCCGACCAGTGTAATGGTTTCGATTTTCTAACCAACCAATATATTTGTCACTATAAGAGTTATATATAGTATATGTACATATATATAAAATTGCATGGGTTTCGATCCTCAGGTTGATGTTTTACCTCATAAAGTATTTCTCTGGTTCTGATTCTTGTAAGTTGTAGGAGTATAAAATGTTTGATTGCACGCGAATTGCGCCCTTCCTTTCTTGTTTAATATTATTGTTTGTTTATTTATGATTTCTTAAATAAGATATGCCATGAAATGATTTTTGTACGATATTAAAGAAGAGTCGAATTTTTACAACGTGTCCCAAGTTATGGTACATAACAACGAGCAGATGGCGAACACAGAAAAAGTGGTGCGTCTTCGTTAATGCTGAAAAGGCGAAGCTGCATAAGTAATACAGCATCTACAAATTTCATGACGATGTAGGCATGACAACAGAAGTTGCAGAACTGAACCCAAAAGGCAAGATGAAGAATAGGATGGTATGTCTGCCGACAAAACAAGTACAACAATCACTGAAGGACGGATTCAGTGGAAGAATATACAAAGATACAAAAAAAAAACGTAAATCAAAGGTACACCGTCGTCGGATGTAAAAGAGGAAAAGCCGACAGGATACGAATTTGAAGAAATTGTTACGTGCAAACTATCACTGATACAACACAGGAAGGCGCATAGTTATCACGAACGTCAACGTGTCGACCATGGCAGGATCGCAAGCTGCTGTCTTCTTTCCAGCAGTCACTTTTGCTCGCCCGGTAGAATGTTCAAAACTGAACATGTCATTATGTTAAATAAGATAAGAAATATCATATACATATAATACATATCCATATACAGTCCACTTATTTTAAATAATAATTTCTTTCCTTCGGCAATATGTTCAAATATCATTGAACATGCTTACCTATCAGAAAAGCCGAAGTACTATTAAAAATTAATATCTAATTTCAAACATACATAGATAGATAGATAGATTGTTGATTGAGGCATGCACTGCGACCACGGGTCTATTGTGCCCTCACCTAGCTCACAAAGACTCGCTTAGCCCCAGCATATTGATGAAGTCCAGTATCCTACCGGGTGCTAGCGAGGCAGTGTGACCCCTATCCGGAAACATGGATCCGAGGGCCTTTGACCTGCGCCCACAGACTGCGTTGCAGTCGAATAGCAGGTGCTCCGGGGTTTCAGGCTCACTGTCGCAGAACCGGCAGTTTGCGCAAGCTGAGAGGCCCATGTTAGATAAATGCCTTCTTAGCTTGCAGTGGCCGGTGTAGAATGCGACCAGGAGCCTGAGTTTGTTTCTTGGGAGGTTGATTATAGTCTCGAACCTCTTTTGGTTATACCCCCGCACTAACAGTTTGGCATGACGCATCCCGTGCGCTCGCTGCCAGTGTGCCTCCCTGCACGCTCTTTCCTCTTTGCGGAGCAGTTCCTTCACCGTATGGGGACCCACTCCAGTGAATGGTTCTGGCCCCAACATAGCAGTGGAGGCTGCGGAGCGGGCAAGCTCGTCAGCCAGCTCATTGCCGGCTATTCCCCTGTGACCAGGCACCCAGATAAGGTGTACCTGGTTCTTTTCAGCTAGGTTGTCAAGCCTGTTTCTACACTCTTGCACTAGCAGCGATTTGATTTCGTAAGAGGAAATCGCTTTTAGTGCCGCCTGACTATCACTGATTATAGCTATTCGCTCGTTGCGAAACATACATATATACATATGTACATAAACAGCCACGTGCATTTACAAGCAATGCGCATCCCATAAAAATAAAAATGCATGGGGACACAAATTATACATTTACAGACGAGATAACATTAAACACACACATACATCCACACACATGTATCGAAATATACACTTAAAAACAACCTCATGTAGTGTGCAATATATACAAACATATACACATACACATATATTTAGTTATTTAAGATAGTTTTCTAAAACAGGATATAAGCAATGAAAATATCAAAATAAAATCAGAATGAATAAATTCTCCCTCGATATAGGACTTTTCATTTCAGTTCGAATATCATTTTATTTAAGGGGTAAAAGAAAAAAATTCCCCTACTTAGGGTTGTGCGCTGGGTTTGGGACCCGCCACGTAAAAAAAACGCACCAATGAAAACCAACAATCAGCCTCGGATGAGAGACCCCCCTTTTGATGACGACCATGGCAAGCGAAATAAGGACTACGAATTGAGGGCATGCACCTGGAATGTCCGGTCCCTTAATTGGGAAGGTGCCGCTGCCCAGCTGGTTGATGTCCTCGTGAAAATAAAGGCTGACATCACCGCCGTCCAAGAAATGCGATGGACGGGATAAGGACAGAAACGAGTAGGTCCTTGTGACATCTACTACAGTGGCCCTATAAAGGAGCGCAAGTTTGGTGTTGGATTCGTGGTGGGAGAGAGACTCCGTCGCCGAGTACTATCATTCACTCCGGAGAATGAACGTCTAGCCACAATCCGCATCAAAGCGAGGTTCTTCAACATATCGCTGATTTGCGCCCACGCCCCGACGGAAGAGAAGGACGATGTGACCAACGATGCCTTTTATGAGTGCTTGGAGCGCACTTATGAGAGATGCCCCCGCCACGATGTCAAAATCGTGCTTGGCGACTTCAACGCCAGGATGGGCAAAGAAGGTATCTTTGGCACTTCGGCCGGTAAATTCAACCTCCACGAGGAAACATCCCCAAATGGGTTGAGGCTGATCGACTTCGTCGGGGCCCGAAATATGGTTATCTGTAGTACTAGATTCCAGCATAAGAAGATACATCAAGCTACTTGGCTGTCTCCGGATCGAAAAACCACCAACCAGATCGATTATGTTGTGATAGACGGAAGACACGTCTCCAGTGTTTTAGATGTGCGTGCGCTCCGAGGTCCTAACATCGACTCGGATCACTATATTGTTGCAGCCAAAATTCGCACCCGCCTCTGTGCAGCAAAAAACGCACGCCAACAAACACAAGGAAGGTTCGACGTCGAGAAGCTGCAATCACAACGGACAGCCGAACGATTTTCTACTCGGCTTGCACTCCTGCTCTCTGAGAGCACTCGTCAACAACTCGGTATAAGGGAACTGTGGGACGGCATCTCAAACTCCTTATGTACAGCTGCAACCGAAACCATTGGTTTTCGGAAAGTGCAAAAGAACAGCTGGTACGACGAGGAGTGCCGTGTCGCAGCGGAGAGGAAACAGGCTGCCTACCTCGCAACGTTACGATCGACCACAACACGTGCGGGATGGGATAGATACCGAGAGTTGAAGAGGGAAGCAAGGCGCATTTGTAGGCAGAAAAAGAAAGAGGCCGAAATGCGTGAGTACGAAGAGCTTGATAAGCTGGCCAACAGGGGTAATGCTCGAAAATTCTACGAAAAGATGCGGCGGCTTACAGAAGGTTTCAAGACCGGAGCATACTCTTGTAGAACCCCCAAAGGTGATCTAGTCACCGATGCCCAAAGCATACTTAAATTATGGAGGGAACACTTCTCCAGCCTGCTGAATGGCAGTGAACGTACAACGCCAGGAGAAGGCGAACCCGATTCCCCAATCGATGACGGTGGAGCAGACGTTCCATTGCCCGACCATGAAGAGGTTCGAATAGCAATTGCCCGCCTGAAGAACAACAAAGTGGGAGGGGCCGACGGATTGCCGGCCGAGCTATTCAAACACGGCGGCGAAGAACTGGTAAGGAGCATGCATCAGCTTCTTTGTAAAATATGGTCGGACGAAAGCATGCCCAACGATTGGAATTTAAGTGTGCTATGCCCAATCCATAAAAAAGGAGACCCCACAATCTGCGCCAACTACCGTGGGATTAGCCTCCTCAACATCGCATATAAGGTTCTGTCGAGCGTATTGTGTGAAAGATTAAAGCCCACCGTCAACAAACTGATTGGACCTTATCAGTGTGGCTTTAGACCTGGTAAATCAACCACCGACCAGATATTCACCATGCGCCAAATCTTGGAAAAGACCCGTGAAAGGAGAATCGGCACACACCACCTCTTCGTCGATTTCAAAGCTGCTTTCGACAGCGCGAAAAGGAGCTGCCTTTATGCCGCGATGTTTGAATTTGGTATCCTCTCAAAACTAATACGGCTGTGTAAACTGACGTTGAGCAGCACCAAAAGCTCCGTCAGGATCGGGAAGGACTTCTCCGAGCCGTTCGATACCAAACGAGGTTTCAGACAAGGCGATTCCCTATCGTGTGACTTTTTGCTTCTGGAGAAAATAGTTCGAGCTGCAGAACTCAACAGAGAAGGTACGACCTTCTATAAGAGTGTACAACTGCTGGCGTATGCCGATGATATTGATATAAGGAAGCAAAAGAAATGGGTCTGGCAGTGAGCGAGGGCAAGACGAAATATCTCCTGTCATCAAACAAACCGTCGTCGCACTCGCGACTTGGCTCTCACGTCACTGTTGACAGTCATAACTTTGAAGTTGTAGATAATTTCGTCTATCTTGGAACCAGCGTAAACACCACCAACAATGTCAGCCTGGAAATCCAACGCAGGATTACTCTTGCCAACAGGTGCTACTTTGGACTGAGTAGGCAATTGAAAAGTAAAGTCCTCTCTCGACGAACAAAAGCCAAACTCTATAAGTCGCTCATAACTCCCGTCCTGCTATACGGTGCAGAGGCTTGGACGATGACAACAACCGATGAGTCGACCTTAAGAGTTTTCGAGAGAAAAGTTCTGCGAAAGATTTATGGTCCTTTGCGCGTTGGCCACGGCGAATATTGCATTCGATGGAACGATGAGCTGTACGAGATATACGGCGACATGGACATAGTTCAGCGAATTAAAAGACAGCGGCTACGCTGGCTAGGTCATGTTGTCCGGATGGATGAAAACACTCCAGCTCTGAAAGTATTCGACGCAGTACCCGCCGCGGGAAGCAGAGGAAGAGGAAGACCTCCACTCCGTTGGAAGGACCAAGTGGAGAAGGACCTGGCTTCGCTTGGAATATCCAATTGGCGCCAAGTAGCGAAGAGAAGAAACGAGTGGCGCGCTGTTGTTGACTCGGCTATAATCGCGTAAGCGGTGCCTACGCCAGTAAAGAAGAAGAAGAAAAGAAAAAATAGGGCGTAAGAACTGCGGGTACTTAATATTTCCCGATAATATATTCCCGTCATAAATTTGGTCTTGATAATATTAATATGCTGAATTTAATATATTCTGAGGAATTAGGAAATTTCCGTCAAGGTTTCCCTTGAAAATATTAAAAGCGGCTGTTCGAGAAATTGTCACATCACGACAACATCATACGTACATACATATATGTATGTATATACATATGTATTATTCCTCGTTAACTAACTGGAATGTGTTGGTCACAATAAGCTCCTGCATAAGCTCGAATATAGGCGTATCGTGTTTGTTGTTTCGGATTATTTTGGCTCAGGTTCTAAATTCGATCGAACATATATGTATTTAGGTAAAGAGTGTTATGGCTTGTGCTGACTTTATGCGCGTGTGATTGCGCAGACTCGAACATATACGAAACTGCTCTCTGCTTGGTCAAATAGTCGGTCACAATGATGTCCTCCTTATGCTGGATTCTGAGAAATTTTTGGTCGTCAGTCAATTTGTGCGGAACAAACCGTGCACACACCTTTCGTAAGCCCAAATGTTGGGTCAAAATGCGATAAATCGATGTTCAATTCCATTTCCATGAATTTCAATGATGATTTCGGCTGATTTCGGCTGATTTTTGATGAATTCACGCACAGTTTCGATGGAATTTCCGGTGATCACGGCCCACATGATGATCGTCATTTATGTCCTCACGACCACTTTGAAAACTTTGAAACCACTCGTGCATTCTTCCACGGAATGACAATCATCGCCATAAACTTGAACTTCATCAATTGAAACGTTTCGGTAAAAGTTTTACCAATTTTAAAACAAAATTTAATGTTGGCTCTTTGTTCGAAGCTCATTTTCGTTGTAAATCTATGTACTGTGAGTGTCAACAATAAGTAAACAGCCATTTTATCAATATTAAAGTGTTTACTACAACGCAGTTTTTAATACAATAATAAAAAGTTTTATTATAAAATTCAAGGCTTATAAGAGTTTAACTTAGTATTAATAATAAACAAAAACTAAACACAGACAAAAATCAATATCAATTCATGTTTCATGTGTTCTGTTAACATATACTTAGCTAAATCAGGCGAATAGAGTTATTGCGGCACGATATTGATTGAAAATTTGTGGAAAAACTCACGAAACATCAATGTAGTAAGCGACGGTGAATTATCATAATTCAAAAACCAAGAGATGTCGGCCCAAAATAGCAGCTTCTTTTTGCATGACAAATAGTATTTCCTGTTGACATTTAAACCGGTCGGAAGGAATTCGAAGTGCATCACTTCGGTAATAATTTTCTGAATTATATTATTTAAAGAAGGTCGGGAACGCGTTGACGATGAACTACGTCCAAGACTTTCCAGATAACTCTAACGACGGCTCCAGGGATACCGGTTTGGATAAATTAAAGACATTAAACGTGAATCGTTATGCGCATTGAAGGATATTCCGGAAATTGACTTTACCAACTGATTCGAGGATTAAAGGGAACGATACACATTTTGAAGAATAAATTAAAAATTTCAAAATTATGAACAGTTTTACTTTTTTTTGCTCAAACTAGTATCTGGGTCTATTCTGGATAAGTCGGAATTTAACCTGCAGTACCCAGAACAAAGTTGCGCTAGGGTCACTCTTGATTCACGCGACAACTCGAGCTCTTGTTCTGTGATGCGTGGTGTTTGGACTCCAAGTACGCCATTCGCTGGTAGGGAGTCAATGAAGATGTTGATATGGTAGTTCCACTGTGATGTGTATGCCGTCGATACATTGGCTGAATATTCGCCTGAAGCTCCTGGGATGTGGCCATGCAGGTGCCTGCAGGAATGGTTTGAATAGAAGATATCAGGAGACATCCTGTATAGTCTGGAGTGGGGCGTTCTGACAGGTTTGCAGTTTCTCCATCTGCGTTCTGCTGTTTCCAGGCGACCATATTGGGGCAGCGTAATTGATGACCGACGACCGACCGGCCGATTGAATTGTATGAGCCACGTCTTCTTGTCTTTGTTCCAAGTTTTGCCGGCTAGCGACTTGATGATCTTGTTTAAGGATGCATCTAAACAGAATGGTACAGCAATGGGGAACTTCAAATCAATTTACATATCCACTAACGGTAATATCCCTCATTTTCCTGTTCATTTGTGAAATAGAGGTTACATGGTATTCGCTTGCGAAAGCCAGTCTGTGCCCTCCTCGATTGGGTCGCCTCAGCTTTGCGTTTACGTCCAAGCGAACTATTGGACTGGTAACACTTGCGTGGAGTAGGACCACTTTTTCTACAGTTTAATCATATAAGCATACCAAAGTTTCTGTAAATTTTTCCAATTGTTTCTGCGTCTTTTTCAAGAAATTGGTTCACCCAGCTAACGACCTTCGAATTGTACTTGATGAGCTTCAAGTGTTCGTTTGCTAATCTGAGATGCAGTTTCCTATGTCAGAGCATACGAAACGGTTTCCACAAACGTCAATTTTAGACATGCCAACGCAGCGAAGCGTGTAATGCTATCTGGTATTTCATTAGCGAAGGTTTGGGTTTTCATGTCACCGAGGAACTGTACATGTGCATAAGCTAAGATCTCAATCTCTATATAAAACTCCTGGAAATCGATTTGGAAAATCTGGAGGGCGGAAGGAGGAAGAGGCTGTTGATGTAATTGGCCGATTTAGTTGTAGCTCGCACAAATGAGCCTTCAATTCATTCACTTCAGTTTTAATTTTATCCCGCTCTTCCGAAATCTGTAAGCACGCTTATCTGCTATTTTGAGGTTACTTGATATCCGTGCATTGTGCTCTTTCAATTGTGAGGACATACGTGAATCTTGCGCTACGAAGTGCGTCGATATTTGCCTTGACATTTGCGATATTTGCATTGACATCTATGACATTGCAGGCAAATTCATGTTTATGTCCATAGTGTTGAATAGCACTCAGGCTGTTTTTTCTTCTATCTTCGTTGTCTCTTCCTCTAATTACAATTTAAAGACATATCCGTTGACAAAAATGTTTTTCGCCTCCATGGCCTTTCGCAACCGTGACTGTAATTCAGTTTTTAATCTATTTGTTGGTAATCCACGTTGCTCCAGTTTTTTTCAGTTTTAGAATCTTCAGATCGTTGTCATTTTCATAAAATTATTGTTAATTGACTCACGGGTGACATAAATTGTTACGGATTTCTCGATAAATCGTTTACATGATAACTTAGACATTAGTTCGATCATTGCATTGTTCAATAAAAGTCGCAATTTTATGGCCATACACTTATCTTTATTTATTACTAGTTGGCCCTGCTTTCTGCGCAACTATTTCTTCGACGGTGCATTCTATGTATAATGTCAAGTCATTTCCGAATAGAGCAATGTTCTCGCAAACGATTACTAACGCAAGTTGAGAAAAAGCTCATCAAGGACAATTTTTCGGCTGGCGGTATTTCCACAGGCTGTAATGTATTTCCTGGGTTGAAATACACTTTTTGGCCATTCTCCAAATTAACTGCGAGACTCACAACATTCGGAAACGTTCATGAATTGCAAAAGTAAATATCCTACAGAGCGCTTTATTGCAGTTCACGTATCGACCGTATCGTTCAAGACCAATAACCCCCAATAGCCGGAATAAAGAACGCAAACGAAAAACTTGAACGATTCAAATAATTGACAAAACAAAACAAAAAAATAAAAAAAAAGTTTTTATGAAAAAAAGTTACTTGTTAAAACTGTCTAATTTTCCGACTTTTCCTCACGAAAAGCATACGTTTTTTTATTTCTAAACCTTCACGATCCATAGCGAACAACCTCTGAAAATTTCATCAAGATTGGTTCAGCCGTTCTCGAGCATTAGCGTTGCTAACAAACAAACATTCATTCGTTTGTATTAGAAAAAGAAAAGGGCTGTTTTTAGTGGTTTTGCGCCAATTATTCGAATTTTTCTCGACGTAAAAACCATCTTTGAACCACAACGAATACTTAAAAAAAAGAGTTGGCCCAATTGGTCCAGCCGTTGTTGAGTTAATCGCTTAGAAACACATTTTGCGATTCATTTTTATGTAATAGGTTGTCAAAAAAGTCTTGCGGTATTTTTGCTAGTTGGCGCTGAAAGCGCGTAGTTCTAGTTTTATTCGTCGCATCGGGTCATGCTATACCTTTTTGGAAAGCTCATTTCACGCGCTAACACGTGTTTGATTGATTGTCGTTTCTTTTAAGTCGTTCGTGAGTTATCGCGTCGCAAACATGGAGCAAAATAAAGAGAAAATACGGCATATATTACAGTACTACTACGATAAACGCAAAAATGCATCCCAAGTCGCCAATAAAATTTGTGCAGTTTATGGACCCGATACGGTTTCCATTTTCACCGCACAACGGTGGTTTCAACGTTTTCGTTCTGGTGTAGAGGTGGTCGAAGATGCGTCACGCTCCGGAAGACCTGTCGTCGAAAATTGCGATAAAATCGCTGAATTGGTCGAAAGAGACCGGCATAGTAGTCATCAAACCGTTATAAACCATTTGAAGAAGCTTGGAGTCACTAAGAAGCTCGATGTATGGGTGCCACACGAATTGATTCAATATAAATACCGCAAGACTTTTTTGACAACCTATTATAGTAGGAAAGTAGTAGTAGTAGCAAAGTTTCATGCACAGGTTTATAAGCAGCGGTTTCATTAAACGTATACCCCCAAGGAACTGCTACTGTAAAATCGTAATAAAGCTTATTTTGTCTAACTTAATTATTATACCAATGTATGCATGTACTAAATGACATTAACCTTGAACAGATATCGTGTGATATCACGGCCAGCAATGTCCAGTCGTTTTAAGGAAACTTACCATCCACCATAAAAAAAAGTAAAAGTTTTTATAGAACGGATAACAAATTAATCGCGAACAGATGTCCCAACAAAATAAATTTCTGTATAAAAAACTTTTTTATCTTACAAATTTAGTACGGATTATATTCGCAGGAAACGGTGTAATCTCCAAATAAATTATTATTGTGCACATTTATGAGTGCTTCTCGGCAATAAAGAAGTTTTGGTTAAAAAATCGCCTTGATTTCTAACTTTAGGTATATTTAAATTTAAAAGAATTATTCGTAATAAAAATATTTATCAAATAAGAGCATACTTGCCACAATTTTCGCTGCTTCTGTTATTAATTCTTCTTTTTGGAAAATTGTGTATCACAGAAAATGTGTATTGCAGAAAATGTAACAGTGTTGGTGAACAGTTGAAAATGTTTCAACGTGTTTGTGCTATCTGTTATATCCGTCCTGCAGGGAAATCGAAGAAATTTCAAATTTGAAAGTAATCCACGAGCTTATTGTTACAACGTTTTTATTCATAAACAAAATTTTACTGCATTGAATAGTTTATAATTAATGTATTGCTTAGCCACAGCAAATCGTGGGCGGAGTCCTCTAGCTTATTAAATAAACGACATGTACTCCGTTACACGTCTTTCTTTATTGAAAATCAACTTTCGATTAAATTAAATGTAACAAAGAAATCTTAACTGTACTGGGTTATTGGGTTTTGTTGACCACAGAATGTTATGCTAACATATGTGGAAAGATTAATTACATGCTATGTGTCTATGTTTTTGTTTAAGTAGGTGAGAACTGATGCTCAATATCGAATATTTTTTAAGATGAAATCCATTTGAGTGAACCTCCAAGGTTTGTGTAAGAGGCTTATGATGAAGTCGTAAATACGTCAGTATACAGCGGTATATAGAGTGGAAAGATGAGTGAGTGGTTAAGTTCCCGATCAACAAGCTTAAAAAAGTCATCAATCTCCTGAGAAACCAATTTGAGCTACCATATTTGTCGCATCTTACACTTGGCAGGATTCCGATTACTTTGGCGGTTGGGAATTGAAAACGAATTTCGGTATAAATGGGGTATATGCTGATAGGAGAGCTTCTCCAGAGGAGGAATACTAAAAAAAATTTTGCTAACTATTTAAAGTTTAAATTCTTTAACAGAGTTTTTATTCCAACTGAACAGGCTGGAGGTTGAAAATGGAGTGAGAAACTGATATTGACATGTCAATCTTACAAGCTATATTCACATGTCATTCCTACAAGCTATAATTCAATAACCAATAAAGAAGAGTGGGGAGAATAGAGGAAAGTGATGAGAAGTTTTGCCTTTTAAAAAATTCAAACTTTATTTCCAACACTCCTTCTCAACACTTTACATCAATTAGTTAAGATATACCAATCTCTTTTGAAAACTTTACATGCTTTAACTTTTGTAAGTTCTTAGTTAACATATCTGATCATATTACAAGTTGAAATATAATTTAAATCTTTTTCATTATTGCTAAACATGTGACGAATGTGATGATACTTGATGTCGATATGCTTACTCCTTGCATGATAGGTTGGATTTCTCACCAGGTTTTGTGAACTTAGATTGTCGTTGTTTAACATCATTGGTCCACTCTGCTCGAGACCCATTTCTTTAAGAAGCTTTTTAATATATGATACCTCTTTCGCTGCCGAAGATAACGCAATGTATTCGGCCTTTGTACTGCTTAAGACTACAACGCTCTGCTTCTTCGATTCCCAAGAGAATACGCCCCCAGCTGCTACAAAAGCATAGCTTGAATACGATTTTCTATCACTAGGGTCCCTTCCCCAGTCTGCTTCTGCAAAACTCACAATATCTTTGGCGGTTATGCGGTAGTGTAATTTATAATTTGCTGTCTGCTGCCTGCTTCGTATTCTACATGCGGGTCTGTATTCCGCTGTGATAATTCACTTACCGATTGCAGGATATCTGATCTCGAAGAAATCGACAAATACATCAACGCACCTATTATAGATTGATATTCTACTCTGTCGAACTTCTTGCATTCTTTGCTGCTACAATGCACCTTAAGCCCAGCATCTAATGGAGTTGCGACCTCTCTGCAATCTTCCATATTGTAATCTTTTAGTAACTTTAAAATATACTGTTTCTGCGATAATGTTACACTACAAGTTTCGTCGTCACGCTCAATTTCCATACCCAGGAAAAGTGTTAACTGTCCACCATCGATTATTGCCTGCTATCTTGGCTTTTATCTGGATGAGTTCTGGCTTACTGGCACTCGCGATGATCAGATCATCTGCATAAACGGTTATCAAGTTCATCACACTTTTTGAACTCTTGGTATAAATGCACGGCTCACTGAGACATTGCTTAAATCCCGATTCTTGAAGAACGGTGTCTAATTTAGCGTTCCACTCACGCTCGCTTTGTTTCAGACCATACAAAGATTTCTTCAATTTCAACACACGATTTGGATACTTCCTATCTGTTTAAATGAGTTAAGCATCCACCCCCTCTACCCGGCGCATCCTCATGCTACATCGGAATTCACCACAGCTGATGAGCATACAGCACAACTCAACACATCTGTACGCCCAAGCCACTCAACAAAAAAGATGTGCAACGGGAAAGCAGACACAATTGGTTTTAAACAGTTCGTTCGACACACTGCGCATATCATCAATTTGATATTTTTATACATCGTTACATGCATCCGTGCTTAGATTGGCATTCAACTCAATTTTCTGTCAACAACACGTCCCGCCCGCTATAGTTAGATTTTCGGCAACAACAACCTGCGATATCTACATACGCTACCGTTTAAGTCGATTACTTAAATAATTAAAACCCTTAATTCTAAGCAAACAATATTTGTTCAAAGTAAGATATTTCCGTGCTAAATAAACTTATAAATTATAAACTTCAGCGAAACGGAGACTTTTATTTTATTTGTGCGGGATAACCAGCTAATAGAAATATAAATTAGGATATACTGGCTACAAACTTATTCATGGTCCTTCGAGCCTCAACGACAGGCACTACAAATTAACAGCCACAAGACAAGCCACATAATAAAACAAAAACAAACCAGTGCAGTAATATACATATGTATATGCATAATAATTTGGTGACCAACTAATAAAGAAAAAAATAATCAACAGAAAGTGCAGTGGAGCAAAACAAAAGAAAAGAAGACTGGTGACTCGCCAAAAACATATGCATACATATACAGTTACGGACAATTAAATAGAATCATCCCTTCTAAAAATAAATAAATATGAATTTGATTTAGATTCGACTAAAATATATATCAATTACTCACTTCATGTCAAGTACTATTGGTAGCAGAAAAATATTACACAAACAGTTTCGAAACATTACAAAGCTACTACGGTGAAAAAACATAAAGTTGTAAAATCAAAATATACAAAACTGTACAAATGCAAAAAACATAATTAATATATAAGTATACATACATATGCTAGTGTGGTGAGCAAATAAAAACAGAAAAAAAGACACAAGAACAGTGGTAATACAAAAACCACACATGCTCACATACGTCTATACATATGAAACACTAACAGTGCGCTGTCTACATATTTACATATAGATGTATACAAAACCAAAGACATATGTTAAAAATTTTAAACAAACTAAACCCCACACAATCGCGAAAATAAAGCAATAAGCTAAAACACAAATCGGGTGCGAAAAAAGAGCATCAATAAAAAAAACAAACGGTCGCGAACATTACAACAAATCTTCATACACACAACAAAACAGCAGCACAAGGAGGTTAAAAACTTATCTATGCAGGTTAAAAAATTGTGTTTCTTCTTCTTTACTGGCGTAGACACCGCTTACGCGATTATAGCCGAGTCAACAACAGCGCGCCAGTCGTTACTTCTCTTCGCTACGTGGCGCCAATTGGATATTCCAAGCGAGGCCAGGTCCTTCTCCACTTGGTCCTTCCACCGGTGTGGAGGTCTTCCTCTTCCTCTGCTTCCCGCGGCGGGTACTGCGTCGAATACTTTCAGAGCTGGAGTGTTTTCATCCATCCGGACAACATGATCTAGCCAGCGTAGCCGCTGTCTCTTAATTCGCTGAACTATGTCAATGTCGTCGTATATCTCGTACAGCTCATCGTTCCATCGAATGCGATATTCGCCGTGGCCAACGCGCAAAGGACCATAAATCTTTCGCAGAACTTTTCTCTCGAAAACTCGCAACGTCGACTCATCGGTTGTTGTCATCGTCCAAGCCTCTGCACCATATAGCAGGACGGGAATTATGAGCGACTTATAGAGTTTGGTTTTTGTTCCTCGAGAGAGGACTTTACTTTTCAATTGCCTACTCAGTCCAAAGTAGCACCTGTTGGCAAGTGTAATCCTGCGACGAAATTATCTACAACTTCAAAGTTATGACTGTCAACAGTGACGTGAGAGCCAAGTCGCGAGTCCGACGACTGTTTGTTTGATGACAGGAGATATTTCGTCTTGCCCTCGTTCACTGCCAGACCCATACATATGATTCAAGCAGCTCACGACTTCCGGTCTTTGACCAAGTATCCTCTGGGTAGCCTAAGAACATCCGTTTGAAGGCGAGCTAAAGTGAGAAGGCGAAACATCCCCTGCATAGGGTTGTGCGCTGGGTTTGGGACCCGCCACGTAAAAAAACACCCCCAATGAAAAGGAAAAAAAATGTGTTTATCAGTAAAATAAATATCTATGTCACATTTCCCCAGGATGGGATGGTATCGGAGTCATTCCTAACTCTGGTTTAGTCGGATGCCGTTCGTATTTGGCTTCTTTACAAATTTTGCAGTTGACAGTAATTTCCTTTAATTTCTTCCGCATATTTGGAAAATAGTAGTCGTTCAATACCTGTTGAATGTTCTCTCGGTCAGAGCATTGTGCTCTACTATGTTCCATTGCCAGTATTTCATTTTGATCGTCTTCGTTAAAAATATCATTAACTAGTCTCATTGTGTAACGAAATTTTATTGACGGGAATTTCCTTACTATCTTGTCCAGAATTTTGCCCAAAATAGGCAGACTGCAATGAATAGCGTTAACTACATCAGGATTAACGCATTCACCAATCAATTCTAGTAGATCCTGAAGATTTTTAAATGTAATTTGTTGCCTTATCCTTCACTTGAAAATAGATTTTGTTTTCTTGGTTGTGACATTTCCTTCTTCCAGAACTATCTGATTTCGAAATGAATTAACAGGGTTTTCCACTTTTGGAATAACTTCTGTTAGAGATTCTTCACTATGCATAGTAACAGATGAGGATTCCTGCTCTATTGCATTAATGTGTTGTCGTGACAATGCATCGGCAACATGATTATCCTTACCGGGTTCATAATGAAATTGAGGTGAAAACTCTCGCCAGCGTTTTATTTTCGTGTTTGGATTCTTATCCGAGACAGCGAAGATCAAGGGCTGATGATCGGTAAAAATATTCAGCTGTTTTACGCCGTAAAAGTAGATTCGCAGCTTCTGAAGTGTCCACACTATCGCTAAAAGCTCTCTTTTATTGGTAGCATAATTCTCTTCTGCTGACGATAACGTTCTGGAAATCATGGCTATAGGCCTATTGCTTTGAGATAATACCGCCCCAATAGCGTGTGCTGAAGCGTCAGTTGTTAAGTCAAATGGTTTACTGTGATCAGGATATAGCAGAAGTACGTCCTCGGAGGATAAAAACTTTTTCGAAAGCCATCAACGCGTCGTTGTCCAACTCAATTTTGACATTTTTTGATTGATTCGTTCCCACATGACTATTTTCTCCCCTTAAGTATTGTTCGTTACACTTTGTTTCACTTTGTATATGTGGGGGTATACTTACATTGAATTATGTATCCCTTTTTTGATTTAAAATAAAAGGTTTTCATTGATGGAAAATGCAATTTTATGTATTTACATATATATTTTTCTTCCTTCTTGCAAATTTGAATATTTTCAATAAAATTACACACAATGCAAGAATTTTCTAAATTATACACTGCTGCTTCTACTGCGCATACTCACACGCGATCGGGCGGGATTCCAGCCGTTATCAAACAATCATCGGGTAACTGTAGCCAAGAAAAAAAATTATATTCGTAAAATTCGTTAGTTGAAAACAATTGGTGACAAGCACAGTTGTTTCCAACGCTACTCACTGTTCCATCTTGATATTAGGTTGTCAAAAAAGTCTTGCGGTATATTCGCTAGTTGGCGCTGAAAGCGCGTAGTTCTAGTTTTACTCTTCGCATCGGGTCATGCTATACCTTTTTGGAAAGCTCATTTCACTCGCTATTGATTGTCGTTTCTTTTAAGTCGTTCGTGAGTTATCGCGTCGCAAACATGGAGCAAAATAAAGAGAAAATACGGCATATTTTACAGTACTACTACGATAAAGGCAAAAATGCATCTCAAGCCGTCAATAAAATTTGCGCAGGTTATGGACCCGATACAGTTTCCATTTCCACCGCACAACGATGGTTTCAAGACTTTTTTGACAACCTATTATAAGGCTAAAGGACCCGTCCACGCTTTAATGTGGCAGATACAAAGATGGTACTACTAATACCCTACCTTTAAGAGGTTAGGGGTAGTTAGAATTTTCAAAAAATTATTTGTTTTTTCATTTTCGTTAAGTATAATATCTTAAAAATACCACGTTGATCCGATAATTAGTTTTTGAGTTATTCGACAAATAACGAAGAGAGCTCGGGCACTTTAAACGTGTTTTTCTCAAAACTATGTTTTTTGAACTGGTGACAACTGTAACTTGAAAACCGCTCAGTAGATTTTAATGATATTTATACAACTTTTAGAATACATAATAAACTCGGGCCAGATCGAAGGATTGTTTTGTTTTTCAAATACTGCACCAGAGAAATCAACCTTTGTTATTACCTCAGCGTAGTTTCTAGCAAACCTTACCGCTGGTGGGGGCAATGATAGACTTAAATTGAGGGAGAATTTATTCATTCTAATTTTAATTTTGAGTTTTCAATGCTTATACACTACTTTAAAAACCTTATATAACTAAATACATACATATGTATGTGTATATGTTTGAATGTATTGCAGCATATTGTTCAAGTTGTTTTTAAGGGTACAATTCAATACATGTGTGTGTGTGTTTAATGTTATCTCATCTGTAAATTTATGACTTGCATTTTTATTATTATTGGATGTGCATTGCATGTAAATGTATGTGTCTGATTATGTGCATATGTATGTATGTATGTTCAATACATTTGAAAATATATATTTATTTTTAATAGTATTTCGGCTTTGCTGATACTAAGCAAGTAGCATGTTCGGTAATATTTAAACATCCTTTGTAAAAAGATTTGCTAAGTTGGAAAGAGGCGAAATGAGCAGCGAGGACAGTGAAGGCAGTGGACACCCTAAATAGGCGGAAACTCTGGTCAAAGTGCGAGCCGCGTAAATTAAACAAAAAAACAGCGAATTGCTTATTCTCAGGAATGTTTCAAGCTCTTTTATCGTAATAAAACCACATTTTCGCGTCGGTCTGTGACATTAGAAATATATCTCCATCACTATGAACCAGTCGTCAAGCGTGGAAAGACGAAAAGTCGGCTGGTAAGGTTATGGCATCATCAGTGGTATAATATTCATCGACTAATTACTGCGCCAGTTATGATCCATTCACTGCATACTTATTTAGCTGCTTGGGTAGAATAGAACTACCATTCCCAATATTTAGCAATTGTATTATTTTTGAGGAAGGCCCAGTTTGAAATTGTACGCATATACTTCATCGTTTCCGTTTAAATATTGTACTGCGCTGTGCAATCCTTAGAATATATTTCTATATATCTCTAATTATAATAAATCGTTGCAGTTATTTCGCTATTTTTTTATTTTAGATGTGGTTTGTTATGAAAGCCTTTGCCCTTATTCTAGTAAAGTAGCCGCAATGCCTTTACTTAATCAATTTTTGTTGTGACATTAAAAATATTTGACGTAGCATTTCATCATTTTCAAATTATTCCTACATAAGTTTTGAATCTAGCTCTGAAAGTATTCTAGGCTGTAGCCTCCGGGAGAAGCAGAGGAAGACCTCCACTTCGCTGGAAGGACCAAGTGGGGAAGACCTAGCTACGCTTGGAATATCCAATTGGCGCCACGTAACGAATAAAAGAAACGACTGGAGCGCTGTTGTTAACTCGGCTATAATCGCGTAAGCGGTGACTACGCCAATTAAAAAGAAGCATGATTTGAAATAAAATATTGGTATTTATTAAATGTATTGATTTTTAACATAAAGAGATAAAAAGTATTAGTCCTCACCCTGATTCTTAGCTACCTCTCCCACAATACAAATAGTGGAACTAACACGACTTTCTTTTATATACATATATAGATTTATAACTTACAACTTAATGATTTTTACTCGTTATTTGAGTTTACATTTCCTTACTTATAGTTTTTGACTAATTAGAACTGTGTATGCTGCACAATTCCGCAGCCCTTATTAGTAGATCTTAAACAAAACTTTTCACTCGAACATTCTGGCAACTACGAATTTCGTTATCAGCTTATCTCATTTAGCCAGGCTGGTAAGAGGAAAACAACTAGTTGTGGTGAAAGGAAAATAATCGTTAAATTATGAAAAGAAGGCAAAACTTTGCGAAAAATCGGCACAACTCTAGGTAGAACTCACTCTTCTATTCAAAAAGTGATTTGTAATTACAAATCTAGAGGTTACGCAGTTGCTAAGCATTGTTATGGACGTTCTTCTAAGCTCAGTTACCGAGAAGAGCGGTCCACTATTAAAGAAATACAGCAAAATCCTCAACTTAAGGCTTCCCAAATAGCGAAAGATGTCCAAGAAAGGTTTAATAAATCTATCTGCAGCGATACTGTATGTAAAATTCTAAAAAAATAATGGATATCGTAGTCGAGATGCACGAATGAAGTCTTACATATCGCTCGTAAATAGACAAAAGCGAATCGCCTTCGTGAGTTTTTCTGGTGAAAGCAAATTTTACATATTTGGAGTAAAGGGACGTAAATTGGTGTGGAGAAAGCAAGGTACAGCCTAAATAAAGAAAAGTGCCTACAGTGAAGCACGGCGGCGGTGGTGTTATGGTGTGGGGGTGTATGGCGAGTGGTGCTGTACGTAATCTAGAAATTGTTGATAGTATATAAGAGGTTGTACCTTGATATATTAAAAGCAAATTTAGAGCATATTTGTGATATGTTTCACTTTCAACAGCAATTGAATACACCTCCACAATCTCCAGATCTCAATCTTATTAAGCACTTGTAGGACTTATTGGACTGCAGGATTCGGGATACAGTATTTCATCCACATCCGACTTGAAAAAGATCATTCTCGAAGAATGGAATAAAATTTCTTCAGAAGAGACGGCAAAATTGGTAAAATCAATGCCAAAGCGGTTAGCAGAAGTATTAAAACGGATACCCCACAAGTTATTAACCATTAGTTTACTTAATTTTGTGATACTAAAAAAATTTTTTTTTTTTATTTTTTTTTTTTTTTTATTTTATAAAAGCTTACATAATAATACAATTATTATACAAACTTAAGAAAATACGCAGCACTAGCATCATGGGCTATCGGCCGACTGGTTATGTTATATGCGTCGAAGAAGGTCGCTGTCTTTCAAAAAGTTGTAGATTTTCGAAATGTTGTTGCTTGAGGGATCCATCAATAAAATTATTGGATCAGTATTGTTGAAGTTTGACATTCTATGAGTTTGAAGTGCTGGACAATGTTGCAGAAGATGCAATAGATTTAAATCTGAATCACAAAATGGGCATTGGTTGATCTGAGTGCCATTTAGTATGTGAGCGTGTGTGATAATGGAGTGGCCAATGCGAAGTCTGATATATGGAATGATATAATTAGATGAAAGCGATGACGGAAAGGATGGTTTGATACGATTTGAATTTATTCTAGAGTAGTGGTGTCTGTAATTCATCCAATCAAGCGCCAATTTAGTGGATCTTTGTTGAATAATAAGCCGTTTTATATCACTCTTAACAAACAAGGCAGATGTAGTTGTTGGAGTGATGCACACCTCCTTAGCCACCGAGTCCGCAAAAGTATTTCCAATGATTCCAGAGTGACCGGGTATCCACATTATTTTTAGTCTATGTGCTAACGAAAACAACAGCAATCTAATGCCAATAATGACGTCATTGTAGTTACTGCGGTTTTTTAAAGCTTGAAAACACGATAGACTATCTGTACAGATGATGAATTTACCAAGGTTTTGTTGGGCATACTGGACAGCTTTGAGAATACCCGTAGCTTCAGCGGTAAAAATTGAACAAAATGGAAATAATAAACCATACGATATTCTTTGTTGGTTATCATCAACTACAGCAAAAGATGTATGCGACGATTTGGAGCCATCAGTATATATAAACTGCCAATCAAAAGATTTGAAGTGCGCAGATAATTCCAAAAATCGAGATTTATACACAGTGCTTGGAGTGATGGATTTGCGAAGAAAAGTAAGATCACTAATGAAAGAAGATTCATTTACTTTCCACGGTGGAATATATTTACTGCAAGGCAGCAATATTTTAAGCGGCAACTCATTGGTTTTAGCAAACAAAGCACTTTTAAAAATAGAAGACGGTATTTTAGGAGACCTCTTTCTGCAAAGTGATGATTGAAAGTCCTTTTTTATAGTAAAGTTCGTGCTGAGTATGAGTTTTGAATAAAGCTTATTTAAGCTATCTTCCACTGCATCTTTTAGAGAAAGTAGGCCAGCTTCCGTCAGTATGTTTTTAATTGGCGATGTTGGAAACACTCGAAGAGAACAACGAACTGAAGAATGATAGGGCGCAGCAAGCATCTTTAGATGATTCTTAGAATGATGTCCATAAATTTCCAAGCCATAATTAATTACAGATGAGATGAGGGCTTTAGTGACGTTGACCAGTAAAGCCGAGCCGATGAGTGAGCGCTTACATGAGAGGTATTTAATAATATTTAAATTAACAAAAAGTCTTTTTCTTATATACTGACAATGTTTCTTAAATGTATACTTAGAGTCTAATACAATACCAAGGAACTTAATACTATCTGTACACAAAATGTTTGTATTATCAAATGTGAGCGTTGGGATAGTACATTGATGTTTTTTACAAATATGAAAAAGTTTCGATTTAGGAAAAGATATTGATGTGCCTGAAGTAGAGGACCAACGAGAAAGACGCAATAAAATTTCAGAGAAAGTAATTGTTACTGAAGTCAAATTTGAAGTTTTTGAGAATAAAATTAAATCATCAGCATAAATCTGATGCCGGATAGTAACAAAATCTGATAGAATGGTACTGATTTCATCAAATGCAATAGTAAATAGGATCACCGAGAGCGGTGACCCTTGTGAGGTACCATTATCTAATGGTAGAACAGAGGATGAAACATTGGATATGATAACACTTAATTTACGGTTGGATAGGAAAGATTTGACAAAGTTAAAAATACGAGAACCCACTCTCCACCTACTAAGCTGTCTTAACACTACATGAATCCCAATCCTGTCAAATGCTTTTAGGAAATCTAAAGAAAGAATAGAAACATGATTTTTGTGGGAGAGAGTATCAGAGATAAAGTGATCAAGGTGCAGGAGAGCATCCAACGTACCCTGCCCCCTCTTGAACGCAACTTGGTTGTGCGAAATGAGATTATTAGATTGAGCATACCAGGCGAGTCTAGTAGCAATAATCTTTTCAATCAATTTACCAAGGCAAGGAAGAAGGGAAATGGGACGATAACTGCTGACCACACCAGGAGGTTTACCAGGTTTTAAAATAGGAATAATCGCGCTAGTCTTCCAGAGGACAGGGTAGTTGCCACTGAGAAAAATACTATTGTAAAGTTTGACTAGACGGGATATAAGGAATGGAGGAAGGTGCTTGATGATAAGGTAAGAGATTTTATCAATGCCAGGAGTTTTGCCCTTGACTGACGAGAGGGCTAAATTAAAATCAAGTTCAGATATATCGGCATCTAAATATTCAGCTGATTGAGATAAGGTGGAAAGAGGAAGGTAAGGAGAGCAAAGAGAAGAAAGTTTACTAGAGGAAAAATCAGAAGAGAAATTGGAGTCCAAAGAAATATTGGAAAAGTGGGTGGCAAACTCTAAGGCTATATCTTTGGGATATAGTAGAGTGCCCCGAGGAGTATTTAAATAAGTGATAGGAGAAGAAGGTGATAAACCAGCCAGTCTTTTCATATCAGTCCAGATTTTTCTAGAATCCGAAGAAGAAGTGATATTATTCGTAAATTCTTGGAAACAATGAACCTTAGCAGCCTTAGCTTTATGGCGAAAAAAGCATTGGATTTTTTGTAAGCTATTAAGTTTGCACTAGAACGTAAACGTTTAAATTGATGCCATGCGATCTGTTTCAGATTTCTTAGTGCAGAAAGCTCATTATTCCACCAAAGAGGAGCAAGCTTGACTGGTTTAGAAGAAGAAAGGGGAAAAGAATAGTTAGAAGCAGAACGTATAATTTTTTGGATTCTAGAAGCCTCTTGATTTATATTGGAAGAAAAGGGGAAATAACGTGAATGCGATAAACAGGCTTCTTCAAACCTATCCCAATCAGCCGAATCAGTTTTAAACCGAATCCTGGGCTTAAAAAATGAATGAGGGCGAGAAGTAGATATTTTGGAAAGGATGGGAAAATGATCACTGCCATGGAGATCATCAATACAACACCAGGATATTTTTGAGGAGAGGGAGGCAGAACATATGGAAAGATCAATATTAGTGAAGGTAGAGTGAGTGGAAAAATGGGTGGGGGAACCATCATTTAAAACAATGCAGTTGGATCTTAGTAAGGCATCCTCAATGCTACGTCCCTTGGAGTTAGCCGAAGCAGAGCCCCAAAGGGGACTCCAAGCATTGAAGTCACCACACAAGATAAAAGGATTTGAACCGGAAGGAATAAGATTTAAAAATTCAGTAGTAGAAAATGATTGATCAGGAGGGGAATAAGCACAGATGATTGAAATTTTATAGGGGGCGAGGATCTCAATAGCTACAGAAGAAAAAATTGAAAGGGGTATGGGAAGTAATACGTGAGGTAGATTTCTTTTAACTAGGATGGCAACTCCCTGCTTGTTGGTGGTGTTATGTGGGAGATTAATAAAATATCCCACATAAGCCCTAGGGGTAAAAGCTGAGGCATTATAAGATAGGTGAGTTTCATTCAACAGGATAATAGATGGATTGTACGATCCCATAAGTAACTCTAAGTTAATATAATTATTAACATAACCGTTAATGTTCCATTGAAGAAGTGTAATCATATCATATGTAAACTTATAAAAGAAAAAAGTTAAGCTACGAATATTTTATTTAAACTAAATGTCTTCATTGTAAGAAGGAAAATTGGGTAATGCAAGAGGATCTTGCGAGCAGGAGAGGGTGGGGGAGGGTGTGATAGGACAGGAGGAAAGGATATTGAGAGGAGAGTCAGAGATGGATAAAGGGGAAAAGAGAGGGGAAGGAGAAGTGACAGAAGAGGAGGTAGGATGGGTTGGAAGGGATTGTTTAGATGAATTGATGTCTGTAGTTGTTGTTAGATTAGTTTTGGTAGGATTGTTGGATTTGTTATTAGGTGTTGTTTCATTATTGATTTGATTAGTATTGTTAGAAATTTTAGCTATAGAGGCAAAAGAGTTTGCATTAGAAGTTGTATGAGAAAATTGAATTTTATACTTGGTAACAGCTTCACGCATACTACATTTATAAATAGTTTTAATTTTTAATATTTCTTTGGATTGTTGATATTTAGGGCAAGTATTAGATGATGCCGGGTGGTCGCCCGAGCAATTTGCACACATTATTCTCTTACATTCAGTAGGTGGGGTATGATCGGAAGGGAGGTTACATGAGACACAAGAAGGTGAATTACGGCAGTATTTTGCTGTGTGGCCAATTAATTGACATTGCTTACAACGCATAGGATTAGGGTAATACGGACGGACAGTGAGGTTCCTCCAGGCAACATCAATTCTTTCAGGAAGTTTGTATTTATCAAAAGTTAATAAAACTACACCCGTAGGATTACGGGAGCCGTCAGCAATTCGTGAAAACTTATGTACAGCAGAAACACCCTGCTCCTTAAGACCATCAACAATATCTTCTTCTGATAAGTTATTCAGGAATGGGGCGTATATGGTGCCTTTAACCGTATTCAAAGTATTATGAAGCTTGACATTGATATGACCTCCGCCAGGTAAAATTTTTGCAGAAAGAAATTTGCTAGCTGTTTTGTTGTTATTTACAAAGAGCAGTAGGCTACCATCACGTAGCTCAGTAACTTTACTTACTTCCTTACTGATTGCTTGAATACCTTTATACGTAGCGAAGCATGATAACGAATTAAGTGGCTTGTTGTCGTCCAGCGATGACATGACCAAAAATTTTGGATCATCCGTGTTTGAGACTGGTAATTCTGGAAATTGGTCTAACGGAATCGGATTTGGTTTTTTTCTTTTCTTTTTCATTATTGGAGATAATAGGGAAAACCTATTATCCCCTAATTTGGTGGCCCCAGGGGCCATAGTAAACGCGAATTTTAGTTTAACAAATTAAGAAATTAAGTGATTGAAAAGATATAAAACGATAAAAAATTAATTCACAAACAAAGCACGAGCGTAATATAAACGCAGAACAAACCGTTATACCGTTTTAACAAACTCAATAAGCACAGAGCGAAAAGCCACCGGTTACGATGACAGTTCGACGGTGTATACTAAAAAAATTGTTTCTTACTTTTGTACGCAAACTTTTTCTGAACTGTTATCCTTTTATTAGCCTTGGCTTTTTCGTTTAATTTTATTTTTGTTTTGGTATTTTTCGACTTAAAACATTTTTTTTATAGTAAAACCGAATTTCAATATATAAATAAAAACTGAATTTAATTTGGAAATACTGAATTTTATATCCGTTTTTCTAATAGTTTTTGGCCTAGTCTATCTGTACGCAAACTTTTTCTGGCTAGTGTTCGTACAGTGGTGACCATAACATATGCAACTAATACGTTATATTAGAAAAAGTATATATATAGTAGCTTTAAACTTTGAAGACTGTTGATTAAACAAGAAATTATTATAATTTGGTATTTTTACTTTTATTTAACGTATTTAGACAAAAACATTTCATACATAAACAAAAAATAAAAAATCCATTTTGATTTCAACACTTAAATTACGTGAACAAAGCATATGCAACTTTTTGAAAACAATCCTAAAAAATAAGTTTTCCTAATATTTTTTGCAAATCCATTGTTTTTTATTACTTCGGCACATCTTCTCGGCCTTGAGGCAATTAAATTGTCTATGGTATTCACCGGAATCGATTGCTGAGCTTCTTGGAGTCTTTTAAAAAGTGCATCTAAATTTTTAAGGTTATTCCTGTCAATGCGCCTGTTAACTAGCTCCCACAAGTTCTCAATAGGGTTGAGATCTGGGGACTGCCATTCCATAGCATCAATGTTATTTGCTTCAAACCAAGACTTGACATATTTGGCTGTGTGCTTTGGGTCATTGTCCTGTTGGAAGACCAAACGCAATGGCGTTTCCCACTCAGCATATGGCAACATGACTCTACAAAATACATTTGTAGTCGTATTCATTCATAATTACATTAATCCTAATCCAACTCCGTTAGCAGAAAAGCAGCCACAGACCATTACATGGCCTGCACCATGCTTAACTGTTTTCTTGCAATAACGAGGATCATATCTTTTATTTACTGGCCTTCGCACATACGACATTCCATCACTGCCTATTAAGTTAAACTTGGATTCATCACAGAATAGAACTGTTTTCCATTTACTAATGGTTCGGACTTCGTCCTCGCATCCTAGGAGCGCCAGCCACAGCACCCCCTCCATCGATACTCAGTCTGGTGGAGTATTACAGAACCAACAAACTTCGCCTGACTCTAGGATGCGATGCCAATAAGCTCTGAGCCCACATTCGCAACTAGTGTTCGTAAGGAGGTCGTCCGGGACATTACCTAGAGCAACGACGACATGATCGGATTGATCTCGCAGTGGCGGGTGTCAAAAGAGCCCTCAATGTCGGATCATAGGATCATTCGTTTCGCTCTGAAGGTGGAAGTCGAGGACCGACATCCGACACGTACCCCTAGAAACACGAACTGGGGTATTTACAAAGAGACTTTGAGTAAAAATATAATCGGAGGGGGGCAGGCAGATGGTAAGTTCACTACAGTTGGACTGGAGAGCAGACTCATTGTGCCTGTCCACTAAGAGTGAATACCAGTAAACAAATCTGTCACTGGTGGTCTAGCAAACTCTCAGCTCTTAGAAACATGGTGCGAGGGCTATTCAATAAAGCCAAGCGCACAGGCAACTGGGAGGAATACAAGCAGCACCTAACAATGTACAACAAGTACTAACAATGTGACAGAGGCAACTCGGCTGCACAAGGCGTTGTCGAGAGGTAAGACAGACACGGTACTATCCATAAAAAGACAGGAGGGACTTACACGACTAGCGCGAAGGAGAGGGCAGAAACACTCCTACAAGCGCACTTTCCGGAGACGGTTCAGGTTTAGGCTGACTTAGCTCCAGCATCGGTCACACGTAGGCCGGATCGCTTTGACTGGCTGGCTGCACAGAATTTGTTCACTGCAGACTCAGTCAAGTGGGCACTGGCCTCCTTCTCGAACTATAAGTCACACTAGTGTGATCAAGGCACTTGAGAGAAGGACATAACAACTCCGTTATGCAGATGGATAGAAGCCCTATTGCGCACTAGGGTAGCGGAAACAACGGTGGGGAAAGCAAGATCCGTCTTGGCACCACAAGGGGCCGCTCACAGGCTGGAGTACTATCCCCTCTGCTATGGAGCTTGCTAGTAGATAAGCTTCTTGAGTTGCTCACCAGCAATGGAATCCGCTGTCAAGGGTACGCGGACGACATTGTCATAATGGCGAGAGGTAAATTTGAGAACACCCTATGCGACATTGTTCAAAGAGGCTTAAAACTGGCGAAGGGATGGTGCAACACGGTAAGGTTAAATATCAACCCAGAAAAAACTACTTGATCCCTTTTGCTAAGCGGAGATCTCTTCCGGGCTTGAGGCCCCTAATAATTGAAGGCATGGAGGTGGAGATGTTGAAGGAGGTCAAATTCCTTGGCCTCACTTTAGACTCATCCTTACGGTGGAGTAGGCATTTGGACTTAACGCTGTCCAAAGCAACTAAAGCACTCATGATATGCAGACGCCTGGCCTGAAAGCCAAGTATCATTAGGTGGCTGTATACCATGATAGTGAGGCCTATTGTCACCTATGGAGATGTTGCCTGGGCCGCCAAGGCAGCGCAGTCTTCGGTGATCCGGAGACTATCAAAGCTGCAAAGACTTGCCTGTGTCTGTGCTTCGGGGGCAATGCGCACATGCTCCACGATGGCACTGGAAGTCATACTGGGGCTCACACCGCTGCATCAGATGATAAAACAAGCAGCAAAACACACCATGCTGCTAATGTCAGCAGAAGGTTGCGGAATGGGAAAGCTAATGTCCTCTCGACAGACGGAGGCACTAGCGAAAAGCACACTGCCAGCCCTCCTTCCAAAGAACGGCACCACGAAGAGGATTATCTTCAAAAGAAAATTCAGAGTTACTCTGGGCAGCAAGACGCAGTGGAACGATTCCACGCTGGAAATGCTGCTGAAAGACAGTACCATCCAGTGATACACTGACAGCTCAAAAACACCGGAATGTATCGAGGCAGGTATTGTGGGACCGCGTACTGAGCTGTCCATACCAATGGAATGCTTTCCAAGTATCTTTCACTCTTAAGTTTTTGCCGCATGTCAGTGCGCAGAAGTCAACCTCCGCCGCAACTGTCGCAATCAGCGCATAGCCATTCTCAGCGATAGTCAAGCGGCACTAAAAGCGATCTCATCACCAAATTAATTTTAGTAGAGGAATGCATAGAAATGCTAAACCGCCTATCCCTGTGCACCTGATCTGGCTGCCAGGGCATAAGGGAATAGAAGGAAATGAGAGCGCCGACGAACTGGCATGCCCTGCGGCAGCGTCCAAGGTGATGGAACCACGACAGCCGGTTCTACGCACCGGAATTGACTCGGATTTTTTTTCGGCGATCTAACCCCGTTTGGATCGGTAAGTACTAATTTGTGTTTGTCGTCATTGGAGCAACGCCTTGCAGCAGGGTTGCTCCGTATCCTCCTGACTCGTGCTGGCATTGAGTCCAACCCGGACCCGGAGGAATTTTTCTGCTTTGTATGCGCAAAAAGGCTCCATCCAAACTCCACCTCGGGCAGGTGTAATACATGCAATGGAGGGAGCCATCTTAAGACCTGTTCAGGCATTAAGACTCACAGGGAGTGGACCACGCGTTACGTGGCCCCATGTTGCCTGCGAACAGTCTGTTCCGCGTGTCAGACCGTCATACGTCGGAATGTCACATTAGTTAAGTGCAACTCATGCACTGGCTGGTGTCACTTCCGCATGGTGTCACTTCGAGGAGATAGTTCCACTTATGAATCGGAAACGTGTACCGATAGCTGTGGTCCAAGAAACCAAGCTAAACAGCCGCTCAGATCTTCTGAGTTGTGCGGGTTTCAACGTTATACGTAAAGATCGCGAGCGAGATAGTGGTGGTGGCCTAGCTTTCAGATTGCACAACACTGCGCAGTATCGTCTAATCGATGAAGACAATGACCCCAGGGATACTATCCTAGAATGTCAGGGTATAGCTATCCGGTCAGGCGACGTGGAGCTCGAAATATTTAATATATACATCCCTCCAGTTACATGTTGCCCTACAGGATATCACCCGAATATAGGTGCGCTACTTCGTGGTGAGAACCGTTTGGTACTAGGCGACTTTAAAGCGCACCATGATCTTTGGCATTCCTGCTTGTCAAATGATCGTAGGGGGATGAAGCTGGCGGAACAGACATTCGACATTCTGCACAATGAATGACGAAGCCCCCACCAGAGTTATGGGCACCTGTAATAGCTCGCCTGATATTACCATTGCTAGTGGTGGTCTGATAAATAACATAAACTGGCGACCTATGCTAACTCTCGCATCAGACCACCTGCCCATAATTATCTTGATCGAGAAGCCTCCCGATTTTGTTTCTGTGGACAACCGTACCTTCATTAACTTTAATAAAGCTAATTTGATCGGCTTCACAGAATTTACTGAGAGCACCTTCAACGCCCTACTCATTCCCACCGACGTATGCGTTGGCGAACGTCAACTCCGCAAGCCGAAGCCACTGTCTTAGCTAACGAGCGCGACGCCTTACGCCATGCCGATCCTGGGGGTCCCTGAATAAGGGATCTCAATTTGGAGATTCGGCATATGGTAAATCAACATAAGCGGACGAAATGGATAGAGCACCTGAAGTCCTGCAACCTCTCCACCGGTGTGAGTAAGCTTTGGGCTACTGTCAAAGCTTTGTCTAATCCGAAGAGACATGACGACCGAGTTGAAGTTCAATTCAATGGTCATGTCTCTTCGGATCCGAAGAAGTGCACGAGCTATTTTAGCCAGCAGTTTACACTGCACCCTTCGGTAGACAAAGCCAAGAGATGTGTTAACCGACGGCTGCGCAAAATGCCAAACAACTCCGCGCCGCTTACTTTCACCGCTGAGGAGGTTTAGAGTCATCAAAAAAGCAAAATCATGCTAAAATATATATATGCTAATGTTGAAGCATCTAGGCTCGACGGGAGTAAAATATCTCACCAAGGTCTTCAACCTGTCGCTCACCACTCTTCAAATACCCGATGTGGGGAAAATCGGAAGAGTGGTGCCACTACTGAAACCTGGGAAATCCCCTAACAAAGGGGAACCTTTTCGCCCGATAACTCTCCTCTCCCCAGTAGTGAAGACACTTGAGGCCTTGCTACTCCCGACCTTCACTCACCACCTGAGCCTAGCCAGCTACCAGCATGGATTCCGAAAAGTGCACAGCACCACCACAGCACTTAGCGTCATAAACGCCCGGATAGTTCGTGGCCTTAACCACAAACCATCCTTTGAAAGAACGATCCTCGTAGCGTTGGACCTGTCAAAAGCTTTTGACACGGTCAATCACACAACGCTATTGCAGGACATTGAAAAAACCACTCTCCCTCCAGGGCTAAAGAGGTGGACCATGAACTATCTGAACGGTCGTCAGTCATCCGTACTATTTCGAGGTGAAACATCAAAACTGAGATGAATTAAACAGGGGGTTCCGCAGGGTGGTGTCCTCTCCCCGCTACTGTTTAACTTCTATATCTTGAAACTTCCTCAACCACCAGAGGGTGTTTCCATAACCTCGTACGCCGATGACGGTACGATATTGACGTCGGGCAATTTAATCGATGGCATGTGTTCGAAGCTACCTCTGCGACCTTTCTCGTTTCCTCACTGCACGGAACTTTACACTCTTCCCCACCAAATCCACAGCGACCATATTTACGAACTGGACGAAGGAGTATAGACTTGAACTTAATATTGCAGTCGACGGCGTCAAAATTCCGACTGTCAATAACCCTAAGATTTTGTAACCCTCGATAGTCTATGCTCCTTTTCTCCTCATACGACCACGATTATCGCCAAAGTACAGAGCCGCAACGAAATCCTCAAGTCGCTAGCCGGCAGCACATGGGGAAAAGACAAAGAAACGTTGTTGGCAACATACAAGGCAATCGGCCGGCCGGTCCTCAACTACGCAGCACCGATATGGTCGCCTGGATGCAGTGGTAGTGATGAGGAAACTTCAGACCTTCCAGAATACTGCACTCCGGACCACGACGGGATGCCTTTTGATGTCTCCCATTGAACACCTACACAGTGAGACGCGCATGCAACCTGTAAAGGGACATAATGAACTTCTCTCCAAGCAGTTCCTGCTGGGATGCTTCCGTAGGAATCACCCTTGCAGCCATCTGCTTGGAGCGGAACCGCCTCCTAGGAGCATCAAAAGGTCATTCCTTGACTACGTCGACGACATCGATCAGTACGCTGACCGGACTTCGGACGCAACTAACTTCCGACAGGTACTGACCGCCATTCACAGTGGAGCCATCAACACCTTCACCGACTCCCTTCCCGTGAATGGGGTTCTTGAAGTCAAACCACCACCTATCGCAGACGAAGAGCTCCAGTTGCCGCGAGAAACGCGAGTGACCCTGGCGCAACTTCGTTCTGGATAATGTAGCGGGTTAAACTCCTACCTATCCAGAATCGACCCTGACATACTTAAGGTATGTTCTGCATGCAACGAGTCCCCGCATGACACTGGCCACCTCTTTGCAAGCCCTACAAACCCCACTCATCTAACACCCACCTCCTTTGGTCCGACCCCGTCGAAACAGCATGTTCCTTTGGCCGTTAGATGACCTCGACGACAACGCAAACGACCCTTACCATTCTAACGGGGATTAGCCAAGCCGTTAAAACAACAACATGATGGGACCAGAACCATGCATAGCGGTAGGGTCCCACACTCTTAAGGAGATTCTCCGCGCGGAGAAGAGAGTGGAGAGAGAACGGCAGTGGCAGCAGGCAGCAAGTATGCGCCACGCCAAGCTGCTTCTAGGGGGGTACAACCTCTCGAGGTTCAAAGAACTAATTCACCTCCCCCTTGACAAATTCCGCCTCCTCGTCACGATCTACACAGGACACTGCAAGCTCAGGAAGCACTTGTCCAACATGGGCATGGTCTCCTGTGCTAACTGCTGGTTCTGCGACCTGGAACCGGAAACACCAGCACACCTAATCTTGGAGCTTTGGGAAGACATGTGATATAGGAGAGGACACAATAGACCCTAGGTCGCGGTGCGCTACCTCATTAATAATCTATCTATGTATCTAATTGGCCAATTTAGATGCTCTTTAGTGAATTTCGCTTGGCTTTGTTTTTTATCGAAACCATTAGTTTGTATAATGTATTAGTTGCATATCTATGTATGTACCAGAGAACTGCAACGAGTAATACATTTTTTATTCTTATTCGAGTACTAATCCGTTATACTGCTTTAAAACGGAGACTCTTTTGTCGTTAAATATCGGCAAATTTTCTTTTGTTGCAGCAACTCTAATCGACTTTTTTTGTCTTCCTTTTCATAAAATCTTTTCAAATGTTTGTGTTTAGTTGCATGGGACTTAGAGCATGTCGCATATCTCGTTTGCATATTGGAATGGTGGCCTCACATTTTGCTTACAAGAATTTATCATGAATGTGGTAGAACAATATTAAAATACCCGTTAATAATATTTTCGAAGACATGCTAATGACGGAAATTTCCTAATGTTTTGAGAAGTAATTTTTATACTCCATTTTTTTCTATTTGTTATTAATCAATAATGAATTAATTACATATATAGTTTTAAATAAAATACCTTTGTGGTTAAAAGAATTAAATATGAAATCATCTTAATATTTGTATATACATTTGAAAAAGTAGAAGTAACTTCATTTTTATTAAAATTCATTTATATTTATTATTACCTTTAATACCGCTAAATATTATTAAATATTTTAATTAAATATATTTGAGAATCTTATTCTTACATTTATTCACAATTTTTCAAAATATTTGTATTATTATTGTGTTATGCATATTAAGGTGGGCCAAAAATAGCTTTTATTTATTTTTTCTTAGTCACCATCAAAATCTCATCCGACATGACAAAAAACATATTCTGGTAAGGCCTGAGTTCTTAAGATTAATGTTAAGAGGTGCCTCATCGATATTTTCGATTTCCCATTTAAATAACACAGGAAATTTTGTGTTTTTTGTTTGGATTTTTAGTGTACATAAACAAATAATTGGTAAGCGAGAATCAACACTTATTCTTATAGGAAATTTGCCGATCTACAAAAAAGGTCTAGAACATTTTTTGGCTGAGTGAACTCATTCAAAGTTATTCGTAGTTAAAGTCCAACAGAAAATTATAAAAAATGATTTCCACAATTTTTCATCTTATATTACAAATTGATGGCTAATAAATATAACAAATCATATTTTTTCGATTTATCTCATTTTTATTTAATTAATTCATAAAAGAAATTCATGCAATCTTGTCATGCTGAACTTAATTGTTAATTTTCATTACTATTTTTGTATTTTACCGCTTAAATCTTTGTAATTATCGATCTTAGCGACACCTATATGGCACTTTAAGTAAATATTATTCAAGGTTACGTCAATCTCTCCAACTTTGTTTATAGCAGGAACAGCCAAAAACGCTACTCCCTTCCTTCCTTTGCCTTCCTTAGCGAGCAAAATGTGTTAAAAGTTGAGCCCGTGGTAAAACGCAGAATTCAGCCATCTTTGTTTGTTTTCATTTGAACAATGTTGCCATTGCTCAATACGCATATATGAATGAATGAATGATGATGAGGAATGCACTGCGACCTTTGGTCTATTGTGCCCTCTCCTTACTCACATTGACTCGCCTAGACCCAGCCCATTAATGAAGTCCAGGAGACTTCCTGGCTATAGCGAGGCAATGCGATCCCTATCCGGAAACAACACTCCAAGGGCCTTAGATCTGCGTCTACAGACTGCTGTGCAGTCGATCAGCAGATGCTCCGGGGTTTCAGGCTCCCTGTCGCAGAAACTGCAATTGGCGCAAGCTGATAGGCCCATGCTGTGCAGATGCCTATTTAGCTTGCAGTGACCAGTGTACCATGCGACTAGCAGTCTGAGTTTGTCCCTGAAGAGGTTTATTATAATCTTGAACCATTTCAGGTTATATCCTCCCACTAGCAGCTTGGCGCGTCTCATACCATGAGCTTGTAGCCAATGCTTCTTCCTGCCTACTCTTTCATCTTTACGGAGCAAACGAACCACAACCATAAAGGGTTCGGGCCCTACCATCGTGGTGGAGGCTGCAGAGCGGTCGAGCTCGTCCGCCAGTTCGTTGCCGGCTATACCTTTGTGACCAGGCACCCAGATCCGGTTTACCTGGTTTCTTTCCGCAAGGCTATTAGCCTATCCCTACACTCCTGCACTAGAAGCGATTTGATCTCGGTAAGAGGAGATCGCCTTTATCGCCGCTTGACTATCGCTGAGAATGGCTATTCGCTCATTGCGATAGTTGCGATGGAGGTTTATTTCTATACACCGTCTTATGACATAAACATCTGCCTGGAAAATGCTCGGGAACTCACCCATGCGTATGGAGAGCCTAGTGCGTGGCCCCACAATCCCTGCGCCGATTTTCTCCGACATTCTCGAGCCATCGGTGTACCATTTCATAATACTGCTCCTCAACGTATTGCTCCTCATAGTACTGCTCCTCAACAACAGCTCGAGGTTGGAGTCGTTTCACTCGTCTTTGCCGCCGAGGGTGACCTTAAACTTTTTCCTGAAGTTAACTGTTTTGGTAGTGCTGTCCTTCGGGAGGAGGGTTAATGGTATATTGCCACTTATCTTTTCCAACCTCTGGGATGAGACTACTTAACCTTTTCCCCACCCCTCTGCCGTTATTTGCAGAAGGGTGTGTTTGGCTACCTGACCGATGACCAAATGAAGCGGAGTAAGTTCGAGAAGAACCTCCAGTGCTGCCGTTGGACAGGTACACATTGCGCCCGTCATGCAGACTCAGGCCAGCCGCTGTAGCTTCAGTAGCTTAGTTTTAACCGATGTTTGCGACGCTACTGAGGCCCAGGCTACCGCCCCATATGTGATTATCGGTCTCACTATCATGGTGTACAACCACCTAACTATCCTTGGCTTACAACCCCAGGACCTTCCTGCCAGCCGATTGCACACCATTAAGGCTTTGGTCGCCTTGACCAAGGTCAGGTTTACGTGCTGCTTCCACCTCAACGTGGAGTCTAGCATCAAACCGAGCTATTTGACACTTTTGGTCCTCCCTATCTCATTGTCCCCAGTGAGAGATTCCTAAGACCGGGTAGGGTCCTGCGTCTCGTAAACGGGATTACTGACGTCTTGGAGGGGTTGATATTCAGTTCAACCTCCCTACACCACCCCTTCGTTAGATTGGAACCTCTTTGGATCAAGTCACAGAGAGTGTCTTCATATTTGTCTTTTGCCATAATTACAATGTCGTCCGCATACCCTCGGCAGCGGATCCCATTGTCTGTCAGCAGTGTTAGCAGGTCGTCTACGACTAGACTCCGTAGCAGGGGTGATAACACCCCCCCCCTGTGGGGGGTTGTGTCGAGACGAATTCTGCTATCACCTACTGTGGTCTCAGCAGCCCTTATACGCAGTACGGCTTCTATCCATCTACGCCCTGGTGCCGCCACATTCCTTTTCTCCAGTGCCCTTGCTACACTCCTGTGGGACGTGTTATCAAAGGCACCTTCGACGTCCAGGAACGCGCAAAGCATCACCTCCCCATGCTTCAGTGAACTCTATTTCAGAGGTCAACTGGTACAGATCAGTACTGGTAGATCTGCCCGCTCTGTAGGCTCGCTAAGCCGCATACAGCGGTGAACTCTTCAGCGCCTTCATTCTTATTTCCTGATCTACGATCTTTTCCATGGTTTTTAGTAGGAAAGACGTCAGACTTAGTGGCCTAAAAGATTTCGCCAACGAGTAGTCTTTCTTTCCGGCCTTGGGTATGAAGATCACCTTCGCTGTCCTCCGAACCTCAGGGATATACGCCATTGCGAGGCTCTCTCAGCAGCCGAACTAGGTGAGGCAGCAGATACTGCTCCCCCTGTTGTAACAGCGCCTTAAAGAGGCCATCCACTCCCGGAGACTTGAATCTTTCAAACGAGGCCATCGCCCACCGGATCGAGTCCGCCGTAAAGAGCTGTATGGCCATACTCCAATCCTCGCGGGATGTCCTGTGTTCGATCACGGGTGGACAGTGGCCCTACCGAACTGTCTCCGGGAAGTGCGCCCGCAGAAGCTCCATGGCTCTGTCCTCCGCACTGGTCGTAAATGATTGGTACCTCTACGTCGTTTGTGACCCTGGCCAGAGTTTTGTGCAGCTGCGCCGCTTCTGGCGTAGTAGCGACATTCTCGCAGAATCTCCTGAAGCTAGCCTGCTTTGCAGACCTAATCTCCTTATTGTATAAGGTGAGATAGCATCGGTATTCTGTCCAGACCCCCGTACGTTTCGTTCTGTTAAACAAGCTGCGTGCTTTTTTCCGAAGGTCTGCTAGTTCCTTTGTCCACCACGGACAGTCCCGTCTGTCCGTGGGCACTTTTAGGGGGCAGTTGCCTTGATAAGCGTTAATTACAGCTTCGTTCAGGTCAGAAAGCCTATTCTCCAGCCCAAGGCCTGAAACGCTATCATCGGTCTGCTCTCTCCTGCTTAACTCCTTGTTTAATATATCCCTGAAGGCGTCCCTGATTGCGTCTAGGGGGGAGTCGTCTAACCTCTACCTTTAGCTTGAACCTTATAATCCTGTGGTCTGACAAGTAGGGCTCCGTCAAGACTCTCCATTGCGAGACCAGTCCGCTTGCAGGCTCATTGCTTAAGGTGATGTCCAACACCTCCTTCCTGCTTATAGCTATGAAAGTGGGTTCACACCCTACATTCTCTATTCCAAAATTACCCCCTACAATGTACTCGAAAAGGGACTCACCTCTTATGTTGCAGTCGATACTGCTCCATTCCGAGCGGTGAGCGTTGGGGTCGCAGCCTATGATGAGGGGGAGCCTGTGCCGTCTGCAGTGCTCCACCATCCTTTCCACCACCTCCGGGGGTGCTGTAGGTGCCTTCCCTGGGAAGTATGCCAAGGCCAGGACGAAGGCCTTGCCTTCAAAGTCCCTGGCCTGCACCGCCACCAAGTCCTGCGTCAGGAACTCTGAAATACAGAAGAAATCAATTTATTCCTGACAACTATACACGTTCTAGGTCTCTCGCTAGAGAGATCCCAGATTACCTTGTTTGCCTCCGTCTTGAGGCCTTTGACCTCTCCTCTGTGGACCCAAAGCTCTTGGATCAGCAGTATGCCCAATTTCTCCACTGTGAACCTGCTTGTTATGACAGCTGAGGCTAAAATGGGTTCGAGGAGGGGCAGATCCTCTTCCCCGCCGTCCATCGTACTGCTATGCATAGGGTCTCCTAACCCGTCGAGGAGCTCCTGCGTTTAGGGTAGCTCTGCTGCCTGACCGACTTCGGGGACACAGGTAGTCGCCGTTGGCACTGCCTTCTCAGTACTGCTTCCGCAGGGCTGCTCCGACACCTCGTCCACCTGCATTTCTGCTACCTCCGGGGCTGCCCCAGACACTGCCTGCTTATCCGAGCCCTTGCTTTAGAGAGTCGCAGGCGTTGCCGCCGCTCCCGATGACTGCAGACCTGTGGAGCCGCATGACCACCGTGCTGAACCTGTAGTACAGGCGGAAGCTCGCTGCCCGGACGTACCTGTACCACTCGTCGTCGCTGTACAGGTACAATCTCCAACCTTTCATTCCACTATTTTGCTGCTTATGACGCGCCAGGACGAGATGATGAGTCCCCGGTTTTTCACCAGACCCAAGGCGAACTCGTATGGCTTGTCCCCGCACCGAGGGAGGAACATCGTCATGCTATGCATGATTGGAAAATCTTCCGCCCTCTTCGCGCAGAGGACAGGGTCCTTCCAACGTCCCAGCTTTGAAGCGTACTCCTTCAGCCAGTCGGCGGACGCCGCGTTGCGCTCCCCTCTAAACACCTCCTCTATGAGGAGGTCCTGGAGCACGGTGAGCTCCTCCAGTTTCAACGACTCCGCCGGGTAGTTAAGAGGCAGCACAGCCATGCGAATGCCTTTGACAGCGTCCATATATCTACGCCAGTGGGGAGCCGGTCCAGAACGTTGGTCTCCGGCTGGCTTTGGATTTGCGCCTCTCAACCATTTGGAGCTGGAGGGCTCCTGTGGCGTAATTTGGTCCCTCTTCCGTTTTGCGGCTTGGGCATACATGTCCGCGGGCAGTGCCCTGCCCGGGCCACGGTTGACGATTCCGTTGCCCTGCGCGCGAGCCGACACGTCTTTGTGCTCCTTTGCCGGGGATGCTTTGCTCTCTTTGCGGAGGTAGCGCAGGTACCACTTGATGCTGGAACCGCTCATCCCTTTCCTACGTGGATCCTCGCACCCGCCGGGTTGGCCAGCTTCTGGGAGGGGGCATTGCCACCTCTTCTACGCCTCCTCCTTCTTCTCCTACGAGCACCGTCAGGCTCTGCCCGATGTGACTCACCCGAGTCCCACCCGCTGCGCCTTTCGGCGGGGTTCTTGACGGCGCTCGTTTCTGCTACAGCGGCACCGGGCGTTTTTGCCAGGTGAGCGCCGCTACAAGAGGGCACATCGTCATCGTCCTCCTTGGCGTGCTCCTCAAACAGCGCCCGCTCCTCTGGCGAGAGAGCACCAAGGAAGTTAAACTTCCGCCTAACTCCTTAACCCCCCTTGCCTACCGCTGCACCGATGTCCTTCCCGTTGTCCGAGTCCGTTTTCTTGACTTGTTGCCGATGTTCCGAAATGTCCTTTATTTTGATTTTGTTTGTATTTGTAGTCATCTTTTTCTTCCGACTCTTGGCTTAACAGGGTGAGCTGTCGGGTCCATTATTTTGGTGGGGAACTAGGAGGTCCGCCACGCCAGAGCCCCTTGGCACAGTAAGGCCACAGTTACTCCCCAATTCGGCCCGGTGTTGGGGAGGCTCCGTTATAATACAGCTGAATTTACCTCCTGGCTGCAAACCATCCAATGCGCACGGGAGTCGCATAACACCCTGGATTAGGAGGTGGTAGCTCTGAAAGCAAACTACTAAAAATAGTTTATTCACTAGGAAGAAAAAGTCTGCGTACATGGTACCAACCAGAGTTTCTCATTGAAATAGAGGCTTTTACATACTTTTTATAAAATTAAATTTATTTTGTTTTCATTAAAGGAAATTAAAAGTGTAATTTTATGAAAGCAAAAGTGAATAATTTTCCAAAAATAACATGTAAACAAAAAAAAAAGTACAGGTGACTAGAAAATCCATCGGAAAAATTCTGCGTACAAGGTACATAAGTCGACTAAAGATATTCTGTTTCGGAGTTGCTCTGAAAATTTAATAGGAAGTTGGGTATCCCCTACGTTTTAAAACTTCCGCTAGGCGTTTTGGCATTGAGTCGACAAGCTTTGAGGTTTCTGTCGAAGAGATTTTAGCCCATTCCTCGTGCAGTACATCCTTCAGCATAGCTTTTGAGGTAATTGTGCGTTGGCGGATTTTTCGTTCCAGTGAATCCCACAAGTGCTCTATGGGATTCAAATCTGGCGATTGTGGTGGCGTTCGAAGCTGCTTGGGGACGTTATAGAGTAACCAAAGCTTAACTACGTCTGCGGTATGCTTCGGGTCGTTATCGTGTTGGAAATAGTAGTGGTCTAGTAGTCCCTTACTAGACCCAATTCTTCCGCGCTTTGCTTCAAATTTCTTTTTAAAATATCGAGGTAAGCATATTTGTCCATAGTGGATTCTATAAATTCCATTCGGCCTACACCATTACCAGCCATGCACCCCCATATCATTGCTCCGCCACCACCATGCTTCACAGTTGGCATCAAGTTTTCCTTATCAAGTGCCGTGCCCGTTTTTCGCCATACAATTTTACGCCCTTTGATTCCAAATACGCAAAATTTGCTCTCGTCGGAAAAAATAACACTCTGCCAAAACTCACATCTATGTTTTCAATTGCAATTTTTTACAATATAAAATATCAAAACTGAAAACAAACTATTAAAAATAGTTTATATACTTATAAATAATAGCATTCGACTCTGATTTTGAGTTATTTTAAGAAAATTTCAAACATATTGAGCAGATTGAATTATAAAAGTTGATAATTACTGCAGTATATCGATATTGGCAACCCTGCGTTGTGAGAGAGCAATCAGCTGCCACGTTATCTGCGGCAAAATCCAAATGTCGTGGATTCTCACGTCATCCCACGTCAAAGAGAAGGGAGTAGCGTTTTTCAATATTTTTATAAACGTTTAGTTTACGGGATTCTACTTTAAAGTTAAAAAATTCGAAAATTTCAACAAGTTATTTCACTACATTTAACTCAATTTATGCACATTTTTCACTTCAATTTAATTTAATTAAACTGTAAACTTTTAAACAAATTCACAATTTACACTTTTTGCAGGTTTTATAAGTAAGAAATTTATATTTTAAATTAAGAGCTAATGAGCGCTGCCATATGATAAGCAAATATGAGCACTTCGCTGAAATTCCGCTTTTTCGCTATAATTCCTCTTACTTTATTTGGCAATCTTAGATCTACATAATAAAACAAGCGTCTGTAAATTATATTTCACACAGAAAGAAGTACTACGCAAAAGTACTTCAGTCAACCTGGGTATTGGTTCAAGCAGATAATCATAGAGTTTTACTTATTTGTGTATATTAAATATAAATCACATGTTATACATATGTTTAAGAAAAAAGTGTTCACAACTCAATTATAGCTTGAAAAGTGTTGGAAAGAATTTTTTATTATAAAAAATAAACAGGAACCGCGCGAAAATACAAACAAGGGAAAATCGTTGAAAATCCTACATATTTAGTGTTCGCTCGTTTTCCTCATGATTGTAAACAATATAACATTTTCAACGATGAGTGATGATGGTAAATAATTTTTAAATTAAGAAATATAACTAAAATATAAAAAAAATATAAGTGAAATATCAGCTTATTTCAATGTTTGGGGTATACATTTAAATATACAAAGTGAAAAATGTGAAAAATTTTTTGAAACATTGTGAAATACTAAGTGTTATTAATACAAATTTTTGAATTTTTAATCGGGAATATTTTAAAAAATATAAGTGTTAACAACATTGTTTTTGCATATGTATTTCTCCACTGGAGAAGCTCCCCTATCTATATATACCCCATTTATACCGTTTGCCAAAATCGGCTGAATCGGGATACTTACCGAACAAGTCATGTTTTTGTCTTCGTTGATATTTACGTTTACCACTTACATTGTGATTTCGAACAATGTTAAAGCAGTAGGTCATTCGTTGCATTATTTATTTCAAGTGCACATGTGCCGCATTCTTATACATACGTATGTATATTAATCCGTCAGTTTCTCAACAATATTGGCTGGGTGATCATGTTAAAAAGCTGTAATTCTACAGATTCATTAAAATGCTTAAATTCAAAACAATGCTAATATTTCACAGTGTGAGTTGTCACGAGGTAAATTCTCCGGTTGAAATTTTACAAATATTCGCTGCCGAACTTGCTCCTTCTCATTCTCGTGTGTACTAAGTTCTCTGTTATACATACATATATACATATATACACTTGCCAGAAAAAGTCTTCGTACATCAAACCAAACCATAGTAAAAATGTTATGTTTAAACTATATAGCATATTAGCTGACCCCGCATGCGTTGTTCTGCGTGAAAATATGTGTTTTTAAATGAAAAGAAAATTGCATTTATATTGTGTTGAAAATTATTTATTTGCGATTTTTCTAAATTTTTCTCAATGTAACATAGCTTGAAAAAGAAAATTTTTTGGTTTCTGTTCCGGTGCGTAAATGTACAGAGAAGATGGTTTTCCAACTTATGAACACGCCACATATAGCTGGCGGTGTGAAAAACATGTCATTTTCAGATTTATGCCACACTCATCTTGCGACTATCCTTCTGTCCTGTTGATTGTCATCTCAAATGCAATTTTCCCTGGAAATTGAATACGTTTGAACTGCAATGGCAAATCGTTGGAACTCAAAGGAAATCGCTGAATCAAGCATTCGGCTTCTTGTATTCGATAGCTACATAACAATCAGTCGGGTTCCATTACACGGTTTAGGCGCATAAAGATTGCGAAACATAATGACAGATCCAACTTTGAGACGCAAATGATGCGGCGGCATTCCCAGCCTCTCCAAAGAATTTAGAAATAATTCACGGATTCGTCTTCATTGTCAAGATGATCGATCGATTTGTATGAGCGCAAATCTTTCGGAATTTGACTTTGAATTTTCCAGTTTAAGTCATTAACATCGGTATTTTTGGCAGCTATAACTGCGAATGCACTCAAGGAATCGTAGTTACGATAATTTGGTCAATGTTCGGATAAACATTCGTGACGAGTTCATCTTTCGTTGAAGTGAATTACAAAAAGGCAGGAGAATTGATATCAAGCCATTGGAAGTATCAACCGGAATTTTCCCATTTCCAATACTTAGTGAATACGATATAAAATGTCTTCGGCAATGCCATTTATGTTCGTATCCTATAATTGACGCGGATTTGAAGGGTGATATATCGAATTGATCATCGCGAAAAGTGTACGAACTTTGATTCCAGTGATAATCATGTTCCAGCAATTGTACTTGCTAGCATGCTTCTCAAAAAGTTGCACACACCGTAACATTCACAGTACGCAATGTCTCAACTAAAGTTGAACCGCCTACATTTATCATTACCTACCAAAGGGTGGATCTCGCAACGTTCATGAATTACAAAAGTAAATATTTTACAAAACGCTTTATTGCAGTTCACGCATCCACCCATTTGATACTTGCTGATCTCATCTCGTTCAAGACCATAGCGGTTATTGGCAGCCACGACCTTCGGTGACGTATTTTCAAACGTATTTGATCGATTTCACCAAACTGCAATACTCAACATTGATATGAGTTTTGAATGTGAATTAGATAATACTGGCGAATATGGTACGATCAACGTTTTGTCAACTTCGATATTCACTTCTCTAAATTGAATGTTGAATGTTCTGCCATTGTCGTCTGGTGAGCGACGCCGATACAATGGATATGCTTACATCATTTTCAGTTTGCGTTCCCGAAAGAAAAACACATGGATAGTGTTTCGTGCATTTATTGTCAGACATACAAACCGAAGTGGGATTGTGGTGTTCGCAAGGTCCATGAACCATATTGGTTTCCACCACTCCATATAATACTGGGTCTTTCTCTGTATCAGGAATTTCCGCAGAAATGATTTCATCAATTTGATCTGGTGTAACCACCATCCACCATCCAAAGAAAAAGTATGCGTGCGGCAAACCACTTTTTTGCATCCCAACAGAGTATATCCAGCATCTAACAGCACCATATGTACATTGCTTCAAGATAAAGTCCATTTCCCAATGTATGTTGATGGCAAACGCAAAACGCCGACCAATACTAGCGCGACGTCTTCGTGGCATCGTAACAAATTTCAATCTGTACTTGATCACTTTGTATGAAACACACATAAAGAATTTTCAATAATATACCTTTTGAATAGTCGAAATAAAGGAAGCAAACGACAGAAATTGAACGATTCAAATAATTTACAAATAAATCAATTGGAAAACCAAACAAAAAAAGAGAAAAAATGTGTATGGAAAAGTCACTTTTTGGAAATTTACGCTCGGTCAAAAATTAACATTTTCTGATTATTTTGTTTTTTACAAACTATCCTTATTGGATTCCCTTCAAAGTGGTTCAGGTAATTTCTTGCAACGGTTTAGTCAGCTATAGTGAACAGACAAAAACCCAACTAAGTTTTATGTATAAGGTAGGAATTATAGTGATAATTGTTACTGAACAAGAAAAGGTTAAATAATTGAAATGAGTGCATAATAGCTCACAAGTATTCCTTAAGCATTGAACAGAACAGTGTAATATTTAAACGACAACGGTCAAGGTTGTGTTTTCTTACATGGCTAGGTTCACATTCCATGAATGTTTAACAAAACATTATCGTATGTGTATGTCTATGGGGCATGAGAAGCGCCCTCTTCTGCTCTACACCAGCATTGTTATGCACTAATATTTAAAAGAATACGGCTTTTATTACAAAGTACTATATGATAATGTGTTCTTTTGATAAATATAAAGCGATGTGAATTCTTGAATGGCAAAAATAGCTGTTTTTTCATCTTTCCAACGGCAGTGAGAACGGGCTGATTAGTGAAGGACTTAAATGTAATCTAATCCTTTCATATTTTCGATCTGAACATGGTATAACTAATAGAAATATAATAGATATAATAAATACAGATGGATTTAGTTGTGCTATCTATGTATGTATCAGCCGCGTCGAGTCCTCTAGTATATTGTAAATATAAATGTAGAATTTTCTTGGTTTCCATTAAATGGTTTGATTTATTTATATAAAAACCCAGAAGAATGATATCACTAAATTTACACAATGTCACTAAACTCAGCACAATGCTTTCTGTTGCGCACGGCGTTACAATCAGGAATGAAGATTAGTTTTCGCTATGATAGACGCTAATAGCAGGAACAGTCAAAAACGCTACTCCCTTCCTTCCTTATCGTCAAAATGTGTGCACAGTGGAGAACGTAGGAAAAACGCAGAAATCAGCCATCTTTGTTTGTTTTCATTTGAACAATGTTGTCATTGCTCAATACGCACATGCAGTTTTGTACACATCTATGTTTTCAATTGCAATTTTTTACAATATAAAATATCAAAACTGAAAACAAACTATTAAATATATATTAAATATATTAAAAATAATAGCATTCGACTCTGATTTTGAGTTATTTTAAGAAAATTTCAAACATATTGAGCAGATTGAATTATAAAAGTTGATAATTACTGCAGTATATCGATATTGGCAACCCTGCGTTGTGAGAGAGCAATCAGCTGCCACGTTATCTGCGGCAAAATCCAAATGTCGTGGATTCTCACGTCATCCCACGTCAAAGAGAAGGGATTAGCGTTTTTCACTGTGCAGTTACATTGCGCGCCCATAAGATAGGTCGTGCCAGCTGATTCGGGCCAAGAATCTGCGTTTTTGACTGTTCCTGCTATAAGCCTTACCGCCCACAACTTCTACGTAATCCACAATTGGCATCCACTATTTGACATTCGGATAAGTGGTTGCCCCTTATCTGGTAATTTTGATGAACTATGAAATACTCACCTCAATTCTAATCCCACAATAGGCCGTCCTGACAAGTTATTCGCCCTCGAATAGCTAACCCCATTTCTTCATATTTTCTGCAACTGAAATGGTCTTGTTAGGTCCTTCATGGGCTCCTACTTTTCCTACTTCGTATCTTCCATGTGGTAATTGTGCGACTATTTTGTATGGTCCGAGATATTTCGGCCTCAATCTAGGAATGGAAAGATTGTTTACAGAATCGGTTCTCGATTCCGATTATTTTTTTTATATTTTCCGATTATAACAATCGATTAATCGAGCGCAAGATTCTTTCGTTTTTCTTCTTTCGATTTTAGTCGGGTTTAAATTTAAAGGACAAAAATTTATTTATTAAATCACAAGGCATAAATTGAATGAATAATTCAAATCGTTTAAATAAAACACAAAAATAGTTAAAAACAATTATTTTTTTTTTATAAATAACAAAGTACAATAGCTAATCTGGGGGGTGAGAAATTTCAAGTCAGGGTGATGGTACTAGGTCAGTATAGTAAAACCCTCAAAGGGTTTGGCGTTCGTATGTGTCAGTTTTTTTTATGACCTTTTAAATTTTAAATTTTACAGTAGACCTAGTACCATCACCCTGAATTGGAATTTCTCACCTCCAGACAATAATCCCAAAAATGTTCCACAGCGTAATATACCAAGAACATTATATTTCATATAAAATTTTTTTTAAATAATTCAAGTAGTTTAAACAAGTTTCATAAAATAAGTTTTTAAATAAATTTAAAATAAGTAAAAGAACAATAAGCTAATTGTCAGTTTAAGAAAACCATTCATTTTCCGGGACATATCTAAAAAACAGAAGCATATTTAAGTGATCAGGCGTTAACCGGCTGCGATTTTGATTAAGATTAGAAGCAGTTAAGGAAAGTTTATGTGATTTTTCGAGATGTTTGATTAAGCTAGACGTACTATTATTTTATTTTTTTAAAGTATTATTATTTTTTTAAAGTAAATCCATACAGCGCTAGGCGCCATTTTAAAAAATTTATCGTCAAAAATTAAGAATGGCGAGTTTTCTTGTGCTCGTATGTAGTATGTATAACTTGAAACTAGTCAATTAATAGCAAAGTCGAATGTCAAGAATCGATTATTTTACGAGAAAATTCGAATCTCGAGTAGAATCGGAATCGAGTTTACCATCCCTACTTCAATCTCATTCCAACCCCGAACTGTGTCCTTTTGATTGCGACTAGTTCATTAATTGTGTATCTAAAATTCCCCGTTCTATTCTTGTTGAATGTTCTAACGTTTTCTTCCTGAATTACCTTTATGTTTTCTTTTGCCTCTTGTCTGACTAAGTCGCGTTGAGTATTTAACTCTTCAACCTCTATTTCGTCTAACATAGTTTGTAATTCTGGACTATCTGAAATGCCCATATTTAGACCTGTAAATATTTTGAATGGTGCTATCCCCGTACTACGCGGAGAAGTTTTATTCATAATTTGTTGAACTTTTGGCACTTGTCGGTACCACTGAGTTGGCGTGCTCTTACACATTTTGAGAGCATTGGAATAACTATACGATGCGCTTGTTCCACCTGACCGTTGCCAAGAGGAACTCCCGTTGCAATCAGCAAGTGTTCCTTATTGCAATAGTCTTTGAAAGCGTTTGTCGTAAAGGCAGCCCCCCTATCTGTAACAATCCACCTAGGATTTCCAAAAATCGATGCCTGTTTCTCCAGGCTATCCACTACCACTTCCACCCCAGTTGATTTTGTCGGGTACAACCACACAAACTTTGAAAAACCGTATTTTATTACTAAAATATAGTTATATTAGGGGTATTCAGACCGAAGCCTGTTAATTTGGTAATTCGTTAGTTGATACTTCGTTAAAAGGCTTAACTGTGAACATACTTTTAGTTCTACCTCTGTAGTATGGTAAATTTTATTCCGAAACAGCTAATTCAATTTTATTAAAGAGTAAAAATGCCTCAACAAAGTGCAAAATCAAAAATTGTCAGTCAATTAATTGAAAATTATGTGGAGCAGATCAAATTTATTACTGGTAAGTACTTTAAATTGATGTACAGAAAAGCAGGAGAACAGCTGATGTGATATTACCGAGTAACGAATCAATTGTCAAGCTTGCCAGATGGATAGTTCGTTACACTGTAGAACGATAGTCTGTTAATTTTACAAAAACAAAAACGACTAACGAATTAACAAGGCTGGTCTGAATACCCTTATTGTTTCCTGGTTTCGGTCAACGGAGCCACGTGGTATATATAGTACGTTCCTAACGGTTCTTGAGACTTATCGATTGGTGTCAATAAACCTTCCTTTTTTTCCTCCTCTTGGCATCTGCTATAATACATTCAATACAAGTTCTGACTATTTTCTGCACCTTTTCATTGGTATTTGGTATATAATAATTTTTACTTAAAACCTCTTCTGTTTTCTAACCGCAAAATGTCCTTGCTTGTGTGCTTACTTTATAATCTCTTCCATGCCCGGCGGTACAACAAACAACTCCTTGATGGGATCGTAATATACTAACTCATTTCTTATGTAAAACTTCTCATTAGGTCCATGCTCTAATCCAATCGTCTTGCAATTGAGCTTCCTTCAATCTAAACTTTAAGGAGTCCTCTCAGTAACCAATATACGCGCCTTAATGCTTCTACATGTCTCTTCCGCGTCCCTGACCTATGCTCGACAACGTAATCGTACTCCTGGAGATACATGGCCCATCTCATGATTCTGTCTGGAACATCGCTTTTCTCACCGTCATTATGAAAGCGTTGCAATCGCTTACTATCTTAAAATGGATATATTTTAGATAAACCCGCCACTTTTTTAAATCCTTTATTACCGCCAGTACCTCAAGTTCGAATGCGCTATACCTTTCTTCAGCTGCTGTAGTCTTACGACTCATGAACGCTATAGGGTGCAACAACTGGTCTTCTGGGTCCTTTTGGAGCAGTACTGATCCGTAACCGTATTTCGATGCATCCGCGTGTAGTTCCGTTTCCGCCTCGTGGTTGTAAAGCTGTAATGCTGGAGCTTTAACCAATGCAATTCAATTCTGCGAAGGCTACTAGCTAGTCTTCTCATCTTTCCTTAATAAGTCCGAAAACGGTTTGGCTACACTTGCGTAATCCCGAATAAACCTTCTGAAAAATGATATTAACCCCAAAAATCTTTGTAACTCCTTTATGTTCCTAGGAATCGGAAAGTTTTTAATCGCTTCCGTCTTTTCATTTGACGGTAAAATTCTTCCCTGCTCGGTTATGAATCCCAAAAAATTAATTTGTTTCTTCAAAATTTGACATTTTTCCTAATTTAAACGTAGTACCCACTCACTTGCTCTATTTAACACCCTCTCTAACTGTTGACGACCGGTAGACATCTCTTTTGTAGGAATGACTATATCGTCCATATATATCACCACCGCACCGTCCCGAATCATATCTTGAAAAACTGCCCTAATAAATCTGCAAAACACTGCTGGGGAATTGGTGATACCGAAAGGGACGAAACGGAATTCATATTGTCCATTGGTTGTTACGAAAGCGGTGTACTTCCTGGAGTCCGGTTCAACTGGTACGTGATAAAAAACGTTCTTCAAGTCTAAAGTGGTGAATATTTGCGCTCCCTGTGTCTGTCCAGTGCCTCGTCTATAAGTATCATTGGGAAGTTGTCCCTCAGTATTTTCTCGTTTATTTTATGAAAATCGCAACAAAATCTTTTTGACCCATTCTTTTTTGTGGTTAATACCACTAGTGACGCATACTCGGACGTGCAGTTTTGTAAAATCCCATCTTTAAGCATTTCCCCGACTTGATCATCTATGTACTTTTGATCTTCACACGATACCCGACGAGGCCGCTGATATACCGGTTTATCGTCTGTCAAAATTAATTTCATCTAAACTGGCACACTCATTGGTTTCTGAGGCTGATATTTTTTTGTCAACGTTTTGACGAACGCCGCGTCAGATTTTTCCAAATGTGATAAGTCTACTCTGTCCGACTTATTCTCTATCTGTAGCTCTTCCCACAAAAAACTTTGAATTCTCCCTTGCCAATAAGGTCTTCGCCAGGACATACCGTGCCCTCCTTTCCCAGCCCTTCCTTCTTTGCACACTTGCCCGCCAGAAACCCTCTCACTCACTGAGATTTCAGTTTCATCGCCTCCTTGACCACATGTACTTCTAACCGCCAACTCATTGGCACCTGTGTCAACCGACATTTCTCCACCCCTATTGGGTTTTCTTAATTCCATTCTGTCTTTCCTAAACACCAAATCCACTTCTTTAAGTATATCGCTTCCCAAGATTGCCGCGTAGCGTATATCTTGCACTCTTACTACATCAAACTGGACTTTCATTGTCACACCTTCCACGGAGATCTCTGCTATAAAGTTGCCCATTGTTGTAACCTCGCCCTTTCCTATTCCATACAGCCATTGTTTCTCTCCTCTGAGCTTAATTCCTCCTAGTTTCTTAAACGTATCATATTTCAATATGCTCGTGAAGCATCCCGTATCTACCAATGCGCTAAACGTGATCTCGTTAATCACCGCGTTCACGAAAATATACTCCCCTTTACCTACACCGTTCTCACCGGCTACCGTGTTAACACGTTCATTCTTTACCGCACTAACCGGTTGTGCGATTTTGCAACCGTGGGCATAATGGCCCTTTCCCTTGCACTTAAAACAAATAACGTTGTTTATCCCCCCGCGTGAGCAGTCTCTAGCTAAATGACCTTCCCTATTGTAACAGTAGCATCTCTTCTTGACCTGATCTTCGGTACCTCTGCTTGCATTTGACGACTGGACTGCTTTATGATTTGTAACCGACGCACCTTTAATTTTCTCATATACTCGGATTTGTTCTTTGAATTCTTTCACACTACGTGTTTGATACAAAACACTTTTATTCTCTCGACTATCCGGTATTCCCTCCACGAAATATTCTATTATACTCTTTTCATCGAGCGATATTGGCTTACCAATCTCGATGATGGAGTATAAGTATTCCTGCAAACTTTATTTCTGTTGCTTACGCCTACTCCTCAATGTACGATTTACCTCTGCGGCACTCAACTTTTCCCCGAACTCTTCAACCAACGCAATTCTCAAACTATTCCAATTTCTGATTCCTATAGTTCCTCGAACAAATAGCCTGGCTGCTCCCTTCAGCAACTGCTTTCCGTATACCAACTTCTGTAAATCGTTCCACAACTTCGTTGAACTCATCAACCCAGTGGTACATGTTATAAGTACCGTCTCTTTAAAAACTGGATATGCTATCCTCGACATCACGCAACGTAAATAGCACCCTGCCTTCACTTCTATCTTCTGTAGTATATAATATAACGAATTTGCTGATTCGTTATCACTTCCTCCCTCATCCACTTCATCTTCAAAAACCATATGTTGTAACAATCTCAACTGTAGCTCTTTCTTCCTCCCAACCGTACTTAAATTAAGCTCTCTCAATTTTTCCTTCAACATGTCCACGGTCATACCCTTTATTGTAGCTGCGTCCATCTAACAAAATTCCAATACTCTTATGTATATAGTTGAATTGTTTGACAAAAGTGCGGTATATTCAAATTTACTTTACTCAAAACATTGCTACTGATTACATCTATGCATTTGAAATTCTGTTGTACATATGTGATATATACTAATTGGTGTTAGTGTTGAACCAATGCTTCAACTTGAATAGTACAGTTGTTGTTATACGCATTCTTATAAGTAAATATATTAGTGTCTACATACGTATATGTGTACATGTGACTACGACTATTATAAGAGTAAGCGAAATTCTTATCTTCATTGTTCTCCTTCGCTGCTCTACCTCGAGCCTTTTCTCCACCGCGTACTTATGTACCTGTCGCTGCCGTTGTCTGCTTATATGCTCCGCTGTACATACTTACAAGGTCTGTCGCAAAAGAAACAGGACTGTTACAAAAAAAACAAAAAAAAAAATGAATATTTTTCAAAAGTTATATTTTTTATTCAAAGTAGTTTCCTTGTGCTCATACAGCGTTTAGCCCGGTCAATTAGCATTTTAAATGAGTGTTTAAGTTCATTTTTCAGAATGCTCTTGAGAATATCGGTCGTCGCCTTTTGAATAGCGGATAGCTGAAATGGCCTGAAACCAGTGTCTTTTCATAGGAAAATGCAGTTTTCCAAATAGGTAAAAATCACAGGGTGCCAGATCAGGTGAGTAGGTGACCGATGACACGGCGCGTTATCGTGCAACAGGCGCCAGGACCCTGCCTCACGGTATTGTGGTCGAGCACGACAAATGCGTGACAAAAGACGCTTCATAACTCCAAGGTAAAACCCAGCATTAATCGTTTGACCAGGTGGGACGAACTCTTGGTGTACAATACCCTCGGAATCGTAAAAACAAATCAGCATTGTCTTTACTTTTGACTTCTGAAGACAACTTTTTCGGTGACTTCTGATCGTCACAGAGGTCTTCACGACCTTCTTGGAATCGCTTAAACCACTCATGCTCATTACTACGGGATAGGCACTGAGCACCATCAACTTTTTTCATCATTTGAAATGTTTCAGTAAACGTTTTCCCAAGTTTAAAACAAAATTTAATATTTGCTCTTTGTTCAAAATGCATTTTACGGCCGATGACCAGAAGCTGCTGTCACTTTTTGATGGATAACATCGATTGTAGTTATCCAATTGTCTTAAAATTTTTACGAAATGTCAACAAGAGATCAAACTTTTTATTTCATATACCCACCAATAGGTGGCGCCACCAAAAACAGTTATATTTGAAAAGTTCTGTTTCTTTTGCGACGGACCCTTTATATTTGTTACCGCTGTTCAACTACGCCTCCTCTGTTGCTACCGCTTCCTTCACGTGTTTCGATTTCACACTGTTGCCGATGCCGTCTTCTTATTGGTGCGAATGTTTCACCATCTCATTGGTACTGCTATTTCTATTAGCAAGTCGTTATTTTTGCCATTGGTCACTGTCGGTACAGTACCTTCGTGGTCTTTACGTACCACCTTTTTCGTTTGACTCACTTTTATTTCTATTACAAATCACTTTTAACCTTTTCCCGAAAATCTCACTTCAAGGCCATGCCGCAAATATGCTTTATAGTCTTTTAGTTTTAAAACACGTTCACTTTTCCCGGGGTAATCGCATTAGAGCGATCCCGGTTGAGCCCCCATTTGTAGAATGTTCTTGGTTTCCATTAAATGGTTTGATTTATTTATATAAAAATCCATAAGAAAGATAAGACTACATTTACACAATGTCACTGAACTCAGCACAATGCGTTCTGTTGCGCACGGCGTTACAATCAGGAATGAATATTAATTTTCGCTATGATAGACGCTAAGCCTTACCGCCCACAACTTCTACGTAATCCACAATTGGCATCCACTTTTTGACATTCGGATAAGTGGTTGCCACTTATCTGTTAATTTTGATGAACTATGGAATACGGACCTCAATTCTAATCCCACATAAATATTTTTATATAACAACAAATATGTAATTTACGGTCTTTGCACATTTTACTTCCTTCTCAGAATGAATAAAAGGGCATAATAGACTTGCAAAATTACTCTTGTTTTTGGTTATCCATTTCTTTATTTTGTGCTGTTTACCTCATGTAGTGAGTGTTTTGTTTTTTTTTTTTGCTTGTGAGGTTTGAGCAAGAATAAGCTCACACATCAAATGTGAGGTTTTCTCTGAACGGGGCTGTTAGTGGATTATTAAAGGGTGAAATTAGAGATTTCCTGATGGTACTGGTTGTGTGAAAGCATGCTTTAACGATATCTATCAAGTACTCAACAATTTAGTATCTCCACATAAAAACAATTGTTCTCAGGTTTTTCTGAAATGTGCGGTATTTAGTTTTACCTTTGTTAACTCCACCAGAACTTTGTCACTTTATATTTAATGTTATCCAATACGATGTAATGTTGTATATATCTATGTACGCGGTATTAGTAAAATAAATAGTTACGGTATTATTGTATGTTAACGTCGACAAGTGATAGAATACAAATCTAATTAAGGTGAATCCAAATTAACCAATTATTAAATGTTAAATAAAACTGAAGAGGTTAAAAAGTAATTAATAGCGATAGACGCGGTCACGTAATACATTTTTATCTTATTGTGTGTATTGCTGTGAATACTGTCGGATGTTTTGATCGACCAGGTGCATCGTGCTGACATTCAGTTATACTAAAAATTATTTATTGGATATGCATTATTTGATGAGATTTATTGTTTACTTAAAATTTTGGCTGCGATTTAGCATAGCATCCTCCGATTTCGGGGTTAAAATGGGTATGTACGGATAGAGAAGGTGCTTCAGATCAAGAATATACATATATAGTTGCCGCAGACGTATGGTTTTTGAGATATTTGCATTTAAAGTTCAAAAATTGAACTATTTAAAATGCGTGTTTCTCCCATTTATAATGAATTTTATAGCTACATTTCTAACTTTTATATCCAGTAACACTTTTCAGATTTTTGATGAATTTTGCACTTAGATTTCCAACTTTTATATTCAGTAACACTTCACTAATTCGGTTCTACACATTTGTTTTGGCAAAACTTTAGTACACCGAGGATTTCGGGAATAAAATGGGTCAATAATACATATATATAGTTATAGCCACAGGAAACTTATAGTTATTTCAAGTACGTATTTTTTCGATTTCAAATTTATATTACACATATTTTGCACTTTTATATCCACTAACACTTCCCTAATTCGCGTGTACTCATTTTTTTCATAATATAGTGCAAATATGGTTTTTGTCAATATTAAACTTATGGTATAAATATATTTATTTAAAAACAACTAAAGGGTTGCAGTCGATCGAATAATCAGTATTACCTTATCGACATCTTTTGTAAACGAACTAAAAGAAATTAAGAAAATTTATAATATCCAAGAAAAATAATTTTTCGAGTTTCTATCACAAAAAAAAATGTATTTCCCGCCAATGGAATGTGTCAAGTTTTCACTCCAAAATTTAAAATAAGTTCACAATTCACTTTTATTTTGTTTTTTTCGCTAAATTTATTAATTTAAAAATCACTATGCACACTCATCTTAAAAGGTTAGATTGTTTGCAATTATGAGGAAAACGAGGGTTGCTATATCTTAAACACCAAATATGAAGAATTGTTAATCGATAACGTTTTCTTTGTTTGTATTTTTGCGTGATTCTTTTTTCTTTAATAACTATAAAAAAAAATTTTAACCGGCTTTGGTACACCATCCCACGGTTTCAGGATCAAAAGTGATATGGTTGAATAGAGCAGATGCTCCAAATTAAGAATATATATAATTATAGGCGTCGCAAACTTATAGTTTTCGAGATATTTGCATTTAAAGTTGGAAATTTCGCAAAATTTATTTTGCATTTTCTCGATTCATAGTTACTCTTTCTTCTATGTTATGCACTTTTTATATATACACTTACACTTCACAAAATGGTTTCTACATATTTACTTTATAATAATTATTTGGATATTTGCTTCAAATAAGCATTTTATTTTTTACACAAATTTCATTATATGGACAATAACAAAACCGAGGATTATACCCCAAATACATAAACCGTTATTACTTTTCTTGAGTGGAAGTGGAAGTCATATCAAATCACTGTGTTTCGTGCATTTATTGACAGACATACAAACCGAAGTGGAATTGTGGTGTCCGCAAAGTCCATGAACCTTATTGGTTTTCACCACTTTGCGTAATTCTGGACCTATCTCTGGATCAGGAATTCCCGAAGAAATGATTTCATCAATTTGATCTGTTGTAACCACCATCCACCACCCAAAGACGAATGTGTGCGTGCGGCAAACCTCTGCTTTTCACCTCAACAGAGTATATCCCGCATCTAACAGCACCATAGCTTCAAGATAAAGTCCATCAAACGTCATAGTTGTTTGAAAAGCCGTGCTGTGACGATCTTGCTGATTGATCGCGATTCAATATTTCTGTAATCTATAGCCATTTTGCATTGCAAGTGAATGTAACAAACAAATTCGGCCGTCCATAATTCCGCACGTACAGGTATGTCATCGTATCCTGGGAGAAAACGTGCATGTGCCTTGGGATGCCAATGTACATATGTTGATGGCAAAATGAACGCCGACCGGTATTAGCGCGATCTCTTCGTGGCATCGCAACCAATTTTAATCTGTAATTGATCACTTTGTATGAAACACACTTCACGATTTCACTGAATAGTTTTAATAATTTACCTATTGAATAGCCGCAATAAAGAAAGCAAACGACATAAATGGAACGAATGAAATAATTTACAAATAAATCAATTGGAAAACAAAACAAAAAAATAGAAAAAAATTTATATGGAAAAGTCGTGTTTTGGAAATTTACGCTCGGTCAAAAACTAACATTTTCTGATTATTTCTTTTTTTTTTTTTACAAACTATCCTCATTGGATTCTCTTCAAAGTGTTCATGCCATTTTACGTTTGTTACAACGGTTTAGTCAGCTATAGCGAACAGACAAAAACCCAACTTAGTTTTATATATAATTGTTACTGAACAAAACAAAAGTTAAGAAAAAGTTAAATAATTGTAATGAGTGCATAATATATAGCTCACAAGTATTCCTTAAGAATTGTACAGAACAATGCAATATTTAAACGACAACGATCAAGTTTGTGATTTCTTACGTGTACTACTATCTAGGTTTACATTCCATGAATGTTTAACAAAACTTTACAGTATGATAAGACAGATGACATGAGAAGCGCCGTCTTCTGCTCTACCCCAGCATTGTTATGCACTATAATAAAAAACATTTGAAGTATTAATCAGATAATTTGACTTTTTCTGTTTATTAATTATTTCAAGTGATAGATATTTGTTAAAATGTTACATCATACGTATTAATGTATTAACTATTCCTTAATTGGCGAAATCAATAAAAATGTATAATGCCAATTTAACTATTTCGTTATATAGTTATCATGATTGGTGATATTCTTGACAACAAGGAGGAAAAGTGGTTTTCTAATAACGGAGCATCCTTATGCCTAAAACGGATAAAGTCGAGTACAAAGACCCCATATAAATTATAACCCTTATACCATATTCAGACCGACACTTAATCACACGATTTCGGTTGTTGAGTGGGTTATCACACTAGTCTTATAAATTTATCAAGATTTCGCCATACAAAAATGGCAGTTCAAACTCCCTTCATCGAAATGTTTTGAAACTGATCCACTCTAAATCTCTCGGTGCGACTCTGATTTTGCGCCATCTACTTGTCAGCATTGGAAATCTATTACATTATCACAGCTGGTTTAGACACTACAAAGGGAAAGAATGTAAACAAACAAATTTTTTTAAAGCAATGAATCTAATTTCACTTGAAAATCGACTTCCCAAATGGAAAAATGCGTCCATTATTTCTATTATATGGAAAATATTTAAAAGAATACGGCCTTAATTACAAAATACTATATGACAATGTTTTCTTTTGATAAATATTAAGCGATGTGAATTCATGAATGGCAAAAACAGCTGTTTTTTCATCTTTTCAACGGCAGCGTTAACGGGTTGATTAGTGAAGGGCTTAAATGTAATCTAATCCTTTAAAATTTTCGGTCTGAACATGGTATTATTTCTATGGTTTTAAACCTGGCAAGTTGTAAGAGTATGAGATGTTTGGCTACAAATGGTTTTAATAGCTGCTAGGATAATCTTTTCGCTTGACGACTTCTGCATGTCATCGTGGCATACAATGAACCAATTTGGATGTGCCCTGTGAACTGATTTCACATCATCCCTTCAGGAAAACGTTTAAGAACACTTATTTCGAAGTAATGCTGTACTGGCGAATGCTGCGATTGCGCAAATCACTATGATTAAGATCTAGGTGTTAGGTCGACATACACAACCGGTGCTTAACGTTGTAGAGTAACCAGAACTTCACATCAATCGCTGAATGCTCTGAATATTTGACATGTTGGAACCATAAATCGTTACCTAACTCCAACTATTAAACACTTTTCATCATATTGGATTTTTTTTTTCTTTCAATATCTTTTTATTTATTGAATCTGCTTTTTTGTTTTGAAAGCCAAACAATAAGTACTAAGATCTTAAACCTATTTAAAAACTAGACACGCTCAAGCATATGATTGAGCTGTTTTGGTGATACATTGCTCCTCAGTACGCGGGCATATCTCTTCTTTTAAGGCGTGTTTGATCGCAGGAATGTACCAAAGCATTAGCCAAAGGGTTTGGGTGATTACGGAGTTTAGATATATATTTAATTCTGCTGTCTTCTACTTCTTTCCTTACCATAGAAATACCAAGGTCTTTATGGATATTTTCATTACGCATGTACCATGGTGAACATGTGATTGATCTAAGCATTTTTGATTGGAACCTTTGTATTATGTCTATATTAGTTGCACAGGTCGTACCTCACAGTTGAATGCCATACTTCCAAATCGGCTTTATGACCGCATTATATAAAAGCACTTTGTTGTCTAGGCTAAGTTTGGAGTTTTTATTAATAGCCAGTTTAAATTTGCAGCTCTTATCTTCATGCATGTTATTTTAGTAGATATATGTTTTCTACACGTAAGTCTTCTATCTAGGTGAATACCAAGATAAGTTACTTCATTCGCTTGGGGTACTAAAATATTGTTAATTTTTACTGCCGGACATATTTTTGGTCTAAGCGAAAATGTAACATGCTTACACTTTTGTTCATTTACCTTTATACGCCAGTTGGCTAGCCATTCTTCGACAAACCTTAAGTGCTCGGTTAATATTCTTGATGCTATTATGTGGCATTTGCTACGGCTCACTATAGCTGTGTCGTCCGCAAAAGTGGAAGCTAATACATTGTTAGCTATCGGAAGATCTGCTGTATATGTGATGTATAGTGTTGGACCTAGAACACTGCCCTGGGGTACACCAGCCCTTATCTGTCTTTCATCAGATATGAAATCTCCCACTTTTACCATAAATTTTCTATTTTTTAAATACGATTCCAATGTTTTATATAATTCTGAAGGTAGAATATTTTTAATCTTGTATAAAAGGCCCTCATGCTATACCTTATCAAACGCCTGAGCCACGTCTAGAAATATAGCCGAACAGTACTTTCTGTGCTCAAATGCCTTTCTTATTTCGTTAGTAATTCTATTTACTTGCTCAATCGTGCTATATTTTTCACAAAACCCAAATTGGTGCATTGGTATTATATTATTTTCGTGGAGGAAAGGAGTCATCTTTGATAGTAACAATTTGTCAAATATCTTAGAAAGACAGGGTAGAAGACTGATTGGTCTGTATGAAGACGGCTGTGTTAAGTCTTTCCCAGGTTTGTCTATCAAGATGATCTGCGACTTTTTCCATGAATTTGGATAGTGTCCGAGATTAAGAATTGCATTGAAGAGCAAAGAGAGCACCTTTACGGCAATATTTGGTAACTCAATTAGCATTTTTGGGGTAATATTATCATGTTCTGGTGATTTTTTTGGGGTTAAGTTCTTTTATTATTCTATGAACTTCAGAAGTAGAAGTCCTAATAGACACATGCGACTCGTTTGCGGTATTGGGCAAGGTTGGCAACTCAAAGTTGTTCTTTGGGCAATTGGGTTGAAATACCTTTTCTAGGTGATTTGCAAAGCAATTTGCCTTATCTTCATTACTACGTACCCAACTACCATTCAACTGTCTTAGAGGCATGTTGGAATCTACTGGAACTGACTTGAAAGACTTCTTTGCTTCCCAAAGAGAGTTTTGCTTGCGAGAATTTGGACACAGTTTCTTTATATAATTTTCATTGTTGTGTTTCTCTTCGCGTTTAAGTGCTTTTTTTTAACTTTCGTACAGCAGATTTCAGTTGAAGTAGAGTTGAAGGGGATCGATTTAACTGCCATTCCCGCCAAGCTCGCTTTTTCTCATTTACAAGTTTCTCTATTTCATTATTGGTGATCTTTCTAAAACCAACTGGTTTGTTGTTTATTTTTGGTGTTGCCAACACAGCTGCATTAGTTATTACGTCATTAATTTCTCTTATATTTTCATCAATGTCTCTTCCTGTATTTATTTTGCAATCAATATTGATGTGGGTGCTGATATATTTTCTATAATTCAACCAGTTAGTTTTATATGATGTTAGAAAAACTTTCGGCTCAAGTATCATGGGCTGTTCGTATAACTTTATTAGTACAGGAGAATGATCAGATGATAAAGCTGTACATGTATCAGCTGTCATAAGCGATTTATCTATATTTTTGACTACAGCAAAATCTATTAAGTCTGGTATTTTTCTTCTATCACTGCGCCAATATGTCGGCTTACCAGGAGATATTATATCCAGCTTATTAAGCTTATTCATAATAGTATAGTACAACTGTCGTCCTTTCGGATTAATAAGACGTGAGCCCCAATACGTGTGTTTTGCGTTGTAATCTCCACCTGCTAGAAATCTTTGACCTAGTGTTCCAAAAAAGTCTTTAAATTCGATTTCTGTATGTGGCATAAGATTCTAATGCGTGGTGATTTAACCGTTTTCTAACCAACACTGCTGTTCCTCCATGTGCCTTTCCATCTGGGTGGTTTGTAACATAGAGCCTAAATCCCGGTATGAAAAAATTGTTTTTGTTCGTAAGATGAGTTTCTGACAATAGCATTATATCAATATTATTTTCATCCAGAGATTTAATAAGTTCAAGTTTATATTGGTTAACACCGTTAACATTCCATGAACAAATGTTCAATACACTCATTTTTTACTTAAAAAAGTTTGCAACATTTGGTTTTGGGATTTGATTATCTCTTGAATCATATTTTGCATTGAAGCCATAAATTGTGTCATACATTGGGTAAGGTTGAAAATCATTGCTTCAACTCTTCCATTTGGTTGGTTTTGGGGCAATTGCATTTGTGCAGTTTGCATAGCTCCCTTGTGTAACATTGTCTTTAGGATTAACTGGTTTTGAAATATGGACGGGGATTTCAATATTTTCATTAGGAGGAATATTCAACATTTGGTTACGACGTACTTGAATGCCCTGTGATAACTTCGATTTCAAATCTTTATAAACAGGGCAACCACTGTAGTAAGCAGTGTGATTTCCGCCACAATTGCTGCATTTTTTATTTAAATCCTCTTTTTTAAGAGTACATTTTGAAGTAGGATGTAGATCACCACACACCACGCAGACACTGCGTAGAGTGCAATATGCTTTCGTGTGTCCATACTCTTGGCAGTTTGTACATTGTATTGGACCATTTCTCTTATGTGGTTCTGCTTATATAAATATATGATTTGTGATATTTTCAGATTGGTTGTTTTATCAAAATATTCAAAGAATTGAGGTTTTTTTCTATAATTGTTTTGTTAAATTTTAAAAATCTAAGTTGCCTCTGGAAATGTATTAAAATAATAATATGCGCTATAGAAAGAGAACACAAAAACATAAGAAATCATCAAATAAAAATATATTTGCGCGGTATGGCATTATTGATTGAGAGTGGCTAAGCACACAAATAGAATACAAACGCTAATGGCAGAAAAATCTTCTCACTTCGCTACGAGCGGCAAGCGTTTTGTTCTCGTTTTCATTCGAACAATGTTGCCATTACTCAATACGCATATGTAGTTTTGTACACCTCTAAGTTTTCAATTATAATTTTTCATAATATAAAATACCAAAACTGAAATCAAACTAGTAAAACTAGTTTATATATTTATAAATAATAGCATTCGATCCTAATTTTGAGTTAGTTTAAGAAAATTTCAAATATATTGAAGACAATTTTTATAATTACTACAGTATATCGAGACTGGCAACCCTGCGTTGTGAGAGAGTAATCTGCTGAGTCGTTTCTACGGGGTAAACCCCAAGTCGTTGGAAATTCTACGGTAAGCGGGCGGTAGAAGAAGGTAGTATTGCGCTCTCATAAGATTCATTTGTGTATATGCGTTTGACAGAATTACTTTTTATAAAGATCTTTGTTTAAAGAAATATCCATGTTTGAAAATTTTTTCTTCGAAAATTATATGTACCTATGTTTGGAAGTACCTACACTTGTGAACAATTTTTTTCAATAATAAAATTAAACAAACATTTAATAAGATGTAGGTTATCTAATTTAAATTTTGGTACAATAATGCATGTAGCTGGAGGATGGAGTCATGTGTAGAAGTTCACGCAAGTGAGGAAAGTTCTCTGATCGCCATTCACTTGGGAGTGGCCAGAAACGATTCTTTTACATATGACTCAAGCAGCTCACGACTTCCGGTCTTTGACCAAGTATCCTCTGGGTAGCCTAAGAACATCCGTTTGAAGGCGAGCTAAAGCGAGAAGGCGAAACATCCCCTGCATAGGGTTGTGCGCTGGGTTTGGGACCCGCCACGTACACACGCACACCCCAATGAAAAAGCGTAAACTGCCTCGGATGAGAGACCCCCCTTTTGATAACGACCATAGCAAACGAAATAAGGACTATGATTTGAGGGCATGCACCTGGAATGTCCGGTCCCTTAATTGGGAAGGTGCCGCTGCCCAGCTGGTAGATGTCCTCGTAAAGATAAAGGCTGACATCACCGCCGTCCAAGAAATGCGATGGACGGGACAAGGACAGAGACGAGTAGGTCCTTGTGACATTTACTACAGTGGCCATATAAAGGAGCGCAAGTTTGGTGTTGGATTCGTGGTGGGAGAGAGACTCCGTCGCCGAGTACTATCATTCACTCCGGAGAATGAACGTCTAGCCACAATCCGCATCAAAGCGAGGTTCTTCAACATATCGCTGATTTGCGCCCCCGCCCCGACGGAAGAGAAGGACGATGTGACCAAAGATGCCTTTTATGAGTGCTTGGAGCGCACTTATGAGAGATGCCCCCGCCACGATGTCAAAATCGTGCTTGGCGACTTCAACGCCAGGGTGGACAAAGAAGGTATCTTTGGCACTACGGTCGGTAAATTCAGCCTCCACGAGGAAACATTCCCAAATGGGTTGAGGCTGATCGACTTCGCCGGGGCCCGAAATATGGTTATCTGTAGTACTAGATTCCAGCATAAGAAGATACATCAAGCTACCTGGCTATATTGTTGCAGCCAAAATTCGCATCCGCCTCTGTGCAGCAAAAAACGCACGCCAACAAACACAAGAAAGGTTCGACGTCGAGAAGCTGCAATCACAACAGACAGCCGAACGATTTTCTACTCGGCTTGCACTCCTGCTCTCTGAGAGCACTCGTCAACAACTCGGTATAAGGGAACTGTGGGACGGCATTTGAAACTCCTTACGTACAGCTGCAACCGAAACCATTGGTTTTCGGAAAGTGCAAAGGAACAGCTGGAACGACGAGGAGTGCCGTGTCGCAGCGGAGAGAAAACAGGCTGCCTACCTCGCAACGTTACGATCGACCACAACACGTGCGGGATGGGATAGATACCGAGAGTTGAAGAGGGAAGCGAGACGCATTTGTGGACAGAAAAAGAAAGAGGCCGAAATGCGTGAGTACGAAGAGCTTGATAAGCTGGCCGACAGGGGTAATGCTCGAAAATTCTACGGACTTTTGCCTAAGAGTTGTTTGATGGGATTTCTTTCGTATTTGTTTTCTGTACAGTTCTCACAGTTTTTTACTACTAATTCCGTGTCTTTCTTTAACGTTGGCCAATAGCATGTTTCCAATATCTTTTGATTATTATTTAGGGCAGGGATGGGCACATTTTTGCCCTAAAAGTTAGCAAAGTGCGCACGGGGGCTAGATGAGGGGAATATCAGTGTACGGAGGGAAGGGCATAAGAAGTTGCGAAAAAAAATCAATTACATTCCTCCGCAACTTAATGTTCATCGCAGAATGGTTGCGGCAATACTGACATTGTACACAAATTTAAGAGTGGAAGTTTACTTCATATCGGAATTGTACAGTTGTGTGAACAAAAAGAGGTAAACATAATTTGCACGTTTTAGAGATTCGCACTAATATATGTTTTAATTTACCTGTGCATGCTGGAAGTTCTAATCACTGTTCGGAAAAAATATATATATGTTATACTTGTATCTAAAAACAATTTTATTTAATAAGAACACAGCATATTTTAAAACTTCACAACACCTTATGATTGTTCCTATTTTGTTCACACCACTGTACATATGATAGATCAGTTAATGGTGGTGATGCCAGTTGTAAAAATTCATTTTAGTTACAATTGGGAAAACTTATCTCAAGTTGTGGGCTTTTGTACGTACATATGCATATCTGCATAAATAAGAAAGAAAAGATACTTGTTACCATTATATATATTGTGTTTAAACATATTGCAGTTCCATTTAATGAAAATGCTTATATAAATATATGATTTGTGATATTTTCAGATTGGTTGTTTTATCAAAATATTCAAAGAATTGAGGTTTTTTTCTATAATTGTTTTGTTAAATTTTAAAAATCCAAGTTGCCTCTGGAAATGTATTAAAATAATAATATACGCTATAGAAAGGGAACACATATTTTCAAAAATATAAGAAATCATCAAATAAAAATATATTTGCGCGGTATGGCATTATTGATTGAGAGTGGCTAAGCACACAAATGGAATACAAACGCTAATGGCAGAAACATCTTCTCACTTCGCTACGAGCGGCAAGCGTTTTGTTCTCGTTTTCATTCGAACAATGTTGCCATTACTCAAGACGCATTTGTAGTTTTGTACACCTCTAAGTTTTCAGTTATAATTTTTCATAATATAAAATATCAAAACTGAAATCAAACTATTAAAATTAGTTTATATATTTGTAAATAATAGCATTCGATTCTGAATTTGAGTTATTTTAAGAAAATTTCAAATATATTGAAGACAATTTTTATAATTACTACAGTATATCGAGCCTGGCAACCCTGCGGAAAACCCCAAGTCGTTGGAAATCCTACGATTGGCGGGTGGTAGAAGGGTTGTTGGGTAATTATTTACATTGCGCTCTCATAAGAATCATTTGGTCATGTGTGTTTGAAGAAACAGGGGTTCATAAATTGAAGTTATTATTGAAATTACTTTTTATAAGGAAGTTTAAAGAAATAACCTGGTTTGAAACTTTTTCCTTCGAAAATTATATCTAAAATAAGAAGTAGGTTATCTGATTTAAATTTTGGTACAATAGTGCGTGTAGCTATAGCAAATGAGATTAAACCAAACATATAATTTATTATTTCAAATAAACAAAATTAAATGCTGATATAAAGACATATTAAAAAAAAAATAATTACTAAAATCAAATATTTATTATACTTTTTGTTATTTGTCTTACATTCTATAAATTTATAGTAGTTACAAAGAAACTTAAAATTGTTAGGCAATTTTACAGTTATTACCCACAGTGCAACTTCTCATATATGCGCGTGCTCTCATTTGTAAACATGGTGTGGGAAAATACGTTGCTCTCATTTATAAATATGGAGTGGTAAACTACGTTGCTCTCACTTTTCCCTCACCTAGCCCTCAAAATGTGCACTCGTGCCCGCACGGGCAAAGTGCCACTGAGGGCTAATGTGCCCATCCCTGGCTTAGGGGAAAGGACATCGCCAGTAATAATACATTTCATAACCTCGTGGTAGGCGGGAAGCATTGTTTCACAGACGTTAATGGTACACTGTTTTTCGAAAAAATAGTAATTTGGAACCAGTCGTGTTTTTACTTTTCCTAGGCCCAAACGATATTTAAATGGTTTTCACTGATCCTTCCCATATGCCAACAATGCCAGTAAGATCTCTGTCTGATAATCGTCGATTCTCAAGTATCAATTACTTTATGTTATTGACGTATTGATTTTCAGTTAACAGTTAACACCTTCTCATTTTTATCAATCACCACATGCTGCGATTATCACCGAAGGTCTTTTCTAACATTCTGGACGTTCTGGCACCAGAAATTTGATTCCGCTCGCAAAATTTCTTTGTTGAATAATTTTACTTATGGTAAAAATCATCGAATGCACTTTATGTACTTCAAAAAGACAAGCTTATTTGAATTCCATCTTTAATAATTGACGTTGACGCCGTTTTGGCCGAGTTTACAACAGTCCGCCAGTCGTTCTTCCTTTTCGATGTTTGGCGCCAATTGGAGAATCCAAGTGTAGTCAGGTCCTTTTGCACCTTTTCAACGGAGCGGAGGTCTTCCTCTGCTTCTAGTGGCAGATACTAGGTCGAATACTCTCAGAGCTGGAGTGTTTTCATCGATTCAGACGTCATGACCTAGCCAACGTAGCCGCTGTCTCTTATTCTCTTATAACCTCGTACAGCTCATCGTTCCATTGACTGCGGTATTCGCCGTTGCCAATGCGCAAAGGACCATAACTCCGCAGAACCTTTCTCTTGAAAACTCCTAACATCAATTCTTCAGATGTTGTCATCGTCCATGCCTCTGCACCATATAGCAGGACGAGGATGATGAGTAACTTGTAGAGTTTAGTCTTTGTTAGTCGAGAGAGGACTTTACTTCTCAATTTCCTACTCAGTCCGAAGCACCGGTTGGCAAGAGTTAGGCTGACTTCCTAAACGTATTTTGCTTTGTATTCGAACAATGTAGCACATTCCCAAACGCAGTTGCGCAAACTTTGACAATGTATCGTATTCCTAATGGCAACCCTGCCCGATAAATGCGCAGAAAAAAGCAATCGGCGCTCAATGGCGACCGAAGAAGAGAGATAAGCAAATTTTTAAACTATTTACTTTTTTTACAATATTACAAGTTTAAATCTCATTTTTATAGCAATAAAAAGTGGACGCACGAGCGCAAAAGCCTTTTACTCTCAATAAGGTTGGATATGGAGCCAGATTTTCAATCGAAAAGGAAAAAGCCTGTGGTCTTATGGCAGGCGGTGTTGTAGAAAATTAAGGACATCGACTTAGCATTTTCCTTCTTGCGTGATGATATTTCACGGAAATTCCTCAACTTCATGGTGACCTACAAGCGCATCAAAAAGAGGAACAGCACCTCCCGCGAAGCTGCGACGGCGTGGGAATATTTCGACGAACTAGATAAAGTGTATAGAGTTTGGCTTTTGTTCGTCGAGAGAGGACTTTACTTTTCAATTGCCTACTCAGTCCGAAGTAGCACCTGTTGGCAAGAGTAATCCTGCGTTGGATTTCCAGGCTGACATTGTTGGTGGTATTAATGCTGGTTCCTAAATAAACGAAATTATCTACAACTTCAAAGTTATGACTGTCAACAGTGACGTCAGAGCCAAGTCGCGAGTGCGACGACTGTTTGTTTGATGACCTGTTCGATTAAGTTCTGCAGCTCGAATAATTTTCTCCAGCAGCAGATTGAAGAAGTCGCACGATAGGAAGTTGCCTTGTCTGAAACCTCGTTTGGTATCGATCGGCTCGGAGAGGTCTTTCTCGATCCTGGCGGAGCTTTTGGTGCTGCTCAACGTCAGTTTACACAGCCGTGTTAGTCTTGCGGGGATATCAAATTCATACATCGCGGCATAGAGGCAGCTCCTTTTCGTGCTGTCGAAAGCAGCTTTGAAATCGACGAATAGGTGGCGCGTGTCGATTCTCCTTTTCTTTCCAAAATTTGGCGCATGGTGAATATCTGGTCGGTTGTTGATTTTCCAGGTCTAAAGCCACACTGATAAGGTCCAATCAGTTTGTTGATGGTGGGCCTTAATCTTTCACACAATAGCTCGATAGAACCTTGTACGCGATGTTGATGAGGCTTATCCCACGGTAGTTGGCACAGATTGTGGGGTCTCCTTTTTTATGGATTGGGCATAGCACACTTAAATTTCAATCGTTGGGCATGCTTTCGTCCGACCATATTTTCCAAAGAAGCTGATGCATGCTCCTTATCAGTTTTTCGCCTCCGTGTTTGAATAGCTCGGCCGGCAATCCATCGGCCCCGCCGCTTTTTTGTTCTTCAGGCGGATAATTGCTTTTCGAACTTCTTCATGGTCGGGCAATGGAACGTCTGCTCCATCGTCATCGATTGGGGAATCGGGTTCGCCTTCTCCTGACGTTGTACGTTCACTGCCATTCAGCATGCTGAAGAAGTGTTCCCTTCATAATTTAAGTATGCTTTGGGCATCGGTGACTAGATCACCTTTGGGGGTTCTACCTTTTGTAAGTCGCCGCTTCTTTTCGTAGAATTTTCGTGCATAACCCCTGTCAGCCAGCTTATCAAGCTCTTTGTACTCACGCATTTCGACCTCTTTCTTTTTCTGTCTACAAATGTGTCTCGCTTCCCTCTTCAACTCTCGGTATCTATCTCATCCCGCACGTGTTCTGGTCGATCGTAACGTTGCGAGGTAGGCAGCCTGTTTTCTCTCCGCTGCGACACGGCACTCCTCGTCGTACCAGCTGTTCTTTTGCACTTTCCGAAAACCAATGGTTTCGGTTTCAGCTGTGGGGATTGTGGCTAGACGTTCATTCACAGGAGTGAATGATGGTACTCGGTGACGGAGTCTCTCTCCCACCACGAATCCCACACCAAATTTGCGCTCCTTTATACGGCCACTGTAGTAAATGCCACAAGGACCTACTTGTCTTTGTCCTTGTCCCGTTCATCGCATTTCTTGGACGGCGGTGATGTCAGCCTTTATTTTCACGAGGACATCAACCAGCTGGGCAGCGGCACTTTCCCAATTAAGGGTCCGAACATTCCAGGTGCATGCCCTCAATTCGTACTCCTTATTTCGTTTGCCATGGTCGTCATCAAAAGGGGGGTCTCTCATCCGAAGCAGTTGTTTATTTTTCATTGGGGGTGTTTTTTACGTGGCGGGTCCCAAACCCAGCGCACAACCCTATGCATTGGATGTTTCGCCTTCTCACTTTAGTTCGCCTTCAAACGGATGTTCTAAGGCTACCCAGAGGATACTTGGTCAAAGACCGGAAGTCGTGAGCTGCTTGAGTCATATGTAAAATAATCGTTTCTGGCCACTCCCAAGTGAATGGCGATCAGAGAACTTTCTTCACTTGCGTGAACTTCTACACATGACTCCATCCTCCTAGTATAGTCTTGCGGAAGACTATACGCTGGAAATCTTGGTTATCTTCATGTACTAGAATTTGTCTGTACATTTTCTCTACGTCACCATTAAACACTTATTTAAACATGCGCCAATTTAGTATTAGCAGCATGAGATCAGGTTGTAAGGTTGGGCCAGTATATAGTACGTCGTTGAGTGATTTACCTGAGCTTGTATACTTTGAGACGTTGAAAACCACTCGTACTTTTGTTGTGATTTTATCAGGTCGTATTACCCCGTGATGTGGCAGATAAAAAGACAAATATCTACCTTTAGATGCTTTTTATATGGTACAGCGTTTTCCATATGATTGAGGTCTAAATATTCATCCATCACATTATCATACTACTGTGCCCAAAAAAGGCGACATTGTATTTATTTCGAAAATTCTTTATTTATTCTTCCAAATCAATTTCATCCCCTTCAAAGTAATCTCCTCCCGATGCAATGCACTTATGCCAACGGATTTTCCAATCTTCGAAACACTGGTTATAGTCACTTTCCAGGATGGCCTTCAGTTCGGTCTTCGCTGCGGCTTGAATCTCCTCTATCGTATAAAAACGGTGTCCCCGGAGCGGTCTTTTGAGCTTGGTGAACAGCCAGAAGTCGCACGGCGCCAGATCAGGTGAATACGGTGGTTGCGGAACGATATGGGTTGAGTTTTTGGTGAAATGATCACGAATTACGAGGGCAGTATGGGATGGTGCATTATCGTGGTGTAAAAACCACGAATTGTCTTTTCACAATTCCAGCCTTTTTAGTTTGGTCTCGGCTCTCTTTTGGTACGATATTCGCTCGATTGATCGGTTGTTTCGAGGTTGTAAGCATAGATCCAAGTCTCATCGCCAGTTATAATGCATTTCATGGCACCCTAGCAGTCGGAAAGCATCGTTTCACACACTTCAACGCGACGTCTTTTTTCCAAAACATTCAATGTTTTCGGTACCAGTCGAGATTTGACGCGCTTGAGGCCCAAAACATCCTTCAAAATGGTATTGGCTGAGCCTTTCGATATCCCAACTTCATCAGCAATGTCTAATTGTCAATCGACGGTTTTTTAACACCAAATCTTTGATTTGTTGAACGTGAGCTTCGTCGGTTGAGGTTGATGGTCGCCCTGGATGCTCTTCGTCTTCGACACGTTCACGGCCGGCTTGGAACTCACTATACCACTTGTAACAATTTTTTTTAGACGTAGCCTCGTCACCAAAGGCTTTCTGCACCATACTCAACGTATCCGCAGCAGAAAATTGATTCCGTAAACAAAATTTAATGCAAATTCTTTGCTCAACAAATTTCGACATCGCAAAAAACGAAAAACTCACTTTTAGCAGCTCACAAAATGACACGTATCTCAAACACTAATAAATATTTGACATAAATGTGACTGACAGTACTACCAACCTAAAAAAAAAATAATTCTAAAAATCCTTCGACGAGCGCAGTTTAAATTCAAATGTTTTTGGGCACAGTAGCATGCTGATGTGAGCTCACTTTTCTTTATCAGACTTTTTTCCAAGCTTAGAAATTGGTAGACTGCTGATATTCTTGAGTGACCTAGAGCTATAGAATCTAAGAAAGTGGGTTTGAAAGGGAGTCGCACAACATAACGACCATTTTTGTTTCTTGTTGTTGGGGACTTATAATAGGTTTCACGTGCCTGGTCTTTTTCTGATGTTGAGAAGTCTGCAGTAATTCTTCTACTTCCCAGAATTTTTCGAGTTAATTATTTAGATATTCGTTTGTAATATTCTCGACTTCAGTTGTAAAAGAATTAATTTTTTCTGTGACTTGGCCACTTAATATCCAACCAAAGATTGTATTTGAGCTAACAATTTATTGGATATTTTTTCTATACCTTCAATAATTATTTGAGGTATTAAGTCACTACCTAATAATAAATCGATTTTTGATGGGGCATTGCAGTTGGGATCTGCTAATTTGAGTTATGAGCATTTTTCCCATTGCTTTTTATTTACTTCACAGCTTGGAAGCAAATTTGTGAGTTGCGGTAGAACGATGGCCTGTGCATCTATTCTTATATCCGCGTTTGGGGAGACTATAGTGATTGGGCAAATTTTGTTTGAATTTTGTATAATTCTTCCGCCCATTCCTGAAATTTGGAAATTTGAATTTTTGACAGGCAGTTTTAGCCGATTTGGAGCTTTAGATGATATAAAGGATGATTGAGAACCTTGATCTATTAGTGCTCTTAATTTGAATAATTCTCTTCTATGTTCAATAGACCGCAGTGGCTAAAAGAATTTTGCTTTCAATTTCTGAATGAAGAGCTTGAATTTTTGCTGCTTTAGAGCAGCATGGTTGTTCTTCCCTTTTTCGGGATCTGAGATTTCGGGATTACCATTTTTGGTTGTAGTGACTAACCCGATGGTTTTATGAAATTGATTTTGCTTCATATTTTGAAAATTTGTAATATGAAGCAATGAGTGATGTCTTCGTTGACAGTACACACAATTAAATTTGCTTTCACAGTCTTTTGTCGTATGAGAATTCGACAAACAGTTGATGCAAAGTTTATTTTGTCTGACAAGATTGTTCCTGTCAAAAGCGGATAGTTTTATAAATTTCTGGCAAGATCTTATGTTATGACCTCCCTTACAAATTTCACATAATGGTTGCCATATTTATTAATTTGATTTGTCACAAATCTTTGGCTTCTATTAGCGTGCCTATTATATTGTATATTATTGCTGGCTTGGGGTTTAAAAAAGTTTTTATTCGACTCATTTTGATTATTTTTTGGCTTTACTATTTTTTTGTCAACTCGCTCAGCTATTTTGTACTGAGTTGTTAGGAAGTCTTTCATTTGATGCCATTTTGGCGATTTCTTTCCTGCCACTAGTGGTTGCTCCCATCGTAGCAAAGCAGTATCAGGCAGTGTTGCTGCACAAATATTTACTAGGATAGGGTCCCACGATTCTGTGAAAATCTTTTGTGTTTCTAACACAGATAAGCAATTAGTCACTGTCGAGTATAGCTTTTGAAATTCTTGGCTGGTTTCTTGTTGAGTTTTTGATTAATTCATTAAAATTTTTATTTGGTTGTCTACGAATACTCTCTCATTTTCGTATCTTTCGACCAGTGCTTCCCAAGCCAGATTTAAGTTTTCGTCATTTAAAGCGAAACGCTTGACGATACTGCTTGCTTCCCCTTCTGTTTTGTACCTGAGATGGTACAGCTTTTGAGCCGGTGAAAGTTTGGGATGGTTTATGTATACGGCAGTGAACATATTCCGGAAGGACGGCCACTGCTCATAACCTCCGTGAAAAACTTCAGTATGACAAGCTGGTACTTTCAAGAATATATATAATTTCATTGCCTTCGTAATTTCATATTGTTCGAGGCAGTTTTCATATTTAGCTGACGCCGAAGCTTTTGTGTTTTCTGGGAATTCAGCATCGTCAGTATCTAGTACTGCATCGTATGCTGCCAGAAGGCGTGCCCATATGCTATCTACGCTTTGAATTTTTAAATTTAAAACCGATTCTGTGTTATCATTAATGGGGGAAGCAGTAAATCTTGTGCAATATCTAACAAAACTATCACTTTCAGTTATGAATCTTGACACTGAATTATCTTTCTTTTTTGTTTGGCACCCTGCTTTGAGTGTGTAGCTTCTGCAGGTTTGCTTTGTGATTTATCTTCATCAGCCATTTTCGGAATTTCTTATAATTGAGGTATTCTTGGTTTAACCTCTTTTGATTTCTCTGATTGCATTTATGTATATAATTAAATTGTAAGCTTTGAGCTTAAAAATGTTTTGCTTTGAAATAAATTAAAAAATTGGTATATAAATTGGCATTTGCTCATAAATGTGTAAATGAAAAATGAAAAGAAAAATAGAATTGAAACATTTATTATTTTTTATTTATTTATTTAGTTAAGCCTATGAACATTAATTCTTACAGACTATAGGAGAATGAAATTAAGTTACAGTTAAATAGGTAGATAACTTAAACTAAAAAACAGAATTGAGGGTATTAATGAAGGATACCCTGGAGTGAGAAAAATCTAGAAGAACTTTCTCGGAAATCGAATTAAACTCCCGCATAGCACGCTTGAGAGGAGCATATCCAGCAAAATTAGTACTCTTCTTTTTATACTAAAATGGGGAAACATATCTGAGACAACGCTGAGGAGTATTGAAGTTAATTTTCCCTAGTAAATAGGGACAGTCAATATCTCCATTAATTACATTGTAAAAAAATGAGAGGCAGAGAATGGACCGTCGATTTTCCAGCAATTTAAGATGTAAAAGCAATAAGCGAGATGTATACGATGGTAATGGGTCAACGAACCTTAAGGAGCGGAGAGCAAATTTAAGAAAAATCTTTTGAACACGCTCGATCCTATTAATTGACGAAATGCAATATGGTCTCCAAATGAACACTGCGTACTCCAAAATGGACCGAACTAAACAAGTATACAGTCATTTTAACGTGTAGGGATCGGAAAAATTTAAAACATTTTGACGGACAAAGCCGAGCACAGAGAATGATTTAGAAGTGATGTAGTTGATGTGATTACTGAAAGAAAATCTAATGTCAAAGATTACCCCAAGATCTTTCATTTCAGTAACACAATTTAGGACGTAATTAGAAATATTGTTACTTGAAGATAAGATGCTACGTCCTCTACCATAGGAGATCTGAGAGCATATATCTAGAATCAGAAGAACCTTCGATTTCATGCACCAATCATAAAAAGTATCAATATCACACTGAAGTTTGAGTACATCTTTTGGGTTTTTGATTATTGCAAAAATTTTTAAGTCATCTGTATATAAAAGAAAGTTAGCGAAAGAGAAGCAACAGGAGATGTCATTGATAAACAGCACAAAGAGAAGTGGACCCAAAACGCTTCCTTGGGGCACTCCCGATGACGCAATGAATGAATCAGATGACACTCCATCGACACTGACAACGCATCGTCTATTGTGTAAATATGATTTAATCCACTGCAAGAAGACCGAGTGAAGTCCAGCGGAGAATGCAGACATACAATAATCGCTAAAAACCGCTAAGTTTGATACAGTTGAGCGTCCCGAGACAAACCCATGCTGATTGACATTAATTATTGATTTTACTGCAAAAAATAATTTATTTTTAACAGAACACTCAAAAATTTTCGAAATAGTAGAAAGTTTAGAAATAGGTCTGTAATTGGAGACTATATCCTTCCCACCACCTTTGAGAATAGGGGTAATGCATGTCAATTTCCAGTCAGAGATAAAATTCCCAGAGGAAAGAGATTTATTAAAGATAAGCATGAGAGGATAAACCAAGGCAGTACAATTTTTTGTAAGTACAGGCGGAAGCCCATCCAAATCAAATTTGGAAGAAGACTTAATATCACCAATAGCCTTGGCAATATCATCCTGTGAAAGACGCAGTGAGCCAAATTAATGGATGGGAAATTATTATCTGAAAAAGTGGAATTAGTAACGGGATCATCGTGAACATAATTCGATTTGAAAAATTCAGCAAACAGGTTGGAGATTTCGCCAGGAGTACATGCTGACTTATCACCCCAGCGTATAGCAGAGGGAATGGCCGAACACGCTCTTCTAGATTTTACAAAGTTCCAAAAGAACTTGGGGTTCGACTTAATTGCAGACTCCGTACTAAAAATAAACCTTTTATAGAGAGACTTATCCAATTCATTAAACAGCTTTGTGTAGTGCTGATATTGAACAAAGAAAGGATGAAATTTAGTTGAAGAGAATTTTCTGTAGTATTTATTTCTAAGGTTTTTTAACCGTCTGAGGTCCTTAGTGTACCAAGGCAACTTACATGGTTGCATATGTTTGAGCGGGATATTATTATGACAAAATTCCTGAACTGATTTCTTAAAAATCGAGAAACTATTAGATGTATCTAGTGCCGAAAGTAAGTCATCCCATTTAATCTCGGAGAGCAGATTGTTGAGTCGTTCAAAATCACAAAGTGCAAAATAAAATCAAGCCCATCAATAGGTTTAACAGGAGCGAAAAGATAAGTATCCACCTCAAACGCTAGCGGAGAGTGATGAATGGTGTCAGGAGTAATTGAAGATAATCCATCAAGAAACCTAAATTTTAAGTTATCGCTGATAAAGACTAAGTCAAGAAAACGATCGAAGTTATTTGAATATGAGTTGACTTGAATCAGATTGAGACTAAGCAAGCTATCAATGAGAAATAACTCCTGAGGAGACGAAAAATTGGAAGGAATAAGAGCAGGACTATAGGAACAACCAGACCAAGCGATATTGTTTAAATTGAAGTCACCCAATACACAGATATTATTCTCTTTCACCTTATTTAGTACCAGCGAGGAAATATTATTTGCGTGCAACTTATACAACTCTAGAGGACTATTAGGAGGGATGTATGAGACTGCAATGAACAGAGCGTCATTGATACAAATACATAGTTGGTCCAGAATGGAATCATCATTATGAAGCATAATAAGATGAGGACGATATTTGCGATGAACTGCTAGGAGAACACCACCCCCTCTTAAAGAGCCAGTTTTTTCATGATCTTTGTCCTTACGGAAGACGTAATAGAGATTTGAATCAAAATATTCACTATCAAAGTAACTGGAATTCAGCCAAGTCTCAACAATAACGATAATATCTAAATCCGAATGTGAAGAAAAGTTGCGAATAATATTTGATTTACACCTAATACCCGATAAATTTTGGTAGTACACCTTAAGACAGGAGCCAGTGGAAGAAGGTGCAGAAAAGTCGTGACTAACAGGCACATCCACTAATCTGCAGCGCTGATTTCCCCTCCCTTTGGAAAAAACTTAAAGGGACGCAACTTAATGCCAGAAGGCCACACTGAAGAGGAGAAAACGGCGTAAAAACAAGATGGGGACACACCTAGCTTAAAGTTAATCCTCTTAAGATTATTAACATCAGTATCTTTCTTAATTAACTTATAACATAAGAGATGCTCTCTAGCAACATTAGCATGTTTAATGACAAAAGATATAATATCTTCTTCGGTAACTGAGTTTTTAAAGGCCGACAAATGAATCCATTTCTTCGGTATGACAACATCGAGATCACAATTGGCATTAACACCAACAACAGTTGAAACAGCTGGGGATTTTTTGCTCCTATTACTCACTTTTAGCTTCACATTTCCATTAGCATTAATTGAAGTCGAAGGGTTTAGATTAACAGAGTCATCGATGGCTACTGATTGAGCAGCAATGACAGCGACAGAGTGACGAACTGGTTTAGCAGCAACTGTTCGATTGTTTTTGGCTTTCGAATGAGTGTTGCTATTCATAGCAACAGCATTAGCTTATGTACTGGCATAATTAATAGCATTGGGAGCAGCTGTATTTGTACCATTATCAGCAATCATCGAGAGAGTGGAGCAAGCAGCAGATGGAGCGGCAGAGATTGCTTTCGGTGTGGCGGGAGCGAGATAATCCACGCTCACCTTATCAGTAGGAGCAGAAACAATAACGTTAGATGACGGTGCATTTGTAGAAGTGCGAGTGGAGTTAGCAGTAGTTGAAGCTGTCGAGCGTGTTTTCAGTATAGTGGGAGCGAGATAATTCACACTCTCATTATCATCAGAAACAGCAGCGGTAGGCGGAGAAGCGGTTGAAGAAGCATTTGTATAAACAGCAGTCGCAGCTGAGAGAGCATTCGAAGCTGGTGCAGAGAACTTGCCGATATCGGACAATTTCTTTTGCACAATGCAGAACTCCGATTTAAGTTCGTTTAGCTTAACAATTAACGAATTTCGATCATCACTGAGTTGTTGTAATAATGTGAGCGCCTTCGATTGTTCACTTCTCAGTGAACTAACTTCCGAAACCAAAGCATTTACCATATTAAGGTCATTAGACTCTAACAAAGGTTCGTTCACTTCACTGTTTGATTGAGCACTGCGCACAGATGGCGACGCAGGCGGCGAGCGAATCGAATTTCTGCGAGCTACTGCGCATACTTTACAATAAAAAGCGTTTTTAGACTTTACCAAAAAATCAACATCAGCATGTGATAAATTCACACACGACAAGTGGAAGTATTCATTGCATTTACTGCAGCTGATCTTGGGCTGAGCCCGATCGACTCTATGGCCGCAAACACACGGCATTAATAAAGATTAAACAATAGAACGCGGAGCAGAGAAAAAATATGTCCGTTCACAGCGACGGCCGATTTATTAATTAATTAAATTATATTATTATTATTATATGTATTAAATTTGCGAACACGTATTCACCGCATAAATTGTCAAAATCAAAAATATACATATGTATATCAGTGCCTATCACCACCCACACCGGTTGGGGGATGCCGAGTATGCCTTGCGCCTAAGCCCCTGCACCGCGGCAAGGTGCCTATCTTTCGCAGAGATTAAGACATATCTCTGCAGCTACTAAAAATGTAATTTTTTATCAGCTGGAGGTAAGAACTTATCGAAGCATATTTATGGGCAGAAAATATAAACACAGCAGAACAATATCCGTGTTCTGCAAAGATTATAATTAGTTGTAAGAAAATCAATTGTAATTTAGTCTTAATATTGCCATCAGCCAAGAAGGTATATTATACTAAAACAAATAAATTTAATAATAAATATTATTTATTTTTTAACTCGCGCGGTCAACTTTCTAGGTCGACCAGAGTGAGGTTTTAATACTGTGGAAAGTTTTATTTGAAAGTTTGCACGACGTTCTGCATAGTAGAATGACCTCTTCCCATTATTTGACTTATTTAACAGAATGTCTTTATGTTTTTTAGTTTTAGGATATTATCTCATTTACCACTAATCATTTCCCTCTCTTTGGACGCCGTCGTAAATTCGTTTACAAAAAAGCTTCTTTATAAAATAACTTATCTGTGTTGGTATTATTATTATAGTAAAACATAACTGTTTTTGAAACGAAATAGACCATTACAGTACAAGTATTACTACTATGGATATTAAGCTATCCAGCTCTCAAGAAATATAAAAACTTCATATAAAAACACGCTTAAAAACTGGTCAAGAAAACTTCCTGCGGTAAATTTTCTTGTGCCAGTATGCAGCTCTAAAGAAATCTGGTACTAAGTTTTAATAAATTTTTGCAATAAAATTCGTATTTGGCAATCCTGGTTTTGAAACAATTAATCAACAATTGTTTCTTGAAGCAATTTCAAAGTAATTGTTAAATTCATCCTAAATTAGTTAAAATCATTATTATGAAGTATAGTTACTTTTGAAATGCTATATACTTACCAATAGTCAACAACATTCCTTAAATCGCAATTAAAAAATGTATGTTATTACACACAAAGTTTATTTTATTTATTTATTTTCTCTAGATCTACTAATGTGGACAATGCGTAACCAGCTGTCAAAATAACTTGAAGAAATAATGTATTTTTTTTGAGCAATTACGTAAGACCTGGATACGGACCTTTATACGTTAAAAAAGAGTACTTTAATAGCTACCAGAGAAGTGCAACGAGTATGATAGAATCAGAACAAACAGTCGTGCTAAAAACACAATCAAATCAATTCAGTTCAGCACAGACAACATTGTTATCAAGTCGAGTAGCCGCCAGTGTCAATTGATCTGATGCAACACGAACAATCTGTTCTTCGGAAATCAGGATCGAGTAAACGGTATGGCTGACTTCTGTTCCCAATCGTATCAGGAATAAGCTGATCGCTAGTGATTCAAAGTTCTCTATCGCTGATTTGAAGACAAACGGTGTGCTTCATGTACATGAACCGAACTGACGGAACCAGACAGAGTAACCTATCAGTACTTAAGTATAATCAAAAATTTATTACTCGTTGCAGTTCTCTGATAGCTACCATTTGAAATACAAGGTGCGTTCCAAAGTAAACAGGGCTTCCAAAAAATCAAGAACAAATGGTTTTTTTTGCAAAATCAATTTATTTTATTTAAACTAGTCTCCTTCTGCTTCAACACAGCTTGTTGCACAGTCCAAAAGCATGTCGAACGAGTGTTTTAGCTTTTTGGCTGGTATGGTCGCCAGTATGCCGGTGCAAGCCTTTTGAATGCCCTCTACGTCTGCATAACGCTTTCATAGGCAAATGCATTTTTCCGAAAAGGAAGAAGTCGCACGATGCCATATCAGGTGAATACGGGGAGTGGTTAATGGTTAAAATGTGATTTTCGGTCAAGTAGTCGTCCTTCGAATGTTGGATTCTGAGCAATTTTTGGTCGTCAGTTAATTTGTGCGGAACAAACCGTGCACAAATCTTTCGTAACACCAAATATTTGGTCAAAATGCGATAAGTCGATGTTTTGAGATGTTCATTTCCATTTCCATGAATTTCAATGATGTTTTCGGCTGATTTTTGATGAATTCGGGCACAGTTTCGATGGATTTTCCGGTGATCACGGATTTTGATTGACCCACATGTTGATCGCCATTTATGTCTTCACGACCGCTTTGAAAACGTTGACACCACTCGTGCACTCTACTACGGAACAGACAATCATCGCCATAAACTTGTTTCATCAATTGAAACGTTTCGCTCTTTGTTCGAAGCTTATTTTCGCACCGAAAACGCAAACATACTGACATTTAAAAAGCAATAACTTCACTTCCAATCGATAAAATGACATGAAATTTTCACTGGACAATCAATAAAAATAGCAGATTCTAATGCAGCTGTCGATATATGTATTTTATCACATATTGACATACACTCCCTAGAAAAAAAAAATAAATAAGCAATATTCATTTAAAGATAGACTTCATACATGAACTCTATCTTGAAACGAATCAAGTTTACTTACACATTTTCTGCTGATAAAACAAATTCTTCTGGCATGCATGCAAATGTGTGTATGTATGAAAGTAAATAATTATAAGTAAATATAAACACATGTATAAGTGCCTGCGCGCACTTCAAATTAGAAAATAAGCAACAAATTAAAATAAAGAAAAAGTCAGTCGAAGATTAGACCTAAGGAAAGAAGCTCAGTGTTTTTGTTTTTAACTGAAGAGTTGACATAAAGAGCCAAGAAGAAGTTGAGCTCTTTATGACACCAAAACTGACGACGAGGATAAACCAACAAGATAGAAGTTAGTAAGTGAACTATAAGGAAATCAAGAATTCACAATTAATCAATTGGAAAAGAGTTGATAACGCACTTTAAACTAACAATTTTTGGAAAGCTAGTGAAAGCGAAGGCATTAATAGTGCAAAGAAAAAAGTGGAAATATTAATAGAATTGTGGAAAACAATAATATATTTATATAAAAACATTAATAGAACTATACAAAAACATTGCTTAAATATTATAAAAACATTTAAATCGTGTTAAATGAACCTTCAAAATATATAAATACACAAATTGTGATCTTTACTGAGAAACATTCATACAACGGTAGCGGTTATCTGAGTTTGGATGCAACATATAAAGCAGCAGCAGTAACAGCAACTACAACAAAAGCAACAGCAGCAGCAGTAACAGCAATTACAACAAAAGCAGCAGCAGCAGTAACATCAATTACAACAAAAGCAACAGCAGCAACAAAAACAATAGCAGAACAATTAAGAGTAAGAAAAATACATATATAGAAATATATTAAAATTTTTTATAGTAAGTAAGAAAATACAAAACAATGTGTAAAAATTATCGCACAATAGTGTAAAAAAAAATTCAATCGTGCGTATACAGAGTGTTGCACAATCGAAGTCAAATAATAATGTTTCTCTAAAACAGTGACTCCAAAACTGTAATGATAAAATTGCTAATGTGTTTCGACTAGATTTCTTCTCAAACTATACAAGATCAATTAAAATACATGGTAGGAACTTATTACATACAACTAAGTTGAATCAAAATAAATACGAACATTTTTGTTTTATATAATTTCCACTCGAAATAAAATTTTCTCAAAATGGAAACATCCACTATACCACTTTTTCAACTCACTTTGAACTGTATTAACGGAATTGCAGACTTTGATGGACGAGATCCAAACCAACTAACAGACTTAATTAAGCAAATTTAAGACATATTACCCACAATACTAACTTTTGATGCAGGTAATCAAAAAATTTTATTAAATTTTCTGAAAGGAAGATGCTTAGGAAAAACTAGGGAAATAATTAACAGATATGGACAAGTTGGTGATTGGGAAACATTGAAACAAATACTTCTGAGCAATTTCGGGGAAAAGAGAAGTTCAGCGGAACTTCTGGATGAGTTGAAAATCATCAGTCTTGACTCAACAATAGAAAATTACTATTTTAAAATAAATAAAATTGGGAATTAACTACATAATAGAATGTTAGCGCATAATGATCTAAATTTCTCAACGAATGAAGCTAATAGGATAGCACTGAAATCATTTAAGGAACATCTCCCAGAACCCACTAAAACTATAATTATAGCAAGAGACCCGGATAGCCTGGAAAAGGCATACAAAATAATATTAGAAGCTAGACATCAAGGCTTCACAGCGCTAGGGCAACAAAGGAAACATCCTAACCCAAATAGCTATCGTAGGACTAATTTTAGCGATAACGTTAACCATAGAACATTTTCCAGACTCAACCAAAATATGAATAATATCCCCACTTATAACGGTGGTTATAATAGATATAACAATTATATGCCACAAAACAGTTATAACGGTGGCTATGTCCCAAGAAACGAAAATAACAATAACAAAAAATATATGCCACAAAACAGATAAAACGGTGGCTATGTCCCAAGGAATGTAGGTAATAACTATAACAGTGGCAACGGATTAAGCCAAACTAGAATGTCAAACCAGACAACAAACACAAATTATAACCCACAGAGAAACTTTAATCAACAAAGAGACGGGAATCAAACGCGGAATTACAATCATCAGGAAATTATAATTGGTCCGTAATATCAAATCGCAATAAACTAGAACCTATGGATATTGGCAATGCAAATACAAATTTTCAGTGGGATCCACAAAACGATTACCCTATATAATAATAGATACACACATAAGAAAGTTATATTTCATCATTGACACTGGAGCAGAGTTCAGTTTGATCAACGAAAATGTTTGTAACCCGAAATAGAATCGGGAAGTAGATGTGCAAGTCACAGCAATGGGAAGAAAAACGGATGTTAAGAAACTTTGCAGATTCCTAATATTTAAAGAATTTAATGAAAAAGATATCATATGTGAATTTCTGGAATGTAATTTTAACAAGAACTTTGACGGACTCATTGGTAACAATATCTTAACGAAGATAAATGCAATAATAGACTACCCAAACAGAATTATAAAAACAAATAAAACAATACTGACTTTTTATCTAACAAAAGAAGAAGAAATATATAACGAAATGAGCTATAAAGACAAAGAGGTGGAAATCTTCTGTAGTGACATAAAAGATAAATGTGTCACAGAATTCGTTGACACCAATCACCTTAACGGTATAGACAAAAATAGACTTATAAATATACTAAAAGGATACAAAAGCGTATTTTACAACGAAGATGATAATTTAATATTCACAAGTCAAACAAAAATGGTATTCCTGTTTACTCTAAAATCTACCGATACCCAGAAATACACAAACCGGAAATAGAAAAACAAATAGACCAAATGTTAACACAAGGTATAATTAGAGCATCCTCTAGTCCTTACAATAGCCCTATTTGGCTGGTACCAAAGAAGCTGGACGCAACCAATGAACAAAAATGGCGTCTTGTGATCGACTACAGGAAGTTGAACAGCGTAAGAAGTTGGAAGACAGATTTCCAATTCCAAATATAGACGATATATTTGACAAATATATCTACACCTAACGATCACTTATAATATAACAAGAAATGCAGATGTTGAAAGATTACACTTTAAATAAACACTTCAGACTTTTTAATGCTGATGCAAATAACAACGACAATTTGAAAGAGAAAGTATTCAAAACAATAACTACTTATAATAATACCATACATTCTACGACAAAAAAGAGGCCAATTGATTTTATAAATAACTTACTTTCCGAACAAGAACTAAACAAACTCGCGGAAAAATTACAAAAGCAAAAAGAAAATATAATAAATAATATCAATAAAAAAGAAAACAGGGTAAACATACAAGATTTTCAGAATAAATATATAAAGAATCATAGAGCTAACAAAACACAACCAAGATACATGGGAGTAGACAACTTTAAAGAAGAGGGAAATCACTTAATATCTAAAGATTCAAAGTTTAAAAAAGCATATAAGACTCAAGTTAAACGAAAATTTAAATTTCAGGATGGTGAAAATTTCAACTCTTTTAACGATAATAACGCCATTACCTAATAGGCAACATTTTGAAATGATAGGAGAACAGAAATATGCAATTACAATAGGAAACAAAATATATAAATATACAAAAGGAGCACATTTCAAAAACTTTAAAGAAATTAACGTTTGTCCGTTTAACCAATGTAAATACGAATATAACAATGACACAATGATCGAAGATATCAAAGACGATACTATCCTGATTAAAAATGCATATGTAATAAAAATGAAACAAGAGTGTGACAATAGAGAAATTGTACTCGAAGGAAATTCATTAATAAATTTTTATAATTGTAAAGTCGAGATAAAAAATAAATCATTCCAAAATCAAAAAGTTATTGTAGAAGAAAGATATATTTTCCCTGAAAAAGAAACTGATGTATTACAGTTTGAAAAAAAAAAATACATTTCTCAGAGATAATAATAAATCAAGAAAAAAAATATTAACAAGTTAAAAGAATTAAAAATACACAAAAATTTAAATTATGGCATAAGCATACTAATAATATTATTAATAGCAATAGGAGTATTGGTAAAATGTATAATATATAAGAGAAATAAAAATACGAATCTAAACGTAGAGCTACAAACTCAACCTCTTTCAAATGAGGAAAACACAAGAAAAATAATTGGTCCCATGTCAAGCTCAAAATTATAACTATACTTTTACAATCATAAGTAAGTTTTATAATCACTAGTAATAATAAGAAAACTTGGCAGCATTCAATGGATACCACTGAATCTAGGGGCGGAGGAGTCACATATTGACATACACTCCCTAGAAAAAAATTATAAATAAGCAATATTCATTTCAAGATAGACTTCACGAACTCTATCTTGAAACGAATCAAGTTTAATTTCACATTTTCTGCTGATAAAACAAATTCTTCTGACATGTATGCAGATGTGTGTATGTATGTACGTAAATAATTATAAGTAAATATAAACACACGTATAAGTGCCTGCGCGCACTTCAAATTAGAATATAAGCAACAAATTAAAATAAAGAAAAAGTCAGTCGAATATTAGACCTAAGCAAAGAAGCTAGTGTTTTTATTTTTAACTGTAGAGTTGACATAAAGTGCCAAGAAGAAATTTAGCTCTTTATGACACCAAAACTATATAGATTCCTGTTTACTTTGGAACGCACTTTGTATTAAGCAAATCAGAAAATAATAATGATATTTAATAATTATTACAGAAAATGTTCAATGAATTGCATTTTTTTTTTAAGTTTATTCGTATGATTATATTGTTGCGTGTTCGGAGACTGTTTTTGGCAAGAGTATATAAAAAATGAGGTTGACGAGACGATTGTATTGATTGTTGTGTTGTGTTGTTTGACTGTCTGTCCGTCGTTTCATCCGTCCGTTTATCTTTGCGAGCTGTAAAACGTGAGCAAAAATTTAAATATTGTAATGAAGCTTTGTTAAAGCAATAAATTTTGATCTAAAACTGTAACTTGGCGCAGGGGATCGCAGTAGTGACATACCTATTGGCTAATAATCGTTTAAGCTAAATCAACCAAACTTGCCTCGAAGAAGTGCATTTATTATCTGTTGTTGGTTCAGGGGTTATTTAATGTTAGGGTCTATTCTGAATTAGTGATAGTAATACGAATAAGTAAGACAAGTATATGATATAGAGTTAGGTTCTGTAAATGGTCACCCTCGACCTCGTCCGTTGACATTATTTAATATTACAAAAAAAAAAAAAGACGAACATAATTAAGAAAATGTTATAATGTTTTTCTATTTTATTTTATTTTAGTAATATACAATTGACGAGTAACATATATAAATATAAAGGATGGATACTTTCGATGTGTCGGACCGAAACAGGTAAGTTAATACAAATAATGTAAATAATAAGTACTATCTGTCTGTGGATCTCATGACGTCGCCCTTATATTCAGTGAGATTTTGAGATGGAGTTGTCTTTAACAATCAGGCAATGTTAGCATTTTTTCGTACTACAATACAGTTCCGTTGAACTATTTGCTAAAAAAAATTAAAATTTCTTTTACAAGTTTCAACTAATTTTGGTTCAATTAAAGTTGAAGCAATTCAACTTGAGATCAACTGAACTCATTTTTGGTATTACGATTTACAACTATTAGCTTGCTATTGTTGCCAACCTAGAAAATGAAGATTTCACAAACAATTAAGCATCTAAGTTTTTTAAATGATAAATTAAAACAATTTAATTTAGTTTTCGTTCAAAAGGTAAGTAATTATTAACATGAACATTATTTATTACTTATACAAGTATTACGATGACAATAATTTTACGGTGAAATCTGATGTGCTGCGCATAAGAAAAAGCCTTTATTTATTTTGCCAAAAGTTTTATTGACAAGTAAGTGGCATTTAACTTATAATTTTCTTTTAAATGAGGAATTATTGTGTTTTTATGTTTTTACTAATTCAGATGAAGTAACGTTACCACAAACTTTTTAATTCCTTGCTGCTGGTAGTTATGGAGAATGCATTTTAAATGATTTTTTTCCTTATTACGGTTTTCAACTCACTCGATTGAATTTAAGAGCCTTTAGAGTCTTCAAAAAATAATTTTTTTGGGGAGGGAAAGAAATAATTGATTAAAGCGAAATTTCTAGGGATTATAGTTATATATTTAAACATCATCCGCAAATTTTTTCGATAGGAAATCTTTTGTGTTCTGCCTTTGGGAAACAATTGCTCAATGCACCTCGCATGACGGCGGAAAAGATGCAAGTCGCAATTTCTATCTGAAACAAAAAATTCAAAGATATTCATATTTGTTAATATATTATCTTCTAGTTAAACTAAGAAAATTTCAAAAATAGTGTAAAATTCTAAAAAAAAATTAAAAAATTAAAAAAAAGTTTTTTCCACAATTTTTTTAATTTTTTTTTTTGTTTTAATAACATGTTCAAACTTAACTTTTCCAAGTTTTTTTTTTAGTTTAAATAGGAAACAATTTAATGCCAAAGATATGAAACTTCACCCTAATTCCAAACGACGTTTAGTTTTTTTGTTTTCGTAAAAATGAAAAACCGAGAAATCGCGCGTCAAAGTCTGTCCAAGCGTTCATATACCTGTTACACTCCTTCTTTTTTACTGGCGTAGGCACCGCTTACGCGATTATAGCCGAGTCAACAACAGCGCGCCAGTCGCTTCTTCTCTTCGCTACTTGGCGCCAATTGGATATTCCAAGCGAAGCTAGGTCCTTCTCCACTTGGTCCTTCCAACGGAGTGGAGGTCTTCCTCTTCCTCTGCTTCCCGCGGCGGGTACTGCGTCGAATACTTTCAGAGCTGGAGCGTTTTCATCCATCCGGACAACATGACCTAGCCAGCGAAGCCGCTGTCTTTTAATTCGCTGAACTATGTCAATGTCGCCGTATATCTCGTACAGCTCATCGTTCCATCGAATGCGATATTCGCCGTGGCCAACGCGCAAAGGACCATAAATCTTTCGCAGAACTTTTCTCTCGAAAACTCTTAAGGTCGACTCATCGGTTGTTGTCATCGTCCAAGCCTCTGCACCGTATAGCAGGACGGGAATTATGAGCGACTTATAGAGTTTGGCTTTTGTTCGTCGAGAGAGGACTTTACTTTTCAATTGCCTACTCAGTCCAAAGTAGCACCTGTTGGCAAGAGTAATCCTGCGTTGGATTTCCAGGCTGACATTTTTGGTGGTGTTTACGCTGGTTCCAAGATAGACGAAATTATCTACAACTTCAAAGTTATGACTGTCAACAGTGACGTGGGAGCCAAGTCGCGAGTGCGACGACTGTTTGTTTGATGACAGGAGATATTTCGTCTTGCCCTCGTCCACTGCCAGACCTATTTGTGTTGCTTCCTTGTTAAGTCTGGAGAAAGCAGAACTAACGGCGCGGGTGTTGAGGCCGATGATATCAATACCTGTTACACGCTCGCCACTATTTCCTCCTAGCTCCGACAATATTTCCAATTTCCATCTATAAGCTATATGATTGTTACAAAACCCTTTTTTAAGTATTAAGAATACTATGAGCGGTATGGATAAAACACCGATGACTTAAGAGGAGCAAACGCTTAAAAAAATTAATTTTACTCAAAAAGTAAATTTTATCGACTCTTTGTGTTCGAAACATTTCCCAGGGTCCCCTAATTTTATTTGAGTGTTTCCAAAATGTAGTTTATTTCGTCCAGTTCCGGAATTTTACTCACGAGCTCGAAAAATTTTTCACTCCCAATCCAATATTACTTCTAATTTCTTTAATCGCAAAGTGACCGAATAATAAAAATTTGGTTTATATCTACTTTTCACCATTATGAGGCTCATTTCGCTGTTGAAAAATACCGTTTATTTTCTATTAAAATTTTTATTGACGATTTTATTGCGTATAGTGTTGAGTTGAAGTGGACACATAATTAGCACACTCCTTAGTTGTGTGAAGCTCTCGCATGTTTTTAATTTAATTTTGCGAATAAATATTTGTCTTATCTAATGGGGTTGGGTGTCGAAACAACGAAAATTGATGTGCGAAGTGCCTGTGACGAATGTTGACGTGCGATTTATCGGTATATCAATTTAAATTTCGACAATATCCCGATTCTTCTCCAGCTGATCGAGTATAATAAAAACATGCACATGCGAATAAACAGTTTTTTTTTTTTTTTTTTTTTTTTTTTTTTTTTATAGTAGGGGGAAGCATCGAAAGCCGAAGTGCGGAACTTTAATCCGCTAAACCTAACCAGGACATTTATGTCTCTATTGCGCGGACTGACGGACGCCTTGTCTGTTGAAAATGTCTTTTAGTTTTGTCATTATGAATGCTGACGCTTAGCTAACATCTTTCCATTTATCTGTCGACTGACACATGTGTGGCGTTAGATTCTCGACCGTAAAACTTCCACCGAGTGTGGTTTTTAGATTTTCCTTTGTATTTGAGAAACGTGGGCAATGAAATAGTACACGTGCAGAGTCTTCTATATACTCTGTACACGTCGGACAGTACGGACTAATGTCATTGTGAAATCTGAAAAAGTAACTTCTAAAGCACCCGTGTCCACAAAGTATTTGGGTGAGATAAAAGTCTAGGTCCCCATGTCGTCTGTGTATCTACGTGTGGATGTTCGGTATGAGTCGATGAGTCCAGCGCCCTTTGGTTGAGGAATTCCACCGCTCCTGCCAAATTTTAGTGCTTTTGTTTCTCTCCTCTGACCTTGCCGCTACTGTTTTAGGCGTTGATAGCTGATATAATCGCTTGAGTTCATCTCCCTGGATGTCAATGGGTGGCATACTGGATAATACTTCAGCAGCGTCGGTTGATATAGTCCGGAAAGCACTTATTACTCGAATTGCAGAGAGCCTATGCACCGCAATTATTTGTTTAGCATACGCTTTTATATTCATTGCCTATATCCATACTGGTGCTGCATACAGTATTACGGAACTCATTGCTTTCGCTATTAAGAATCGCCGGCTGGAACGCACACAGTCTGTATTGGTCATCATTCTTGATAGAGCATTATAAATTTTGGTTGCTTTACTGGAAGAACACTCCAGGTGTTCCTTAAATTTTAATTTGGAATCCAATATTACTCCAAGATACTTTAGCTGAGGCTGTGAAGTAATCTCTCTCTCCCCTATAGTGAGCTCTATTTTTTCTTGTGAAGAACCTCGGTTTTTTTATATTAACGCTATTGCGAAAGTACAGAACTAAGCAAGGAAGCTTGGTTTCCGTACTATTAACCCCGCAATTCACACCAAAACTGGCGACGAGGATAAACTAACGATTTTGGGAAGTTAGTAAGTAAACCACAACTGGCGATAAGGAAATCAAGAATTCACAATTAATCAATTGGAAGAGAGTTGATAACGCAATCTTAAACTAACAATTTTTGGGAAGTTAGTGAAAGCGACGGCATTAATAGAGCAAAGAAAAAAGTGGAAATATTAATAGAATTGTGGAAAACAATAATATATTTATAGAAAAACATTAATAGAACTATACAAAAACATTGCTTAAATACTATAAAAACATTTAAATCGTGTTAAACTCGCAGCAAGAAAACCTTAAACAATATGAGCAAATAATGAGCCTTCAAAATATATAAATAAATAAAGTGTGATTTTTACTGAAAAACATTCGTACAACCGTAGCGGTTATCTGAGTTTGGATGCAACCTATAAAGCAACAGCAGCAGCAGTAACAGCAATTACAACAAAAGCAACAGCAGAACAAATAAGAGTAAGAAAAATACATATATGTAAATATATTAAAATAGTGTAAAATAAAAAATTCGATCATGCGTATACAGAGTGTTGCAAATTCGAAGTCAAATTAATGTTTGACTAAAACAGTGACTCCAAAAATGATAAAATTGCTAATGTGTCTCGATTAGAATTCTTTGAAACTGTTAGATAGGTGTCTTCACTACAAGATAGATAGGTGTCTTTACTACAAGAGTAGACAGTACCTCTCAAACTGTACAATAGAAACTAAAATACCCAGTAGGAACTTATTACATAAATACGAACATTTTGTTTTTTATAATATCCACCATACCATTTTTTCAACTCACTTTGAACTGCATTAACGGAATTGCAGACTTTGATGTACGAGATCCAAACCAACTAACAATACTAACTTTTGATGCAGGTAATCAAAAAATTTTATTAAATTTTCTGAAAGGAAGATGCTTAGGAAAAACTAGGGAAATAATTAACAGATATGGACAAGTTAGTGATTGGGAAACATTGAAACAAATACTTCTGAGCAATTTCGGGGAAAAGAGAAGTTCAGCGGAACTTCTGGATGAGTTGAAAATCATCAGTCTTGACTCAACAATAGAAAATTACTATTTTAAAATAAATAAAATTGGGAATTAACTACATAATAGAATGTTAGCGCATAATGATCTAAATTTCTCAACGAATGAAGCTAATAGGATAGCACTGAAATCATTTAAGGAACATCTCCCAGAACCCACTAAAACTATGATTATAGCAAGAGACCCGGATAGCCTGGAAAAGGCATACAAAATAATATTAGAAGCTAGACATCAAGGCTTCACAGCGCTAGGGCAACAAAGGAAACATCCTAACCCAAATAGCTATCGTAGGACTAATTTTAGCGATAACGTTAACCATAGAACATTTTCCAGACTCAACCAAAATATGAATAATATCCCCACTTATAACGGTGGTTATAATAGATATAACAATTATATGCCACAAAACAGTTATAACGGTGGTTATGTCCCAAGAAACGAAAATAACAATAACAAAAAATATATGCCACAAAACAGATAAAACGGTGGCTATGTCCCAAGGAATGTAGGTAATAACTATAACAGTGGCAACGGATTAAGCCAAACTAGAATGTCAAACCAGACAACAAACACAAATTATAACCCACAGAGAAACTTTAATCAACAAAGAGACGGGAATCAAACGCGGAATTACAATCATCAGGAAATTATAATCGGTCCGCAATATCAAATCGCAATAAACCAGAACCTATGGATATTGGCAATGCAAACACAAATTTTCAGTGGGATCCACAAAACAATTACCCTATATAATAATAGATACACACATAAGAAAGTTATATTTCATCATTGACACTGGAGCAGAGTTCCGTTTGATCAACGAAAATGTTTGTAACCCGAAATGGAAGAGGGAAGTAGATGTGCAAGTCACAGCAATGGGAAGAAAAACGGAAGTTAAGAAACTTTGCAGGTTCCCAATATTTAAAGAATTTAATGAAAAAGGAATCATATGTGAATTCCTGGAATGTAATTTTAACAAGAACTTTGACGGACTCATTGGTAACAATATCTTAACGAAGATAAATGCAATAATAGACTAACCAAACAGAATTATAAAAACAAATAAAACAATACTGAATTTTTATCTAACAAAAGAAGAAATATATAACGAAATGAGCTATAAAGACAAAGAGGTGGAAATCTTCTGTAGTGACATAAAAGATAAATGTGTCACAGAATTCGTTGACACCAATCACCTTAACGGTATAGACAAAAATAGACTTATAAATATACTAAAAGGATATAAAAGCGTATTTTACAACGAATCTGATAATTTAATATTCACAAGTCAAACAAAAATGGTATTCCTGTTTACTCTAAAATCTACCGATACCCAGAAATACACAAACCGGAAATAGAAAAACGAATAGACCAAATGTTAACCCAAGGTATAATTAGAGCATCCTCTAGTCCTTACAATAGCCCTATTTGGCTGGTACCAAAGAAGCTGGACGCAACCAATGAACAAAAATGGCGTCTTGTGATCGACTACAGGAAGTTGAACAGCGTAAGAAGTTGGAAGACAGATTTCCAATTCCAAATATAGATGATATATTTGACAAATTGGGAAGATACCAATATTTTTCAACTCTCGACTTAGACAAAGGTTTTCATGAAATTAAAATGGACGAACGCGACATACATAAAACAGCGTTCCCAACTGCAAATGGATATTATAAATTTCTAAGGATGCCCTTTGGATTGCGAAATGCGCCGGCAACGTTCCAAAGGCTAATGAACGATATATTAAAAGAATATATTGGCAAAATCTGCATTGTGTACAAGGACGATATTCTAGTATTTTCTACAAGCGTAGAAGACACCTAGAATCATTGAGCAAAATTTTAGTGAGAATAAAAGAAAAAAAATCTAAAGATCCAATTAAATAAATGCGATTTTCTAAGACAAGAAACAAAATTCCTAGGTCACTTGATTACAAAGGATGGTATTAAACCAAACCCTCAACAAGTGGAAGCAGTAAAAAAGATTCTACTTCCAAGAAGTGCTAAGGAAATAAAAGCATTTTTAGGTATTACGGGATACTATAGGAGGTTTATCAAGGATTACTCTGAACTAGCATACCATTTAATAAAATATTTAAAAACGGGCTCAAAAATAAACACTAATGACCAAGATTATAAAGATTCTTTCTATAAATTAAAAATGTTGATAAAAACTTACCCCATTTTAATCCACCCAGATTTCACAAAAACTTTTACTCTTGTGACAGATGCGAGCAATTTTGCTCTAGGAGCAGCCCTTATGCAAGATAACAAATTCATTTGCCAGTCGTACTTTGAATGGACATGAGAAGAATTATAGCACTATAGAGAAAGAGTTGTTAGCCATAGTGTGGGCCACTAAATATTTTCGCCCATACCCTTTTGGTCGCAGATTCACCATTAAAACAGATCATCGCCCACTGGTTTGTTTAAATAATATAAAGGAACCTAATTCAAAATTACAAAAGTGGAAAATTAAACTCAATGAATTCGATTTCGATATTTTATACATTAAAGGTAAAGAAAATGTAATTGCAGATGGTCTAAGCGGGCTAAATTATAAAAATAATAATATGGTAGAATTGAATTTAAATGAAATATTCAATGATGACGACATAGATACTGTACATAGTGCATACTTCATAAAAATAACAGAAAATGCAATCAATATATATAAAAATCAACTTATAATCCAAAGAGCGCAAAGGCAATCAATAATAAAGAAAAATAATACATGAAAGGAAAATAAGAAACATAATAAACGTAACACTTGAAAGCGACATTTTAAAAATAATGCAAGAGAACCTACCGGAGAAAGGATTAATCGTAATTTACTGCCCAGATGACAAATTATTTTTACAAATTCAAAAGTTATATGTAAAATTTTTCGCAAATAATGCAAATCTAAAAATAATGAAATCAAACATAATTTTAAAAGATGTAAAAGGCAAAGGAGAACTCTTAACATTGATAGAAGAGAAACATCTGGAAAATAATCACAGGGGAATATGTGAAATATTTGAGGAAATAAACAAGACACACTGTTACCCCAAATTACAAAAAGAAATACAGAAATACACAAATAATTGAAACATGCAATAAGGCTAAGTTCGACAGAAACCTTATCAAACATAGTTTAAATATTACGGAAACTCCTAAAAAACATAATGAAATTGTTCATTTCAAAAGCTTTACTCGACAGTGACTAATTGTTTATCTGTGTTAGAAACACTAAAGATTTCCACAGAATCGTGGGACCCTATCCTAGTAAATATTTGTGCAGCAACACTGCCTAATACTGCTTTGCTACGATGGGAGCAACCACTAGTGGCAGGAAAGAAATCGCCAAAATGGCATCAAATGAAAGACTTCCTAACAACTCAGTACAAAATAGCTGAGCGAGTTGACAAAAAAATAGTCAAGCCAAAAAATAATCAAAATGAGTCGAATAAAAACTTTTTTAAACCCCAAGCCAGCAATAATATACAATATAATAGGCACGCTAATAGAAGCCAAAGATTTGTGACAAATCAAATTAATAAATATGGCAACCATTATGTGAAATTTGTAAGGGAGGTCATAACATAAGATCTTGCCAGAAATTTATAAAACTATCCGCTTTTGACAGGAACAATCTTGTCAGACAAAATAAACTTTGCATCAACTGTTTGTCGAATGCTCATACGACAAAAGACCGTGAAAGCAAATTTAATTGTGTGTACTGTCAACGAAGACATCACTCATTGCTTCATATTACAAATTTTCAAAATATGAAGCAAAATCAATTTCATAAAACCATCGGGTTAGTCACTACAACCAAAAGTGGTAATCCCGAAATCTCAAATCCCGAAATCTCAAATCCCGAAAAAAAGGGAAGAACAACCATGCTGCTCTAAAGCAGCAAAAATTCAAGCTCTTCATTCAGAAAATGAAAGCAAAATTCTTTTACCCACTGAGGTCTATTGAACATAGAGGAGAATTATTCAAATTAAGAGCACTAATAGATCAAGGTTCTCAAACATCCTTTATATCATCTAAAGCTCAAAATCGGCTAAAACTGCCAGTCAAGAATTCAAATTTCCAAATTTCAGGAATGGGCGGAAGAATTATACAAAATTCAAACAAAATTTGCCCAATCACTATTGTCTCCCCAAACGCGGATATAAGAATAGATGCACAGGCCATCGTTCTACCGCAACTCACAAATTTGCTTCCAAGCTGTGAAGTAAATAAAAAGCAATGGGAAAAATGCTCATAACTCAAATTAGCAGATCCCAACTGCCATGCCCCATCAAAAATCGATTTATTATTAGGTAGTGACTTAATACCTCAAATAATTCTTGAAGGTATAGAAAAAATATCCAATAAATTGTTAGCTCAAATACAATCTTTGGTTGGATATTAAGTGGCCTAGTCACAGAAAAAATTAATTCTTTTACATCTGAAGTCGAGAATATTTCAAACGAATATCTAAATAACTAACTCAAAAAATTCTGGAAAGTGGAAGAATTACCTCAGACTACTCAACATCAGAAGAAGACCAGGCACGTGAAGCCTATTATAAGTCCACAACAACAAGAAACGAAAATGGTCGTTATGTTGTGCGACTCCCTTTCAGGTAGCCACAGTCTGTCATTAGCGTGCGAATCACTATCTAAAGTGATCAAAGCGCTAAAATCAGCGGGATTCCCCTTAAAGAAAATTACATCGAATCATCCCGAAATAATAAAAAACATAAAAAAGGAAAGCTTATTAGATACAGATTCCCTTAAATTTGAAACGGCCAGTACAACAAAAATCTTAGGGATTCAATAGATGGCACTGAATGGGAAGAACAGTTAAAACCTGTATGTTTAACAAAATGGGTTCAATTTGCTAACAACTTCCATACTGTATCAGAAGTTCGAATCCCTCGATGGGTAAATTTCACCCCTAACATTAACACAGAATTACACGGTTTCTGTGATGCCTATGAAAAGGCTTATTGTGCAACAGCTTACGTACGCACACAGTTCGATAACGATCTGCACACCTCTTGGTAGCAAAAGCCAAAGTTGCACCTTTGAAGACACTCAGTCTGCCACGGCTTAAACTAAATGGTGCTCTACCGTTAGCAAAATTAATTTCAATAGTTCAAACCCATCTGAAATTAACCGATCATAAAACGTGTCTTTGGTCAGATTCAGAAATATTTTTAGCGTGGTTAGAAAAACCACCGGAAGACCTATGTATCTAACCGAATATCTCAAATCTTGGACTTAGTTGGCCCAGCAAAATGGCAACATATTGCAAATGCAGAGAACCCAGCGGATCTTGGGACAAGAGGTTGCAAGCCTCTGCACCTCACCAGCACTACACTCTGATGGAATGGTCCAACATGGCTAACAGAATCACAAGAATTATGACCAAAGTCTCCCGTTCGTAATATAATACCGCCGGAAAGTTGATCATTTTCATATCACTCCAGAAGAGGATGATATTCTCCACCGATTTTCTTCATTTCCTAGAGCACTAAGAGTAGTCGCTTACATGCACAAATTCACCCAAAGGCTTAAACAAAAAATTAAAGCGATACGAAATGATCCTTGCGTACAACTAACGTATTCCGATTTGCAACATGCCAAAATTAGTCTCATCACATACACCCAAACTCGCTATTTCAGTCGAGAGAAAGCAAAGTTGCTCGAAAGACGACCACTCGAAAAGGGAAGCTCTCTTCTCGTCTTAAATCCATTCTTGGACTCTAAGGGATTAATAAGGGCAAATGGAAGATTAGCGAATTCCAGCCTCAGTTACAACGAACGTCATCCCATTATTATACCTGAGGAATCCCGTTTTACTTATTTATTCTTAATATATCTTCACCAGCTTACAGTACATGGTGAGCATCGCTTGATGCAGCAAATGGTCCGACAAGAATATACACCGCGACTAAAGCCACAACTTAAAAAGACGATTTTTATGTGTAAACAATGTACTTTGTACAAACATAACATGCGTGATCTGCGTATGGCAGCTTTACCACCTGAACGCTGCAATTATGCTCTACATATGTATATGTATATATATAATGCTTCATACTACTAGCAAAAACATATTTAATGTACATATTCCTATTCCACTAGAAATGGCCGTAGAAGGTATTCGCAGTAACCACCAATCGGTGAGGTCCACAATTACTGTGAATACAGCATCCGCTACATCCATCGCCGCACCAAGGAAGTAAAAAGGCACAAGCCCGCCCAGCCATTCATCCGTTCCAGCCAGGGAGGCAAGTGTGGAGCACTTCGAGGAATACTTACCGCCACGATGCAGCCTATGCCATCGACCACATTTCCTAAAGAGATGTACGATCTTCAAGACCATGACGCCCGCTCAGCGCCAACAGATTGCTAGAGCTCACGGCCACTGCATGACATGCTTGGAAGGCACGCACGCTACGTTGGAGTGTATGTCAGACGGGTCATGTCAGTACTGCATCACACGTTGTTTCACCGCTTTTCTCGACGCGCTAATCAGTCAACGCACACCAGTCATCGGCATGGTCAACAGCGGCACAATCAACATGAAAATCAGGTTCAATGCCGAAGGGCTCATCGCTATAAGCTGTCCCGAGGTGTACGCTCGCAGACACCACCACATCACAATCATCGCAACCAGTGAAAGGCGACGGGTTTCAGCGCTGTAGTGAGCACCCTACAGAAACTGCAGCGGCTTCTAGGCAATTAATTCGCCTAGAGGGGCCGGGATGTTTATGCGACTTCATGGCATTCATCGCCCCTCAACACAAAATTCATCACACCACACAACATTCAGCACACAACACAACATTCATCACACAACTCACATTCATCACACAACACAACATTCATCGCACAACCTACATCATCACCACGCAACCCCACGCAACAAACTAACCACACTCCACACACATCATAATCGTTTTCACCACCCAACCGATCAAAAAGGATTGGTTAGATCGGGGTGGCCCCCAATTCGATCTACGCCGGTATTAAAAACGTTTTGCCATTTTCGACAGCTGATCGTCCGTTTACATTTCAAATTGTTGGTGCAAAGCTGGAATCCCGTCCAATCGCGTGTGAGTGTGCGCAGTAGAAGCAGCAGTGTATAATTTAGAAAATTCTTGCATTGTGTGAAATTTTATTGAAAATATTCAAATTTGCAAGAAGGAAGAAAAATATATACATACATAAAATTTCATTTTCCATCAATGAAAATCTTTCAATTTAAAACAAAAAAGGGATACATAATTCAACGTAAGTATACCCCCACATGTACAAAGTGAAACAAAGTGTAACGAACAATACTTAAAGGGAGAAAATAGTCATGTGGGAACGAATTAATCAAAAAATGTCAAAATTGAGTTGGACAACGACGCGTTGATGGCTTTCGAAAAAGTTTTTATCCTCCGGGTACGTACTTCTGCTATATCCTGATCACAGTAAACCATTTGACTTAACAACTGACGCTTCAGCACACGCTATTGTTGCGGTATTATCTCAAAGCAATAGGCCTATAACCATGATTTCCAGAACGTTACCGTCAGCAGAAGAGAATTATGCTACCAATGAAAGAGAGCTTTTAGCGATAGTGTGGACACTTCAGAAGCTGCGAATCTATTTTTACGGAGTAAAACAGCTGAATATTTTCACCGATCATCAGCCCTTGACCTTCGCTGTCTCAGATAAGAATCCAAACACGAAAATAAAACGCTGGCGAGCATTTGGGGAAGAGTTTTCACCTCAATTTCATTATGAACCCGGTAAGGATAATCATGTTGCCGATGCATTGTCACGACAACACATTAATGCAATAGAGCAGGAATCCTCATCTGTTACTTTGCGTAGTGAAGAATATCTAACAGAAGTTATTCTAAAAGTGGAAAACCCTGTTAACTCATTTCGAAATCAGATAGTTCTGGAAGAAGGAAATGTCACAACCAAGAAAACAAAAATTATTTTCAAGTGAAGGATAAGGCAACAAATTACATTTAAAAGTCTTCAGGATCTACTAGAATTGATTGGTGAATGCGTTAATCCTGATGTAGTTAACGCTATTCATTGCAGTCTGCCTATTTTGGGCAAAATTCAGGACAAGATAGTAAGGAAATTCCCGTCAATAAAATTTCGTTACACAGTGAGACTAGTTAATGATATATTTTACGAAGACGATCAAAATGAAATACTAGCAATGGAACATAGTAGAGCACATTGCTCTGACCGAGAGAACATTAAACAGGTATTGAACGACTACTATTTTCCAAATATGCGGAAGAAATTAAAGAAAATTACTGTCAACTGCAAAATTTGTAAAGAAGCCAAATACGAACGGCATCTGACTAAACCAGAGTTAGGAAAGACTCCGATACCATCCCATCCTGGGGAAATGTGACATAGATATTTATTTTACTGATAAACACAATTTTTTAACCTGCATAGATAAGTTTTCAAAATTCGCCACAGTTATTCCAATTGCATCAAGGGCAATTGTTGACGTAAAACAAGCTTTATAGCAAATCCTTAATTCTTTTGAAAATACGAGGAATGTGACGGTTGACAACGAAAAGTCACTGAACTCACAAACAATAAGGTCCCTTTTTAAGGATAATTTTAGAGCAGAAATTTTTACAACCCCTCCTTTCCATAGTACAACAAATGGGCAAATAGAGCGATTTCATAGCACCTTAACTGAAATCGCTGGATGCACTAAGCTAGAACAAGCTATAAATGATACCAATGAACTCATACTTCTTGCTACTGCAAAATACAATAGATCAATTCATTCAGTAACTAGATGGAAACCTATCGAGCTGAATTTTTCCATGCCTTCGGACGTTAAAACCGAAATAAAAGGCAAACTAATTAAAGCCCAGAAAAATGAGTTGGCAAGAAACAATAGCGGTAAACTTACGAGGCTTTTCAATCCAGAGGATAAAGTTTACGTTAGGACCAGTAAAAGAATTGGCAATAAATTTACAAAAGTTTTTACGGAAAGTTTTTCAAAAGGATCTAGGATCCACAGAAGGTTCATAAGAGTAACCTTATGTACTCAGATACAACAGCAGATCGACAAATTGACTGAGACTGTAAACTAAATTATTTCTAATACAAAAAAAGCCGACATTGACACTGGTCATCTTTTCGAACTACTAATGGCCGGAAATAGGGCAGTTATAACAGATTTGGACAATGTAATTTATTCCATAGTTTTGGGTAAATTAAATGTTTTAATCCTGTAATTTTGGATTCAGTTGAAATTTCTAAAATATTGATCACTGAGTACACTTTAAATGTAAGCATAAGCGATAAATATTATAAGTAATTCTAAGTTAAAAATGTTTCAAACTGGTGATATAGTACACTTTATTGTTAAGTTTACTAGAATACAAAAAGTATGCAGCTTAGTTAGGGGTTTTCCGGTGGAACTCGAAGACAAAATAATATTTTTGGAGACCGATACTGTTGCGGATTGCGGCAATTCAACAATTCCAGTTAAAAACTGCCCGACAGCGCTATCTCCAAGTTTCTGTAAAATAGAAACAGATTCTACATCTGTGAGGCAACTATTTTATAATAACAAGGCGACATGCAAAACTACCTACAATGACCTTAATCCGATCATCGAGGTGGACAGTGGCTTAATCATCATAAACGACCAAACAGTCAAAGTTCGGTAAGAGGAAACATCATCGGTTACGATATCCGGCACTTATTTAGTGACGTTCGAAGGAGAAGTTTGCATAAATGGTACAACTTTTTTCAATGAAAAAGTGAAGGCAACGCTCCGACCTGGGATTCCCTCAACACAGTTTATTGACTTGACCGACCTTTGGAAATTTTAAGCCTACTTTATTTGCGCAAAATTAATTTGAAGAATCTTGGACACATTGGAAAGCTACATGAAATGGTCCATAACCGCACTACCCTCTGCATGTTAGTGATACTGGCCGTTGCTATCATTATAGATGCAACATTAGTATTTTGGATACGCATGATGAATGAACATCTAAAGGACAAGGAAGCGGTAGCCAAGATCATGAGAGCGACCGCGAACGGCCTCGATTTAGAAGGGAGGCAGTTATCACATTAGTCTGCTAGTCTGCCCACTGTAGCGTTCTTAGAGCTATTCCACACCAGCCAGTAAGCGTGGGAATAGTCCGCGTCAGCATTTTCACTTCAACTGGCAAATTCTTCGTTACTCCAACATCAGCGCGGTAGCAGCGGTTCACCTGTTGTTGCAGTATCAGGTGCAGTAACAGCAGAATTGCCAAAATTGTGCCAAAGCTTAGGGAATCAGACAGGGCTCATATTTTTTAAGTTCTAGTCTTAAGCTAGACTTTAAGAGGAGCACATAGTGCTTAGTAAAATTAAATTGAAAAATATTAAAGTTTAAAGTGGAGAAACAGTTTGGTTAATAAAGATTATTGAATTACACAGGTCCACAAAAAAAATCGATGAAAGGTTCCTTTAACCAAACATGGTGTAATATATGTATTTTGAGTCGCTGAAACCGAATCTGAAGTCCGCTTTGCTCCATCACGTCAGGATTTTTTCCTTACCTCAAAATACATGTCGGATTTTACTTGACAAAAAAAAATTTAAAAATATTAACGGATTTAGATTAATTTTGGGATAAAGGGGTTTTGAGAGGTTCCTGATTACGAAATTAAAGACAAATTTTCAAAATATAAAGTGGCGGATCCAATACGGCCGTCAAAATTTTCAAAAAATTCTTGAATTTTCAAAAAATTCTTCAATTTTTAAGAAATTCTTCAATTTTTATAAAATTTTGTATCAAGGGATTTTTGAGGTCCCTGATTTCGAAATTAAAGGTAAATTCTCAAAATGCAGAGGGGTTTTTAGGGTCGCTGATCACTTATTTAAAGTCAGATTTTCGAAATACAAAATAGAAAATCCCATATGGCTGTCGGATTTTTACAAAACTTAGTATCTGTGAGTTTTTGAGCTCGCTAACTATGATTTTGAAATCAGATTTTCAAAAGCAATTGCTAATATTAGTTCAGGACTTCCATTATTTTACAATTACCTGCATTCAGCTATATACCCAGGAACAAGGACGTGGACGTAGCAGGCTTCTGTTCCCATTGGTGAATGTTTATAGTGAGTCCCCTTGCCTCTCTTCTATTCTTAAAGGGGGATTGACTAGGTCCTTCGTGGAGGATCGGGCAACAAAAAGTCTGATTCGTTTGTATTAATTTATTTAATAGTAGCGAGTTTTTTTAGTTTCAAATGATCTTCGTTCGTAGTGCTTTTCTTTTATGTGGATTTGAAGTCTCTCTTTTTAGTGACCAACAGTAGTCTGCTAACATGTGGTCATTCCATACCCCCTGATATCTCTTTTCCATCTCTTGTAAATCCTGGTGGAATCTCTCGCCCTGCTCTTCACTAAAGTCACCCAAATTTTCAGGAATATATTCGACGTATGAATGAAGAAAGTGCAGTTTTAGATTCAATAGGCATCCCAATTTTTCATAATTCTTTAACATTTTCTTGACAATATTTGCGTAATTAGGATCTTTTGTATTCCTTAAAAATTGTGTTACTTCTCTGAAACTTTGCCAGGCTTCTTTTTCCACCGTAGTCATTCTTTTTTCAAATTCAATATCCTTCAAAAGCTCTCTTATTTGCGGACCATTCAAAACGCCTTCTTTTATTTTTGCTTCTGACTATTTGGGAAACTTTTCGAAGAGGTACATATAAGCTTTGCTTTGCGCATTTATTATTGCTTTAATAAATTGTTTTACAAGACCCAGTTTTACATGGAGTGGTGGTACTAAGACTTTACGTCTTGGAATTAGACTCTCCTTTATAACATTTTTAGAGCCTGGAATTAATTTTTTCCTTAATGGCCAATCCTTTTCACATAATGCTTATCACGCGCTTGACTGCCCCACTCACATAAAAAGCATGGGTATTTTGTAAAACCGCTTTGTTGACCCAGTAAAATTGTTATTATCTTCAAATCACCACAAAATTGCCACTGATGTTTATTTAATTGTAGTTTTTCTAGTAAGAAATGGAGGTTGTAGTATTGCTCATTTAACACTACAGAATGAGCAACGGGTAACGAAGCATACTGGTTACCATTGTGCAGCAAGACTGCTTTTAAACTACGTGTTGAAGAGTCAATAAATAGGCGCCTGTCGCTAGCTTCATATGGAATATCGTATTCGTTTATTAGTCCTTCAATATCGCTGCAGTACACTAAATCATCAATGTTTGTGAAATACTTCCTGAATTCAATGTCTCGATTGCGGTAGTAACTTATATGAGTTCCTGGAGCTAGACAATTTTTTTCTTTCAATCTTGACGCCATATTGGATCCGCTATTTCGTATTTTGAAAATTTGTCTTTAATTTCGTAATCAGGGACCCCTCAAAACCGCTCTATCCCAAAATAAAGCTAAATCCGTTAATTATTTTAAATTTTTTTTCTGTCAAGTAAAATCCGACATGTATTTTGAGGTTAGGAAAAAATCCTGACGTGATGGAGCAAAACGGACTTCAGATTCGGTTTCAGCGGCCCAAAATACATATAATACACCATGTTTGGTCAAAGGAACCTTTCATCGATTTTGTTTGTGGACCTGTGTTATAAACCTGGAGAACAATTTTTTATTTCCTGGATAACAGCCGTAAGGACTTAAGGAATAATCGAAACAGTTTTTATTTCCTGGAGAACAGCCGTAAGGACTGGAGAATTAATTTATATGTACTGATATACATATATAAATGGTTATTTGTAATGATCGTGGTACCGTATTTTGTTATGCCAATGTGCAACAGTCTGTCAGGTAAGAGCGTGGTCGCGTTAATTTATAAAAAAATTATTTTATGATACACAATGTACACATTACAAACAATGATGCAATTTGGTCAATAATGTGTCCAGTCACCACCGGCGTCGAATTGCCTGGCATCTCCGAGGCATGCTTTCTACTAATTTGACGGCGTATTCTAGTGGCAAGGATCTCCAGGATCTATATCTTTTGCGATTAATTTTGCTTGTCCTTGCCGCAGTGTTAAAGCAGGATTCCGCGATGCACTATTCATTTTTCATCTTTTTTGTTCACTTTTCCTATCGAACCACGTTCTAGTAAATCATCGACATTTTTAGATACTTTATATCGCTGTATCCACTTCCGTACAAATGCCTTCGACTTTCTCATATATTTAGCAGCCGCTGATTGCGACATTTTGGGACCTTTCGGGTGGATGCAAAGGCCTGGGAGTGGCGGAATCATCTGATGACGCAACTCCCCCAGCGTTACTGTTAGAACTCTCTGGAGTTCTTGTATTTACAATTTACGATTTTAATTATATAATCATTATTAAGTGCGATTTTTCTATCATCGCAGTTCTGTTTTTTTACATCGTTATTGGTATTTCTTATTATCACTATATCTTCACTTACTTCTATTATTGTGGTTTCGTTATTGTATATAAATTCACATGTTTTTGAAAATATACAGCTTTTATATAATTTTAAACTTTTGAATGATTTCTTCACTTCAAAATCGAAATAGTTTTTGCCAATCTTTTTCATTAATAAGTAATTTATTTTTATTTGGTAGCGGAGTTATTATTTGAATTTTAGTTAAAAAAAATTCTTCGGTATTTGAATCTGAATACAATCTTAATTTGTAAAAATCAATCTTATTTTTCCCCAGTTAATATATTTGAGTGCACCATATTGTACTTTGCCGCCGCTATGTTGTCTTGTATTTCTTGAATTTTACTTTCTATAAATTTTAGTTTGTTCATTTGGTCATTATACAAAAATTTCAGTTCAATTATATTTGGTTCTTTGGTGATTCCATTTAGAGATTTTATTATTCGTTTCCTGTCTGATGTTCATTAATAACTATTTGTTTATTTAAATTTTCAATAGCATCACCGGCGACATCATGGGTATATTCTTGGAAAACCCGGTACCCACTGGGTATTACAAAAATTATGCAATAATACCTTTTTTGTTATTTTTTTTTAAGTGTTAAAGACACATTTAGTTCTTCATCCCTCTCGTTTGAGTTTTCAATATTTGCCAATTTCATTGGTCTTTTTTACATTCGTCGGATGAACGTTCTGTAGTGGATAAATTCGGCAATACGGTTGATCTTTATGCCGTACTCTTTTGTAGTTCTTTATTGTACCTTCTTCCCTTGTTTCTATATAGTATTTCCTTTCTTTGTACTGTTTATTTTGAACGTTTCCATTCGCATCTTTTAAACGTTGGAAGGACCTTCATCTCCTACCATTCGGGGTGTGCATTTGATGGTAGAATAATACCGATCGTTATAATTTCCTACAACAACCTGCATTTTCATCTCTGTTCAAAGATCAGGGTCCTCAATTCCTGTTAGTTTCTCCAAGGTTGAGTGCCATCTCTCTACGTCCGCATTTCCTTTATGGCATTTTGGCTTTGTGAGATGAACCTGTATTTCTTCATCCCGAAGGTATGCTAGTAATCGTTCTACCTTAAATTCGTTATCCATAATGACTTTTTTTGGTTTACCGAATTTTGAAAAATGGTCAATCAATCATTATTGCTTTCTTTGCGGGCCAGTTTCTTTCTGTTATTTTATAGACTGCCGCAAATTTTGTGAGCTTGTCTAACGCTCTTACAAAGGTTTGTTTTTTGAAATGAAAATTACCAATGTGCAATGTGAAATTTTGGTTTTATTGGATTCCTATCACATTTGATTTGTTGGCATTTTTGGCAGTTGTTTATTAGTAGTTGAATATTTTCCTTAAATTTAGGGTAATGTATTTTATCTGTATCTATTTCTGAGGCTCTTTTTGTGGATTTTACGAACTTTAAATTTCTATCTTGAGCAATTCAATTTCAATGAGTCATTTCTGCATTTTATGGTAATCCGCTTCAGATACTTCCGAAAATATTCCCACTTTTCCATTTCCTATTATGTAACTTTTTAATATGTTTTTGTTTTTTTTCTTCTTCAACCATTGGACTTATTTCCATTATTTTTCTTCCATGGAGTCTTTGCAGTTGAACTTTTGGGCTATATGTCAATATAATTTGAGTTTTGTATTTATTTACAGCTTTTTCTTTAATTTGGAAATGCTCAAGCAGTTATTCATCTGCTGAATGAATTGTTTCTGACAATTTCAGGTTTGATTCATTGTCGTTACCTGCTTTTATTTTTTGTGAGTTCTCAATTCGACTCAAGAAATCAGCTACGACGTTATTTTTTCCATTTACATACGAGTATTCTATTTCAAAGTTGTATTCCTGCAATTTCAAAAACCATCTCTGATGGCGTTGAGAAAATTCATTTCCTTTACATTTATTAACAAGATATTTGATTGGACAATGATCTGTTATTATTTTAACTTTATTCACATATGTGTATATATGGTCGAAAATATGTCATTGAAAAAATTACTACTAAAAATTCCTTGTCTGTCCAATTGGGTGAGACGAAATTAGTGGTTTTAAGTTCTCAAAGCTTTCAATATATTGAGGGTCCTTGGCATTTATTTTTTTCAAATATTTTATCATGGGATAAGCTATTTTTCAATAATCTTTCATGAATTTTCTAAAATAACCTGTTGCTCTAAAAATACTTTTAAATGTTGCTCAGTTTTTGGTATTTGTAGCTTTGCAATAATTTTATCTGGATTAGGCATGATACCTTCTTTCGTTAATATGTGTACTAAAAATTTAGTTCCTCTTTGAAGAAAACTGCACTTATCTGCCTGTACTTTTAATATGTCCTCTTCCAAAGAAATTGAAAATATTAGTATGTCGTCTAAATATGCGACACATATTATATATATTTTCTCTCAATATGTCGTTCATACATCTTTGGAATGTGGCTGGGGCATTTTTCAACACAGAAGGCATTCGGACGTATTCATATAGTCCTGCCGGAGTAACAAAAGCTGTTTTCTCGATGTTAATATATGTCCTTTAAAATCTGGTGCTAATCTTTTGCTAAATCTATTGTTCTAAAGTATTGTTCTTTGCCCAATTTATCCAAGATTCCTTTGATATTTGGTAGAGAATACTCATCGTCTACAGTTAATAGATTATATAATCATCATCATCTACTAGCCTGAATTTCTGAATTCCTGAATTATCTATCTTCTTTGGTACTATTAAGAATGGTGAGATATGTATGTATATTTGCTGTGGCTGTTTGTAATTATTCCTTGCTCTTTTAATTCACAAATTTGTCGTCTTGCTTCCTCTTCATGGTTGGGAAGTAATCTATATATTCTTGAATTTATTTGTTGATACGTTACTGTTTTTATTTCGTGCACCACTGCTTTTGCACTTGTGAGCATGTCCCCTTCTTTATAAATAAGTTTATTAAAAGTTTTCAATAAGTTTTCAATTTCTCTTTTCTCATTTGCTTTTAAATGATCTAGGTTGATGTTCTTTACTTCGCTTATATCCAATGAATAAACTTGCTCCTGTATAGTTTTAATGTGGAATGGAAGATTCGCACCATTTTTTTAAATTATTGTCACATTTTCGACATCAATTGTTTTGACATTTTCAAAATGAAATCATTTCCTATCAATAAATCATATGGTTTATTCAAATCCATTGGTAACCGTCTCATTCTGGCGTTTTCCGTATATTTGAATTCTTTTGGTCAAGGGCTTTTCACCTTAATATTTGGTGTTTAAATTATTCCGTTTAAAGTTTTCACCACAGTGTTGTCACTTTCAAGCACAGGCAATTTAAATTTTTCGAGTCTACCAGAGCATAAAATTTTTTCTCACAAATTGTTAAAACAATTGTAATTTTATTTTCCCAAGTTTCCAAGGTTAGTTTGTAAAAAAAACTCTTCGTTCGTATTGGATTTTTGTAGATCACTTCTTCTACTCATTGAGTCCACGTCCATGGGTTCAGGCCCTTTTCTTTGTAATTGTTGTCTACTATTTTCCGAGCTTCTTTGCTGTTTCGAGTAATTAAAATAGTTTTGATTAGCTTGAATTTGCATTGAATAATTTCGATGACTTTGCTCCGAAGGCTGTCTTGTATGATTATTTTGTTGTCCATAGGAACACATTTGATGTTGTCCAGATTGTGGACGATACCTGTTATTTTGGTTTTGTGAACGATATCGTCCCGAGAAGCTTCGATTTTGTTGTAGACGATATTTCCCCGAAAGTGGTCTGTTTTGATAAGTGGTCTGCTCCCTTTGTCCCGAATGAAAAGTTTTATTGTTAATATTATTATTTCTCGTATTAACTTGAAAATTGGCTTTCTTTAGTTTTAGATGAGGATTTAGATTGTCTTTATCCAAACCAGTAAATTTATAAATTTCATTTGTTATATCAGTCAATGATGTGATTAATTGCACTGTATATGCAAATGTCCATGCTGCTAATTGGTTTATTCGCTGAATTAGCATTCCCGAAAAAATTTCTTTCATAGTGTCACCATTTTCGCTTAGTGCACTATATTTTGTTATATTATATACCATTATATATTATATTGTTATATTATTACCATTTTACTCTTCTACTTATTTCCGCTATGCTGTTTACCCTAAGTTCCGAAATTTTTTTCGTGATCGCCATTTGATCTTTTGAGGGTCTGTAATGCTACCTTAGTTTAGCTGAACCACCGATTTTTAGATCATAGATCACCTTAAAAAATATTTCTACTTGTCCTACATAGTCTCTCCGTACTCTGTCAATTGCCTCGATGAAAGATGGTGATTTTTTTACATTCCCTTCGAAGGAAGCTAAATATTGTAAATCTTTCTCTATTCTTTGCCTAATTGACTATTGGTTATGAGTAAAAACACGTCAAGTGGACCCCTCATTTTCCACTTGATCATCGAATTTGAAAATAATCCCCCGCCCAGTTTTTTTTTAATTTTAATTTTAACAGCAATTTTTTTTTAATTGAAAATTTTTACTACTTTTTTGAAAAAAGCTAATAACTAAAAAACTCTTGGTGATTTTTTTATAAAATTTTCAGGAGTTATAGTTCAATACTTTTACTTTCAGTAAATATGCATGAATTTTAATTATTTTTATTTTTTCATATTTTTTATTAACTTTTAAGCTAACAAATGAACATTTTAATGGCTTCTCCCTCAAAAAAAAATTTTTTTTTTCAGTATTTTGCAATAAATATTCAAGTAACGAAATCCGCGAAAAAATTTGACTGATCGCAATTAGATTAAGCAAAAAAAAAATTTGTTTAAGACGGGCGGTCAGCGCTGCCGGTATAGCGCTCTGCTCTACTCCGTAATTATAAGTAAGGAATAATGGTTAATGTTTTAATTAAAAATATCGTTATTTTATGGTTAATTTTATTTAAACAAATGACAGAGATAATAAATCATATATTTCTTTATAAATAAAAAACAAATATAGTAAATTCTAGCAGTATTTTGCTATTTATTTTATTTATTGTTTTTAAAAGACTTTACGAGTCGTAATTATATTAGTTTTCTTAAGTATATTGTCAATTAAAAAAGAAACCGGTGGTACACAAACTTTATACTTTTAATTCAAAAACCATACTAGAAAGAGACATACAGTGGAGTCTGTGTATAGTGAACCCCCGGTATAATGAACACCTCGATATAGTGAACGCCTAAAAATTTACATTGAGTACTCTAAATAGTGAACTATCGAAAACTCGAAATAGTGAACAGAGTTTTAAACGCAACGGCAAGCATAAACTGTTACAAAAAACTTAAACAGAAATAAAGTCGGGTATTTCCCGAAATTGCTCATTTTATGTTTTTTATTGGAAAAGCTGCTACTATGTATTTGGTGCCAGTCTTTATTTGTCTCTTGTCGGGTGCAAAGCGCTTTTGAGTGAATGTGTACTGTTGTCTGTATTTTTAAAAGTGTTTATGTGCTAATAAATTAAGTGTTATCATGCCTGTGAGAAAATTCCTTCCATTAAAGCAAAAACTTGAAATTGCTCAAAAACACGAGAAAGGTGCTAGTGTTTCATCCTTAGCAAAGATTTATGGTGTGGCCAAATCAACAGTTTCGGGAATAGAAAAAAAAAATGCTCGTAGTATTATATCCCACCAGGCAGTCGGAGCATCTAAGCGGAAGACTCTTAGAAAAGGCGAGTATCCCCTCATGGAGAAGATGTTATACAAGTGGTTTATAGCTCAACGAAACAAAAAATGTCCAGTTACTGGGGAAATGCTTAAGAAAAAAGCAATGAAGCTGCACGCTGACTTTAAGGAAAAAGAAGGTAGCTTTCATGCCAGCCCCGGTTGGTTATCTGGATTTAAAACTCGCTTTGGAATCCGACTTTTAAAAGTGTGTGGCGAGAAACTTTCATCGGATATCCAGGCAACTGATCCCTTTAAGCATAAACTCAGAAACATTATTTACGAATTGAAGCTTTGCGAGGATCAAGTTCATATATAACGCAGACGAGACCGGCTTGTTTTGGAAAATGCTTCCTGATAGAACGTATGTCAGTCAAACAGAAAAAACAGCTCCGGGAAGAAAAGCAGAAAAGGCCAGAATTACTTTTCTTGCATGTACAAATGCAACTGGTCAGCATAAAGTCAAAGCGTTAATAATTGGGCATGCCAAGAAGCCGCGCTCTTCTAAGGCTTATGACATCCCGGTAGACTATCGGAACTCTAAGAATGCATGGATGACTGCCAACATTTTCAGAGAATGGTTTCACCATTGCTTCGTCCCTCAGTTACATTTATAATGCAACTCCTGACATTTTTGCAGAGTATTTATTCGTTTTTAATTGATATTAGGTTCATAAGTATTTACTATAGAAAGGATTACCAGCCAAAGCTATCCTTTTGCTTGATAACGCCCCTTGCCATCCTCCAGAAGATGAACTTAAAACTGCTGATGGATCCATATTAGTGATTTATATGTCTCCAAATGTAACGCCTTTAATTCAGCCTATGGATCAAAATGTGATTCGCTTAACTAAGCTGTATTACAAAAAGCATCTCCTGCTTTTAGCTGTAGGAAAGGATGACATCACACAATTTCTAAAACATTTAACTTTAAAGGATGCTGTATCATTTTTAATGCTTGCTTGGAATCAGCTGCAGGCAAATGTAATAGTAAAATGTTGGAAGCCTTTATTAGAATGCTTAAATACTACAGAAGCAAATGAAAGCGAGGATGAATACGATGATATTCCTTTGAGCTTACTTCGTCAAAAAATATTGCAGGAAAAATGGAATGAAGTTCATGATATACAGGGTCTGCTTCAAGTTGTATTACCGGAGGTAATTTTATTCACCCTCTTGACAAGCACCTTAATTAAGTTTTTATGTGAACATTATTTGTTTTAGGAAATCTACACTGAACAAGATATTGAGAAGTGGAATTCAATCCAAGTTGACGAAGAAATTGATTTAGATAATTATGCCATGGATACTGAAGAATCTGATGATGACAGCCAAGGCCAAGGACAGATCGGAAATTCAATAAAAGCTACTGAAGCCATTAAAAGCTTCGATATAGCTATCGCATGGACTGAAGCTAACACCACTGACTATGCTGGCATACTAGTACTGAAAAGTCTACGCGAAAAAGCGGTCCAAAAGTCAATTTCCGAAATCAAAAAGCAAACATCTATTCGTAAATTCTTTCAATAATATGTATGTATTTTTCAAAAAATTACTTTATACATATAACCTGTTTTGTTTACATAAACAAACATGAATTTAAAGCTAATAAACCAAGTTAAAAAAAAAAATGTTAACCTTGATATAGTGAACAACCTCGATACTGCGAACAGGCCTTGCAGAAATTAGTTCACTATATCCAGACTCCACTGTACATAATTCCGCGAACGAACAAGTTGGTTTTGCGTGCATATTGCGCAGTAGAGGAGTTCCGTTGAACGAACAACTTGGATTCTCGTGCACGCGCTGTATACGAACACGCAAAAAATGCTCCGGGTAGAACGTGTTAAAGATGAACTGGGTATATAAATGCTGCAATCCATTTAACAAAAAAATCATAAAACAGTCATAAAAACATAACGTTGATATACAGTTTGTCAAGAATGAGTTTACACATGAAAAATAATCACATTTTTTCATCTTCATTAGCAAAATATATTGCTTTTTAATTCAGTTTAACTTATTTATACTTGGTAAAAAACGGGAAACTCAATGGAGAAGCAAACAAAAACTAACAAAAACAAATATCATTACATTTTGTTAGTGTCAAGAAACTCTTTTCACAATGCGTTTTTTTTTCATTACTTTAGCGTGTGTTACACGATTAACAGTACTTTACCGTTGACTATTCTTCGCCAGGATATTTAAAATGATTTTGTCAATTAGTTGGTGATTAATTTTTGCTTTGCTCACGTCTAAAATTACTGATATTGTCTTTTTAAAATGCCGGGCAAAAGGTTATCGTTTGAAGTGGTTCAGCTATTGAACTACAATCACAAATTGGCTGCAAGTGTTAGAGAATTATCAGAAATGTTTTCAGTAACTCCCAAAACAGTGTATAATGTGATAAATTGCGCGGAAAATGAGGGAAGGCTAGAACTAAAGAGAGGACGAGGTCCTAAGCCAAAAATTACCAAACGTGCACAACGCTTAATGATTCGGAAACTTGATCAAAATCCAAAAATTTCGTTAGGGTTCTGACGAAAGAACTCAACGAAGAATGCAGTATTCAGGTTTCTCATGAAACTGTACGCCAATCCATTCTTCGACACGAATATGCATCAAGATCTGCAATGAAAAAACCATTACTGTCTGCACAAAATGTTGAGAAACGTTTTTCGTTTGCTTTGACGCTAACTTCGGAACCTGGGAACTATTGGGATATTGTCATATTCTGCGTCGACACCAAGATGATGTTGTATTACAACGATAGACCTACTAGAGTGTGGCGCATGGCGTTAACTTCGCTATAAAGACGTAACATCATTCCGAATGTAAAATTTGGCAAGATGTCCGTCATGATTTGGGGATGCATCTCAGGTAAAGGAGTAGGAAATTTGGCTTTCATAGAAAACACTATGGATGCGAAACAATAATTAAATATTTTAAAAGTCAATTTTTTAAGCAGTGCTGTAAAATGTGGATTCGTAACAGACAGTAAGCCAAATTTCAAATTTAACCAAAATAACGACCCTAAACATAAGGAGTATAATGTGAAGATGTGGCTCCTATATAATTGCGGCAAAGTAATAGATACACCTGCTCACAGTCCGGACTTAAACCCAATAGAAAATTTGTGGGCGTATTTAAGGAAAAGAGTCCCTAAACGGCAGCCAAAGAACATGACAGCACTTAAACCCGCAATTCTGGAGGAATGGCAGAATATACCTAGCAGCTACGATATGGAAAAGTTAATTCATTCCATGAAAAAAAGACTACAATGTGCTATAAATGCTAAAGGTTATCATACCAAATATTAATTGTATATTAAATCCAAATTATTACTTAATATATTTAGTATAAAAGACCGTGTCATCAATTGTGAAAAGAGTTTCTTGACACTAACAAAATTTAATGATATTCGTTTTTGTAGTTTTTTTCTTTGTTTTTGGATTGAATTTGCTGGTTTTTTGTACCAATTCTCCTTAAATTCTGTATGTATATATAGCCGAATTAAAAAATAAGTTAAACTGAAGTAAAAAGCAATATTTTTTATTACTGAAGTTTAAAAAGTGTGATTATTTTTCATGTGTAAACTCATTCTTGACAAACTGTATATACTTCTATATGTATATAAATGTGTGTTTGTAATTACACGATCGTGATACCGTATTTTGTTATGTTATTTTGGCTACTATATATATATATATATATGTATATGCATTTATAATTACAAAATACAAATATTTACAATTTTATTTTGTTATTTAAAAAAAAATTTTATTCTTACATTAAGCTGTAATAGCTTGGGAGTGGTGGAGTCATCTGATGATGTAACTCGCCTAGCAATTCATGTTTAATGTCTTCAGTTAACATATAGCTAAATCAGGCGAATACAGTGGTTGCGGCACGATATTGGTTGGGCTCACGAAGAATCAGTGTAGTATGCGCCGGTGAATTATTATAGCGCAAAAACCAAGAATTGCCGGCCCATGATGCCTCTTTTCACGAATAGCTTAGGGCAGGGATGGGCACATTTTTGCCCTAAAAGTTAGCAAAGTGCGCACGGGGGCTAGATGAGGGGAATATCAGTGTACGGAGGGAAGGGCATAAGAAGTTGCGAAAAAAAATCAATTACATTCCTCCGCAACTTAATGTTCATCGCAGAATGGTTGCGGCAATACTGACATTGTACACAAATTTAAGAGTGGAAGTTTACTTCATATCGGAATTGTACAGTTGTGTGAACAAAAAGAGGTAAACATAATTTGCACGTTTTAGAGATTCGCACTAATATATGTTTTAATTTACCTGTGCATGCTGGAAGTTCTAATCACTGTTCGGAAAAAATATATATATGTTATACTTGTATCTAAAAACAATTTTATTTAATAAGAACACAGCATATTTTAAAACTTCACAACACCTTATGATTGTTCCTATTTTGTTCACACCACTGTACATATGATAGATCAGTTAATGGCGGTGATGCCAGTTGTAAAAATTCATTTTAGTTACAATTGGGAAAACTTATCTCAAGTTGTGGGCTTTTGTACGTACATATGCATATCTGCATAAATAAGAAAGAAAAGATACTTGTTACCATTATATATATTGTGTTTAAACATATTGCAGTTCCATTTAATGAAAATGCTTATATAAATATATGATTTGTGATATTTTCAGATTGGTTGTTTTATCAAAATATTCAAAGAATTGAGGTTTTTTTCTATAATTGTTTTGTTAAATTTTAAAAATCCAAGTTGCCTCTGGAAATGTATTAAAATAATAATATGCGCTATAGAAAGGGAACACATATTTTCAAAAATATAAGAAATCATCAAATAAAAATATATTTGCGCGGTATGGCATTATTGATTGAGAGTGGCTAAGCACACAAATGGAATACAAACGCTAATGGCAGAAACATCTTCTCACTTCGCTACGAGCGGCAAGCGTTTTGTTCTCGTTTTCATTCGAACAATGTTGCCATTACTCAAGACGCATTTGTAGTTTTGTACACCTCTAAGTTTTCAGTTATAATTTTTCATAATATAAAATATCAAAACTGAAATCAAACTATTAAAATTAGTTTATATATTTGTAAATAATAGCATTCGATTCTGAATTTGAGTTATTTTAAGAAAATTTCAAATATATTGAAGACAATTTTTATAATTACTACAGTATATCGAGCCTGGCAACCCTGCGGAAAACCCCAAGTCGTTGGAAATCCTACGATTGGCGGGTGGTAGAAGGGTTGTTGGGTAATTATTTACATTGCGCTCTCATAAGAATCATTTGGTCATGTGTGTTTGAAGAAACAGGGGTTCATAAATTGAAGTTATTATTGAAATTACTTTTTATAAGGAAGTTTAAAGAAATAACCTGGTTTGAAACTTTTTCCTTCGAAAATTATATCTAAAATAAGAAGTAGGTTATCTGATTTAAATTTTGGTACAATAGTGCGTGTAGCTATAGCAAATGAGATTAAACCAAACATTTAATTTATTATTTCAAATAAACAAAATTAAATGCTGATATAAAGACATATTAAAAAAAAAATAATTACCAAAATCAAATATTTATTATACTTTTTGTTATTTGTCTTACATTTTATAAATTTATAGTAGTTACAAAGAAACTTAAAATTGTTAGGCAATTTTACAGTTATTACCCACAGTGCAACTTCTCATATATGCGCGCGCTCTCATTTGTAAACATGGTGTGGGAAAATACGTTGCTCTCATTTATAAATATGAAGTGGTAAACTACGTTGCTCTCACTTTTCCCTCACCTAGCCCTCAAAATGTGCACTCGTGCCCGCACGGGCAAAATGCCACTGAGGGCTAATGTGCCCATCCCTGGCTTAGGGGAAAGGACATCGCCAGTAATAATACATTTCATAACCTCGTGGTAGGCGGGAAGCATTGTTTCACAGACGTTAACGGTACACTGTTTTTCGAAAAAATAGTAATTTGGAACCAGTCGTGTTTTTACTTTTCCTAGGCCCAAACGATATTTAAATGGTTTTTACTGATCCTTCCCATATGCCAACAATGCCAGTAAGATCTCTGTCTGATAATCGTCGATTCTAAAGTATCAATTACTTTATGTTATTGACGTATTGATTTTCAGTTAACAGTTAACACCTTCTCATTTTTATCAATCACCACATGCTGCGATTATCACCGAATGTCTTTTCTCACATTCTGGACGTTCTGGCACCAGAAATTTGATTCCGCTCGCAAAATTTCTTTGTTGAATAATTTTACTTATGGTAAAAATCATCGAATGCACTTTATGTACTTCAAAAAGACAAGCTTATTTGAATTCCATCTTTAATAATTGACGTTGACGCCGTTTTGGCCGAGTTTACAACAGTCCGCCAGTCGTTCTTCCTTTTCGATGTTTGGCGCCAATTGAAGAATCCAAGAGTAATCAGGTCCTTTTGCACCTTTTCAACGGAGCGGAGGTCTTCCTCTGCTTCTAGTGGCGGATACTAGGTCGAATACTCTCAGAGCTGGAGTGTTTTCATCGATTCAGACGTCATGACCTAGCCAACGTAGCCGCTGTCTCTTATTCTCTTATAACCTCGTACAGCTCATCGTTCCATTGACTGCGGTATTCGCCGTTGCCAATGCGCAAAGGACCATAACTCCGCAGAACCTTTCTCTTGAAAACTCGTAACATCAATTCTTCAGATGTTGTCATCGTCCATGCCTCTGCACCATATAGCAGGACGAGGATGATGAGTAACTTGTAGAGTTTAGTCTTTGTTAGTCGAGAGAGGACTTTACTTCTCAATTTCCTACTCAGTCCGAAGTAGCACCGGTTGGCAAGAGTTAGGCTGACTTCCTAAACGTATTTTGCTTTGTATTCGAACAATGTAGCACATTCCCAAACGCAGTTGCGCAAACTTTGACAATGTATCGTATTCCTAATGGCAACCCTGCCCGATAAATGCGCAGAAAAAAGCAATCGGCGCTCAATGGCGACCGAAGAAGAGAGGTAAGCAAATTTTTAAACTGTTTACTTTTTTTTACAATATTACAAGTTTAAATCTCATTTTTATAGCAATAAAAAGTGGACGCACGAGCGCAAAAGCCTTTTACTCTCAATAAGGTTGGATATGGAGCCAGATTTTTAATCGAAAAGGAAAAAGCCTGTGGTCTTATGGCAGGCGGTGTTGTAGAAAATTAAGGACATCGACTTAGCATTTTCCTTCTTGCGTGATGATATTTCACGGAAATTCCTCAACTTCATGGTGACCTACAAGCGCATCAAAAAGAGGAGCAGCACCTCCCGCGAAGCTGCGACGGCGTGGGAATATTTCGACGAACTAGATAAAGTGTATAGAGTTTGGCTTTTGTTCGTCGAGAGAGGACTTTACTTTTCAATTGCCTACTCAGTCCGAAGTAGCACCTGTTGGCAAGAGTAATCCTGCGTTGGATTTCCAGGCTGACACTGTTGGTGGTATTAATGCTGGTTCCTAAATAAACGAAATTATCTACAACTTCAAAGTTATGACTGTCAACAGTGACGTCAGAGCCAAGTCGCGAGTGCGACGACTGTTTGTTTGATGACCTGTTCGATTAAGTTCTGCAGCTCGAATAATTTTCTCCAGCAGCAGATTGAAGAAGTCGCACGATAGGAAGTTGCCTTGTCTGAAACCTCGTTTGGTATCGATCGGCTCGGAGAGGTCTTTCTCGATCCTGGCGGAGCTTTTGGTGCTGCTCAACGTCAGTTTACACAGCCGTGTTAGTCTTGCGGGGATATCAAATTCATACATCGCGGCATAGAGGCAGCTCCTTTTCGTGCTGTCGAAAGCAGCTTTGAAATCGACGAATAGGTGGCGCGTGTCGATTCTCCTTTTCTTTCCAAAATTTGGCGCATGGTGAATATCTGGTCGGTTGTTGATTTTCCAGGTCTAAAGCCACACTGATAAGGTCCAATCAGTTTGTTGATGGTGGGCCTTAATCTTTCACACAATAGCTCGATAGAACCTTGTACGCGATGTTGATGAGGCTTATCCCACGGTAGTTGGCACAGATTGTGGGGTCTCCTTTTTTATGGATTGGGCATAGCACACTTAAATTCCAATCGTTGGGCATGCTTTCGTCCGACCATATTTTCCAAAGAAGCTGATGCATGCTCCTTATCAGTTCTTCGCCTCCATGTTTGAATAGCTCGGCCGGCAATCCATCGGCCCCTGCCGCTTTTTTGTTCTTCAGGCGGGTAATTGCTTTTCGAACTTCTTCAAGGTCGGGCAATGGAACGTCTGCTCCATCGTCATCGATTGGGGAATCGGGTTCGCCTTCTCCTGACGTTGTACGTTCACTGCCATTCAGCATGCTGGAGAAGTGTTCCCTTCATAATTTAAGTATGCTTTGGGCATCGGTGACTAGATTACCTTTTGGGGTTCTACCTTTTGTAAGTCGCCGCTTCTTTTCGTAGAATTTTCGTGCATAACCCCTGTCAGCCAGCTTATCAAGCTCTTTGTACTCACGCATTTCGACCTCTTTCTTTTCCTGTCTACAAATGCGTCTGGCTTCCCTCTTCAACTCTCGGTATCTATCCCATCCCGCACGTGTAGTGGTGTTGTTGTTGTTAACGGTTATCTAGTCCCCGTTAGGATGGTGAGGGCTACTTGTGTTGTCGTCGAGGTCATCTAACGGTAGGCCCAGGAAACGTGCTGTTTCGACGGGGTCGGACCAAAGGGAGGGTGGTGTTAGATGGGTAGGGTTTGTAGAGCATGCAAAGAGGTGGCCAGTGTCATGCGGAGACTCGTTGCATGCAGGACATACATTGGGTATGTCGGGGTCGATTCTGGATAAGTAGGAGTTTAACCTGCTACAATATCCGGAACGAAGTTGCGCTAGGGTCACTCGCGTTTCTCGCGGCAACTGGAGCTCCTCATCTGCAATAGGTGGCGGTTTGACTCCAAGAACGCCATTCACGGGTAGGGAGTCGATGAAGGTGTTGATGGTTCCACTGTGAATGACGGCCAGTGCCTGTCGATAGTTCGTTGCGTCCGAAGTCTGGTCGGCGTACTGTTCAATGTCGTCGACATAGTCGAGGAATGACCTCTTTATGCTCCTGGGAGGCGGTTCCGCGCCAAGCAGGTGGCTGCAGGGGTGATTCCTACGGAAACAACCCAGCAGGAACTGCCTGGAGAGGAGTTGATTACGCTCCTTTACAGGTAGCATACTTGTCTCACTGTGGAGGTGTTCGATGGGAGACATCAAGAGGCATCCCGTCGTGGTCCGGAGTGCAGTATTTTGGCAGGTCTGGAGTTTCCTCATCTGCGTACCACTGCATCCAGGCTACCATATCGGCGCTGCGTAGTTGAGGACCACGTGTAGTGGTCGATCGTAACGTTGCGAGGTAGGCAGCCTGTTTTCTCTCCGCTGCGACACGGCACTCCTCGTCGTACCAGCTGTTCTTTTGCACTTTCCGAAAACCAATGGTTCCGGTTTCAGCTGTACGTAAGGAGTTTGAAATGCCGTCCTACAGTTCCCTTATACCGAGTTGTTGGAGTGCTCTCAGAGAGCAGGAGTGCAAGCCGAGTAGAAAATCGTTCGGCTGTCTGTTGTGATTGCAGCTTCTCGACGTCGAACCTTCCTTGTGTTTGTTGGCGTGCGTTTTTTGCTGCACAGAGGTGGCTGCAACAATATAGTGGCCCGAGTCGATTTTAGGACCTCGGAGCGTACGCACTTCTAGAACACTGGAGACATGTCTTCCGTCTATCACAACATGATCGATCTGGTTGGTAGTTTTTCGATCCGGAGACTGCCAGGTAGCTTGATGAACCTTCTTATGCTGGAATCTAGTACTACATATAACCATATTTCGAGCCCCGGCGAAGTCGATCAGCCTCAACCCATTTGGGGATGTTTCCTCGTGGAGGCTGAATTTACCGACCGTAGTGCCAAAGACACCTTCTTTGCCCACCCTGGCGTTGAAGTCGCCAAGCACGATTTTGACATCATGGCGGGGGCATCTCTCATAAGTGCGCTCCAAGCACTCATAAAAGGCATCTTTGGTCACATCGTCCTTCTCTTCCGTCCGGTCGTGGGCGCAAATCAGCGATATGTTGAAGAGCCTCGCTTTGATGCGGATTGTGGCTCTCTCCCACCACGAACCCAACATCAAACTTGCGCTCCTTTATATTGCCACTGTAGTAAATGCCACAAGGACCTACTTGCCTCTGTCCTTGTCACGTCCATTGCATTTCTTGGACGGCGGTGATGTCAGCCTTTGTTTTCACGAGGACATCAACCAGCTGGGCAGCAGCACCTTCCCAATTAAGGCACCGGACATTCCAGGTGCATGCCCTCAAATCATAGTTATTAATTCGTTTGCCATGGTCGTCATCAAAAGGGGGGTCACTCATCCGAGGCTTGTTGTTTCCTTTCATTGGGGGTGTTTTTACGTGGCGGGTCCCAAACCCAGCGCACAACCCTGCGGAGGAGATGTTTCGCCTTCTCACTTTAGCTCGCCTTCAAACGGATGTTCTTAGGCTACCCAGAGTATACTTGGTCAAAGACCGGAAGTCGTAAGCTGCTTGAGTCTGATGTAAAAGAATCGTTTCTGGCCACTCCCAAGTGAATGGCGATCAGAGAACTTTCCTCACTTGCATGATCTTCTACACATGACTCCAGCCTCCATACTTTGGAACTCACCTTGTATATATGGTCAGAGTGAGTCGAGTAAATGGAGTTAGCTATGTCCGTCTATCTGTAAAAATGAGAACTAGTTCTTAGTTTATAAGATATCATGCTGGCGTATGCCAATGATGAGCGAGGGAAAGACGAAATATCTCCTGTCATCAAACAAACAGTCGTCGCACTCGCGACTTGGCTATCACGTCACTATTGACAGTCATAAATTTGAAGTTGTAGATGATTTCGTATATTTAGGAACCAGTATTAACACCACCAACAATGTCAGCCTGGAAATCCAACGCAGGATTACTCTTGCCAACAGGTGCTACATCGGACTGAGTAGACAATTGAAAAGTAAAGTCCTCTCTCGACGAGCAAACGCCAAACTTTATAAGTAGCTCATAATTCCCGTCCTGCGATATGGTGCAGAGCTTGGACGATGACAACAACCGATGAGTCGACGTTACGAGTTTTTGAGAGAAAGGTTCTGCGAAAGATTTATGGTCCTTTGCGCATTGGCCACGGCGAATATCGCATTCGATGGAATGATGAGCTGTACGAGATATACGACGACATTGACACAGTTCAGCGAATTAAAAGACAGCGGCTACGCTGGCTAGGTCATGTTGTCCGGATGGATGAAAACACTCCAGTTCTGAAAGTATTTGACACAGTACCCGCCGAGGGAAGCAGAGGAAGAGGAAGACCTCCACTCCGTTGGAAGGACCAAGAGGAGAAGGACCTGGCTTCGCTTGGAATATCCAATTGGCGCCAAGTAGCGAAGAGAAAAAACGACTGGCGCGCTGTTGTTGACTCAGCTATAATCGCGTAAGCGGTGTCTACGCCAGTAAAGAAGAAGAAGAAAATAAAGTGTATGGGTCTCAGAGCGATATAACTGTGCCGGAAAGTAATCTAGACTCTTCAATGTATTAAATTTTTAATTGTTTAACGAACGAAAATGCAGAGTCAGCAGATTCCTCGTTCATTGAGAACACTGGTGCCGTTCCGCCAAGAAAACGCTCTCCAAATGTTTTAGACTTCTTGCAAAAGGAGTCTACATATGAGAGAGAGTTACTGGATGACCTGCTAAAATGCGAGACGGAAAAAATTGAAATAGAAAAACAAAAACTCGATGAAATTAAAAAGCTACGCGAAGCTCTTCTATCACTTAATAAGTAAATACGTAACATTTGTACCTTAAACCGATCTCAATTTTTTAGTGTTTATATATATACATATTATAACCAAATAAAATAACATTTAATGAATTAAAATAATTTAATTTATAAATGTAATTGAATGAAAATGATTTGTTTAATAAAAGTTGTTTATTTAATGAAAATTATTTATTTAGCTAAGCTGACAGCAAATTAGTCAGCCTTTCTCCTTTCGCTCTTGCTTCGCTTCGTTGGTTTCCATCAGCTGGAAGCGTGTTGATCTCGGTGTATGGCACGTTTTCAATAATCACCCCGTCAGGAGTTCCTTCGTGTTCCAATCTATAGTTATGAAGTACGAAACAAGACATAATAATATTCTTTGCCAATTTTATATCGTGAACTTCTAAAAAATTTAATATTCTGAACTTCTTTTTTAGCACACCAAATGCTTGTTCCACACAGACTCTGGTCGAACTTAAAATGTTATTATGTGTTGTTTGGGCTTCAGATAGGAACCCATTGTCCTTGTAAGGTACCATTAAATTTCGTTTCTAAAGGATACGCTGCATCGCCAAGCAAATGACATTCTGGAGAAAATGAAATGAGACCATTTACAATTGCTCGCTTCAATGGGCTAGCTGACCATACTGCTGCGTCGTGACACCGACCGGGATAGCCTATAAAAACGTCGAGAAATCGCATATTGCTATCAGAAACAGCCTGAAATAATTACATGCGTTATTTGAGAAGTATTAATTTCAGATTTAAATTTTTACTTGTACTATAACAGAATGTGATGTGATCGGCAAGACTCAAAAGCTTCCATAACCTCCTTTTGGGTCAGCTCAGTCATTGGAAATGCAATAATCTGCTTCTGCGCAGATAAAATTTGTATGCATTGAATAAAGCCTCTGTAACAAGCTCCCATTCCAATATTGAAACGATCACTAACTCTTCTATTAAAATATTTTGTTTGCCCTTTTTTTTTGTTCTTCTAATTGAAGTTGTTCTTTATGTGGCTGGTCCGCTATTTCACTTTAGCTCGCTTGCGAACGGATATTCTTTGGCTACCCAGAGGATACTTGATCTGAGACCGGAGGTCGTGAGCTGTTTTGGCCATATGTAAAATAATCATTTCTGGTCACTCCCAAATAAATAGCACTCTTAGAACTTTTCTCACCGTGAACTTCTTCATCCATTCGTATATTAAATTGTGCACAGATATCACCGACAGTCACACCAACCAACAAACTGAACAATAAGAATCAAGTTCTTGTAAGAAACACGTTTTTATTTGACGAGATGTATTCAAAAAATTTCTCTTATCCAAAACAATGCTGCATTATCTGAACAAATTGTTCTGATCCATCCGATCAAATTCAACTTCTAGTAGGGAAACTTTTTTATCTGTAATGAGTATGCCTTCGGTGCAACGTTTTTTTTTGTTTTTGTTGTTGTATTATTTTCTTATATAAAAAGTAATTTTTATACCAATAATATTTTTCAGTTGGTATTTCGGACCCATGTCTCGTCAAGATGCAACCGAAGTGCTGATGAATGAGCGCGACCGAGGTGTATTTCTAGTACGTGATAGTAATTCCATCGCAGGTGATTATGTTTTGTGTGTAAGGTGCGTGTGTTCTAAGTTTTTATAATATATCTATGACATCCAATTTGTTTTAATTCAAACAAATTTGTTGTATCCACATGTGTATCTATTACTTCTAGAGAGGACACCAAAGTTAGCAACTATATTATAAATAAGATACAACAACAGGATCAAGTTTTGTATCGGATAGGGGATCAATTATTTGAAAATTTACAAAAATTGCTAACTTTTTACACATTGCACTATCTTGACACCACTCCGCTGAGACGCCCTGCCCCAAAGAAGGCTGAAAAAGTCATTGGTAGATATGACTTTGAGGGTAGTGTAAGTATAAATATTTTATTAAAATAACACATTTTGATTATTTTGCATACTTAAATTTTTTTGTATGCGTCTAGGATCAAGATGATCTCCCTTTTAGACGTGGTGAAATCCTGACTGTAATTCGCAAGGACGAAGATCAGTGGTGGACGGTCAGAAATCAGCAGGGACAAATCGGTCAAATTCCTGTACCTTATGTTCAAATAGTTAGTTTATTCACCATTATTAATCATATTACATCAATTTGCATTTATGGCAGAAAGTAATATATTAACATAACTTTTTTCACTTTTTAGTGTGAGGAAAATACAGATGATAATTGTATTGATCAGCCATTATCGAGTGGTGGCAATTGTGGCACTACTTTAGCACCTAGCAACAGCTTTCGTTCCCCGCTTCTATCAAGTGTAGCTTCCAAAAATGATACAATTCATTCAACATCTACAAATTGCCATCAGCTAAGCAATTCGTTGAAACGATCCGATTTAAATGTACGTATTTGTGGTAAACTAGTAAATTTATTTATATGATCATATAAATGCTTTCTTAAAAACCCAATAGCGAAAACTACCAGCGTTTGCCCGAGTGAAACAGGCACGTGTACCCAACGCCTACGACAAAACAGCACTAAAACTTGAGATTGGCAATGTAATTAAAGTAACCAAAACTAATATAAATGGCCAGTGGGAGGGGGAGCTTAACGGAAAAAAGGGACATTTTCCATTCACACATGTGGAATTCATTGATGACTGCGATCCAATACATAATGCTGAGGATGCAACGTTGAAGGTGGTTTCTGTGTCAAGCCAAAATAATGACTGGGTGGAGTAAGAAAGTCATAAATGATATTACTCATTACGATTGGATATAAATTAGTAAAAATAATCAAATGGGTCAAAAATAATTTGAAATTTCACACATTTTATAATTTTTAAATTTGACATTAAAATAGAATTTTGACCGATACTGTGAAATTCGTAAAAAAGGATTTATTAAAAAATAATTATTAAATATGTGTAAGTTAATAATTACTACTACATGTATGTATACCAACATGTTGCTACACTGTATATTACGAAGAGATGTAAATGAAAGTAGTGCCGAGGAAAATTTTAACCGATTAAGAATAGTAACACACGAGTTCATATTTTTGGATATGCATACCTTCATACATTTTTTATATTAGTAAGTTTATGTTATAAAATATATGTCTTTGTTTATCTGGTCACATATTTTATGCCACAGAATCATCTTTATTATTCTTATTATATAATAATTAATATAGTACATTAACATTATTAGATGCCGTTGCTATTATTAAAATGTGTAAAAAATAAACGACAAATGATATAATATTATCATTATTTATTTTTACATTTTAAAATTTTGTTTTATTTTTAGTTAAACAAACATGAATCTATTCAAAAAACTAATGTTAATAAAAAAATTGTTTTGTTTTTGAAATCCTTTGGTTTCATTGTTCCGAAAATTTGCAAAGAAATATTGATAAAAAAGAGGAGTATCATGTTATGAATGTGTTGTATGTTTATGATTAATCTTAATCAAATAGTGACGAGGTTGGTGGATCAGGGGAAGTCTTTTGTAGGGAATTTGACTTTTTCCATGCGTGAGAATAGCAAATATTTCCAAACATCCATCCCAGTATTCACGTCAAAATGGATTCCAGATCGGATGTAAGCGCCAAAAGTCCGTTGATAATTACGCCTTTCATAATATTTTTATGCATTTGGTCTAGCTGATTGAGTAAAACAGGGCTGTATACCGATCGGAATTGAAAAACTAAATCTGGAAACGTAGTTGTCTTCCGTGTAACATATAGCATCTGTCATATAAGCTGAATGAAAAAATATTTGACACCATTGAAATGAAAAGAAAACATGGATAAAAGGAGTCCATGTTTTTAGTTTTTTCAGAAGTCACATACTGACATTGGTAATGATTTACTTCATTTCAAAATTCGAAGACAAATATGTCGATTTTGAAAGGTAAGTACAAAAACGGATAATTTACTTTTCTACTTAGGACTCTACCTCTCGGAATAAATTGGTTCGGTCTAATACTCAGTCACGCACAGTGTTATATATGCGAGTACGATTTTGTATTTTTTAATTATGTTTATTTCATTTCAATTGGTCTTTGTTTCATGCTTATATAACAGGTTTATTTAAATTTTTATCTTCATGTTGCAGCATTAAGTTTTTCCTTTAGTTCCATAAGTGCAGCATGGATGCGAAAATTCAGGCGTGATTCAAGGGAAAATCCAGTGTATTTCTTCCTATATTAAAACGAGAAGATAAAGGGCTAACAGTTAATTTTAAAAGTTTTTTTTAAGACATACTAATTTGAATATTTCGCTCAATAATGATAATTTTGCATTTAGAAGCATATTATTTTTGGCATTATTGTAAAATTATCAATATTGTAGTTTATTGCTGTTAGTGGAATAATTTTAAAATATTCTTACTTTGCTTCCTCAATTGTGGAAATAGCCAAATCGTAGTTTTGTTCGTCCGCATGCACCAGGCCTGATTCCACATAGGCATAGGCCATCAAATATGTATCCTCTTTTACCTGACTTTCCAAGTTCATACATGCCTCAAGGTCTCTTAAAAAGGAAACGGAATTATTTTACACTAATTCTATGAATGTGTGATTTTGAACCTACTGCAATGCAAGGAATGGTTGTTTCATTTGTCGATAACAAGCGCCACGTAATAACAAACATAACGCATGATTATCAAGTTCATAAATATCATTTCTGTGCGCTAACTGTTTCATTTGGAGTTCAATTAAGCGGCAAATACTGTCAGAAAGCCGATAATTTTTACCAAGTACCTTGAATGTGTTCCAGACAAACATTAGCTCAACAGCTGGAAGGCACAAGTAATGATTTTGCGCAAAATATCGTGCCACTTTCTTACATATAAATTTTTCCATTGGAAGTGATTTTCCAGCAATTCGTTGCTTATGCTTGGGCGCATCTTGCATTAGAGCCTCAACGGTTTGCCGCCCAATATCGTCAAGGTCATCGTTCATTAGCATTACGGCTGCTTGCTGATATGAATAAATTGTACGAGACCATTTGCTTTGTTCTACTAAGTAGCTGGCGTACAATCTCGCCTCATGCCAATCTAACTTCAAACTGAAAATATGTAAGAGTATATATAGTGAATCAATAAAGTTTACTTGCCCCTAGTTCTATTAAATTATGAAACGTTTATCTGTTCAAAAATTAATAAATTTTGTTGTTTTTTTCTATACATTTCAAAAGATTAAATACAGCATATAAATTCTTTTTTAACACAATAATCAAATTCATATCAAAAAAGTTTACATACACTAATGATTATTTATAGGATTCAAAAGTAATTAAAATAGTTTAAGCTGCATTTTTTTTTTTTTTGCTTTCATTTTGTAGCAGCTTTTATTCCCAGACGTCGACGCATGCTGGCCACTCAATTTATAGTATTATTTCCGGATATTTTAACCCACTTAATAGATGAGTCAGTTTTTAGTCACTCTTTTGATGAAATTCGATGGTTTCGAATACGGTTTTCCAATAAGTTCCAGATATCTTTTCAAATGAATAGAAAAAACAACAAAATTGATTAATTTTAAAACGAGTAAACCTGTAAACCGTAATTTAAAAGAACTAGGTGCATGTAAACTTTATTGACTAACTGTATGTATATTGTAATAAGCATTGGTGAAATGGGAACATTATAATTCTTTCCTTGGTGTTTTACTAAATGAGAACAGATAAATTATAATATTTATTTGAGCGATTCAAAAGGAAACACAATTTTTTGGATGAATTTTATGGAAGGAAAATATATATTAAAAAAAATTACTAAATTTTGACACTATGAGAAAAAGTTTTTCTTTCAAGTATTCAGGGGCTAGGAGAAGTATTATTATTTTCACAAAAAGATGTTTATTGACTTTTATTAAGACTACTCAAAGATTGATCGATACATTCGGTAAATAATCAACATTGTATATTGGGAACCACATTATAGGGATGTTTTTATCATTTAGGTTGGTGGTCTGGCGATGCATATAGGATTTTAGGAGGCCTGTTGTTATTTAAGGGCGCATTCTACTATAGAATTTTGAAAAATTCAATTTTTTTCATATATTTAAAGTTTAGACTTTCAAAAATATGACCTTGGAAGAATTTTTCAAAATTCGACTTATTTTCGGAGATACAGCCGATTTTGTGAGGTGGCGTCCGTGTTCACTAGAATTGTCTCCTAAACTTTAAACGCGTTTTTCTCGAAACTACTTTTTTCCACACGGTACCGGCATTATCTCAAGTTCTATACAACCGATTTGCTTGAAATTTTGTGTGAACCTTCTTTATATAATCCTTTATCGTTCCTACCAGCATCGTGTAAAAATTTTTGTTTTTAATATTTTAAAGAAATTCAGGAATTTCAAAAGAAAAGTGTAAAAAATGGTTTTTATTTTCAAAAATGTTTTTTCGTGTTCCCGGACAATAACAGCATCCTTACTGGTTAAGAATTGCTTTTGATTTTTTTTCAGATCACCAGGAGAGTCAGGATCAATGTCACCAAGATGCGCCATTTTTTTTACACCTGTCTCTCTCCCCCCCTCTAATTATTTTAATTTTTAACATATTTTTGTAAATTTTTTTTCTGTATTCTTAAGATATCAATAAAACCACCATAAAAAATGGATGGTAAAAATAATTTTGTTTTTTTTTTTTTAAATAAAATTCAAAAAATGCCCAAAATTTGATTTCTTGGGTAGAATACCCCTTAAGTAATAAGTAAAAATAACATTTTTGTGGTTCATTAACAGATCTAAATGTACATATATTTTTATAAAAAAATCTAAAAATAATTCAGTTTGATCAGCTGAGAATCTTAATGGAAGAGTTTGGCCCGCTTTAGGATATCTACATATATGCTTAAACATTGTAAAGGTAATATTAAAACAACAGTATCTCATTAATTTTTACGTTTTAAAATAAAGTGTCTTAAAGTATGCAAAGAAAAATTTAATAAACTTGAATACAATAATATTTTCTTTCTTGTATATATAAAAATAAGTTGGGTTTTTGTCTGTTCGCTATATATGACTAAAGCGTTGCATGAAATGAAATATGATCTGAACCACTTTGAAGGGAATCCAATGAGAATGGTTTGTAAACAAAAATAATCAGAAAATGTTACCGACTACGAGCGTAAATTTACAAAAAGTGACTTTTCCATACAATTTTTATTTATATTTTTTTTGTTTTGTTTTCCAATTAATTTATTTGTAAATTATTTGAATCGTTCAATTTCAGTCGTTTGCTTCTTTTATTTCGGGTATTCAGAGGTCGCGGTCAATTTGCAAGCGATCATCACGATGTCACAGCATGCCTTTTCCAACAACAGCTACGATGTTTGATGGACTTTATCTTGAAGCAACATATATGTAGTACTCTGTTGAGTGGCAAAAAAGAGGTAGGTTCGCCGCTTGCGCACATTCTTCTTTGGATGGTGGTAACACCAGATCGAATTGATGAAATCGTTTCTGCGGAAATTCCTGATCCAGAGAAAGATCCAGAATTATACGAAGTAGTGAAAACCAATATGGTTCATGGACCCTATGGACACCACAATCCCACTTTGGTTTGTATGTTTGACAATAAATGCACGAAACACTATCTACGTGCTTTTCTTTAGGAAACGCAAATTGGAAATGATGATATATCCATTGCAAGTATGAAATGGGTCTATGCGTGAACTGCAACGAAGCGTTTCGCAATTCATAAACGTTTTCCGACTGTTGTGCATCTTGCAGTTCATTTGAAGAGAGTGTATTTTAACCCAGAGAATACAGTATAGCCAGCGGAAACACTGTCAACAAAAGAATTGACATTGATGAGTTTTTTCTCAACTTGCGTTTGCGAGAACATTGTTCTATTCAAAAATGCCTTGATATTATACATAGAATGCATCGTGGAAGAAATGGTTACACAGAAAGCATGGCCAACCAGTAAATGGACATTGTGGTGTATTTTCAACTAATGAATTAAGGCAAATTTATAAAATCCTCCCGAAAAACGACGATTGCTTATACCTTCGGTTGCTATTGATTAATGTACGCGGTTCAACTTCATTTGAGTCATGGCGTATTGTGAATGGTATGATGTGTGCAACGTTTAGACGAGCATGCCAGCGAGTACAACTGCTAGAACATGATAATCACTGGAATCAAACGATGGACGAAGCGGTACCACTACTTCGCATGCCATTGAAGTTCGTACACTTCAAATCCGCGTCAATTATGGGATGCGAACAAAAATTACATTGCCGAAGACATTTTACATCGTATCCGTTAAGAATTGGAAATGGGTTAATTTAGGTGATACTTCCGGTGATTTGATATCAATTCCATGTGCCGTTTATCAATTCACGAAAGATGAGCTCATCACGATAGTTTATCTGAACATATGTAAAATTATCGTAACTACGATTTCTTTAGTGCACACGCAATTTTAGCGATTTTATTGACTCAAAGTGGAAGATTAAAAGTCAAATTCCGGAAGATTTGCGCTCATACAAATCAATCAATCGTCTTGTCAATGAAGGCGAAGCCGTGAATTATCCAATGTAAATTCTAAATTCTTTGGAGAGGCTGGGAATGCCGCCGCATCATTTGCGTCTCAAAGTTGGATCTGTCATTATTATGTTTCGCAATCTTCATCGCCGAAACTGTATAATGGAACCCGACTGATTGTGATACAGCTATCGAGTACAAGGTGCGTTCCAAAGTAAACAGGGCTTAAACAAAAAAATAAATTATTTGGAGAGGCTGGGAATGCCGCCGGATCATTTGCGTCTCAAAGTTGGATCCGTCATTATTATGTTTCGCAATCTTCATCGCCGAAACTGTATAATGGAACCCAACTGATTGTGATACAGCTATCGAATACAAGGTGTGTTCCAAAGTAAACAGGGCTTAAACAAAAAAAAAAAAAATGGTTTTCTCTAGTCTCCTTTTGCTTCACTACAGCTTTTTGGACAGTCCAAAAGCATGTCGAACGAGTGTTTTATCTCGTTGGCCGGCATGCCGCCAGTATACCGGTGCAAACCTTTTGAATGCCCTCTACGTCTGCATAACGCTTTCATGGGCAAATGCATGTTTCCGAAAAGGAAGAAGTGGCATGGTGCCATATCAGGTGAATACGGGGAAAGGTTAATGGTTAAAATGTGATTTTTGGTCAAATAATCTGTTAAATGATTGGATTCTGAGCAATTTTTGATCGTCAGTCAATTTGCGCGGAACAAACCCTGCACACACCTTTCGTAAACCCAAATGTTCGATAAAAATGCGATAAATCGATGTTTTGGAGATGTTCAATTCCATTTCCATGAATTTCAATGATGATTTCGGCTGATTTTTGATGAATTCACGCACAGTTTCGATGGAATTTCCGGTGATCACGGATTTTGATTGACCCACATGTTGATCGTCATTTATGTCCTCACGACCACTTTGAAAATGTTGAAACCACTCGTACACTCTGCTACGGGATAGGCAATCATAGCCATAAACTTGTTTCATCAACTGAAACGTTTCGGTAAAAGTTTTACTAATTCTAAAACAAAATTTAATGTTGGTTCTTTATTCGAAGCTTATTTTCGCACTGATTACACAAACATACTGACACTTAAAACGCAATAACTTCACATCATATTTATGAAATGTTATGAAATTCTCTCTGGACAATCGATAAAGATATCAAATTCTAACACACCAGTCGTCATATAGATGGGGAGCGCAAGATTCAAAAAGTCCTGTTTACTTTGAAATTCACCTTGTACAAGGGGCCGAATGCTTGATTCTACAAATTCCTTTGAGTTCCAACGATTTTCCATTTCAGTTCAAACCTATTCACTTTCCAGGGAAAATTGCATTTGAGATGATAATCAACAGGAGACAAGGATAGTCACATATATCTAGAAATGCCATGTTTTTCACACGGCCAGCTATACGTGTCGTGTTCACAAGTTGGAAAACCATCTTTTCTGTACATTTACACACCGAAATAGAGAACAAAAAATGTTTTTTATCAAGCTACGTTACATTGAAAAAATTCAGGAAAATCGCAAATAAATGATTTAAATAAATGATTTTTAACACAATATAAATTCAATTTTCTTTTCATTTCAAAACGCATAATTTCGAGTAGGACAACGACTGCGGGGTCAGCCAGTATCTATATATGTACATATATAAAGGAAGTCGTGTTAGTTACACCATTTATAACTCAAGAACGGCTGCACCGATTTGGCTGAAAATTGGTGGGAAGGTAGCTTAGAACCAGAATAAGGAGATATGATAAGAGTTATCTCTTCATATTAAAATTTAATACAATTCATAAATACAAAAATTATATTTCAAATCATAAGCATTTTTTCAAAATGCATGTTTGATGAAATATTCCCTGCAAAAATTTAAGCACCACGTAGTCCAAATAGACAATGCTTTGAAGCAGACCTGGTTACATATCTCACCTGAACTGGACCATGTCAAAAGTTGCGCATTGCTTTTTACTCAGTTGGTGAATTTGTTTCAAGAGAGACGTATTTTTATAAATTTTTATTTCGTGGACTTAGGTAAGTATACTGTGTATATTAATAGGAAAAATTTCATAATTTTAATATTTATGAAATGACTATTAAGTGTATAAAATTCAGTGTTCGAAGTGCCGCTTCAAACGCTTCTTTATATAAAAAATAAAAATCATCACAAATTCGTGGAAACGACGCCGCTTTAACCTCTGCTGCGCACTGTGATTTTTCAATTGAATTAACCAGATAAACTGTTAAAGCAAATTAAAACATACAAGTAGTTCAAAAAAATAAACTTTTGCAAAATTTCATATTTTTTTTTTATATTTTTATATGCTCCGAGTGCGAAAATAACCAATATGTCAGAAGTGGATAAGTTTATAAACTTCGGCGAAAAAGAGCAGGAAACCAACAATCATGTGTTGGCAAGTGAAATACTGAGTTTTAAATGTATATTGATTATTCGGTTAATTATAGAAACATTTAATTTTTGGATATCTTCAATGATGACTGATAACAATCTAGCGCAATTGTAGAAGCTGTCTCAAACTGAGAGGAGCATTACTGCAGCTACATAATTTCCTGTTAGAAGATGTTAACTATTTTAAATAATGTATGTTTATGTTTTTATATAAAAAACTGTATGACAATAAATAAAAATCGATGACAATAAAATATTAAATTTCAATAATTTTTACGGGCTCTGTTTTTAGATCTCCTGAATATTTGTAATTTATCGATTTTTGACTCTATTGTATTGCTGTGTGTCAAAATAACATTTTTTTCTGTAGAATGTACAATATCTTCTTTAAAGAGTATTTTCTAGTTTAACAGAGAAATTAAGAGACATTTTTTGATTTTAAAACTTTTTTAGTTGTTACTCTTTTGTCATACGATATGTAAGAAAAATGTTTGTCGAAAAAGGAAACATAAAACGAATTTTACTCACCAGTTTACCCACAATAACTCCCAAAAACTCAGATGATGGAGTTGCGTCCAGACGTTTTGTGATTTCCATGATTTTTTGTACCAATACTGCGCTTCATCCAGATTACCCTTCATGAATTCTAGTCGGCCCTTAAAGAAGAGAAACCACACACCCTGAGGATACAATAGTAATTGCTCCTCTAGGATGCTATGGCACAGTTCTAAATCACCTCCTTGATGACTTATCACATAACAAACTATCAGATGATAGCCAAGCAAAGTCATGGCGCAGAGCACCTGGCGTAGACCGGATAAATGATAGCCAGTTTTGAGATCAGTTAGACCAGCAGTCTAAAATAAAATAAACTACTTAAAAGAAGAATATGGTTTGATTGATATACTACGTGCTACCTTATTTCCAGAGAATCCTATGAACTTCAACACTTTTATAACACCTGAAGGCAGTAAAGAAATCATTAAATTAAAGGCGCCAACACCCATTCGTACACCGCTTTCGAAGTGTACTTTGGACACATCTGATTCCCACTGTCTTTGCACAAGAATTTGAGCGCATTCTCTTAAAAAAGATCAGTAAACTTAATATATTCGTATGTAAGTAATACTAGAACTTACTTGTAGCTACTGTAACAATGACGTATTTTCATACCTCCGCGTATCAAACTTGTTAAAGTCTCGTCCTCAATGAATGTGAGTAGAGCTCGCAAGAGCAACGCTTCTGCATAACATAGTTCAGCATGCGCCTCCAAATCAGTGAGTTGCGTGTAATTTGTCTGTGTAGAATGCCAATGTATGTAATAATACAGTTTATAATAATTTTGTGTATTGGGCAGCGACAGAAGCAACCGGTGTGATAAGGTAAACAATTTGAAAACAGTTTTTGTTTTTTTACAAATTAACGTCACATATGTAGTACTAAATGATGTCCTGAATATCATTAAAACACCAGTTAATTAAAAAAAGCTGTGTTAACCTGACCGGGAAAATAAGAAATCAGTTCCATCTGATTCGATATTTAAAAAATTGATGAATTGCTTCGAAAATCTTCATTTTGTGGTGTACAAATGTCACCTTCACGGTTTTAGTTTTGTTTATTTCAAAGGCATTATTTTTTAACTGCTCTCAGGTACTTCTGGGGTCACCGCTATATACTAAAATCATGTATGGCTTACATACCCTCTTAAATTTCCTCCCGATGGACTGTGTAAAAGTGTTTTTGTGCTTATATCGTTGGCAAACACTTAAACACTTTTTCAACTCATCTCCAGCTCTGACAATGTGTCGCTGTTCAAACGTTAATATTGCTTCCAGGAATATAAATACAGCATTGCCCATTGAATGGTATATACTGACATGCGCATATGGTTGCAATAAAATTCGAGCTTCATCAAATTTATTGTTAAAGAAATAACAAGTGGCTAACTTAGCTTCCTCCAGAGCATTATCTAAATCCATTTCAAAGTTCCTATATAATATGCGTTGAAATTTGCAATAAATTAAAAAAAATGTCGTTATGTAAGTATAATAAACATAAAATATCGTATATTAGTTATGAACCGAAAAAAAGTTTATTGGTCAGTATGCTAGTTTCCTACTTGCTTTTTCTATTGGTTATTTTTATATGCTATTGATTACAAAAATTACTTTAATCTAAAATGTCAACTTAATCTACCTATACCACATTTGGTCGATTTCCGGAAGTTATACTTTCATGCAGTGTGCGTTTTGCATAACATTTACTACAGAGTGTTATAGGTTTGTTCATCTAACTGTTGTACGTATCTCCTAAAACTAATCGAAATAGATATAGGATTATACATAAATGATCAAAATAACGAGAAAAGTTGAAATCCGATTGATTGACTGTCTGTCTGTCCGTCCGTCCGTCCAAATTGTACCTTGAGTAAAAATAGAGATATCTCGATGAAACTTGATATGGGGTTCCTTAGTGCGAAAAAAAATTTTGAGTTCGTAAAGCTTTATTTTGGTACAGAGATCGCAGCAGCAAGGGGCAAAATTTCTTGAAAAAATGGGCGTAGTTCCGCCCTCTTACAAGCTTAATATACATATTCCTTAAACCACTTAAGCTACAAAAACCAAATTTCCTTATTACAAATCTTATTAAAAGTTCTACCGACAGTGCAAAAATTTATGAAATTTCAGATGACCCCGCTTACTCTCCATATAAATACTGTTAAAAACTACTAAAAGCGCGATAAATCCATAACTAAATACGTAAGAGACATTCAATTTTACCACCGAGATGGCATGAGAGAGCTTTATAAGAGTTGGTGTAAAAATTGGACGATGGGCACTGCCCATTCTTTAAATTTTTAGAAAACTATTTTTTTTACTTCAATTTTTAGTTTGTGTTAATAGTTGGTTTATTAGAAATAAAAAAAAAATAGATTCAGTAATGAGTACAGCCTCCTTTGTATATCCGGTATAACTTCATATATCCGGTCCTTCAGAGGATGATACAAGGAATCTGTGGTGGTCAAGGAAATCTCGCTCCAAGCACGTTTAATAGCTGCAGTTAATGTTTCCTTATTTTCGTATTGCTTTTCTCCTTCGTATACCTTCCGTATTAGCCAGCCCCAAATATTTTCAATTACGTTAAAATCTGGAAAATATGGTCGCCAGGTCATGACATCATCGTTGTGACTCGAAATAAACGACTTTACTGCTCGAGCGATATGAATAGCAGCATTGTCTTCTTGAAAAATCCGAGGAATTGGTCAAAAGAGATCACTTAATTTTAGAAATACGGACTCCAACAATGTTTTGATGCGATCGACGTTCATCTTCTGATTGATAAAAATCGAGTCAATTGTTCCATAAAACGTGATGGTACCCCACACCATGACTCCATCTACTCGGCTGTGGGGCGACTTAAATATAGCTCATCGTGAAAATAGTATTGAAGGCTATCAGGACCATTTAAAATAATACGTTTTTCTTCAGTTAAGATAACTGAACGTCAATTATTAAATCGAGTGTCAGATTGAACAGTCCACGTCTTGTATTCTTTCGCGAATCGAAGCCGTTTTTCTTTCCGTAGTTACTTCACATTCTGGATTTTTAGACGCATTAGGTGTTCTGCATTATTGATTGTACGCTGAACACTTGAAAGGTTTACTTTTACTCCAGCTGATGCCGTAATCTTAATTGAATTTGAAGCAATTCTAACAATTTTGCGAACTGATTATTCAGATAGTTTGGCAATGTTTCGGTTAGAAAGTCCTTGGAAGTGAAAAAAGTCTACTTTTACACGTTTCAATAAGCTCAAAATAGTAGGTTTTCACATTTTTATATTTAAATTTAAAACAATTTATTTGATTATTTTAGTTTATTTCAATGAAAATAAGGAAGCATGTTTTATTCATAGCACTATAGTATATCTTTGTGCCTAAAATAGATAAATTTTACTAATATCAGGATTTTCGAAGATCCGACTGACTTTACTCCATATGATTGGTTTTACACCTTAAAGTATTTCCCTTGGCTTTGATTCTTGCAAATTGTAGGAGTATGAAATGTTCGATTGCACCCGAACTTAGCGCTTCCTTACTTGTTTCTGAATATCATATTATTTGAATAATTAATCAAAATATCGTTCAGTCGAATACGGATGAAAAGTTAAAAAAAAACTAAACGAATGTTATGTAGTGAGTTGCACTTATAGTGTATCTGCCGCTGTACAGGGTAAAAAGTTGTAACCGTTTCTAAATGGCATATTTCATATGAGCTTTCTGACTTAGGAAATGCACACAGTGGTCAAATAAAAAACTAACTTCGGCAAACGACAGGCACACAAAGGAATAGTTTCCAAAATTGGAATATTATGACAAAACTTCTCCATCAAAAGGGAAACCAACACATACTTTTTTGTAGTAATTATTTATCAAGAAATATCTTCGGAAAACAAGGAGATAAAGGCAAATATTAAAAATTAGCAATACTATGCATAACATCCAATCCTTGACAATACTGCACTCTTCGACACACCACACCAAAACAGCCAACTCACGAGAACACCACACACCAATCCAAATAAACCCGCATCCACTACCCATCTTCTAATACACCAAACAATCTACGCATATTCACCGCCCAGCAGACTTTAAAAGGATCAACTCGATCGAAAAACGGTCCTTTTAGCGATTCCCATTCGTACAGCGTTCTTCCGCGGTCTTTCGAGCCGTTCTGAAAGGCATCTACGGTAAAACTAAAACAAAAAAAGGGAAATTGTCGAAATTATTTATATATTTAACTAGCTGACCACCCGCAGGTATTGTCCTGCGTGAAATTATGTATTTTGAAATGAAAATAATTTTTAATTTACATTGTGTTAAAAATCATCGATTTTTCTAAATTTTTTCAATGTAACGCAGCTAGATAAACAACATTTTTGGTTTCTGTTCCGGTGCGTAAATGAATAGAGAAGATAATTTTCCTACTCGTGAATACGCCACATATAACTGCCCGAGAAACATGGAATTTCCAGGTTTATGCCACACACTTCTAGCGACTATCCTTGTGGTCTGTTGCTTGTCATTGCAAATGTTATTTTCACTGCAATTCGTAGAATCCAGCAGTCTGCCCCTTGTATTTGATAGCTGCGGCACAATCAGTAGGGTTCCATTGCAAAATTTCAGCACATGAAGATTGCGAAACATAATAATGAGAGATCCAACTTTGAGACGCAATGATGCGGCGGCATTCCGCCGAAATTCCATTGGATAATTCACGGCGTCATATTGTTAAGACGATCGATCGATTTGTATGAGCGGAAGTCTCCTCAAATATGACTTTAAATCTTCCAGTTTAAGTCAACAACAGCAGCTATAATTGTGCGTGCACTCAAGGAATCGTAGTTGCGATAGTTCGGCCAATGTTCGTATAAACATTCGTGATGAGCTCATCTTTCGCGAATTGATAAACGGCACATGGAATTGATATCAAACCACCGGAAGTATCAAGTTTAAGTCAACAACAGCAGCTATAATTGTGCGTGCACTCAAGGAATCGTAGTTACGATAGTTCGGCCAATGTTCGTATAAACATTCGTGATGAGCTCATCTTTCGCGAATTGATAAACGGCACATGGAATTGATATCAAACCACCGGAAGTATCAACCGAAATTGACCCATTTCCAATTCTTAACGAATACGATGTAAAATGTCCTCGGCAATGTCAATGTGTTCATATCCCATAATTGACGCGGATTTGAAAGTTGATATGCCGAAATGATCTTCGCGAAAAGTGTGCGAACTTCATTTGCATTCGAAGTAGCTATCGCATCGTCCATAGTTTGAGTCCAGTGATTATCATGTTCCAGTTATTGTAATTGCTGGCTTGCTTCTCAAAAAGTTGCACACACCGTACCATTCACAGTACGCAATGACGCGTACATTAATCAGTAGCGACCGATGGTCGAATCAATCGTCGTTTTTCGGCTGGGTTGTGTAAATTCCTCTTAATGCATTAGTTGAGAACACACTTGGATGTACATCTACTGGTTGGACTTGCTTTCTGCGTAACTATTTATGGAGGATGCGTTTCATGTAAATATCAAGGCATTTTCGAATAGAACAATGTCCGCGCAAACGCATTACTAACGAAAGTTGAGAAAAAACTCGTCAATGTTAAGAGTTTTGAATGTGAATATAGTACGATCCATACATACTTCGATATTCACTCCTCTAAATTGAATTCAAAAAGTTCTGCCATTGTCGTCTGGTGAGCGACGCCGATAGAGTGGATATCCATCCTTTCTAGTTTGTGTTTCCAAAAGAAAATCACGTGGGTAGTGTTTCGTGCATTTATTGTCAGACATACAAACCGAAGTGAGATTGTTGGGTCCACAAGGTCCATGGTTTTCACCACTTCTTATAATACTAGAATTTTCGCAGTTCATCAAACATCGTAACTGTTGTTTGAAAAGGCGTGCTGTTAAATCGTGACGATCTCTTGCTGATTGACCGCGATCCATAATTCTGGACGTATGTCATCGCTTCTTGGGAGTACTCAGTCATGTGCCTTGGGCTGCCAATGTATGTTGATATCAAAAAGACCGCCAACCGATGTTAGCGCGACCCCTTTGTGACATCGTAACAAATTCACATCTGTAACTCATCACTTTGTGTGAAATACACATAACGTTTTCGCTGAATAATTTTCAATAATTTTTTTTGAATAGCCGGAATAACGAAAGCTAACGGCAAATTTGAATGATTCAAATAATTGAAAAAAAATGAATAAAAGAATTTTGTGTGAAAAAAAGTTACTTTTTGGAAGTGTCCAATTTTCCGACTTTTCCTCACGGAAAGCATACGGGTTTCTTTTCATTTCTAAACCTTCCCCGATCCACAGCGAACAACCTCTGAAAATTTCATAATGATTGGTTCAGCCGTTCTCGAGTCTTAGCGTTACTATCAAACAAACATTCATTCGTTTGTATGGGGGAAAAAGAAAAGGGCTATTTTGAGGGTTTTTTCCGGCAATTTTTCGATTTTTTCCCCGTAAAAACCATCTTTGAAGTTCAGCGAACATTTAAAAAAAGTATTGGCCAAATTGGTACAGGCGTTTTTGAGGTATGCGCCTAGCAACACATTTCGCGATTCATTTTTATATTAAAGAAGATACATATATAAAATAAAGTCGTGTTAGTTACATCATTTATACATAGGTTGCTATATATATTTCTGGACTAGGCAACACTAAGTGTTGCCAGGTGCAATCTGACATTTCCATTGGAAAGTTTGACATTTTTTAGCATAACATCACTCAGAACGTTTTGTCATTTAATCGTGAATTGTTTTATTTACAGGGAATTAAAAAATTCATCTCGGCCAAAAAATGGAATTAACTCGTGAACATTTTCGTGCGATCATTTTTCACAACTTTCGACGTGGATTATCACGACAAGAGTGCATCGATGAACTAAAATCTTTGAATGGCTATAAAGCACCATCCTATAGCACTGTGAAAAACTGTTACAACGAATTCAATCGTGGCCGACGCTCAAAGACGAATTCCGTGAAGGTCGTCCAAAAACAGCCGTTGTGCCAGAAAACATCGATGCCGTACGTGAGCTGATAATGCAAGACCGTCATGAAACATACCTTCAGATAGAGGCATGCCTATGCATTTCTCCCACCAGCATACATTCGATATTGCATGAACACCTGGCCGTAAAAAAGGTTTGTTCTCGTTGGATCCCGCACAATTTGACAATCGCTCAAAAAAAGGCTCGTGCGGATTGGTGTAAAGAAATGCTGAAAAAATACGATCGCGGTGCTTGAAAAGGCGTTTATAAGATCGTCACAGGTGACGAATCATGGATCTATGCGTATGAGCCCGAAACAAAACAGCAATCGACCGTGTGGGTCTTCCAAGACGAGCCAAATCCAACGAAAAAAAAAATCGTTGATAAACGTGCCTATTTTCATTATTAGGCCAGAAATAGATATAGCAACCCTCGTAACTAAGGAACGGCTGAACCGATTTGGCTGAAAATTGGTGGTGAGGTAGCTTAGAACCGGGTAAGGACATATGATACTTTTTATCTCTTTATGTTAAAATTCAATACAATTTATAAGTACAAAAATTATATTTCAAATCATAAGCAGCTGTTCAAAATTCATGTAAGACTCATTTGAAAATTCTAGTATTTCAAAAATAGAGAAATAAGTAAAAATTGTCATATCATACATACTTGGTATATGGGTTACACTGATTGTGCTCCTGAACCAGGCAGTTTTTTGTTAGGACGAACCCTTCAGATTGCTCCTGAATCAGGTAGTTTGTTTTTTTTTAGGAAAAGCCCGTCAGATTTGCTTAATATCACAATCAAAAATAGCCTTGACATTTTCGTCGTCAAGGCATTGCGGATAATCTGCTAGTTTATGGGCGAAGGACGCAAATTAATTCATAACAAACGTAGCGTACAATTTCAAACTGATCCTTCCTAAAAAATAATAAAATTGCTAAATATTGGAAATTGTAGAATATAACTGCAACCAAATAAGCAGTGCAATGAATTAATACTGGCTCAGTAATCATTCGATGACTAATAAACCACGTGCATTCCAAAAGGCTGATGCCATAACCTTGCCAGCCGATTATTTGTATTTCCACGCTTGGGAACAGTTTCATTATATGCAGTCCCCTAGGCTGACTGTCGATTGGACTCGGTTGGTTTCACTGGTGCACAACCCAAATTTAACAGTATTTTCCCCCGAAAAAGCAATCTTTTATTAACACATGAAATGCTTTTTGATTAATTTTTTTGTAAACTAACACAATTTGCTTCACATAAATGCCATATCTCCTTAACTAATAGTTATAATCCAACTTATAGAAATCATGTACTTGTATATGGTATTATTAGTACTACCTATGTATCTGCCACAGTAAAACGTGGACGAGTCCTCTGTGATAAATATAAATTAAATTCAAAACAACTTCGTAAAGTCTCTTTATTTGTTATTGTATGCTGACGATTTCTTTTTTCCAAAAGATCCCATTGGTGCTCAATAGGATTTAGGTCAGGTGATTGTGGGGGCGTTTTTAGCTATCAGGAGCATTGTACAGAAGCCAAAGTTTAACAATTTCAGCAGTATGCTTCGGATCATTATCGTTTTGAAACCAAACGTTGAAGATAATCCAAGATTCTCTGCACTTTGTTTCAATGTCTTTCATAAAATGTTCAAATATATCCCCATTTATCCATATAAGCATATACATATATACTAATATATTTATTAGCAATTTCCGCGCTCGGAATTTAAGTGCATACGTTCAACTGCTCCTGCCTTTTTTATAGACATTTATTAAATATATTATTATCAGTGGCGGATACACGGGGTACAAGATACTATCATAAATTGCATTATATGACCTGTTTAAACTTACTTAACCCTTTTTTGGGCGACTCACAGCGGAAGTACTAAATTCTGAATTGAGAAAGAGTCGAAGTCTTTGAGTACAGTATGAGACATATATGCCCGCAGAGATATCGAATTAATGGGGCATTCGATAGTCGCAAGCGGCATCGTGTCTATATATTTTTCGTAGTTCGTGGTGTCACCTAGCGTCAGTTGATATCTATCTATCGGATAGTGGTTGTTCCCAAGAAAATAAACAGAAATTTACGGAAGAATAATGTTTTTCGTTACAGATTAGCGTTGTACTCAGATACATCGATTTTTCTTCTGGCATGTACACGAGAAGACTTTGTATCTTTTTTGGAGGCATTCGGTCAACTTTCGAAGAAACCTCTCGCGGGCACAGAATCAGAAGAAAGCGAGGATGAAGATGGATTAATTGCTTACAGGACTGCTGGAAAAAATGACCGAACCGATGAAGAATTGTCTCTAAGTGGATCTGCCATCGGGGGGATTGTTCTTGGAGATATGAAGAAAATGAATCTCCGAATGAAGAAATGCGCTTCGATAGGGACTGATGGATATGCGGTCATGCTGTCTGATATCGGAGCAGTCAACGAAATTCGGAAAGAAGCAAAAAATGCTGTCATGACTCCGTGTTTCTCGCATAAACTCAACAACAGTTTTTCAAAGTCAGTGAAAGTACGACGAAAACGTTGCCAGTGCCATACGAGAAGTCGACAAATTCTTCAAGAACTCATTTCCAAAACGTGTCCAGTGTCCGATTGATTTATTCAGAAGCCATGAAAATGGCGGAAAAACTCGATGTTGATGAAACGAAACCGAAAACATGTGGTCGACAAACGAGACGCGAAAATTACGACGTGAAAACTTGCGAGGATTACTACAGGGTTTCTGTCTACATACCTCTGCTGGATACCATTAAAGAAGATTTGGAAGCTCGTTTTTCACAAGAAGCTTTGGATTGAGTGTGTTGCTCTCAGAAAAAGCAAGTCTTTAAAAAGAAAACGAAATCGATGATCTAATCGGATGTTGATAGAAAGATTCGGGAATCTTCTGGATGATGAAAAAAGCGTACAAAAATTGAAATTCAAAAGTGAATTAAGCTACTGGCAATGTCACTGGCAGCAGCAATAAAAAATTGAAGGTCGCGAAATTCCAACTTCTGCACTGGAAACATTAAGAAAATATGATGTCGACATACTTCCAACAATCCACACCTATCTCCGAGTATTCTGTACACTTCCCATAACAAACGCGAGCTTTGAACGTTCTTTCTCTTATCTTCGCCACATCATGACATCGAAATCACCGCCGAAGAAGTCATCGAAAGATTCGCTAAACTTGGCAGTCATCGTTTTGCGTTATGAAACACGCAATGTAAAAGGATTTTTCTGATTGAATTTTTAATAAAATGAGCCACTATGTAATGTATGCATATGGTTGACTTTTCGATTGTAACCACTTTGCTTACCTAAAAATTGGAATTGATAATTTTTGTTTCATAATTTGTACTGTATTTCTCTAGCAATAATAAGTTTGGAACCCAAATCGAAGGATAAATTCCATTAAACCCCCCCCCGCAAGAATCCTCTCTGGATCCGCCACTGTTATTATATGTACATATATATCGGTGACATCAATATTATCGGCGTACGCCAAAAGCTGTACACTCTTATAGAAGATCGTACCTGATCGATTGAGCTCTGTAGCTCGAATTGTTCTCTGCACCAGTAGATTGAAAAAAGCGCACGATAGGAAGTCCCCTTGTCTGAAACCTCGTGTTCAAATTATCATTGAACATGCTTACTTATCAACAAAACCGAAATTCTACTAAATATAAATATCTATTCATATATTAATATACTATTCTTCTTAATTGGCGTAGACACCGCTTACGCGATTATAGCCGAGTCAACAACAGCGCGCCAGTCGTTTTTTCTCTTCGCTACATGGCGCCAATTGGATAATCCAAGCGAGGCCAGGTCCTTCTCCACTTGGTCCTTCCAACGGAGTGGAGGTCTTCCTCTTCATCTGCTTCCCCCGGCGGGTACTGCGTCGAATACTTTCAGAGCTGGAGTGTTTTCGTCCATCCGGACAACATGACCTAGCCAGCGTAGCCGCTGTCTTTTAATTCGCTGAACTATGTCAATGTCGTCGTATATCTCGTACAACTCATCGTTTCATCGAATGCGATATTCGCCATGGATAACGCGCAAAGGGCCGTAAATCTTTCGCAGAACTTTTCTCTCGAGAACTCGCAACGTCAACTCATCAGTTGTTGTCATCGTCCAAGCATCTGCACAATATAGCAGGGCGGGAATTATGAGTGACTTATAGAATTTACTTTTCAATTGCCTACTCAGTCCGAAGTAGCCCCTGTTGGCACCGTTGGATTTCCAGGCTGACATTGTTGGTGGTGTTTATGCTGGTTCCCAAATATACGCAACTATCGTACAACTTCAAAGTTATGATTGTCAATAGTGACGTGAGTGCCAAGTCGCGAGTTCAACGACTGTTTGTTTGATGACAGGAGATATTTGGTCTTGCCCTCATTCACTGCCAGACCCATCTGCTGTGCTTCCTTGTCCAGAGGATGGAGTCATGTGTAGAAATTCACGTAAGTGAGGAAAGTTCTCTGATCGCCATTCACCAAGAAAAGATTCTTTTACATCAGACTCAAGCAGCTCACGACTTCCGGTCTTTGACCAAGTATCCTCTGGGTAGCCTAAGAACATCCGTTTGAAGGCGAGCTAAAGTGAGAAGGCGAAACATCTCCTCCCCAGGGTTGTGCGCTGGGTTTGGGACCCGCCACGTAAAAAACACCCCCAATGAAAGGAAATAACAAGCCTCGGATGAGTGACCCCCCTTTTGATGACGACCATGGCAAACGAATTAATAACTATGATTTAAGGGCATGCACCTGGAATGTCCGGTGCCTTAATTGGAAAGGTGCCACTGCCCAGCTGGTGAAAAAACACACACACATGTACTAAATTGCCCTGCCAACCATGAGTGGGTGTCATATAGAAAAGTATATCTGTCCTGCTCTAATATCTCCAATCGACGGCTGATGTGGGGTTGAATTTTTTGATTCCTACTTTAAAAATTTCTTAAAATTTCAAAAAAACTTTTTAATTTTTAAATTGTTAATTTTATCATTTTTAATACATATTTACATAAAATTGTAATTTAATATCTTAACGCTAACATTGAGTAAATAAAAATATATTTAACTAAAAAAAAAATAATTTCATCTGAAAAAAGATTATAAAAGACAAATACCTGAAAATAAATAATAATTAAATAAAAATAATAATAACATCTGAGAGAAAAGATGAACATTATTTGATCATTTAAGATGTAAAACAAGCATTTGCTTTCACATATTATATTGGATTGCGCAGGATGCCTTAAACGCATAAAATACATATGTATGTATTTATTTTTGCGTATTATATTGGACTGCGCAGTCCAATTTCAAAGTACACACACTTTTTTCACATACTTACTAAACAATTGATATTTGCTGTTTCTGACGATATTGCTGCTGCTGCTATTTCCAATTCATTCTGATTTCCAATGTTATAAAAACAAATGAAGTAATTATTTGCAAATTATTTAAAAATAAATCACATAAAATTCACTTCTTGTTGTACGAGCCTCCTTTACGATGGTACGATCACGAATGACATGTGTCTTTCAATCGTTTTTTTATTACCCTTTTTGGGATTTTCTTTTCAAATAAATCAAGAAATAAAAGAAACTTTTTTCAACGCATTTAAGTAAACAAAAAATAACCCGAAAATGTGCGTTGGTGTTAGTGCATAGAGAAAAAATGTGTAGTTGTATTGAAATATTTGACAATTAATACCTATGTACCCTTCCAACCACGGCTACCCTATAACTACACATTTTTTCTCTGTGCACTAACTAGTAATAACTAATAATTACTTCATTTGTTTTTATAGCATTGGAAATCCGAATGAATTGAAAAAGGAAACAGCAGAAATATCATCAGAAGCAGCAAATATCAATTGTTAAGTAAGTATGTAAACGAAACTGTGTGTACTTTGATATCGGACTGCATATAATACGCAAAAATAAATACATACATATGTATTTTACGCGTTTAAGGCGGCCTGCACAATCCAATATAATATGTGAAATCAAATGTTTGTTTTATATTTTAAATGATCAAATAATATTTATCTTTTCTTTCAGAGTAAATTCTATTTGTATTTAATATATTTTATTTTTTCAGATAATATTAATCTTTTTTTTTAGATATTACAAATTAAAGGTAATTCTTATTTATTTTTAGGTTTTAATAACCTTTATTTTATTTCAGGTATTTGTCTTTTATAATCTTTTTTCGATGTTAGGACCTGGGAGCCTACGCAATAAATAAATAACCATATTTCGGGCCCCGGCGAAGTCGATCAGTCTCAGCGCATGAGGGGATGTTTCCGTATGGATGCTGAATTTACCGACCGTTGTGCCAAAGATACCTTATTTGCCCACCCTAGCGTTGAAGCCGGCAAGATCTTGATATCGTGTCGTGTCGGGGGCAACTCTCATAGGTGCGCTCCGTTCGCCCAAAGAAGGCATCTTTGGTGACAACGTCCTTCTCTTCTGGCAAGACGTGGGCGCAAATCAGCGATATGTTGAAGAACTTGGCTTTGATGCGGATTGTGACTAGACGTTCATACACCGGGGTGAATGCCAGGACTCAGCGACAGACTCTACCTCCCACCATTAATCCCCCACCGGATTTGCGATCCTTTAAGTAGCCGCTCTGGTAAATGCCACAAGGACCTATTCGTTTACGGCGGTGATGTCAGCCTTTATTTTAGGAGGGCATCAACCAGCTGAGCAGCAGCTCCTTCTCAATTAAGGGACCGAACATTCCTAGTACATGCCTTTAAATCGTTATCCTTAATGCGTTTGCCATGGTTGTCCTCAAAAGGGGGTTTCTCTTCTTAGGCTTTTTGTTCCTTTTCATTGAGGACGTCTTTTACGTGAGGGGTCCCAAGCCCAGCGCACAACCCTGGTGAGGGAAGACATATATAATTAGAATTTTCCAAAAATTTATTAATTTTTTTCTGAATGTACATAAATTTAAGAGTGCACGCAGAAAATATCATACCGTTCTGGTGAATATTTTCGAAGTTACACGCAAATTTGAAAAGGCGTTTCACAGTGCTTGGAAGTACAAGGCCAAACTTTGAACCCGTTTTTTCCAAATGGTATTTTCAAAGTCGATGACCAATATTAGTCGGAAACGGCTAAGCCGATTAGTCTGAAATTTTAACGCGAGCTCCTTAAACATATTTTTTAGTATATAATCGAAGGTTTTTTTTTTCACCGATAAATTTTTTTGTCACCATTTTTAGACCGAAATTTTGGCTCTAAGTCGATTTTTTTAGAAACCGCCATTTTGTCAGAAATTTTTGCTTATTCCTCCGATTAATTACTAGATTTAACATTACTTTAACGAAATCTCTTAGTTTTTTTATGTTTTATCTTAAGAGGATTCAGTTCAGAGATATAGAGGTCACCGCAAAACGTCTTTTTTGAGAGGAGCTCCCGAAGATCAGCAGTAGTTTCTCTCCAAATAAATATTTTTAATAATAGTACGTCTCAAAAGACAGTAAAAAGATACTATAATATATGGGCAATTTTTTGGGTTAATAAATTTAGAAGTTTTCTCACTGTATATAACTCTTTAAGATCGCTACTAACACAACAACCTAATAAATTTAAGCGGAGGTGAACCCAATGCGGAATACCATAAGTTGTTGTTCCCCAACAAGACATTTTCGGGAGAATTTAATACAAATAATTAAATACGGATATAATCTTAATAATTATAGTTTAAAAAAACTAAAAAACAATCGATATATGAAAAATATGTCACAAAGCACCCCCCGCTTTTCTCGCAATAATGCAGGAAGTTTTCCTTCATTATTATTGTTAGTTTATAAAAAAAAATTATTTTTCACTTTTTAGTTTGATATGCTTCAAAAGCGTGTTTTTTGCTGTTTTTTTAAACTATATTTATTTTTAATTTTTTAGTTTGATGTGAGAAATATGAACTATGACGTGTAGTATTATTAAATCGATAATTAGGCAGCATTTAATATCTACTCGTAACCTTTCATTGGCTAATTGTTACATTATTTGCGACCAAGTTCTATTGACGACTTTACGAATTATTACTTCTTAATCGAATCATTTCTTCTAAAGCTTTACTGTTACATGGGGTTTTACCTGTCAACTTTGAACAGTCTAGTTCTTCAATTCGAATACCATCCAAAGATCTACAATGACTAAGTGCTATATAAGCTTGTCCAGCAGCAAACAGTCGAGAGCCCAGATAAATTACTGCGTGTTCTGCTGTACAACCTTGCATCTTATGAACGGTCGACGCCCAACTCAGTATGCTATTTAAATGTCACTAGTTTTATATAGATGGTGCATACTTTTAAGCGCATCTTTTTGGTGAGCGGCTTAAACTTACTATCGCCTTCCTACAGTGTCGCTCAAATGTTCTCTGTTTCAGTACCACTTAAAAAAGTTACAAACATACATACATACATACAAGTGAAGCTAATAAAAGCGTATTAAAAATAAACAAAATCGGTTTATGCGTTTTATGGGCGTTTATTAAAAAAACACAAACAATTAATAAATCAATACATGCATAGTATAAGAAAGTCGATTTTTCTGTCCCTTCGTATGGGGCCATCCATAAATTACGTCACACGAATTTAAGGACTTTTTAACCCTTCCCCCTTGTCACAAGTTGTCATATTTTGAACTCCCCCTCCCCCTGTCGTAACGTCACACACTTTCCAATTTTATGGATTAATCAAAAAATAAAAAACAGGCTATTCTATTTATTCTTATATTTATTGAATAATCTTTAATAAAATAAACATTTAGTTAAATATTAAAGTACAGACACAACGAATGACTAGTTAAGAAATAATAGATACTTAATTATGCTAATTAAAAATACAAAACTTAATCATGTTGTGTGTATGGACTTTTGACACACTCCTTTATATCATTTATTACTGGCAAATCAGGCACATCATTTTCGTTCTGAATTTGGATGTCAGGAACATCTTTCGTATCAACATCGTCTTCTTTCATCCATAAAGCATCGTCATCAGCTCTTGTTTTGTATGTGATTGTTTGTGTTGATTGGTGGCTTTATGTGAAGAAAAATATGGGCCACATATGCTACACGATCTTTTAAATATGTAAGTATGACTCGACACCAGGGCAATAACTATCATATGCAACTTGTTTCAGATGGAATGATGCTTGGAGATTTAATAATATCTTTAGTAATAATGGAGCAAACTTAGCGTCGTTGTCATCACTCCCTGTGACTCCATAACCTTCTGATGTATGTTTGATTAACACAGGTGGTGGTAAAAATCCTTCTTTTAATAATTTGCAGATACTAGAACGTCTTACAACGCAACATACAATAGTTTCACATTTAGCTATTTGTAAAAAATATTGTGACTCACGTACATGATTAGCATATTAGAATTATTTTTCAACATCATAGCCTGTTCAATATCCAGTCCAGTAACAGTTGGTGCAACACATTCAGCAACGACTGGAAAATTATCAATGACTAACTTGCTCCAAATGTCAGCCAATACATTGCCCGCACTTTCGAAGTTTCGTTTTTCTAGATCTAAGTCAGTAGTTCAATTACTTGAATCAAGATGTGACCCAAAATCATCATGATTTAATAGCACACCAGTAAGTTCGCGACTGAGAGGTGTCATGCGTCGTTCAACTCTGTTAAATGCACTCCTTCCTGGGGCATTTGTAGCTATATAAATTGCATCCAAATGAAAATCTTTAAAATGTTGTAAAGCTAAAACTATAACGCGGGAGACAATTTTGTAACTTTGATTAAAATTATAATATAAAATAAAATAAAGTACGATTTGCAGAAGAGCTCCAATATTTACAAATTTATTGGAACGATCCCTGGACACGGCGAGTATACCTGAGCAAGTTATACTTGTAAGAAACAGGGGCAGTAAAAAGCTTCGTTACAACTTAAGTATTAAAAAACAAAGATTGTGTTTATAAATGTTTACTATTTCTTGTTTACCTATAAATTTCACGTTTGTACATCACAAATTTTGAAATGTGTCACAAAGCTTTTGACACCCCCCTGCCCCTTGTCACACAATGTCACTTCTGAATGATACCCTCCCCCCTTCAAGGTGTGACGTAATTTATGGATGGCCCCTATGCTTAAATCTTTAAAACTACGCAACGGATTTTGATGCGTTTTTTAATAGAGTGATTGAAGGGGAAGGTTTATATGTACAATAACATTCATTAATGGAGAAATACTGTTATTTTAGACTTTTCTAATGTGATATCGCAAATAACTAAATTTTTTCCGTTTACGTTGCAAACGCAGGCTGAACCTTAGGAGATTTATCAAAATAACGTACCAAGTATTGTACACAATGAAAAGGTCTACAGAAAACTCCGCGATGGTGTAAGTCTATCTCTTATGGATATCCCACAATAACATTTTTTTATCATTGCGATGGCTAGAGTTTAAGCTTATTTAAAATAAAAAATAAAAATTAAATCAATTAAATGAACTCACAAATAGCTTTCTTTTAAGTTAAAAAACGACGATTTGAGAGCTTAAAATGAAATATTGAAATTTTTTAAGCTATTCGCACAAATACACCGTGGTGGGTACCCGGGTACCCGTTTACTTACATAAGGGTTAAACCACATGGAAAAAGTTAGCTTATGGGACGTTGAAAAAAGTTCAAAAAAAGTACTTAAAAAGCCGAATATCTCGAGAAGTATTAATGATAGCGATTTTGACTTTTTATAGCAAATAAAATTTCCTACAAATTTGTCATTTTAATTTTTTCTATAGCTCCTGTTATTTACGAGATATATACAAAAAAAATCCGAAATTCTTGAAAACATTGAGTTTAGAGCCCGTACTACCTCGCTGGTGTGAGTTACGACTTTGTTGCACTGGGCACTTTTGTATAGTGAACAATTCTGAGAAATATGCGTCTAAAGTGAAAGCGATGCCACAAAATACCTCTGATCTGTAGGAATTCAAAACTAAAGACTCATAACGGCTGTGTACTTTCTATGGAAAATTTTTACAGGCCTTGGTCCAGTTCTTAATGTTAATATTAAGGGCTAAAATTTTCAAGGAATGTTTTTTTAGGGTATTCCCAAGGAAATTTCGTGACGGGACTGAAAAAAATTAATAGTTCAATAAAAAAACACCCTAATATATATATATATATATCCATATATGCAGATTATGACGGCACTTTCACAAGAACGCTACAACTCTGTTTTGCCTTTCTCAATAACAGGTGTCAATTAGCTGGGCCTTTCCAAATAAATGCTTTAATATTAAGGTCCCCACCTTAATGAAAAGCTACGGGGTTGTTTTAATTTGTTTCACCATCCTAACCCCAAGGCCCTTTCTTAAAAGAGGACCCATTTTGGCCATACCTAAGCTAGGCGGAAGAAGCCAAGCAAGGAGGGGTTGAAAGCAAAAGTGAGATTCAAGGCGGGGGCCGGAATTAGTAACCGTCTCGAGAGAAGGAAGAGGAGGTGAAATGGCTGGCTTGGGCTAGAGAGGAAATAAAGAATGGCCGGGTACACTTCGCCACTCAAAACTGGTGTAATGCCTGGGATCCAGCGTATGCTCACCGCATTGAGGAGCATATCGCTGCAAAGAGGCAGCTTTCGACGGAAGATGAAATTAAAACGAGAAATAGTGAGGAAAGCCAGCAATGCTCTATATGCAAATGTAGGCAAATGCTTGGCACAACCTTGGTGATCTCTCCCTCTCTCATACTCTACGGTGCACCAGTAAGGTGGACAGGCGTACGGAAATCCACCTACCGGAAGCCAATTGAATATTTCGAACTTCTTCGAACGTAATAAGGCATATTTTCAGCTATATTTTAAGATTTCTTTTGCAAAAATGTTGAAAAATAACGGAGTTATGGGCTGTCTTCGGAGGTGCCAAAAAAAAGTGCCCCAACTGCTGGAGTGATTCCGACTGAATGAGTAGCTGAAACAAAAAAAATTGAAAAGTTTCTTAAACTTAAAGATATTTCCTATACAATGACCTATGATCTTTGAAAAATATCAAAAATTAACAAAATGGCGTAATTAAAAAAAAAAAAACGTTTTTTTTTTTTTGGGTAAAAAATGGTCGTTTATTTAGTGCCAAATTGACAATTTTCATCCAATCAAAAAGATCGTAGGTTATTATATAGTAAATGTATTTAAAAATACTTAATTTTAATTTGAAGTCAATCGGTTAATTTCTCGTTGAGTTATGCTGACAGCAATTTTGAAAAATGTCGTTACGGAAAAACGCGTTTAAAATTTCTCTTATACTATTTATAGTCTGCACCTCAGAGTGGTCGCTCTTTAGAACGCTGCCATCCAAAAACTATTTAAGATTTGACCTTCTCGATTTTACAGGATATTTATGGAGAGATAAGCTATCGAAAAAGCAAATAAATTTTTTTTTTTTTGAAAGTGTCTCACTGGTATAGCCCCTTAAGAACAACTCCAATGGTGGCTAGTATTAAACCTGCCACCTATAGACCTCTTCGCTGGAAACTGCGCAGCAAAATCGGCGGGATGACTACTGGCTGCAGGAGAATTTACATACAGAACTTTTGGGCATAGCTCGGTGGGTAACGTCGATTGGGCAAACACCGATGACGTGACACCACTTTCAGGTTCAAAGTAAACATAGGAAAAGATAGCTGGCGTAAAGATATGTTAGCTAAACATCTATACTGATGGCTCGAAAATGGAGGATGGAGTTGGTATGGGAATTTACTGTCCAGAAGTGTTTTAGTCAACAGGGAAACAGTGGAAAGTGTAGCCAGAAATAAGCAACTTAACTTTTACTGGGTGCCGGGCCACAAAGGCATCGAGGACTATGAAATAGCGGACGTGATTGCCTCCAATGGTGTGTGGCTAACATCCGAAAACGTGGTAAACATTGGGAAACCAATCTCGACAGAAGCATGATAGGAAAATCAAAACACGAAGGAACGAGCTACTTGGGTGCTTCGCAGCCATGTGCAAAACTGTAGATCGGAATTACAAAAAATTCTTATTGGCACACGATAGAAGAATCTGTAGGAAAATTATCGGAATACTTACTGATCACTGTCTGGTGGCGGCACACGTCCGCAAAATGGTTCGAACAGTTCGAGAAGACTGCAAGATATGCTTAGAGCAGGGCACTAGGGAAACAATGGAGCATCTCTTGTGCACTTGTCCCGCATTGGCAAGATTACGCTGTTAGCATCTAGGGTATATGATACACTGGAGGAGGTATCGATAGTGAGGCCGCAGAGTCTGTTAAAAGACTAAAAACGAATTTCGGTATAAATGGGGTATGTGCTGATAGGGGAGCATCTCCGTAGGAGGAATATGTTGCTAACACTTATATTTTTTAAAGTATTCGCTTCTAAAAATTTAAAAAAAAATTATGTTCACATGATATTTCACAATGTTTAACTAATTTTTTTTTGAAATTTTTCACTTATATTAGAATATACACTTTAAACAATCATATAAGTTCACATTTCACTTTTCAATATATGTATATACTATAAATAATATCTGATTTATGTTTAATAAACACAGATAAGTAAAATTATATTATCTTTATATATAAAAAGTCCGTGTCACGTTGTTTATCCTCGTTGAACTCCTAAGCTTGCGTCAAGCGCAAGCATCCCCTAGAATGACTACTTCTCTTGAACCTAGGAACTGAACTCCATCTGGTATCGCAAAGTACCAAAACTAGTCCTAACCTAACATGGACATGTATACGGTAGCAGCATCAAAGCCAACTATACGGCAGCTATCAACGTACCGCGCCCTGTGACAACTCCAGCGCTCCGAACCACAGTGGCCACCGTTCCTGCAGCCGCTTCTCGGAGTGCCGCGCGACCAGCAGCAACCTCCTCTTTACATCCAACTTTTCAAAACATTGCACCCTTCGACACACCATACCAATACACCCAAATCACGAGAACATCACACACCAATACACATAAAACGCATCCACAATGCATCATTCAATACACCATATCAACTCGGTCGAAAAACGATATTTTTTCAATTCCCGTTAGAACAGCGAAAACGTACTTCAGCGGTACGTAGCAGCGCAATTTTGTCCGCCACGTGTTCACTCCAATGAAGTAAAGTGGAAACAACAGAAAAGAATTGTGAAAAATTTTAGATAATCAAACAAAAAAGTGTATTTGTGTAATGAGTAAACAAGAATTAACCAAATATTTTATACCTTCGCTACTTGTAAGGATGAAAGCTGGGAAGTACTTTCGGGTAGTGGAAAAACAAAACTGTTGCGTTAAAATTCAACATTCATTATTCGACGAAACCGTGAATGGATTACAATTATATTTGAGACCTTATTTAGTTATTTTATATGTATGTCATAAACTCACTAAGTTTCATATGTGCTTTTATTACTTGCTTTAACTTTCATCTAACTGTGACTTTATAATAGAAACCCTTGAAGGAAGAACTCTTCTCAAACAATCTAGTGTTCTCATATACTTCCATAAAATATACATATAGTACATACAAACATTCTTTGTTTATATACAATAAACATATGTAATCAAGTAAATATTAATAGAAATTGAGAAATTCAAACCGTACTTAAAGTCATCTGGTTCACTGCTGGCATCAAAGAACTGTGGATAAGATAGCATAAATTAAAAACATATTAATTTTAAAAGGCTGGAATATCAGTAGAGGATATGTGATAAAGATAACACTCACACGTAATGATATGTAAAAGTATTGAAAAGATAAATAAATGAGAGGATGTCCTGGCGAAAATTTCATTAGTTCAAAATTGGCTGTATTGCCGTTTTTTTTACATCACGATGTCTAAAAATATTTCTATTTTCAATTTTTTTTATGATTTTAATAGCACTGTTTAAACACTATAGGGGCGTGTTCGGCTATGACGTTCTGGCCCTATTCCCGTTGTCGTTTCAATTGTCGTTTCTAAGTTTTTGCGTTGTTATCATTGTTTTGTTCCTAAATTCGGACTCCTCAAGTACATCGCAACGTCAAGAAAAATAGTAACGCCCAATAGCTTCATTGTATCTGAAGTTATTATTTGTTGTTTTGCAGAAAATATTTTAACCATTTTGTGTATTTAAGGGATCGTCTCAGTGTGACCCTCCGAAAAATCATTGATTTTCGCGATTTTTTTTTATTGAAATTAACTATTCGGTCCGGTTTTTTATAAATAAATACATTCATGACGAACACAAAATGATTTTTTTACGTATATTTAATGGTTGCATAATCTATAAATATAAAAATGAATCCCTTTTTCCCTTGGTCACGGCATCACGCGTGAATGGCTGGACCGATTTCACTTATTATTTTTTTGTTGTATTTGTTATTATTAGGAGAAGATTCTTATGTAAGAAAAAATTACGAAAGTTGCCACTATAATATAAAAATGAATCGCAAAATGTGTTGCTAAGCGCATAACTCAACAATGACTGAACCAATTTGGCCAATTCTTTTTTTTAAATATTCGTTAAAGTTCAGAAATGGTTTTTACGGCGAGAAAAATTCGAATAATTGGCGGAAAACCCCTAAAACCAGCCCTTTTCTTTTTTCCATACAAACGTTTTCTCTTGTACATATACACAAGTGTAAGTACAAATAAATGTTTGTTAGTAACGCTAAGGCTCGAGAACGGCTGAACCAATCTTCATGAAATTTTCAGAAGATGTTCGCTGAGTTTCTGAAAAGGTTTAGAAATAGAAAAAGCTTATAAGAAAAAGTTCAAAAATTGGAAATTTGCAAACGGTGACTTTTTCCCATGGAGGATGGAGTCATGTGTAGAAGTTCGCGCAAGTGAGGAAAGTTCTCTGATCGCCATTCACTTGGGAGTGGCCAGAAACGATTCTTTTACATATGACTCAAGCAGCTCACGACTTCCGGTCTCTGACCAAGTATCCTCTGGGTAGCCTAAGAACATCCGTTTGAAGGCGAGCTAAAGTGAGAAGGCGAAATATCCCCTACTTAGGGTTGTGCGCTGGGTTTGGGACCCGCCACGTAAAAAAAGCACACCAATGAAAACCAACAATCAGCCTCGGATGAGAGACCCCCCTTTTGATGACGACCATGGCAAGCGAAATAAGGACTACGAATTGAGGGCATGCACCTGGAATGTCCGGTCCCTTAATTGGGAAGGTGCCGCTGCCCAGCTGGTTGATGTCCTCGTGAAAATAAAGGCTGACATCACCGCCGTCCAAGAAATGCGATGGACGGGACAAGGACAGAGACGAGTAGGTCCTTGTGACATTTACTACACTGGCCATATAAAGGAGCGCAAGTTTGGTGTTGGATTCGTGGTGGGAGAGAGACTCCGTCGCCGAGTACTATCATTCACTCCTATGAATGAACGTCTAGCCACAATCCGCATCAAAGCGAGGTTCTTCAACATATCGCTGATTTGCGCCCACGCCCCGACGGAAGAGAAGGACGATGTGACCAAAGATGCCTTTTATGAGTGCTTGGAGCGCACTTATGAGAGATGCCCCCGCCACGATGTCAAAATCGTGCTTGGCGACTTCAACGCCAGGGTGGGCAAAGAAGGTATCTTTGGCACTACGGTCGGTAAATTCAGCCTCCACGAGGAAACATCCCCAAATGGGTTAAGGCTGATCGACTTCGCTGGGGCCCGAAATATGGTTATCTGTAGTACTAGATTCCAGCATAAGAAGATACATCAAGCTACCTGGCTGTCTCCGGATCGAAAAACCACCAACCAGATCGATCATGTTGTGATAGACGGAAGACACGTCTCCAGTGTTTTAGATGTGCGTGCGCTCCGAGGTCCTAACATCGACTCGGACCACTATATTGTTGCAGCCAAAATTCGCACCCGCCTCTGTGCAGCAAAAAACGCACGCCAACAAACACAAGGAAGGTTCGACGTCAAGAAGCTGCAATCACAACAGACAGCCGAACGATTTTCTACTCGGCTTGCACTCCTGCTCTCTGAGAGCACTCGTCAACAACTCGGTATAAGGGAACTGTGGGACGGCATTTCAAACTCCTTACGTACAGCTGCAAGCGAAACCATTGGTTTTCGGAAAGTGCAAAAGAACAGCTGGTACGACGAGGAGTGCCGTGTCGCAGCGGAGAAAAAACAGGCTGCCTACCTCGCAACGTTACGATCGACCACAACACGTGCGGGATGGGATAGATACCGAGAGTTGAAGAGGGAAGCAAGACGCATTTGCAGACAGAAAAGAAAGAGGCCGAAATGCGTGAGTACGAAGAGCTTGATAAGCTGGCCGACAGGAGTAATGCTCGAAAATTCTACGAAAAGATGCGGCGGCTTACAGAAGGTTTCAAGACCGGAGCATACTCTTGTAGAACCCCCAAAGGTGATCTAGTCACCGATGCCCAAAGCATACTTAAATTATGGAGGGAACACTTCTCCAGCCTGCTGAATGGCAGTGAACGTACAACGCCAGGAGAAGGCGAACCCGATTCCCCAATCGATGACGATGGAGCAGACGTTCCATTGCCCGACCATGGAGAGGTTCGAATAGCAATTGCCCGCCTGAAGAACAACAAAGCATCAGGAGCCGACGGATTGCCGGCCGAGCTATTCAAACACGGCGGCGAAGAACTGGTAAGGAGCATGCATCAGCTTCTTTGTAAAATATGGTCGGACGAAAGCATGCCCAACGATTGGAATTTAAGTGTGCTATGCCCAATCCATAAAAAAGGAGACCCCACCATCTGTGCCAACTACCGTGGGATTAGCCTCCTCAACATCGCATATAAGGTTCTGTCGAGCGTATTGTGTGAAAGATTAAAGCCCACCGTCAACAAACTGATTGGACCTTATCAGTGTGGCTTTAGACCTGGTAAATCAACAACCGACCAGATATTCAACATGCGCCAAATCTTGGAAAAGACCCGTGAAAGGAGAATCGACACACACCACCTCTTCGTCGATTTCAAAGCTGCTTTCGACAGCACGAAAAGGAGCTGCCTCTATGCAGCGATGTCTGAATTTGGTATCCCCGCAAAACTAATACGGCTGTGTAGACTGACGCTGAGCAACACTCAAAGCTCCGTCAGGATCGGGAAGGACCTCTCCGAGCCGTTCGATACCAAACGAGGTTTCAGACAAGGCGACTCCCTATCGTGCGACTTTTTCAATCTGCTGCTGGAGAAAATTATACGAGCTGCAGAACTGAATCGAGCAGGTACAATCTTTCATAAGAGTGTTCAGCTGCTGGCGTATGCCGATGATATTGATATCATCGGCCTCAACACCCGCGCCGTTAGTTCTGCTTTCTCCAGACTTAACAAGGAAGCAACGCAAATGGGTCTGGCAGTGAACGAGGGCAAGACGAAATATCTCCTGTCATCAAACAAACAGTCGTCGCACTCGCGACTTGGCTCCCACGTCACTGTTGACAGTCATAACTTTGAAGTTGTAGATAATTTCGTCTATCTTGGAACCAGCGTAAACACCACCAACAATGTCAGCCTGGAAATCCAACGCAGGATTACTCTTGCCAACAGGTGCTACTTTGGACTGAGTAGGCAATTGAAAAGTAAAGTCCTCTCTCGACGAACAAAAACCAAACTCTATAAGTCGCTCATAATTCCCGTCCTGCTATACGGTGCAGGGGCTTGGACGATGACAACAACCGATGAGTCGACGTTGCGAGTTTTCGAGAGAAAAGTTCTGCGAAAGATTTATGGTCCTTTGCGCATTTGCCACGGCGAATATCGCATTCGATGGAACGATGAGCTGTACGAGATATACGACGACATTGACATAGTTCAGCGAATTAAAAGACAGCGGCTACGCTGGCTAGGTCATGTTGTTCGGATGGATGAAAACACTCCAGCTCTGAAAGTATTCGACGCAGTACCCGCCGCGGGAAGCAGAGGAAGAGGAAGACCTCCACTCCGTTGGAAGGACCAAGTGGAGAAGGACCTGGCTTCGTTTGGAATATCCAATTGGCGCCAAGTAGCGAAGAGAAGAAACGACTGGCGCGCTGTTGTTGACTCGGCTATAATCGCGTAAGCGGTGCCTACGCCAGTAAAGAAGAAGAAGAAGACTTTTTCCCATACAATTTTTTTCTTTTGTTTTTCAATATTTTGATTTGTAACTTATTTGAATCGTTCAATTTCGGTCGCTTGCTTTTTTACTCTAGCTATTTAAAAAAAAAATTATTGAAAATTATTTAGTGAAAACTTTATGTTTGTTTCAGACGAAGTTATCAATTACAGATTGAAATTTGTTACGAAGCCACAAAGAGGTCGCGCTAATATCGGTCGGCGTTCTTTTTGCCAGCAACGTATGGCACACCAAGGCACGTGGACGAGGACTCCCAAGATGCGATGACATACGTGTGGAATTATGGATCGCGGTCAATTTGCAAGCGATCATCACGATTTCACAGCACGACTTTTCAAACAGCTACGATATATCTAAATTCCCACTTCGGTTTGTGTGTCTGACAATAAATGCACGAAACACTATCCACGTGCTTTTCTTTCGGAAGCACATACTGGAAATGGTGAATATCCACTCTATCGGCGCCTCTCACCAGACAACAATGGCAGAACATTCAGCATTCAATTTAAAAGAGTGAATATCGAAGTCGGCAATATTCGCCACTGTTGTCTAATTCACATTCAAAACTCATGTCAATGTTGAATATTGCAGTTTGGTAAAATCGATAAAATTCGTTTGTAATTACGTCACCAAAGGAAGTGTTGACGTGTAACACTAGTATACTTACTTGATACACTTATAGTATACTTATTCCAAATAAAAACACTTTCTTTCACACTGTATTTAATTTTTCAATTCAATTTTGTATTTTTTCTCGTTTATTAATATAACAATTTAATTATTATTTTTATTTTTGTATTTGTTGTCACACACTGACACTGCGGCGAAATCCGGAACTCACGTCACAACGTCTGGCGGGCAGTCACAAAAAAGGAAAAAATGCGGAGGTTGCGGTTGTAGAAAACAAATGTATCGTTGCGGGTCGACCGTCTTACTTTGCGGATGAAACGAAAAAAAGCGTGATCCCGTTCGGATCTATCCCTTTTGATAGCTTGGGTGGTGAATATTAAATTAATCCGAGTCGTCTCGCTAATGATCGTGTGGTTGTTGTGTTGTAATAGTGAGCGGTGTCAGGTACTGTGTTTGATGCGTGCGTGTGTAGTGGTGTGTGCTGAACTGTTGTGTGATGAGGTGTTGTGACGTGACGTGATGTGATGTGACGTGTGATGAGGTGTTGTGATGTTGCAGAATGCTCATAGCTCATGTGAACATCCCGGCCCCCCTAGGCGAATTAATCGGCTAGGAGCCTTTGTAGCTGTTGGAGGGTGCTGAGTACAGCGCTCAACCCTGTTGAGCGTCGTTGTTGCTGGCGATGGGCGTGGCGTGGCGGAGATGGCCGCGTACGTCTTGTGGTTGGTTGGGTGCGTCGTCGTCGCCGGAGAGGATCGCTGCGTGGTCTAGTACGGGAGTTGGTGTGATTGGCTCGTGTGGGAAATCGATGGAACAGAGTGTGGTGCGGCCTGTGGCAATATTGACAGGCACCGTCAGCCCAGCACTCTATGGTGGCGTGGTCATCTGCAAGGCAGGTCATGCAATGTCCGTGAGCCCTTGCAACTTGTTGTCGTTGAGCAGGCTTCATACTTTGGAAGATGGTGCATCGTTTTAGAGCGTGTGGGCGATGGCACAGGCTGCAACATGGAGGCCCCTGTGGCTCTACTAGCTGCTCTTCTCCTACTTCTCTGACTGCTGCGGCGGATGGCGGGGGGCGCATAACATTGGCCCTTGGAGCGGCAACGGGTGCAGCCGACGCTTTGGGTGCAGTGCTTTCGGACCTTACGGTGTTGAAGGTGGTTTGGGTCTCCTCTACGTCCATTTCTATGGGAATATAAGATTGCATTAAATTGATTTTATTTATAATGTTATGATGTAGTTGTTGTAGCTACATATCTATACATATGTATATGTATAATAAGTTGATCTTCAACGCGCTTGTTTGAATTTATTTTTATGTACGGATTATAAAGCGGGTTATTTTCGAATTAGCGGAATTGTTTTATTATTTTTCGATTAATTTTGTGAGTTATTTTGCGAGTTATTTTGCGAGTTATTTTGTGGTTTTGGTTGAAGTTGTTCTTCGCCGTTTGGAAGAAAACACAGTTTGGTGACTGGTCGAGTTAATATGCCGGTTTGTCTCCGCACATCGACTACTCTTATGTGACCATCTGATCCTCGATGAACCCTTTCAATGCGGCCTAGTCGCCATTCTGTTGGAGGAAGGCATTCGTCTTGTATGATTACGCATTCTCCTCCCTTGGCTTCCTTCTGGGCCGTTTTCCACCGATATCTCTTATGGAGATCTTTGAGATAGTCTTCCTTCCATCTGTGGCTGAATTCGTGATGGAGAATCTTGATTCTTTCCCATCGATTTATTAAACTGAGTGAGTCTCCTTCTGTCTCAGGTATGGCGAGAAGAGGAGCTCCTCTGAGGAAATGACCTGGTGTAAGAGCTGTGAAATCGGAGGGATCTTGCGAGAGTGATGATATAGGTCTTGAATTTAATACGGCTTCGATACGAGTGAGTAGTGTCGTAAACTCCTCATAATTGAATTTATGATTACCAGCCGTTTTCTTTAAATGGGACTTAAAGCTTTTTACTGCTGATTCCCAAAGTCCGCCCATGTGTGGAGAACATGGAGGTATGAATTGCCAATCGATCCCTTGGGGTGCATATTTGTTAACTATTTCAGGGGAGACTTCTTTCATGAAGTTTATAAACTCCTTCTCTGTTGCTCTTTGGGCTCCGACAAAGTTTTTCCCATTATCGCTCATTATTTTTGAAGGAAATCCGCGTCGTCCGACAAAGCGTGCAAATGCTGCGAGAAAAGCCGCAGTAGTCAGATCTGAACAAAGTTCGAGGTGTACTGCCTTTGTCGTAAAACATACAAAGACAGCCACATACCCTTTCCTAAATGAAGAAGACCATAACATGGAGGCCTTTATCTGGAAAGGTCCTGCAAAATCAACCCCAGTGATGGTAAAGGGTAGAGCATAGTTGCAGCGTTCAGGTGGTAAAGCTGCCATGATCTGCGTACGCATTTTGTGTTTGTACATGGTACATGGTTTACACATGAAAATCGTCCTTTTGATTTGTGGCTTTAGTCGCGGTATATAAAATTCTTGACGGACCATTTGTTGCATTAATCGATGCTCACCATGCAGTGTAAGATGGTGCAGATATGCTAGAAATAGATAAGTAAAACGGGATTTCTCTGGAATAATGATGAGATGTCGTTCGTTATAACTAAGGCTGGAGTTTGTCAATCTTCCATTTGCCCTTATTAATCCCTTAGAATCCAAGAATGGATTTAATACGAGAAGTGAGCTTCCCTTTTCGAGAGGTCGCTTTTCGAGCAACTTTGATTTCTCTTTGCTGAAATAGCGAGTTTGTGTATATAATATTAGACTGACCTTGGCATGTTGCAAGTCGGAATGCGTTAGTTGTACGCAAGGATCATTTGGTGCTCCTTTCATTTTTAGTTTAAGTCTTTGAATGAATTTGTGCATGTAAGCGACCACTCTTAGTGCTCTAGCAAATGACGAAAATCGATGGAGAATATCATCCTCTTCTGGAGTGATATGAAAATTTTCAATTTTCCGACTTTCCGGCGGGATTATATTACAGGCGGGAGACTTTGGCCAGAATTCTTGTGATTCTGTTAGCCATGTTGGACCATTCCACCAGAGTGTAGTGCTGGTGAGGTGCAGTGGCTTGCAACCTCTTGTCCCAAGATCCGCTGGGTTATCTGCACTTGCAACATGTTGCCATTTTGCTGGGCCAACTAAGTCTAGAATTTGGGATATTCGGTTAGATACATAGGTCTTCCAGCAATAGGGTGGTTTTTCTAACCATGCTAAAACTATCTCTGAATCTGACCAAAGATACATTTTATGATCGTTTAATTTGAGTTCAAGCCGTGGCAGACTGAGTGTCTTCAAAGGTGCAACTTTGGCTTTGGCTACCAAGAGGTGTGAAGATATTTTGTTATCGTGCTGAGTGCGTACGTAAATTGTTGCGCAATAAGCCTTTTCAGAGGCATCACAGAAACCGTGTAATTCTGCGTTTATGTTAGGGGTGAAATTTACCCATCGAGGGATTCGAATTTCAGATATAGTATGTAAATTGTTAGCAAATTGAACCCATTTCGCTAAACGTAAAGGTTTTACCTGTTCATCCCATTCAGTGCCATCTTGCCACAATTCTTGAATGAGGACTTTAGCTTGAATCATTATTGGCGAAAGCCATCCTGCGGGGTCGAAAAGTTTTGCCACCGAGGAAAGTATTTGGCGTTTGGTTATGGCGGACATTGCAGATATTGACTCAATTGTATATGAGAATTTATCTGTTATCGCATTCCATTGAATCCCTAGAGTTTTAGTTGTACTGGCCTTTTCAAATTTAAGGAAATCTGTATCTAATAAGTCTTCCTTTTTAATGTCTTTTATTATATCAGGGTGATTTGAAGTAATTTTCTTTAAGGGGAATCCCGCTGAATTTAGTGCTTTGATCACTTGAGATAGTGATTCGCACGCTAAGGACAGACTGTGGCTACCTGATAGTATGTCGTCCACGTATGTTTGTGTTTGCAACACAGAAGATGCTAAAGGCAAATTTGTTGCATTTGTTTTTGCCACTTCATGTAGTGTCCTGATCGCCAAAAAGGGTGCGCAATTGATGCCAAAGGTGACGGTTTTAAGTTTATAGTCGCTGATTGGACTATTACTTGATTTGCGGAAGACTATACGCTGGAAATCTTGGTCATCTTCATGTACTAGAATTTGTCTGTACATTTTTCTACATCCCCATTGAAAACGTATTTAAACATGCGCCAATTTAGAATTAGCAACATGAGATCAGGTTGTAATGTTGGCCCTGTGTATAGTACATCATTGAGTGATTTGCCTGAGCTCGTACACTTTGAGGCATTGAAAACCACTCGTACTTTTGTTGTAATTTTATCAGGTCTTATTACCCCATGATGTGGCAGATAAAAAGATAAATATCTACCTTTAGATACCTTTTCATATGGTACAGCTTCTTCCATATGATTGAGGTCAAGATATTCGTCCATCACATTATCGTATGCCGATTTAAGCTCGCTTTTCTTCATCAGGCTTTTTTCCAGGCTTAGAAATTGCTGGACTGCTGATACTCTAGAGTGGCCTAGAGCTATGGTTTCAGGGAAAATTGGTTTGAAAGGTAATCGCACAACATAACGACCATGTTCGTTTCTTGTTGTTGTGGATTTGTAATAGGCTTCGCATGCCTGGTCTTCTTCTGAAAGCTGGGTGATTTGGGGTAATTCTTCTATTTCCCAGAATTTTTTTAGTTGATTATTTAAAAATTCGTTTGAAATGTTTTCCACTTGTGTGGTGAAAGAATTGATTTTTTCAGGGACTTGGCCACTTATAATCCACCCAAAGATTGTATTTTGGGCTAACAATTTATTGGAGATTTTCTCAATACCTTCAAGAATTATTTGAGGTATTAAGTCACTGCCTAATAATATGTCGATTTGTGATGGGGTATGACAATTGGGATCTGCTAATTTAAGATGTGAGCATTTTTCCCAGTGTATTTTATTTACTTCATAGCTTGGAAGCAAATTTGTAAGTTGCGGTAGAACGATGGCTTGCGCATCTATTCTAATATCCGCATTTGGAGATACTATGGTAATTGGGCATATTTTGTTCGAATTTTGGATAATTCTTCCGCCCATTCCCGAGATTTGGAAATTTGAATGTTTTATTGGCAATTTGAGCCGATTTTGAGCTTTTGATGATATAAAAGATCTTTGAGATCCTTGATCTATTAATGCTCTTAATTTGAATAATTCTCCTCTATGTTCAATAGCGATGACCGCAGTGGGTAAAAGAATTTTGCTTTCATTCTTTGAATGAAGAGTTTGAATTTTTGCTGCTTTAGAGCAACATGGTTGTTCTTCCCTTTTTTCGGGATTTGAGATTTCGGGATTATCACTTTTGGTTGTAGTGACTAACCCGGTGGTTTTATGAAATTGATTTTGCTTCATATTTTGAAAGTTCGTAATATGAAGCAGTGAGTGATGTCTTCGTTGACAGTACACACAATTAAATTTGCTTTCACAGTCGTTTGTCGTATGAGCATTCGACAGACAGTTGATGCAAAGTTTATGTTGTCTGACAAGATTGTTTCTGTCAGATACGGATAATTTTTTAAATCTCTCGCAAGATCTTATGTTATGACCTCCTTTACAAATTTCACATACTGGTTGCCATTTATTAGTTTGGTTTGAACAAGTTTTTACTTGAGTCATTTTGATGACTTTTTAGATTTATATTTTTGTTGTCAATTCGCTCAGCTATCTCGTATTGAGCAGTGAGGAATGCTTTCATTTGCTCCCATGTGGGCATTTTTTTTCTTTCCACAAGTGTCTGTTCCCATTGTAGTAACGCAGCGTCAGGGAGTGTTTCTGCACAAATAGTTACTATGATGGGGTCCCACGATTCTGTGGATATATTTTGTGTTTTTAACACTGATATGCAATTAGTCACTGTCGAGTATAAATTTTGAAATTCCTGGCTGGTTTCTTTTTGAATTTTTGGTAGATGTAATAATGTTTTTATTGGGTTTTCTATCATAACCCTTCCATTTTCGTATCTTTCGACTAGTGCTTCCCAAGCCAGCTTAAAATTTTCGTCATTTAAAGCGAATCGCTTGACGATACTGCCTGCTTCCCCTTTTGTTTTGTACCTTAGATGGTATAACTTTTGTGCTTGTGAAAGTTTAGGATGGTTTATATAAACGGCAGTGAACATGTCCCGGAAGGACGGCCACTGGTCATAACATCCATTGAAAACTTCAGTATCACAAGCTGGTACCTTTAGATACATGCCTTTGGTGTTGTAACTACTCTGGGAGGGGGAGTAGTGGCTCTACTTGGCCTTACTAAACTTATTTGTTCATTTATCATTCCCTTTGTTAACTCATACTGATCGCGGCAGTTATCACACTTGGCTGTAGCCGAAGCTTTTGCGTTTTCTGGGAGTTCTGCGTCGTCAGTATCTAGTACTGTATCGTACGCTGCCAGAAGGCGAGCCCAGAGATTGTTCACACTTTCTAGTTTTATATTCAAAACTGATTCTGTGATGTCAGTAATAGGGGAAGCTTGAAATCTTGTACAATATCTTATAAAACTGTCACTTTCAGTGATGAATCTAGATATTGTCTGAACTTTTGATCTTTTTTGTTTTATACTCTGCTTCGAGCGTGTAGCTTCTGCAGGCGTGCTTTGTGATTTATCATCATCAGCCATTTTTGGAATTTCCAATAATTGAGGTGTTCTTGGTTTAACCTCTTTAGATTTATCAGATTGCATTAATTTGAATAAAGTTTGAAGCTTTTAGCTTAAAGTTTTGTCTAATAGATGTTGGTTCAAAATTAATATTGCTATAGCAATGTAGTTAAATAGATTTTCGAAAGAGTATAAATTAAAATTTTATCAACAGAAGAATTTTTTTTTTTGTAAAAAATTATATATTTTACAAAAAATATATTTGTGATAAATTTTTTTTTTTTTTTTGATTCGCTACCGCATAAAAAGATTAAAGTTTTTTTGTAAAAGTATTTTATGTAAAAGTCCGATAATTTTTTTTTTTTTATAAATGTGACTGAAAATTTTTTTTTCCAGTGTATCAAAATATCTTCAGTTCACTCGCGCTTATTTGTATATTTGTATCTGCACACGAAACGTGAAAGAAAAAATACAATATGTAAAATTGTTTGTATGTATCTATTTATTTATTATATGTTTGCATATGCTTTATATGCGCCACGTAACGTTTTCCTTTTTGTTTGGTTTTGCTCGTATCCCTTTTAGGTATGTAATTGTTATATATATATGTACATATATATGTCATAAAAATGTAACATATAACAATTTGCTAATCACACCTAAATGTATAAATGCGCGGAAAAAGCAGTAAGAAATAATATATGTATATATATATGTTTATATATTTATGTCGGTATGTATGTGGTTTGAATTATATATGTACATAAATGTGTATATACTAAATAATTCGTTCAAATATGTATGAAGAAAGAATAATTGAAATATAATGTGCAAAAATAAAAACAAATTGTATGTACATATGTCACGCGGAAGCTGCACACATTGGTACATACATAAATGTAATGCCTTTTTTCTCTCTTTTTATTTCTTTATTTCTTTATTAGTTTTTTTTTTTTTTGTATTATTACCTACCTTTGCTTGAATGTTATAAGCGATCCAGCTTATTGCTTTATAGCCCAAGGGGTATCGCTGAAAATTTGCAAGCAACGAGTAAGTAATGTTTTTTGGTAGTGTGTTTCGTTACACGAATTGAAGATCCAAGCAGGTAGTTAATATTATATTATTGTATGTTATAGCTTCATGTACATGAAGTTAGTTCACGTATGTAAATATGTATGTACCATACGATTATGTGTACATATGTATATTAAATTGGAAGAATTTGCAAGTTAGAAGAATAATGTGCTTACATAAGTATGTATGTTTTAATTATATATGTATGTATATATTTGGTTTTCTTTTGTTTAGTATCTTCCGCTTTTGCTTAGAGTTTGAGCGATCCTGCTTGTTGCTTTTTTTTTTTTATAGCCCAAGGGGTATCGCAAGAATTATCGCAAGTTATACTTGACTTAGGAAAAATTTTTTATTTTTTATTTTTTTTTTTCGGAAATTATATAACGAGGTGTCTAACGACACAAGCTAAGCAAAAGGCGGCCATTTTTTTTGTAGATATATACATACATATATCGAACTGTTAAGAACAGTTAACGGTGTCCCGAAATACCGTCAAAACTGTACTTAACATACATACATATATATGTGCGTAATAATTAAATTTTTATATATATATCAAATTAATACAATATATGGAACGGACTCACATTATTTTCCGCCAGGGGTGTTGGGTTTTTTTAATTATCCCTGTTAAATTCAATAAATGTGTGTGTATGTACATATGTCCAGTGCTGTCCCTTTTGATTAGGTTTCTTCCTCCTTTGTTGTTCGTTAGCGTAGTCTCCTGCGACTTATGTATATATGTTTATATGTTTATATGTTTATATGTTTGTTAATTTATGTGATTACAACGCGCCCGTTTTTGATTTTAGGTTTTTTTTTTTTAATATATTTATGTGTTTGTCAATTTATTTGTGGTTATAACGCGCCCGCTTTTGATTTTAGGTTTTATGTTGGATAAATTTTGTTGTATTAATACCGCGCCCGTTTTAATGTTAGTAGGTTTTTTGTTGTTTTTTCACTCACTGTACAATTTCTGTTTCTTTTCTGTATCTTTTTACTTCACTTCAGGTCACTTTTTTTTGTGTTCAACTTGTGTGATTTTTCTTTCCGTGTTTTTTTTTCCAACCGTGACTTTGTATATTCTGTGTTCACTTTAATATATGTATATATATATTTATACCCTGAACAGGGTATATTAAGTTTGTCACGAAGTTTGTAACACCCAGAAGGAATCGTCGGAGACCCTATAAAGTATATATATAAATGATCAGTATGTCGAGCTGAGTCGATTTAGCCATGTCCGTCTGTCTGTCCGTCTGTCCGTCTGTCTGTATATATACGAACTAGTCCCTCAGTTTTTAAGATATCGTTTTGAAATTTTTGCAAACGTCATTTTTTCTTCAAGAAGCTGCACATTTGTCGGAACGGCCGATATCGGACCACTATAGCATATAGCTGCCATACAAACTGAACGATCGGTACCAAGTTCTTATATGGAAAACTTTCACATTTGACAAGATATATTCACGAAATTTGGTATATATTATTTTCTAAGACAACAATGTAATCTCCGAAGAAATTGTTCAGATCGGTCGACTATAGCATATAGCTGCCATACAAACTGAACGATCGGAATCAAGTTCTTATATGGAAAACTTTCACATTTGACAAGATATATTCACGAAGTTTGGTATATATTATTTTCTAAGGCAACAATGTAATCTCCGAAGAAATTGTTCAGATCGGTCGACTATAGCATATAGCTGCCATACAAACTGAACGGTCGGAATCAAGTTCTTGTATGGACAACTTTCACATTTGACAAGATATATTCACCAAATTTGGTATATATTATTTTCTAAGGCAACAATTTAATCTCCGAAGAAATTGTTCAGATCGGTTGACTATAGCATATAGCTGCCATACAAACTGAACGATCGGAATCAAGTTCTTGTATGGACAACTTTCACATTTGACAAGATATATTCACGAAATTTGGTATATATTATGTTCTAAAGCAACAATGTAATCTCCGAAGAAATTGTTCAGATCGGTTGACTATAGCATATAGCTGCCATACAAACTGAACGATCTGAATCAAGTTCTTGTATGGACAACTTTCACATTTGACAAGATATATTCACGAAATTTGATATATATTATTTTCTAAGGCAACAATGTAATCTCCGAAGAAATTGTTCAGATCGGTTGACTATAGCATATAGCTTCCATACAAACTGAACAAATAGTTACTAACAGAAATGCACCTGTGAAGGGTATTTAGCTTCGGTGCAACCGAAGTTAACGTTTTTTTCTTGTTTTTCTTTTGTACTTAGGTGCCTTTCGGAAAGGCTCGAAGGACCATTTGTTGACGTGTAACACTAGTATACTTACTTGATACACTTGTAGTATACTTATTCCAAATAAAAACACTTTCTTTCACACTGTATTTAATTTTTCAATTCAATTTTGTATTTTTTCTCGTTTATTAATATAACAATTTAATTATTATTTTTATTTTTGTATTTGTTGTCACACACTGACACTGCGGCGAAATCCGGAACTCACGTCACAACGTCTGGCGGGCAGTCACAAAAAAGGAAAAAATGCGGAGGTTGCGGTTGTAGAAAACAAATGTATCGTTGCGGGTCGACCGTCTTACTTTGCGGATGAAACGAAAAAAAGCGTGATCCCGTTCGGATCTATCCCTTTTGATAGCTTGGGTGGTGAATATTAAATTAATCCGAGTCGTCTCGCTAATGATCGTGTGGTTGTTGTGTTGTAATAGTGAGCGGTGTCAGGTACTGTGTTTGATGCGTGCGTGATGAGGTGTTGTGACGTGACGTGATGTGATGTGACGTGTGATGAGGTGTTGTGATGTTGCAGAATGCTCATAGCTCATGTGAACAGGAAGCAAGATGGCGGTTATTGGTCTTGAACAAAGCGCTTTGTAGGATATTTACTTTTGCAATTCATGAACGTCTGCCGACTATTGTGCGTCTCGCAGTTTGGAGAATGGGCAAAGAGTGTATTTCAACCCAGAGAATACAAAACAGCCAGTGGAAACACTGCCAGCAACAAAATTAACATTGACGAGTTTTTTCTCAACTTTCGTTAGTGATCCGGTTGCGAGAACATTGCTCTATTGGAAAATGCCTTGATATTATACATGGAATGCATAGTCGAAGAAATAGTTGGGTGTGTTCTCAACTAATACCTTCGGACGAATTTACACAATCCACCCGAAAAACGACGATTGTTTCTACCTTCGGTTGCTATTGATTAATGTACGCGGTTCAACTTCATTTGAGTCATTGCGTACTGTGAATGGGACAATGTGAGCAAGTCTTGGAGAAGTACGCCAGCAATTACAATTGCTGAAACATGTTAATCACTGGAATGAAAATGAAGTTAGCAAACTTTTCGCGTATCATTTCGACATATCTCATGCGCCGAAACTGTGCAATGGTACCCGACTGATTGTGACGCAGCTATCGAATACAATGGGGCAGAATGCTTGATTCTACGAATTCTTTTAAGTTTTAGCGATTTGCCATTTCAGTTCAAACGTATTCCGTTTCCAGTGAAAACTGCATTTTAGATGACAAGTCGCATAGTGTGTGGCATAAATTTGGAAATGCTACATGTTCTTTTCACACGGCCAGATATTCGTGGCGTGCTCAGGAGTTGGAAAACCATCTTTTCTGTACACCGGAACAGTAACCAAAAAATGTTGTTTATCAAGTTGCGTAACATTGAAGAAAAAAAATGAAACGATAAATTTAACTTTCTTTTCATTTCAAAACACATAATTTCACGCGGGGTCAGCTAGTAGGTAAATAAATCATTGAAATGACACGTAAAAAATGGTACTGGACCATGTCCACGATTGTGGCCTCAATTTTTATCTAACACAAAAATTTAATAAAAAAAAATTGTTTTATAAGAAAGTAACTATCACGCTATTTTTTTTTTTGAAATTTGACAAATTGGCGGCGGCTTGCACAAAAAGTATCGAATTTGGCCCTTTTTAGACAGTTATTTGTGCAAAAAATAAGAAGATTTCAAAAAAAGCTTTTATAGCGCGATAGTGAATGACGTTAAAAGCTTTTTAAATTACACCTAGATATCCTTTGAGAGTGGAAACACCATTCTGAGAAAAAACGCGTGTAAAGATTTGAGTGGTAGTGTTCCCCACTCTGTCCCCTTTTTACTAGAAACGCCATTACAGTGTATACTGTCCGATAATGCAATAAAAATAAAAAAAATAGATTTTTCGAAAATTTCACATTGAGACGATCGCTTTAGTTTAATAAGACAATAATAATCATAATAACTCCTACGATCATATAGGAAAACTTTATGGAAATTCAAAAGGATCGAGAAGCATATTATGAGAAACACACACTAAAAGGTCTTAGTACCCCAGTAAGAACATATGCACGATTTGATGAACTTAGGTGGAATCTACACACATTTTTTTCATTTTTGCATGTTTTGAACCTGCCACTCAGTTTGAGGTGAACTCATTACCGCTTCTTCAGGTGTCGAAAAACGGTGATATCTTTGAACGTACGGAAATGATGATTCTGTCTTCGGCGGTTGGTTTTTATGATTTTTTGGAAGACAACTGGCAAACAATTTGTTGTGTACCACTTTGAATTTACTATTTTGCTTTATTCTATTGGTATGTTTACGACATGTCCAGTACTTACAAAAAAAAATGCAACCAATTGCTTGAAAGTGTTTTGTGAATGTTGGGTTGGGTTCAATTTGTAACACCCATATAGTCGACCGCTGTGTACTTTCGGGCTCATACGTATAAATCCGCAATTAATCACCTGTACTGATGTCATAGACGTGCTTCGAAGCATTTTATTGTATTTTTAAGGATTTCATTCGACCAATCGATCCGAACCTTTTTTTGAACGACCCAACGTGAACAAATTTTTTTACAATAAATTGTTTATGCAATATTTAATGTATGCTAGTCCCACTAATGCCTTTAGTTGTCTCAATGTCACGATAGGTCACATGACTGCAATATCATTTTGTGCACAATTCCTTTACGAAATTCGTCTTGGAGTGATCTACAATCTCGATAAGCTTCACCATACCATCGATAAACAATGGTCCTTAATTGAGCTATATCTCCTTAAATTTAATTAAATTGCAATGAGTTAGTAATGTTGCTGAGTAAGTTCTCCGAAATTTTTAAAATATAATCGTAGGCGATAATTATCTCGATTTAGTTTTAGTTTTTTTCCGGGATGAATATTTTAATTTCTATATACAACACAAATAAATGAAATCCAATTTTTACAATCTGAAAAACTCTGGAACACTTGAGAGCCGGTACCCAGCAACAGATGCGAGTGACTGATTCACGACACGACATGGTAGCACGACAGTGAACTGTAAATGGTGTCGTGAATTCTTCTACATGAACATTTGTAAGAAGGCAGCGACATAACAATGGCCGGCATTCACCCAAGACAACACAGCTGTTCATTTTGTATGCACACAATTTCGTTGTGCCAATACCAATACCTTTCACTTCAATGAAATTTTAGTATTTTGTTAAAGTGAAATTTTTTATGCAAAAAATAAGTAAATAGGTAAATTTATTTGTTTTAAATTATCAATTGTTATTACAAATTATATAACAGAGCTATTTTATGCATTTATTTGTAAAATAACGTCAGGTTTGTTAGAGCTTTGAACATTTTTTTATTTTTTAATATATTTTTGTATTTTAATATTTGACAGATATCGCTTGCCATCGCGCTCTATGTGTTCAGCACTTTATCCTGCCAACGCGGGCTCATCTTTCTTCCGAGAGGTCACCGGAAACGGCATCGCAATGGCCGAGTTTAAAGTACTTTTTTTCCGAAAATTTCAGAATTTCTTTGTTAATAGTGTATGTTTGTAACAATAAAAAATTCTAATAAAATATTTCATTTTATATATGAGAAAATGTTGAAAAAAGGCTGTTTGAAGGAACTTGTACCGCACAGTACGATAATCGTATTGTACTTGTAGTCAAAGAGCTTCAACACATTACTTTAACTAGATGGATGAATGTCCTTAACGTATTTAAGTGAAAGGTAGCAACACATGCATAAATGGTTTGAAACTTAATGAAATTTAGTTTAAGCAACGCAAATATGTACCTCATTTTCTTCTTCATCTTCAATATTTTCGTCCACAGCGTCCACTCTGCCTGAATTTGTACTCTCGCAACTTAACATAGTTTGAGAAAAACCAGTGTCAGATGACAACTGCGACGTGTGCACATTTTTTATCCTAGTGGGCAACATTTCAGATCTAAAAGAAAGGTAAAGATAATAAAGTAAGATTTGTGTTATTACCCAATATAGGTTTAATGAGTTATAAATATAGCTTATTTGCTTTTATCATTAAAAAATTTGATAAAAAATTAATAGACCGAGCGGTCGCACATTAAATGTAAACAAATATATAAGTTAACACAATATTTTATGAACTTCTACATAAATTCCATTCCCACATTATATGCTGGAAACATACAAACCGTTTGCATACTTTGGAGTCCTATTACAACCAAAAGTGCAACTGCGCTAAACGCGCATCCGCTAAATTCTTAAGTAAGCGAAAAACGCGCAACCATGTCTTCTCCCCCAAAACCAAATAGCTGCAGGTGAGCGCTACACGCGCAAACCCTTTTAGCTGACCAAGCATCTTTGGTCACGTAGGCCGGCTCAAGCATAGGTTAGATTATAAACTTTAAAGTTAAGTGTAGTCAGTCTTTTTTAAGTTACTAGACTCGACAGGCACATAGTTCCGCTAAAAAACATAACTAATTTTAAGATAATAAAATAGGCACATAGTGCCGACCTAATAAAATTTATTAATAAATAAACCTCCGTCTCGTTAATTTATATAATATAGCGTAAGATTTGTAAATTTGTCTATATAAAACATACTACTGTAAACAAAAAAGTAGGAAGACTTTTATTTTTAAATTTGGAATCAAATTTCTGGTGGATAAACGTTCAGAATGTTGGAAAAGGCCTTCGGTGATAATTGTTTGTAGCAATGTACAAATTATTTAAAGAGGGTCGAGGACGCGTTGACAACGAACCATGTCCAAGACGACCATCAACATCAACTGATGATCAACACGCCAACAAAATTAATGAATTGGTACTTGAGCCAGGATGTCATGAAACGAATTATTACTGGCAATGAGTCTTGGATCTATGATTACGACCCGGAAACAGACGATAAATCGCCCGAATATCCTGGCATAGGTGAATTGAAGCCAAAAAACCTACGTTAAATCAGGTAAAAAATCAAGGTTATGTTTTCCTTCCGACCGGCTAAACTGTCAACAAGAAATATTTTTAATATTTGAGTGTTATGTGTCGTTTGCGCGAAGGAATTTGTAAAAATAGGCCGGTATTATGGGGCAACAACTATTGGTTTTTGCACCACGATAATGCACCGTCGCATACTGCATTGATTTTTCTTGAATTTTTTGCCAATATCTTTCCGCAACCACGTATTTGCCTTATTTTGCTCCGTGTGACTTCTGGCTATTCAGTAAAATCAACCGACTACTCCAGGGAAACCGCTTTGAGTCAATTGAAGACATTAAACGTAAATATCTGCTAGCTTTGAAGGCTATTCCGGAAATTGACTTTAGCAATTTTTTAAAGGATTGGAATAAATATTGGTGGCATGATTGTGTTGGACTCAAGGGGGACGACATAGAGTTTGAATAATAAAGTAAGAACTATAAAGTTATGAAAAAAGTCTTACTATTTTTTACTCATAGCAGTATGTAAGTATGTCCGTTGTCACGGACAACCAATGGCAATATTGTAGCCATAAGAACAAATTATGTATAGAAAATTATAGTTTTGAGAAGTGAACATTAAATAGAAAGCATACAGTTTACTTAATAGAATCGTTAATATAGATTTTTCTCATAAAAATGTGAAAATCATTGCCTATCAAAGAAAATATAAAAATTACAGTGTATACAAAAATACATAGAATTGTAAACTAGGTATATGTACACACTTAAAAACTCCCCTATGTTGTACAACAATATACAAAACATGCTTACACAAAATTCTAAAGCACCTAAGCAGTTGTAAAACATCCTTTGATTGGTGTTTGAAGTGTGCATTAGAAACACGAACAAACACATATAAAATGATCAGGATGGAGAGACGAGTTGAAACCTTAAATTGAATAAAAATTTAGATAAATTGATGAAACTTGGTATACCCATTCCTTGGTAAAAAAAAAAAATAGGGAAAGGGCGTAACCAGAAGTGTGCGCGTGGAGTAAATACCGCGAGGTTCCGCTTCAGTTAAGCAAGTTATCAGGGTTGCAATCGAAGTACGAGAGGATTTCGAAATGTCCCTCTCTCAGACCCATAATGTCTGCTAGCAATGCCTCTGCGGGTTATATCCACGGGTCCTATGTGTAAAATGGCATTAACTGCCATCGTTAGTTTTGTACGTAGTATACGACTGATGCCAATGAGAGCCGCTCGTTGAACACATTCCAGCAGTTTAGCGAGTGTGGCTGTACCGAGCGCTCGTCACCATACAAATACTCCATAGTATTAGCTTAACTATGGTTTCATAAAGCCAAACCACAACTGTTGATGTGAGACACCACCGCTTCCCAATAGATCCTTTTCTTCAACATAAGGTAATCAATGCCTTCTTTCCTTTCATTTTTCAACATTTGGCTTCCATGATAGCTTTCTCTCAAGGATAAGCCCTCTTTTCAACAGGTTGGCGTGCCTCCGGGATTTATACCTCTTCGTAAAAAAGCTAGTTCAGCTTTATTTGGATTGACAGCCGGCTCTTTTCGGCTAGCTAGCTACTAGATTGCCCCACCTTTGTGTTAACTAATTGACGGTATCTAGGAATTTTCCTTTAAGGATGAGATCAGCATCGACAGCCTCGTCCCTCGAGTCCTTTCAATAAGTCACCACAAAAGCCTAAAGAAAAGGAAACAGTAACCCACCTTGTTAAGTGTCTCTATTGACCTTTCATAATGCACGCGCACTACTCCATTCCGCGGCTACAGTTCTTTATTGGAGTATTAATGTCAATAAATGTCTCTACCGCATACTCCTTATGTCTTAGGGCTCCCTCCAGCCATGTATGCATATCGAGCGTACAGGAATGCTGATTCTGTTGTACAGGATCATAAGCCTTTCTTCAAAAGAGACGAGGAGAGGCTAATAGGCCTGAAATCCTTAGCATTAATATATAAAAGCTTTTATCGGCCTTCGGGATGTACGTATTTTCCTAACATGAAGATGTTAACACTTGCACATTGTGAACTCTCTTCTCGATCCATATCGCGCCTACAACAACAAAAGAACGCGAAAACAATACGAACATTGTTTAATTTCTATACTTGGTATACTCAAATACATATGCGATATACCATAAGGGTCAATAATAATCGAACATTTACTCGTATATTGAAAAAATATAAACGGTACGTTGGCATCAGTCTATTGCAGCGGGAGTTGGTTACTTTGAAGGAGATGAAATTGAAAAGTGAACTTGTCCATTTCATCTCCTTCAAAGTAATCCCCTCCCGCTGCAATACACTGATGCCAACGAATTTTCCAGTCCTCATAGCACTTGGAAAAGTCCTCCGTCGTGATGGCCATCATAGCTTCTTCGTTTCAGCTTTTATATCCTCAATTGAGTCAAAACGGTGTCCTTGGAGTGGTTATGTGAATTTGCCGAATAGCCAGAAGTTACACGAAGGTAAATACGGTGAATGCGGTGAAATGATCACGAATAACCAATGCATTATCGCACTTCTTTGTTCAATAAAATCAGACATAGTAAAAATCGAAGAATTCATTTTTAGAGCCTCACAAAACGACGCGCATCTCAAATACTAATGAATATTTTGACGTGGAATATGCCAAATACATGTCACTAACAATACTACCAACTTACTTTACCGAATCGAAAAATATGCGAAGTACACACCTTTCAATTGATCACAGTAGCTTTATACATAAGTACTTATGGCATAGCACATTGCATGCAAACACATATAGAAATGGTATTGATGCCTGTACTTACGAGTGTACATACGAATAAATCCGCAAAAAAAGAAATTATATACATATAAAAATACGTTGGTTTTTTGTGTGTTCGCTATAGATGACTGAACCGTTGCATGAAATGAAAAATGGCCTCAACACCTTTGAAGGCAATTCAATAAGGATGGTTTGTAGAAAAAATCAGAAAATGTTCATTTTTATCCGACTTTTGAGCGTAAATTCAAAAAAGTTCAATATTTTCTTATATCAGAGAATGTTAAATTTAGAGAGGGAATGGTATTTAACATTTAGCTAAGCAGCAACACACTGATAAAGTCGAGTTATGGCGTGAAAATAATAAAAAAAACACTTTTTTTGGGCAAGTGGAAAGACGTTTTTTAGAAATTTAATACTTGCTAAAATAAAACAATCAGGGAAGATAGCGTTAGCAGCTGCTTTGTCAGGAATTGCTGCAAGTTTTCTGAATGATAGAAAAACTGTTCATTGATCTTTTAAACTTTCGTTATCCGTAAATCTTGAACAACAATCGATATGTTCAATCCGTAAAAATGGGCCTCTTGGTTAACTAATACAAGACACCTCATTGATTATGTGGAATGAATGCACCATGAGCTATAAAGCACATAGAGAGTCCGTGGACAGCCTATTAAAATACCTTAGAAACTTCTTTTCTCTCATGGGCGGGATAACTTTTGTATTTTCAGGAGATTTCCGACAGACTCTTCCTGCCATTAAGAGAGGTACGCGCAGATGTCATCAAAGCATGCTTAATATCGTCGCCCTTATGGACTTCGATTGAAAATACAAAATTACGGGCGAATACGAGAGCCCATCTTCATGAAATCACTGATGTTGACTCTCCACAGCAACTGCTTAAACTTGAGGAAAGAATTTTTCCTACTCCTAATTTTAGCAGTAATTGAAATATTCTTCTGGATGATTCTCTATCCCAAGTACTCCATAGTTTAGAAATTTTATCAGATGCAGTGTACCCTGATATCTGGAATTTACACGAAAAGAAATTTCATTGGTTGTATTCTAGAGCAATAGTGTCACCCAGGAATGATAGTGCGAACGAAATAAACGATTTAATTATTCAAAAAATTCTCGGAGAAATAAAAAAAATACAAATCGGTAAACACCGTGACTAATATCGAAGACGCAGTCCATAAATTCATTAAACCCTTCTGAGTTGGCACCACATGAATTGGCTTTAAAAACTGGAATTCCAATTATGCATTCGAGGAATTTAATTCCTCCAATTATGTGCAATGGGACGAGCTTCGTTACTAAGGAATTGAAGGACAATTTAATTGTAGCAACTATTATCACCGGCCCAGCAGCTGGTCACCCAGGATTCCGATGACCCCAAGTAATTCGTCAATCCCATTCAAACGGCTTCAAGTTCCAGTGAAACATCCTTTGCTCTAATTACAAACAAGTCCCAAGGCCAAACTTTCGAATTAGTAGGGATTGACCTACAAAAAAATCTTTTACTCATGGGCAACTGTATGTTGGTCTTTCGCGTTTTGCAGGGCCTGAAAATCAATTTATATTGCAGCCACAAAATAAATTATCAGGAGAAGAGAAAGTAAAATATTTAGTATAGGTCTTTTTACAAAAATAAAAAAAAAAAATAATAATAATATTACAAAAGAAATATACTGACCCTCACGCAAAAACGAGAAAGTATGTGTATACAAAATTATAACTTTTGAAATGATTATTTAATATCCTTGTGAAGGCGGGGGCGGGCTGCTGGTATATATATATAGCAACTATATTATTGCATAAATATATATTAAAAAAAAGTAAATAAAAACAATAAACGCGTATTTTAATAATTAAATCATTAAATCGGAAATAAAAGCTCTTATGTATCCAAAGGAGTCTTTGGGTTCTTATGTACCCAAAGGAGTTTTTGGGTTTACATTTATCAGTTTATACTGAAAAATATATTTTACTATTATTAATTATTATTACTAAATGAGCGCAGACTTTAAATATTCTAAATTTACTCAATTTTTAAAATTCCGAAAATGATTTCTGATGACAAGAGTCCATGTAACCTGCAGACGCTCAGAAAAAGGTGCAAAAAAGCAAAAAAAGAGGAAAGACATTTCTTACGCTAAATTCAATTCTGAGAGTGACAGATTAATAAGATACTGCACTCGATTTTCATTTCTAGGACCGATTCATGTTAACTCTGAATGGGTGCTCCAAATCGAAAATAAGAATATTGACAATTTTTAGACTAAACAGGACGGCAATAGCGACGAAGGTCTGCAGTTTTTCCAAATTTGTTTGTGCTCTCCATCATTTTGCGATTTTATTATCAGTTAAACAAGGACATATGTCATGACAAATAAATTATTGTCTTCCAAATAATTATTTTCAAATTTCTGCTTATATTCCCTCTGACCATAACTGCCATCAAAGACATATATTCCTATTGATAATAGGTAATTAGATTACTCATTCCGTTCAATTGTTAAATTTGTGACGCAATGTGGTTCAATAATTTGTTTATCTCAAGTTCAACATCAGATTCTGAGATCTTTATTTGCAGTATAACTGCTTTTCCTTTAAAATGTTATCATAGCACGGTAAAAAGTTAATATCAAGTTTTTTGTTAACGAAGTCTAATAAGTTGATACTGATGCGTGGTTAAATTTGCTTCGGTGATAAGAGATATTACTTCATACATTTTCACATTTTCTAAAAACCAAAATTCAAAAATATTATATTTTATATAGTCGTGAAAGTTTACACCGATATGATGTGCCTAAATAAAAGTACGTATAAAACAAACATTTGATAAAAGTGAGAAAATGATAAAATGAAAACCAAAGCTCAAATATGTATATGGGGTATTCCATACCAAATCGACCACTTTTGAACCCGACCCCTTTAGATTTTGCTGAAACTTATCCATCCTTTTCTACCCTTTGAAAAACATTTTTGAGAATTTTTTCAAAACTTTTTGTAAAACTTCAAAAAAGTTATGAATTTTTCAAAAAATAGTTTTTTTTTTATTTTCAAATAGCCATAACTTTTGTACAAATTGACTTTTGCGGACCTTTTTTTTAACACTTTTGTTTTTGAATGAACTTTTCGAAAAAATACACGAAAAAAATTTAACACGATCAATTATATACAATAATCGGTTTTTTTAAGTAAAATCGTCATTTTTTTGAAGTTCACCACTTTTTGGAAGTTCGCCATTTTTTCCATTCCATTCCACTCGTAAATTAAGTCTGTAAATTGAGAATATTATATGATAAAATCGTTAAATTATATTTTTTATATGATAGAAATAAAGTTTATGAAAAAGAAAAAATTTTTCATTTTTGAAAACTTGACAATTTTTTTTAAATAAATAAAAAAATATAAACTAAATCGGCCCACTCCGGGATTAGCAGGGATAGTTGTCAAAGTAATTGAGGTTTTTGTTTTTAGGAAAAACAAACAAAACAAAAATGGCGAACTTCCAAAAAGTGGCGAACTTCCAAAAAATGACGATTTTACTTAAAAAAAAACCGATTATTTTATATAATTGATCGTGTTAAATTTTTTTCGTATATTTTTTCGAAAAGTTCATTCAAAAACCAAAATTTAAAAAAAAAGGTCCCCAAAGTCAATTTCTACAAAAGTTATGGCTATTTGAAATTAAAAAAGCCATTTTTTTTGAAAAATTCATAACTTTTTTGAAGTTGGACAAAAAATTCGCAAAGATGTTTTTCAAAGGGTAGAAAAAAAAAAAAAATAGAGGGGTCGGGTTCAAAAATGGTCGATTTGGTATTAAATACCCCATATATTTGTATGATGAAAAAAATATAAAAAACAATTAAATATATACATACACTTAAATATAAAAAATTACAAAAAATAGCACACAAAAAATCGCATGCCTGGTAGAATAACATGAAGAGCAAAGTAAGTTGCAGAAAGTTGCAGCTGAAATCAAAAGCATAGACTTAGAAAAAATTAACTAATAAAAACAAACTTGATTCATTTGAGGGTGAGACAGGGATCAAAACTTTTTGGATTGGGCAACAAAAAGTCTGATTCGTTTGTATTAATTTATTTAATAGTAGCCTTCTTTTATTTTTGCTTCTGACAATTTGGGAAACTTTTCGAAGAGGTACATATAAGCTTTGCTTTGCGCATTTATTATTGCTTTAATAAATTGTTTTACAAGACCCAGTTTTACATGGAGTGGTGGTACTAAGACTTTACGTCTTGGAATTAGACTCTCCTTTATAACATTTTTAGAGCCTGGAATTAATTTTTTCCTTAATGACCAATCCTTTTCACATAATGCTTATCACGCGCTTGACTGCCCCACTCACATAATAAGCATGGGTATTTTTTAAAACTGCTTTGTTGACCCAGTAAAATTGTTATTATCTTCAAATCACCACACAATTGCCACTGATGTTTATTTAATTGTAGTTTTTCTAGTAAGAAATGGAGGTTGTAGTATTGCTCATTTAACACTACAGAATGAGCAACGGGTAACGAAGCATACTGGTTACCATTGTGCAGCAAGACTGCTTTTAAACTACGTGTCGAAGAGTCAATAAATAGGCGACTGTCGCTAGCTTCATGTGGAATATCATATTCATTTATTAGTCCTTCAATATCGCTGCAGTACACTAAATCATCAATGTTTGTGAAGTACTTCCTGAATTCAATGTCTCGATTGCGATAGTAACTTATATGAGTTCCTGGAGCTAGACAATTTTTTTCTTTCAATTTTGACGCCATATTGGATCCGCTATTTCGTATTTTGAAAATTTGTCTTTAATTTCGTAATCAGGGACCCCTCAAAACCGCTCTATCCCAAAATAAAGCTAAGTCCGTTAATATTTTAAATTTTTTGCTGTCAAGTAAAATCCGACATGTATTTTGAGGTTAGGAAAAAATCCTGACGTTATGTAGCAAAACGGACTTCAGATTCGGTTTCAGCGGCCCAAAATACATATAATACACCATGTTTGGTCAAAGGAACCTTTCATCGATTTTTTTTTGTAGACCTGTGTAATCATCCAAATATCTTAAAAAATATACCAAACGACAATTTGTTGGATAATAAGTAGTAATTTCCTTATATTCGAAAAGGAAAGTGCAATAAAACACTAGGCATCCAATTAAATGTGATATTGGACCAGTTTTCGTACACTACTGAGTCCATGTCCGCATTATCCGACATAACGAAGAGATTTTATCCTCGGTGGCAAAACTTTTTCGACCCCGCAGGATGGCTTTCGCCAATTACGGTACAGGCAAGAATTATGGTTAGACGGAACCGACTGGGACGAACAAGTGAAACCTCTTCGCTAAGAAAAATAGTCCCAATTCACTAATAATCGGACCGACATTTCGCAGATACAAATTCCGCGGTGGGTAGACTATTAACCCGAAGACAAAGTGGAACTACACGGCGTCTGCTACGCCTCTGAGAAGGCATAATGTGCCAATAACTACTTATATGTCCGCATACAAGGCGATATTGCAACAATAAGCCACCTACTAGTGGCAAAAGCAAAAGTTGCGCCTCTAAAAATGCTAAGTCTACCACGACTTGAACTCTGTGGCGCTCTACTACTAGAAAAGCTAGTTTCTATGGTGCAGACCCACTTAAACATGGCGAAATACAAATTGTATCTATGGTCCGATTCCGAAATAGTTCTAATCTGGTTACAAAAGCCACCACACGCGTGGAAAATATATATTTCTAATCGAACGTCACAAATACTTGACCTAGTGGGATAAGCCACATGGCGACACGTACCCAGTGCTGACAATCCTACCGATGAAGGTACAGTAGGGTGCAAGCCCCTGAATCTTGTGACCGCCACGATCTAGGGAAATGGTTAACAGAATTCACAGATTCTTGGCCATAATCGCTATTGCGCAACACAATTGGACCAGAAAGTGGAAAAATCGACACCTATCCCACAATATTGGATGATAATGACATCTTGAACGATTTTCATCCTTCCCCCGAACCCTCAGGGTAGTCGCCTAAATGCTCCAGTTCACAGAGCGACTTAATCTTAAACTTAAAGGAGCAACTTATCCCCAATGCGATACTTTGACGCACCTAGACTGACAAAAAGCAAAGGTCACTCTTAGCACATCAACCCAAACGCGCTACTTTAGCCGCGACATGTCATTACTAAGAGAATCGAGGACGATTCTTAGTTCAAAACCCATTTCTAGACACGAAAGGGCTGCTTGTGAGGCTTGGGTAAGGTTAAGGACTTCCTCCCTTCCCGGTGTTACAAAGTGAGTGAGTTTCCCCTATTACAAATAAATAGTTCTTAAACCATCTCTGGTGTAAAATTTAATGTCTTTGGCGAATTAAGTTATGGGTTTATCGCGCTTTTACTTAGTTAGTTTTATTTTTTAAGAGTACCGTTATGTGGGAGGTAGCGGAGTAATCTTCTGATTTCATCCATTTTAACGCTGTCGGTAGGAGTTATTACAATATTTATGCTAGGTGAATTTAGTTGTTGTAGCTTTAATGGTATTTGCATATTTCACTTAATAGAAGGCGGGCCACGTGCACGTTTAAAAAAATGTTCGCCCATTAGTGACCCTTGATACTGAAATTCCCTTTGCCAAATTAGAGTTTTATACCTTAATTTAGTGCATAGTTGTGGTACTTTATACGTTGACCGTTGATAGCGTTTGGTGGGCGTGGCAGTGGTTCATCTTATTTTTTTGCCAAGGAACAATTGTACCAGAGAACTGCAACAAGTATGATAAAATCAGAACAAACAGTCGTGCCAAAAACACAATCAAATCAATTCAGTTCAGCATAGACAACATTGTTAATCAATTCAACTAGCCGCCAGCGTCAACTGATCTGATACAACACGAACAAACTGTTCTTCGGAAATCGCGATCGAGTAAACGGTATGGCTGGCTTCGGTTCTAATCGTATCATGACAGTTCATAGCGTTGCGAGGATGTTTGAGCTGATGTGAAACTTTGGGTAAACTATAAGTAAATCTACGAGTAAATCTTTAGGTAAATCTATAAGTACAGCAGCAAACAACAACAATTTTCTGATGGACTGATTTGAATCATGTGTGGCAAAAAATGTATCAGCTTTGAAAATGTGCGCATGTTACAAATTTTCGATGAGTAAACAATGGAAATTCCTTCGAGTACGTACATACATATATACACACATTTCTTGTATGTATGTACTTGATAGAATTTCCATTATACATATAACATATGTATATACATACATACATGTATAGTACATACAAACATACGGGGTATTCCATACCAAATCGACCACTTTTGAACCCGACCCCTTTAGATTTTGCTGAAACTTATCCAACCTTTTCTACCCTTTGAAAAACATTTTTGAGAATTTTTTCAAAATTTTTTGTCCAACTTCAAAAAAGTTATGAATTTTGCAATTTTTTGCTAAAAAATGTCCTTTTTATTTTCAAATAGCCATAACTTTTGTAGAAATTGACTTTTGGGGACCATTTTTTTTAATGTTTGTTTTTAAGTGAACTTTTCGAAAAAATACACGAAACAAATTTAAAACGATCAACTATATAAAATAATCGTTTTTTTTTTAAGTAAAATCGTAATTTTTTTTTTGGAAGTTCGCCATTTTTTTTTTCCTTAAAACAAACTTCAATTAATTTGACAACTATCCCTGCTAATCCCGGAGTGGGCCGATTTTTTTTTTATTTATTTAAAAAAAAAAAAGGAAAGTTGTCAAATTAATTGAAGTTTTTTTTAAGGAAAAAAAAATGGCGAACTTCCAAAGAAAAAAAATTACGATTTTACTTAAAAAAAACGATTGTTTTATATAGTTGATCGTGTTAATTTTTTTCGTGTATTGTTTCAAAGGGTAGAAAAGGATGGATAAGTTTCAGCAAAATCTAAAGGGGTCGGGTTCAAAAGTGGTCGATTTGGTATGGAATACCCCATATGTATTTGAAATAGAGCAGAAGTGCCCGACTAAATCAGTGTTTAGGGGATGATATACAAACCGAACGCTGTCGATCATTTCAATCATTGAAGCATGAATTTGCATCACTTTGGATATTTTCTGCTGATACGAACGTTCATAAACAAATCAGGTATAAGCTGATCGCTAGTGATTCAAAGTTGTTCTCTATCGCTGATTTGAAGACAAACGGTGCGCTACATGTACATGAACCGAACTGACAGAATCAGACAGAGTAACGGATCAGTACTTAAGTAACGGGTGATTTTTTTGAGGTTAGGATTTTCATGCAGTAGTATTTGACAGATCACGTGGGATGTCAGACATGGTGTCAAAGAGAAAGGTGCTCAGTATGCTTTGACATTTCATCATGAATAGACTTACTAACGAGCAACGCTTGCAAATCATTGAATTTTATTACCAAAATCAGTGTTCGGTTCGAAATGTGTTTCGCGTCCGTGTCCGATGAGCGATGAGGCTCATTTCTGGTTGAATGGCTACGTAAATAAGCAAAATTGCCGCATTTGGGGTGAAGAGCAACCAGAAGCCGTTCAAGAACTGCCCATGCATCCCGAAAAATGCACTGTTTGGTGTGGTTTGTACGCTGGTGGAATCATTGGACCGTATTTTTTCAAAGATGCTGTTGGACGCAACGTTACGGTGAATGGCGATCGCTATCGTTCGATGCTAACAAACTTTTTGTTGCCAAAAATGGAAGAACTGAACTTGGTTGACATGTGGTTTCAACAAGATGGCGCTACATGCCACACAGCTCGCGATTCTATGGCCATTTTGAGGAAAACTTCGGACAACAATTCATCTCAAGAAATGGACCCGTAAGTTGGCCACCAAGATCATGCGATTTAACGCCTTTAGACTATTTTTTGTGGGGCTACGTCAAGTCTAAAGTCTACAGAAATAAGCCAGCAACTATTCCAGCTTTGGAAGACAACATTTCCGAAGAAATTCGGGCTATTCCGGCCGAAATGCTCGAAAAAGTTGCCCAAAATTGGACTTTCCGAATGGACCACCTAAGACGCAGCCGCGGTCAACATTTAAATGAAATTATCTTCAAAAAGTAAATGTCATGAACCAATCTAACGTTTCAAATAAAGAACCGATGAGATTTTGCAAATTTTATGCGTTTTTTTTTTTAAAAAAGTTATCAAGCTCTTAAAAAATCACCCTTTATAATCAAAAATTTATTACTCGTTGCAGTCTCTGATGTGTACCAAGTTTCATCAAGTTATATCAATTTTTACTCAAGCTACAGCTTGAACGAACGAACGGCGAGACAGATAGCCACTCGGATTTCATTACGTCTTATCACTATGATCATTTATGTAGATATATTCCTTTATCTATCTCGATTAGTTTTAGGTGATACGTAAAACCGTAAGGTGAACAAAACTATTGTACTCTGTAGCAACATATTGCAAGAGTATAACAAAAATATGAAATTATATGCATTTAAATTATACTTACTTCTATAGTAAAAACACATTTAGGCATTATAAAAGTGTCCATTTGAAAATACAATTCATGCTAGAGGAGCCTTCCACGCTTTTCTGTGGGAGACCCATAGATAATAATACTACTACCATCTATATGATTCCTATTAGTTAGATTACAAATATTAGTTAATGAGATATAGCATTTTTGTGAAGCAACTTGTGTAAGTTTACAACAAAATGGATCATAAAAGCATTTCGTATATTAATAAAGCATAGCTTTTTGGGGGAATATATTGTCGCATTTGGGCGCTGCACCAGGGTGATCAACCGTTCAAAAGAGACTTGCTAAGTTGGAAAGAGGCTAAGTAAACACGGAGGTCAATGAAGGAAGTGGACGCCCTAAAGAGGCGAAAGTTCTGTGCAAAATGGGTGCCTTGTAAGTTCATAATCTAACAAAAACAATATTACTGACTCTCTGAGGAGTGCTTGAGTGTTCTTTAATAGTAATACAACCGAATTTTTGCATCGGTGTGTGACAATAGAAATACGGCTCCATCATTTCACACTGGAGTCCAATCGACAGACATTATAGTGGACTGTACATGGTGAACCAGTCTTCAAGCGCGGAAAGACGAGAAAGTCGGCTGGCAAGGTTATGACATCAGTTTTTTGGGATGCACGTGGTATAATATTCTTCGACTGATTACTGAGCCAGTTATAATCCATTGTACTGTGTATTTGGTTGCAGTTATATTCTACTATTCCAAATATTTAGCAATTGTATTATTTTTTAGAAAGGATCAGTTTGAATTAGTGGCATATACTTAATCGTTTTCGTTTAAATATTGCTCGCTAGAGAGCTGCGATAATAGACGCGTTATTTGTCGTAAAAAGTAAATGACAAAAAAATGTTATTGTGGGATATTCATAAGAGATAGACTTATACCATCGCGGAGTTTTCTGTAGACCTTTTCATAGTGTACAATACTTGGTACATTATTTTGATAAATCTCGTAAGGTTCAGCCTGCGTTTGCAACGTAAACGGAAAAAATTTTATTATTTGCGATATCACATTAGAAAAGTCTAAAATAACAGTATTTCTCCACCATTTAATGAATGTTATTATACATATAAACCTTCCTCTTCAATCACTCTATCTATTAAAAAAACCGCATCAAAATACGTTGCGTAGTTTTAAAAATTTAAGCATACAAAGGGACATGGGCCAAAAAAATGGACTTTCTTTTTAACTATGTATTGATTAAAACAATTAAAAACTAACCCATGTCGTGTGACAAAATTCATTTTAACGTACTCGCATACACATGTAGATAAGTTAGATTTAAAATTGTATAAAAAGATAAGGAAATCAGAATGAAAATATTCTCACTTGGAATAAATCTTTTTTTTTATCCTCTGTCAGAGGTAAGGTATTAAAGGCACCGTATTGAATTATTAACATCGGTCGTTCGAGCAAAAATAAAGAACTCCGCCAAAATAAGCTCTATGATTATTAAAAATACAGGCTATACAAAAAAGTCCCGTATTGATAAAATAGTGGCAAAATAATAACAGCCCTGTTATATATATAAGCAATAAAAAGTCTGTTAAAATTACAGGCAAATTTAAATAAAAAACACTAGGACAGGTTTGTGTTTCAGCAGTTTAAGTTGATCACTTAACCAGTTTTAGAAAAAAACTAAACGCAGTGTCTACTGTTATCCAAAGAGTTATTCAGCGGATATGAACCATATTCATACATAGAGATAAATAGGCAGCTCCTTTTAGTGCTATCAAAAGCAGCTTTGAAATCAACGAAGAAATGGTGGGCGCCGATCCTCTCTTCACGGGTCTTTTTCCAGATTTGGCGCATGGTGAATATCTAGTCAGTTATTTTCCAGGCCTAAAGCCCCACTGATAATGTCTAATTAGTTTGCTGACGGTGGTCTTTAATCTTTCACACAGTACGCCCGATAGAACCTTATATGCGATGTCGAGGAGGTTTATCTCACAGTAGTTGACGTTCCCGTTTTGTGGATTGGGGTGAGCAAATTTAAATTCCAATCGTCGAGCATGCTTTCATCTGACCATATTCTACAAACAAGCTGATGCATGTTCTTTATCAGTTCTTCGCCGTCGTATTTGAATAGTTCGGCCGGCAATCCATCAGCCTCTGTCGCTTTGTTCAATCGGGCTCACCATCTGCTAGTGTTAAGCTTTCATTGCCATTCAGTAGGTGAGAGAAATGTTCCCTACATAATTTCAATATGCTCTAAGCATTAGTCACTAAATCACTTCTGGGGATACTACAAAAGTATGCTCCGGTCTTGAAACCTTCTATTAGTTGCCGCATCTTTTTGTAGCAACTTCGAATATTTCCCCGGACGGGCAGCTTGCCAAGCTCTTCACGCACTTTCATCCCGTACCTGTTGTGGTCAATTGTAACGTTGCGAGGTAGGCAGTATTTTTTCCCTCCACTGCGACTTCTAACTTTCCTTGTGGTTTCTGACGTATGTTTCTTTCTTGGTTGCAACAAAAGAGTGAGTCGAGTCGATCTCAGGACCTCGAAGCGTATGCTTGTCAAAAACACTGGATACGTGTCCTCCGCCTATCACAACATGATCGAACTGGCTGGCGGCCTTTCGATCCAGAAACAGCCAGATAGTTTGATGAATATTTCTGTGCCAAAATCTAGTAAAACAGATAACCATATTTCGGCCCTCATTTTTCGTTAAAATTGTCAAGTACGATGTTGAAATCGTGTCGGTAGCAGTTCTCATGTGTGCGCTCCAAGCGCTCATAGAAGACATCTTTGGTCACATCGTCCTTCTCTTCCGTCGGGGTCGTAAACCAGCGATATGTTGAAGAACTTCGCTTTGATGCGAATTGTGGCTAGACGGTCATCCACCGGGGGAATGCCGGGACTCGGCGACGGAGTCTCTCTCCAATCACGACCAAATTAACGCTCTTTTATATGGCTACTGTAGTAAATGTCACAAGGACCTACTCGTCTCAGACCTTGTCGCAGGACCTTTCAAATTAAGGGACCAGACATTTCAGGTTCATGCCTTAAATCGTTATTCTTAATGCGTTTGCAGTGGTCGCCACCTAAGAGAGGTCTCTCGCCCGAGGCTGTAGTTTCCTTTTCATTAGGGGCGTATTTTTGTGTGGCGGGTCCCAAAGCCAACTCACAATTCTGGGGAAGGATGGTTCGCTTTCACACTTCAGCTTGCCTTCAAGCGGATTTTCTTTGGCTACCAAAAGGATAGTTGGTCTAAGATCGGAAGCCGTGAGCTGTTTGAGCCATATGTGAAAGAATCGTTTCTGGCCACTCCTTTTGTTGTTGTTGCTCTAGGGGGGACCTAGTCCGTGTTAGTATGATAAGGATTAGTTGTCGCCGACGTTATGGTTTCACTTCGAGTACGCCACTCACTGGAAAGGAGTCGTTGAAGGTGTTGATGGACTTTCAATGGCGGTCAGTGCTTGTCAAAAGTTTGTTGCGTTCGAAGTCTGGTCGGCGTACTGTCTAATGTATCTTCACTACTGGGGAGAAAAGAGTTATCGGACGATAGGACTCCCTATCAGGTCTCTCAACATATTACAAAAAGAAACAGTACTGTATTAATTAGATTAAAAATATCCGATCAGAATCGGTGTACAAAATAGGCATCTTTAAGTAAAGAATTCAAATTACAAATGAACAATGAATGGACCAGAAATTTTCAAGTGTTTTAATAAAAAGTTGTAAAGGATCACAAACCACAACAATATCCACAGAAGCAGCACAGATATTAAAGCTGCCGAGGGATAAAAAAACCAAACTTGATGATTTAAGTAACGATATATCAGGCAAGTTAAAATCCACAATTCTAGGCTTTTAAGTCAACATACTGAAAAAGAAAATAAACTGTATTTAGCAGTATAATTGACATCGGCATAAGAAAAGATCACGACATTCTCTTAATATAAGAGAAAACTATAGGAAAAATAACGACGTTAACACCACCTTAAGGCAGTTTAGAGACACTATCAAACAAGATTATGATTGAAGATTTATTGTAGATGCAGCATTTAAAAAAACAAAGAATTAGGAGAATCACACGCAAGCAAGCAGTATCACGTCTTATTTCAATGGAAAGAAATTCAAGAGTAATAATAATGTCAAAGAGAAATATTACAAGATCATCAAAGAATACTTGTATATAGACCATTCCCATAAGACAAAATCAGATGATAAAGAAAAAGGAAAATATGATTTACCACAGCAAGCTTTTATACGAAAAAACAATTTAATAACAAAACTCCGTGCAGTATTTGATGCATCCACAAAATGTTTAGGCAAATTAAAGTGGCAAAAAAAGATCAGGGCCCGAATCGCGGCACACGTTACCTAGCGAAATTTATGAATTTTTTTGTTTTCGGATCGTTGTATTCGCTATCGAATACGCACTTTCGAAATTTGAAATTTTCTCATTCGATAACGAGTTCTCGTTTGTACGAAAGAATCGAAATTTCATTCGTTAGCTATTTGAGAAATGTTATAGCACAAATTAAATAAATCAATTTGAATATATCAGCTAAAAATAAATCGAGGGACAAAATGAAAGTTATTTTTCATTTATTTAGTATATTTAATATGTAATGTAATTAATAATATAATTAGGGTACTCACAACGTGTCATAGCTATAAGTCATAAACAAAAATTAAGACAAAATACAATGGTTGTGAACACGTCGTTAAAAATTTGTTGTCGTAAATCACTTATCAATCAGCTGATTGAAAACATAAATTACAATATTTGCAAAAATAAGTATTTCGCAGTCAAAATGCCAAGGAGAAGTGAAAAAAAGCTCCCTGCACCGGTCGAGCCCTCCCAAGCTTTTGCTTTGTTATATGTTGTACGCATATAATGAATCTTCGAGCGTGTCAGCTTCCAGTCCACCGCAATGTTGCTCTCCTTTGAAAATCGTCTATAATACATTTTAGACGTTGACTTCTATAATTAAAATTATAATAGATTACTTCTAAGTTGTATTTTAATTAATATTTTTGTGTCAAAAATTCAATTAATGCCTTTTCTTCTTCAAACAGCCACTTTCTGGTTGGGTTGGAACGCACCCGCTTTGCTTTTGTCTAAAAGCGCATTTAATTGGTTAAATTGTATTTATTACGCATTTTTATATTACCTGTATAACCTTATATTACTCCATTATTCCGAAAACCCTCGACAGAAGAAAATTGAAAGAAATTTAAATTGAAACACAAATGTAACCACAACATAAAAGCAAACTGATGTAAACAGAAATCAGTTATGACGAACCGAATACATAGCGTTCAGAGAGTTGTATTTGCGTAAACTTATTTTAGTATGCAATCCAACAACAAATTTTTTACACTAGCATAAAAACTTACGATTTTATGATTTACGATGCTTTAAGACACGTTGTGAGTACCCCAAATATAAATATGCATCAAAAAAATTAGATGAGTGACTTTATGCTACAGCATCAGGACTTGGCAAAAACTATTTTGCCTAATTGTGGGCAAGCCAAAGTTGCAGCAAATAAGCTATGGGAGGCATTAACGTAAGATAAATAAAATAATAGATGATTAAAATAATAATAAAATACAAAAAAAGGTATTTGCTGATCAGAAGCACAACATAAAAAAGAAAATTTCTTTCAACAAAGCGTCGAAACAAAGGACTGGTGGTGGTCCGTACGAGGAAAAGCTAGTAACTGCAACAGAAGAGCAACTCCTCCAAGCTACAGGGATAGATGTTGCTGTAGAAGGATTGACCGTAGTAAAATCTGTTGGAAATGTAGAGCCCGAAGAAGGATTAAATGAGTTGGTAGAAATCATTATAGATAGTGAGGAAAAAGAAGATCCGACACAATCCACCAGTCGCAGTGCAACAAAATCATGTACAGCTAAGCCCACTGTGTAAAGTGAAAAGCTTTCCCTTTTAAAATGCAATTTACGCGTATATGAAGTAACGCAAGTGCAAATCAATAAAAATCTTGAGAAACTACTTGCTCTAAAGGAGAGATTTCTCCAAATAAAAGAAGAGGCACATACTCCAGATATGAAAATAAAAGCTGTGGAGATGCAGATTAAAACTCATGAGCTTGATATTTTAAAGAAAAAATTCATAAATAAATACCAATATATAAGATACATATGTTAGTTCCAAGTTCTTTATTGAAAATATATTAAAATAAAATATGAATTCAAATGTTGTTGGAACCTTTAATTCAATTATTATCCAAAAACAACATAATATGATCTCTAATTTTATGACCAATTTTAGTTTATTGAGTTTCATTTCCGGTATCTATTTCTGTATCATTGTTTTCCTTTACAAAATATCTGCAATATGTTGAATTTTTAAATTGTATGCAGATGTTATGCAACGCTGCACATACATTGCCGAATTTTGCCATCTTTTCAGGACTATACCGACTTCTTTTATCATTACTAAGAATTTTCCACCGGCCTTTCAGTATATCAATGATTGGTTCAACAATACAGCGTGCTTTGGATCGATTTCATTAAACCGTGCTTGGCACGAGCCAACTTTGGGGTTTTTAAATTGTGTCAAACACCATGGTTCCAAGGGATACCCAGAATCTCCTATTAATTGAGAAAATACGTATGTAGATATGTCTGCAAATATATTTTGCAGCTGTATAAGTTCACATATTACCCAAAAGCCAGACATTTCTCATATTGTTTTGATTATATGCTTCCTCCAAAAATCTCCTCTGCGCAGAATGCTTCCATACAAAGGAATCGTGAGCGGCTCCATCATATTTTGAATCAATAGCTAAATTTGGATGTTCGTAACCACAAATCTGCAAATAAATGTATGTACATACATACATATTCGTAACTATGTGGCCTACATATCCAAATATATACATAAATGCATATGCTATGTATTTATGAGTACATCCATGTGTATATGCGACATACTATCATTGAATTAAGACTGTGGTATCCTTTTCTGTTGAAAAACATATGTTCATTCACAGTTGGTTTTCGAAGGCCAAAATGTGTACCATCAATACATCCGATAACTAAACATTTGTATATTTATTTTTAGAATATTTCTTTAGTCGACAATCATACCTCCTGGAACTTTATATTTCTCAACAAAGTATTCTGTGCACTTAGATAAACGGTTTGGCGAAAACTTAATAAAATGTGGACAAAGTTTTGTTTCCATTTCATTAACTACGTATCCTACAATTTTACATACTGTGCTTTGACACATTCCAATTAAAAAGTCGTTTCCAACTGAGTGTTGATAGCCTCCACTCGCCAAAAGGGACAAAGTCGCTGCTAATTGAAGAATTGGTGGTACTGCGGTTGATAAATGCCCGTTAAATTCTATTTCCGATAGGATGAAAGTAAATACGCCTTTGGTCAGTCTAAACCGCTTCCTGAATCTATAAATGATTAAAATAATAAGATCTATACCAAGTTAAACGGTATAATTACAAATGTTCGTACGCTGCTTCAGGTAAAGCCATGGGATTACTTTTGTCACGAATCCTGGACCTTATGGCTATTTGGTGATGTTCTTCATCTGAATCAGATGAACTTGAATAAAAAAAAACACGTTAGGGTTCATTTTTTTGCCTGCAAAAACTAAATTTAGTAAATTTTTATATAAACGTATAATAAATTTGAATATTTACGTTCAATTCCAATTCAAATACTTCGTTCTTTTGATTTGTTTCGTTATTCGAAAATGTCATTTAGAGCTACACCATGGAAGTTATTTTATAAAATTTCTATTCGTTTCGCATCGAGTGCGACGATCCGCACACTCGACACGTTACGAAATTTCACTCGATTCGATTACTTGCTCGCTCACGACTGCCGCTATTCGGGCCCAGATATATCACAAGCATAGTGTGGCGTGAACGTAAGGAACCACATCAGTACTATATCTAACATTAATTCAGATCGCAAATAAGTGTCAGATTGAAAAAAAATAATTAAAATTATAAATTCTACATGTGTGACCTCATAATAGGCGCAGATTCAGTGCAAGAATATGAATACATCCAGCAAAGCATCAGTAATCATCTTCAAGAGTTTGAATTTCATTTCAGGAAGTGAGCATCATCACTAAAACTATATCAAACACTGGGGACAAAATTGTATAATTTAAGGAAAATTAGAATCCACAGAAAGATCAATTTCAATTAAAATTTATATAAAAACTCAAAAATATTATAAAAAGAATTGTTCTTTCTCAGTTTGCACAAATAATAGGTTGTCAAAAAAGTATTGCGGTATTTTTATTGAATCAATTCGTGTGGCACCCATACATGGAGCTTCTTAGTGACTCCAAGCTTCTTCAAATGGTTTATAACGGTTTGATGACTACTATGCCGCTCTTTAGAAGGCTGCTATCCAAAAACTATTTAAGATACGACCTTGCCAATTTCACAGGATATTTTTGGAAATATAAACTATCGAAAAAGCAAATAAAATTTTTTTTTTAAAAAAATGGTATAGCCCTTAAGTTGAATTGAAAATTTAAAAAACAAATACAAGTTTATAAGCCATGAAGTTGGAGACATCAAAAGGCTTACTTCCCTAGGAAAATGAAAATATGTACGCTCACCAGACAACCTAGCAGATGTTGCATCAAGAAGCATTGACAAAATATCGAACGTAGGCATCTGGTAGTGTGTGGCCAAATGGCGAAATAACCGACTCAGCAAGAATATTGTTAACATCGCACAGTCAAACAGAATTTATGGAAAATTTAGTATGCGGATATTTTAAAGGGTTTGTCCAAAATAGGACTGATTTTCTTCCGCCGCGACTATACTTCGGAGCGTGCGAGAGTTAAGGAGCACATTCCTTATAATAGTAACAAACATCAAAACAACCTTTTGTTTCAGTAAACAGAATGCGTCAAAAAAACCTTGAGTTGGAACAATTGAAATGCACTATCACTACAACAAACAATCCTAAGCAAACAAGTATTAAAACAACATTGATTTTGAATATCACAACAACCTTATCTTAAAACAAATCAAATGTATCTAAGAAAACAATATATGGTATTTGTAAACAAACCTAAACAAATAATATAATCTGTATCTAAACAAACTAGCAATAAGTAAACATACTAGTTAGTATAAATAGAAGTAAGAACCATAAGTTAGTCTTAAGAGTATAAATAAAGAGTACACATTTCGATGCAGCTCAAAACATATTCTTTTGCTTCATTTTTACTAAATGTAAAAATTAACTCGCGCACCTACTGGATCCGGTAGAGTGCGTTCCTAGCTAACGAACGAGCGGCTGGTCAGTTGTCTCCGAGCACCTGGAGAGTTAGGACAAACATTTTCGCACGACGTGTTTCACTGATGAAGACCGGAAGAGTGAGCAAATGCAAAGTGAAAACGATGCTCATTGCCTTTTTTAATATCAAAGGCATCGTCCACAATGAATTTATTCCTCCTGGACAAACCGACAACGCCAAGTTTTATCCTCAAGAGACTCAAACGAGGGGTCAAGCGGGCTCGAAAAGACATCGCAGTCGATTGGAAGTTGCATCACGACAACGCCCCGGCTCACACCACCTTTCTTGTGAACAGCTACCCAACCAAGGCCGGCATCCCAACGCTTCCGCCTCCGTCCAGAGAATCCTATTTTGAAAAATTTACATAATTATAACGATTGGTTCAATATTTTTTTTTAAATCGACTCAATCCTACTTGAAATTACGAAGAGTAGTAGTCTAACGGGTGATTTTTTTGAGGTTAGGATTTTCATGCAGTAGTATTTGACAGATCACGTGGGATGTCAGACATGGTGTCAAAGAGAAAGATGCTCAGTATGCTTTGACATTTCATCATGAATAGACTTACTAACGAGCAACGCTTGCAAATCATTGAATTTTATTACCAAAATCAGTGTTCGGTTCGAAATGTGTTTCGCGTCCGTGTCCGATGAGCGATGAGGCTCATTTCTGGTTGAATGGCTACGTAAATAAGCAAAATTGCCGCATTTGGGGTGAAGAGCAACCAGAAGCCGTTCAAGAACTGCCCATGCATCCCGAAAAATGCACTGTTTGGTGTGGTTTGTACGCTGGTGGAATCATTGGACCGTATTTTTTCAAAGATGCTGTTGGACGCAACGTTACGGTGAATGGCGATCGCTATCGTTCGATGCTAACAAACTTTTTGTTGCCAAAAATGGAAGAACTGAACTTGGTTGACATGTGGTTTCAACAAGATGGCGCTACATGCCACACAGCTCGCGATTCTATGGCCATTTTGAGGGAAAACTTCGGACAACAATTCATCTCAAGAAATGGACCCGTAAGTTGGCCACCAAGATCATGCGATTTAACGCCTTTAGACTATTTTTTGTGGGGCTACGTCAAGTCTAAAGTCTACAGAAATAAGCCAGCAACTATTCCAGCTTTGGAAGACAACATTTCCGAAGAAATTCGGGCTATTCCGGCCGAAATGCTCGAAAAAGTTGCCCAAAATTGGACTTTCCGAATGAACCACCTAAGACGCAGCCGCGGTCAACATTTAAATGAAATTATCTTCAAAAAGTAAATGTCATGAACCAATCTAACGTTTCAAATAAAGAACCGATGAGATTTTGCAAATTTTATGCGTTTTTTTTTTTAAAAAAGTTATCAAGCTCTTAAAAAATCACCCTTTATATAGTTATTACGATTTGGGTAAAATAAATTATCAAACCCTAAATTTATCTGCAAAAAAACTCTTATCAGCTAGAAATTTAATCATTCGAGAAGCTCAAAACAACTATTCAGGGATGAAATTAATAAATTATTAAATAACAAAAACATAAGCAGGGCAATCAAACTGTACTGCGAAAAACATCCTATAATTCTATGTTAAACCTTTTTAATTCAATCATAATAGGCATACAAATTGCAATAAAATGTATTTACGAAAATTTTGCAAGTGCATACGATACAATCAAATCACAGCAACAACACCCTATTACGTTTGCTGTGGTCGTCAATAAAAGTGGTGTCTTCCAACCGAGGCAGTCAATTTACAGTCCTTCCAAATGTAAACACAAATAAATAAATACTAATCCGATATTATAAAAGATATACTAAAAACCGTGACGAAATGGCCATTCAATTTAAATTTGTATAACTACTGTTGGGGGTAAAAAAGGTTTGTACCAAGTGAGAATAGCTACATTTTGATTTTATTGTCACACGACTCAATGCATATAACTGGAGTATTTTTTCTCCGTCAATCTTAGCTTTAAGCCATATGTAGCGTTTTTTAAGCAGAAGCGGCTTTTATCAAGGTGGCGGTAGACGTACAAAGTGCAGCTTTTTTGCTTGCGCTGATCTCGCTAAGTGTGCGTTCTAAAAAACTTCAGAAGTGTCTGTCCCACTTTATCATCAGGCTCGATGTGCAAAGCAGAGAGGGCACTCTTGTCCCGCTCACATCGGAATGGAAGAGAGTTGAATCTCCATTGGCACCTTGCGGTCTAGCACTGGACCAATGGACCCCGCGTGTGCTGGTCGACAACCAGTTCTTGTGCGATTGCGAGATCCTTCTAACCTATAGTAGAGGTCTATTGACCTTCATACTCTAAGCAAAGTTTATCTTGACGCAATTGTAGGGGTTTTTACTGCACACTGTCAGGCATTCATAATATCTTGTCAGACGCTAATTGTCAAAGTTGTATGGAGGAGAGTGAGTTGGAACATCCAGGCACTTTCTCCTCTATTGTCCAACCTTTGCAAGATTGAGGTTGAAACGTCTCGGTAACCTTACCTTCGATTAACGAAGACATAGCCGAAACTCATATTAGCCACGACAGGCTCAAAGTGTCGATCTGTAAGAATCTTATGACCCAATATATAGGAATTTATAGGTATCACAACTGACCAGCGTTCTATGCTATCAAAGAGAGATCCTTCTTATTATTGACTTTTTAAAATAGCCGAATCTAGCTAATACAGAGGCATCCGGACCTCCTATCCTAATATCCTAAGAAAGGTTCTAACCATGCTGGCGATTCCGCCTGTCATCGTTACCCGGAGGAGGGTTTAAATGCTAGCCTTGGCATTAATCAACAATACATTTCTATTGAGTGTCATCCCTCCATACTAAGGTGGCAGCATGTCACGAAAGTTATATGTTCGAAAGACGAGTGTACAAAGTGGGTGGACATGATTCGCAAACCGGACCGCTGAGCGATTTTAGAAGATAATGATGTAGCTCGTAGAATCGAGTGTTAAAGTGCGAATTGTATCTCCCATCCCGATGTCCATCCTTTTTGTTGAGTTGGTACATGTGTGGTGAGTTGTGTGGTGATGTAAGTGTATGGTGCCATCAGATGTGGTGTATTGTAAGTTCTTTCTTAGGGTGCGCCAGTTTTTCTTGGGTAGAGTGAGGGGAGGCTTAACTCATTTAAACAGACTGAAGTGTGTTATTTTCTTAATAATTCATTTAATTTTTATACCATTGAACTGACGTGATTTTTATTTTTAATTTTAATGCCATTGAAAAGGATTCAAATCTCATTTTATAAAATAAAATGTAATATTATACGTGATAACATAAATGTATATGTGATTTTCTTTTATAATAACGAATATAAATACAAAATATTAAAATATCGTTTTTTTTTCTTTCATTAAATGTAGTCATTATTGGAACTAGTCACAAAATCCGTGTTTTATAATTGTAACATCTAATACTTTGGTAATGGATTTTCTAGCCTATGGTTGATAGAGTTACGGCTCAAATGGTTGAAGTGGCTTGCGCACAATTGAACTTCTTCGTGTACTCACAAGGATTCATAATTGTCAGAGAAACCTAAGCAAAGATTCATAAGTATTATGAATTCATAACCAAAGCACATTGAACTCTACAACGTAAGTCCATCTATTAGGGTATACCTACGTATACTACTGTGATCAATTTGAAAGGTGAATTTTGTCCATTTCATCTCCTTCAAAGTAATTCCCGGCCGCTGCAACACACTGACGCACAAATTTTCCAGTTATCATAGCACTTGGAAAAATCCTCCGTCATGGTGGTCATCAGAGCTTTCTTCGATTCAACTTTTATATCCTCAATTGAGTCAAAACGGTGTACTCGGAGTGGTAAATTTTAGTTGAAAAAGTGGCAAAATGATCACGAATAACCAATGCAATATGAGATGGTGCATTAACGCACTTCTTTGTTCAATAAATTCAGAAATAGTAAAAATCGAAGAAGTCACTTTTAGAGCCTCACAAAACGACGCGTATCTCAAATACTAATGAATTTTTTGACGTGAAATATGCTTAATAGATGTCACTAACAATACTACCAACTTACAGAAAAAGAAATTACCGACTCGAAAAACTCGCGAAGTATAAATTAAAAATTCACCCTTCAATTTGATCACAGTAGTGTACCCTTTAACCAGACATAATAGATATTTTACGATTCAGTTCCACCACAAAATTTAAATCATCATCAAACGCAAAATACAAAAACTGCTTAGGCAAGTATGAAGCAACAAAAGTTATGATATCCAAACAGATAAAGACAATAGAAGCTATTGCACCCACTTCGTATCCGTGAGTAGAGCTGCCCCAATACAAAGTCAAGAGGCAAGTTTAGGCATCCTCCTTAAGGTGTCCTTTCGGGACATATTTACAGCCGTTTACACCAACCATATTCAAATATCAAAAAATCAAAAACTGTATAACCTCCGATAAAAAACTAAAGGTCAAGCAAGCGTCATAATAAAACAATTCGTACTAAATGACAACGATTTTAATTTGGTTTATGAAGCTCTGAAGACAGGGAAGGCCCAGTATTTCCTAAAAGAGTAAGTAATAAATGTCTTACAATTATATTAGCTGCTAGTCGAACGGCTAAAGTTCCAGGTCGAATAATGTTACTAATAGTTTCAATACATACTATAAATGGTATAAGAACTGCAGGAGTTATTAAAGAATATTGGCCGATAAACAAGTAACGACACTAATGAATCTAAAATTAAGAAATCAAATTTCAGTCCACAGTTTAAAATTTTTTCCCGGTTCTATCACAAAACATCCTCACAGAGAATTGGAACCCTACTCTGGAAAATATATGCACAGCAGCATTACCAGAAAACTCATTTCTTTTATGGGAGCTGTCGATCTAAGGAATGATATGCTCAACGTGACAACCAAAAAGCCAAAAGTATCAAAACGACCTGAAAAGGAGCTTCAAAGACTCCAAGCTAGCAGTAAAATTAAAATAATAATACATAATATAAAATAATAAAAAATGCAATCGTTCACATCCGAAAAGAATAAATAAACGTCATGCGAACTATGCACAAGAGGGCATAAAAGCAAATTCAATTGTTTATATTGTCACAAAAGATACCACTCAATGCTTTCCCACACATATTCCATTTCATCCCAAAGAAGTGCTTACACACAAACAAACAGTGGGTTAGTTGGAAAGCTTAGAATGCTACACTAAAAAATTCAAAGTGGGCAGTCGTCTCTATCAAACACCGATAAGAATTAGAGAGTTAAACGAACTTCCCCATACCAATTATAACTGCTGAAGATCAGATTAAAGTCACACCTATTCGATCAGATAAAGGCCCGTGCGTCGTACGACTACCACCATACTCACAATGTTCCAACATTCCACGATTGGCAGATGACCCAAAACCAGAATTCCCTATGATAACCCCAGGGTTAACACGAACATATGTAACTTTTACTAATGGCTTTCGCCTATAATGGTACAAAAATCCTGATATAAAGTATATGAAATAAAGTTAAGAGATTACATACTCCCAATGCGATACACAGACATACCTAAACCTACAAAAAAAAAGACCACTCCTATCACATCTTTTCAAGTGCTCCTCATATGGGTGGTTTATGGGAAAAATCTGTAAAAAAATTCAAACTAATTATGAAAATTCCTGAACATTATTAACACGAATTGAAGCCTTTCTCAATTCGAGGCTAATCAATGTAAGATTCGTTCGATTACCAATAGCCTTCACACAGTTGCTTTACCCCAATTGTAAACAAAACTGGGTCAGAGTGGCGAGAAGTCAAAACGGGTTCCGCAAAACCAAGGCATTGTAATTTTGTTTAAACTTTTTGCAATTTTTATTAAATATAAAGTAGTGTTTACTGCAGTTAACAAATGATTACATTTTACCTTCTCGATATAGATAAATATGTGGTATATTTTTAAGCGATATAAATAAATTACTCATAGACAAACTGGAAGTTCAATTTTACCAAGAGTAGACCTGAATAAATACCTATTGTAACAGAATTTGGTATTACAAATGATAATAATTGATATGAATAATAAAACAAAATTTATTATCGCAAGAGATAATTAGAACCGATGTTTTTAGGTATACATTTTGTAATCACAACTTTGTACAATTAAAATTTTTTTTATATAAAATAACCATATCCATATACAAAAGAAAGTCGTGTTAGTTACACTATTTATTACTCAGGAACTGCTGAACCGATTTGGCTGAAAATTGATAAATTATATTTCCAATCATAGGCATTTTTTAAAAACTCATGTTTGTAGGAAACATTTGAATATTTGATATCATCAAAAAAAAAGAATAAAAGAAGTAAAACAAAATAACAACACAGAGCTCATTCGGGAGAACACTAATTTTCATAATGCAAAATAATAGAGGATGGAGTCATGTGTAGAAGTTCACGCAAGTGAGGAAAGTTCTCTGATCACCATTCACTTGGGAGTGGCCAGAAACGATTCTTTTACATCAGACTCAAGCAGCTCACGACTTCCGGTCTTTGACCAAGTATCCTCTGGGTAGCCTAAGAACACCCGTTTGAAGGCGAGCTAAAGTGAGAAGGCGAAACATCACCTGCATAGGGTTGTGCGCTGGGTTTGGGACCCGCCACGTAAAAAAACACAATGAAAAGGAACAACAAACCTCGGATGAAAGACCCCCTTTTGATGACGACCATGGCAAAAGAAATAAGGACTACGAATTGAGGGCATGCACCTGGAATGTCCGGTCCCTTAATTGGGAAAGTGCCGCTGCCCAGCTGGTTGATGTCCTCGTGCAAATAAAGGCTGACATCACCGCCATCCAAAAAATGCGATGGACGGCACAAGGACAGAAACAAGTAGGTCCTTGTGACATTTACTACAGTGGCCATATAAAGGAGCGCAAGTTTGGTGTGGGATTTGTGTTGGAAGAGAGACTCCGTCACCGAATACTATCATTCACTCCGGGGAATGAACGTCTAGCCACATTCCGCATAAAAGCGAGGTTCTTCAACATTTCGCTGATTTGTGCCCACGCCCCGACGGAAGAGAAGGACGAAGTGACCAAAGGTGTCTTTTATTATTGCTTGGAGCGCACTTATGAGAGCTGCCCCCGCCACGATGTCAAAATCGTGCTTGCCGACTTTAACGCTAGGGTGGGCAAAGAAGGTATTTTTGGCACCACGGTCGGTAAAATCAGCTTCACGAGGAAACATCCCCAAATGAGTTGAGGCTGATCGACTTCGCCGGTGCCCGAAATATGGTTATCTGTAGTACTAGATTCCAGCATAAGAAAATTCATCAAGCTACTCGGCTGTCTCCGGATCGGAAAACCACCAAACAAATTAACAAAGGTTGTGCGTGTGCTTCGAGGTCCTAACCTCGACTCGGACCACTATCTTGTTCCAGCAAAGATTCGAACTCGCCTCTGTGCAGCAAAAAACGCACGCCAACAAACACAAGGAAGGTTCGACGTCGAGAAGCTGCAATCACAACAGACAGCCGAACGATTTTCTACTCGGCTTGCACTCCTGCTCTCTGATAGCACTCGTCAACAACTCGGTATAAGGGAACTGTGGGACGGCATTTGAAACTCCTTACGTACAGCTGCAACCGAAACCATTGGTTTTCGGAAAGTGCAAAAGAACAGCTGGAACGACGAGGAGTGCCGTGTCGCAGCGGAGAGAAAACAGGCTGCTTACCTCGTAACGTTACGATCGATCACAACACGTGCGGGTACCGAGAGTTGAAGAGGGAAGCGAGACGCATTTGCAGACAGAAAAGAAAGAGGCCGAAATGCGTGAGTACGAACAGCTTGATAAGCTGGCCGACAGGGGTAATGTTCGAAAATTCTACGAAAAATTGCGGCGGCTTACAGAATGTTTCAAGACCGGAGCATACTCTTGTAGAACCCCCAAAGGTGATCTAGTCACCGATGCCCAGAGCATACTTAAAATATGAAGGGAACACTTCTCCAGCCTGCTGAATGGCAGTGAAAGCACAACACCGGGAGAAGGCGATCCCGATTCCCCAATCGATGATGATGGAGCAGACGTTCAATTACCCGACTATGAAGAAGTTCGAATAGCAATTGCCCGCCTGAAGAACAACAAAGTGGCGGGGTTTGATGGATTACCGGCCTAGCTATTCAAACACAGCGGCGAAAAACTGATAAGGAGCATGCATCAGCTTCTTTGTTGAATATGTTCAGACGAAAGCATGCCCAACGATTGGAATTTAAGTGTGCTGTGCCCAATCCACAAGAAGGGAGACCCCACAATCTGCACCAACTACCGTGGGATAAGGATCCTCAACATCGCGTGTATAGTTCTATCGACTTAATGTTTTTTTTTTTTGCAATATCTTTATTATTTATTGAATCTGCTTTTTGTTATTGTTTTGCGTCCCTCTTTAACTTTCGATATCGATCCCATTTCGCACGTACTGTGGTCGATTGTACCGTTGCGAAGTAAGCAGTCTACTCTTTCTTCGCTGCGACACGGCACTCCCCATCATTCCAGCTGTGCTATTCCATTTTCCGAAAACCAATAGCTTCGGTTGCAGCTGTAGGTAAGGGGCTTGAAATGACGTCCCACAGTTACCTTATACTGTCGTATATAGTCGTTGACGAGTGCTCTCAGAGAGCAGGAGTAGAAGAAAATGGTTCGGCAGTCTGTTGTGATTTCAGCTTCTCGCCGTCGAAACTTCCTTGTGTTTTTTGACTGCACAGAGGCGGGTGCGTATCTTGACTGTAACAAGACAGTGGTCCGAGTTGATGTTAGGATCTCGGAACGTACGCTCGTGTAAAACACTAGAGACCTATTCCCTTCTATCACAACATGATCGATCTGGTTGGAGGCTTCTCGATCCGGAGACAGCAAGGTAACTAGATGAATTTTCCAATTCTGGAATTTAGTACTACTGATAATGTTTAGGTTAAGTTTATCACATTCTCGATATATCAAATTCGATCACCACGAACTGCTGAAACCATCTATTGATAAAGATCGGGAGCTTTGTTGCGCACTTAATAAATAAATATTTGAAGTGTACAGTTTCCTGTAATTCAACGTGTTTTTCATTTAAATGAGTATCGGTTAATTTATTCCAGTATTAATTGATGCATTTTTTTTGTTTTTGGTTTTCAATATTATTTTATTTATTGGATCTGCCTTTTTTAAGCCTACCAATAAGTTATAAAATCTTAGATCTATTTAAAAACTAGACAAGCTCAAGCAAGTGTTTGAGCTGTGTTGGTGATATGTTGCTCCTTAGTACGCGGGCATATCTCTTCTTTTAAGGCGTTTTTGATCGCAAGAATGTAACCATGGTGAACACGTGATTATTGTAAGCCTTTTTGATTGGAACCTTTGTATTATATCAATATTAGTTGCACAGGTCGTACTCCACAGTTGAATGCCATACATCCAAATCGGCTTTATGACCGCATTATATTAAAGCACTTTGTTGTCTAGTTTATATTTAAATGCCAATTTAAATTTGCAGCTCTTATTTTCATGCAAATTATTTGACTAGATATATTATGTATAGTATATCTAGATGGTATGTTTTCTCCACGTTAGTCTTCTATCTAAGTGAATTCCAAGATAAGATACTTCATTTGTTTAAGGTACTCAAATATTGCTCATTTTTACTGCCGGACACATTTTTGGTGACTTTTATCAGTTAAGTTCTTTTATTATTCTAATAATTTCAGAAGATGAAGTCTTAAAAAACTCGAGTGACTCGTTAACTGTGTTGGGTAAGCTGGACAGCTCAAAGTTGTTCTTTGGGCAATTAGTTTGAAATACCTTTTATTAGGTGATTTGAAAATTAATAAGCATTTTCCTCGTCTCTTCGAGCCCAATATCCACCCATGTTTCGTATAGGCATTTTGGAGTCAGTTGGCGGCTTCATGGACTTATGGACTTTCCAAAGGTAATTTTGCTTGCTTGAATTTTTACACAGCTTCTTCATATACATTTCAGTGTCGAATTCTTCCTCACGATTAAGTGCTTTTTTTATTTATGTACAGCTGATTTTAATTGAAGTTTCGTGGAAGGGGAGCGATTTATCTGCCATTCTCGTCTTGCTCGCCTTTTTTCATTTACAAGCTTTTCTATTTCCCTATTAGAGATTTTTCTGAAACCAAGCGGATTATAGTTTTTTTTTGTTTGGTGTTGCATCATTGAGTTCTCTTATGCTTTTGTCAATATATCTTTCCGTATTTATTTTGTGCTCAATATTAATGGCGCTACTTACGTATGTTTTATATTTTACCTAATTCGTTTTATAAGATGTTAGACCCACTTTTGGATCAACGAACATAGGTTGTTCACTAGGGTGATTAAAAAAAAATTAGATTTGGATTGGTACTCGGAAACATAAGTTCCTAGACACCTCTAAGAAAGCCCCTCCAAATATGAGTTTTTAATTGTAACGGGAAAATCCTCCTGCATACAGTTTTCTATTTTTTCTTATTATCAGATAGAAAACTTTGTATCTCGCTGCCAACTACTTGAAAAAATATCTTGTTCCCGAGATTTTGTAGGAAATTGAATGCTCTACAAAAAAGGTCTGCGCGATTTTTTCGTAAACCCAACTGTTTAAAAGATATTAACGGTTAAAGTTTGATTATTTTTAGGAAATTTGTTTATTTCTTATGGGTTTATACATTAATGTAGCGATCAATACCAGTCTGAACTGCTGGACATTTTTTGCTTGGTACATTCTCACCTTGCATTTCATTTTCTTTCGCTGCTCGGGTGCTTGCTGGTACCTGCATAGTGGCTGCTGTCAGTGGATTTGTTGTTGCCGGATTGCTGTTTACTGCTGCTTCTGCTGACTGCGCTTACTTAGTCTCTCTTTCAGCTGATCGCTGCGGTGCCTCATCATCCCCGTTACATTTGGTTTTCTTGGCTCGACAAAGCTGAAGTAGGCATTTAAGGAATGCCTACGGTTTTGCGGGTGAGGCTGCGAAGCACTCATTATTGTTTGTTTTTTGTTTTGTTTTTTGTTTTGTCTTTTGTTTTTATATATTTGCTTTGTGCACTATTTGTTAATGTTTACTATTAATAATAAAATTAAAGCCCACCGTCAACTGATTAGACCTTATCAGTGTGGCTTTAGGCCTAGCAAATCAACAACTGACCAGATACTGACCATGCGCCAAATCATCGAAAAGACCAGTAGAAAGAGAATCGACACTCATCAACGCGATGTCTGAATTTGGTACAAAGCTAATACGGGTGTGTAAACTGATGTTGAGTAACACCAAAAGCTTCGCCAGGATCGGGAAGGACCTCTCCGCGCCGTTCGATACCAATCGAGGTTTCCGACAAGGCGACTCCCTTTCATGTGACTTCTTCAACCTTCTTTTAGAGAAAATAATTCGAGCTGCTGAACTTAGCAGAGAAGGTACCATCTTCTATAAGAGGGTACAACTGCTGGCGTACGCCGATGGTATTGATATCATTGGCCTCAACACCCGCGCCGTTAGTTGTGCTTTCTCCAGAATGGATAAGGCAGCGAAGCAAATGGGTCTGGTGGTGAACAAAAGCAAGACGAAATATCTCCTGTCATCAAACAAACAGTCCACGGATTCGCGACTAAGCACCCACGTTACTGTTACAGTCATCATAACAAGTCTCAGATAATTTCGTCTATCTTGGAATCAGCATCAACACCAGTAACAATGTCTCACAACAAAAATGGAATTGACCTTTTCTTCGTCCAGGCATTGTCGCTATTTTGCTAGATATATATATGGGCGAAGAACGCAAATGCTTTCATAACAAACCAAAACGCGACATCTAACATAAAAAGGTCTTTTAAAATTTGACGTATACAGAAATATATTAGAATAAAACTGCAATCAAATAGATAAATAATATAACACGTGCATCCCAAAAAAAATGATGTCATAACCTTGCTAGGGAACCTTTTCGTCTTTCCACGCTTGAGGACCGGTAATCATGTACAGTCCACTAGGCTGGCTGCTGATTGGACTTCAGTGAGAAATGATGGAGCCACCCACTTTGCCAAAAGCTTTCGCCACTTTAGGGCATCCATTGCCTTCATTGTCCTCGGTACTCATTTCGTCTCTTTCCAACTTAGCAAATTTCCTTTCAACAGCTGATTTCCCTGGTACAAAGCCTAAATTTAAAAGTATTTTTCCCCCAAAAAGCAATGCTGTATTAATACGTGAAATATTTTTTAATACATTTTTTGTAAACTAATACAAGTTGTTTCACTCAAAATGCTTTATCTCATTAACCAATAGTACCTCACTTGCCATATTTGAATACGTATATTTTGAAGGTAGGACTGAAGGGACTGACTAGAAATTATATGGATGGTATTAGGTACTACCAATCTATGTGCCAGCCACATTAAAACGTGAACGAGTTTTTTTAGTTATTATATGGAAACCAAATCAGTATAACAGCAAAGTATGTGAGGAATTCAATGCTGAATATCGGGTCCACTCTGCGGTACTTAAGGGATCGCTTCAGTGTGAAAAATCACTGGTTTTCACGATTTGTTTTTTTTTTTAATGTTGAAATTCACTAATCAAACTAAAATACATTCATCACAAATACAAAATGGTTTTGTTTTTTTAATTCTTATTTATTGGGTGTATAGTAATGTGTTGAAATTACAAATAAAAAATGATCCGGTACGATGTCCACGATTGCAGTCTCAATTTTGACTTAAAACGAAAATTTCACAAAGGTTTTCAATCTGTAAGAAAATCGCTATCGCGCTATGGAAGCTTTACTTTGAAATTTGACAAAACTGCGGCGGTTTGAACAAAAAGTGTCGAATTTGAGGCGTGAGCACTCATACTCGTACAAGTGATTTATACGTTCTGTGTTGCTAATATGACATGGTGTACATGTAGAGAAGTATTGTAATCTATCTATATATCTATATGTATAAAATTAAGTGGCAAAACTTCCTGTTCGCATACTCCTCCTAGACGGCTTGCCCGATTTCAATGAAATTTTCAGGGGTGATTGGGGTCTGTTTGGAGGGTGCACATAAGAAATTTAATGTGTGTATCACTGCACGTTTTGCAAAAAAAAAAAAAAAAAAAAAAATTATACATCCCGGCTATACAAATTCTCATGAAATAATGTTTTGACGCAAGATTGGCAGTCCTGTCAAATGCCTTTTACTAATAAACAGAAACAAGAAGACAACTACATCCTGAAATGTCGCAAGCTTTTCCATCAGTATTTGGTTGACATGTATGAGAAGATCGAGACCGAACGTGTCAACTTTATTCGATTCAACCAAGCGAAATTGCGTTCTGAAGAGTACATCCATTTGAGAGATGCCGTAATGAATGATGCAAATGTGAATAGCATTGGACGTCTGACAATATTGCCAGCCACATACATCGGCAGTCCGCGCCATATGCACGAGTATGCGCAAGATCCGATGTCGTATGTGCGCCATTACGGCAGACCGGATCTGTTCATAACGTTCACGTGCAATCCCAAGTGGAATTACATCAAATGCCATTTGTTCCCCGGTCAATCAACAACTGATCGTCACGACTTAACAGTACGTGTATTCAGGGAAAAGCTTAAATCATTGATGGATTTAATTGAGAAACTTCGTGTTTTTGGAGAAGTTCGATGCTGGATGTACTCGATCGAATGGCAGAAAAGGGGATTACCGCATGCACACATCTTGATTTGGTTAGTTTGCAAAATACGACCAGATCAGATTGATAAAGTCATCTCAGCGGAAATTGCAATCGACCCACAATTGTTCACCATTGTTGTCAAAAATTTTCGAAGCGCACATCAATGTAGAATATTGCAACTCTGTCAAATCGATCAAATACATCTGCAAATACGTAAATAAGGGCAGTGATATGGCAGTTTTCGGAGTGGCTGATTATCAGAGAATCGATGAAATTCAGCAATACCAAATGGACCGTTATATAAGCAGCAACGAAGCGGTATGGCGCATTTTATCGTTCCCAATACACGACCGGCATCCCGTTGTTCTACATTTGACAGTTAATCTCGAAAATGGTCAACGCGTTTATTCCACTGCAGACAATGTACAACAGAGCGCAGCACGACCACCGGGGTCAACACTAACTACCTTTTTCGAGTGGTGTGAAAATGATGAATTTGCAAGAACATTGCTATATTCCGAAATACCACAATATTTCACTTGGAATCCATCATCGAAAACATTTCAACGACGAAAGCAAAGGGAGCGTGTTGACGGTTATCCAAATGTCCGTAAAACCGATGCCATAGGACACATTTACACCATCCATCCGAACAACGCCGAATGTTTCTATTTGCGTCTGCTATTAGTCAACGTGCGCGTCTGCTATTAGTCATTTGATGATTTGAAAGCTGTTGACCGTCAGTTGTGTGCGACGTATCGTAAAGCATGTCAGCGATTGCATTTGTTAGAAGATGATATGCATTGGGACACCGCACTTCATGACGCATCACTCACATCTCATCCGAAACAAATACGCGCACTATTCGCCATAATAATATCTACGTGCCTTCCGTCAAATCCGCAAGAACTGTGGAATAAGTACAAAGACTGCATGACCGAGGACTTATTAATTTTGGCGCGTAATCGAGCATCGGACGCAGACTTGCTATATACATTACAAATGTATAATGATGCTTTGATATTGGTTGAAGATTTGTGCCTTACAATTGCGAATAAGGCATTAGCGCAACTTGGCATAACTGCGCCCAATCGTTCAGCGATTGATATGCTTGACCATGAACTTCAACGTGAACAACAATACGATTCCAATGAATTGCGTGCTTTCATACAAGCTAACATTACCAAATTGAATATTCAGCAGAAAAATGCTTATGATAAGATTATACGAGCGGTTGACAATAACGCCGGTGGATTCTACTTTCTGGATGCGCCCGGTGGTACAGGGAAAACGTTTCTGATCTCTTTGATTCTTGCTACTATACGGTCACAGCAGAAAATTGCGCTGGCAATTGCTTCGTCAGGCATCGCTGCTACTCTACTTGATGGCGGCCGAACAGCACATTCTGCGTTGAAATTACCGTTGAACATCCAAGTCGTTGAAACACCAACGTGCAACATATCGAGGAATTCAGCAATGGCAAAAGTTTTGCGAGGAGCTGGAATAGTTCTATGAGATGAGTGCCCAATGGCTAACAAAAAGTCATTAGAAGCATTCAATAGAACAATGCAAGATTTACGCCAAAAGCAACAACTTTTTGGCGGAGCATTAGTCTATTATCCGGCGATTTTCGGCAAACTTTGCCAGTCATTCCTCGATCAACTCCTTCCGACGAATTAAACGCATGTTTAAAATCGTCAGTTTTGTGGAGACATGTTTAAAGGCTGACTCTTACCATCAACATGCGAGTCCAATTGCAAAATGAACGATCCCCAGCGGCGTTTTCGAAGCAGTTGTTGGACATTGGCGAAGGCAAAATACCAATCGATGATACCGGTTTGATCACATTGCCGAACAACTTTTGTACACTTTTACAATCGAAAAAAGAATTGATTGAAAGTGTATTTCCGAATATTGTTCAACACTATCAACGCAACGATTATTTAAGTGAACGCGCAATATTGGCACCGAAAAATGTACATGTCAACGAAATCAATTTTGCCATTCAAGAAAAATTGTAGTATACATCGATTGATAGCGTTTTGAATCAAGATGAAGTAGTCAATTATCCAACTGAATTCTTGAATTCTTTGGATCCCCCCGGTCTGCCACCGCATCGTTTGGTCCTGAAAGTCGGTTCACCCATTATACTTCTAAGAAATCTGAAGCCACCGACTTTGTGTAATGGCACAAGACTTTCAGTCAAAAAATTGTGGCCAAATTTGATTGAAGCAACAATACTAAATGGCAAGGCAGCAGGTGAAGTTGTACTCTTACCACGCATTCCCATGATTCCAACGGACATGCCGTTTGAATTTAAGCGCTTGCAGTTCCCAGTACGTCTTGCCTTTGCGATGACCATCAACAAATCGCAAGGGCAAACGTTTAAAGTGTGCGGCGTCAATTTGGAAAAAACCGTGCTTCTCCCACGGCCAATTGTTCGTCGCATGCTCGAGAGTGGGAACACCAAGGTGCTTATTCATTTACGCGCCAGGTGGAAAAACCAAAAATGTTGTATACCATTATGTTTTATAAATGTTTTATAAATAAGTAACAGTTTTACAACAATAAATAAAACACAAAGCAAAAACCCTTAAGAGTTTTAATCGATTTAGGTGTAGCGAAGCGCACAGGGTAACAGCTAGTATATATACAAATAATTCTGCAAGTCAGCAACAAAATAATAGATCTATACAATTTTCGAGGTCAAACAAATGGATCGGGTCAACATAATAGCAGACTACTAAATAAAATAATTTTTCTTGACACACTCTAGGAATACTTGGACTAACAATAACAACGGACATTATAGGTCTAGGAATTTCAATAGGCCTGCTCCCATGAAAGTACATAACAGGTTGCGCAAAAATAACCTTCCGATGTAAAGGTCAGTTGCAAAATTTATAGCATCTTCTGATAGGAGGATTAGTTTTGAGCCACCCTGTAAAGCTTTGAGTCGGGTCGAGGAACCGGAAGAAACAAGCCTTAATGATGGTTATTTTTACTAATTAGCCTCGGGATACCATGATGAAAAAATAGTTATAATGCTAAAACTGTTTGGGAAAAAGTGGTTGCACTTGTAGAGCAAGAGAGTACGGTTATAAGTACAAACATTAAAGTAAAAAGTCCTTGCCCTGCGGAATGTAATTACGAAAAAATAATATGATTAGATGGCTATTGTTAGATTTCGGCAAACCTTATGATTTGTTATTAGGAAATGATTTTATTTTAAAAAATTTTGAAATTATTGATATAGAAAAAATTAATATAAATTTTCATAAGAAAACTCTTCAGGAAAAGGTTTATTCATTGGAAGTGAGTCAACAAAAAAATATTGCACTTTATCATCTAAAATCAGATGAAAAAAGCAAGATTGAAATTCTATTAAACCGATCTACAAATTACTTTATAAAGGGGGCGATAATCTCACCAACACAAAAACTGTGGTACATGAGATTAAGACCACAACCAACCAGCATATAAATTTAAGGATATAGACTACCTCCAAAACACGAAGGAGAGCAAATTTATGAGTTAGGAAGTCAGGGAATAATCCGCAAAAGTAAGAGCAGGTATAGCTTAATTGTACCAAAGAAAACGGGGGGTTCAAATATTCAAAAATTTAGATTAGTGGTTGCCTGTAGGAAACTTAACCAACTGACTGTCGATGATAAATATCCTCTGCCAAATATTGATGGGATTTTGGATATATTGGGCAAAGCGCAGTACTTCAGCACCATTGATTTAGCCAAAGGGTATCACCAAATATTAATGGCAGAAAGAGACATTGAAAAAACAGTTTTCGTTACTCCGGCGGGACTGTTTGAGTACGTCCGTATGCCTTTTGGACCTAAAAATGCCCCAGCCACGTTCCAAAGAATGTTGAAAGAGCTTCTAAGAGAATTCATAAACAAAATTTGTGTTATCTATCTGGATTATATTTTGGTCTTTTTCACGTCCTTGGTAGAGCATATTATATCACTTGAAAAAATTTTCGGTTTTAGCGAATCACAATTTAAAAATTCTAGCAAGCAAATTTAGCTATCTAAAGAAAGAAACGAAATTTTTAGGACATACATTAACAAAATATGGAATTAAACCTAACACCGAAAGAATTGTGGCAGTAAAAGAGTTGGAACTTCCGACTTCTTGGCTCCTACCTAACCAAGAGCCAAATGAAGACGTGGAAATTAAAACCGCTGACGATGTAGACTTGACAGCAGAAGGTGCAGAACTGAACCCAAAAGCCAAGATGAAGAGAAGGATGGGATGTCCGCCGACAAAAAAAATACAACAATCACTGAAGGACGGAATCAGTGGAGCAGAATATACAAAGATACAGAAAAAGAAACGTAAAATCAAAGATACGCCGTCGTCGGATGTAAAGGAGGAAAAGCCGACAGAATACGAATTTGAAGAAATATTTAGGTGCAAACTATCACTGATACAACACAAGAAGGCGCATTGTCATCGTGAACGTCACTTAGTTGTCGACCATGACAGGATCGCAAGCTGTTGTCATCTTTCCAATTATTGCTGTAGAGGTGTCTCTTTGCTCTTCAATGCAATTCTTAGTTTCGGATGATATCAAATTTCCATGAAGAAGTTGCAGATTATCTTGATAGATAAACCAACCTGGGAAAGACTTAACACAGACGTCTTCATCCAGACCAATCAGTCTCCTACCCTGTCTTTCAAAAGTATTTGAAAAAGTATAACTAACAAGGATGTCTCCTTTCCTCCATGAAAATAATACAATACCAATGCATCAATTCGGTTTTCGTGCGAAACATGACACAATAGAGCAAGTAAATATAATTACTAACGGGATATTTCTAGATGTAGCTCAGGCGTTTGATAAGATGTGGCACGAAGGTCTGTTATATTAAATCTTATTTAAAAAATAGAAAATTTATGGTAAAAGTTGGAGATTTCATATCTTATAAACGACAGATAAGCGCTGGTGTACCCCAGGGCAGTGTTTTAGGCACAACATTATACATCATATATACAGCAGATCTTCCAACAGCTAATAATGTAACATAACCGTTACCGTAACAAATGCCACATTTTAGCATCAAGAATATTAGCGAAGCATTTAAGATCTGTCGAAGAATGACTAGCAAACTGGTGTATAAATGTGAATGAACAGAAGTGTAAGCATATTACATTTTCGATATGACCAAAGATGTTCCCGGCAGTAAAAATAAACAATATTTTATTACCCCAAGCGAACGAAGTAACATATCTTGGTATTCACCTAGATAGAAGACTCTCGTGGAGAAAACACATCTCTAGTAAAATAACAAGTATGGAGACTAGAGCTGCAAATTTAAATTGGCTTTTAAATAAAAACTCCAAACTTAGCCTTAGACAACAAAGTGCTTATATATAATACGGTCATAAAGCCGATTTGGGCGTATGGCATTCAACTGTGGGGTACGACCTGTGCAACTAATATTGATACATTACAAAGCTTTCAATCAAAAATGTTTGGAACAATCACTTGTTCACCATAGTACATGCGTAACGAAAATATCCATAAAGACTTTGGTATCCCTATGGTAACGAAAGAAGTAGAAGGCAGCAGAATTAAATATATATCTAAACTCCGACATCACCCAAACCCTTTGGCCAAAGCCAAATGATCCTGCGATCAAACACGACTTAAAAGAAGAGATATGCCTGCGTATTAAACAGCTCAATCACTTTCTTGAGCCTGTCTAGCTTTTAATTAGATTTAAGATTTTATAACTTAATGTTAGGCTTTAAGAAAAAGCAGATGCAATAAATATTTTGAAAAAAAAAATCTTTCCAGCAGTCACTTTAGCCCGCCCGGGAGAATGTTCAAAATTGAACATGTCGTTATATTAAATAAGATAAGATAAGAAATATCATATACATATGTACATAAACATACTTATGCATTTACATGCAATACGCATCGAATATTGGATATATATATAACCCCGTAACATAATAATATAATATTGTAATAATAATATCAAAAAAGTCTTGCTGCATTTTCGCTAGTTTGCGCTGAAAGCGCGTAGTTCTAGTTTTATTCGACACATCGGGTCATGTTATACCTTTTTGGAAAGCTCATTTCACGCGCTAACACGTGTTTGATTGATTGTCGTTTCTTTTAAGTCGTTCGTGAGTTATAGCGTCGCAAACATAGAGCAAAATAAAGATAAAATACGGCATATTTTACAGTACTACTACGATAAAGGAAAAAATGCATCTCAAGCCGCCAATAAAATTTGTGCAGTTTATAGACCCGATACAGTTTCCATTTCCACCGCACAACGATGGTTTCAACGTTTTCGTTCTGGTGTAGAGGTGGTCGAAGATGCGCCACGCTCCGGAAGGCCTGTCGTCGAAAACTGCGATAAAATCGCTGAATTGGTCGAAAGAGACCGGTAGCAGCCGTAGCATCGGTCAAGAGCTGGGCATGAGTCATCAAACCGTTATAAACCATTTCAATAAATCATTCAATAAAAATACCGCAAGACTTTTTTGACAAACTAATATGTATCAATTAAAGAGTACAATAGAAAATAGCAGGAAGCAAGTATTGAAGTAATTGAACCGGGTAGAAACATAGAACAGTGAAATAATGAAATATGTTTTCTTTAACTATCAGTTGAACAAATTAAGGTACTTGGAGGAAAAAATTAAATAAATACAAAACAATACATATAGCATCAGCAAAATATAACCTTATTCACCCAGCAGTATTAACAAAAGACGAAATCGGCTATTTAAAGATAGATTTTTATAGGCTAAAACTTGCAAAAGTAGGAATTTTGACTTACAAAAATTAGTCTATCATTCTTGCAATACAGGTATCAAAAACATATTTATCTACCGATTTAAAGTTAATCACACCAATGTCAAACAGAAATAATTTAGAAATTTATCAAATAGATGAGGAAATAATAACGGTAGAGTCTAAACATTATCGATTAAAGCTAATACATTGTTATGAAAATTAAAATTAAGTGAAAATTGTATTTTTAATGATAATTTTATATTTAAATATAACAATAAAACTTATATGCAAGAGTTGTCTGATGATACTCTGCTAATTAAAAATGCCAATAACAATGAAATGATACAAAACTGCGATAAACGAAAATTTACACCTCAAAAAAAATTATATAATAAATTTTTGTAATTGTAAAATCGAAATAAAAAATAAATCGTATGAAAATTATAAAAGAGTATTTTTTGACAAATACATATGTACATATATCCTGTACCAGTATTAAATCAAACATATGAAGTGAAAGTAAATTTTGAAAAAACTAGCTGTTACCCTGTGCGCTTCGCTACACCTAAATCGATTAAAACTCTTAAGGATTTTTGCTTTGTGTTTTATTTATTGTTGTAAAACTGTTACTTATTTATAAAAAACATTTATAAAACATAATGGTATACAACATTTCCCACTCTCGATCATGCGACGAACAATTGGCCGTGGGAGAAGCACGGTTCTTCCAAATTGACGCCGCACACTTGAAACGTTTGCCCTTGCGATTTGTTGATGGTCATCGCAAAGGCAAGACGTACTGGGAACTGCAAGCGCTTAAATTCAAACGGCATGTCCGTTGGAATCATGGGAATGCGTGGTAAGAGTACAACTTCACCTGCTGCCTTGCCATTTAGTATTGTTGCTTCAATCAAATTTGGCCAAAATTTTTTGACTGAAAGTCTTGTGCCATTACACAAAGTCGGTGGCTTCAGATTTCGTAGAAGTATAATGGATGAACCGACTTTCAGGACCAAACGATGCGGTGGCAGACCGGAGGGATCCAAAGAATTCAAGAATTCAGTTGGATAATTGACTACTTCATCTTGATTCAAAACGCTATCAATCGATGTATACTCGTATGTTGTAGCTTCTCCTGGCAATTTTTCTTGAATGGCAAAATTGATTTCGTTGACATGTACATTTTTCGGTGCCAATATTGCGCGTTCACTTAAATAATCGTTGCGTAGATAGTGTTGAACAATATTCGGAAATAAACTTTCAATCAATTCTTTTTTCGATTGTAAAAGTGTACAAAAGTTGTTCGGCAATGTGATCAAACCGGTATCATTGATTGGTATTTTGCCTTCGCCAATGTCCAACAACTGCTTCGAAAACGCCGCTGCGGATCGATCATTTTGGACTCGCATGTTGATGGTAAGAGTCAGCCTTTAAACATGTCTCCACAAAACTGACGATTTTAAACATGCGTTTATTTCGTCGGAAGGAGTTGATCGAGGAATGACTGGCAAAGTTTGCCGAAAATCGCCGGATAATAAGACTAATGCTCCGCCAAAAAGTTGTTGCTTTTGGCGTAAATCTTGCATTGTTGTATTGAATGCTTCTAATGACTTTTTGTTAGCCATTGGGCACTCATCCCATAGAACTATTCCAGCTCCTCGCAAAACTTTTGCCATTGCTGAATTCCTCGATATGTTGCACGTTGGTGTTTCAACGACTTGGATGTTCAACGGTAATTTCAACGCAGAATGTGCTGTTCGGCCGCCATCAAGTAGAGTAGCAGCGATGCCTGACGAAGCAATTTCCAGCGCAATTTTCTGCTGTGACCGTATAGTAGCAAGAATCAAAGAGATCAGAAACGTTTTCCCTGTACCACCGGGCGCATCCAGAAAGTAGAATCCACCGGCGTTTTTGTCAACCGCTCGTATAATCTTATCATAAACATTTTTCTGCTGAATATTCAATTTGGTAATGTTAGCTTGTATGAAAGCACGTAATTCATTGGAATCGTATTGTTGTTCACGTTGAAGCTCATGGTCAAGCATATCAATCGCTGAACGATTGGGCGCAGTTATGCCAAGTTGCGCTAATGCCTTATTCGCAATTGTAAGGCACAGATCTTCAACCAATATCAAAGCATCATTATACATTTGTAATGTATATAGCAAGTCTGCGTCCGATGCTCGATTACGCGCCAAAATTAATAAGTCCTCGGTCATGCAGTCTTTGTACTTATTCCACAGTTCTTGCGGATTTGATGGAAGGCACGTAGATATTGTTATGGCGAATAGTACGCGTATTTGGTTTGGATGAGATGTGAGTGATGCGTCATGAAGAGCGGTGTCCCAATGCATATCATCTTCTAACAAATGCAATCGCTGACATGCTTCACGATACGTCGCACACAACTGACGGTCAACAGTTTTCAAATCATCAAATGATCTTGGTCCGCGCACGTTGACTAATAGCAGACGCAAATAGAAACATTCGGCGTTGTTCGGACGGATGGTGTAAATGTGTCCTATTGCATCGGTTTTACGGACATTTGGATAACCGTCAACACGCTCCCTTTGCTTTCGTCGTTGAAATGTTTTCGATGATGGATTCCAAGTGAAATATTGTGGTATTTCGGAATATAGCAATGTTCTTGCAAATTCATCGTTTTCACACCACTCGAAAAAGGTAGTTAGTGTTGACCCCGGTAGTCGTGCTGCGCTCTGTTGTACATTGTCTGCAGTGAAATAAACGCGTTGCCCATTTTCGAGATGAACTGCCAAATGAAGAACAACGGGATGCCGGTCGTGTATTGGGAACGATAAAATGCGCCATACCGCTTCGTTGCTGCTTATATAACGGTCCATTTGGTATTGCTGAATTTCATCGATTCTCTGATAATCAGCCACTCCGAAAACTGCCATATCACTGCCCTTATTTACGCATTTGCAGATGTATTTGATCGATTTGACAGAGTTGCAATATTCTACATTGATGTGCGCTTCGAAAATTTTTGACAACAATGGTGAACAATTGTGGGTCGATTGCAATTTCCGCTGAGATGACTTTATCAATCTGATCTGGTCGTATTTTGCAAACTAACCACATCAAGATGTGTGCATGCGGTAATCCTCTTTTCTGCCATTCGATCGAGTACATCCAGCATCGAACTTCTCCAAAAACACGAAGTTTCTCAATTAAATCCATCATTGATTTAAGCTTTTCCCGGAATACACGTGCTGTTAAGTCGTGACGATCAGTTGTTGATTGACCGGGGAACAAATGGCATTTGATGTCATTCCACTTGGGACTGCACGTGAACGTTATGAACAGATCCGGTCTGCCGTAATGGCGCACATACCACATCGGATCTTGCGCATACTCGTGCATATGGCGCGGACTGCCGATGTATGTGGCTGGCAATATTGTCAGACGTCCAATGCTATTCACATTTGCATTATTCATTACGGTATCTCTCAAATGGATGTACTCTTCAGAACGCAATTTCGCTTGGTTGAATCGAATAAAGTTGACACGTTCGGTCTCGATCTTCGCATACCTGTCAACCAAATACTGATGGAAAAGCTTGCGACATTTCAGAATGTAGTTGTCTTCTTGTTTCTGTTTATTAGTAAAAGGCATTTGACAGGACTGCCAATCTTGCGTCAAAACATTATTTCATGAGAATTTGTATAGCCGGGATGTATCATTTTTTTTTTTGCAAAACGTGCAGTGATACACACATTAAATTTCTTATGAGCACCCTCCAAAGAGACCCCAATCACCCCTGAAAATTTCATTGAAATCGGGCAAGCCGTCTAGGAGGAGTATGCGAACAAGAAGTTTTGCCACTTAATTATATATATATAGATAGATTATATTAAATCATATCGATTCCACAGAGGCATGGATCAGAAGCTGAACGTGACGGAATGTCACGAGTCAGCATTTTTTAATGTATAAAATTATATGTATAGAATAATATGTAGCTTAAGAAGTCTTAAGTTTTGAATTGAATAAACAGTTGAAAAACAGAAATCATAGAATGAAGTAATTCTTTTGAAAGCGTATAGTTTTAATAACATAACTAGCGTTTAGCTTTTCAAACATAACTCGCGCTTCGCTCAACTTATGGTCAACATAATCGGCCTGCTAAGCGTACTATTCGCAACACCATGACTCATCATGAGACTCAGCATTCATTATTGGATAATATTCAACTGAATAGACAACGACCAGAGTCTACATATTCGGCACCGTTCGCAGCAACTCGGACTGACCTATGGAGCGACTTTTACATCGTGATCTTATGTTTAAAGCGAACAAAATACAGCTTGTGCAAGAACTGAAGCCGCTCGACCTTGCCAAGCGATATCGCATGGTTTACGGGCTCTTGAAAAGTTTCAAGAAGATCCGACGCTTTTGAACCAAACTTTGTTCGGCGATAAGGCCCATTTCTGGCTCAATGTGTGTGTAAACAATCAGAATTTTCGCATTTGGAACAAAGAGCATCCTAAAGAGATTCAAGAAGTGTCATAAGAAACAAGGGTTTGGTGCGGTTTGTTAACCAGTAGAATCATCGGTCCGAATTTCTTCAAAAATAGTGCCGATGAGAACGTAATTGGCAATGGAAACCGTTATCGCGCTATGAAAACCGGTTATTTAATGTCAGAAGTTGAAGCTCGTGATCTCTGTTATCATTTGTACCATATGTAAATAAATATTTTTATGTTATTATTAAGAGTAAGTAGAGTGAATAAATAGTATGTAAATAAATATTTTTAAGTTATTATTAAGAGTAAGTAGAGTGAGTAGTTGAAGTGAGTTGTTTATACCAATAATTTTTTACAGATATATAAATATATTTTTAATTCTTATCCTTATATTAAAAAGTGTTGATTTAAATATAGCATAAAAGTCTCTATCAAAGGTTGGCTCAATTATATTTCCGTAACATTATTCTATCCATTTCACTAAACTTTAAATAAATTAATTTATTTAACGAAAGTATTTATATTTTGGCTTACAATAATTCATTTCATAACAATTAAATTTGAATAGTGCAATGTGTTTTGCAATATTTGTCATAAATCCATTAAATGTAACAGTAAATGCCTTCGTAATATTGTTTTCCTTGCAAGCCATCTATTCGTTAAATCATCGGCTAATTGCCCAACAACGCTATCACACCTTTTCTGTTAAAGCTTTTATGAATTTCTTAGCGCCAAATCGACAATACTAACCCAAATTCTTGTGTACGTGTAACCGTTCATCCCTTACACAGAGATCTTATGAGTTGCATGATGTGTATACGTTAGTTTTAGTGCAATTACGAATTTGACAGAATATAGTAAAAGCAACAACAGCAAGTCCATATAGGTTGGGTTAAACGATTGTATGCATGTCGGCCATTGGAAACACGGACGTTTGACGTTGAATAAATTGCTTTTAGATTAAAATAAATTCCAAATTTTTTGCTGCCTCCTCTCACTTTTCGAATTTCAGTGCCATCTTGATATCAATTTTTTCAATAAATCTTGATATTCAAGGCCAAACAATGGATTACATACATAGGTTTGCAAACAACAGCCATGAAAATTAAGGGATTATGCGGCTTTCCTTACATCGACTGATATCAAAATAAAATCCTGACAACTTCTGCAGATATGAAAATGTCGGTGTTCCTCGAACAGATTATAGTGCAGAATACGTTGAAAAAAAATAAAATAAAATAAAAAAAGGTTTATATAAACTGTCCTTGACGACGACATCTTGAAAGTATTATTGATCATCAAGTTGCTTGCAGCCAATTTCAAGTTAGATAAATGCTGACAAATAATTTGTATAACCAACTTGAAAGTAAATTCTGGAGCGTGTAAATGCAGCCGCACTTTAATGGGAAAAAGAGGATTATTTTTAGCGTAATATATTTTGCTGTTTATTCCATTGACATCTCATCGCGGTTGACAATACGTTCATCATTTAATAAATTCATAATTAAAAATTTAATAATTAAATCAAAAAGGGAAAAAATACATATGGAGGCACAATTATATTTATTATTATCCGCGATCTGATGGTATAAACAACGGGGATAGTGATTGGAACTCTAGTAGCGAGGAGTCGTTTAAGCCACTCCTGGACGCTCAATTTCCAAGGAGCAAGGCGGTACAGCCTTTTTAGATCTTCTGGACGAGCGTCCCTTTATATGGGCGTTAAATTCATTCAAACCATTGAAGTCACCGTGACCTGTTGACATCATAACTGCGAAACTTCAGCGCACGGTAAAGGTGTTTGAGAGAGCATTCAATAATATGCGGCAGGAAACCGTTATTAGTGATGTGGATAAGCTTGAGGTTGAAACTAACTTTAAGTATCTGATATACAAGGTCTGTCGCAAAAGAAACAGGACTGTTAAAAAAACAACAAAAAATTAATATTTTTCAAAAGTTATATTTTTTTATTCAAAGTAGTTTCCTTGTGCTTCGATACAGCGTTTAGCCCGGTCAATTAGCATTTCAAATGAATGTTTAAGGTCATTTTTCGGAATGCTCTTGAGAATATCGGTCGTCGCCTTTTGGATAGCTGAAATGTGCAAATGAAGTTTTCCAAATAGGTAAAAATCACAGGGTGCCAGATCAGGTGAGTAGTGGAGTTTTTTGTCAAAAAATCAGTGACAAGCGTCGACCGATGACACGGGCATTATGGTGCAACAGGCGCCAGGACCCTGCTTCACGGTATTGTGGTCGAGCACGACGAATGCGTGACAAAAGACGCTTCATAACACCAAGGTAAAACACAGCACTAATCGTTTGGCCAGGTGGGACGAACTCTCGGTGTATAATTCCCTCGGAATCGTAAAAACAAATCAGCATTGTCCTTATTTTTGACTTCTGAAGACGACTTTTTCGGTGACTTCTGATCGTCACAGAGGTCTTCACGACCTTCTTGGAATCGCTTAAACCACTCATGCATATTACTACGGGATAGGCACTGATCCCCATAAACTTTTTTCATCATTTGAAATGTTTCAGTAAACGTTTTCCCAAGTTTAAAACAAAATTTTATATTTGCTCTTTATGCATTTTACGGCCGATGACCAAAAGCCGCTGTCACTTTTTGATCGATAACATCGATTGTAGTTATCCAATTGTCTTAAAATTTTTACGCAATGTCAACAAGAGATCAAACTTTTTATTTCATATACCCACTAATAGGTGGCGCCACCAGAAACAGTTACATTTAAAAAGTTCTGTTTCTTTTGCGGCAGACTTTCCTTTCAGAGATATGTAGATGGGGCGGAGTCGGTGGAGAAGAGCCGCAGCTTCAACAAAGCAAAGGGAGGTATGTATCCAATCCGGTGCAATCGGGCGCTGGATATATGGGTCTCGTGCGAGTATAGCAATCGCTGGTCAGCTATCCGCACTTGTGGGGTTGCGAAAGCTTTCTGGCCCAGAGTGGAACACAAAGGGCTTATAGAACTACTAGCTCTTAGTAATGTTTACATGGATGCAATTATATGTGTCCTAACTGTCCCATTGGAACTCACGCGGTGACGCTAAAGATTTTGTAGGACGCAACTTATCAAAGTTGCAGAGAGAAAGAAAAAGTGAAAACTTCTTGACACTTTCTTCTTTACTGTCAATCCTTCGCCAGACTAAGAATGTGGCATCTAGGTTGCAATACTTTCTACGAAGCTTGCGAATTTGCTGGAGCAAACATCAGCCAGCTTTGTACATTTGTGATTTACTCAAGGCGCTTTGTAGATCCGACGGTCCAACACAACGTCTCTAGCAGTTCAAGTAATACTATTCGTGGTCTCACCAAAATCAGCCTACTTATCTAACCTAAATAGTATAAACAAAAATAAACATAAAGTTTATAATAATATTTAAACAAAATATGTTTTGAATTATTTATTGTTTGCATAGAAGTAATGGCGGATATTGAAATTGATAATGAATTATAACATTAGGTGCATCCACTTTCCTGAATATTGGGAATTTGTTAACAAAAATAAGAAAGAACGTTAACTTCGGGTACACCAAAGCTATAATACCCTTAACAAATACAAAAAAATCTTACAAAAATTCTGATCGGCCAGATATAGTGACTTGATCTGAACAATTTCTTGAGGATATTCATACAAACACATGATTCCTATCGTATGGCAGCTATATGCAAAATTTCGCAAAATATATCCTCAAATGAAAATTATTTCCATACAAGGACTTTATTCCGATCGTTCAGTTTGTTCGGAAACTACATAAATACATGTTACAGTGATCCGATATCTGCTGACAAATGAGCAGCTTCTTGGTGAGAAAAGGACGGGTGCAAAAATCGGTATTTCAAAAACTGAGGGACTAGTTCATATATATGTACATTAGGGCGGGTCGATTTAAAAATCGCCCATTGTTCTATGAAAATCATATTCTAGGGATCAAAATAAGATACTTTGCCGAAGGAACCATACCTCTGAAACGAATTTTGATGTCCCCCAATTCGGGTCGAACTTTTCGGTAGGGGCAAATTTTGAAAAATCCCACTTTGACTCATTTAGAGTGCTCCAATCGAGTCCAAATGTATGACCGACTCCCACTAACTTTGGACGGCCGATCTACCCATGCCAGTGGCACACCTCCCCTGGGGGGTTCCCCATACAATCATTTCAAAAAATCACCATTTTTGGTGATTTACATGAAAAAATCAGCTAAATTGCTATGCTTTTTCTTTATTTTTATTTATTTATTTATAATAATATCTATTTTTTCTCTTAAGAAATTTATTTAGTCAGAACAAATGTAAAAGAAAAAAATTAGTTTAAGTGAGTATAGAAAAGAAATTAAAAAAAATTATTGTTTGAAGTCTTTTTACTTTCAAGTCTGGGCAATTTCGCACGGCTCTCTAATGTCGTCGCCATAACAGCCTCTACATTTTCCGGTATAACCCGTTTGGAAATGCTAGCTAGCAATTGAACATGTCGTTCCGTTCCTTGTATGTGTGATGGAATTTTTGGATCATTAAACGGTGGATCATCTTGATTTAAATATTCTTTCAATGTATCGTACGGAATGCTTGGCGTGAATGGTGGTTCAAATACGATATTTATATCATTCAAATTGATCATTTCCGTATAACTTGTGCAATTAAAGTTTATATCTGATTTTTTATAAACTCTAAGTTCCATTGGCTCGTCAACATCGGTTCGATAGCGTAGAATTATCTTGATGGCACAGTCGCGCTTTTATTTCCTATCATCAAACAACATTGATAACAAGATATTTTCCGAATACGCATAATATGAATTATCATTAATTACTTGATTAACAATTTTGCGTAAGCGAGGTTCTAGAAATCGTGACCAACCAATGAACTTGAAAAATAATGCACTGCCGTACACGACAGAGCTGTAATACTTGATATTGAAGTACATTTGCACATAACATTTAATTATAAATTCAACCAGACTTCTTAAATTTGCATCTGGATTTTCCGTTGTCACATATAATCGCAATAATCTAGCGGCCTTGGTTAGCCATCGAGAATATACAATTTTCCCTGGTTTGATGTTAGCCAGATCCACCGGAACCACGCCGCTAGAAATTGCATGGGCCATGTCGTATAAGTATTTCGAATCGGTTGAAAAAATTTTTTTTCTGGAGCAGGGGGCATATTTTGCAACTCAATTTTCTGGAAGCCGTCCACCACCTAAAAATATATAATAATAAAATAATTAAAAATGGTTGACAATTATAATAAATGAGTGATAGCAATAACTTACCGGAAGAGTTTCACAAGTTTCGATTTGACGGCTCAGTTTTCCGGTTGCCGATCTTGGTCCAGTGCTGGTTGATTTATCCAAAGCTTCAAACAAATGCCGAAACGGAAGTTCGTTGAAGTGTAGAAGGCAAACAAACCAATGCAATGGTCTTTTTAACAGCAATTCGAATCGTCGTATCATTCCACCGTGTGGGCCAGTGTTTGTTGGCTCACCGTCAGTGCATGTTCCAATTAATGTATCCAGTGATATATTTTTATCGTTGAAAAAACCATTTAATTTGGTTGTTTTGTATTCAGCGGTTTCATGTTCCAGTCTTACGTAACCAATCAATTCAGAATTGTGTTCTCTCAAAATAACAAGATGAGATTCTTTTACCATCCTAGTATGATACTTCTCATCAATTTTATCTATCGTTAAAGTATCATCTTTTCTGCCATCGAATGAAAACGCTAACAAATTGGTATCATCTAAGCGTTTGCGAAGCACTTCTTGTCTGCATTTCTCTTTTTCTCTGCGAACTTTCGATTTATCCATGATGAGAGGTTTCCCATGCTTATCTTTAATTTTAAAATCTTGCAAAAGAGCGGTTCCCAATGCTGATGCTGCTTTGTCAGGCACATCAAATCTGTCACATACCAAAGCAAAGTTAAAACAATCGTATCTCTCTGTGTATTGTGAACTTGTGCTTCTATCCATATCTTCTTGAAGTTGTGGCGGTGTGTATGTTGAATCATCGGGATCCTGGTATGTTGGCATTGATGACATAGACGTTGCTCCTTGCTCTTCAGTTTCCATCATAAATGCATTCATTTTTAGTCTTCTCTGATTATGTTGATTGTGCATGAACTCTTTGAGGCGTTCGGGAACCCAGCCGCATGCACATGGAGCTGCCTTCAAATCGCATTTACATGTTCCAATGTAAAAAATTGTTTCCAGAGATTTTACATACTCTGTAAATTATTGGGTGTTGTTTCTTCTCTTGATTTGCTCTTGATACTTGTCAAGCAATTTTTTCAATTTATTACATACACTTTTTTTCAGCTATATTTCCATACCAAGTTTTTCCCAAATTCCAATAAACTTATCTTGTACTTGAATAGTGAAGATTTATGGGAAAACTTTTTTGTTCTGTTTTAGCACGTTCGCTTAAGTAAAAATAATATCTCAAGATATCCAGATGGGTTGGTAAATTAAGATCAGTCAAATCAGTAGACACACCAAAAACAGTAACATCATGCTTGGGTATATGACTCATTGGGTTTTCGATAGTTGTTGATGTAGTTGCTTCATCTTGCGGTGTAGAGGATGGTGGATTCATTGTAAACTTTTTGAGGTAATAAGAATGAAATGGTAATTGTAAAGTAAGACGCGTAGGGTTTCGGTTGTTAAATAGAACTCAGCTCTGGTTGCCCAGAGCTCCTTTATTTATAGCATTCCTTATCCTAATTTATGTATGCACCACATGCTGAGTGCATACACACATCTTAACACTAATCTATTGTACATACCGACAGTATGTACACATATCTTAAGCATAAGTGTTTTCAAGGGCAAACACAATTGTCTATTGTTAGTTTAAGATCATTTGCGATCTTCAGGGCAAACATAATTGTTTCTTGTCTATTGTTAGTTTAGGATCATTTGCGATCTCACGGGCAGACAATCCTTTACATTGCATACATTAAATACTAAGGTCACTAATCAATATACCCGAAATGAACATTTATTACATTGTTGATAGAAATGGGTATTTGTAAATATATATCTACGTTTAAGACAAGATTCGTATGCGCTGGCAATAATGAACATAAATATTTGAACTATGATATTTGTATCCTTAAAAAAATATCTTCTTTAAAATTAATTAATTTCTTTTCTATAACTCACTTAAATTAATTTCTTTCATTTACATATGTTCTGACTAAATAAATTTCTTAAGAGAAAAAATAGATATTATTATAAATAAATAAATAAAAATAAAGAAAAAACATAGCAATTTAGCTGATTTTTTCATGTAAATCACCAAAAATGGTGATTTTTTGAAATGATTGTATGGGGAACCCCCAGGGGAGTTCCAGGGGGTGTGCCACTGGCATGGGTGGATCGGCCGTCCAAAGTTAGTGGGGGTCGGTTTGGACTCGATTGGAGCACTCTAAATGGGTCAAAGTGGGATTTTTCAAAATTTGCCCCTACCCAAAAGTTCGACCCAAATTGGGGGACATCAAAATTCGTTTTAGAGGTATAGTTCCTTCGGCAAAGTATCTTATTTTGATCCCTATAATATGATTTTCATAGAGCAATGGGCGATTTTTTTGCCTCCCCACAAATCGACCAGACGGACGGACATGCCCAAATCGACTTAGCTCGTCACGCTGATACTTCTTATATACATTTGGTACGGTCTCGGCACAATTCCAATTTCTTTGGCGCGGCGATCCTCCTGTTTAAAAAACAATATATAGGTATCTCAAATGCTTAGTTTACGAGATATTCGCCTTTAAAGTTCAATAATTCCCAAAATTCGAACATTTCAAGCTATTTCACTACATTTAACATACTTTATGCACATTTTCCATTTCAAATTCATTTAACTAAACTGTAAACATTTAAACAAATTCACATTTTACACTTTTTGCAGGTTTATAAGTAAGAAAACTATATTTTAAAGTTACTTTTTATACTCGTAGTGGACATCATATGTGTGCTAAAAATTATGAGGGAATAGAGCGCAGTCATATGATAATAAGGCAATTCGTTGAAATTCCTCTTTTTTGATAAAATCGTCTTTCCATGAATATGAATACTTTTTTTTAATAAGTAATATTACAAATATATACATATATGTGATATTATATCATATAATTGCGTAACAAAGTGTATAAAATAAAGTTTTTCTTATTTAAATTTAATAAACAAATAAGTATTTAATAAACAACGCCGAAGGGAGTACTACGCGAAAGTTCTTCAGTCACCCCAGGTATTGGCTCGAGAAATGTTATCTTTTAATAGCGACAAGATCTTATTATAATATAAAATTGTTGTTCATGCCAAATGAACACATCCCTGCATTGTCCTCCTAACTCGTCTAAATACGAACTAGAGGACAATGCTAAAAACATTCAACAGCGCCAACATTACGACGGAGAACCCAACAAACAGAAAAATACAAATAAAAGGGAATACCTCTGTGGGCACACAGACAAGACGTATCACATCTGGCAGCACTGTTTGTCAGTTATTCTATTATTTCATTCTCTTTATATTCTTCATGAAAATTTACAGTTTCAACTGAATTTTTAGTTTTTAGTTTTAAGAGCGTCACTTTTTGAATTATCTTAATAAATAATCGTTTAAATATTAAATGTTTTGTTTTATTACCGCCACACCTCACTGCGGACGGACAAAACGGAGCAATATCAACATGAGCAGCATCAGGAGCAATAACAACAATACAGCAGCAGAATCATCGAAGTATTAGTGCGGGAATAAGTAACCACATCAGGTTATATATACATTAGGGTGATTAAAAATTTTTTTTTCGTTTGGTACTGGGAAAAATAGGTTCCTAGACATCTCTAAGAAAATCTCTCCAAAAACCTATTCATAATGAGTTTTTTCATTGTGTTATAAAATTCATAAGAAATAAAAAATTTTCCCAAAAATAATCAAACTTTAACTGTTAATATCTTTTAAACGGTTGGGTTCACGAAAAAATCATATGAGACATTTTCTGTAGAGCATTCAATTTCCTACAAAATCTAGGGAACAAAATATTTTTTCAAGTAGTAGGAAGCGAGATATAAATTTTTCTATCTGATAATAAGAAAAAATAGAAAACTGTATGTAGGAGGACCTTCCCGTTACAATTAAAAACTCATGCTTGGAGAGGCTTTCTTAGAGGTGTCTAGGAACCTATTTTTCCGAATACCAAACAAAAAAAAAGAAACATTTTTTTAATCACCCTAATATACATATACCCATATTTATATTAATATTTATATTCGCAATTAATCCGTAATTGTATAAACCCGCATAATTGTATATACTAACCCACACATATTATATAGTACACTTGTCCGCTATACACTCAAATACACAAATTTTAATGCTATTGAAATCTAATAATTTTATTTTATTTGGCACACCAGCAAACACAACGTCAAATACCCCGAGAAATGTAATATATAAAAATATTTAGGGGTTTCATATAGTCTCATAAAGTTATAGGTTAAAACGATCCGAAAACATAGCGTTCAGAGTTGTATTTGCGTAATCTTATTTTAGTATGCAATCCAACAACAAATTTTTTAAATGATGATTATGATTTTACGATGGTTTATGAGACGTTGTGAGTACCCCAATTATATTAAAATGATATAAATTTTATAATAATATCATAGAGTTTTACTTATTTGTGTTTATTAACCATAAATAACATACATACATATATGGGTCAAACCACGTCAAGTGGTCCATGAAAATTTCGAAAAATCACCGATTTTGAAAATTAGCAGTTCATTAGGAAGGGGATCAAGCCATATCACGTGATATAGATATTTTGTCAACATTCTTTTTTTTGTTAAAGTTATTGAAGGTTGAAATTTAGAGCATGCCAATATTGTAAAATTATTTTCTCATAAATTACTGGAGATAAATCGATGAAATTTTGTGAAGTCGAAGAAAAATGTTCGTGCTATATTATAAATATTTTTCCACAACCCATTTGTTTAAATAATAAACTTTTTCATAATTTTTGTTAAACAATTGAAATTTTTTAAGCGTTCTTCACCTTTAAAAATCTGCAAAAAAATTTTTTGTTCATTCATACCATTCAAGATATTGAATTTTTTGTCCCATTACCGCTCTGAAAACGTTGAGGAGTGCGCTTATGCTTTTCTTGCGGCACAGATGTCGTGAGCCTACAAGTGCACAAATTACTTTTATTCAATGTACTGAGGTACGCCTCGATTTGTTTACATACATACATATACTCAACTCTAGAAAAATTTAGGGTGTTAGTGTTACATTTTTGCTACTTTAATGGATATCAGGGTGTTGTGTTAGCATTTAAGCTACATATAAATTTTAAAGATTTATGAGCAACACTTTAATAGATATTATGCAAGTGTTTACGTGTTTGTGAACTGTTTATGGAGGATGGAGTCATGTGTAGAAGTTCACTCAAGTGAGGAAAGTTCTCTGATCGCCATTCACTTGGGAGTGGCCAGAAACGATTCTTTTACATATGACTCAAGCAGCTCACGACTTCCGGCACTCAAATCACTATTTACAGTCATAACTTTGAAGTTGTAGATAATTTCGTCTATCTTGGAACTAGCGTAAACACCACCAACAATGTCAGCCTAGAAATCCAACGCAGGATAACTCTTGCCAACTTCGGACTGAGTAGGCAATTGAGAAGCAGAGTCCTCTCTCGACAAACAAAATCCAAACTCTATAAGTCGTTCATAATTCCCGTCCTGCTATATGGTGCAGAGGCATGGACGATGTCAACAACGGATGAGTCGACGTTGCGAGTTTTCGAGAGAAAAGTTATGCGAGAGATTTATGGTCCTCTGCGCGTTGGCCACGGCGAATATCGCATTCGATGGAACGATGAGCTGTGCGAGATATACGACGACATTGACATAGTTCAGCGAATTAAAAGACAGTGGCTACGCTGGCTAGGTCATGTTGTCCGGATGGACGAGAACACTCCAGCTCTGAAAGTATTTGACGCTGTACCCGCCGGGGAAGCAGAGGAAGAGGAAGACCTCCACTCCGTTGGAAATACCAAGTGGAGAAGGACCTGGTTTCGCTTGGAATATCCAATTGAAGATTCAGTCCTGGGTGGTAAGCTTTCGTTTGACATATGCAAATTGGTTAGCCGTTACAACAGAAAATTAGTTGAAATTTGCATTTAGATGCTTTTGGCAAAGTTTGGCACACGGGTCTACTGCTCAAATTGAAATACATGCTACCCAAATAGTTCTGAGAAACAATTGCTTCGTACTTCCACATTAAACAAGAGGATGCATATTCAAACTTGTAACCGATAGAAGCCGGTGTTCCCCAGGGAAGCGTGTTGGGGTCAATGCTTTATTTGATTTTTACCAGTGACCTCCCATCTGATTCTAGTTATATGAAAGCGACATTTGCCGATGACACAGCTTTGTTAGCAGCTGGGGAGACAGTATCTGGTCGACGAGTGCAGACAGCAGTCAACGCAATTACTAAGTGGGCATCTAAGTGGCGCATCAAATTAAACAACCCCAAATCAATTCATGTCGACTTTACCTTGAAAACGCCGGCATATTGTCCAATTTATATAAATAACATTCCTATACCACACCATTACAGTTCTAAATACCTAGGTATCACCTTAGACGCTAAGCTACGTAGAAAGAGCATGTCAGAAAAAAGGAGCGAGCTTGATATGAAATTTGGCAAACTTTACCACCTAGTTGGCAGGAAATCCAAGCTATCAATGCAAAACAAACTGTTATTATATAATCAAGTCCTAAAGCCAGTTTGGGCCTACGGAGCCCAACTATGGGGTTGCTCAAGTCAAAGCTGTATTGCCAGCACTCAGCACTTTCAAAGTCACCTGACCTGCACCGTGATCTAGGCGTGAATTCAGTGGTAAACGACATCTCCAAATTAGCAAAGTCTCACGAACTGAGGCTTAGACAGCACGTTAATGAGGAAGCCTCCAGACTCATCGAAACTGCTGGACGAGAAATCCGGTTGAAACGCAAGAAGCCTTCTGACCTAGTAAGACAACAGTAACAGCAAATGTATTTCTTAACATTTACGTTTTAAGTATCTCTCCTAATTATTTAGACCAGAATTGTTGTTAGTATTTTATTTTTATGTACTACGTACAATGTAAAATAATAATAAACAAAAGTAATAAAAATAATTATATAAATAATTTATTTAAATAAAATAAGCGAATTTAAAGATAAAAATAAGATTAGCTTAGGAAAGCAGCACCTTTTATGCTTTCTGTCGGTCAAATGTAAACAAATACAGTCGTAGAAAACTCAAACCGAGAAGTCAAACACCAGAGACACATTTTATGCATAACAACTCACTACTAGCAAAATATCTGATTATCAGTAAATCAATGTTTTAAGGACGAAATATGGCACACTCTGACGTTTAAATCATCTATTATAAAAATTTACCATAAATAAGTCATTTTTGATTTATATTAAATAACAGTATTTGCAGTTTTTTCCCCTTGTTTACTACCTCAATATATACACTGCGTTGCTAACGCTGGAAATCCAAAGTGGCCGCTATTCACCCCTCAGAAAACTACCACGAAAAAGTTTTCTACTGTTTCTACTGTGGCCGGGTAACAACATACATATGTATGTATATACTTAGATAGATACACTTATAAACACTCACATTATAATATGTATATGTGCAACTTGAAATTTTTTTTACGCTGTGTACTGCATTTTAGTTGATTGCTATTTTATTTATTTCGTTATTGCTGATTTGAAATCATTTTTAATATGATGTTCATTTAATATGCATTGTACACATTTACATATTAATCCCAAATCAGGTTTTTAATATCAATATTTAGTAATTCTTGCATTTGAATACAATTAACAATTTTGAAGTAGTTAGTGCCGCATTTTTTAATCGATGGTATTTCACATTTGTTTTGACACTGTTTGATTGTTATAGCGAATGGTTCTTATACTTCACCTTCTCAGCTTCGTGTTGGATATATGTTCATATGTACGCGATTTTGCAATTGTGTGGTGTTAATATGTATGTCTCATATATACCATTATAGCAAAGTTATTCTCCGTTGAACAGATCGTCCATATCAACATAAAAATGCGAATAAATAAATTAGTTTGTGACTTCATCACGGAGAGTGTGAGGCTTTGTTTACGTCACGATTCCGATTACTTTGTCAGTCGGGGACTGAAAACGAGTTTCGGTATAAATGGGGTATGCATGAAACGTCTATTAAATGGAAGCTCTATTAAGCGGACATCTCCATTAACCATACACATTGTTGATGTTTGTTAAGTTCAATATATTAAGCGGACAAATCTATTAACTGGACAGAAAGGCTGGTAACCAGACATTGAGAAATCAGCTTTAAATTCATTATTTTTTCCAATGAAATTTATTTGTACACCCAACTCTTTTTTTACACGGTAGATACGTTCCTCAGAAACCCATGTAAAAAAAAAAACGTGAAAAAAAGAGGTGTTTCCTATAGTAAAATGGGGGATACGTTCCATGTCATCTGAAATCCGTGTAAGATGAAATAAACATCTTTTTTACATCGAAAAATCATGTAAAAAATTTTTAAAACTTTAAAATTTCAGATATGAATACAAATTGTATGTTCATATGGCATTTTATTGAGCATTAAAACTTAAAATACATAATTCATACAGGTGAAAAATTGGTAGATTAAGCAAAAAAACAAAAGAAATCTGGTAACCCAGAACTAAGAACAGAAAACTTAGAATAGAAATAAGGAAAAAATATTTACGTAGCTACATATGTAATTATTCGTCGCTACTTAATAACTAGCGCAGTTGTTTGCGACGAACTGGACTAAAGTCGGTGTCTTCGCTGGAGATATCCATTTCAACAATGTAAATGTCATGCGAACAAAATGTGTAGGTAATAGTTATCGAATAAGGGGATTTCGGAGTTACTACTATGTATGTTCATTTCAGCAATGGTGCTAAGTGTGGTATAAACAAGCATAATTACAAAACAGTGATTTTGAAACCGTAGCAGATTAAAAATTTTTTTACAAAAAAAATGTTTGTGAACCGTGTAACTTCAAATCCGTGCAAAAAAAAAAAAACCGTGTAAAAAGGAGTTGGATGTATAAATATATTCAAAATTAAACCTCAAGTACAATCCCTTGGATTCTTATACCGATAAAAACGTTTTCGCCTTTACTCGTAAATTAAATTTTCACTGTATTGAATAGATTATTATATAAATAATAGCATGAAATGTACACCAAAGCAACCCTTGGCCGGATCCACTAGTAATATTATAAAATGTATATGATTGTAATAAAATATTTTTATATATTATATTACAATTTTATCTTATATATAAAAATGAATCGCAAAATGTGTTGGTAAGCGCATAACTCAAAAACTCCTGGACCAATTTTGCTAATACTGTTTTTTAAATGTTCGTTGAGGCTCAAGGATGGTTTTTACGGCAAGAAAAATTCAAATAATTGCCGGAAAACCCCTAAAAAGAGCCCTTTTCTTTTTCCCATACAAACGAATGAATGTTTGTTTAGTAGTAACGCTAAGGGAACGACTGATCCAATCTTGATGAAATTTTCAGAAAATGTTTCGTGTGGATCGGGGAAGGTTTAGAAATAAAAACTCTTTATGCTTCTCATGAGGAAAAGTCAGAAAATTGGAAAATTCCAAAAAGTTATTTTTTTCCATACAAACATTTTTTTTCAATTTTTTTTGTTGTGTTTTTCAATTATTTGAATCGTTCAAATTTGTCGTTTGCTTCAAAAATTTTTTAAAATTATTCAGTGAAAATGTTATGTGTGTTGCACACAAAGTGATCCATTCTTCTTCTTCTTCTTTACTGGCGTAGACACCGCTTATGCGATTATAGCCGAATCAACAACAGCGCGCCAGTCGTTTACCTCTTCGCTACGTGGCGCCAATTGGATATTCCAAGCGAAGCCAGGTCCCTCTCCACTTGGTCCTTCCAACGGAGTGGAGGTCTTCCTCTTCCTCTGCTTCCCGCGGCGGGTACTGCGTCGAATACTTTCAGAGCTGGATCGTTTTCATCCATCCGGACAACATGACCTAGCCAGCGTAGCCGCTGTCTTTTAATTCGCTGAACTATGTCAATGTCGTCGTATATCTCGTACAGCTCTTCGTTCCATCGAATGCGATATTCGCCGTGGCCAACGCGCAAAGGACCATAAATCTTTCGCAGAACTTTTCTCTCGAAAACTCTTAAGGTCGACTCATCGGTTGTTGTCATCGTCGCCGTAATGAATGATGCATAATGGTACGGTCTCGGCACAATTCCAATTTCTTTGGCGCGGCGATCCTCCTGTTTAAAAAACAATATATAGGTATCTCAAATGCTTAGTTTACGAGATATTCGCCTTTAAAGTTCAATAATTCCCAAAATTCGAACATTTCAAGCTATTTCACTACATTTTACATACTTTATGCACATTTTCCATTTCAAATTCATTTAACTAAACTGTAAACATTTAAACAAATTCACATTTTACACTTTTTGCAGGTTTATAAGTAAGAAAACTATATTTTAAAGTTACTTTTTATACTCGTAGTGGACATCATATGTGTGCTAAAAATTATGAGGGAATAGAGCGCAGTCATATGATAATAAGGCAATTCGTTGAAATTCCTCTTTTTTGATAAAATCGTCTTTCCATGAATATGAATACTTTTTTTTAATAAGTAATATTACAAATATATACATATATGTGATATTATATCATATAATTGCGTAACAAAGTGTATAAAATAAAGTTTTTCTTATTTAAATTTAATAAACAAATAAGTATTTAATAAACAACGCCGAAGGGAGTACTACGCGAAAGTTCTTCAGTCACCCCAGGTATTGGCTCGAGAAATGTTATCTTTTAATAGCGACAAGATCTTATTATAATATAAAATTGTTGTTCATGCCAAATGAACACATCCCTGCATTGTCCTCCTAACTCGTTTAAATACGAAATAGAGGACAATGCTAAAAACATTCAACAGCGCCAACATTACGACGGAGAACCCAACAAACAGAAAAATACAAATAAAAGGGAATACCTCTGTGGGCACACAGACAAGACGTATCACATCTGGCAGCACTGTTTGTCAGTTATTCTATTATTTCATTCTCTTTATATTCTTCATGAAAATTTACAGTTTCAACTGAATTTTTAGTTTTTAGTTTTAAGAGCGTCACTTTTTGAATTATCTTAATAAATAATCGTTTAAATATTAAATGTTTTGTTTTATTACCGCCACACCTCACTGCGGACGGACAAAACGGAGCAATATCAACATGAGCAGCATCAGGAGCAATAACAACAATACAGCAGCAGAATCATCGAAGTATTAGTGCGGGAATAAGTAACCACATCAGGTTATATATACATTAGGGTGATTAAAAATTTTTTTTCGTTTGGTACTGGGAAAAATAGGTTCCTAGACATCTCTAAGAAAATCTCTCCAAAAACCTATTCATAATGAGTTTTTTCATTGTGTTATAAAATTCATAAGAAATAAAAAATTTTCCCAAAAATAATCAAACTTTAACTGTTAATATCTTTTAAACGGTTGGGTTCACGAAAAAATCATATGAGACATTTTCTGTAGAGCATTCAATTTCCTACAAAATCTAGGGAACAAAATATTTTTTCAAGTAGTAGGAAGCGAGATATAAATTTTTCTATCTGATAATAAGAAAAAATAGAAAACTGTATGTAGGAGGACCTTCCCGTTACAATTAAAAACTCATGCTTGGAGAGGCTTTCTTAGAGGTGTCTAGGAACCTATTTTTCCGAATACCAAACAAAAAAAAGAAACATTTTTTTAATCACCCTAATATACATATACCCATATTTATATTAATATTTATATTCGCAATTAATCCGTAATTGTATAAACCCGCATAATTGTATATACTAACCCACACATATTATATAGTACACTTGTCCGCTATACACTCAAATACACAAATTTTAATGCTATTGAAATCTAATAATTTTATTTTATTTGGCACACCAGCAAACACAACGTCAAATACCCCGAGAAATGTAATATATAAAAATATTTAGGGGTTTCATATAGTCTCATAAAGTTATAGGTTAAAACGATCCGAAAACATAGCGTTCAGAGTTGTATTTGCGTAATCTTATTTTAGTATGCAATCCAACAACAAATTTTTTAAATGATGATTATGATTTTACGATGGTTTATGAGACGTTGTGAGTACCCCAATTATATTAAAATGATATAAATTTTATAATAATATCATAGAGTTTTACTTATTTGTGTTTATTAACCATAAATAACATACATACATATATGGGTCAAACCACGTCAAGTGGTCCATGAAAATTTCGAAAAATCACCGATTTTGAAAATTAGCAGTTCATTAGGAAGGGGATCAAGCCATATCACGTGATATAGATATTTTGTCAACATTCTTTTTTTTGTTAAAGTTATTGAAGGTTGAAATTTAGAGCATGCCAATATTGTAAAATTATTTTCTCATAAATTACTGGAGATAAATCGATGAAATTTTGTGAAGTCGAAGAAAAATGGTCGTGCTATATTATAAATATTTTTCCACAACCCATTTGTTTAAATAATAAACTTTTTCATAATTTTTGTTAAACAATTGAAATTTTTTAAGCGTTCTTCACCTTTAAAAATCTGCAAAAAAATTTTTTGTTCATTCATACCATTTCAAGATATTGAATTTTTTGTCCCATTACCGCTCTGAAAACGTTGAGGAGTGCGCTTATGCTTTTCTTGCGGCACAGATGTCGTGAGCCTACAAGTGCACAAATTACTTTTATTCAATGTACTGAGGTACGCCTCGATTTGTTTACATACATACATATACTCAACTCTAGAAAAATTTAGGGTGTTAGTGTTACATTTTTGCTACTTTAATGGATATCAGGGTGTTGTGTTAGCATTTAAGCTACATATAAATTTTAAAGATTTATGAGCAACACTTTAATAGATATTATGCAAGTGTTTACGTGTTTGTGAACTGTTTATGGAGGATGGAGTCATGTGTAGAAGTTCACTCAAGTGAGGAAAGTTCTCTGATCGCCATTCACTTGGGAGTGGCCAGAAACGATTCTTTTACATATGACTCAAGCAGCTCACGACTTCCGGCACTCAAATCACTATTTACAGTCATAACTTTGAAGTTGTAGATAATTTCGTCTATCTTGGAACTAGCGTAAACACCACCAACAATGTCAGCCTAGAAATCCAACGCAGGATAACTCTTGCCAACTTCGGACTGAGTAGGCAATTGAGAAGCAGAGTCCTCTCTCGACAAACAAAATCCAAACTCTATAAGTCGTTCATAATTCCCGTCCTGCTATATGGTGCAGAGGCATGGACGATGTCAACAACGGATGAGTCGACGTTGCGAGTTTTCGAGAGAAAAGTTATGCGAGAGATTTATGGTCCTCTGCGCGTTGGCCACGGCGAATATCGCATTCGATGGAACGATGAGCTGTGCGAGATATACGACGACATTGACATAGTTCAGCGAATTAAAAGACAGTGGCTACGCTGGCTAGGTCATGTTGTCCGGATGGACGAGAACACTCCAGCTCTGAAAGTATTTGACGCTGTACCCGCCGGGGGAAGCAGAGGAAGAGGAAGACCTCCACTCCGTTGGAAATACCAAGTGGAGAAGGACCTGGTTTCGCTTGGAATATCCAATTGAAGATTCAGTCCTGGGTGGTAAGCTTTCGTTTGACATATGCAAATTGGTTAGCCGTTACAACAGAAAATTAGTTGAAATTTGCATTTAGATGCTTTTGGCAAAGTTTGGCACACGGGTCTACTGCTCAAATTGAAATACATGCTACCCAAATAGTTCTGAGAAACAATTGCTTCGTACTTCCACATTAAACAAGAGGATGCATATTCAAACTTGTAACCGATAGAAGCCGGTGTTCCCCAGGGAAGCGTGTTGGGGTCAATGCTTTATTTGATTTTTACCAGTGACCTCCCATCTGATTCTAGTTATATGAAAGCGACATTTGCCGATGACACAGCTTTGTTAGCAGCTGGGGAGACAGTATCTGGTCGACGAGTGCAGACAGCAGTCAACGCAATTACTAAGTGGGCATCTAAGTGGCGCATCAAATTAAACAACCCCAAATCAATTCATGTCGACTTTACCTTGAAAACGCCGGCATATTGTCCAATTTATATAAATAACATTCCTATACCACACCATTACAGTTCTAAATACCTAGGTATCACCTTAGACGCTAAGCTACGTAGAAAGAGCATGTCAGAAAAAAGGAGCGAGCTTGATATGAAATTTGGCAAACTTTACCACCTAGTTGGCAGGAAATCCAAGCTATCAATGCAAAACAAACTGTTATTATATAATCAAGTCCTAAAGCCAGTTTGGGCCTACGGAGCCCAACTATGGGGTTGCTCAAGTCAAAGCTGTATTGCCAGCACTCAGCACTTTCAAAGTCACCTGACCTGCACCGTGATCTAGGCGTGAATTCAGTGGTAAACGACATCTCCAAATTAGCAAAGTCTCACGAACTGAGGCTTAGACAGCACGTTAATGAGGAAGTCTCCAGACTCATCGAAACTGCTGGACGAGAAATCCGGTTGAAACGCAAGAAGCCTTTTGACCTAGTAAGACAACAGTAACAGCAAATGTATTTCTTAACATTTACGTTTTAAGTATCTCTCCTAATTATTTAGACCAGAATTGTTGTTAGTATTTTATTTTTATGTACTACGTACAATGTAAAATAATAATAAACAAAAGTAATAAAAATAATTGTATAAATAATTTATTTAAATAAAATAAGCGAATTTAAAGATAAAAATAAGATTAGCTTAGGAAAGCAGCACCTTTTATGCTTTCTGTCGGTCAAATGTAAACAAATACAGTCGTAGAAAACTCAAACCGAGAAGTCAAACACCAGAGACACATTTTATGCATAACAACTCACTACTAGCAAAATATCTGATTATCAGTAAATCAATGTTTTAAGGACGAAATATGGCACACTCTGACGTTTAAATCATCTATTATAAAAATTTACCATAAATAAGTCATTTTTGATTTATATTAAATAACAGTATTTGCAGTTTTTTCCCCTTGTTTACTACCTCAATATATACACTGCGTTGCTAACGCTGGAAATCCAAAGTGGCCGCTATTCACCCCTCAGAAAACTACCACGAAAAAGTTTTCTACTGTTTCTACTGTGGCCGGGTAACAACATACATATGTATGTATATACTTAGATAGATACACTTATAAACACTCACATTATAATATGTATATGTGCAACTTGAAATTTTTTTTACGCTGTGTACTGCATTTTAGTTGATTGCTATTTTATTTATTTCGTTATTGCTGATTTGAAATCATTTTTAATATGATGTTCATTTAATATGCATTGTACACATTTACATATTAATCCCAAATCAGGTTTTTAATATCAATATTTAGTAATTCTTGCATTTGAATACAATTAACAATTTTGAAGTAGTTAGTGCCGCATTTTTTAATCGATGGTATTTCACATTTGTTTTGACACTGTTTGATTGTTATAGCGAATGGTTCTTATACTTCACCTTCTCAGCTTCGTGTTGGATATATGTACATATGTACGCGATTTTGCAATTGTGTGGTGTTAATATGTATGTCTCATATATACCATTATAGCAAAGTTATTCTCCGTTGAACAGATCGTCCATATCAACATAAAAATGCGAATAAATAAATTAGTTTGTGACTTCATCACGGAGAGTGTGAGGCTTTGTTTACGTCACGATTCCGATTACTTTGTCAGTCGGGGACTGAAAACGAGTTTCGGTATAAATGGGGTATGCATGAAACGTCTATTAAATGGAAGCTCTATTAAGCGGACATCTCCATTAACCATACACATTGTTGATGTTTGTTAAGTTCAATATATTAGGCGGACAAATCTATTAACTGGACAGAAAGGCTGGTAACCAGACATTGAGAAATCAGCTTTAAATTCATTATTTTTTCCAATGAAATTTATTTGTACACCCAACTCTTTTTTTACACGGTAGATACGTTCCTCAGAAACCCATGTAAAAAAAAAAACCGTGAAAAAAAGAGGTGTTTCCTATAGTAAAATGGGGGATACGTTCCATGTCATCTGAAATCCGTGTAAGATGAAATATACATCTTTTTTACATGGAAAAATCATGTAAAAAATTTTTAAAACTTTAAAATTTCAGATATGAATACAAATTGTATGTTCATATGGCATTTTATTGAGCATTAAAACTTAAAATACATAATTCATACAGGTGAAAAATTGGTAGATTAAGCAAAAAAACAAAAGAAATCTGGTAACCCAGAACTAAGAACAGAAAACTTAGAATAGAAATAAGGAAAAAATATTTACGTAGCTACATATGTAATTATTCGTCGCTACTTAATAACTAGCGCAGTTGTTTGCGACGAACTGGACTAAAGTCGGTGTCTTCGCTGGAGATATCCATTTCAACAATGTAAATGTCATGCGAACAAAATGTGTAGGTAATAGTTATCGAATAAGGGGATTTCGGAGTTACTACTATGTATGTTCATTTCAGCAATGGTGCTAAGTGTGGTATAAACAAGCATAATTACAAAACAGTGATTTTGAAACCGTAGCAGATTAAAAATTTTTTTACAAAAAAAATGTTTGTCAACCGTGTAACTTCAAATCCGTGCAAAAAAAAAACCGTGTAAAAAGGAGTTGGATGTATAAATATATTCAAAATTAAACCTCAAGTACAATCCCTTGGATTCTTATACCGATAAAAACGTTTTCGCCTTTACTCGTAAATTAAATTTTCACTGTATTGAATAGATTATTATATAAATAATAGCATGAAATGTACACCAAAGCAACACGTGGCCGGATCCACTAGTAATATTATAAAATGTATATGATTGTAATAAAATATTTTTATATATTATATTACAATTTTATCTTATATATAAAAATGAATCGCAAAATGTGTTGGTAAGCGCATAACTCAAAAACTCCTGGACCAATTTTGCTAATACTGTTTTTTAAATGTTCGTTGAGGCTCAAGGATGGTTTTTACGGCAAGAAAAATTCAAATAATTGCCGGAAAACCCCTAAAAAGAGCCCTTTTCTTTTTCCCATACAAACGAATGAATGTTTGTTTAGTAGTAACGCTAAGGGAACGACTGATCCAATCTTGATGAAATTTTCAGAAAATGTTTCGTGTGGATCGGGGAAGGTTTAGAAATAAAAACTCTTTATGCTTCTCATGAGGAAAAGTCAGAAAATTGGAAAATTCCAAAAAGTTATTTTTTTCCATACAAACATTTTTTTTCAATTTTTTTTGTTGTGTTTTTCAATTATTTGAATCGTTCAAATTTGTCGTTTGCTTCAAAAATTTTTTAAAATTATTCAGTGAAAATGTTATGTGTGTTGCACACAAAGTGATCCATTCTTCTTCTTCTTCTTTACTGGCGTAGACACCGCTTATGCGATTATAGCCGAGTCAACAACAGCGCGCCAGTCGTTTCTTCTCTTCGCTACGTGGCGCCAATTGGATATTCCAAGCGAAGCCAGGTCCCTCTCCACTTGGTCCTTCCAACGGAGTGGAGGTCTTCCTCTTCCTCTGCTTCCCGCGGCGGGTACTGCGTCGAATACTTTCAGAGCTGGATCGTTTTCATCCATCCGGACAACATGACCTAGCCAGCGTAGCCGCTGTCTTTTAATTCGCTGAACTATGTCAATGTCGTCGTATATCTCGTACAGCTCTTCGTTCCTTCGAATGCGATATTCGCCGTGGCCAACGCGCAAAGGACCATAAATCTTTCGCAGAACTTTTCTCTCGAAAACTCTTAAGGTCGACTCATCGGTTGTTGTCATCGTCCAAGCCTCTCCACCGTATAGCAGGACGGGAATTATGAGCGAAAGTGATCCATTACAGATTGAAATTTGTTACGATGCCACGAAGAGGTCGCGCTAATATCGGTCGGCGTTCTTTTTGGCATCAACATACATTAGCAGCTCAAGGCACATGACCGAGTACTCCCAGGATGCGATGACATACGTGCGGTATTATGGATCGCGGTCAATCAGAAAGCGATCGTCACGATGTCACAGCAAGACTTTTCAAGCAACAGCTTCGATGTTGTCTAATTCACTTTCAAAAGTCATTTCAATGTTGCGTATTGTAATTTATTGTAATCGATAAAATACCTTTGTAAGTACGTCACCAAAAAAAGCAATATGGCAATTATTGGTCTTGAACGATTCGGTCGATACGTGAACTGTAGTGAGACGTTTTGTAAGATATTTACTTTTGCAATTCATAAACGTTTTCCGACTGTCGTGCATCTCGCAGTTAATTTTTAGAATTACCAAAAAGTCCATTTCTACCCAGAGAATACAGTATATCCAGTGGAAATACCGCCACCAACAAAATTAATGTTTACGAGTGTTTTCTCAACGTTCGGCAGTGAACCGTTTGCGAGAACTTGCTCTATTTGGAAATGCCTTGATATCTATATATATAAAATTAAGTGGCAAAACTTCCTGTTCGCATACTCCTCCTAGACGGCTTGCCCGATTTCAATGAAATTTTCAGGGGTGATTGGGGTCTGTTTGGAGGGTGCACATAAGAAATTTAATGTGTGTATCACTGCACGTTTTGCAAAAAAAAAAAAAATGATACATCCCGGCTGTACAAATTCTCATGAAATAATGTTTTGACGCAAGATTGGCAGTCCTGTCAAATGCCTTTTACTAATAAACAGAAACAAGAAGACAACTACATCCTGAAATGTCGCAAGCTTTTCCATCAGTATTTGGTTGACATGTATGAGAAGATCGAGACCGAACGTGTCAACTTTATTCGATTCAACCAAGCGAAAATGCGTTCTGAAGAGTACATCCATTTGAGAGATGCCGTAATGAATGATGCAAATGTGAATAGCATTGGACGTCTGACAATATTGCCAGCCACATACATCGGCAGTCCGCGCCATATGCACGAGTATGCGCAAGATGCGATGTCGTATGTGCGCCATTACGGCAGACCGGATCTGTTCATAACGTTCACGTGCAATCCCAAGTGGAATGACATCAAATGCCATTTGTTCCCCGGTCAATCAACAACTGATCGTCACGACTTAACAGTACGTGTATTCAGGGAAAAGCTTAAATCAATGATGGATTTAATTGAGAAACTTCGTGTTTTTGGAGAAGTTCGATGCTGGATGTACTCGATCGAATGGCAGAAAAGAGGATTACCGCATGCACACATCTTGATTTGGTTAGTTCGCAAAATACGACCAGATCAGATTGATAAAGTCATCTCAGCGGAAATTGCAATCGACCCACAATTGTTCGATGTTGTAACAAAAAACATGATCCACGGCCCTTGCGGCGCTATTAATCCAACGTCACCATGCATGATTGACAATAAGTGTTCAAAGCGTTATCCTAGAGCTTTAGTTGATGTTACAATCACTGGAAATGACGATGAAATGATATCCATTACATCGGCGTCGATCCGCTGAAGATGGCGGTAATTCAACGGTCATGTTGATAATCGTTGATGTTGATAATCGTTGGGTCGTGCCGTATTCACCATTGTTTTCAAAAATTTTCGAAGCGCACATCAATGTAGAATATTGCAACTCTGTCAAATCGATCAAATACATCTGCAATTACTTAAATAAGGGCAGTGATATGGCAGTGATATGGCAGTTTTCGGAGTGGCTGATTATCAGAGAATTGATGAAATGGTATGGCGCATTTTATCGTTTCCAATACACGACCGGCATCCCGTTGTTCTTCATTTGGCAGTTCATCTCGAAAATGGTCAACGCGTTTATTTCACTGTAGACAATGTACAACAGAGCGCAGCACGACCACCGGGGTCAACACTAACTACCTTTTTCGAGTGGTGTGAAAACGATGAATTTGCAAGAACATTGCTATATTCCGAAATACCACCATATTTCACTTGGAATCCATCATCGAAAACATTTCAACGACGAAAGCAAAGGGAGCGTGTTGACGATTATCCAAATGTCCGTAAAACCGATGCCATAGGACACATTTACACCATCCATCCGAACAACGCCGAATGTTTCAATTTGCGTCTGCTATTAGTCAAAGTGCGCGGACCAAGATCATTTGATGATTTGAAAACTGTTGACCGTCAGTTGTGTGCGACGTATCGTGAAGCATGTCAGCGATTGCATTTGTTAGAAGATGATATGCATTGGGACACCGCACTTCATGACGCATCACTCACATCTCATCCAAAACAAATACGCGCACTATTCGCCATAATAATATCTACGTGCCTTCCGTCAAATCCGCAAGAACTGTGGAATAAGTACAAAGACTGCATGACCGAGGACTTATTAATTTTAGCGCGTAATCGAGCATCGGACGCAGACTTGCTATATACATTACAAATGTATAATGATGCTTTGATATTGGTTGAAGATCTGTGCCTTACAATTGCGAATAAGGCATTAGCGCAACTTGGCATAACTGCGCCCAATCGTTCAGCGATTGATATGCTTGACCATGAGCTTCAACGTGAACAACAATACGATTCCAATGAATTACGTGCTTTCATACAAGCTAACATTACCAAATTGAATATTCTGGATTCTACTTTCTGGATGCGCCCGGTGGTACAGGGAAAACGTTTCTGATCTCTTTGATTCTTGCTACTATACGGTCACAGCAGAAAATTGCGCTGGAAATTGCTTCGTCAGGCATCGCTGCTACTCTTCTTGATGGCGGCCGAACAGCACATTCTGCGTTGAAATTACCGTTGAACATCCAAGTCGTTGAAACACCAACGTGCAACATATCGAGGAATTCAGCAATGGCAAAAGTTTTGCGAGGAGCTGGAATAATTCAATGGGATGAGTGCCTAATGGCTAACAAAAAGCCATTAGAAGCATTCAATAGAACAATGCAAGATTTACGCCAAAAGCAACAACTTTTTGGCGGAGCATTAATCTATTATCCGGCGATTTTCGGCAAACTTTGCCAGTCATTCCTCGATCAACTCCTTCCGACGAATTAAACGCATGTTTAAGATCGTCAGTTTTGTGGAGACATGTTTAAAGGCTGACTCTTACCATCAACATGCGAGTCCAATTGCAAAATGATCGATCTCCAGCGGCGTTTTCGAAGCAGTTGTTGGACATTGGCGAAGGCAAAATACCAATCGATGATACCGGTTTGATCACATTGAAAGTGTATTTCCGAATATTGTTCAACACTATCAACGCATCGATTATTTAAGTGAACGCGCAATATTGGCACCGAAATCAATTTTGCCATTTAAGAAAAATTTTAGTATACATCGATTGATAGCGTTTTGAATCAAGATGAAGTAGTCAATTATCCAACTGAATTCTTGAATTCTTTGGATCCCCCCGGTCTGCCACCGCATCGTTTGGTCCTGAAAGTCGGTTCACCCATTATACTTCTACGAAATCTGAAGCCACCGACTTTGTGTAATGGCACAAGACTTTCAGTCAAAAAATTTTGGCCAAATTTGATTGAAGCAACAATACTAAATGGCAAGGCAGCAGGTGAAGTTGTACTCTTACCACGCATTCCCATGATTCCAACGGACATGACGTTTGAATTTAAGCGCTTGCAGTTCCCAGTACGTCTTGTCTTTGCTGATGACCATCAACAAATCGCAAGGGCAAACGTTTCAAGTGTGCGGCGTCAATTTGGAAAAAACCGTGCTTCTCCCACGGCCAATTGTTCGTCGCATGCTCGAGAGTGGGAACACCAAGGTGCTTATTCATTTACGCGCCAGGTGGAAAAATCAAAAATGTTGTATACCATTATGTTTTATAAATGTTTTATAAATAAGTAACAGTTTTACAACAATAAATAAAACACAAAGCAAAAACCCTTAAGAGTTTTAATCGATTTAGGTGTAGCGAAGCGCACAGGGTAACAGCTAGTTATACATAGAATGCATCGTCGAAGAAATAGTTACGCAGAAAGCAAGGCCAAGTAGATGGACATCCGGTTGTGTTCTCAACCAATGCATTAGAACGAATTTACGCAATCCCTCCGAAAAACAACGATTGCTTTTATCTTTGGTTTATATTTGCTGGAACATGATAATCACTGGAATCGAACGATGGACGATGCGATAGCTACTTCGAATGCCACTGAAGTTCGCACACTTTTCGAGATGATCAGCCTTCAAATCCGCGTCAATTATGGGATACGACCAAAAATTACATTGCCGAAAACATTTTCATCGTATACGCTAAGAATAGGTCAATACCGGTTGATACTTCCGGTGGTTTGATATCAATTCCACATGCCGTTTATCAGTTCACGAAAGATGGACTCATCACGAAAGTTTATACGAACGTTGGCCAAATTATCGTAAGTACGATTCCTTGAGTGCACGCGCAATGTTATCTGCCACCAATACCTATATTGTTGACTTAAACTGGAAGATTCAAAGTCAAATTCCGGGAGACTTGCGGTATAACAAATTGATCGATCGTCATGGCAATGAAGACGACACCGTTAATTATCCAGTGAAATTTCTAAATTCTTGGGAGAGGCTTTGTATGCCACCGCATCATTTGTGTCTCAAAGTTGGATCTGTCGTTATGATGTTTCGCAATCTGATTGTGACGCATCTATCAAATATAAGGGGCAGAATGTTTGATCCTACGGATTTTTTTTGCGTACTAACGATTTGCCGTTTCAGTTCAAAAGTATTCCGTTTCCAGTGAAAATGAGATTTGAGATGACGATCAATAGGAGAGTCGTATAGTGGGTGGCATAAATTTGGAAATGCTATGTTTTTCACACTGCCAGATATACGTGGCGTGCTTGCGAGTTGGAAAACCATCTTTTCTGTACATTTGCGCACCGGAACAGAAACCAAAAAATGTTAATCAAGCTGCGTTACATTGATAAAAAAAATGTAGAAAAATCGCAAATAAATGATTATCAACACAATATGAATTTTTATCTTTTCATTTCAAAACACATAATTCCACGCAGGACAACGGCTGCGGGGTCAGTTAGTCTATTATATAAAAATGAATCGCAAAATGTGTTGCTAAGCGCATAACTCAACAACGTCTGGACCAATTTGGCCAATTCTTTCTCTAAAATGTTCGTTGAAGTTCAAAGATGGGTTTTACGGCGAGAAAAATTCAAATAATTTCCGGAAAAAAAAACAAAAAAAAAGCTCTTTTCTTGAATGTTTGTTTCTTAGTAACGCTAAGGCTCGAGAACGGCTGAACCAATCAGCACGAAATTTTCAGAGGTTGTTCGCTGTGGATCGGGGAAGGTTTAAAAATAATAAAAAAAAACCGTATGCTTTTTCTGAAGAAAAGTCGAAAAATTGGACAACTCCAAAACGCAACTTGTTTTCATAAAAAATTTGTTTTTTAAATTTTTTTGTTTTGTTTTTCAATTATTTGAATCATTCAAATTTGTCGTTTGCTTTCTTTATTCCGACTATTTAAAAGAGAAATTGTTGAAAATTATTCAGTGAAAACCTTATGTGCGTTTCCCACAAAGTGATCAATTACAGATTGGAATTTGTTATGATGCCTCGAAGAGGTCCCCTTAATATCGGTCAGCGTTTTTTTGGCATTAACATACATTGGCAGCTCAAGGCAATGTCCGAGTACTCCCATGATGCGATGACAAAAGTACGTGCGGAATTATGGATCGCGGTCAAAAAGCAAGCAATCGTAATGATGTCACAGCTCGACTTTTGAAACAACTGTTACGATGTTCGATGGACTTTATTTTTAAGCAACGTATAAGTGGTGCTGTTAGATGCTAGATGTACTCTGAAATGGTTTCTGCGAAAATTTCTAATCCAGAGAGAGATCCAGTATTATACGAAGTGGTGAGAACCAATATGGTTCATGGACCTTGAGGACACCGCAGCTCCATATCGGTATGTATGTCTGACAACAAATGCACGAAACACTATCCACGTGTTTTTCTTTCGGAAACACAAACCGGAAATGATGCATATCCCATTAAAATTAGTCCTGATAGCTGGGCCAGAGACGATTCAAAAAAAGGCAGAATTATTTTCAGATTATTTAGCCAAGATATTTTCCCAACATGAAACACACGTAGATTATCCTACTGCTTCCAGTCAAGAAAGCGAAGAAATCTCAAGTTGCACAAGCAGTGAGCTAAGTAAGGAGATCAAAAATTTTAAAAACAAAAAATCGCCCGGTTACGACCTGATTACTGCCGAGGTCCTAAAACAGCTTCCTCCAATAAGTGTAGTAAAAATTACCAATATTATTAACGCGGCTTTTCATCTAAAATACGTGCCAACTTATTGGAAAATTGCTGAAATTATCATGATTACAAAGCTAGGAAAATCAGGATATGATGTATCTTCTTACAGGCCCATATCACTTCTACCGATAATGTCGAAGCTTTTTGAGAAAATTCTCATAAAACGTCTCAATAAAATCATTGAACGAAAAACCAAAATTCCAGCGCATCAGTTTGGATTTCGAACCAACCATTCCAACCATCAAATCCATAGGATAACACACATTATTGGAAAAAAATTCTGTTCTGTCGTGTTTTTGGATGTTGCAAAAGCGTTCGATAAAGTTTGTCACAAAGGACTGCTTTGGAAACTGAAACTGATTTTACCGAAACAGCATTATGACATCATAAAATCGTATTTATCAGATCGCTACTTTCGCGTTAAACAAGGAGACAAATATTCTATTCTTAGGGAAATAAAAGCAAGGTAGTGTGTTGGGCCTCTTCTTTATATTCTATTCACGCACGACCTGCCAGTAGACGGCAATTATAACGGGTGATTTTTTTGAGGTTAGGATTTTCATGCAGTAGTATTTGACAGATCACGTGGGATGTCAGACATGGTGTCAAAGAGAAAGATGCTCAGTATGCTTTGACATTTCATCATGAATAGACTTACTAACGAGCAACGCTTGCAAATCATTGAATTTTATTACCAAAATCAGTGTTCGGTTCGAAATGTGTTTCGCGTCCGTGTCCGATGAGCGATGAGGCTCATTTCTGGTTGAATGGCTACGTAAATAAGCAAAATTGCCGCATTTGGGGTGAAGAGCAACCAGAAGCCGTTCAAGAACTGCCCATGCATCCCGAAAAATGCACTGTTTGGTGTGGTTTGTACGCTGGTGGAATCATTGGACCGTATTTTTTCAAAGATGCTGTTGGACGCAACGTTACGGTGAATGGCGATCGCTATCGTTCGATGCTAACAAACTTTTTGTTGCCAAAAATGGAAGAACTGAACTTGGTTGACATGTGGTTTCAACAAGATGGCGCTACATGCCACACAGCTCGCGATTCTATGGCCATTTTGAGGGAAAACTTCGGACAACAATTCATCTCAAGAAATGGACCCGTAAGTTGGCCACCAAGATCATGCGATTTAACGCCTTTAGACTATTTTTTGTGGGGCTACGTCAAGTCTAAAGTCTACAGAAATAAGCCAGCAACTATTCCAGCTTTGGAAGACAACATTTCCGAAGAAATTCGGGCTATTCCGGCCGAAATGCTCGAAAAAGTTGCCCAAAATTGGACTTTCCGAATGGACCACCTAAGACGCAGCCGCGGTCAACATTTAAATGAAATTATCTTCAAAAAGTAAATGTCATGAACCAATCTAACGTTTCAAATAAAGAACCGATGAGATTTTGCAAATTTTATGCGTTTTTTTTTTTTAAAAAGTTATCAAGCTCTTAAAAAATCACCCTATACTACAGCAATATTTGCAGATGATAACGCATTGCTTGCTGTTGGTAGGAGTGAACACGAGTCTACTACTAATCTCCAAAAAGCTGTGTAAAGTCCTACAATGGGCAAAGAAATGGCAGGTAAAACTGAATGAAGCAAAGTCTGTACACATTGTTTTCACATACGACAAGATACAACACTTACCAATTTTCATAGACGGTGAACGAATACCGTACTTTAATTCCGCTAAATACTTAGGAATGACGCTTGACTCTAAGCTACGGTAGAAAGTTCACGTAAAAAACAAACGTAAGGAGCTGGACATCCGACTCAAAAATTATAATTGGTTAATAGGTAACAAATCAGTGTTATCCATCGAAAATAAATTACTTATCTGTAAGCGAATAGTCCGACCGATATGGAGCTATGGTGCACAACTCCGGGGATGTACAAACGCAAACAATAAGAGAGTCATTCAACAATTTCAAAAAAAGTATTAAGACTAATTGTCAAAACGCCTTGGTATTGTAGATGTGCTGATATAGAGCGTGATCTAGGCGTAAACTCGGTTAACGCAGAAATATTAAAAATTGCAACAGCACATAATGCAAGATTGCTACAGCATTGTAACGAAGAAGTAACTACATACCTATGTTAACTTCTAGAGATGAACCACCAAGACGACTCAAATGCCTCAAACCCAGCGATCTTTCAAATTAGCCAATACTCTCATAGTAGTTTTGTGATTTTGTTATTATACGTTAAAGTCATATTCAAGTTGCTTGTTAGTTCTTTTTTTATTTGAACTAGTTGTAATGTATAAATAAAATTAAAAAAAAAAATTCAATATACTATATATTCATAAATAAGAGGACATTAGGAGCAAATACATGAGTAATTGTGGTAAGTTAATAAATGTTCACCATAGAAAAATGTTAGGTGCAAATAAGCACCCATGCCATATAGTGGGGTCGAGAATACGTTTATTCACAGACAAATTTATATTTTTGCAAGAAATTTTGTTTGTTTTTTTTTTTTCAATCTGCAAGCTGCATAAATTACCTAAACGTATAGGAATACACTTATGCCGGTATTCTGCGAGCAGTCTCAAATCTCTAATAGAGACGAATCTGTGGTGAAATCTATTTAGTGACTGTTTGGTATTCTGGCGAGTTTGTCTCATCTCTAATTGAGCAATATCAGTCTCTAACTTGTTATATGCTTTGCATCAAGTCATTGAAAAACAAGAGCAAAACAATGGCTGATGAAGTTGGACTATTTTACCTTATGATGAAAAAACGAGAGGAGGAAGGGAGGTAATGTATTAATATTTATAATTTTGCAATAATGGATAATAAGGTGCATATCTTCTAGCTACATTCGCAGGCGCAATCTGACTATTTTGCGAAAAAAAGATCCGTTTTCATACGAAAAGAACACATTCAGGAACTTCTTCCGATTTCCCAAATCTTTGTACTGGGATCTCATTAATCAACTCAAGCCGTATGACCAACAGCAAACATCGATTCCATTTGAACTTCGGGTGTGTTACATTTTAACCTTAAAGAAACAGTATGTTTTCATGCAATCAAATTTCTCTAGTTTATTTCAGTTTTACATTTTTTATGCAATGGCTCATATCAGTGTTGCGTGGGAAATGCATATTTCGCGGTGATGAGCCATGGTGGGTTGGCTTCCCGTTGTATCAAATATATTTGTAAATTGGTGATGGAGCGTAAACACGGCGAAGTGCGTTTTCCTAATTCTGTTGAAGAATACAATAGAATTAAGACTGGGTAAGTTGTATTCCAATTTAAAAGAAAATAAATCGCTATACAACAATTTTATTCCAGATTTAATTCGAAATTTGGAATAAAGGGTGTAATTGGAGCAATTGATTGCACTCATGTTGGCATAATTGCACCTGCCTTGTCAAACACAGTTGTACCGCATGATTGTATAATATGAACAGAAAAGGTTATTATAGCATTAATGTTGAAGCGGTAAGTATTATATTCAATAACTAATTAATAACTCATTTTCCCAATAGGTTTGTGACGATAAACTAATTTTCCGTCACGTGAATGCAAAATTTCCCGGCTCATGTCATGACTCCGGTATATGGACTACAGAGAACACTCTGATGGAGCTTTTAAATGGATTTTGGGTGATTCGGGGTATCCATTGGAGCCATGGCTTCTTACACCGGTGGCAAACCCTGAAACACCATATGAACAAAATTTCAATACTAGGCACATAAGAGCAAGAAATACGATTGAAAGAGCATTTAGAGTTTTAAAATCACCCTTTCCTTGCATTTCAAGAGAACGTACATTGCGGTGCAAATATTCTAAAACTGCATTATTTGTTTATACTTGTACAATATTTTACAAAACCGTGGCACTTTTTCTAAATGGAACCGAAATATTGCCAGATCGATCACCTCCTGAAAATGTGAAATTACACTCGAGGCAGAGCAGCACGTCAAAGGTGCATTAACACATTAGTAATTAAAATTCTACCAATATATAGAACATAGAATTAGATTGAGGTATGCACTGCGACCTTGGGTCTATTGTGCCCTCTCCTAGCTCACAGGGACTCCCCAAGCCCCAGCAAATCGATGAATTCTAGGATTTTGCTGGGAGCTAGTGAGTCGATGCGATCCCTATCTGGAAATATGGTTCCAAGGGCCTTAGACCTGCGTCTCCAGACTGCAATGCCGTTACCAATATATAATTCAATTCAAAATTCATTTCGTTCATTTATAAAATAAATAAACATAATAAAATAGTGCACATATACATAAAAGATAACATTTTTCACTTTCACTTTTTGTACCTACAAAAAACATAACAATAAAATAATGCATATGTACATAAAAAAGCACATTTTTTACTTTTTTGTACAAACTTCTGCGTTTTTCACAATCGTTTGAGCAAGCGCGAAATTATTATTAGACTTCGTTTGTTTGCTAATGAAATCTAAAGTTTTAATCCGGAAATCTCTTTCCTTCTCGGCTTTCCCTTTCATTAAATTCATATAATTTCGGAACATTTCGTCCGTCGTAATTTTTTTGCTACGGGACGATGACGGAGTGCAGTCATTGGATGCATCCGAAGTCGTATTCAGGGACGATGGTGCAGCTGTGAATACTACTTCTTCCTAAATTAGAAAAAGAAAAAACAATTATAAATTCTACACACTCGTATTGGTCTTTCTTGTTATTCTTATCTCTGTGCCAATGGCTGGTACATCAGCCAACCTATCAACCGCGATTGACCCCAACGTATCCAAAGCTCTCTGCTCCGTTTCAGAGAGCTCAATTGTTGAGCTGGGACCGCCACCTGCCACCAGCTTGTGCGCCTTGGCTTTCCTCGCCCGTGATCTTATTTGGTTTTTCCAATGGCTCAGATTCTGTGAAACAAAGAACATAAATACATATATATGCCAATATCTATGGTTAAAAATTACCTCTCTCCATTTGATGGGGTTCCGGGTGGGCCCTTTTAAGGCATTTAATTGCATGGAGAGTTCCTCCATTCTTTTCGGCCGCGATGGGTCGTTTTTATGCAATTTTATCTCCGGGTGAACCTGCACAAAGTTGAGATAGCACTCTATTTGATCCTTCGAGGTGCGCAACACTTTATTATGATCTGTAAAAAAGATATTTATACATGTACTATAATAATCATAAAATAATGAAATTTATATTGTTTACAATTACTTACCTTCCTTTTCCATTATTATCAAATATAAGGATGAACACATGTGCTAATCGATAACTGTGTTGTTTTATATTTACTTAACACTTGATTCAGATAAAATGCATAGGTTAAGCATTTATTATAAACTATTTCAGTATTAGTTTTCAATAATTGTACTGTACAATTATTAAGAAGTTTTACGGCTGAAATCTTATGAAAAAAAAAACTAATTGCATGCAATCGTTTCATACATTACGATTGTGCACTTGCACTCATTTCTAATCAGCTAAACTAAACAGCTGATTGCTGCCCTTCTTTTCACCATACTATTTGGTGAATATTTTTGAGACTGTATCCGCCAGAATACCAAAATGAGACATCCTGACTAACAGAGTCACTAAATTACGAATGTGACATGAGACAATCGTGACAAGCAGAATACCGGTATTAAAATACCGAAGCTCAAGATGCCGACCCATCAAAATTCCGACAATATTCAAATATCTTGCCAGGATTGCTATTGAACATGGCAAAGTGTTGCGTAAACTAATTTAAACTACTTTTTATGAAAGAAATATATTCACTGTATTTATACTATAAAGATATTGCAAATTCAAAAAATAATTTCTTTAAGAAGCCTATTAATGTAAAAACTTAGTTTACAACTAAAAAATAATATGGTAATTTTTTATGCAAAAAGAATAAACAAATATTTTCGTCGTTAAAACTGACTAAATCGCTTAGGGCAAACAAAATCATAATCAAATTTCTAGACAAACACTCTATTTTGGAACGGGCAGGATTCCTGATCGCCAGCATATATGTACATAGCTAAATTCTGACATATAAAACGTGTATGTAGTTTGTGATTAAGCAAATTTATACTTAAAGTATAGGAAACATGGGTAATATAATTATCTCTGGATTTATCTTACAACGAAAAATTTTATTATATTGTGCAAAAGAATTATTATGATATGTACTACGAAATTTTTCCATAATAATTTTTGGTCCACTCATTATCAAATATTAGGCTGACTTCATAAACGCAGTTTGCAATGCAACATTGAAATGCCTAGTGTTCATAAACGTCATTAGCATATTTTTGGCATTGCCGTGTGTTCACTATCGCCTGGCAACCCTTTCTGATGCGCAACAGTTGTCAAATTTGTGCATCTGTTTTATTTTGGATGCTTTTTGGATTTTTGCGGTAATTGAAATGGCTGAGACATCGTAAGTAAAAACTTTTTCGCATTTTCTTTCTGTTATATGATTTCTTCGTTCTTATAGTGAAAAGAAGTGGAGCCATGAAAGGAAAAAGCTCCTTTTGGAAGTGCGTCTACGCCATGAACCGGATTTTTGTGCCAAAAAAAAGAAAAGGAGTGCTATTTGGGAGCAAATAATGCGGGAGATTAAGGAGGTCGAGGGCACATTTCCCTTTTCAAGAGATGAAGCAACCAGATGTTTTATAAATCTAATGGGCACATACAAAAGAATTAAGAAACGCAATAACACATCTGGCGAGAGTTCCACGAACTGGGAATTTTTCGATGTCATGGATGAGGTGTTTGGCAGCCGTAGTAGCGTTCAGGTGCCCAGTGAAATGCTTGAATGTTCTCTAGAATCCTTGGTGGAAGATTTGACAAGCGATAGCCCGTTGACACCCACCGATTCCCACGCGCCAATGAACTTAGATGCTACACCTTCAGAAAACACTACTCAAAGGTTTGCTATAAAACGAAAACGATGCGAAGTTCTGGAGTTTTTAAGTAAAGAGTCTGAGACAGATGCCAAAGTGATGAAAAAACTCTTGGACATCGAAGCAGAAAAAATTGCGGTGGAGAAGGAGAAAGTAGCTGAGCTGAAGGAAATCCGTGCCTTATTTCAGAGAATTGTAGACAGGTCTCAATAAGTTTTCCATTTCTTGTTCACCTTAACAGATTAAAATCTTTTTAGATAAATACAAACAAAATAGAATACAAACAAAATACATATGTATTTATTGTTGTAATTGATCTCATGAAAAAGCGATATAATAAAAAAGTATTATTTATAAAAAGTATTTTTAATTGAAAAAGCAAAAGCAAAGAGAGATGCATTAGGCTGATAACAAAGTTGCCAATGCATCTCTCTTTGCTTTTGCCTCTCTTTGTCCTGGTAAAGTGACTTCCTCGAGTGTTTCAGAAGTGATGGCATTTGTTTCTGCGATTAAATCATCGGCGTTGTTCCCTTCATTTATAATAATAATATTGTGAATAATCATACAAGCCATTGTTATTAATTTCGGCAAACTTGGATTTTGAACTTCGATATACTTTAGAATTCTAAATTTCTTCTTCAAAACGCCAAATGCCTGTTCTACAACAACCCGAGTTGAACTTAAAATTGCATTGTACTTCGATTGCATTGGTGTCAGGAATCCATTATCGCGATAAGGAACCATAACACACATCTCCAAAGGATAACCTCCATCGCCCAAAAAATGGTAGTTGGGATAAATATTTATTTCTTTGTTAATTATGGCCTTCTTGATAGGGCTCATTTGCCAAATTGAAGCATCATGGCATGCTCCCGGACACCCTATGAACACATCTATGAATTTCATACGGCTGTCGACAATAGCCTGGCAAAAAATGTTAACCAAAATTTAAAAATAATAATTTTTTCATAAAACAAAAGAAATATTTACTTGAGCAATGATTGAGTACGTCCCCTTTCGATTCCGGTAACTGATTTCATCTCTGATTGGCTGCGAAATGGGAATATGTGTACCATCGACGCACCCGAGTACAAAAGGAAAAGGATTGAAACGTAGAGTTGAAAATGCTTCGCTGGTTTGCTTTTGTTCAGCTTCACTTCTTGGAAATTTGATGACGTCTTTCTTTAAACGGCAGATCATCTTTATTATTTTTACAAAGACTTTATATGCGAGACCAACAGCTACTCCAAAACGATCGCTGACATCTCTAAAAGAACAATTATTGCTCAGCTTCCAAATTGCAATTTGCAAAGCCTTTTCCAAAGAAATTCCAATTCGTCCAGTTGTGCGCGAAGGCCACCACGGCATTAACATGGTCTGCAAATTCTTTAAACCATATATGTTAATTATTTTATATTAAACATAAATTAAAAAATAAATACCTTGAATGTGCTCTTTTTCATACGAAAATGAGCATAAAAAACGTCATCCTGCATACATTTTATCGTTTTGCAGAAGTTAGACGTTTTTGGAATTTTCCTTTTTGGGCCACCACCGGTTAAAAAAACACGCCGGCGCTTTCGCTTATTTAATATTTTTTTAATGAACACCACGTTACTTGAATTTCTTTTTTCGCCCAATTCTAGGGCGTTTTCAAAAACAAAAGTGCACAATTGCTCAAGATTCATTTTTACCACACAAAGAAACACGACAAAGCAATATTGCGTTCACAAACGTTAATAAATGTCATTGCATTATTTGACAAATCAGTGTTACCATGCAGTGTTGCTTTGCATCGGTATCGCATCTGTTTGCAGTGTTGCATTGCAAACTGCGTTTATGAAGTCAGCCTTATTTTCAATTTGTCCATGGATAAGTTAACTAAAACGCTTAAAAATATGTAGCATATTTATATATATCAAGAACATATAAATAAATTTTTTGATAACAGCATTAAACTTCATTATATAACCAAAATTTAAAATAGTATTTATAAATATATATATATAAATAGTACTATAATATATAGTATTAACAATTATTACAGCATCTTCGTGTTACGCAACCCGTTTTGACCTCTCGCCACACTTATTCACCAGAGGTGGCCAAGATGTTTTTATTGTGAACGTATACTTGGGGAGTAAGTTAAGGACTGTGGATGGGCACTTTCCTTACTCCCTTGTTCCATGGTTATAGCCGAGTTACCAACATCCTTTCAGTCGTTTCTTCTTTTTGCCAATTGGAGACTCCAAGCAAAGCCAGGTCTTTCTCCACCTGGTCTTTTCAACGGGGTGGAGGGGTTCCTCTTTCTCTGCTTCTCCCGGCGGGTACTGCGTCGAGCTTTCAGAGCTGGAGTGTTTTCGTCCGTTCGGACGACATAACCTAGCCAGCGTAGCCACTGTATTTTAATTCGCTGAACTATGCAAATTTCGTAGTATATTTCATACAGCTCATCGTTCCATCGAATGCGATATTCTCCGTGGCCAATACGCAAATACACACAATAAAACTTTAGAAGAACTTTTTTCTTGAAAACTCCTAACGTCGACTCATCAGATGTTGTCATCGTCCATGCCTCTGCATCATACAGCAGGAAGGAAATTATGAGTAACTTATATAATTTTGTTTTTGTTCGTCGAGAAAGAGGACTTTACTTCTCAATTGCCTACTTAGTCCGAAGTAGCACCTGTTGGCAGGATTTATTCTGCGTCTTTCCAACGGGCGAAAATATTGGCGAAAGCCATACTGCGGGGTCGAACAGTTTTGCCACGGAGAAAAGTATTTGGCGTTTGGTTATGGCGAACATTGCAGATATTGACTCAATTGTAAATTAGAATTAATCTGTTATCGCATTCCATTGAGTCCCTGGGGTTTTTGTTGTACTGGGCTTTTCAAATTTAAGAAAATCTGTATCTAACAAGCCTTCCTTTTTTATGTTTTTTATTATGAGATGATTTTTTTTCAAAATTATTTTACTTATTGTATCTGCTTTTTCTTAAAGCCTAACAATAAGTAAGAAAATCTTAAATTTATTTAAAAACTAGGCAGACTCAAGCAATTGAATGAGCTGTTTTGGTGTTACGTCGCTCTTTAATACGCAGGCATATCTCTTCTTTTAATTCGTGTTTGATCGCAGGAATGTACCAAAGCATTAGCCAAAGGGTTTGGGTGATCTCGGAGTTTAGATATATATTTAATTCTGCAAACTTCTACTTCTTTTTTTACCATAGGAATACCAAGGTCTTTATGGATATTTTCGTTACGCATGTACCATGGTGAACACGTGATTGTTCTAAGCATTTTTGATTGGAACCTTTGTATTAGATCAATATTAGTTGCACAGGTCGTACCCCACAGTTGAATGCCATACACCCAAATCGGCTTTATGACCGCATTATAAAAAAGCACTTTGTTGTCTAGGCTAAGTTTGGAGTTTTTATTTAAAAGGCAATTTAAATTTGCAGTTCTAATCTTCATACATGTGATTCTACTAGATACGTGTTTTCTCCACGAGAGCCCTCTATCTAGGTGAATACCAAGATAAGTTACTTCGTTCGCTTGGGGTACTAAGATATTGTTTATTTTTACTGCCGGGCACATCTTTGGTCTTAGCGAAAATGTAATGTGCTTACACTTCTGTTCATTCACATTTATACGCCAGTTCGCTAGCTATTCTTCGACAAAACTTAAATGCTCCGTTAATATTCTTGAAGCTAAAATGTGGCAATCCTCATTTCAAAATCACAGATCAAGGTAACTATGGAAATGCGGCCTTCGACAGATAAACAAATATTAACAAATTTAATTAATTAATGTTACTATACTTACAAACGCTGAATATCTCTTTGAATGATGATTTAATTTTTACTAAAAACAAACTTAAAATAACTATTTAAATTTTCCTGAGCTTCTTAAGCTTAAAAAAATGTCCGTTGAAATGATTTGACACATTACACGGTTGCACGAAATATATAGTTTTTACACAAATATATAAGTATTTTTTTATAAAATTGGAAACATTTAATAATATATTGATACAATAATTAATATTTTGGACAAAACTGATTAAATTTAATATTTAGGAATTTAAATAAAGTTATAAATTTTAAAACCTAACACGGCAACACACTATAGCAGATTTGAGGAATTTTGAGAATATTTGGGGGCAACCCGAACCAAGTGCCTAATTTGTAGTATAATTTTGCGTATGTGTTAGTGAAAAGTGAAGGATTGGTTACTTGTAGGTTTATACAATGATCTGTAGTTAGCAGTGTGATTTCCTCTGCAATTGCTGCATTTTTTATTTAATTCTTCTTTCTTAAGGATGCATTTAGAAGTGGGATATAAATCACCACATACCACATAAACACTGCGTAGAGTGCAGTATGATTTAGTATGCCCATATTCTTGGCAGTTAGTACATTGTACCGGACTGTTTCTTTTATGTGGTTCTTCCACAGTTACTCTACGATGCAGAAAATATTTCAAATTATAAATTGGATGGGTCTCATTTTTTTAAGTTGATTCAAATTTGCTAACAATTTTAAACATTGGCTGTGGTATTTTGTTTCTATTAAATATATTTACAACTGTTTTAATTCCAAAACCAAATTCTTCCAATGCTTCTTTGCCTTCACTAGAGTCTACGGCGGGCTCTATACCCTTGGTTATAACAACTAGGCCCTTAAAGCTCGTCAGTTGATACGAATAATAATTTTTGTTTTTATTTGACAAAAATTTAACTATGTTTGTTAACGATTAATAATAAGTTCAGTAATTTTAACATATGATTTATACTGTGCAATTTGGCATCACCATGATCAGGTGACTCATTTTCGTTTTAGCATTTCTACCGTTGTTTGAGTCAGACCATTGTGCAGTATACAACAACAACTAGACGCACGATTATCAGGTGATGCGTTTTAGCTTGGCACATCATACGATTATACTGTTCTCTGGTCAGACTATTATTCCGTATGCAATAACAACATTATTATTTTCGCCAGTTCGCTTACATGTATTTTTTTATACAAGCATAGAATTAGACTCAGTTGTCAAATGAATTAGATGGTACTTGGAGAGTACCAAATACAGAAAATAAATTTATATTGAAAGTGAATTGTGGTTTTATTACTACTACAGTTCAGACATATACGTCATACGAGTTAATTTGAGTGTTTAGTGCAATCCTAAACAATGTCCATAAAACTTTTTTCAGTGTAGGACTGAATTTTTGTTTCATCTATATTGCCTTTTTCCAAAGGCACTATATGGAAATTGTTAGTACCTACAATTTTACTTATTTCAGCAACGAGAGCATTACTGCTACGTTCGCGCAAATATATTGGAGGTGGTTTGGCATTAACGACTGTGGTGGTACCCTTGGCATCGTCGTCTGATCCATTGCTTAGTAAGGCAAACCTATTGCCATTTAAAATTTCCGGTTTATTCTTATTTGGTGTACCGCCTTGAAATTTCTTGGGTTAATGTAGCGGTCAATGCCAGTTTGTACAGACTGGGCTTTTTTTATTGGTACATTCTCACCTTGCTTTATGTTGTTCTTCGCTGCCTGCGTACTTGCTGGTACCTGTTTAGTTGGTGTGATCATGTTTGCTGCAGGCCGTTGTTGACTGCCGTTCTCTCCTGCTTTAGTTTTTTGTAAGCTCTGCTTATGGTGCTGCTCAGTTGGTCGCTACGATGACTCATCCTTCTCACCGTTGCCTTGTTTGTTGGTAGGAGCTGAACTCGCAGGCTTGACAAAGCTGAAGTAGGCATTCAGAGAATGTCTACGGCCTTGTGGGTGGGGCTACGCTGCGCTCATGCTTTTGTATTTTTTTGTTTTATTTCACACTTATTATTTGTTATTATGTTATGTTTTTTGTTTATAAACAGTTTGTGGTTTTTTATGTTTTGATTTGCACTTTCGGTGTTATTGCCTAACGTTTGCACTTAATGCACTTTTTTTAATATTTGTTTATTTTGTTTTATTTTTGTTTTTTTTTTTTTCGAAAGCTTCTACGGAGTGCATGAAAACACGTCCGTTTAGGTTGTGAGCTCGAACAATTTCTTTTTTGAGATGATTTGCTGTAATTTCTTTTAGGGGGAACCCCGCTGAGTTTAGTGCTTTGATCACTTGAGATAGTGATTCGCACGCTAATGAGATACTGTGGCTACCTGATAGAATGTCTTCAACTTATGTTTGTGTTTGTAACACAGAAGTTGTGTTGGGCCAGTGTATAGTACGTCGTTGAGTGATTTACCTAAACTCGTACACTTTTAGGCATTAAAAACAACTGGTTCTTTTGTTGCAATTAAATCAGGTCTTATATCTCCGAGATGTGAAGATAAAAACACAAATATGTACCTTTAGATACTTTTTCATATGTTACAGCTTCTTCTATATGCTGACTTCATTAAATATTTCATTTTTCTTTATCAGGCTTTTTTCCAAGCTTAGAAGTTGCTGAACTTCTGATATTTTAATAGCGGGATTCTGTAACCAGTCTCTAGTCTCTATTTGAGACATTTTGAGGTAAAGTCTCAATTTGAGACTAGTTACTATTCACTAAACAGTCTCTAGCATTAGTGTCAAAATATTGTCTCAAATTTCATATCTGATAGTTAGCATGTCACAAAACTAAAAAGAACTCTGCCATTTTGAATATACTGAATAGAGATGATCATTAATAATAGACAATTGTCGTTTTTTTATGTTTTGTAAGCAACTCGAAACACCAAAAGGTTAAAAATAAATCAATTTTACATAAATTTCGCAAATATTATGAAACAAAGTCAACATATATTTTTATTTTTATTGGTAATTATGTTATAGAAAATTTAGTATTTGTTATCGACATATTTATTTTCATTCAATTGTAAAAACATCTCTAGATAATGAAATGTAATAGATTTTATGACTGTCACTTACAGAATAGCAAAATCGTCTCAAGTCTCAAAAATTGTCTCTAACTTAACATCTCAAATTTAGAGACTTGAGACTGTATCACGGTACAGAATCGCACGGTAAAGTGACAGAGAGCTATAGAATATGGGAAGGTGGGTTTGAATTGACGTCGCACAACATAACGACCGCGGTCGACCGTCTTCGTTTCTTGTTGTTGTGCACTTGTAGTAAGCTTCGCATGCCTGGTCCTCTTTTGAATGTTGGGTGATTGGAGGTTTACTTCATAGCTTGGAAGCAAATTTGTGAGTTGAGGTAGAACGGTGGCTACTACTGAATTTTGGATAATTCTACCGCCCATTCCTGAAATTTGAAAGTTGGAATGTTTTATTGGCAATTTAAGCCGATTTGGAGCTTTTGATTATATAACGGATCTTTGAGAATCTTGATCTATTAATGTTCTTTATTTGAATAATTCTCCTCTATGTTCAATAGAGATGACCGCAATGGGTAAAAGAATTTTGCTTTCATTTTCTGAATGAAGAGCTTGAATTTTTGCTGCTTTAGAGTAACGTGGTTGTTTTTCCCTTTTTTCGGGATTAGCAATTTTGGTTGTAGCGATCAACACGGTTGTTTTATGAAATTAATTTTGTTCATATTTGAAAAATTTGTAATATGAAGCAATGAGTAGTGTCTTCGTTTACAGTACACGCAATTGAATCTGCTTTCACAGTCTTTTGTCCCATGAGAATTGGACAGACAATTGATGTAAAGCTTATGTTGCCGGACAAGATTGTTCCTATCTGAAACAGATATTTTTCTAAACTTCTCGCAGGATCGTATTTTATGACCTCCCTTACAGATTTCACATAATGATTGTCATTGGTTGGTTTGATTTGATACGAATGTTTGGCTTCTATTAACGTGTCTACTATATTGCATGTTATTACTGGCTTGAGGTTTAAACAAGTTTTTACTTGTATCATTTATACTATGTTCGGACCGACATTGAAAACAATTTGAAAACACATTTGTATGTTGTGGAATGTAAGTCGTTCGGACCGACAATATGTGTTTTCGATGATTTTTCACTGACAACTATCAGTACGAGGATTCTCTTGCTCTTGCAAGATGACACAAAATGCAAAGATCCTATATCGAAATATGCAAGGCCAAGAGAGCACCCATTGCAGAATCTAGTGATATATGACGGCACGAAAATAAACATGGGTTTTGGTCTGACATGTTTTGCAGCAATTGCAAATAAATTTTTGCGTGTAGTTGTTGTGCCGTTGCACCACGAAGAAAATTCTGCAATTGATGCACCGTGCAAGGGTTTCGCAAGAACAAGAGAATTCCCTTAACAGTGAGCAGCTGTATTTGTATATGGAATGTAAACAAATATCAAGTGACAATTTAGGGCCGGCAAAATATGTCTTCCAAAAAAATCGATTAAACTAGAGCAGATACCGATTATATTGAGTGGAATATAAGTTTTCAAGTAGTTTTCAGCGAAAACTGTGTTTTCGTTTGACAGATTTTACATGGACGAAAACACAAGTTTTCGTGCGAAAACACAAGTTTTCGTGCGAAAACCAGTTTTTCCCTCGAAAACATGTTTTCAATGTCGGTTCGAACATAGTATTAGAAAATTTTTTGGCTTAATAGTTTTTTTGTCCACTCGTTCAACTATTTCATACTGAGTAGTTAAAAATTCTTTCATTTGATACCATTTTGGTAATTTTTTTCTTGCCACTAGTTTGTTAGGTTGCTCCCATTATAGCCCATTAGGCAGAGTTGCTGTATAAATGTTTACTATGACGGGGTCTCACGATTTTGTGGAAACATTTTGTGTTTCTAACACTGCACATAGGAGCATTTAGTCTCAAAAACCGGACAAAATTATTTAAAGTGATTTTATGAATGAAAATGAATAAAAATACATGATTGAATATAATAACACTGCACATATGAGCAATATATTAAAATAAAATGAGTAAGGAAGGCCTAATTTCGGTTGCAACCGAACATTTTATATTGAATATATTTGAGTGGGGGGTAGTATCGTCCAGATTTTACGTATTTTTGCCATCCCACATGCTACTAATATGCCACATACTCAAAAAATGTTTCCTGGGTTTCATTAATGTACCTTATGTACAATCACCAATCATATGGAGCAAGGACAAGTGGATGTTCGAAAATCTTGGTAATAGTTATATGGGGGAAAGGTCAAGTTTTCGCCCAATTGTATCTATTTAAGACACAAAAATACACTGTTATGAATAAAACATGTTCTGCAATTTTCATTGAGTTGGCCCAAATATTGGCAGATATATCCAGCATAAAGTCACCTATAAGTTCGGAAATATTTATATTATGTGTATGGGGGCACAGGGAAATATTGGCCCGATTCAACCCATTTTAGATATGCAGAAATACCATTGTCAAAAAAGGATTCTGTTTGAATTTCTATTGCATATCTCACATATTGACCGATATTTTCGATCAAAAGTCAACTATAGGTACAGGGGTCCACATATTTGGACTTATGGGCTTGAACATTTTTGGTTGGATTTGGACAATTTTTGATCAAAGGTGGCATATTTTAAGGGAAATATTACCACAAGTTTTATTTCGTTTTATTAATTACTTCTTAATTTGTGTACTAAAAAGTGAAAGAATCAAAAGGAATTTTAAATTGTGTTACATCGGAAGTAGTCGTGATTGTAGTCCGACGTCCCTCCTTTTCACATTGTGGCACAGAAATATTAAAATAGTATTACATACTTAATTTAGTCGAAATCTGTCTGTCGGGTCCCGAGATATGGGATTTCACCAAAAGGTGGGCGGTTCCACGCCTTTGTCCAATTTTCACACCGGCTCCGATAGAGCCCCTTTATACCATCTATATACCACCCATCTAGAATAATTTAGCAGGATTTCAGTATTTAATTAAAAAAGAAAATAAAAATAAAGCAGTACTCATTTTATGCGAGTGACCAACCTAATTCAACGCGCTTTTTTTTAAAGGGGGTAAAGATGGGGAACATGTTTATATACGTTATACGTTAAGTAGAAACCTTGTAGTTTAGTAAAACAAATAATTTATGGCTCGACCTCCCCCGACACTATAACGAAAACACTAATTTCTAAAAAATTAAAAAAAAAATTTAGTTAATGTATTATAACTAAATTAATCTTTATATTATGAATATTAAATACATACCATGATATCCAAAATTTTGAATAGCATCGCTGGAGTTAGTAATTCTCACTTTTGTGCGGTTTTTGAAGGAAAATGCTCCTATGTGCACTGATAAACAATTAGTCACTGTCGAGTATAATTTCTGAAATTTCTGGCTGCTTTCTTGTTGAATTTTTAATAAATTCATTAAAATGTTTATTTGGTTATCTACCAATATTCTTTAATTTTCATATCTTTCGACCAGTGATTCCCAAACCAGATTAAAGTTTTCGCCATTTAATACGAATCGTTTGACGATACTGCTTGCTTCCGGGAAGTGAACATGTACCGGAAGGACGGCCATTGATCATAACCACCATCAAAAACTTCAGTATCACACGCTGGTACTTTTAAAAGTATGCCTTTATCTAGGTCTTCTTTTGGAATTGTGACTTGTCTCGGAGGCGGAGTAGCGGCCTGCCAGAAGGCCAGAAGGAATCTTGAAATTGAATTATTTTTTGATTTTTTGTGTTTTTCACCCTGTTTTGATGGTGTTATTTCTGTAGATGTGCCTTGCTGTTTATCATCATCAACCATTTTTTAAATTTCAAATAAATGAAGGGTTTTTGGTTCAACCTCTTTTGATTTCTCCGATTGCATTTGAATTGTGTTTGATTTGAAGCTTTTAGCTTGAAAATGTTTCGTATGAAATAGTACAATTGAAAATTAGCTATCGTCAGAAAATGTAGTTAAATCATTTTTTTTTTTAGAAAAATAAGTAATTGTCAGAAATTTATATGATAAAATTTATTATTTTTAGATCACAAATTTTGTTTGCGTATATTTTTTACTTAAATTTTCCTATCGCTTAGTCACCGCAAAAACATATTAAATTTTTATTTAAATAAATATCCCCTTTTATTTATTTTCGTAAATGTGCTCGAAGATTTTTTACCGTGTAATATCTTGAGTTTGCTTGCGCTTTAATTGTATTTTCCCTTTGTGTATCTGTATCTCTGAACCAGATTTAAGAACGCGAAAGAAAATCGTAATAAGCAAAAATTTATATACGTTTGTTTTTTGTTTCAAATAATTGTTATATTTGTATATATATTATCTAAATATAAGTTATTAAATTGCGCTCGAATGCAGCATTGCAACAACACAGCTTAGCGTATGTCATCACCACGCAACCTTTCGACAGTGGCGCTTAGCAACATCAACACCTCGTGCATATGTTTTCTAAGCTGTCCAACAACGGAACAGTCCGGCGCTTAAGAACACTGCGCAGGCAATTAACCTTGCCTATGTGTTTGCCTAGCAACATCGCAACGACGCAGGATAGCGCGTAATTCTATCACCACCTAACAACAGCAACACCTCGCGCATGTATATGCAGTCTAAGCCGCCCATCAAAAGCTCTACCATGTGCATGGGTTAGCCAAGCAGCCCGCCAACAGCCCAACTCGTCGCACGAGTTCATCGCTTGCCTAACAACAGCTTCACCATGCGCTTGGATTAGTTAGGTAACCCAGCAACAGTATAATAAAGCGCATAAGATCACTGCGCGCAACAATAACAACTGAAAACCATTAGACGAGTGGGTATTTAAGGCTGCGCCGTTAGCATAGCAGGACAGTTCTTCGAGACAACTCATTAGTTACAAGTGATAAATTAATTAATAAAGTTTATTAATAAAACCTAACCTGCTTAACTTATACAACATATAATGATTTGCCAAAAGCCCATAAATACATATATGAAAACGCGGAAAAAATGGTAATAAATAATTTATATGTATATACGAGTATATTGATGTCAATATGTATATTTTTAAATATTAAATTATGTACATAAAAATGTATGTAATAAAATAAATATTATAATTGTGAGGAGAGAATAAGGGAAATGAAATGAGCAAAAAAGTATACATTCTTGTCAAAAAAGTCTTGCGGTATTTTCGCTAGTTGGTGCTGAAAGCGCGTAGTTCTAGTTTTATTCGTCGCATCGGGTCATGCTATACTTTTTTGGGAAGCTCATTTCACGCGAGTTACGTCATTAGATGACTCCATCACTTCCAAAATAAATAATAATTGTAAATATGTGTATTTTGCAACTATAAATGCAAATATGCAAAAGTTGCAAAATAGCATAACCAAATACGGTACCGTGATCGTTTATATACAAACACATATTTATATACAAATATACATGAATAAACGTTCTTGGTATCGTATTACCTAAATATTAAATTGATTATTTAAGTTATGCCGGGTCGTTGACAGTAATAATGTAATAATTAAATGTCGAATCAGCACAACGGCCCTAAGTAAATTGCGCTAAGCATAGTTTAAGAATGAAATAATAATTTAATAAAGAACCTGACGGCAAACCGCACAGTACGGTAAATAAAGGTTTTTTATTCATTAAAACCTTTTCTGTTCTGTCAACAGAAAATGTAACTGGCGCAGTTGAATGAAACGGTTCCATATTCTCTGCTCTGCTCCGCTCAGCTAGCAAAGAAAAGCTAAATAAATTATTATTAAACAAAAGTACTGTTATTAAAAAAAAAGTGGCAAAGACACAGCTAATCATATAAATTCCAAAGCAGAACAAAATAATACATTTGAGTTGGAAAATTATAACAAAAGCAAAAACAAAATTACTGCCTAAACGTGCAAATGCAAAGCAGTGAAAGAATTTGCGAAAGTGCAAAACAAAAATTATTTTGAGAAAAAATAGTTTTCAGCAGCCCTTAAAGTGAGCTCTAAAATATTCCATTGGATTACTGCATTTTGATTACCTTTAATACAAAAACAACAACATCAACAGCAGCAACAGAGGAGACAACAGCAGCCGCTATAACACACAAAAAAAAAAAAACAACATCAACAGCAGCAATAGCGGAAACAGGAGCAACAGCTTTAGAAAAAAAAACAACAACATCAACAGCAGCAGCAGCTATAACGCAAAGAAAAAAAGATAAACCAATTTAAATAAAATGGCTCATAATAATAGGAATTTAGAAAACTGTGTAGTAGCAATTACACAATTGTTAGAATTAAATGCAATACACAATCAGAGGTCAATAAGACAACGTATTGAAAAAGATTTAAAATATGTAAATTCTTTTGAGGGTGATGCCGGCCAATGGCCAGCATTCATTGAAGCAATAGATAGGATTCTAAAGGATTATCTAAACCAGGAAAAAGAAGTTTTTAGAGTAGTGTACGATTTAAAAATAAGCGGGAAAGCAAAAAATTATTTGCATCTTACCCCACCAGCTAGTTGGGAAGATTGCAAAATAAAACTAAAACAACATTTTAAGCCAACAAAAGATCAAATGACCATAACTAGGGAAATAAATACATTACGAGTAGGCAGCATTAGTGAGTTAAGCAGGAGAATCAATGAAATAATTGATGCTATAACTGAATTCGGAGCTCTGGATGAAAACTTGTGCTTATGCAATAAGGAACTCAATTTCATTGACTCAGTTATCAGGAATTATATATAGTTTCATAGGGCTAGACGATGTAAATTTAAATCCTATACTTTTAGCAAGAAACAGAAATTCAAACCAACTTGTTCAGAAGGCAAGAAATTTTAATAATAACCAAAATCAAAATAGTCAAAGAATAAACAACTTTAGGGGACAATATATTGGCGATCAAAACCATGATCGTTATTATACACAAAATAATTCGGGACGATACTCTCACAGAAATACCAACTTTTCAGGGCAAAATAATTATCACCCAAATAATCTACAGAAACAAACTAATTATCGGACAGGAAATTCAAGCCAATATACAAATCAATATCGTAATAATAATACTAATAACGGCTATGGTAATTCAGCAAAACAAAATATACAGAACGGCACTCGGCAAACAAGACGTTCAAATGGCTCAACAAATGGAATTTTTTACCAATTAGCCTCGGAAAATCAAAATAAAATATTAATTTCACTTACTTTTTTACGGTTCCAGAAAAAAAAAAATGGAATTTTTTACCAATTAGCCTCGGAAAATCAAAATAAAATATTAATTTCACTTACTTTTTTACGGTTCCAGAAAAAAAAAATAATAATTAGTACACTGAATGGTGATATAAGAGCGTCTAACGAAAGAGTTAAGACACCATGTCCGCTAGAATTTAAATACCCTCACAATGCTAGGATGAGACGGTTGAAAATATACTTTGAAAAACCGTACGATCTTCTACTAGGGAACGATTTTATATTTAATAATTTCAGTATAATCGATATTGAAAACGAAGAAATTGAGCTTAAAAATGGTGTTAAAATTCCGTTTTATTCAAAAACGGAGGTTGGAAAATTGCTAAAGAAGTATGAAAAATTGATGTATAAAGAAGGAGATGCCTTGACAAACACAAAAACGGTGGTCCACGAAATAAGAACCACCACAAACCAGCAAATCAATTCAAAAATATATAGGTTACCTCCGAAACATCAGAAAGAAGCCATAAAGCAAATTAAAGAGCTAGAAAAACAAGGTATAATTCGGAAAAGTAAGAGTAAATATAGTTCACCTATTATCATAGTACCAAAAAAAATGTGATAGCATGAGCAATACAAAATTTCGTTTAGTAATCGATTACCGTAGACTAAATCAAATAACTGTCGATGATAAATTTCCTTTGCCAAACATTGATGGAATCTTAGACAAGTTGGGCAAGTCGCAGTACTTTAGCACTTTTGATGTAGCCAAAGGTTACCATCAAATTTTAGTGGATAAAAAGGATATTGAAAAGACAGCTTTTGTATCTCCGGTGAGATTATACGAATATATAAGAATGCTTTTCGGACTAAAAAATGCTCCGGAAACCTTTCAACGACTAACGAATGACATATTAAGAGAATACATAATTAAGATATGTGTCGTTTATTTTGACGACGTATTAATCTTTTCAACGTCATTATAGGAACATTTAAACTTCTTAGATAAAATTTTTTCAAAGTTAAAGGAACATAATTTAAAAATTCAAGTCGATAAATGTAGTTTTCTAAAGAGGGAAACAAAATTTTTGGGGCATACCTTAACAAAAGAAGGGATTAAGCCAAATCAGGACAAGATAGCAGCAATACAAAATTTGAAAATACTTAGAACTGAAAAACAACTAAAAAGTTTTTTGGGAACCACTGGTAATTACAGAAAGTTCATTAGGGACTACTCAAAAATTGCATATCCAATGATTAAATATTTAAAAAAGGCTATAAAATAAATTCAAGAGATCCACAGTACATAGCTAGTTTTGAAAATTTGAAAACATTAATTTCATCGCATCCAATTTTAAAATTTCCTGAATATGATAGGGAATTTACTATTACAACGGATGCAAGTGATTACGCAATAGGCGCAGTGCTTTCTCAACAAGGTCAGCCAGTGTGCTACATTAGAAGAACTTTAAATAACCATGAACAGAAATATGCTACAACAGATAAAGAATTTTTAGCTATTATATATTCAATAACCTATTTCAGGAAGTACATATATGGCACAAAATTTAAAATTATAACTGATCATTGCCCGATAGTATTTTTAAATAAAAAATAAAAAGGAAGGGAGTTTTCACAACGTCACCAAAGGTGGCTATTGAAACTGCAAGAATTTAATTATGAAATTGAATATTAGAAAGGGAAAAATAATGTAGTAGCAGATTTTTTTAAGCCGGATTGAAAACTCTCCAAAAATCGACGAAAGCAATGATAAAGAATCCAATTTAGAAATGTCAGATACAATACATTCCGCAGAAGAGGAGCTGTTAGAACATTTCTTCATAAAAGAAGAAATTGTCAATAAGAATAAGACCCAAATTATAATAACATATAGTCCCCAAACGGAAGTTCAAATAATACATGGAAGGAAAGTAATCAAGATTAACCCTATTGACACGGAGAACATATTGAAAAATATTTTCCGAAGACATATTGACAGAGGCAAAGTTGGTATTTTTTCCGAAGTGGAGGAGGCCGATTATCACAAAATTTCACTATTACTTATAAGCTTGTTTTCTTGCAATAGCAAGCTACAATTCATAAAATGTACAAAAAGAGCAACAGAAATTATACAAGAAGAAGATCTGCATAAACAAATTTCCCTTTACCATAGCTATGAGTCAATGCGTAGTGGAATAAATGAGACTTACAATACACTTAAGGATAAAATATACTATCCAAAATTAAGGGAACATGTACAGCTAATTATAGGTAATTGCGAAAAATGCAAGCAAATTAAATATGACAGAAAACCGATAAAGCCGAAGTTTAAACTAACAGACACCTTCATATAAAAATGAAATAATACATGTGGACATTTTTCATTTTAAAAAGCAGTAATTTGTCATAGTAATTGGTAACCCTTTCGACCCCGATTTTGTTCCTGTAATCTTAAAATTTGTTTTTTACCTTTAATCTCATTATATTTATTCTAGAAAGGTGTAGTCAAATTTTCAACTTGCCACTCCCACCCGTTTGAGCGCTACAGAATGTTGCCTGTGAGCAACGTTGGGCAATGGTGGTATAAAATTTATTAATATTTTTTTTTTCTAATCGCATTTTATTTTATTTATTGGGGAAAAATTAGGGATGAAAAGACAAAAAACAGTTTTTATTGTTATTGCAGCAAAGATGGACCTTACATTTAAGACATTTGGACATTGGAGTTCCTGTCTTGCACAACCTGCAGCGCCCTTTTTCACCGAATACTACCCAATGTTCCGTCTTATCATATCGTTTCGTTTCTGGAGGGTTCGGCTGGAATCGGTACTTTTTCGTGCTATGCGACGACACACTGCTCTATGGAGAGTTTGTATCGCTATCATTCCTCTCTACGTTGGACGGTCTGCCTCGCTTTCTTTGCATAGAAACTGCAGAAGACGTAGATTGCAAACGGGCATCAGCAATTTCCAGTTGAAATTTTATTAGGGGAATGTGTTTCTGTTTCGGATGAAGCAAATTTAAATGTTTTCTATAAAGCAGCCACGCATTTGTAACAGACGTTCCCAGATACCAATAAAAAATTCGTATATACCACTTCCTTGAGCGGTGGTTAACTTTGTAAACTTCCTTCAACATGTCCGCTAGATCCACACCTCCCATGCCTTTGTTGTAGTTAGCAACTATCGCAGGTCTTTGGACATCTACGTGTGTTTTTTCTTTTGGGTTCCAACGTTTGAAAATGCCAACTGGTTGATGATTTATATGCGATGATATAAGTTGGACCGGCTTATTGTCAAACCACCTTACACATACAATATTATGATTGGTTTCACATTTCATGTCATAAGATCCTCTTCCACGTTTTTTGAGTTCCGCTTCTGAAAATAACTGGCAGTTGCTTATTCGATTTTTCCGTGTAGTAAAAATGCAATCAGAAGGTTTACTGATGTAAACCAGTTATCAAAATAAAGTTAAAAGCTATTGTGTTTGGGAATAGTTTTCGCTAAATAGAGAACTATATCCGAGGAAAATCCCAATCCATATGATTGACAGGTGCCTTCACCAACATACGAGTACAGCGTGAAATCATATACAAGTCCAGATGTTCCAGCACGCGGAAACATTTTCAAACCCCATTTGTGAGGCTTAGCTGGATTGTATTGTTTGTACTTTGATCATCCTGTAATCAAAAGTAACAACAAAAATATAACACATGTGTAAGTACATACCTTTGAACGCAATTATTTGCTCATCAACGCTTTGATGTTCTTCTTGAGGGAGTTTATTGAAGTTTTCTCTGATGATATCGAGCAGTGGACGTATCTTGTATAGCTTGTCATAACTTAAATCTTCTTTTTTAGGCTGCTTGCTGTTATCATTAAAATGTAAACACTGTTTAATTTTGTCAAATCTATTACGAGGTATTGAATCTGTTATAGCGGTAAGCTTAATATTTTGAGACCATGCCATTTTAAATTGGGGTAGTTTTAAAACACCTAAGTACAGTAGAGTACCAATATATCGTCTTATTTCTACAATGGTACATTTGAAGTCCATACAAATCAGTTTGCTGCGTGATCAAATCAATAGCACGACAGGCAAAAATTGTGAAAAATATTCCACGGGCATCATGACGTCGTGAATTTCAAAGTCGATATCTGCCTTTCACACACTTTCAGGAACTTCAAATGGCTTTGATCTCCATTTTAATGCCTTCGAATCAATTTTTTCGTTGCAAAACTCTTCACTAAAACAAGATTCATGCTCGTTGTCTTCCGTAATTATATTGTCAAGAAGTCCGATTCTATACTTTCCCCTCTTTCCACAATCCCTTCCAAATTCTTCCCCAGCACTGCAGACACATCCTCTATCTCATCTCCATTTTCTTCATCAGTTGAAACATCCCAAACGAAGTTCAAAATTCGTTGTATGTCTTCATTTGACAAACCTTTATCTTGAGACCTCATAACTAAAGTCATAGAAATTTTATATCACAATTGCCCAAAGTTGCTCACAAGCAACTTCGCATATGTAAAAAATACTCACCTGCTGTCGGTTTAAAACTAAAGAAGTTTTCTTGCAAAAGTATTTCACTTAACAATCGCTGAAAAGAAGTTCATTTACAGATTGATAACTTTTGTTACAATTATTTTAAAAATTCTCACTTTTAAAAATGTCGTCTTTCATGCAGAAATAAATTTTCGCCGACACTGCTGCAGTCTTTATCAAATTGCTTTGCTAAATGATTTACTAGTGATTTTTTTTTGATCACACTACATGCTGACTCATAAGACTACCGTTATCATATCGGTTCAATAAACAAAAACAAAAATAACGCTGGTGGTAGGACTATGAACTAGCGAAATTGCCCTCAGGCAACATTGGGGTAGAAAGGGATAAACTAACAAAATTTGCAGCAGCATATAACATAATTGACAGAAATTGGATAGCAAAGAAGGCCATCATAATTGAACATTTTACGAAATTTGGGAAACATCATGGACAACGAATTCAGGGCCGAACAGTTGATTCAGTTTTTAAATACAGAAGGAGTCGAAGTACACTTCACAAAGCCAAACAGCCATACAGGAGAAACTAACAGGAATTGAGGACCCTGACCTTTCAACAGAGATAAGGATGCAGGTTGTTATAGGAAATTATAACGATCGGTACCATTCGACCATCAAATGCACACCCCGAATGGCAAGAGATGAAGTGCCTTCCAACGTCTTGAAGATGGGAATGGAAACGTTCAAAAGAAACAGAATAGGTAAAAGGAACAAAGAAAGGGAAGACTATATAGAAACAAGAGAAGAAGGTGCAATAAAAAACTACAAAAGAGTACGGCATAAAGATCAACAGTATTACCGAATTAACCCACTACAGAACGTTCATCCGACGAACATTAAAAGACCAAAGAAATTGGCAAATATTGAAAACTCAAACGAAAGGGATGAAGATACATTTAGTTTAAGGGCATTTAATGGGGATAATAACACATAAAAAAAAAACAGTTATAAAATAATAATTTTATTTTCACAGATGACGGGGACAATTGAAGCATGTTCGCGAATAACGTTGTAAGCGACAGATTTAGAAATGTTCAGGAAATGAAATAAACGTTTAAAGCTTAAAGTTTTATCTATTTTGGGTTTTTTTTTTATTTTTTCAATAGTAATCTGTCTATTTAGAATGAATAAATTGAAATAAAAAATTAATAAAATAGTTAAACTAATAAAAAAAACGAAATTAAACTCTTTAAATGAAAAAACGTTTTACATCCAAAATTAAATGGATGTTAACACGTTATTCCACCATGCATAACATATAGTAGGATGGCGTTTGAAACGTTTTTCCGTCAACGTATTTGGAAAGTAAAGGTTTCAAAACCAAAAAAAATGTATTTCAGTAATACAAACAAACAAAGAAGGTTATAAACAAAACGAAAAATCTTTTATTTTAAATAAATTTAAACGATATTTCCGCAAAATGTAATTCACAACGGATATGTAGTAAATAGTATAGAGTATCAATATATGTATTGGTTTATCTTTCATGGCAACTGTTTATAAAACTGTGCGCAGTTTTCTGGTAAATACGACGCCATTGCCAGAAGGTCCTTCTTTTCATCACTTACTTTTATTGGATTATTCCTGAGCATTGGCAAAGTATAATTCGCATAATTTCTGGTTTTTTTTTGAGCGCAAATTATAAAAAGTCCATGTTTCTGCTACATATATTGTGCTGCCTACGCATTCTAAGTGTGTTTGGATCGTCTCAAGAAATTTGTATCCACTTTGCAGCAGTTATTTTGCACAAAGGCTTTCTATATAAATTTTTGACTAGCATCTCGAAGTTTTTAAATTCATATGGAGCCATTTGATGAATCTGGAATGGATTCGAAGGCCTTGCAAAACGAATCATATGACACACATCTGCTGATGTATAAAGTTGAGCTGTTTTTTTCTTTTTTTCGATAAGTGCAAAATCCTGGTCGCATGGCAGAAAGCTGTACCCTGAAGTAAGAAATTTTTGATTCACTTCAGAAAAGTATTTGGTCAGAAGGCTGTGGCACAAAGCAAACATAGTCCAGTTGTTATTTTGTCCAACGCATCTATCGGACCATATAATCAATTTTCTAATTTGATCAGTTTCCAGAATACTGAATTTTGATGTAATGTGTTTCCAAATACATGAAGCTATTTCAGCAGCTCCTCTTTTAGCAATCGTTTCGTGCCATGTGTACATATCGACCGTATTTTCTGAGATATTATGGACAGCAAAATTATAATTGGAATACTGTCGCTGATAAAATACATCAGAATGTGTGAGATTCGGTGTGAAAATCACTTGCTGCATATCGACACATATGACTACGGTATTTTGTGAATTTTTGCCAGCGTTGGAATAATCTCGAAGTTGCCCATATGCTTTTTCTGCTTGCTTGTGATGAGCTGTCGCCAATTTTTGAATATTTTCAAATCGTTCCGTATTTTCAGCGGCAATCATATTAATAAAATACTTGTCACAAACCTTGCAAGTATCACTTCTTGGGAAACCAAATCGTAGTTTGTGTTCTGTATGAAAAATGTGCTTATATGTGTTGTACGAAATATGGGTATCCGGATATTTAACTTTGTATAACTCGTACATTGTTTTAATATTTAAATTGGGGTTAAGACAATTTTTTCGAGATGTTGAACGACCATAGTGACTTTCTTGGCTGGGAAAGCTTACCACGTGTTCATCAACGCTCAGTTTTTCCTGTTCTATGATTTTGTGGGGACGATTTTCATGTTTTCCTCGCTGATCATCAATGTTTTTCCAATATTTTACTTTTTCAACCAAAATTTGAACTCTGCGCTGCGTTATCTTCATATTTTAAAATAAAAAGTAAAGTAAAAATCAACGAAAAACAACAACAAGAAAATATTTACCTGAAATGTGTGACAAAACATTTTTTTGCACACTCTCTCTCTTTTTCCCTTTGAAAGCACCTAAAAATAAAATACTGTTGTATTTCGTATAGAACTCCCCTCTTCAACTCTTCTTCTTTTAGGCTCGCTCAATTCAAGAAGTAAGGTTAGAAATAAACATTGCTCGTTATAATTTTTGCTATAAAAGTTATCAGAAAGGTTCTTCATTTGTTAATTATCAAGTTTTGCACAATGGAAATTACAATGGCAATCAAAAACCTATTACAAAATAGTTCAAAATGTATATGAAATAAAAATTATGTACTTAAAACGTTTTTCCACTATACCTGCTTTGAAACATTTTTTGCTGATATAACTTGTTTTTTTTTTCTATTAATATAAGATTGCCCACTATTTCTTAGCTTTTTATTATTGAAAACTTTCCAATTTTCTAAATTTATTTTCCTTTTGCAGTCTCTAACACACTTATCAAGCACACGAGAACACTTACTTTTTGCCATTGTACACACAATAAATAAGACACTTGAAACGTTATTCCACTGAGTGCTTGTATTAAAATGCGATTTGAATACGAACAAGTGCAATAATATGCCTAATTTTGATTTGGATTAATAAATTATATTATTATAACAGTTATCTGCAAAAAAACCGGTTTTGAAAAAATTGTCGCTTACAACGTTATTCGCGAACATGCTTCAAATGTGTTTTTTTCAGTAACTATAACATTGGTGGCAGCACACTTGCAAATCACACCAATAATAGTACACAATCATGGAAACGAAAGACATAGAAATAGTCAATGAAATAAGTACAATTTTACATTTTACAAATCCACACAAAATAATAGAAATAATAAAATATTGACAACAAAGAAATTTCTGTATAACGAAATAAAAAATATAAAAGCTGTATATTTTTTAATACATGTGAATTTATATACAATAACAAAACCACAATATAGGAAATAAAGGATTATACAGTAATAATAAGAAATGCACATAACGAAGTAATGAAACAAAACGGCGATGATAGAAGAATAGCACTAAATAATAAATATGTAATTAAATTTGTAAATTGTAAAATAGAAATTTTGCAACAAGAATATAAAAATAATAAAACAGAATATATTTATACCATTGTGTATCTTGTTGAAAGATTAAACCAGAGCTACACACCAAAATTGACATTTAATGATATCGCATTATTGAATATTGAAAATGTAAAAGAAATTGAGGAATGAAATACAATAAAAATGTATCATATGGTATCAACCTAATATTAATAATTATAGTAAGGATAATAATAGTAATCATTACAAGAATGGAAAAAACAACTAAAATAAAAATTGTAAATACAAGAACTCAGGAGAGTTCTAACAGTAACGTTGGGGGAGTTACGTCATCAGATGACTCCACCACTCCCAAAATAAATAATAATTGTAAATATGTGTATTTTGCAACTATAAATGCATATATGCAAAAGTTGCAAAATAGCATAACCAAATACGGTACCATGATCGTTTATATACAAATACATATTTATATATGTATATACATGAATAAACGTTCTTGGTATCGTATTACCTAAATATTAAATTGATTACTTAAGTTATGCCGGGTCGTTGACAGTAATAATGTAATAATGAAATGTCGAATCAGCACAACGGCCCTAAGTAAATTGCGCCAAGCATAGTTTAAGAATGAAATAATAATTTAATAAAGAACTTGACGGCAAACCGCACAGTACGGTAAATCAAGGTTTTTTATTCATTAAAAACATTTTCTGTTCTGTCAACAGAAAATGTAACTCGCGCTAACACATGTTTGATTAATTGTCGTTTCTTTTAAGTCGTTCGTGAGTTATAGCGTCGCAAACATGGAGCAAAATAAAGAGAAAATACGGCATATTTTACAGTACTACTACGATAAAGGCAAAAATGCATCTCAAGCCGCCAATAAAAATTTGTGCAGTTTATGGATCCGATACAGTTTCCATTTCCACCGCACAACGATGGTTTTCGTTCTGCTGTAGAGGTGGTCGAAGATGCGCCACGCTCCGGAAGGCCTGTCATCGAAAATTGCGATAAAATCGCTGAATTGGTCGAAAGAGATCGGCATAGTAGTCATCAAACCGATATAAACCATTTGAAGAAGCTTGGAGTCACTAAGAAGCTGGATGTATGGGTGCGACACGAATTGATTCAATAAAAATACCGTAAGACTTTTTTGACAATCCATTATGTATGTATGTCGCGCGGGACCGGCACATCGGTACACATGTGCATGTAATTTTTTTTATTGTTTCTTTATTTTTTATTTACCTACCTTTCTTTGAACGTTATAAGCGATCCAGCTTGTTGCTTTATAGCTCAAGAGGTATCACTGGAAAATTTAAAGCAACAAATAATTCCTTCTGAAAGTTGTTTTTGTAATTTTGGTCGAGTGTTTGGAGACACGAATTGACCATTCAAGCAGGTAGTTTAATGTCAATATATTTTTATAGCTTTATGTTAAATTAATTTATGTAGATACGAAACGGTTATGTATGCATATAAATATGTACATACTTCTTCTTCTTCTTCTTCTTCTTTACTGGCGTAGGCACCGCATACGCGATTATAGCCGAGTCAACAACAGCGCGCCAGTCGTTTCTTCTCTTCGCTACTTGGCGCCAATTGGATATTCCAAGCGAAGCCAGGTCCTTCTCCACTTGGTCCTTCCAACGGAGTGGAGGTCTTCCTCTTCCTCTGCTTCCCGCGGCGGGTACAGCGTCGAATACTTTCAGAGCTGGAGTGTTTTCATCCATCCGGACAACATGACCCAGCCAGCGTAGCCGCTGTCTTTTAATTCGCTGAACTATGTCAATGTCGTCGTATATCTCGTACAGCTCATCGTTCCATCGAATGCGGTATTCGCCGTGGCCAACGCGCAAAGGACCATAAATCTTTCGCAGAACTTTTCTCTCGAAAACTCTTAAGGTCGACTCATCGGTTGTTGTCATCGTCCAAGCCTCTGCACCGTATAGCAGGACGGGAATTATGAGCGACTTATAGAGTTTGGCTTTTGTTCGTCGAGAGAGGACTTTACTTTTCAATTGCCTACTCAGTCCAAAGTAGCACCTGTTGGCAAGAGTAATCCTGCGTTGGATTTCCAGGCTGACATTGTTGGTGGTGTTTACGCTGGTTCCAAGATAGACGAAATTATCTACAACTTCAAAGTTATGACTGTCAACAGTGACGTGAGTGCCAAGTCGCGAGATAGGGAGTCGCCTTGTCTGAAACCTCGTTTGGTATCGAACGGCTCGGAGAGGTCCTTCCCGATCCTGACGGAGCTTTGAGTGTTGCTCAGCGTCAGTTTACACAGCCGTATTAGTTTTGCGGGGATACCAAATTCAGACATCGCGGCATAGAGGCAGCTCCTTTTCGTGCTGTCGAAAGCAGCTTTGAAATTGACGAAAAGGTGGTGTGTGTCGATTCTCCTTTCACGGGTCTTTTCCAAGATTTGGCGCATAGTGAATATCTGGTCGGTGGTTGATTTACCAGGTCTAAAGCCACACTGATAAGGTCCAATCAGTTTGTTGACGGTGGGCTTTAATCTTTCACACAATACGCTCGACAGAACCTTATATGCGATGTTGAGGAGGCTAATCCCACGGTAGTTGGCGCAGATTGTGGGGTCTCCTTTTTTATGGATTGGGCATAGCACACTTAAATTCCAATCGTTGGGCATGCTTTCGTCCGACCGTATTTTACAAAGAAGCTGATGCATGCTCCTTACCAGTTCTTCGCCGCCGTGTTTGAATAGCTCGGCTGGCAATCCGTCGGCCCCTGCCGCTTTGTTGTTCTTCAGGCGGGCAATTGCTATTCGAACCTCTTCATGGTCGGGCAATGGAACGTCTGCTCCATCGTCACCGATTGGGGAATCGGGTTCGCCTTCTCCTGGCGTTGTACGTTCACTGCCATTCAGCAGGCTGGAGAAGTGTTCCCTCCATAATTTAAGTATGCTTTGGGCATCGGTGACTAGATCACCTTTGGGGGTTCTACAAGAGTATGCTCCGGTCTTGAAACCTTCTGTAAGCCGCCGCATCTTTTCGTAGAATTTTCGAGCATTACCCCTGTCGGCCAGCTTATCAAGCTCTTCGTACTCACGCATTTCGGCCTCTTTCTTTTTTTGTCTACAAATGCGTCTTGCTTCCCTCTTCAACTCTCGGTATCTATCCCATCCCGCAAGTGTTGTGGTCGATCGTAACGTTGCGAGGTAGGCAGCCTGTTTTCTCTCCGCTGCGACACGGCACTCCTCGCCGTACCAGCTGTTCTTTTGCACTTTCCGAAAACCAATGGTTTCGGTTGCAGCTGTACGTAAGGAGTTTGAGATGCCGTCCCACAGTCGATCAGCCTCAACCCATTTGGGAATGTTTCCTCGTGGAGGCTGAATTTACCGACCGTAGTGCCAAAGATACCTTCTTTGCCCACCCTGGCGTTGAAGTCGCCAAGCACGATTTTGGCATCGTGGCGGGGGCATCTCTCATAAGTGCGCTCCAAGCACTCATAAAAGGCATCTTTGGTCACATCGTCCTTCTCTTCCGTCGGGGCGTGGGCGCAAATCAGCGATATGTTGAAGAACCTCGCTCTGATGCGGATTGTGGCTAGACGTTCATTCTCCGGAGCGAATGATAGTACTCGGCGACGGAGTCTCTCTCCCACCACGAATCCAACACCAAGCTTGCGCTCCTTTATATGGCCACTGTAGTAGATGTCACAAGGACCTACTCGTCTCTGTCCTTGTCCCGTCCATCGCATTTCTTGGACGGCGGTGATGTCAGCCTTTATTTTCACGAGGACATCAACCAGCTGGGCAGCGGCACCTTCCCAATTAAGGGACCGGACATTCCAGGTGCATGCCCTCAATTCGTAGTCCTTATTTCGCTTGCCATGGTCGTCATCAAAAGGGGGGTCTCTCATCCGAGGCTGATTGTTGGTTTTCATTGGTGCGTTTTTTACGTGGCGGGTCCCAAACCCAGCGCACAACCCTAAGTAGGGGATATTTCGCCTTCTCACTTTAGCTCGCCTTCAAACGAATGTTCTTAGGCTACCCAGAGGATACTTGGTCAGATACCGGAAGTCGTGAGCTGCTTGAGTCATATGTAAACGAATCGTTTCTGGCCACTCCCAAGTGAACGGCGATCAGAGAACTTTCCTCACTTGCGTGAACTTCTACACATGACTCCATCCTATGTACATACATGTACATTAAATCCGGCTCGAAGGATCATTTGTTCACGCGAGTTATGTATATTAAAACATCCGATTCCTAAGAGTGATCAAAACTTAATGATTTGTTGTAATTGTAGTTCGAGGGAATCGTAACAGTTATTGTAATAGAATAAATAGCTTAAGGAAAATAGGAAAATGTTGTCCGAAACTTAAGTGTAACATAATATACAATGTTCATAAACATAATTTTTGTAGACATGTTTACATACATAATTTCTCCATCGCTTAAATTTAAAACTCTCCTGAGATTAATACTAATTTTAAATAAATTTAAATGAGATTTTGATGTTTTCCTTCAAATTTCAATTGTCTTTTTATGTTTGAACTATGAACATTTTGTAAATTATTAAATCTAAACTTAGGTTCGTTTTTATGTCGTAAAGACTTATAATTTTTGATATATCCTTCTTTCCTATTATCCATAAATATTTCTCTTTTTTTTTGAGATAATTTGTTTTAAATTTCAAAATATTTTCATAAATAATTTTTTTATTACAATTCCCATATTCAACATCGATTGGTTTATATCTTGTAACAGAATGATAACTATTATTATAAAATTCTACAGCTTTACTAATTTTATCTTTTATGTTTCATTCTTTGTTTTCAATACACAAAATTCTTATTTTTTCCGTTAATGTACTATGGAGTCGCTCAATATCACTATTGCCTGTGTGGTTATTTGGCTTAACAAAATGTAAATCTATATTTTCAGTTTTAAGAAAATCTTTTATATTAACGCTCTTGAACTCATTATCAGTTATAATTTTATAAAAATTTCCTCTTTGGGATTTGTAAAGTCGTAATTTTTCAATTATCGTTTGATTATTACGATCTTGCAGATAAAAAGTAGTTGCAAATTTCGAAAAACGGTCTATAAGGGTTAAGAAATTGCATTCGGAATTTGTATACACATCCATATGTACTATTTGCTTTGTGTCCATCGGAATATCTGTAAATTTAAACTTTTCTTTAATAGGGTTGCGATCGTATTTACATCTGCTATAAATATCGCAATTATTTATAAACTTTTATATGCATTCTGTAAGTTTAGGGAAATATATCAGCCGTTTTAAATCTTCATAATTTCCATTTATGCCTGCATGTCCCGTTTCATTTTTATGGTATCTTTTGATTTCTCTATAAACTTGGTCTTCACTTTCTATTTCTTTTGCATTATACGAATATCTTACAAATTTTACATTTCCGTTCCCTTCGAAAAAGTCTATTATTTTTTGTTGTAAAATATTGTATTTATGATCATCTAATGCAGTAAATATACCTACTTTTTCAGTACCTATGTGTTCTGTTTTTAAATGTTCGAAATTTGTTTCTAAGTCAGCTGAATTAATAAATATTTTCTTTTTGTTGTGTTTATATTCAAAGTCTTCGATTTTATCATCTGTAAGAATTATTTGCGTTTTAAAGCGATTAACAACTGTGTTAAGAATGTCAATATGATATGAGTGTCTTCTTCCTGAGAATATCTCGTCTCATGATTATCGGTATTATTATATAGAGAATCAGCTTGTTCAGTTGATGAGTTAAGTATACGTATTTCATCGCATCTAATTCTATTCAAAAAGTCTGCAACATGATTATCTTGACCCTTTTTGTAGTTAATCTTAATATTAAATTGTTTAATGAGCCATCTATACAATCTCGGATTTAGATCTTTTACATGTAAGTTGACAAAAAGTCTTCGCAGTGGTTGATGGTCAGAAATAATGTCAAATTTAACACCAAATAAATAAGGTCGAAAATAACCAGTAGCCCAAACAATTGCTAATAACTCTTTTTCAGTGGCAGAATAATTTTTTCATGTTTATTTAGGGTTCTACTAGCGAAGCAAATTGGATGATTGTCTTGCTGCAAAACTGCACCCAGGGCATAGTTGCTAGCGTCTGTTATCAGTTGAAACCGTTTTTTAAAATCGGGATACTTGAGTACGGGAGCTTCAGTTATCATTGTTTTAAGTTTTTTGAAAGCAGTGATGAAATTGGGGTCATTAGTATTGACTTTAGCATCTTTTTTAAAAACTTTATTAGTGGATAAGCTACCTTTGAGTAGTCGCGAATAAATTTTCTGTAATATCCGGTAACACTTAGAAAAGATTTAATCTGCTTCACATGGTAGTTGCAGCTTTAAAATGCAATCAACTTTTGCCGGATTGGGTTTCACTCCTTCTGGGGGGAGTATGTGGTCTATGAAAGGAGTTTCTTCTGCGAAAAATTTACACTTATTAATTTGAATTTTTAAGTTTGAATATCTTAATTTGTTAAGAATATGCTTAATGTCAACGACGTGCTCTTGTAAACTTGTGGAGAAAATTAAAATATCGTCAAGGTAGACAGCGCATATTTTATTAATATCGCTTTTCCAAACTGCATTATTTAGACGCTAAAATATGGCCGGTGCATTTTTGAGCCCAAAAGGCGTTCGCGTAAATTCCTAGTGGCCATGTGGGGTGGAAAATGCCGTTTTCGACCGATCTTCCTCTTTAACGAGGATTTGGTGAAAACCCTTTGCCAAGTCTATCGTAGAGAAATATTGAGCTCGGCCTAGTTTATCTAATATACTTTCAACATTAGGAATAGGAAATTTGTCTTCTACTATTATTTGATTTAACTTTCGGTAATCTATTACCGCTTATCCTGCACTATCCTTTTTTTGGCACTATCCACAAAGGTGCATTATAAGATAATGCACTTTCTCTAATGATGCCTTGACGTAACTGGAGGATGGAGTCATGTGTAGAAGTTCACGCAAGTGAGGAAAGTTCTCTGATCGCCATTCACTTGGGAGTGGCCAGAAACGATTCTTTTACATATGACTCAAGCAGCTCACGACTTCCGGTCTCTGACCAAGTATCCTCTGGGTAGCCTAAGAACATCCGTTTGAAGGCGAGCTAAAGTGAGAAGGCGAAATATCCCCTACTTAGGGTTGTGCGCTGGGTTTGGGACCCGCCACGTAAAAAAACGCACCAATGAAAACAACCAAACAGCCTCGGATGAGAGACCCCCCTTTTGATGACGACCATGGCAAGCGAAATAAGGACTACGAATTGAGGGCATGCACCTGGAATGTCCGATCCCTTAATTGGGAAGGTGCCGCTGCCCAGCTGGTTGATGTCCTCGTGAAAATAAAGGCTGACATCACCGCCGTCCAAGAAATGCGATGGACGGGACAAGGACAGAGACGAGTAGGTCCTTGTGACATCTACTACTGTGGCCATATAAAGGAGCGCAAGTTTGGTGTTGGATTCGTGGTGGGAGAGAGACTCCGTCGCCGGGTACTATCATTCACTCCGGAGAATGAACGTCTAGCCACAATCCGCATCAAAGCGAGGTTCTTCAACATATCGCTGATTTGCGCCCACGCCCCGACGGAAGAGAAGGACGATGGAGCGCACTTATGAGAGATGCCCCCGCCACGATGTCAAAATCGTGCTTGGCGACTTCAACGCCAGGGTGGTCAAAGAAGGTATCTTTGGCACTACGGTCGGTAGATTCAGCCTCCACGAGGAAACATCCCCAAATGGGTTGAGGCTGATCGACTTCGCCGGGGGCCGAAATATGGTTATCTGTAGTACTAGATTCCAGCATAAGAAGATACATCAAGCTACCTGGCTGTCTCCGGATCGAAAAACCACCAACCAGATCGATTATGTTGTGATAGACGGAAGACACGTCTCCAGTGTTTTAGATGTGCGTGCGCTCCGAGGTCTTAACATCGACTCGGATCACTATATTGTTGCAGCCAAAATTCGCACCCGCCTCTGTGCAGCAAAAAACGCACGCCAACAAACACAAGGAAGGTTCGACGTCGAGAAGCTGCAATCACAACGGACAGCCGAACGATTTTCTACTCGGCTTGCACTCCTGCTCTCTGAGAGCACTCGTCAACAACTCGGTATAAGGGAACTGTGGGACGGCATCTCAAACTCCTTACGTACAGCTGCAACCGAAACCATTGGTTTTCGGAAAGTGCAAAAGAACAGCTGGTACGACGAGGAGTGCCGTGTCGCAGCGGAGAGAAAACAGGCTGCCTACCTCGCAACGTTACGATCGACCACAACACGTGCGGGATGGGATAGATACCGAGAGTTGAAGAGGGAAGCAAGACGCATTTGTAGACAGAAAAAGAAAGAGGCCGAAATGCGTGAGTACGAAGAGCTTGATAAGCTGGCCAACAGGGGTAATGCTCGAAAATTCTACGAAAAGATGCGGCGGCTTACAGAAGGTTTCAAGACCGGAGCATACTCTTGTAGAAACCCCAAAGGTGATCTAGTCACCGATGCCCAAAGCATACTTAAATTATGAAGGGAAGACTTCTCCAGCCTGCTGAATGGCAGTGAACGTACAACGCCAGGAGAAGGCGAACCCGATTCCCCAATCGATGATGATGGAGCAGACGTTCCATTGCCCGACCATGAAGAGGTTCGAATAGCAATTGCCCGCCTGAAGAACAACAAAGCGGCAGGGGCCGACGGATTGCCAGCCGAGCTATTCAAACACGGCGGCGAAGAACTGGTAAGGAGCATGCATCAGCTTCTTTGTAAAATACGGTCGGACGAAAGCATGCCCAACGATTGGAATTTAAGTGTGCTATGCCCAATCCATAAAAAAGGAGACCCCACAATCTGCGCCAACTACCGTGGGATTAGCCTCCTCAACATCGCATATAAGGTTCTGTCGAGCGTATTGTGTGAAAGATTAAAGCCCACCGTCAACAAACTGATTGGACCTTATGAGTGTGGCTTCAGACCTGGTAAATCAACAACCGACCAGATATTCACCATGCTCCAAATCTTGGAAAAGACCCGTGAAAGGAGAATCGACACACACCACCTCTTCGTCAATTTCAAAGCTGCTTTCGACAGCACGAAAAGGAGCTGCCTCTATGCCGCGATGTCTGAATTTGGCATCCCCTCAAAACTAATACGGCTGTGTAAACTGACGCTGAGCAACACTCAAAGCTCCGTCAGGATCGGGAAGGACCTGTCCGAGCCGTTCGATACCAAACGAGGTTTCAGACAAGGCGACTCCCTATCGTGCGACTTTTTCAACCTGCTTCTGGAGAAAATAGTTCGAGTTGCAGAACTCAACAGAGAAGGTACCATCTTCTATAAGAGTGTACAACTGCTGGCGTATGCCGATGATATTGATATCATCGGCTTCAACACCCGCGCCGTTAGTTCTGCTTTCTCCAGACTGGATAAGGAAGCAAAAGAAATGGGTCTGGCAGTGAACGAGGGCAAGACGAAATATCTCCTGTCATCAAACAAACAGTCGTCGCACTCGCGACTTGGCACTCACGTCACTGTTGACAGTCATAACTTTGAGGCAATTGAAAAGTAAAGTCCTCTCTCGACGAACAAAAGCCAAACTCTATAAGTCGCTCATAATTCCCGTCCTGCTATACGGTGCAAAGGCTTGGACGATGACAACAACCGATGAGTCGACCTTAAGAGTTTTCGAGAGAAAAGTTCTGCGAAAGATTTATGGTCCTTTGCGCGTTGGCCACGGCGAATATCGCATTCGATGGAACGATGAGCTGTACGAGATATACGACGACATTGACATAGTTCAGCGAATTAAAAGACAGCGGCTACGCTGGCTAGGTCATGTTGTCCGGATGGATGAAAACACTCCAGCTCTGAAAGTATTCGACGCAGTACCCGCCGCGGGAAGCAGAGGAAGAGGCAGACCTCCACTCCGTTGGAAGGACCAAGTGGAGAAGGACCTGGTTTCACTTGGAATATCCAATTGGCGCCAAGTAGCGAAGAGAAGAAGCGACTGGCGCGCTGTTGTTGACTCGGCTATAATCGCGTAAGCGGTGCCTACGCCAGTAAAGAAGAAGAAGAAGCCTTGACGTAACATCTATCATATATCTGTCCACAAATTTCCTTCTCATGTACATGGGGGTATCTGTACATTTTACAGTAAACTGGATTTTCAGACACGGTTTTAATTTCGTGCTCTACACAATTAGTATTACTTAATACTTTACCCTCCATAAATATTAAATCTTGGAAATCGCTAAGCTGACTCCTCGATATTTAGGTCCCTAAACAGGTTATCCATTACATTTTTCCCTAGGCTTGTTGGCTCTAATTGGTACATTTCGTGCCTATTGTATGGAAAATTAGGCAGAAATTTTAATACACTATGGTTAATAATAACTACTTCTTTACTCATATCAATTACAGCTTGAAGAGGTTTTAATATATTTTGCCCTATTATTGCGTCTATTTGTTTGTTCCTAAAATCTGTTAATTTCTATGACATAGTGGCATTTTCGTTGAACTCAGTTGGTAAGTCGGTTATTAATTCATGATAAATATTTGATTTTGAAGAAATAAAATTGGGCTATATTGCATATAGGTATTCTTTCATATTGCAACAATTTGTCTTTGTTTAAAAGAGAAGTTGTGGATCCGGTATCAACTAAAGCAATTAATTTATCATGCTTAATTGTAATCTCAATTAAGGGAAGTGTCGTTTTGAGGCAATTGTATGAAAATTTATATCGTGACCATTTTCGTTATATTGAATGTTGCTTTGATTAGAATATTGTTGATAATTGTTGAAACGTTCAAATCCTTCTACATTTGTTCCTTGATCAAAATTAGCATCTGCGGTATTTACCTGTACGTGATCTATATCCATTTTCGAAAGCGTATTACTTCGTGGTAACTGAAAGTTACGGTTTCTAAAACTATTATTATAACTTCTGTTTGCTTCAATTATATTTGAATTTGGTTGCTCAAATTTATTTTGTCTTACAAATTGTTTCGTTTGGTTGTGATTACGATTAAAACTTGGCAAACGATTATAACTTTCATTATGATTTTCATTTATACTATAGTACGCGAAGTTGTTGTTATTTTGGTAAGTCTTATATGGTCTTTCGTTTCTATTATAAGTAGGCTTATTTTCTACGATATGATTTCTAATAAGTCCTTCTGTTTCTAATAAATTATAAGCATCTCTTAAGGAGTTAATACTTTTATTAATGATGACTGAAGCCAAATTAACATCAATATTGTTTAAAAATGTTCTTAATATAATTTTTTCAAAATTTTTTGGGATAAATTCAATAGGCTTATCACCATCGTAGTCGAATTTCTCATTTAGTTTGCATAAAATATCTCTTAGAGCTAAAAAATAATTTACAATATCATTTTTATTTACTAGCATAAATGCCTCTTGATACAACTGCTTATAAGATTTTTTTATACCAAAGTTTCGTATAAGAATATCTCTTACTTCTATCCATGTTGGTGAGGGGCCAAGAGCTCGAACGACGTGCAAAGCTTCACCTTGAATCTTATTGATTATAATACGATGAAACACGTAGGTTTTCTCTGGCGAATCCGTTGGAAAAAAACGTTAAGACCATGTCCACTTCTCTTAAGAACGAAATGAGAGCGAGTTAATTTTTACATTGAGTAAAAATGAGTCAAAAGAATATATTTCGAACTACACCGAAATGTGTACTCTTTATTAATACTCTTAAGGCTAACTTATTACATCGTTCTTACTTTTATTTATACTAACTACATAGTATGTTTACTTATTACTAGTTGGTAAACTATCAACAGATATCAAGATACAGATTATATTATTTGTTTAGGTTTGTTTACATATATATTGCTTGCTTAGATACAATTGCTTTGTTTTAAGATAAGGTTGTTGTGGTATTCAAAGTCAATGTTGTTTTGATACTTGTTTGTTTAGGATTGTTTGTTGTAGTGATAGTGCATTTCAATTGTTCCAACTCAAGGTTGTTTCTGCATTCTGTTTACTGAAACAAAAGGTTGTTTTGATGTTTGTTACTATTATAAGGAATACGTTCCTTAACTAGCGCATGAGTTGTCTCCTTTATATTCGCGAATGCAATGTGCATCTTTAATTATCTCATTTAATGTAAATGTTAAAGCACCGTTGCTCGTTGAAATGATAAATTTTTGTCAGTTTAATTGTTCTTTATACATTAGTTTACACTTTGTTCGCTCTCCTATGTTTTTTTTTTTTTGCACCCACAAAACCGGTATTTGTTAGCACATACGTTTCACAAAAATAAGTTTTGGCGGGAAATCGGTGGCTTCTTTTGCTGGTTTTACCGATACTTGATTACGGGACTCTTTTAGTTTAATTTACTTCATTGTATTTTATTTTATTTTAATTTTATTTTATTTTGTTTTATTCCTTTTTTTATTTCTCTGGTTTCACATTTTCACACTTATGTATAACTTATAGAAATCACCAAAAAACACTAGAAGTTTTTTCTGAGCGATAAAATGCAATAATTTTTCTTTACTTTTAAATCCTCACACTTTATTTTTTTTTTGTTTTTAATAGCTAGTCTCCCTTAAATATAACAATTAGTCATACATTTGTAAATATATTTAAATATATTTCTTTATTTTTGTGAATCTTTTTATCGACTGCGCCAGTTATGTATATTAATTTTTATGTTTGAACTATGAACATTTTGTAATATATTAAATCTAAACTTAGGTTCGTTTTTATGTCGTAAAGACTTATAATTTTTGATATATCCTTCTTTCCTATTATCCATAAATATTTCTCTTTTTTTTTGAGATAATTTGTTTTAAATTTCAAAATATTTTCATAAATAATTTTTTTATTACAATTCCCATATTCAACATCGATTGGTTTATATCTTGTAACAGAATGATAACTATTATTATAAAATTCTACAGCTTTACTAATTTTATCTTTTATGTTTCATTCTTTGTTTTCAATACACAAAATTCTTATTTTTTCCGTTAATGTACTATGGAGTCGCTCAATATCGCTATTGCCTGTGTGGTTATTTGGCTTAACAAAATGTAAATCTATATTTTCAGTTTTAAGAAAATCTTTTATATTAACGCTCTTGAACTCATTATCAGTTATAATTTTATAAAAATTTCCTCTTTGGGATTTGTAAAGTCGTAATTTTTCAATTATCGTTTGATTATTACGATCTTGCAGATAAAAAGTAGTTGCAAATTTCGAAAAACGGTCTATAAGGGTTAAAAAATTGCATTCGGAATTTGTATACACATCCATATGTACTATTTGCTTTGTGTCCATCGGAATATCTGTAAATTTAAACTTTTCTTTAATAGGGTTGCGATCGTATTTACATCTGCTATAAATATCGCAATTATTTATAAACTTTTATATGCATTCTGTAAGTTTAGGGAAATATATCAGCCGTTTTAAATCTTCATAATTTCCATTTATGCCTGCATGTCCCGTTTCATTTTTATGGTATCTTTTGATTTCTCTATAAACTTGGTCTTCACTTTCTATTTCTTTTGCATTATACGAATATCTTACAAATTTTACATTTCCGTTCCCTTCGTAAAAGTCTATTATTTTTTGTTGTAAAATATTGTATTTATGATCATCTAATGCAGTAAATATACCTACTTTTTCAGTACCTATGTGTTCTGTTAATAAATGTTCGAAATTTGTTTCTAAGTCAGCTGAATTAATAAATATTTTCTTTTTGTTGTGTTTATATTCAAAGTCTTCGATTTTATCATCTGTAAGAATTATTTGCGTTTTAAAGCGATTAACAACTGTGTTAAGAATGTCAATATGATATGAGTGTCTTCTTCCTGAGAATATCTCGTCTCATGATTATCGGTATTATTATATAGAGAATCAGCTTGTTCAGTTGATGAGTTAAGTATACGTATTTCATCGCATCTAATTCTATTCAAAAAGTCTGCAACATGATTATCTTGACCCTTTTTGTAGTTAATCTTAATATTAAATTGTTTAATGAGCCATCTATACAATCTCGGATTTAGATCTTTTACATGTAAGTTGACAAAAAGTCTTCGCAGTGGTTGATGGTCAGAAATAATGTCAAATTTAACACCAAATAAATAAGGTCGAAAATAACCAGTAGCCCAAACAATTGCTAATAACTCTTTTTCAGTGGCAGAATAATTTTTTCATGTTTATTTAGGGTTCTACTAGCGAAGCAAATTGGATGATTGTCTTGCTGCAAAACTGCACCCAGGGCATAGTTGCTAGCGTCTGTTATCAGTTGAAACCGTTTTTTAAAATCGGGATACTTGAGTACGGGAGCTTCAGTTATCATTGTTTTAAGTTTTTTGAAAGCAGTGATGAAATTGGGGTCATTAGTATTGACTTTAGCATCTTTTTTTAAAAACTTTATTAGTGGATAAGCTACCTTTGAGTAGTCGCGAATAAATTTTCTGTAATATCCGGTAACACTTAGAAAAGATTTAATCTGCTTCACATGGTAGTTGCAGCTTTAAAATGCAATCAACTTTTGCCGGATTGGGTTTCACTCCTTCTGGGGGGAGTATGTGGTCTATGAAAGGAGTTTCTTCTGCGAAAAATTTACACTTATTAATTTGAATTTTTAAGTTTGAATATCTTAATTTGTTAAGAATATGCTTAATGTCAACGACGTGCTCTTGTAAACTTGTGGAGAAAATTAAAATATCGTCAAGGTAGACAGCGCATATTTTATTAATATCGCTTTTCCAAACTGCATTATTTAGACGCTAAAATATGGCCGGTGCATTTTTGAGCCCAAAAGGCGTTCGCGTAAATTCCTAGTGGCCATGTGGGGTGGAAAATGCCGTTTTCGACCGATCTTCCTCTTTAACGAGGATTTGGTGAAAACCCTTTGCCAAGTCTATCGTAGAGAAATATTGAGCTCGGCCTAGTTTATCTAATATACTTTCAACATTAGGAATAGGAAATTTGTCTTTTGCTGGGTTTGGGACCCGCCACGTAAAAAAACGCACCAATGAAAACAACCAAACATCCTCGGATGAGAGACCCCCCTTTTGATGACGACCATGGCAAGCGAAATAAGGACTACGAATTGAGGGCATGCACCTGGAATGTCCGATCCCTTAATTCGGAAGGTGCCGCTGCCCAGCTGGTTGATGTCCTCGTGAAAATAAAGGCTGACATCACCGCCGTCCAAGAAATGCGATGGACGGGACAAGGACAGAGACGAGTAGGTCCTTGTGACATCTACTACTGTGGCCATATAAAGGAGCGCAAGTTTGGTGTTGGATTCGTGGTGGGAGAGAGACTCCGTCGCCGAGTACTATCATTCACTCCGGAGAATGAACGTCTAGCCACAATCCGCATCAAAGCGAGGTTCTTCAACATATCGCTGATTTGCGCCCACGCCCCGACGTAAGAGAAGGACGATGTGACCAAAGATGCCTTTTATGAGTGCTTGGAGCGCACTTATGAGAGATGCCCCCGCCACGATGTCAAAATCGTGCTTGGCGACTTCAACGCCAGGGTGGTTAAAGAAGGTATCTTTGGCACTACGGTCGGTAGATTCAGCCTTCACGAGGAAACATCCCCAAATGGGTTGAGGCTGATCCACTTCGCCGGGGCCCGAAATATGGTTATCTGTAGTACTAGATTCCAGCATAAGAAGATACATCAAGCTACCTGGCTGTCTCCGGATCGAAAAACCACCAACCAGATCGATCATGTTGTGATAGACGGAAGGCACGTCTCCAGTGTTTTAGATGTGCGTGCGCTCCGAGGTCCTAACATCGACTCGGATCACTATATTGTTGCAGCCAAAATTCGCACCCGCCTCTGTGCAGCAAAAAACGCACGCCAACAAACACAAGGAAGGTTCGACGTCGAGAAGCTGCAATCACAACGGACAGCCGAACGATTTTCTACTCGGCTTGCACTTCTGCTCTCTGAGAGCATTCCTCAACAACTTGGTATAAGGGAACTGTGGGACGGCATCTCAAACTCCTTACGTACAGCTGCAACCGAAACCATTGGTTTTCGGAAAGTGCAAAAGAACAGCTGGTACGACGAGGAGTGCCGTGTCGCAGCGGAGAGAAAACAGGCTGCCTACCTCGCAACGTTACGATCGACCACAACACGTGCGGGATGGGATAGATACCGAGAGTTGAAGAGGGAAGCAAGACGCATTTGTAGAAAGAAAAAGAAAGAGGCCGAAATGCGTGAGTACGAACAGCTTGATAAGCTGGCCAACAGGGGTAATGCTCGAAAATTCTACGAAAAGATGCGGCGGCTTACAGAAGGTTTCAAGACCGGAGCATACTCTTGTAGAAACCCCAAAGGTGATCTAGTCACCGATGCCCAAAGCATACTTAAATTATGGAGGGAACATTTCTCCAGCCTGCTGAATGGCAGTGAACGTACAACGCCAGGAGAAGACGAACCCGATTCCCCAATCGATGATGATGGAGCAGACGTTCCATTGCCCGACCATGAAGAGGTTCGAATAGCAATTGCCCGCCTGAAGAACAACAAAGCGGCAGGGGCCGACGGATTGCCAGCCGAGCTATTCAAACACGACGGCGAAGAACTGGTAAGGAGCATGCATCAGCTTCTTTGTAAAATATGGTCGGACGAAAGCATGCCCAACGATTGGAATTTAAGTGTGCTATGCCCAATCCATAAAAAAGGAGACCCCACAATCTGCGCCAACTACCGTGGGATTAGCCTACTCAACATCGCATATAAGGTTCTGTCGAGCGTATTGTGTGAAAGATTAAAGCCCACCGTCAACAAACTGATTGGACCTTATCAGTGTGGCTTCAGACCCGGTAAATCAACAACCGACCAGATATTCACCATGCGCCAAATCTTGGAAAAGACCCGTGAAAGGAGAATCGACACACACCACCTCTTCGTCGATTTCAAAGCTGCTTTCGACAGCACGAAAAGGAGCTGCCTCTATGCCGCGATGTCTGAATTTGGCATCCCCTCAAAACTAATACGGCTGTGTAAACTGACGCTGAGCAATACTCAAAGCTCCGTCAGGATCGGGAAGGACCTCTCCGAGCCGTTCGATACCAAGCGAGGTTTCAGACAAGGCGACTCCCTATCGTGCGACTTTTTCAACCTGCTTCTGGAGAAAATAGTTCGAGCTGCAGAACTCAACAGAGAAGGTACCATCTTCTATAAGAGAGTACAACTGCTGGCGTATGCCGATGATATTGATATCATCGGCCTCAACACCCGCGCCGTTAGTTCTGCTTTCTCCAGACTGGACAAGGAAGCAAAAGAAATGGGTCTGGCAGTGAACGAGGGCAAGACGAAATATCTCCTGTCATCAAACAAACAGTCGTCGCACTCGCGACTTGGCACTCACGTCACTGTTGACAGTCATAACTTTGAAGTTGTAGATAATTTCGTCTATCTTGGAACCAGCGTAAACACCACCAACAATGTCAGCCTGGAAATCCAACGCAGGATTACTCTTGCCAACAGGTGCTACTTCGGACTGAGTAGGCAATTGAAAAGTAAAGTCCTCTCTCGACGAACAAAAGCCAAACTCTATAAGTCGCTCATAATTCCCGTCCTGCTATACGGTGCAGAGGCTTGGGCGATGACAACAACCGATGAGTCGACCTTAAGAGTTTTCGAGAGAAAAGTTCTGCGAAAGATTTATGGTCCTTTGCGCGTTGGCCACGGCGAATATCGCATTCGATGGAACGATGAGCTGTACGAGATATACGACGACATTGACATAGTTCAGCGAATTAAAAGACAGCGGCTACGCTGGCTGGGTCATGTTGTCCGGATGGATGAAAACACTCCAGCTCTGAAAGTATTCGACGCAGTACCCGCCGCGGGAAGCAGAGGAAGAGGAAGACCTCCACTCCGTTGGAAGGACCAAGTGGAGAAGGACCTGGCTTCGCTTGGAATATCCAATTGGCGCCAAGTAGCGAAGAGAAGAAGCGACGGGCGCGCTGTTGTTGACTCGGCTATAATCGCGTAAGCGGTGCCTACGCCAGTAAAGAAGAAGAAGAAGTTGTTATTTAAGTACAGATAAGTATTAAGAAAATTTAGTATTTTAAGAAATAATGAATTACGTAAAATAAAAAAATAATTCAAATTATATCTAAATAAAAATTGGTAAATATTTTTTTGTTTTAAACTATCAATTGTTATTGCAAATGATATAATAGAGCTATTTTATGCTTTTATTTGTAAAATAGCGTCAAGTTTGTTAGACCTGTGAATAAATTTACATTTTACATATTAGGTGACATCACCACTCTACCTCCTCTTTCTATCTTCCATTCTACTGTCAACTCTACTGTCGTCCTATTGCCGTTGGCAAATATAGGAAATATTCAAGTTAGCGGGAACGACAACTGTCGGCCTGCAGTCGTGTAGTCGTGCAACTGTCAAAATAACAGTGTCCATAAGAACGTCTGTATTTTAATATTTGGCAGATGTAGTTTGCAGTCTGTCGCGCTCTATGTGTTCCGCACTTCACTCAAAACTAATTTGCATACACAATAATGTTACAGATTTTCATGCCTAATTATTTTGCAAAACCTAAAGGTAGGCTATAACTAGCGATCTTACAGTCTTTTTCTTACGGGTTATTTCCTCAAAGCCTGCGCCAAAAAATATGCAACAATTCAACTCCCCATAAACGTATGTATTTAGTGCAGCATGGCCGGCATGTACACAAGACAACACAGCTGTCCATTTTGCATATACACAATATCGTTGTGACCATACTAATACCTTTCACTTCAATGAAATTTTAATATTTTGTTCAAAGTGAAATTTTTTTATGCAAAAAATAAGTAAAAATTGGTAAATATTTTTTTGTTTTAAATTATCAATTGTTATTACAAATGACATAATAGAGCTATAATAGAGCAAGACCTAAAAGTAGGCTATAACTAGCGATCTTACGGGTTATTTCTTACGGGTTATTTCTTACGGGTTATTTCTTACGGTTTTTACTATCACTTTTTTTCAGTTAGCTCCCGCAGCAAAATCCTATCTTCGTTCCAAAAAAAGACGTGTGGCACTCGGGGACTGCCGCGGTAAAGCTATTGCATTGCATTTTGTATCAACTTATGCAATTATAATTATTTATTTATATTATTCATGCAGTATTTCCCATTCTTCTAAATCGGTTCGTAAATGGCGGAGTTATTCGAGTAGAGAACGTATATCTATAGAGAAGGTTCACGATATCAAAAATTTAGGGATATTTCCATTTTGGGATATTTACTGTTTTGGATGAGTGCATTTCACCACAGAAAATTATTAGCGCCATTCACCACTTGACATCAGGGGACACGAAAATAGCAGATTTGAGTATTTTCAGTGTTGAATGAGAAAAATAATGATAATTCCAATTATTACGCTTACAGATTCCCTTTTTTACTATGCGCAAACGATGCTGCATATAATTTATAGATCGGTATACATATACATATGTATGTATTTGTTGTGAAAGCACATACATAAGTATGTAGATATATATTTTAAAATTGAGCTATTTTATGATGAATTCCATAAAATATTTGCAAATATATGTACATACATAGTAATTCAATAAAATTTGTGTTACTACCTACATATATGCATTTTATATAGGTTTGGTACGACATACATATGCATGTATATTTATATATTTAAATAAATATTCGCTTTGGTCAATAAACCTTTCGATATCATGTTAAAAGACCAAGCGGTCGCATATTTGCCCATATGTATGTAATTATGTTTCCATGTATATAAATATAAAAGAACCATACGCATAATGTTTGTAAATTTGTCTACATGCAACAAATGTATGTAAATATGTACATTCAATCTGTCGACACAGCATTTTGTTGTTGGTAGAAAATCCGAGCTGTGCCGAAAAAATAAGCAAACGATCGTCTATTGTTACCGCTTCCCTTGCCGCTCTAACAGCTTTGCCTACAAACTTGCGTAAATATGTATGAATATATACGTATGAGTCTGCATACATATCGACGAAGATTTTTGCGAGCCATGGAAAAATATTTTAGAATTGACAAATATTATAAATCGACAACAGTATGTTGCCACTTTTGTCACTTCTTTCCGTGTTTTGCGAGTTTGCGGGGTTGACACTTTTCCTTTCTAGCAAAATATCAGAAATTGTTCAATTTATGATTTTTAGCTTTTGCCATCGTCGCGAAAAGACGCTTGTAGGCAAAGGCATGCTCGGGGAGATACACCATTTGCTTTTATGAATGAAGCGAGTTTGCGGTTGAAAGTGCGCTTGCTTTCATGAATGAAAATATTGTTGTTAGGTGTTATTCTACAAATTTGGCCATCGACTGTTTGACTGCCATATTGACTTGTGACGCTGCTGACGCTATTTGAAACCATTGTTGTTTTTGTAGAACAATATTCGTAATTTTTGCGGGTGACATATCTACATACATGTGAACGCATATAAGTATGTATGTTGTGTATGCATTATTTGTGTGGGAATGTCATACGCACATATTTACATGTGTACGCATATTTGAATGTTGGTTTGTGTATACATTACTTGTTCAGCAATGTCGTACACATATGCATGTACATACATATAGAGCAGTGCGCGCACACTTTTTACTGATAAATGATAACATCACGATTTGAATTTGAATTGTACTTATGTACATATGTATGTAATTATGTGCTAATATGTAGATGCGTATGAAAATTTAAATGAAGAAATGTAATTTACATACAATATTATTGTAATATACATATGTATTAAGTTTTTAGGATCTCGTATACATACATACATATACATATATATATCGCATACATACAAACATATTCATATATAAAATTATATTAAATTATCAAATATAAGAAATATTTAAAAATTAACTGATATTCACACATTAACTACGAATATATATTTTGAAAATAGCATAAATTAATTAGAATTTTATCAGTTTTGCATGTATTCATAAAAATTCGCAAAATGATAATCATATCAATTAATATGATGGCATGTAAGCATATAAAAATATAAGCAAAAGGCCAACATACATACGTCTGTAATAGCAATGTATGTATGTTTCTGAGCATAATTTTCAATTAATGCTCAGCTCTGTTCACGCGCCACTGTTAAAAATTTCTCCTTCTGAGCTAGCTGTGGTGAAATGCACCCATCGCATTTTTTTAGCTTTTGACAGTTTACACGCTTGTCCGTTGTTGGACCTTCTCTATAAATATACGTTCTCTGATTCGAGTTTTTAGTTGGGCAACAACCCTACTGCGTGGTTATGAGCGCCTAGTACTTCAGGTGAATTTGCTACGATTTTTACGCAGCATTTTTTTTTTTTTATTATTATATTTTCAGGATAATTTTTTTTTTCTTTTTCAATAGCATGCCAACTGAGCCTAGCTTTTTTAAACACAAATATTGCACTTAATCTGGATGGATTAAATTGTGTTTAAAAAAGCAGGTGAAATTAAATGACTAATTTTAATCTATAAGTCGTGAGAGAAATTTCCATTTTAAATGGACAGTTTTGCAATTCGGCATTATTTAATTTTTGTAAACATTATATTTCATTTTATTAAAATTTTTAAATTGCTAAGTTTCCAATAAATAATATCAATAAAATTAGCATATTTCATCTGAAAAGAATAAACTGGTCTTTAATTGGTAGTAAAATCATTTAGGATTGAATAAGATTGATGTGCTGAACACAAAGAGAGCGACAAACCTCAAGCGACATCTGTAAAATATTAAAGTACACATGTTCTTAAGGACACAGTTATTTTGACAGCTGCACGGCTACAAAACTCGGTCCATAAGACCGTGTGTATTTTAATATTTGACAGATGTCGCTTGAAGTTTGTCGCTCTCTTTCTGTTTAGCACATCAATTTCTGCATACACATAATGTTTGCAAATTTGTCTACATGCCACATATTACACGTATGTATGTCAATATGTACACTCATGTCTACATACCACATTTTTATGTATACATGTAAAATCTACGTTGACACGGACAACCAAGTACCGAAACTCACGTTTTGTCAACGGACCTTCGCGACAACAAAGCATCACAACATTGTGTTGTTGGGAGAAAAATCTGTGCCGAAAACACAAACGAGCGATCGCCAATTGCCACTGGTTTCCTTGCAACTGTACAGCTTCGCTCACAAACCAGCGTAAATATGTATGTTTGTGTGTGAGCTTGCACACATATCGACACAGATTTTTGCAAGCCGCGCAAAAATATTTTTTACATTCCTTGACAAATACAGTCAATCCCGGTTATGTGCCACAGTTAAAGATACAGATTTTTGTGGTTTGTTAAAAATAAAAATATTATATGGCATATAAGCGAGTGCGGATATTTAAGCGAGTGGTACTTAAAACAATAATTTCTATTAGGTAGTTCACAAGGTGTCATACAATCGTAAATCGTATATGAAAATCTTAAAAAAGTATTAGACTTGTAAGCATCCTTGCGAGTTGTAAATAACATATAGTCGTATCTAATCCGCTGTTTGCTAAAATTTAAATAACTAAAATGCCGCGCGCAAGTGAAAAAGACAAAATTGTAGCAGTTTTGTGCCTAAATCATATGATTAATTTACTGAATATGAATTCGAGTATGGGTTACATTTTTTACGGCATTTATTTACATATTTATTACGCACCTTTACTATTTTCCAGGCGACGAGGAAGAATTCATACATGCTTTGTGTGCTAAATAATCGCAGAGGTGTTCACCTTGGCATTCCAAAATCATGCGAATGGGAGCAAACGGTGCTCAGAAAATTCGATGATAGCAGGTTCAATCAAATGGTTAGGGTCCATCCCGAGGAGTTTTGTTATATTTTAAACTTAATAAAGCATGACGAAGTTTTTAACACAAGTTCAAGTGCAGTGCAGCTCCCAATAGATTTGCAGCTTAAAATTGTCCTTTACCGTTTAGGATCATCCGGTGAAGGACAATCTGTGCGTAAAGTAGCTTCCCTTTTTGGTGTTGGTGATGAGGGCACTATTTACAATCTAACCAGGAGCATATTTAAAGCCATTTTAAAATTGAAGTTTAAATTCCTATTTTGGCCCCATGAAAGAGAAAGGCAGCAAATTGTGTCCTCAACCAATACAGAAATGCCGGGATGTGTTGGATATGTAGACGGTTCTGAGGTTAAACTATCTGAAGCTCCTGTTAATGAGCATACGATGTACTATTCTCGCAAACGGCAATATGCGGTCAAGCTTCAAGCTATATGTGATTATAAATTGAGAATAAGGCAGTTAATAGTTGGTTATCTGGGTAGTGTACATGATGCAAAAATATTTTCGAACTGTTTACTCTTCAAACATCCGGAGCGTTTCTTGTCAACCTCGCAGTGGTCGCCTATCCACTGAAGCCCTTTTTAATTACGCCATTCAGACAAAATAGCAGCGAGTACACAGAAGAAGAAAGGCACAGTTTCAACAAATATTTCTCAAAATACCGTGAACGAGTCGAGAACTGCTTTGGTTTTGAAAGAAAAATTCGGTAGCCTAAAGGAACTTAAATTCAGAATGCATTCGAGATCAAATAAGTATCAATGCAACGACTGGATTACTGTGTGCTGCATTCTTCACAACATTCTTATTAATTTTCACATTGAAAATGAAGACAGAAATGAAGTTCCAGGTCCTCATTTCGACTTAGAATGTAACACCAGAGATTTTCTTTTAAATTTTATACAAAATGAAACAGATTAGTTTGTATATCTAGCTAATATGTATTGTTTCAACATTCCACTTTTATATGTTTAGGCACTCGGAGCTTTTTTGTTTATGTAATAGTAGAGTACTCGACATAGCACAGTGTGAGATTTCGACAATCTTGGTGGAAAAATTCTTTCTTTAAGATTTTGGTCATTATATGGATTATTTATAAATGAAAAACATACATTTTTATTTTAAATATACTTTAGAAGAAAAACTTATGTTTAAGGTACAACAGTTTAATTAAAAATATTCCAAGAAAATTTACTTGAACTCCAAAGGAAACATTCCAAATTATAGATAATACATATATGTACATATCGCTCATTTGCTGCAAGACCGGCATAAGTCAAAAAAATCGATTTGCCAGAAAACGCGTTTAAAGTTTTCAACTGACTATAACCTTACACGGAAAACAGGAAATATATTCTCTTCTCAAGCGGAGCATATAAAAGGTATTCATATGAATTCTTCACTCAACATGAAGTATGGTATAACGAACAATTCTGCAGCATTAACTCAAAAATCACGTTTTTTGATTTATGCCGGTCTTGCAGCAAATGAGCGATATATGTACATACTAGGGCGGGTCGATTTAAAAATCGCCCATTGCTCTATGAAAATCAAATTCCAGGGATCAAAATAAGATACTTTGCTGAAGGAACCATACCTCTGAAAAGAATTTTGATGTCCCCCAATTTGGGTCGAACTTTTGGGTAGGGGCAAATTTTGAAAAATCCCACTTTGACCCATTTAGAGTGCTCCAATCGAGTCCAAATATATGACCGACCCCCACTAACTTTGGACGGCCGATCCACCCATGCCAGTGGCACACCCCCTGGAACTCCCCTGGGGGGTTCCCCATACAATCATTTCAAAAAATCACCATTTTTGGTGATTTCCATGAAAAAATCAGCTAAATTGCTATGTTTTTTCTTTATTTTTATTTATTTATTTATAATAATATCTATTTTTTCTCTTAAGAAATTTATTTAGTCAGAACATATGTAAATGAAAGAAATTAATTTAAGTGAGTTATAGAAAAGAAATTAATTAATTTTAAAGAAGATATTTTTGTAAGGATACAAATATCATAGTTCAAATATTTATGTTCATTATCGCCAGCGCATACGAATCTAGTCTTAAACGTAGATATGTATTTACAAATACCCATTTCTATCAACAATGTAATAAATGTTCATTTCGGGTATATTGAGTAGTGACCTTAGTATTTAATGTTTGCAATGTAGAGGATTGTCTGCCCTTGAGATCGCAAATGATCCTAAACTAACAATAGACAAGAAACAATTATGTTTGCCCTGAAGATCGCAAATGATCTTAAACTAACAATAGACAATTGTGTTTGCCCTTGAAAATATTTATGCTTAAGATATGTGTACATACTGCCGGTATGTACAGTAGATTAGTTTTAAGATGTGTGTATGCACTCAGCATGTGGTGCATACATAAATTAGGATAAGGAATGCTATAAATAAAGGAGCTCTGGGCAACCAGAGCTGAGTTCTATTTAACAACCGAAACCCTACGCGTCTTACTATACTACGATAGATAAAATTGATGAGAAGTATCATACTAGGATGGTAAAAGAACCTCATCTTGTTATTTTGAGAGAACCCAATTCTGAATTGATTGGTTACGTAAGACTGGAACATGAAACCGCTGAATACAAAACAACCAAATTAAATGGTTTTTTCAACGATAAAAATATATCACTGGATACATTAATTGGAACATGCACTGACGGTGAGCCAACAAACACTGGCCCACACGGTGGAATGATACGACGATTCGAATTGCTGTTAAAAAGACCATTGCATTGGTTTGTTTGCCTTCTACACTTCAACGAACTTCCGTTTCGGCATTTGTTTGAAGCTTTGGATAAATCAACCAGCACTGGACCAAGATCGGCAACCGGAAAACTGAGCCGTCAAATCGAAACTTGTGAAACTCTTCCGGTAAGTTATTGCTATCACTCATTTATTATAATTGTCAACCATTTTTAATTATTTTATTATTATATATTTTTAGGTGGTGGACGGCTTCCAGAAAATTGAGTTGCAAAATATGCCCCCTGCTCCAGAAAAAAAAATTTTTTCAACCGATTCGAAATACTTATACGACATGGCCCATGCAATTTCTAGCGGCGTGGTTCCGGTGGATCTGGCTAACATCAAACCAGGGAAAATTGTATATTCTCGGTGGCTAACCAAGGCCGCTAGATTATTGCGATTATATGTGACAACGGAAAATCCAGATGCAAATTTAAGAAGTCTGGTTGAATTTATAATTAAATGTTATGTGCAAATGTACTTCAATATCAAGTATTACAGCTCTGTCGTGTACGGCAGTGCATTATTTTTCAAGTTCATTGGTTGGTCACGATTTCTAGAACCTCGCTTACGCAAAATTGTTAATCAAGTAATTAATGATAATTCATATTATGCGTATTCGGAAAATATCTTGTTATCAATGTTGTTTGATGATAGGAAATAAAAGCGCGACTGTGCCATCAAGATAATTCTACGCTATCGAACCGATGTTGACGAGCCAATGGAACTTAGAGTTTATAAAAAATCAGATATAAACTTTAATTGCACAAGTTATACGGAAATGATCAATTTGAATGATATAAATATCGTATTTGAACCACCATTCACGCGAAGCATTCCGTACGATACATTGAAAGAATATTTAAATCAAGATGATCCACCGTTTAATGATCCAAAAATTCCATCACACATACAAGGAACGGAACGACATGTTCAATTGCTAGCTAGCATTTCCAAACGGGTTATACCGGAAAATGTAGAGGCTGTTATGGCGACGACATTAGAGAGCCGTGCGAAATTGCCCAGACTTGAAAGTAAAAAGACTTCAAACAATAATTTTTTTTAATTTCTTTTCTATACTCACTTAAACTAATTTTTTTCTTTTACATTTGTTCTGACTAAATAAATTTCTTAAGAGAAAAAATAGATATTATTATAAATAAATAAATAAAAATAAAGAAAAAACATAGCAATTTAGCTGATTTTTTCATGTAAATCACCAAAAATGGTGATTTTTTGAAATGATTGTATGGGGAACCCCCCAGGGGAGGTGTGCCACTGGCATGGGTAGATCGGCCGTCCAAAGTTAGTGGGAGTCGGTCATACATTTGGACTCGATTGGAGCACTCTAAATGAGTCAAAGTGGGATTTTTCAAAATTTGCCCCTACCCAAAAGTTCGACCCAAATTGGGGGACATCGAAATTCGTTTCAGAGGTATGGTTCCTTCGGCAAAGTAGCTTTTAACTGCAACTTTTTTTCTTTTTGCTCGAACTCTCTTTCCCTTGCAGTCAATTCTGCCTCTTACTTTTGCTTTCGCAATGTCATTATTTCGCCATGGATTTGCATTATATCGGAAGCCGCTGTTCTGGAGTATATTCCTCTTTGCCTTGGAGTGGTAACTGTTTCATTTACAATAGGAATTTCAATTTGCACAGGACTTAATATTTCAATGGTAGTATCAGCACTTTTCATTATTTCTTCAACTACAGCACAAGCGTTTAGTCGGGCACCGAAAATATCGTCAAATTCGTAGAAATAGCGAAACTTTTTGAGCAAAACGCCTATATAAAGTTGATTCTTATGTATTAACAATGATATTCAATTGAAGACACAAACTCACTTTTTATAGTATCGCCATCCATGCAACCAGGGCCAGTACTTCCTTCCCATTCCTTCGCTTTATTATATGCAGATCGCATAGTTCTTACTTTTGAGCGCGTTGATTTCCACTCGACCAGGGGTCGAATCGTTACATCCGTGCACGGATCGGCAAACGTACGAAAGAAAATTACGTGATACGTCAATCGTATGTGGCGATTGGCATTATGACATGCGAAAGCGAACGGATCGTAATGTGTTTTCAATTCACAATAGTTTTTAAATTCCACATTGCTTTCGATCGTATTTTTAGGTCTCAATAGATGTGGAACTGTCAAAACTGTCGCAAAATATTTAATAAATTTGTTAGTTTAAACATCAAATGGTTGAATATCAAGATGGATCCGACTTTGTTTTTTTATTTGAGCTCTAGTGAGAGTGATGGTGATGAAAAAATAGTGCGGAGGCAACTAAGAGATCGGAGCAATCCTTTGGCACTGCCGAACACAGCGTAGGTATATAAAAATTAAATCATGAAACCTCATAACGAAGTTTTCTTTGCAGATTTTTAAAGCGATTTCGTCTAACTAAAGAGCCTTTTGAATATGTCCTAAATAATATATGTTTAAGGCAATCTGACGTCAGAGCAGTGCCTCCAGTGCTACAATTAGCAACCACGCTCTCACATTTGGCTAGCGGTGGATACCAGCACAGTGTAGGCAGTGACTATTTAATCGGGATTTGTCAAAGCACTGTTTCGAAGCTGACATCCCATGTACTTAAAGGAATGGAAACGAAGTTGTGCCCACAGTTTATACGGTTTACACCAGAGGACTCCCTTACGTGTAAAGAGTGGTTTGTGCAGCAATATAAAATTCCTGGAGGTTAATATACACTTTACTAAAATAGTAATATTACTAATTATAAATAATTTTTTGTTATAGGGTGCGTTGATGGGACCCACATCGGCTTACAAAAACCCACAGTGAACGAGCACATGTACTTCAATAGAAAAGGCTACCATAGTATCAACGCTATGATAGTAAGTTGCTTTTATAATATATTTCTTGAATACACATATATGCATATTTGTTAAATTTTGTATTGTCAGATATGTGATCACACTTACAAAATTTTGGCTATTCACTGTCAATACGGTGGTGCAGCCCACGACTCATTTGTTTGGAAACACTCGGACCAGCGAAGAGTTTTGGAAGAACGATTTCAGCACAACAGGAATGAAAATTCATGGCTTTTAGGTATATTTTCATTTTGTTCTTTTTACCACATTGATTTTATTTATATTTTAACAGGGGATTCTGGCTACCCATTGGAACCATGGTGCATAACTCCTTACAGAAACGCTTCGGAGGGTACAAGTGAAGCTATGGTCAATGAAATACATTCCAAGGCAAGATGTATCGTAGAACGAACTATCTGAATTTTAAAAGGACGCTGGAGAATTTTAGGATATGGCAACAGAGGAAGGTACCATCCGACAAAAGTGGCAAGATTTCCTAACGTTTGTGCAGCATTACACAACATCTGCATAAAATTTAAAATAAATTATGATCCTCAGAATTGCGAATCTGATTAAACAACGGATATCAACACTGGGGTAGCGAACCGCCTCACCGCAATCGGCCAAACAATAAGGGATCAAATAATGCACTCTTTAATAAATTGAAGATGAAAATGTCTTTGTATTTACCCTTGTAAATTCTTTCCCCTTCTAAACTGAAATACAAAAATTTTGTTCATATAAACTCATTATTTTTATTAGTCGTTTCATCACGTTTGTTGGTTTTATCACATTTCTTAAATATTAAAAAAATAAAATTCAAACAAAAAAATAAAGCTCTATTAAATTAAAAAATTCATTAAATGCTTAAAACTAAAAATTCATTAAATGCTTAAAATTAAAAATTCATTAAATGCTTAAAACTAAAAATATTTACATCCATGTACCAAGTTTTATAATAAATTCCTTCGTAAGGTTTCGAGCTCCAATTTTTTTATGTCGTGGTCTAATTCCCGTGTTGATTGTTGGATGCGGTGTTTTTCCAACTTAATGGCAACCAGCTTTTCCTGTAGTGCCAGCATTTTTTCTTGTGCTCCTACTAACCTATCAAGCTTCTGGTCTATGCCTTTTTGAAAAGCCGATAGCGACTTCATGTTTTGTTGAAGTAACTCAAACTTCTCGTCACTTCTACTTTTTCTCCTCGGTGTGCGTGGAGTTTTTTTTGTTGCAATTGTTGTAGCGAGTAGCGACTGTGTGGAAGTTGTTGGGCCTGATAAAGAGCTGGGGAAAGGGCTTGCCTCCTCATCACTGCTATCACAGTTAACGATAAACTCGAAGCTTGCGTAGAAGGCATAACAAATGTTTCTGCGTTTGGAAATGACCCAACTACGCAAGCTTCGAGTCCAGCTGCTTCAATTAGCAGTTCGTCCGTCGCAGTGATCAACTTTTCATTATAGGGCCCTCCACCAGTTCGCTGCTTTGATGCCTTATTGAAGGAAAGTTTTTTTTTGCTTGATATTTTTGATCAGCAAAAACCTAAAAAAACCATAAAAAATTAATATTTTATCAAAATATATTGCATATAAATTATATACATACCTTCCTCCACAACTTAGCATCTTTAAATGGTGGCCCCACGGCATTAAGCTGCTTCGCCAGTTCCTCCCATAATTTGTTGGATGCAATTCTTCCTTGCGCAGAGTTTGGAAGGTTATTTTTTGCCAAGCATGGATGGCTTGACATGAATTCCGCCATTACATCTTTTTGTTTAGGATTTAGTTTATTATAATTTGTCCTAAAATAGATTTATTTTAAAAATTTAAAATTTAAAATTTACCAAATACTCACATTTTTAAATAATTCGTCTGTTACGATCGGTAGTTTGCGTTCGAGTGACTGTTCGAACGAACGGATACGTTTATATACTCGCTCACGTATGTCATCATGCCAGATTACGATAGAAGCGTTACGATCACGTATATAAGCGTTACGATCACGTATGTCATAATACGAAATACAGACTTTTACGTGACGAGTGATACGTTCACGGATGTAACGATTCGACCCCAGGATTTGTTTTTCATTCGCGAAGCGATTATAAAATAGCCGTGCCAATGGTTTCTGTAAATAACTAAGTAATTCCATCTACCCTAAAAAATAACATCAAACCTCAAAATCGCGATTCTCTAGATCAACGCTTTTTCCTCGGCAACTTCCCAACACTTTTGGGGGTTGTAACGCTTGCGTTTTCGTAAAAACTAAAAGAAAGTATTCACAAACGTTTAAATTAAAAAAAAATTCAGAATTTTCTATTATATTTACCTCAACTTCACCGTTCGTGCTCATTTTATCCATTTACTTATTCGTTTAACGAATTTTCGGCCAATTTATTTTAACTAAATGCAAACAATAAGAAGACGAAAAATAAACAAACACAGCTGATTCAAAGTTGCACTGAATAAACACAGTACGCAGAGCTGTATCGTCAAATTTATATTTTTGCATTTAAAACAGCAACAACGGCTCTACAACAGTTGTACAAAACTATGACTTACGACATATATGACAATATACGACACCTTGTGAACTACCTATATGTATTTCAAAAAACAAACCCTGAGATGCAGCAAGATTTGGGCAGTTAAGAGGGATTATTTTCATTTAAGCGGAATACTTCTTAACCGGGATTCACTGTACACATAAAACAGAGGAATATTGAATATTTTCTTTGGCACATTTCTTGACTTGAAAATCGACAAATAAACTATGTTGTCAATTTTATTCTATGCACATACAAATATCAGAAATTGTTCAATTTATGATTTTTAGCTTTTGCCATCGTCGCGAAAAGACGCTTGTTGGCAAAGGCATGCTCGGGGAGATGTAATGGTATTTGTTTTTATGAATGAAGCAAGTTTGCCTGCTAAAAGTGCGCTTGCGTTGATGAATGAAAATATTGTTGTTAGGAGTTTTTCTACAAATTTGGGCATCGACTATTTGGCTGCCATATTGACTTGTGACGCTGCTGATGCTATTTCAAAAGATTGTTTGTTTTGTAGAAAAATATTTGTAGCTTTTGCGGGTGACATATCTACGTGTGAATGTATATAAGTATGTATGTTGTGTATGGATTATTTGTGTGCGAATACGCACATATTTACATGTGTACGCATATAAATATGTATAATGCTATTTGTTGTTTTTTGTAAGGCAACTTTTGCGGGTGACATATCTACATGTGAACGCATATAAGTATGTATGTTTTGTATACGTTATTTGTGTGCCAATGTCATATGCACATAATTATGTGTGTACATACATATGAGCAGCGCGCACATGTTATTATTGATAAGTGATAATATGATTGAATTCGCGAAAGCGAACATAAACACATATGGTCATGATATAAAAATATATATATGAATATAAGTTTTGAATAATGTACGGCATGAGAAAGCTCTGTGCAAAGTAGGTGCCATGCGAGTTCACTTTTGAGCATAAACCACGACGTGTTGATGATTCGCAGCAGTGTTTGGAGATGTTCAAGCGTAACAAACCTGAGTTTTTGTGTCGAACCCGATCTAAACCATGAAAAAATACAACAGTCGGTTGACAAGATTATGTCGTCTGTATTTTGGGATGCGCATGGAATAATTTTTAGTGACTGACTTAAACAAGGAAGGACCATTAATATTGACTATTACATAGTATTTTTGGGTCGATTGAAGAAAGGTTCGTCGAAAAACAAGCACATTTGAAGAAACTACTGTTTTACCAAGATATGGCATCCTGTCACCAGTCAGGGAAAACGATAACAAAAATCCATTAATTGAATTGCAATTTCTTTCGCATCCACCGTATTCTCCAGATCTGATCCCAGAGTCTATCACTAGTTCTTAGTTCTCAAAAGAATTTTCGTTGGGTAGAAATTTCCGTCGGCCGTGTACAGGAATCAGTATATACTTATCCATTTGATTAGGAATTTAAAACTGGCAATCGAAACAAAAGATTCAAGCAAATACATAAGTCAAGGCAAATAGGAAAGCAATGTCAACATCAATAACTTTGTATTGAAAAAGCTAAGTTTTTGTATACTTACTTTTTGTTGACTTAGCTATACTGGGAAAATAGTAATTAAGTGATTTGACTTTTAAACGTGATGCTTTTTGTATACATATATGTATATACATATACAGTGTATGTAATCATTACTTGGAATAGCAATATAAATATTAATTTGCACCTCATTCCTTTAAGTGCTTTTAATTGTATGCTTTAATAACTTGTAGCCGCTCACGTTTTCCATACGCAAAGATGCCGACCCAGCAGGTTACAGCAGTAGTTTATATAATCCAATCAAGTATTGAAATCTGAATCATCACATAAGAGCATACTTATATTTTACGCAAATATAAATAAATAGCTAAAAACCGAATACACTTAAAGCAAATCAATATTTGTGGCTCTCCATCTACAGATAAGGAAGGACGGATTCAAAATTCCTTATATTCCATTGAATTCCATTTACAAAGCTATTTTAACCGCATAGAGGCATATGAGTGTGTATCCAAGTGATTACTTAAAAATAAAAACTTTTGCTTTGAGCTTGATATATCTTAAGTACAGTAGAATCCCGATTATCCGGATCAAATAAAACCAGGGGTATTCCGTATAATCGAAAATCCGGATAATCGATTTCAAAGCAAATCAAACAATATTTAAATTACATATATTAAAGTTTTATTATGTAATAAGTTTTACAAGTGTAGTTTATAGTTTAGATAGATTGTTTCCCTTTCACTGTCCTCTGTTGTCAAAAGACGACGCAATAATTGCTTTCTGTATAAACGTTTTAAAGTTTCAATGATACTTTGGTCCATTGGTTGCAATGTCGATGTTACGTTAGGGGGTAAAATCTTAACTGTGAACTTCCCATTTTCTCGATTTAGTGTTTCAGCGGAAGGGTGCGTTGGCGCATTATCTAACAACAACAATACGTCGCCCTCTTTCCCCATGTCCTTTTGAAATTTCTTCACTTCAGGAATAAACGTATTTTCATACCAAGTAAGAAAAATATCTGTGTTCATCCATGCTTTTTTTTTATGTTAGCGTAAGTTAAGGGGATTTTAGCATTTTTGAAACAGCGCGGATTTTTTGATTTACCAATAAGTAGCAGTGGCAATCGATGTGTTCCATTAGCGTTTGCGCAAACCATAACTGTAACTCTGTCCTTGCTCACTTTGTGCCCAGGTGCTGCATTTTCACGATGCGATGCTAACGATCTACCCTGTAGAGCTTTCCAATTAAGACCTGTTCCATCTGCATTGTATACAAAATTCTTTTAACTCGTTTACAAAGGAGTCGGCTGATGCAACGTTAGCAGAAAGTTTCTCTCCTTGAATCTCCAGTTCTCGAAAGCCACGTCTAGGTTTAAATCTTGCTAACCATCCACTGTTCGCTTTGAAAGAATTATCACCACCAAGTTTTTGATTAAAATACAATGCTTTTTCACATAACACAGGTCCTGATATGGGCTGGCCGCATGCTCTCTTTTGTAAAGACCAAGTAAAAACTGCGTTCTTCAGAATTTCATTTTGAGATTTTTTCATAACTTTACGTTGCGATCTTCCATCTTCTTTCTCAAGCGCGCAGGTGAATTTCATTACGGAATCAGAATTCTTTTTAATGTCTGATATCGTAGAAGTTCCTACACCATACTCTTAATTATCTTCACTTTGTCACTAAGAGACAACACTACAACACGATCGGACGCGAAAATAAACTTGTTCTAACATGTATCATTGCGCTGACAAAACATTTTTAAAGAGACAATTAGAGCCGAGACGAATGAGTCCGGATAATCGGATATTCGGATAATCGATGTTCGGATAATCGGGTTTCTACTGTATATCATATACACAAACTGATAATCTATTTACATAAGCACACGAGCATTTGCTCCACTTGATGTTCATAGAGGAATATCATTCCGTGTCTATGTTTGCTATTTAACTCTTGCTTAAGTCAACGTACTTGCTATATAAGTACTTAAGTGCATATTAATCTACAAACAGAAACTATTTGCATACAGTAGTGGCCAAATGAAGGTTACTTCGTTTGAAATTTTCTTCATTTCATCTGACTTTAACGTTTGATTTTATTTTACAATGAAGATTATATTGCAATGGCATTGTCTAGATTGTGCTAATCAGAGGTTTATAATAAAAATGTTCTTGAATTGTATTTGTAGTTGAGTTGCAGAAAAAGTGATTGAAAAAAGAAATAAATACAAGGTGTGTTCTAAAATGGTCGAAGTTTTTGGAAGTGGAGTATAATGCACTTCATATAATCATTTAAAGCTATTATTTATTTAAAATATACTCACTTACTTAATGTACATTTATCACTATTGTAATATACTTATTTCATTTTTTTAATAATATTATGATAGTTTGTTATATACATACATATGTATAAAGCTTGCCAAAAAGCATAAATGCACGGCACTCACCTTTAATGCGATAGCGTTCGGAAAAAAGACAATTGGTTGTATGTGCGAGCACGGATCGATCGAGAAAGAGGCTGGCCGCCGTCCGCCTGTCCCTTTTGTTGATTGTGTTTAGTGTCCTCGGGTGTGGTGTAAAAGGTGTGGTGTAGATGATGATGGGTTGAGTTGGTGTTTTTCTTTTGTTTATTTTTTTTTGTTTTCGGAGGGGGAATCCTCAAAGATATCGTCATTTTTCCGAACGATATGCACGATTCGTATTGGCCGCACGCCCAAGCAGGACTTGCGACACAACACGCCTACATACTAAACCCTGAACTGCGTCGTCTTTGCTTATATTTGGCCCACGGAACTGCCGTTAGGCATTACATTGTGGGACCAAGCTTAGCCATTCGACTCTTCATTCACACATTTTCGCTCTAATTCCGATTAACTCTTCTGTTTTCGCTGCGTTGTCATTCTTTCTTTCTTAACTCCTGCATAGCTATATCTGCCCACGCTCTCATTTTGTTCCGGACCACCTTCGATTCGATCATGTAAGGCACTATATTCTATCCGGAGTCACGCGATCGTTTATCACACTCTCTATTTCTAGTCTTTTTTTTTTTTGCATATTTTGGGCAGGAAAAGAAGATATGTAATGCATTTTCATTGCTATTGCTGCAGAAGGAGCAATTGGTTTCGTCGTCATGTCCGTATTTGTATAGATATTCTCTATAACATCCATGACCTGTTAAAAACTGCGTAAGGTAAAAATCAGTTTCTCCATGTTTCCGTTCTATCCACGGTTGTATGCTTCTAACAAGCCTGTGCGTCCATCTCCCCGTAGTTGCTTCGTCCCATCGTTTCTGCCATTCGTTTAGGCTCCTTTGTCTTTCCTGCTTCCGCTCTTCATTCGTTAAGCGATCGCCAGTGCTTCTCGTTTTGTCGAATACCCGCTTAATTTCCATGGCCATTATGTCTGGTGGCATGAGGCCTGATATGACTCCAGCCGCCTGATGTGATACAGTGCGGTAGGCACATGCAACTCTGATTGCATTCAGTCGTACTATTGATTTAGCCTTTTCTGCGTATGTTTTCTGCTGCAGTGCTATCCCCCATGTGGGTGCAGCATACATAAGTACAGACTGACTCACTTTGGCCAAGAGGGCTCGTCTATTCTGACTTGGTCCACCAATGTTAGTCATTATCCTCGTTAGCGCCGCCGTCACCGTAGATGCTTTTCACAGGCTTTGTCTATATGCGTCTTGTAACTAAACCTCGGGTCTATCATCACTCCTGGAAATCTCAAACATTGCTGTGTGGTAATGGTAAATCCGTCAATATTGAGTGTGGCGACCTCTAGTTTCTTCCTGCTTGTGATTAGAACTGCTTCCGTCTTTTAGCCAGCTAGTTGAAGCTTTGTTACCATAAGCCATTCTTTGATTTTTTCCGCTGCATGATTGCACAGACGCTCTATTTCGTGAATTTTTTTCGCCACCACCGTCACCGCGATGTCATCCGCGTATCCGATTATTTGCACCTGTTTGGGTAATGGGAGGCGCAGCACTCCATCATACAAGATATTCCACAGAAGTGGGCCTAGGACTGAGCTTGTGGAACTCCTCCGGTCACCATATAGCGTTGCGGTCCTTCGTCTGTATCGTATAGCAAGACCCTGTCCGACAGGTAGTTGGAGATGATCTTCAGCAAATAGGGTGGTGTTTTCTTTAGTTGGAGAGCTGTGCCAGTAGGCTGAATTAAAAGCATTCTTAACATCGAATGTGATTAATCGCGTCAATTGTTGACCTGTGTCTGCGAAATCCATGTTGATTATCGGCCAGTCCCGGTTGCTCCCTTTCGAGATGTTGTTCCAGGCGTATGCTTATTATTCGCTCTAGTATTTTCCTCACCGTGTCTAGCATGCACAGTGGTCGGTACGAGTTTGGTTCTCCAGGCGGTTTGTTTGGTTTTTGTATTAGCACTAAACGTTGCATTTTCCAAATTTTTGGGAATAAGCCCTCTCGTAAGCACTTTGCGAACAGTCTTGTGAATAAGTCAGTGTTGTATTTAATGGCTATCTTTAAGGCCTTGTTAAGTATGCCGTCCAGCCCTGATGCCTTGTTATTGGCAAACCTTTCTGCTGCCTCTACAACCTCTTTGTCAGTGACTGGTGTAGGTATTGTTCCGTTTTCTTCAAAACGATATTCTTCTGACGGTTGCGCGGGAAAGAGGGCTTCTACTACAGTCTTTAGTAGTTTGGAACAAGTTGGGGCCTGGCCTCTGTGTCCCCGGACTTATGTCATCACTATCCTGTAGGCATCACCCCATGGATTTTCGTCAAGTTTATTGCACAGCTCTTTGAAGCAGCAGGCCTTTCTGCTTGTCTAAATGACTCTCGGCCTACCCTGTCATGAAACACAGCCACACCAAATTTCAACACAAAATCATCATCACAGCACATCACACTCACTACACATCACATCACACCAATACACTCAAACATGACACCGCACTTCCAACTAGAACACAAAAAAAGGGACGGACAACTCGAGCCGCCTCACTTCGCTTTTTGCTCCCGGAGTGGTAACCACCGTGCACTTGCGCATACGCTTTCCGCAGCATCGTTTGTTTTCCTCCCGCGTCAATCATCGCTCGCCAATTCCGCCGCCAATTGGGTTATTCGACCAATTTCTCACGTTTGTGAAATATACATAGATATAAATAAAGCAGAGTCACGAAATTTGTATTAACAAAAAAATAATAATTGTAAATAAAAAGTGAAATCCGAAATTTGAAACCAGAAACCTCGTTCTGTGCATTATTTCTTTTCCTACACCAATTGGGTTTGGAAATAAAGGTGAGTTGCACCGGTAAATGAACCATGGTCCTTCGAGCCTACAGAAAGGCACCTTAAAAAAGAAAAACGGAAAATAATCATAACAATAACATTTTTTTTTTAATAAAAGTAAAGTGCGGTGACTATATACATATACTTAAACTATACAAGTGGAAAAAATTAAAATAAAAATTGTAAAACAGTGAAGTGAAAAATACTTAAAACAAAAAAAAAAAAAAAAATTGACATATACAGTGTTAGTGCAGTGCAACACAGTTGGGATATATAATATCTCTATACAGTGAAACAAACAAAAGCGCGCCAAAAAGAAGGGAATACTAAACGAAAACAAAAACAACAACAACAGCGGGCGCGAAACTAAATAAATCACACCACCGGGCGCGGATAATAAAAACAAAGACAACATACCCAAAACACGTACAAAATACAGGAGAATAGGAGGCATACTAACTGCGAGGACAAGAAGAACAAGGAAATAAACATTAGGGCAAGCCACAAAGAAATACACTCCCCCAAAATTCCCTTGATGCGAGAAAGGGTAAGTGTATCGCTTCCACCTTACTTCTATGCATGTACATATGTATGTTTAACAAAAAAAATAAATAAACTGTTTTACCAATTATAACTCAGTTATAACTTTAAACAGTTTCACCAAAACGGATACTCAAATTTAATACGGTGCATTACCAGACCGATATTAAAGTTGATACAATACATACTTGTAGTTAAATTACTTATGCCTATGTATGCTTTTCTTTGTGAACACAATCACACAAAACAAATTACAATCGTACAAAAACATCCAAGCCTCTACTTGTAATATTTTCCGGCACCCTTTCTGCTTTTAAAGCAGCAAGCGGATTGCACTAATAAGCAAAAGGCATATTAAAAAGTACAAAACAAGAAATAAAAGAAAACATAAATGCGGAACAAATGATTTATAAATTGAAACACACATACATATATACATGCAAACCAACTTTCCTTAGCTTGGTAATTACCTAACATATACTTGCCGAAATTTATTAGAAGCAAATATAGGAACATACATACGAGTATATACATACCGTCACACATGTGTGTTGAGAGCAGAAGTTAAATACCTGCAAATATCATTTCTCTTTTTTCCAATTTAACCAACCTTCCTGCGTCATGTACTAGTACCGCGATTACAACAATAAATTATATTTAAATAAATTGAATGCCTACACAGTATATACCACATATACATAGGGACAATTAAATTACGGGAAAGTAATACAATTTTGGAAAAAAAAATAAACGGAGTGTTACAGAATTTGATAACACGAATTAACAACAAAACGGAAAAAAACTATTATTATAATAAATATATAAAAAATTATTATACCATATATATGTACATATACCATATATATGTACATATATGCACATGTAAATAGTATACATATATTCATATACTCAAAGTCCAAATTGGCATCACGTTCAAGCAATACCCCTTGTATTTGCACAACAAAAACAAGCAGGTTTGCACCATATTAAAGTAATTTAAGCATACTTATATGCATACGAAGCACATATCGTGCACACATACATACATACTTATATACAAAAGGTATTGACCCTTTCCGGCACACAAGTACGAGGGCATACCAATAAATCCGAAAAAAAAAAATATATATATACTCGCAATACATTAAAAAAAAAATAATAATAATAATATTATAATATTAGTATTATAATTATTATTAATATAATTATTATTATTTTAATTATTATTATAATAATAATAATAAACATAAACGCCATCGCAAGTAGATACAACGGCGGGTAATATAAACTATAAACGCGGATTTCATTAATTTTATCGGAAATAACAAACTCTTATTTACGGAAAAGAGTTTTCGGTTGATAAAGTTCTCAGTACACACTGAAAGAAAATATATACAAATATTTTACAAATTTACATTTTCTAAATGAATATAGATTCAAAAGAATCTAAAACATCTCAATTCTTGAAAATTCCCAAAATGATTTCTGACGATAAAAGTCCATGTACACCTGCAGAAGCTACACGCTCTAAGCAAGGTGCTACAAAACAAAAGAGGGGGAAAGACATATTGTTGCGTCAAGCGACAGGATATATATGTATATTTAAACCTGAAATTAAAATTAAGAAAAATGAATCACAAAAAATTATAAAATATTGAATTATTTACTACTAATCTACTACTTACCTTAATACTTACCATAATCTATTACAATAGTGAACGAAAAGTTGAAGATAATTATATTTACCCCTTTTTTATACATATGAACATTACCACTAGTTTAAGCCGTTAGTTTAAGATTAAGGCTAAGCAACTAAATGAAATTAAATAAAGAAGTATTGTATTAAGAACCATCGAATCGAACGCACGCGTCTTAATTTTTGATCGCAATTAATTATCGTGACAGGCAATTAGGCTTCTTAATTTTATTCGCGCATTCCCAAGTTTTTATTATCGCTTCTCAAAAACGCTTGAGAATTTTCATGGCGCCCGAGCAGGGACTTAGTGCGTGAACTAAGAATATTTTATTTAACTTTCGTTTTCGGTTTTAATAACCATATCGTTTCTAATTGCCTGTTAATCGTTCGGTTTTCGGTCATCGGTAATGTGAAGTGAAGACAAGTGTAACTACATAAAAGATACAAAGGCAAAACATAAAAAAGTATATACATAAAAAAAAAACAAAAAATTATACAAAATACATAGTTAACTAAAAATACATATACATACCAATATAGTGGAAGTGCCAGGTGCAGTGATAGTGATACCTAACTACATGAAAAATAATCATAAAACATAAAACACAAAACAAGAGTGAAAAAAGTGGCGGAAAAGTATTTAATACTTACATATGTACGTGAAAACGTGTAGTGCAGTGGTACCAAAGTACATACAAAACAAAAAATAAATAAATAAATAAAACATAAAAATTAAAGAAGTTTTTAAATAAAAAGTTAAAGTGGAGTGAAGTGACATGTACAGCGGCAAATCTTTAAAAAAGGAACATAGGAAGTGATAAAATAGAATACCTACATATACATACATACATATATACGCGTATACGTGACGTGGAGAAGGTGCGGTACAGTGTGTTTCACGTTAATAACACAAAGTGATTTGAAATAGTCTCGGCTAAAAGTAAAAAAAAAAAAGAAAAATTAAAATTACATATACATTGTGTAAAAGTGCCGTATGACAGAAAAAACCGTGAAGTGCCGTTAAAAACTACCGCAACCAAATACCGTTTTTTGAGCCGTAAGAGTGGAGTACCACTATTAAATACTTACCGCTTCCAGTGCCGCTACCAAATCCCGTAACTATATAGTGCCGCCAAGTGTCCAATTTTGCTACGTCAACTCTATTACATCGCTGCTACCATCACTTGCTGTTGCATCAGTCGCTGCTACCATTAATCGCTGCTGCCATCATTCGCTGTTATCGCACCGCTGCTGCCATCAAACCGCTGCTGCCTTCGTCGCCGCTGCCATCAAACCGCTGCTGCCTTCGTCGCCGCTGCCATCAAGCCGCTGCTGCCATCAACGTCGCTGCCGTCGTGGGAATGAGCTGCCGCTGCATTCTCTGCAAAAGGGACGTAAGCGCCGGCAAACAGCCGACGCACCAGGTAACGAGTGCGATTTACTGAAAGCAGTGCAAGCAAAAAATAAAACGAAAACACAAACAAATAAAATTAAAATAAAAAACAAGTGCACACTTTCAGTTTTTGGCTCTCCCTTTTCACTTGACATCATATTGATTATATTGTATTTATTATATATGCATATACATATACATATAAATTAGTACATACTCATATGTACGCACATATATACATATACGAATTAAAAGTGAATAAGGGATTTTGGGATTTTGCGGTAGCCCTTTATTTTGAAATAAAGGTGAACAATTTTTAATTGCAAATTAAATTATCTCGTTTTTCGCAATTTTTTCGATCTGCGAGAAATAAAAAACTATAACTAATGGTTTGTACAACCAATAAATTAAATAATTAAAAGCTGCGATTCACCACCCTCGGGGGGACCCTCCAGCTTATAACAATTTAAAATTCTCTGCGATTCACCACCCAAGGGACCCTCCAGAGAATTATAAAAAAAAAAAAAAAAAAAAAAATTCAATAAAACAGTAATTAAAGGCTCGATCAGCCATATAATAAAAATATATTGAAACCGCGATTCACCACCGCAAGGGGGACCCTCCGGTTTATAATTATCGGTCGTTTTTTCGCAATTTTTGTCGATTTTCGTTCGAACATTTTCGGATTAAATTACTTTTTTTGTGCTATTGCTCATTTTGCGCATTTATCGGTTCGGCTTTCGTATACTTGGGAATCGATATTATTTTTTTCTCGTTTTCGTCACCGATTCCAAATATATTTGTTGCCAACTTTTATTGCTATTAGTTTGGCTTTCGTATATTTGGGAGTCAACATTTATTTTTCGTTTTCGTTATCGATTCTCAGTATATTTGTTGCCAACCGTTATAGTCTGTTTTCGGAAATTTTATTCAAACAAGCAAAATGAGCAAGCCAAAGCCAACTCTCGCCAGCCTGTCTCCAAGTAAGGAGTTGACGGACTTAAAATCGTTAAGACGTCAAAGAACGGTTGCGAAGAGTAGTATTTTGCGCATTAAAACGGGCCTTCTTGAAAAGACAATGTCTTTAGATCCAATCGAATTGGAATGTCGTCTAGATATATTAAATTCACATAGTGAAAAATTAATGAAGTGCCAATCAAAGATTGAAGAAATTGATGAAGACGACATGGCCCGAGGGGAGTTAGAGGACATAATCGTTGAAACGAAGTCCATAATAAAATCAATTTTAGCGAAAAATAGAACTTCACTTGCCGAAACATCTTTTGTAGCTTCTCACAGCTCAAGGCTCCCTAAAATGAATTTGCCGAAATTCAAGGGAGAATATTCAGAGTTCAAAAATTTTATGAGTTTGTTCGAGAGCTTGGTTCATAACGATCCAAATATCCCAGATATTGAAAAATTTAACCATTTGGTTAATTGTCTATCTGGAGAGGCTTTGGGAACAGTTAAAGCGTTTCAGATGTCGGATGAAAATTATCCGAAGGCGTTGGCAAGTCTCAAAAAAGTTTATGATAATAAATGTTTGATATTTTTCAATACAATATCTAAACTTTTTGAGCTGCCAACAATCCCAAAGCCTTCTGCGCCTTCCCTGCGTTCAATGATTGACGAAGTGTCAGCAGTGTATGACTCGTTGCTATCGCTGGGCGATGAGAAACAGATTACAAACGCTATAATTATACACATTGTAATGACAAAGGTTGACCCTGCCACCCGATCCAAATGGGAAGAAGCGCTGGACTATGACAAACTGCCACTGTGGAAGGACTGTGAAGCCACCCTAAATAGGAGATACCAGCAACTATCAGCGGAAGGAGCATCACACTCAAGGACGAAGCCCATACCAACAGGCAGTACGAGTCATGGGAAGCAACAACAAATGGACAAGACCAAATCGGCGCTGGTTGCTGCAAATACGAGGCAGCCTCTTTGCCAACAGTGCAAATCGAGGGATCACCATTTGACTGCCTGCCCCACCTTCAAGGCGCTTCCGGTGCAGCAGAGGTTCGAGTTCGTGAAATCGGTGCCCTTATGCATAAATTGTTTGCGTAAGGGTCACACGGTTTCCAAATGCAGAGCGGATCGTTGCCGCATATGCAATCGATCCCATCACTCGCTGTTGCACCAGTATCCAGTGTCCTTCCCCGCTGTACCTCATCCGCAACCATCAACCACACATGCCATGCATACAGCCAGTATGCCGGATCGGGTCATGTTGGCAACAGCAGTAATTCTAGTGAGGACCAGCTGCGGAGATTACCTGCCTGCGAGAGCCTTGCTGGACTCAGGCTCCCAGGTCAACTTTATGACGGAGGACTTGGCACAAAAGTTGCGGATTCGACGTCAGCACAAAACATTAAGCGTAATTGGAATTGGCAATTCCAATACAAAAGTGGGGTCTAAACTAAGCGCGTTTGTCAAGTCGCGGTTAAATAATTTTGAATTTTCGGCGGAATTCTGGGTAATGCGATGCATTTCGGCAAATCATCCAGACCATAACATCAATGTTAATGGCTGGCAAATTCCGCACAATATTGAATTGGCGGACCCAGAATTCCACAAATCTAAAAAAGTGGATATCCTATTGGGTGCTGAAACATTTTTCGACCTTTTAGCTGTTGGCCAAATTAAAAATGGTCCTAACCAACCAACACTTCAGAAAACCCTTTTAGGATGGATTGTGTCTGGCAAATACGCCAGTAATATAAGTTCTCCTCCCAGATTACATAGCACATTATGCCAAGCTGAAGAAGACTTAACGTCAATCGATTCAGTAGTCCAAAAATTTTGGGCTCTAGAAGAATTACCTTCAGAATCAAATGGCATCAAATTCACACCAGAGCAACAACAGTGTGAAAAGTTTTTCGTTAATACTACTCAAGTATTGCCTTCAGGACGGCTTCAAGTCAGAATGCCTTTTAAAGCTGACCGTAAGTTACTCGGTCACTCCTATGAAACCGCAGTTCGGCGGTTTCAGGCCCTGGAGAGAAGGACATTAAAAGATCCAGAACTTCGTAAAATGTATCTGGATTTTATGAATGAATATAGAGCCTTGGGTCACATGAGCCCAACGAACAATAAGATCCCGAGTGAGCCACACTACTTCATTCCGCATCAATGCGTTTTAAGGCCCGAGAGCACAACAACCAAATTACGTGTTGTATTTGATGCTTCGAGTCGATCTTCAACTCAAATAGCGTTGAATGAACTTTTGATGGTAGGTCCAACCATCCAAGAAGAGTTATACTCAACTCTTCTTCGTTTTCGATTACATAAGTATGCACTAACAGCGGACATTACTAAAATGTACCGTCAAATAATGATGCATGAAGAAGACAGAAATTGTCAACTTATTGTGTGGAGAGAGCATCCTTCTGAGCAAATTCAAATTTTTCGTCTTAACACCGTAACATACGGCACTGCGCCTGCTCCATTTCTCGCAACACGGTGTTTGCAAATGCTCAGTGATGCCAATACAATGAAATATCCACTCGGTTCATTGGCCATCAAAAGAGACTTTTATGTTGATGATTTATTAACAGGGTCCGAAAGTTTTGAGTCTCTAGATCTTTTGAGAAGTGAGGTAATTAAAATATTAAACTCGGCAGGATTCTCCTTAACGAAGTGGTTTTCGAACCACCCTAAATTTTTCGACAGTGATTGCACTGAAAAGTCATTAAGCTTCAATGACAAAAGTTCCACTAAAACGTTAGGAATCCATTGGTTGCCGAAAGAGGATTTGTTTCGATTTGTTTTAGATGACAATTTTAATGATCTGCGAGCCACTAAACGAAACACATTGTCAGTTTCTGCTCGCCTTTTCGATCCTCTTGGATTACTAGCCCCACTAGTTACCAAAGCAAAAATCTTATTGCAAGAGCTTTGGATCCAAAAACTAGATTGGGATGAGTCGATTCCATTGCGCCTTGACACTAGCTGGCAGAACTTTAAAGCCAACCTAATGCAGCTCTCATCTATAAGCATTCCTCGTTACGTAAACGTTGAGTCGAGTGCCATCTGCCAAATACATGGCTTCTCCGACGCCTCAATAAGGGCGTACGGATGCTGCATATACATACGAAGCCAATCTGCTAGTGGTATTAAATGCATGCTGCTTACTGCAAAGTCTAGAGTGGCTCCGCTGAAGACCAAATCTCTTCCGCGTCTTGAGCTCTCGGCAGCACATCTTCTTTCGAAATTATGGTCAAGAGTAGCGCCTATGTTGAGTCGACATTTTGAAAATATAACATTTTGGACAGACTCTGAAATCGTTTTACATTGGATTAAAACACATCCATCTTCACTACAAACCTTCGTCGCAAACAGAGTGTCCGAAATCCAAGAGTTGACTGACAAAGTACATTGGCGACATGTGCCAACGAAACAAAATCCTGCGGATCAAGTGTCTCGGGGTTGTAACGTGGACGAATTGAATAATTCAATATGGTTTGGCGGTCCACAGTTCCTCCTAGAAGACCCTGCATTACGGCCAATTAATAACCACTTCCAGCTCTCACCAGAAGACGAAGCATTAGAGAAGAAGAAAAATACATTTACATTACTTTCGACTACTGAGAAAAATTCAATATTGGACCTTATTGAAAAATTTTCTTCTCATAAAAAATTGCTTCGTGTGGTCGCATATATATTACGATGGATCAGGCGACCACCAAAATCCTCCAGAGGCCAAGATCTGACTTCTGAAGAGCTAAACTTGAGCTTTCTAAAAATTGCACAGGTGGTCCAACATTCAGAATTTTCGGATGTTATTCAAAAATTGCATAAAGGCACCACCCTACCCGCAAACTTGCAAAAACTTAACCCGTTTTTGCATGAGTACTCGGATATGTCGCTGTCATTCAAATTAATCCGAGTAGGAGGTCGCTTATTAAATGCACCTCTCCCATACGATGCCAAATTTCCGCTTTTATTAAATAAAAGTTCGCACTTCGTTGCAACGTATTTACGGTTCCTGCACATTCGAAATCACCACGCTGGGGCTAAAGCGTTGGTTGCGCTTCTTCGAGAACGCATATGGCTAATTAATGCCCGAGAAGCTTGCAGTAGAACCGTAAGAAACTGTATACATTGTTTTCATTACAAGCCGAAGTTGCAAAACCAAATAATGGGAAATTTGCCAGTCGAAAGACTTCGAGCACTACGGCCCTTTCTTATATGTGGCGTAGATTTTTGTGGTCCGATACATACAACTTTAAAAATACGCGGTCGACCACCCGTAAAAGCATATATTGCAGTTTTCGTTTGCTTTACGTCCAAAGCAGTACATTTAGAATTAGTTTCAGACCTATCAACTAATTCATTTATTCTCGCCCTAAAAAGGTTCATTGGACGCCGAGGAATCCCGACGAAGATATTCAGCGACAACGCCACCAACTTCGTCGGCGCCGACCGCAAGCTGCGCGAGCTGAAAGAGGCGTTTCTAGCAATGGGCCCAGAACTGCAGAGATTCGCAGCAGACGAAGGGTGCAGCTTCACCTTTATACCACCGCGGGCGCCGCACTTCGGCGGATTATGGGAAGCCGCGGTGAAGTCCGCCAAACACCACATCGTTCGCGTAACCGGCAACGCGCTACTCACAGCAGAGGAGTTAGCAACAGTGTTGGCCGAAGTGGAGGCCATCCTCAACTCTCGCCCCCTAGTACCTCTGAGCCAGGACCCCAACGACGGCGAGGCTCTAACCCCAGCGCACTTACTAATAGGATGCTCCCTGCGGGCATTACCCCCAGAGAAGGTGCCAGTGGACCCAGTTCGTTGTTGCAAGAGATGGCAACTTGTTTGCTGTCTCAAGCAACAGTTCTGGCGACAGTGGTCCAAAGTATACCTGACGGGCCTTCAGGAGCGGAACAAGTGGCTGCACCCCAAACGCAATATGCAGCTCAACGACCTCGTTCTCGTCCACGAGGACAACGTGCCGCCGCAGCAGTGGGTACTAGGGCGCGTCGTCGCAACCGTCGAAGGGCAAGACGGCAAGGTGCGAGTCGCAGACGTAAAAACCAAGACGGGCACGATTAAGCGCCCCATCCACAAACTGGCTGTCCTTCCACTGGATATTGAAGGAATCTGATCCTGTCAAGGTGGCCGGTGTTGCGTCAAGCGACAGGATATATATGTATATTTAAACCTGAAATTAAAATTAAGAAAAATGAATCACAAAAAATTATAAAATATTGAATTATTTACTACTAATCTACTACTTACCTTAATACTTACCATAATCTATTACAATAGTGAACGAAAAGTTGAAGATAATTATATTTACCCCTTTTTTATACATATGAACATTACCACTAGTTTAAGCCGTTAGTTTAAGATTAAGGCTAAGCAACTAAATGAAATTAAATAAAGAAGTATTGTATTAAGAACCATCGAATCGAACGCACGCGTCTTAATTTTTGATCGCAATTAATTATCGTGACAGGCAATTAGGCTTCTTAATTTTATTCGCGCATTCCCAAGTTTTTATTATCGCTTCTCAAAAACGCTTGAGAATTTTCACATATCATACTCCAAATTCATTTCTGAGAGTGACTGTCTAATAAAATACTGCACTCGATTTGCTTCTTCGCCGATTCAAGACAATTCTGAATCGCCGCTAGAAATAAAAAGCCAAACGATTGAAAATTTTTGGACACGTCTCCAAGCTGCATATGACGCAATTGTAGATACTGACGATTCAGATCTACCAGAAAACTTTAAATCTTCTGCATACGCCAAATTTGAAAACTGCTATTATGATCGCAGATCAACTAAAACTTATAAAGTCAATTGCACCTACTACCCACAGTAGAGTAGACTTACCACAATTGCAAGCCCAAGAGGCAACAGGCATTCATCTCAAAGTGCCAGCGTACGATACAGAAATATTCCATGGAGGTTATGAACAATGGCCGTCCTTCCGGGACATGTTTACTGCCGTGTACATAAACCATCCAAAAATATCGCAAGCGCAAAAATTGTATCATCTTCGATACAAAACAAAAGGTCAAGCAGGCGTAATAGTAAAACAGTTCACATTAAGTGATGACAATTTTAATTTGGCTTGGGAAGCTCTGAAAGCAAGATATGAAAACAAAAGAATATTGGTCGACAAGCAAGTTACCATACTCATGAACTTGCCGAAAATTCAAAAAGAAACAAGTGAAGAATTCATAAAATTAGAAACCACTGTTTCAAATTGTTTGTCGGTTCTAACGACACAAAATGATCCCACAGACAGCTGGGACCCTATTCTTATAAACATATGCACCGCAGCATTACCCGAAAAATCATTACTTCTATGGGAGCAATCGCTCTCATCAAGAAGAGACTGCCCAACGTGGCAGCAAATGAAAGATTTCTTAACTGCCCAATATGAAATTGCGGAAAGGGTAGATAAAAAAACAGTCAGAGCTAAAAACGTTCAACCCGACCTGAACAGAAGCTTCAATAGACCCCAAGTCAATAACAATAGCAATTCAAATAGAAGCTTTTTCAAAGCACAATCGTTCACATCTGAACAGAACAAATATACGTCATGCGATCTGTGTGCAGGAGGGCATAAACTAAAAACTTGCGAGAAGTTTAAAAAATTAAATACAAACGAAAGGAACAACTTTGTCAGGTCAAAAAGACTCTGTACAAACTGCTTGTCCCACGCGCACAATCTTACAAATTGTGAAAGCAAATTCAACCGCATATATTGTCATAAAAGACATCATTCCATGTTACATTATAACATGTCTCCCAATACACCTCAAAGTAACACATTCTCAAGAAAAGCCACGGGTTTAGTTGCAACAGCAACTCCCGAAACACAAAATCTCGAAATTTGCCAAGAGGCATCCAAGGCATTAAAAACTCAAACGCTGCACAGCGAGAATCAAAGTAAGGTATTACTACCAACAGCAGTTGTCTCCATCGAACATCGAGGAGAACTGTTCAAACTAAGAGCCCTAATAGACCAAGGATCGCAACGATCATTCATAGCATCTAGGGCACAAAATAGGCTAAAACTGCCAACAAAACATGCCAACTATGAAATTACGGGAATGGGCGGACGAGTAGTACAAAACTCACATAAAATCTGCCCCATTACCCTAATTTCCCCCCAAGCGGATAAGCGCATTCAAGCAAATGCTATTGTCTTACCGCAATTAACAAACGTGCATCCAAGCTATCAAATAAATAGCAAGCATTGGGATAAGATATAACATCTGACTCTAGCAGATCCCAACTGCAACACCCCCGCTCAAATAGACCTTCTATTTGGCAGCTATCTCATATCGCAAATTATGCTAGAAGGTGTTGAAAAAATTTCAAAAACACTACTGGCGCAAAATACCATTTTCGGATGGGTCCTAAGTGGACTAGTTGCGGAACCAGTCACAGCAATGACAACTCAAGTTGAGGAAATCTCAAACGAATACCTCAATTCGCAATTGAGAAAGTTTTGGGAGTTAGAAGAACTCCCCCCCCCCCATTTCAATTACAACACCAGAAGATCAGTATTGTGAAGACTTTTACAAAGCCACAACTACTCGATCAGCTAATGGTCGGTATGTCGTACGACTACCACTAAAACAACAATTTCCAGACACACTCGCCTTAGGTCACTCTCGCACCTCTGCAATGCAGCAGTTTCTAAGTATGGAAAAAAACCTACTTAGAAAATGTGAGCTGAAACAAGATTATGATGGTGACTTGGAAGCATATCTTCATTTAGATCACATGGAGGAAGTAAGCCCATGTGAAAAAATCATAAGAGGCAAATATTACTCTTTCTACTTGCCACATTATGCAGTAGTAAGGCCTGAGAAAAAAACAACAAAAGTTCGAGTTGTCTTCAATGCCTCAAGAACCACTAGCTCGGGGAATTCCCTAAATGATATTCTATTTACGGGACCCACACTCCAACCAGATTTAATGCTCCTCAATTGGCGTATATACAAATACGTATTCAATGGGAATGTCGAAAAAATTTATCGACAAATAGTCGTACATAAGGACGATCAAGATTTTCAGCGAATTATCTTCCGAAAATCTGCCAATAGTCCACTACGCGACTTTAAATTAAAAACTGTAACCTTTGGCGTAAACTGTGCTCCATACTTAGCCATTCGTACACTCCACGAACTGGCAGAAGACACAAGGTCAGAATTTCCTCTGGCAACACAAGTGTTAAAAACACAGACGTATGTGGACGATATCCTGTCTGGAAGCCACAGTCTTCCACTTGCATACGATACCTTATCACAGGTAATAAATGCCCTCAATACCGCAGGGTTCCCATTAAAAAAGATAACAGCCAACCACCCAAATATTTTAAAAAATATTCCTAACGACCATTTGTTGGACACTAATTTCCTTATATTTGAAAAGGAAAGTACAACAAAAACACTGGGCATCCAATGGAATGCGATATCTGACCATTTTTCATATACTGCAGAGTCAATATCCGCATTGTCAGCCATAACAAAGAGACAAATTTTATCGTCTGTGGCGAAACTTTTCGACCCCGCAGGATGGCTTTCGCCAATTATGATACAAGCGAAAATCCTAATCCAAGAATTATGGCTAGACGGAACCGACTGGGACGAACAAGTGAAGCCTCTTCGCTTAGAAAAATGGTCCCAGTTTGCTAATAACCTAAAAGACATTTCACAGATACAAATTCCACGGTGGGTAAACTATTCCCCCGAATACAAAGTGGAACTACACGGTTTCTGCGACGCCTCTGAAAAGGCATATTTGTGCCACTATTTATGTGCGCACACAAAGCGATATTGCAACCACAAGCCACCTACTGGCGGCAAAAGCAAAAGTCGCACCGCTAAAAACGATAAGTCTACCACGACTTGAACTCTGTGGCGCTCTGCTACTAGCAAAGCTAGTTTCCATGGTACGGACCCACTTGAACATGGCAAAATACAAGTTATATCTATGTTCCGATTCCGAAATAGTTCTCGCCTGGTTGGAAAAACCACCACATGCGTGGAAAACATATATTTCCACAGAACGTCTCAAATACTTGACCTAGTAGGATCAGCCACTTGGCGACACGTAGCCAGTGCTGACAATCCTGCGGATCTAGGTACAAGAGGATGCAAACCTCTGCATCTCGCCACCTCCACCGTTTGGTGGAATGGCCTCCAATGGTTAACAGAATCTCCCGATTTTTGGCCACAATCGCCCATGCGCAACATAATTGCCCCAGAAGGTCGAAAAATCGCCACTTATCACACTACAATGGAGGATGCTGACATCCTTGAACGATTTTCATCGTTCCCCCGAGCACTCAGAGTAGTCGCCTATATTCTCAAATTCTCAAAGCGACTCAAACTTAAGGTAAAGGGAGCAACTTGCCCCCAATGCGATACATTGACGCACCAAGACTTACAAAAAGCGAAGGTCACTCTTATCGCATCAACCCAAACGCGCTACTTCAGCCGCGACCTAGGGTTACTAAGACAATCGAAGCCAATTGACAAAAAGAGCTCACTCTTAGTACTAAACCCATTTATAGACACGAAAGGTCTGCTTCGTGCAAACGGCCGGCTTGCTTATTCCAGCCTTACGTATAACGAACGCCATCCCATAATAATACCAGAGAAATCCTCATTTGCCGCATTATTCATCAATTATATCCATATACTCATGTTACACGCCGAACATCGCCTCATGCAACATATGGTACGCCAAGAGTACTATGTTCCCCGCCTTAAGCCCCAAATCAAGAAGTGCATTTTCACGTGCAAGGTCTGCACTATGCAGAAAATGAGAACGCAGATTATGGCAGCACTTCCACCGGAACGCTGCAACTTCGCTCTGCCTTTCACCACCACAGGTGTCGACTTTGCTGGGCCTTTTCAAATAAAGGCGTCCATGCTAAGGTCTGCCACCCTGATGAAAGGCTATGTGGCTGCCTTTGTCTGTTTTACGATAAAAGCAGTACACCTGGAGCTATGTACCAATCTGACAAAGAAGGCTTTCCTCGCGGCATTTGCTCGCTTCGCCGGACGACGTGGCTTTCCATCCAAAATCATGAGCGATAATGGTAAAACATTTATCGGCGCTCAAAGAGCCATAGAAAAGCAATTTGTGAATTTTATGAAACAAATCTCACCTGACATTATACAAAAATATGCTCCCCAAGGTATCAATTGGCAGTTTATTCCCCCAAGCGCTCCACATATGGGTGGTTTATGGGAATCAGCCGTAAAAAGCTTCAAGTCACATTTCAAGAAGCTAGCTGGCACTTATAAATTTAATTATGAATAATTTACGACAATGTTAACCAGAATTGAAGCCGTTCTCAACTCACGGCCTCTCGCTGCCCTATCGCAAGATCCATCAGACTTTACAGCCCTCACACCAGGGCATTTTCTTAAAGGAGCGCCCATTCTGGCCACACCTGAGCCAGGCGTGGAGTCGCTTTCTTTATTAAACAGATGGGAAAGAATTACAATTCTCCATCATGATTTCAGTCTTCGATGGAAAGAAGATTATTTAAAGGACCTCTACAGAAGGTACCGGTGGAAAACACCCGAAAACGCGCCTAAGCTTGGAGATTGTGTCTTAATTCATGACGATTGTCTCCCCCCCACTGAATGGCGGCTTCGCCGCATAGAGAAGCTTTACCACGGCTCCGACGGTCATATTCGCATAGTTGATCTCCGTACGCAAAACGGAACACTAACTCGGCCGCTCGTTAAACTATGTTTTTTGCCCACAGCCGATAAACCGACACGTAAACCGTAAACAATAAACGATAAATCGATATAACCCGCAAAACGAACCACAAATACTATCTTAATGAAAACCGCAAAAGTAGTAATAGATGGGTGGTCCACATGACTACCCCCCAGTGCCACCTAACGTAGCACCAACTATAATATCCGTATACCACAAACATATAACTTAAATATCTTTGACAGATCAAATGGATGTCGATATGCCGCCAGCACCAACGCCAGCCGTTCGGTCGACCATTCACGTGCCACGAACGGGGCCTACACCAGCCCCTCGCAATCCCACGGCCACAACACAACCAACCGTTGCCCGAAGTGCAACACGCGCAAATCCGACGCCGGTGCCAGCAGACCCACAGCGCCTCCGATGCCCGCTTTGCCGCCGCCCCCACAGGTTGCCGCACTGCGGCATTTTTAAGAGGATGCTGCCTCCGCTCCGCCAGCAGATTGTCCAGGCACATGGCCACTGCCTAAATTGTCTGCCACCTACCCACTCCACATCGGAGTGTACATCCGGATACACGTGCCAAATATGCATGCGGCCGCATCACACGCTCCTTCATCGAGACGGCAGACAATTACTTGCACCCTCCAGTCGTGCTACGACCCGACGACCGCAGGCGAACCGTGCTGCACGACCACGAAGAGCTGAGCCACCACCAGAATCCCGAACACGTACTCGGCGCCAACAACCTAATACCTCTACCCGGCGGCGTCAACCTAGGCCGCGGTCTCGCCAACCCACTGGGCTCAGTAACGTGGTGGCCACATTGCAGCAATTGCAAAGGCTACTAGGCTAATAATTTACCTAGGGGGGCCGGGATGTCTAAATGACTCTCGGCCTACCCTGTCATGAAACACAGTCACACCAAATTTCAACACAAAATCATCATCACAGCACACCACTCTCACCACTCACCTTCCACATCACTACACATCACACTAATACACTCAAACATGACACCACACTTCCAACTAGAACACAAAAAAAGGGACGGACAACTCGAGCCGCCTCACTTCGCTTTTTGCTCCCGTAGTGGTAACCACCGTTCACTTGCGCATACGCTTTCCGCAGCATCGTTTGTTTTCCTCCCGCGTCAATCATCACTCGCCGATTCCGCCTTCAATTGGGTTATTCGACCAATTTCTCACGTTTGTGAAATATACATAGATATAAATAAAGCAGAGTCAGGAAATTTGTATTAACAAAAAAATAATAATTGTAAATAAAAAGTGAAATCGGAAATTTGAAACCAGAAACCTCGTTCTGTGCATTATTTCTTTTCCTACACCAATTGGGTTTGGAAATAAAGGTGAGTTGCACCAGTAATTGAACCACTCCTTTTAATAGTTTTTTTGAGGTCGTTTCGCTTCCTCTTAAAGCATTCCTGTAGCACTGCGTAATTCGTCGATTGTCGCCTTCTTTGGCATAGACGCTTTGCTTTGTGACATTCGCTTCGTAGGACTTCAATTTCGTCATTCCACCAGTATGCAGGTTTTCTGTGCGTGCCTTGCCTTTTCCTGCACATAGCGGCGTCACATGCCTTGCTGATGTGTCGTATTAAGTGTTCCGCCTGTTGGTCCGTTTCTGCAGCAGCATTGTTCGGGTTGCTATCCAATATCAGCCTGAATACCTCTTCATCAAGGGTGTCCACTTTCCAGCCTCTGGTTTGGGCTTTCCTTGACGGACAGAATCTTTTTAACGGCGTGGGGTTGTCTATGTCTATCAAGAGGGACAGGTGGTCACTGTGCGTGTATAGGTCGCTTACCTGCCTGGTAATCTTCCGCACCAGGGAGCTACTGGCAAAAGTTATGTCAATTACGGAACCGCGTCCGTTCTTTTCGAAGGTGTTCTTGTTGTCAGTATTTAATAGCCCCATGTCAAGCGTTGAGAACGTCTTTAGAAGCGCATCTTCTCTCCTATTTGTGTGGGTGCTGCCCCATTCTATTGCCCACGCATTGAAGTCTCCTGCCACAATGCTCATTGTTGTATTTGCGATGTCTCGTACAAGATTATCTAGAACTCTTTCGTATTCGTTTTGTTGGACGCTCGGTGGGATGTAGCAGCTGTAAAAGTTTATGCCACAAAATTTTGCTCGTGTGTAGCAGGATTGTCCCGATAGTGGCTTGCTTTGGAATGGCTTGTTTCCGCAGGCCCATACGGCAGCTTTTTTGTTTGGTCGGAGCTCCAGTTTTCAGTACCCAGATTTCTGTACTGCTCGCTTAGTATTGTTATGCCCACTTTTTGCTCAATCACCGTTTGCGTAAGTAACTCTTGTGCTGCTTCGCAGTGGTTGAGGCTAAGTTGCAAGACTCCCATGTCTTCGCTTTTTTGCACGCTTCTGTGTACAAATGACATTTTTTGCTACCAATTTGGTGGTCTGTGCTCTCTCGACCATTTTTTTACACGCGTCGCAGGATGGTTTTCTATCACATGTCTTCGCAAAGTGCCCCTTTTCTCCACATTTAAGGCAGCACTGGCTTCTATCAGCTGGGTTGCTATAACTCTTCGCTTGGTGGCCGTATTCCAAGCACATATAGCACTTCTTAAGGGTCGGTCTCTCCCTGATTCGGCAAACAACCCGTCCTATTTTTATTTTCCTCGCTTCAAGTAGGAATTTCGCCTGATTAGCAGAGAGGCTTAGAATGGCTGTTTGCGTGCCCGCATATGCCGCTCTGATGCTTTTTATTGATGCTTTATCAATATCGTGTAGCTCCTTTATTTGTGCACGTATAGCACTGCAGATGTCGTCTTCCGAGGTTATTTCGTCTAGGTCCCGAATCTCTATCGTTGTTTCGTGGGTAAGTGCTTTAATTTTTGCCTGATTCCCCAGAACTTTACCTATCTCGTTTGTGAAGTCGCTTGTATTTTCCTTTTGCGCATCTTTTAACTCTAGCAGCATTTCGCCTTTGGCCGTCTTTCTAATACGGGTTACATTTTCACCCAGCTTCTGAAGAGCATCTTCTTTCTTAACTGCCCTGAGGATGTCGCTGTAGGTCATATTATCCGTTCGCGCAATTATGATGGCATCAGATCGTCGCGGATGCTTATATGTCGTCCTCTTCTTTCGTTTTACCTCGATCCAACCATCTACATCGAACACCTATGGTAGGCTTATCTTTTTTTCCCTCTTTAGGCTGCCTTGACTGCTCTGCATGGGTGGGTTTGTTTTTCTTCGGTGGGGTCAATCTTTTGGCCTGCTTTTTGTCACGGGGTCTTTTTGGTATTACATGCGTGGTCGAAGGCATATTCAGAAAGTTTCTCCTTTCTTTAATTTTTACGTGCTCATTCTGGGCTTTTCCATACAGTACTCCTATGTTACTAAGGAGGAACGGGTATACCCTCGGTAGCGTTTCAGGCCATGGGATAGAGAATAGGCTCTCTGACCTGAACGGGGCCGTAATCTACGCATACCATAGCAGCTGCCCCCGAAAAGCGCCCACCGACAGACGAGTCTGTCCGTGGTGGACAAAGGCACTAGCAGACCTCCGGAAAAAGGTGCGCAGCCTGTTCAACAGAGCAAAACGTACGGGGTTCTGGGCGGAATACCGGAGCTATCTTACCTTGTACAACAAGGAGGTTAGGTCTGCAAAGCAGGCCAGCTTCAGGAGATTCTGCGAGAATGTCGCCACCACGCCAAAAGCAGCTCGGCTGCACATAGCTCTGGCCAGAGGCACGATGGACGTTGAAATTGCCATCAAACTAGCACGGAGGACAGAGCCATGGAGCTCCTGCGGGCGCACTTCCCGGAGGCAGTTCGGGAGGACCAATGTCCACCCGTGATCGAGCACAGGCCATCTCCTTGGGCCATCGGTAGGCGATGGGCTCGTTCGAAAGATTTAAGTCTCCGGGAGTGGATGGCCTCTTTCCGGCGCTGCTACAACAGGAGGAGCAACTTTTGCTGCCTCACCTGGTTCGGCTGCTGAGAGAGAGCCTAGCCATGGCGTATATCCCAGAGGTATGGAGGACAGCGAAGGTGATCTTCATACCCAAGGTGGGAAGGAGGGATTACTCGTTGGCGAAATCTTTTAGGCCAATAAGTCTAACGTCCTCCCTACTAAAAACCATGGAGAAGATCGTGGAACAGGAAATAAGGGCGAAGGCGCTGAAAAGCTCACCGCTGCATGCGGCTCAGCACGCCTACAGAGGGGGAAGATCTACCAGTACTGCTCTGTCCTTTGACAACACATTCCACAAGAGTGTATTCAGGGCACTGGAGAAAAGGAATGTGGCGGCACCAGTGCGTAGATGGATAGAGGCCGTACTACGTACAAGGGTTGCTGAGACTTTGGTAGGGGACAGCAGAATTCGTCTAGGCACAACAAGGGGCTGCCCACAGGGGGGTGTGCTATCACCCCTGCTATGGAGTCTAGTCGTAGACGACCTGCTGACACTGCTTACGGACAATGGGATCCGCTGCCAAGGGTATGCGGACGACATTGTAATCATAGCAAAAGGCAGATATGAAGACACTCTCTGCGACTTGGTCCAAAGAGGTCTCAATCTAGCGAAGGGGTGGTGTAGGGAGGTTGAACTGAACATCAACCCCTCCAAGACGTCAGTAATTCCGTTTACGAGACGCAGGACCCTACCCGGCCTTAGGGCCCTCTCACTGGGGGGAAGTATGTTAGAAATGACCAACAGTGTCAAATACTTAGGGTTGACGCTAGACTATACCTTGAAGTGGAAACAGCATGTAAACCTGACCTTGGTCAAGGCGACAAAGGCATTATTGTTGTGCAATCGACTAGCGGGTAGGTCCTGGGGCTGTAAGCCAAGGATAGTCAGGTGGTTGTACACCATGATAGTGAGACCGATAATCACATATGGGGCGGTAGCCTGGGCCTCGGTTGCGTCGCAGACATCGGTTAAGGCTAAGCTATTAAAGCTACAGCGGCTGGCCTGTGTCTGCTTGACGGGGGCAATTCGTACGTGTCCAACGGCAGCATTGGAGGCTCTTCTGGAGCTTACACCGCTTCACTTGGTCATCGATCAAGTAGCCAAACACACCCTTCTGCAAATAACGGCAGAGAGGTGGGGTAAAGGCAAGGTAGTCTCATCCCAGAGGATGGAAAGGATAAGCGGCAGCCTACCTTTGGCCCTCCTCCCGAGGGATAGCGCTACCAAAAAGGTTAACCTCAGGAAAAAGTTCAAGGTTACCCTCAGCAACAAAGACGATTGGAGTGACTCCAACTTCGAGATGGTGTTGAGGGAAAGCACCATAAGGTGGTACACCGATGGCTCGAAAATGGCGGACTAGGCTATCCATACCCATGGGTGAGTTCCCGAGCATTTTTCAGGCAGAGGTTTATGCCATAAGCCGGTGTATAGAAATAAACCTCCATCGCAACTATCGCAATGAGCGGATAGCCATTCTCAGCGATAGTCAAGCTGCGCTAAAGGCGATCTCCTCTTACGAGGTCAAATCGCTTCTAGTGCAGGGGTGTAGGGATAGGCTGAATTGCCTTGCGGAAAGAAACCGGGTACACCTGGTCTGGGTGCCTGGTCATAAAGGTGTAGCCGGTAAGGAACTGGCGGACGAGCTCGTCCGCTCCGCGGCCTCCAGCAAAATGGTAGGACCCGAACCCTTTACGGGGGTGGGTCCCCACACCTTGAAGAAGCTGCTCCTTAGAGAGGAAAGAGTAGACAGAGAGGAGTATTGGCTACAGGCTCATGGCATGAGACACGCCAAACTGCTAATGGGAGGTTACAGCCTGAAGAGGTTCAAAATTATAATAAACCTCCCAAGGAACAAACTCAGGCTACTGGTCGCATGGTACACTGGTCACTGCAGGCTGAACAGGCATCTGCATAGCATGGGCCTATCAGCATGCGCCAGCTGTCGTTTCTGCGGCATGGAGCCTGAAACCCCGGAGCATCTGCTGTTTGACTGCCCAGCAGTCTGTAGACGCAGATCAAAGGCCCTTGGAGTGCTGTCTCCGGATAGGGATCGCATTGCCTCGCTACCGCCTGGAAGTCTGCTGGACTTTATCAATGGGCTGGGTCTAAGCGAGTCAATGTGAGTAAGGAGAGGGCACAATAGACCAAAGGTCGCAGTGCATTCCTCATCTGCATTCATTCATTCATTCATTCATACCCTCGGTGTCTGTGCTCCTACCCCAGTTCTCTGAGGCCTGTCCTTCGCTTAACCGGTCCCGGAAAACACGGACGGACCAGCGCTCGCCCGGGGCAACGCAAGCTACTAATCCTACGCCCAATGAACACTTCTTGACCAGAGCCCGAAGGGGTTGGTTACAGGCAAACAACGTAGCTGACACCTCGGCAGAGCAAGCTCACATCACCCTTTTCACGTTAGCAACGGAGAAGTCGTTGCTAAGGTTTCGAGGGACTCCCAGTGCGCCAAGTTGTGTACCGGTTAACTTTAGTTCTTTTAGCAGCCGCTCCTAATCTGGTGAACAGACGCCGACCAGGGAGCCGCCTACTATGGGTCCGTCGCACCTGGGTTTTTTATATTACTCATCACGCCTGTGCGTGGTGAGGGGGACACATATTTCAAAGAGACGGTGTCGGTTCGCCACTGTCACAGGAGCTTCAACGGATCTGCTAGCTTTTATACCGCATCCTCCACTCCTGTCGCTCATCGTCGGGGATTGCTTATTCGTTTAGACTTATTTCGCAACTAACCTGCTACTACAGGCCGTCCGGCTATCCGCGACCCCCCCCACTGCCCCCGTGACTCACACTCTGAAGTAGCATGATTGAGGCAATGCTCGTGGGTCTGAGCAACTTGCTGCTTTTGCAAAGGCCGCATACCCCTAAATATTCCACAATGGTGGAGACGATGAGGGCGTCGACAGATGGGGCACCTTATCCGACGGGTCTCCGAAATCCTCGATGTGGTCGATGGCGGTCGGGTGCCACCCCGAGGCGCGGGTGTAGGTACCGCTGCCGGCGCGGCTGCCGGTACAGGTGCCGGCGTTGTTGCCGGTGCAGTTACCGGCGTAGTTGCCGGTGTAGTTGCCGGCGTTGTTGCAGCCACAGTTCGGGGCGCTGGTGTAGGCCCGGTGCGTGGCTCATTGGTAGCCCGAGCGATTGGCGGGGTTGCGACAGGTGTATCTACATCCATGGTGATCTGTATAGAGAAGATTATTGATTATAAATTTCTATCAGATAGGCAGACATGGTGATCGTGCCACGGTATGTGGCATGAACGTGTCGTCGTATTGATCGACAATTTCCTGGCCAAGATTCTTGGGTATTATACGGCGCCTTAATTCGAACGGTTTATTATTTTTTAGCGGTTTGTTATTGGCGTATTTCTCGTTTTAGTGTTAAATTTAGTGATTATATTATATCGCGACATTATCGTTTTGGTTTTTTCGGTTTTCGGATTCGCGGTTGTCGGTTGTCGGTTGTCGGTGGTTGGTAAAAAGCACAGCTTCACGAGCGATCTGGTTAGTGTTCCGTTTTGTGTATGGAGATCCACGACTCGTATGTGACCGTCGGAGCCGTAATGTAGCTTTTCTATGCGGCCAAGCCGCCACTCGGTAGGGGGTAGACAATCATCATCAATGAGGACACAGTCTCCAAGTTTAGGCGCTTGTTCAGGAGTCTTCCAACGGTATCTTTTGTGGAGATCCTTTATATACTCGTCCTTCCATCGGCGGCTGAAATCATGATGGAGAATTTTAATTCGTTCCCATCGATTTAGTAGCGATAGCGACTCCACGCCTGGCTCAAGAATGGCCAGGATGGGTGCTCCTTTTAGAAAATGCCCTGGAGTTAAGGCGGTGAAATCTGAGGGGTCTTGCGAGAGTACTGTGAGTGGCCGTGAATTGAGAACGGCTTCAATTCGATTTAATCACGTCGTGAACTCTTCGTAATTGAATTTTTAATTTCCAGCTACCCGTTTTAAATGGGTTTTGAAGCTTTTTACAGCTGATTCCCATAAACCGCCCATATGAGGAGCGCTTGAGGGTATAAATTGCCAATTGATACCTTGAGGGGCGTACTTTTGTACGATATCGGGTGACACTTGTTTTAAAAAATCCACAAATTGCTTTTCTGTGGCTCGTTGAGCTCCAATAAGAGTTTTGCCATTATAGCTCATGATTTTTGAAGGGTAACCACGTCGAGCGACAAAGCGAGCAAATGCCGCGAGAAAAGCCTCCTTCGTCAGATTACCACATAGCTCAAGATGTACTGCCTTTGTCGTAAAACATACAAAGACAGCCACATAGCCTTTCATGGAAGTGGGAGACCTTATCATGGACGCCTTTACCTGGAAAGGCACAGCAAAATCCACACCTGTTGTGGTGAAAGGCAGAGCGAAATTGCAGCGTTCAGGTGGAAGTGCTGCCATAATCTGCGTTCGCATCTTCTGTTTGTGCATAGTGCAGATCTTGCACGTGAAGATACACTTCTTGATTTGCGGCTTAAGACGGGGGATATAATACTCTTGTCGGACCATAAGTTGCATGAGGCGATGTTCGGCATGTAGCATTAAGATGTGGATGCAATTGAGGAACAATGTGGCAAATGGTGAACTCTCGGGAATTATTATGGTGTGGCGTTCATTGTATGTTAGGCTCGAATTAGCAAGCCGCCCATTGGCACGAAGCAGACCTTTCGTGTCCAGAAATGGGTTTAGAACTAAGAGTGAGCGCTTGTGTATATGTTATTAGTGCGACCTTTGCCTTTTGTAACTCTAGGTGCGTCACTGTGTTGCATTGGAAATTATGTGATCCCTTGACCTTGCTTTTGAGTTGTTCTATAAATTTTAACATACAAGCAACTACTCTGAGAGCTCTTGGAAACGATGAAAATCGCTCAAGGATGTCGGCATCATCTATTAAAGTGTGAAGGGTGGCGACTTTTCGACCTTCTGGGGCGATGATGTTGCGCATGGGGGATGGCGGCCAAGAATCAGGAGATTTTATCAACCATCGGGGGCCATTCCACCAGAGAGTGGTGGTGGCAAGGTGCAGTAGCTTGCACCCTCTTGTACCTAGATCGGCAGGATTGTCAGCACTGGCTACGTGACGCCAAGTGGCTGATCCCACTAGGTCAAGTATTTCTGACGTTCGGTTAAAAATATACGTCTTCCATGCATGTGGTTTTTTTTTCAACCAGGCTAGTACGATTTCTGAATCGGACCACATATATAGTTTGCATTTTGTCATGTTTAAATGCATTTGCACCATGGCTACTAATTTTGAAAGTAGTAGTGCGCCACATAACTCAAGTTGTGGGAGACTTATAGTTTTTAGAGGTGCCACATTCGCTTTTGCTACTAATAAGTGGCTTGTGGTCGTGGCGTCACTTTGCGTGTGCACATAGATAGTAGCGCAGTATGCCTTTTCTGAGGCTTCACAAAAGCCATGTAGTTCGACTTTGTGATCGGGAGATCTTAACAATCGCGGAATTTGAATCTGAGAAATGTTATTCAGATTGTTTGCGAACTGGGACCATTTTTCTAAGCGAAGAGGTTTCACTTGTTCGTCTCAGTCGGTTCCATTTAGCCATAATTCTTGTATTAAGATTTTCGCTTGGATCATAATTGGCGAAAGCCATCCTGCGGGGTCGAAAAGTTTTGCCACCGAGGATAAAATCTGTCTTTTCGTTATGGCTGATAATGCGAATATGGACTCAGCCGTGTATGAGAACTGGTCCGATATCGCATTCCATTGGATGCCTAGTGTTTTTGTTGTACTTTCCTTTTCGAATATAAGGAAATTAGTGTCCAACAAATTTTCGTTTGGAATATTTGTGAGTATATTTGGGTGATTTGCCGTAATCTTTTTTAAAGGAAACCCTGCGGATTTGAGCGCTTTTATCACCTGTGATAAGGCCTCGTATGCTTGTGGAAGGGTGTGACTTCCAGACAGAATATCGTCCACATACGTTTGAGTTTTCAACACTTTAGTTGCCAGAGTAAATTCTGACTTTGTGTTGTCTGCCAATTAGGGAGTGTTCGAATGGCTAAATACATATGGTGCACAGTTAACGCCAAATGTAACTGTTTTTAATTTGAAGTCGCGTAAAGGACTGGTGGGGGATATTCGGAACATAATCCGTTGAAAATCTTGGTCGTCTTTATGTACGACTATTTGCCGATACATTTTTTTAACGTCCCCATTGAATACGTATTTGAATATACGCCAATTTAGTATCAGAAGCATTCAATCTAGTTAAAGTGTGGGTCCCGTAAATAGAATATCATTTAGGGAATTCCCTGAACTAGTGGTTTTCAAAGCATTAAAAACAACTCTTACTTTTGTTGTTTTATTGTCTGGCTTTACTACTGCGTGATGTGGCAGGTAAACGGAGTAGTATTTGCCGTTGACGATTTTCTCCCCTGGGTTTACTTCCTTCGTATGATCTAAATGGAGGTATTCTTCTAACACACCATCATATTCAGATTTGAGTTCGCCTTTTTTAAGTAGGTTTCTTTCCATACTTAGAAACTGCTGAATTGCAGAGGTGCGAGAGTGACCTAAGGTGAGTGTGTTAGGAAATCGTTGCTTAAGTGGTAGTCGTACGACGTACCGACCATTTTCTGATCTAGTAGTTGTGGCTTTGTAAAAGTCCTCACAATACTGATCTTCAGGGGTTGCGACTGATGTGGGGGGGAGTTCTTCTAGTTCCCAAAATTTTATAAATATAAAATAAATTATAAATTGAGGTACTTATTTGAGACTTCCTCAACTTGAGTTGTCATTGTTGTAACTGGTTCTGCAACTAGTTCACTTAGGACCCATCCGAAAATGGTATTTTGCGCCAGAAGTGTATTTGTTATTTTCTCAATACCTTCGAGTATTATCTGTGGTATGAGATCGCTGCCTAATAGAAGATCTATTTGAGCGGGTGTGTTGCAGTTTGGGTCTGCTAGCTTTAGGTGTGAAACAGTGGCAAAAGGCTTGCTTTTTATATGATAGCTGGGTAACATATTGGTTAATTGCGGTAAGACAATAGCTTGTGCTTGTATGCGCTTATCCACTTTGGGGGAAAAGAGGGTAATGGGGCAGATTTTATTTGAGTTTTGAACAACTCTTCCGCCCATTCTCGTAATTTCAAAGTTGGCCAGTTTTGTTGGTAACTGTAGCCTGTTTTGTGCCCTAGACGCTATAAATGATCGTTGGGATCCTTGGTCTATTAAGGCTCTGAGTTTAAACAGTTCTTCTCGGTGTTCGATGGAGACAACTGCTGTGGGTAATAGTACCCTATTGTGGTTTTCGCTATGTAGCGTTTGGGTTTTTAACGCCTTTGAGCAGCATGGTGCTTCTTGGTAGTTTTCAGAATTTGTTGTTGCAATTAAACCTGTTGCTCTTTTTACGTTTGCGCTGTTTGGGGGTGAGCTGGAAAAATTGGTTATATGTAACATTGAATGATGTCTTTTATGGCAGTAAACGCAATTAAATTTGCTTTCGCAATCTTTAAGCGTATGCGCATGTGACAAACAGTTGGTACATAGTTTTTTAGTTCTTACGAAATTGTTTCGATCGCTAATATTCATTTTTTTTAATTTTTCGCACGATTTAAGCTTGTGACCTCCTCTACAAAGTTCGCATGACGTTTGTTTATACTGTTCGGATGTGAACGATTGATTTTTAAAAAAGCTTCTATTTAAATGATTGTGGCTACTTGATTGGGGTCTACTGAAGTTTCTATTGAGGTCGCTTTGAACGTTTTTCGGTCTGACTAGTTTTTTATCTACCCTTTCTGCAATTGCATAATGGGTAGTAAGAAACTCTTTCATTTGCTGCCACGTTGGGCACTTTCTTCGCGATGAGAGCGATTTCTTTCACAAAAGTAACGATTTTTCTGGTAATGCAGCTGAACATATATTTACCGGAATGGAGTCCCAGTTATATGTGGGAATATTCTGTGTCGATAAAACCGACAAACAATTTGAAACAGTGGATTGAAGCTTTATGAACTCTTCACTTGTTTATTTCTGAATTTTTGGTAAATTCACTAATATCGTCACCTGTTTGTCGACCAATATTCTCTCGTTTTCATAACGTGATTTTAGAGCTTCCCAAGCAAAATTAAAATTTTTGTCATTGAGAGCGAACTGTTTCAATATTACGACTGCCTGACCTTTGGTTTTGTATCTGAGGTGATACAATTTCTGCGCTTGTGATAATTTAGGATGGTTTATGTACACAGCTGTAAACATGTCCCGGAAGGACGGCCACTGTTCATAACCACCATGAAATATATCTGTGTCGCATACTGGCACTTTAAGGTAAATGCCTGAACTTGCCTCTTGGGCTTGTCTTTGTGGCAGCTCTACTCTCGGTTGTAGAGTAGGTGCAATTGCTCTTAATAGCTTTAGTTGATCAGAAATCATTGCTTTTGTTCGAATTGGTCTAGGCAGTGTTCATACTTGGAGAAAGCGGAGGATTTAAAATTTTCTGGCGGATCTGAGTTGTCAGATTCTACGATTGCGTCATATGCCGCTAGGAGATGCGTCCAAAAATTGTCTAAATTGTCCTTTTTGATTTCTAAGACCGACTCAGAATTGTCTTGAATCGGTGCAGATGAAAATCGAAGGCAGTATCATATTAAACTGTCACTCTTAGCAATGAATTTTGTATAAGAAATGTCTTTACCCCTCCTTAGTTTTGTAGCACCTTGCTTTGAGCGTGTAGCTTCTGCCGGTGTACACGGACTTTTTTCATCTGAAATCATTTTTGGAACTTTTAGCAACTGAGTCTGAGCTCATTTAAAAGATATATGTAATAAATCAAAACGTCTTAGTGAAAACTAGACTTGTAGATGTTTTGAAAATATTTCGTATATTAAATGTTGAATAGAAGACTCTTTTGTATGAAAGAGTTTCAAAAAAAAAATCAATAAAAGCAATGGCTTCTAATAAGCTGAAATTTCAAAATGTTTTCGTATATATAGTATATGTATGTATTTATGTATATAATTAGACGAGAACTCTTAAGTAAATAAGAATTTTGAACGAACTTGATATGACAAGAAGCTTTACGTATTTGATAGTGTGCGTAATCGCGAACTCTTTTTGGTTAATAAGAGTTTTAAACGAAATGTTTAGACGTGAACTCTCTTAAGTAAATAAGAGTTTTCCAAATCAAGTAAAATATTACGTATACAGAATATCGCTTAAATTTGATTTAATTATCTATTGATGACCGGAAATTATTTTAAGTATTTTATTTTTCCGTATATATTTCTTTTATATAAGCTTTATGTCCAAATGTCCTATAGGGTATACCTATAGGTGGATATTTTATTTATTATGTGCTAATGAGCGCTCGTATTAGAGATCACTGCACTTTGTACATATGCATGTATGTACATATGTACTACGCACAGTGGGAGAAATGGTCAATCTAGCGACGCTTTAGCGAAATTTTTAAATTCAGAATTCTCCAAATTTTGTTTGTTTTATTGAAAATTTATTTCCTAACGGGGTCTTTTCTGTTTTCGTTTTTGTTTTGTTCCAAATATTCGCATATTTGTGAGCTTTCGAATTTAACACATGTTTTAGCAAGTGCAGAAATTACTATTTACCTATTTTTAAGTGCAATTTTTGTTGAACTGAAAAACTTAAATATAAAATTTTGTAATAAGATTTGTGACTTAATTATTATTATTTGGTATGTGTTAAATAAAAAAAAGTCATTGTGCTCTGTTAATATTTGTTTTAGATCTTTACAATGGAAAAAGAAATTGTTCTATATCAAAGAGTTTTTACATGTGTAATCCAATGTTCCGTAGAAAAGAAGTGTGGTGGATTTGATGGGATTTGATTCAATGTCTGTATAATTTGTTAAAATATGTTGTGGTCTACGTCTTGTCCAAAAATAGGCTGCAAGTATTTGCAAGTTACTGATTTTTTTCCGTTTTTAGATACTATGGCAGAGTCTAAACGCACGCTTTTTTTAATATGGCACAATGAACCAGTACCAACAAAAAAATTTCTAATGGTTGAAAGTCATATATTTTCCAACGTCATTGATCGCTCAAAGTATAGTGAAGAGCAAACTTGCAAAATTCAAAAACAATTAAGAAATTTCATAAGCAAACTTTAGAAAAGTGGAAAGAATGTCATAGGGTTATGTCAGTGTTCGAAGAGCTAAATAAGAAATGGTTGGATAAAAATATAATTTTTTCTAAGCCAACTGTTCATCACCGTATACAAAAACCTTTTTCAGAGTGTACAATGAAAACTCAAAAAAAAAAAAAAAAATTGCATCAGTTGTTAACGAAACACCTAACCAAGAGTTAATGGCAGCGGCAAGCGTAAGTCTTTACAAAGCTGGAAAAAGAAATGCTTCACAGGTTGATTCAAAATTGTTTGAAGAAAGTTCGACTGCTTCGAAAATGCTTAAGTCTGTAAGCTCTGAACAAAAAACCTGTGGATTTTGTGGAGCAACACCAAATTCATGAATAATCTAAATAATGTTCAATTGAGGCAACCACAGGAGCACTTGTGTGAGTACGGATTGTCAACACTCCATGCTTGGATACGGTGCTTTGAGTGTATAATTCATATCGCCTATAGAATTCCCATACAAAATTGGCAAATTCATGGAGAACATAAAGAAATCGCTCAGCAAACCAAAAGAAAGATTCAACTTGAGCTAAAAGAAAAAATGGGTATATTGGTGGACACTCCCACGAAAGGATCAGGCAATACAAACACTGGGAATACTGCAAGAATATTTTTTCCAGCATCCAATTTTAGCCTCTACAGTAACTGGCGTAAAAGTAGAACTTATAAAAAGATTTGGTATAATTTTGCGTACTATAGCATGTGGGTACGCAGTTAACATAGAGGCTTTTCGCATATATGCTTGGAATACAGCAGAATTATTTGTTTCCGAATATCATTGGTTTTATATGCCTCCATCTGTACATAAAATATTAATACACGGAGCAGATATTATGAAAAAAGTTTCGCTACCAATAGGAATGATGTCAGAAGAGGCACTTGAGGCAAGAAATAAAGATTTTCGCAGTTATAGACTGAACCATACGCGAAAAAACTCAAAGTTGAATACAATGGAAGACTTAATACACACTCTTTTAGTTTCTTCAGATCCTATTATTACATCTAAGTCTAAAAGCACCTCCAAGTACTCCAAAAATCACATTGAATTAGATGATGAGGTCGAAAACCTTCTTTTACATATAAATGATCTACCTGACGGCAGTAATTCTGAGAGCTCCGACTCTGAATAGTTTTTTTTTTCTAATAAAACATAAAAACATATAAATAAATAATTAACACATATTTTTAGAATAAAGTAATGCAGTTTTTCATTGTATTTAAGAAGCTATTAAGAAAGCGCCGCTAGATTGACCATTTCTCCCACTGTGCTACGCTTTGGTTTTTTACACAATCCTGCTTGTTTTTGTTGATCAAAAATCAAGGGGTATTGCGGGAAATATGCCAATGTGGACTTTGAATATATTTTATACGCAATCCTGCTTGGTTTTGTTAGAAGAAAACCAAGGGGTATCGCGGAGCATATGGCAATGTGAACTTTGAAGCAAATAGCGTATCTACATACGTGACAATACACTTTTGTACAAATTTTATATGTTACAAAATTCTTTTTGTTATATGTGTTTATTGTTATATAATTTGTACCCAATGTCGATTGGGTATTTCTTCCAGTATATATTTATATGCGCCCGTATATATATATGTTCGTGCGACAAAACCACGAAGAGAGAGTTAACCGATCGTAGGTAATTTTCTCAAGTTTACTTGTGAGAAGTATGTAATTGTATAACTGCGCCGCATATACATAAGTATGTATATATGTACGCAGTGAGAAGAGGCCGCGAAAAGAGAATAGAATGATATTCTGATTTTAGAATGTATGTATGTACTAAATGTATATGTTTTGAAATATGAACACATGCATATGGTTTCAGTATTAAATGAACCAGTTATACTCTTTATATGTTTTTAGAAATATACGTGAAATATATGTACAAGTAATACAATTCCTTTAGAATTTGTTTTTAGAAATTTTTATTTCCCTTGGTAATCCCAAGGGCAGCCGGTCTCAGCGGAAGAGTTGAAATAACTGGCTACATAAGAGCGACGTTAGCGTCTAAATACCTACACTACTTTGCCCTAACTTTAGTTGCTGCACGTTATGGGCCGCGTGACTTCTTAGTTGCTTACACTAGCAACTGTTTACCCAATTGTTTGCTGTCTTGCGTTTATTTTGTTGTTGTCACACGCAAGGCTAAAAGTGTTCGATCAGCATAATGGCCGGATGCATACTTAATGCGGACGTTGCAGAATTCGGTGCAAGTGATATTTTTGTCGGATGTTTGGTTACCTGTGCTAACTACTCCCCCTCTTGAAGTGAAGGCGTCCCCGGTTTCCTTTATAATGTTCTTCAGTACTGCCATATTTCTTTGTCGTTTTCGCAGAAATATTGCTATGCTCATAGCTGTGGCAATTAGGATTAGGAGCAAGGCGGTTCCCGGTTGTATGGAGCGGGTTTCAATAAGATTCTGTAGGTGCGCTATGTGCCTGAGGTTTTTTATATTAGCTCTTTGAAGGTGTGGGAGTGATAACAACTCGATATGTTCTGTAAAGTTAACGTGCTGCGCGGGTACTGCTTCGGGATGCGAAAGTATTACCTCATTCCAATTGCTATAAACGGTGGAGTTTATCGTAATTTCGCCTTATCAAAAAGGTTCCTCTAGCTAATCTTGTAAAATTTTCATTTTTTATTATAGCGGGTTGATCATTAATTAGAATTACGCCGTTATCGATCTCCTTAAGAGCGGGAACGCGATCGGCGGATTTGGATTTGCATTCTGCGAAGTGCTGGTTCAATAGTTGTCGTACACAGGGACTTTCTTTCAAGGGTTGGCAGAAGTTTGCTATTATGGCTTCCTTGCAATTATAAAGTGGGATGTATTCTCTGTTGCATTCGGAATAAAATTTGTTCCTAAGGAAATAATCTTTCCTTCCTGGATTACGAGCAGCAACTTTACTTTATTACAAACTCTAGCTATTTTTGGGTATTTAATAATGAAATAAATAAATTGTGTATTTTGAAATATGTTAAGTTTAGAAACAGAAAGTATGTCAGCTATACTGGTATTTGTAGAGAGCTCAGCAGCTAATATATTATTTATTTCCATGCCATTAAGCAGAATGGGGTTAATAACATTTACTTTTCCTAGAGCTACCGACGTTATAATGGTTTCTAATTCCATTATCACCGCTCTATTTCTAGCACTGACTAAAGAAAAGAGATTTCCAGTATCGATCTGTGTCCGTTTTGCCTGTGCTAAAAGTTTATTAACTGTCACCGTCAATTCGTTTATTTGTTTCTGTGTAACTAAATTAATTGTTGCCTGCTGTTCGTTTGCTTCTATTTATTAGGGCTTCGGCTCTGGTCTCAATCGTTTGAAAGTCATCAAAGTCCGGGGTGCCGGTTATGTACTTTAATGCAGTCCCTAGAATACTGATGCTTCGCGCATGTCGGTGATGTACTCTGACCGCATCTAGTAGTTTTAATATTTCGTTAGCGTCGTTTCGAAGTAGTTGCCTGGCGTGGGAATGCGGAAATTGCTTTAATATTGTGTCCGTCTCTTCGGCTATCGTCTCGAATTTTGATAAGTTTGTCTTGTGTAGTAAAACTCGTATTGTTCATGGAGGATTACTTTTCCTGTTGTTAATGGAATGTGGTGAGAGGTGGTATAGTTGAATATCCTCGCGGTAGTCCAATGGATCATGGCAAAGAGTAGGGTTACCCTAAGGACGAGGGAGAAGTTTTAGTTTTTTAAGTTGGATTTGTGAACTCCACGTCCGTCTATCAAAACATAGGTAGGGGAAGGTGGGGAATGATGGGCAGGTGGGGAATCCCGGGCCAGTGCGATATTTTTTTCCCTAGTATAGGTTGACAGCTGCAACCAACTGTCATCGGCTAGTCTTATAATAAGCTCAGTTTCTATATAGCACTCGAGCTGTGAACACGTGTTATAACCTCTCTGCGACAACAAAAAGAAATTCGACACTCCGAAAGTTTTTTTTTCAACTCTGTGTACAGTTGATTTTTTTCACATTTTCCAATAAATTCATCCAGGTAAATATATTTATAATATTAGTTGAGCCTTTAGCCTTCGACACACAAAAGAAATTTTGCACGAATTTACGTTGTGTTCATTATCCACCGCCATTTTGCAAATATGAGCGGGGAATGTCGGGCCACATAGTTTTTTACATTTGACATGCTAACTTCATATATTTGACGTGTATAAGTGATTTTTCGTGCAGAATTTCAACAACACAATAGTTTTTCAACATTTCCTGATAGTTTCGTGCTCCGAAAAATTTTTTTTAGTCATGATGCCGCGGTACTATCCCAAACAAGACAAAATTGTTGATTTCGACAACATTTTGGAGGCGATCAAGTCGGTGAAAATACATCACAACAGCGTTCGACAATCTGCGACGGCACACAAAATTCCGAGGACCAACCTGATGCGTTATATTGCAGCATTTGATGGTGCGAGCATCGACGTTACTACTGCCAATGCCGATGTAATGAAGAATTTGCTGGCTGAAAGCACGACGATGGGCACAAAAATAGTTAGTTCTGCTGGTTTCTTTCTTTTTCTTTCATCGAATAGTAAATCATTTTTTTTTTATTTCAGATCTTCAATATCGAACAAGAGAAGGAGCTGATAAGCTACATTCTCCAGCCCAGCGACATCAACTATGGAATTAGTTTGATGGAGCTTCGTAAGCTCGCGTATGAATTTGCTCGGAAAGTTGGCGCGTCGTATCCGGATCCATGGAACGACAATCAAGCGGCGAGTAAGGATTGGCAGTTGGCGTTCATGAAACGCCACAAAAATTTGTCACTGCGAACACCAGAGCAAGTAAGCCAGAGCCGTGCGAAGCGATTCAACAAAGAGAATGTCGATGCATTCTTTGCCAACCTTTCATCCGTTCTCGGTAAGACGCCGTTTGAACCTCACCGAATATGGAACATGGATGAAATCGGGTGCCCGACCGTGCCAACCAGACCTGTCAAAACCATCGCGCGCAAAGGACAAAAGCAGGTCGGCTCATCAACATCTGCCGAAAAAGGCACCAATGTGTCTTTGGCTTTGGCCGTCAGCGCTAGTGGCCAGTCTATACCGCCATTCTTCCTCTTTCCCCGAGTCAACATGAAAGAGATTTTTATGACTCATGCGAGTTCTGGTTACATGAACTCTGACGTATTCCCTCAATTCATGCGTCATTTCATCAAGCACACCGGTGCTAATGCCGATTCGCCAACCATGTTGCTGCTGGACAACCACGGTTCGCATTTATCGATCGAGGCAATAGATTTGGCGTTGGATCATGGCATCACGTTGCTGTCTTTTCCGCCGAAATGCACGCACAAAATGCAGCCGCTAGATGTTGCGGTGTTTGCACCATTTAAAGGCATGAAAAAGTCCAACATTGGTGTCACTTTCGATCTGCATCATGTGCCGCTCCTTGTCGATCAGTGCCTCGATGTTATGTTAACGCCGAAAACCATCAAATCCGGCTTCCGAACAACTGGCATCTACCCGTTCAACCCGCAAATTTTCACTGAAGTTGACTTTGTCGCTTCGGAACTGACCGGCGAAAATTTGTTCGGTGACGAAGAGAAAGACGCCGACAATCAACGTCGAGTTCTTGCCTCTGGTGATGCCATTGTGACTGCTGCGAATGAGGAGGTGACAACGTCGGAGGCTTCGACAAGTGCCCCAGCTTCAACAAGTGGTGCTGCATCATCGTCGTTGTCTCTTGTTTCGGCTCACCTGCGCCGAAATTAAAACGTGGCCGCAAGACAATGGAGTCAACGATTTTGACATCGCCTGAGGTTGTCGCAGATCTGCGTGACAAGGCCGAAAAAAGCGGCAAAAACTGACGAAGGCAGCCGATGAACCAGCAGCCAAGAAGCAAAAAGGCCGTGGCAAATCGAAGACGCCACGGAAGAGAAGCCCGTCTCCGACCGAAACCGACATCGAAGAGGACTTCGATTTTTGCACGATTTGCAAGAAAAAGATGCCGAAGCACGAGAATCGTCAAAACACGGCCCATTGCATCGTTTGTGATCGAGGGGTTCACTTGAAATGTGCCGGACCGAGCCCGAACACTTACACCTGCATCCACTGCGAGTCGGAATAATTTTTTTCGCCAATTCCTATTTTTCTTATAATTTATGAATCTCTCTTTCATTTCCATTTATAAATAAACGTTTTTCATCGGTAAAAATCATGTTTTAATCGATTTACAGACTGGCCCGACATTCCCCACCTTTTTTCAAAATCGCAAAATCAGGTTTTTTGCGCCAATGGCTATAACTTTTAAATTTTTGTAGAATTTTATCAAACCAATGTTATCAAAAGGAAGGTTACGACTCGCACTACAAATCCATGCTTTGGAATTTTCACAAAAAATAACTTTTATGTGACTTTTTAACCGAAATCAAAACGTGGCCCAACATTCCCCACCTTCCCCTACCTAAATCGTTTTGGACTGTTTTTTCGGTGTAAAGTCTAGTAAATTTGTTTCCTATTCTCCTGTTGGTCTTCACAAAAACTTTTTCTCCTGACTTATATTGTCTTGTTTGTCTTTTTATATCGTGTTCTTAAGTCCTTTTGTTGGGTGCATATAAGTTTGATTTTTATTTCGTCAAGAAGTTCGTCAGGCGCTGCATGTATGACATCTATGGGTTTCTTGTCTGTTACGAAGTGTATGGTGCGGTTGTATTTAGCCGTGGCTAGCAGGATTAATTCGGCCGTGTCGGAAATGCAGGTCTCGAGCTTTTGGCAGCGTGCGATTTCCGTTAATGTACTGTGGAACCTTTCCACGTGGCCGTTAGTCGTACTGTGAGCCGGTGGTGTGGTGTAGATCGTGACTCCGAAGTGGTTTTTTAGGATTGCTCTAATAGTCTCAGAATTCAATGACCTCTCGTTATCGCAAACTAGAACTTTAGTGTTTTTGTAAAGGTTGAGGAGTTCATAGATTGGTTCCTTAATATCTACTATGGCTCTAGATTTTATTTTGCAAATTTAGAGAATTTATCTATTGTTGTGAGAAAATGCGTTCTGTCTGTTGAATAAATGTCAACGTGAAGGATTTTTCGTGGGTAGGAAGGTATGGGGGTTGACCCTATTTCAGGGTTTGGGGGATGTCGTCGGTATTTGGCTTCGTGATAAATTTTGCAATTTGAAACTATTTCTTTTAACATTTTCCTTAAGTCAGGAAAGTAGTAATTCTCTAGGACTTGTTGTTCATTTTCGCGACAGGATCTATGTGCGCGACTGTGTTTGGTTTGGAGGATTTCTCTTTGGTCTTCCTTATTAAAAACGTCGATAACCTGTTTTATAGTGTGACGGAACTTTATTCCCTGGAAAGATGTGGTAAGTTCACTTTTGATCAGTGCCAGAGTGAGGAGTTCGCATAGCAACCCGTTAACGACGTTCGGGTTAACACATTGTTTAATGGATTTCAGTAAATCCTGTAGGTTACTGAACGATATTCGATGCCTCACTCGTGTCTTAAAGAGGATTGACGTGCTAACCGGTAATTTGGCTCCCTCTTCCAAAATAATCTGAGTTTGGAAACAATTAATGGGGTTCTTTACTGTAGGTATTGCTTGAGTGAGTGACAACTCGCTGTTGGTGGCCATACTTTCTGTGTCTACCTCATGATCCAAGGCATTTATGTATTGCCGGGAAAGTGCATCGGCGATAAAGTTTTCTTTACCGGGTTTGTAGTGAAACTTGGGTGAAAACTCCTCAACAAAAGCGCGCCACCTTTTCATGTATAGATGTTTAGGTGTTTTACGCCGTACAAATAGTTACGCAATTTTTGTAGGGCCCATACGATCGCCAAGAGCTCTCGTTGATTGGTCGCATAGATTTCCTCTGTCTGAGACAGAGTTCTCGAGATCATGGTGATGGGTCTGCCGGTTTGCGACAAAACAGCGCCTATGGCATGTGAAGAGGCGTCCGTTGTCAGATCAAAGGGCTGTTTGTAGTCTGCATCCTCTGATGCAAGAATCTTTTTAATTCTACCAAAGGCGTTAAGTGCTTCTTCATATAATGTTATTTCGATTTTCCGGAATTGGTTAGCACCGATATTTCCATTTTCCCCACTCAAGTATTTTGTTAGGGGCTTTGTAATCGCAGCGTAGTCCTTTACAAATTGTCTGTAATAGCCGGCCAATCCCAAGAATGAGCGTAAGGCTCTCAAGGATTTGGGAACAGCGAAGTCCAAAATGTCCCTGACTTTATCGGGGCATGTCTTTATACCTTCTTTAGACACTGTAAAGCCCAGAAATTCGACGCTTTCTTGAAAAAATTTGGATTTGTCAGCGGACACTCGCATGTTAGCTGCATGAAGTTTGCGTAGTACCTGGTCTATGTCCTTTGAATGTTGCTCAGCACTTTCTGAAAAAATTATCACATAGTCCACGTAGACATGGAATATTTTACCGATTTATTCTCTTAATACGTCATCGATAGCTCTCTGGAAGATGCTGGGCGCATTTTTTAAGCCAAAAGGGAGCCTACAGAACTCGTACCTACCGTTATTGACTGAGAATGCTGTTTTTCCCCGATCCTTTTCAGCTAACTTAATTTGGTGGAAGCCGGACTTGAGGCCTATTGTTGAAAAAAAACCCGGCATTTCCAATGTTAGCCAGAATTACAGAAGTATCCGGGATTGGATACTTGTCACTAACCGTTTTGTTGTTCAGTTTTCTAAAATCTATCACGAGTCTGGACTTCCTATTGCCATCTTCATCGACGCCCTTTTTACTTACAACCCAAATCGGATTACTATAAAGAGAGCGGGATGGTCTTATTATACCAAAGCGCAAGACGTTCGAAATCTCCTTATTGACAAACTCGGCTGAAGCTATGGGGTATGGGTAGCTTCTTGAGTAAACCGGAAGGTCATCGGTGGTCCTTATTGTTCCTATGATATTGGTGTTATAGGGTAGAGCTTCATTGGGGTCCGCGAAAACTTTAGCACACGGGTTAATATAAACAAATACATGAATTGTTTACTATTTTATTGTCAAATAAGCGTAAGTCAAATAAATATAAAAGTAATAGAAATAGAGACAACCAATTTATTTGTTCTCAACGTTATAATTAATTCATATTTATTTTACAAACATACGTGTACGAGTATAAATACTAAAACTATTTTATTGTAACTATATATATACGTTGTAACCAGTGCCTCGCCAAACTATTATATACTTATTGTATGCAGATGTTATTATAATTCTTTCATATAGTTCATTCGTATGTTCGTATTTTTTGTTTAATTTCAATTAGGCGGCACGAATGGATCAAGCTGTTGGACGTAAGAAATCCAACGGCTAAATATTTATTTGCGTGCCAAAGACATTTTTCGTTAAAGATGAGGAAGGGACGGCTTATTTCCAGATCAGCTACACCAGAGGGGAATTAAAACATTAGCTCTGGCTGTCAAATTTTTATCACCTATTGCGTTCAGGTATTTACAGCCCATTTTTAATTGGCCATCGCAAGTGACCCTCGAACAATTTGTTCAGGGTTGGCCACGTAACCCTGGCTGCAATTTTAGCAGCATTAAAGCCCTGGAGTTGAGAAGCCGTGGTTTCACTGACGCACAGAGATATGTTTCGATATGCTGTGACGAAATGTCTCTGAAAATTCACCTTCAGTATGAGAGAAATAGAGACTGGATTATTGGGTTGGAGGATTACGGTGATGAAAATCGTACCTCTCGAGTAGCTTCTAGTGTTTTAACACTTTTCGTCCAAGGTATAGGTGGAGAAACTTGGACCCACCCTTTAGCATATTTTTTTGTGCACAAAGCTTGCAAAGGAGATATTATGAAAAAATATATATTCGAAGCCATAGGTCAACTCCAGGGTATTGGATTGCGTCCCTGCCAAATAGTTAGCGACCAAGGGTCAAATTTTGTTAATTTTGCTAGGTTATTAGGAGTTTGTAAAGAAGGCCCTATTTCGAAGTGAATGACTCGGAAGTCATTTACTTCTTTGATTCTCCTCACCTTTTAAAAAGTACACGAAACTGCTTAGAAAATAAAAAAAATAAAGTCGTTGTAAATGGGCGTCCAGTTGAACGGTCGGATATCGTTCATATATATGAAAATGGTACCCCAAACGACATTAGTTGCACCCATAAGTTGACCTCGGCACATATAGCCCCTAAACCCTTTCAAAAAATGAGCGTGCAATTAGCTTCTCAAGTTTTTAGTCATTCTGTTGCAAGTGCTATGTTCGCCATTTATAGCTCCGGGAAACTGAATACTTCTAAGTCTCCATCTTTTATTAACACAGCCGAGTTTGTCCTTTTTTTTGATAAATTATTCAATATTTTTAATAGTAATGTCTTTGGAGCAGTAGGGAATTTTAAAGAACCCTTTTCGGCAACTGCGGACCAATTAAAATTTCTTAAAGAAGCCGAGGAGTTTCTTAACTCCATAAAAGTGTACGATTCTTTCGGTCGCGAAATAACAAACACTTTCAGTTTTATAAAAGGTTGGCTTTTAAATATAAGTAGCTTAAGACGTTTGTGGCGCTTCTGGTCACATAAGGGATTCACACATTTAATGACTAGAAAACTGACTCAGGATAGACTTGAAAATTTTTTCGGACATATACGCAGAGGGGGGGGGGCAATTGATGTGTGAATAACTCCGCAGCGTTTCTCATATCTTTTCAGACAAGCCTGGGGCATAGGATATATTCGTTGTGTAGATAAAGGGAACTGCGAACTCTTGCCAGTTGACCAGTGTGAGTCATTTTCTAATAGCTTCCTCAAAAGCGCCTGCAACGACGCTTTGGTTCAAAATACCTCTTGGCAAACTTTTCAAAGTTTACCAAGACCTACCAATTCTACCTCATTTCAAAATATACAAATCGAGGTAAATGTGGACGTAGATGAAAGTAGCTTTCTACATAAAAATACTTTTGTGTATTTTTGCGGTTATTTGTACTATAAATATTTTAAAGAACATAATTGTTTAATGCCCTTGCCAAGATTTGATGGTGGTATTACTGAAGAAGATTTTTTCTTCACTTCAGAAAAGCAATATAGTAATTGCCAAATAGTAAAACCACCCCTTGAATTTATAGCTTTTCTATCGAAAATCGAAGATATTTATACACAACATTTTGATTCTACATGCCATAGGATCGGGTTTTCCCAAATATTATTTGAAAAAATGGTTGACGTAGAACCATACTATTGTTGTGAAAATTGTAATTCTGATATTATAAAATGCCTATTCATTAGAATTAGAGCATATTTCCTAGTAAACGCTTTTAATAAAAAAGTAAAACAAAGTGATTTCAAAAACGTAAAGTTCTTGTGTGTTACACATAAATAGTAATCACGTCCATTTGTCTGTCTATATGAGTCGGAATTTATATGTATATATGCCTGTCAGTCTGAATTATTTTATATTTGTCAAAAAGTTTATCTGTCGAAGGCCGCATTTCCATAGTTACCTTGATCTGTGATTTTGAAATGAGAATTTTAGCGATTAGGTTTGTACGCTTATTATCAATATTTTTTTTTTTTGTTTTTGAAGTGTTTTCGTGTACCAGGTATAGGACCCTTCTTTCCACCACTATTCCTTTGATAGGGTTTTTAATAAGTATTTCGCTGTGGGTGATTTAGAATATTTTGTAAATATTATTTATTACTTAGTAGATTATTTTGAATATTATTGTTGTTGTTCCTGAATTGTACCTGATTTTTTATATTAATTTTTGTTTTTGTTCAAATTAACACAAGCCGATTGTTATGACTTGTATTGTTAATGTTTACAATGAAATTGTACCCGATTTTTATACCCTGAACAGGAGGATGGAGTCATGTGTAGAAGTTCACGCAAGTGAGGAAAGTTCTCTGATCGCCATTCACTTGGGAGTGGCCAGAAACGATTCTTTTACATATGACTCAAGCAGCTCACGGCTTCCGGTCTCTGACCAAGTATCCTCTGGGTAGCCTAAGAACATGCGTTTGAAGGCGAGCTAAAGTGAGAAGGCGAAATACCCCCTACTTAGGGTTGTGCGCTGGGTTTGGGACCCGCCACGTAAAAAAACGCACCAATGAAAACAACCAAACAGCCTCGGATGAGAGACCCCCCTTTTGATGACGACCATGGCAAGCGAAATAAGGACTACGAATTGAGGGCATGCACCTGGAATGTCCGGTCCCTTAATTGGGAAGGTGCCGCTGCCCAGCTGGTTGATGTCCTCGTGAAAATAAAGGCTGACATCACCGCCGTCCAAGAAATGCGATGGACGGGACAAGGACAGAGACGAGTAGGTCCTTGTGACATCTACTACAGTGGCCATATAAAGGAGCGCAAGTTTGGTGTTGGATTCGTGGTGGGAGAGAGACTCCGTCGCCAAGTACTATCATTCACTCCGGAGAATGAACGTCTAGCCACAATCCGCATCAAAGCGAGGTTCTTCAACATATCGCTGATTTGCGCCCACGCCCCGACGAAAGAGAAGGACGATGTGACCAAAGATGCCTTTTATGAGTGCTTGGAGCGCACTTATGAGAGATGCCCCCGCCACGATGTCAAAATCGTGCTTGGCGACTTCAACGCCAGGGTGGGCAAAGAAGGTATCTTTGGCACTACGGTCGGTAAATTCAGCCTCCACGAGGAAACATCCCCAAATGGGTTGAGGCTGATCGACTTCGCCGGGGCCCGAAATATGGTTATCTACTACTAGATTCCAGCATAAGGAGATACATCAAGCTACCTGGCTGTCTCCGGATCGAAAAACCACCAACCAGATCGATCATGTTGTGATAGACGGAAGACACGTCTCCAGTGTTTTAGATGTGCGTGCGCTCCGAGGTCCTAACATCGACTCGGATCACTATATTGTTGCAGCCAAAATTCGCACCCGCCTCTGTGCAGCAAAAAACGCATGCCAACAAACACAAGGAAGGTTCGACGTCGAGAAGCTGCAATCACAACGGACAGCCGAACGATTTTCTACTCGGCTTGCACTCCTGCTCTCTGAGAGCACTCGTCAACAACTCGGTATAAGGGAACTGTGGGACGGCATCTCAAACTCCTTACGTACAGCTGCAACCGAAACCATTGGTTTTCGAAAAGTGCAAAAGAACAGCTGGTACGACGAGGAGTGCCGTGTCGCAGCGGAGAGAAAACAGGCTGCCTACCTCGCAACGTTACGATCGACCACAACACGTGCGGGATGGGATAGATACCGAGAGTTGAAGAGGGAAGCAAGACGCATTTGTAGACAGAAAAAGAAAGAGGCCGAAATGCGTGAGTACGAAGAGCTTGATAAGCTGGCCAACAGGGGTAATGCTCGAAAATTCTACGAAAAGATGCGGCGGCTTACAGAAGGTTTCAAGACCGGAGTATACTCTTGTAGAACCCCCAAAGGTGATCTAGTCACCGATGCCCAAAGCATACTTAAATTATGGAGGGAACACTTCTCCAGCCTACTGAATGGCAGTGAACGTACAACGCCAGGAGAAGGCGAACCCGATTCCCCAATCGATGATGATGGAGCAGACGTTCCATTGCCCGACCATGAAGAGGTTCGAATAGCAATTGCCCGCCTGAAGAACAACAAAGCGGCAGGGGCCGACGGATTGCCAGCCGAGCTATTCAAACACGGCGGCGAAGAACTGGTAAGGAGCATGCATCAGCTTCTTTGTAAAATACGGTCGGACGAAAGCATGCCCAACGATTGGAATTTAAGTGTGCTATGCCCAATCCATAAAAAAGGAGACCCCACAATCTGCGCCAACTACCGTGGGATTAGCCTCCTCAACATCGCATATAAGGTTCTGTCGAGCGTATTGTGTGAAAGATTAAAGCCCACCGTCAACAAACTGATTGGACCTTATCAGTGTGGCTTCAGACCTGGTAAATCAACAACCGACCAGATATTCACCATGCGCCAAATCTTGGAAAAGACCCGTGAAAGGAGAATCGACACACACCACCTCTTCGTCGATTTCAAAGCTGCTTTCGACAGCACGAAAAGGAGCTGCCTCTATGCCGCGATGTCTGAATTTGGCATCCCCTCAAAACTAATACGGCTGTGTAAACTGACGCTGAGCAACACTCAAAGCTCCGTCAGGATCGGGAAGGACCTGTCCGAGCCGTTCGATACCAAACGAGGTTTCAGACAAGGCGACTCCCTATCGTGCGACTTTTTCAACCTGCTTCTGGAGAAAATAGTTCGAGCTGCAGAACTCAACAGAGAAGGTACCATCTTCTATAAGAGTGTACAACTGCTGGCGTATGCCGATGATATTGATATCATCGGCTTCAACACCCGCGCCGTTAGTTCTGCTTTCTCCAGACTGGATAAGGAAGCAAAAGAAATGGGTCTGGCAGTGAACGAGGGCAAAACGAAATATCTCCTGTCATCAAACAAACAGTCGTCGCACTCGCGACTTGGCACTCACGTCACTGTTGACAGTCATAACTTTGAAGTTGTAGATAATTTCGTCTATCTTGGAACCAGCGTAAACACCACCAACAATGTCAGCCTGGAAATCCAACGCAGGATTACTCTTGCCAACAGGTGCTACTTTGGACTGAGTAGGCAATTGAAAAGTAAAGTCCTCTCTCGACGAACAAAAGCCAAACTCTATAAGTCGCTCATAATTCCCGTCCTGCTATACGGTGCAGAGGCTTGGACGATGACAACAACCGATGAGTCGACCTTAAGAGTTTTCGAGAGAAAAGTTCTGCGAAAGATTTATGGTCCTTTGCGCGTTGGCCACGGCGAATATCGCATTCGATGGAACGATGAGCTGTACGAGATATACGACGACATTGACATAGTTCAGCGAATTAAAAGACAGCGGCTACGCTGGCTAGGTCATGTTGTCCGGATGGATGAAAACACTCCAGCTCTGAAAGTATTCGAGGCAGTACCCGCCGCGGGAAGCAGAGGAAGAGGAAGACCTCCACTCCGTTGGAAGGACCAAGTGGAGAAGGACCTGGCTTCGCTTGGAATATCCAATTGGCGCCAAGTAGCGAAGAGAAGAAGCGACTGGCGCGCTGTTGTTGACTCGGCTATAATCGCGTAAGCGGTGCCTACGCCAGTAAAGAAGAAGAAGAAGAACAGGGTATATTAAGTTTGTCACGATGTTTGTAACACCCAGAAGGAAGCGTCGGAGACCCTATAAAGTATATATATAAATGATCAGTATGTTGAGCTGAGTCGATTTAGTCATGTCCGTCTGTCTGTCCGTCTGTCTGTATATATACGAACTAGTACCTCAGTTTTTAAGATACCCTTTTTAAATTTTGCAAACGTCATTTTCTTTTCAAGAAGCTGCTCATTTGTCGGAACGGCCAATATCGGACCACTATAACATATAGCTGCCATATAAACTGAACGATCGGAATCAAGTTCTCATATGGAAAACTTTCGCATTTGACAATGTATCTTCACTAAATTTGGTATAGACTATTTTCTGGGGCAAAAATGTAATATCCGAGAAAATTGTTCAGATCGGTTAACTATAGCATATAGCTACCATACAAACTGAGCAATCGGAATCAAGTTCTTGTATGGACAACTTTCACATTTGACAAGATATATTCACGAAATTTGGTATATATTATTTTCTAAGGCAACCATGTAATCTCCGAAGAAATTGTTCAGATCGGTTAACTATAGCATATAGCTGCCATACAAACTGAACGATCGGAATCAAGTTCTTGTATGGAAAACTTTCACATTTGACAAGATATATTCACGAAGATTGGGATATATTATTTTATAAGGCAACAATGTAATCTCCGAAGAAATTATTCAGATCGGTTAACTATAGCATATAGCTGCCATACAAACTGAACGATCGGAATCAAGTTCTTGTATGGAAAACTTTCACATTTGACAAGATATATTCACAAAATTTGGTATATATTATTTTCTAAAGCAACCATGTAATCTTCGAAGAAATTGTTCAGATCGGTTAACTATAACATATAGCTGCCATACAAACTGAACGATCGGAATCAAGTTCTTGTATGGACAACTTTCACATTTGACAAGATATATTCACGAAATTTGGTATAGATTATTTTTTAAGGTAACAATGTAATCTCTAAAAAACTTGCATATAGCTTCCATACAAACTGGACACATAGTTACTAACAGAAATGCACCTGTGAAGGGTATTTAGCTAGTGCAACCGAAGTTAACGCTTTTTCTTGTTTATATTTATTTTAGTTTTTGTTTAAATAATTACAAGTTGATTGTTTTGACTTGTATTGTTAATGTATACATACAATGGAATTGTACCTGTTTTTATATTTATTTTGGTTTTTGTTTAAACAGTTTCCAGTTAATTGTTTTGACATATATTGTCAATGTTATATTTTTAATGTAATTAATATTCATGAATTGTACCTGACTTTATATATTTATTTTTGTCTAGTCATATTTTTTATAATAAGTAGATTGATTTATGTATATATAAAAAGGGTGGAAATAGGCCTCCTGGGAACCGAACACCCAAAAAAGATCGGTAGCGCGCCTACATTGCAACCTCAGAGGTGGTGAGGAAGAGCAATAAATATCCAATAAACTTTTGTTTCAAAAATATTGTTGAAAGTTTTCATTAATGTTTCACAAAAAAGTTGATCTACTACATTTCTTTTATTTACATCCCTGTGCCTAAAAAAGGCAGATTTCGATCAGGTGATCTCAGCTGTGAAAAATTCTTGGAAAACAGCTGATTCTTTTGTTACTTGTAGGGTTATACAATGACCGAACTGCTTTGTTAGCGGTTTTCGGTTTTTCCGCAAAATAAACCGAACACCGAAAACAGTTTGGTAACGGTTTTCACTTATTTTCCGACCTGAATTTTGGTCTGAACCGTAAATTTAAGTTTTAGTTTTTAAACCATACATAAGTATATGAATGTGATATATAAAATTGAAAGGAACGATACTACTCACTTTGGCTTCCGCCAGGGGTTTTTGGGGGATAATATGAGTGTATGTGCCTGTGCTTTTGCCAGCGCTTGTGCTTGCGCTTGTGCCTGTACGTCTGGCTGTGCGTGTGCCTGTGCGTCTTCCTCCAATCCTTGTGCTGGTGGTTATTGTTGTGATTTCCTTATGCTTTTTTTTGTTTTTTTTTTTTTCGTTTGTGAGTTATTTTTCACTGCACCTGACTAACTATGCCTTTATTGAGTTTGTTCTATTTTCTCTTCTATTTTCACAGCGTAAATTTTTCACCTCACTTACGCAAGTTAAGGAAGGTATCAAAAGTGCAACTGTTGGTCAACAGAGGGTTAACAAAATATAACATCAATCATAGTCCTATAATTTCAGTTGATCCAATTCTTGCACTCAAACTTTGCCAAAGTACTCGATATGTGCAGTATGTGCTGGCGTTCGCTCATTGGCCAGCACTGCAACCAACAACGACACCCACATAACTCGGGTTTCCCGCCAAAACTCACGACCTGCGATGATCCAGCATTACAGCAATAAACAACAACTCAAACTCAACTATAAGCCTATGGAGCAGGTCACTTTAATTAAAGTCTAACTTTAGTAGAGTACTTAAAAAACTGTAACCAAGAGGAAAAAGTTATGAAATAATAAAAGGTACAGTGTACAAAAAATTAACTGGCGCCCAACGCAAGGCTTCTTATAATATCCTTACAAGTGGATTATAATATCCAAGGACATAAAAGAAGGACACTTATCCTGCAGGAAAAGGACTACTTCCACTGAGGACAGGAATCTCAAATAAATTTAAAAAATAAAAATAAATTTTGTATGTAAGTACTAATTTAAGATCAATAAAAGTGGTCGTATTGTGTTCTATAAAAAAGTTAATAAAGCTCTGAAAAATTTTGTTAAAAAAAAGGAATAATTTACTTATAAGGTGGCATAAAATAAATTTGTTTTAAATAACAAAAGGACAAAAATATTTTTTTAGTTACAAACTTAATTTTTTCATTTAAACGGATAATAGAGCACGTGTTTAAAATTTATTCTTATTAAATATTTTCTTCCAACACGTTTATTTTCTGATCGGAAAGCCAAAAATTTTGTATGATTAAAACTTGTGAAAAGGGCGAATAATAATAAAATTGATTTAACTTAAGCAATAAAGATTTTGCTTTTTAAGTTCTCGCTTGATGACCCATTTTGCATAAAAAATTATAATCCCCGATTTGGCTTGGTAAAAGTTGTAGAAATAGTTAACGCTGCTACTGGGCGGACTAGGGAAGCATTTTCCGAGCAGCTTGATCAATTAACCTTACAATTGAATCGGTTAGCGCCTCCCACTGTTGAGACTTATGCTCCGGTATCCATCAACCCCTTATTTGCACAAGATAATGCTAGCTTGGACTTAATTAAGTCGCTTCCAGAATTTAAAGGCGATTCTTCATCACATCCGGCATGGCGCGCCGCTGCGCAGTTTGCAATGAATTATTATAAAGAGGGTTCGGAAAAATACTATATTGCAATGGGCATATTTCGAAACAAGATTACTGAATCTGCTAACTCTACTCTGTTCATACCAAATGAACACATCCCTGCATTGTCCCCCTAACTCGTCGAAATACGAATTAGAGGACAATGCAAAAAACACCCAACAGCGCCAATATAACAACGAAGAACCCAACAAAACACAATAAACCAAATCACCAAAGCGGACGGACATTCAGGCGCCAAGCAGCAGCAGTGTATCAGCAGTAACAACAACCACAACAGCAGTGTATCAGCAGCAACAACAACCACAGCAGCATCACAGTAGCAGAATCCAAAATCTCAACGCGGGAATAAATAACCACATCAGGTTTCACTTAATTTATTTATATTTATATATATATATACCCACCCCTCAATTGTATACCCACAATTATATTTATTAACCCATATATGTACATACATATATTGTAATTACTTGAATATACACATCCGAATTGTTATCCAAACGCTAATAGTTTTTATTTTATTTGGCACACCGGCAAATATATCGTCGATAACCCCGACATTTTGGTCCTTCGAGCCGGATATTCTGCCTATTAAAATAAACCCACTCAAATAATCATCGTTTGGATCAACAAATTTGCATATTTTCACCCACCCAATCAACCACTTTGGATATTAACAAAACTCATCAATTATCACCATACGTGGAGAAAAAAAATTGTAAGTAGCAAACCCCAAATTTATTTAAAATATAATAATAATAAATTAGTGCAAATCGGAATAAAACGGCATACTATTGACACAAAAACAAAATTAATATTCTACTCAAAGTAAATCTTTTGCTTAACCGGTATTAAGCCCAAAGTATTTGCAAATTTTTTATTGCCATATTCCGCTTTGCACTTTACCCGTTCATATACATACATACGCACATATTATTTGAGAGCCAAATAGCGTTGCTTTGGCACCCACCCGTACCTAAGCGTACATACATATGTTTTGTTGCATTACCCGCTCTGCTAGGAGCAAGCAAAAAACAGATCCAGTAGGAAATTCAACAAGATTTCGATTTTTTTTTATCGGAAGTTGAATAATTTCCCATAAACATTAACAATCGGACACCATCGAGATAAAAGCAAGAAAATTAATTTGAAATTTTTAAAATAAATAAATCACTATAAAAAAAGTTTTTAAAATTTGTTTTCTTAAATTTTCGTAACTCTACGCGATTTATTTTTCTTGTTCAACCCGAAGATTAAATATATCTTACCCAACAATGGAAATGGAAGATTTCAAAATCACAAAAACGGATTTAATTGAATTCGTGGAAGACCATCTTCAGACCCAAAGTGAAGATGAATCGGTCTATACCCTAGAAATTAAAAGGGTCGAACTAAATTCGCTCTATGAAAAAGCAAAGCGCTCATACGATGCGATCAGAAGAATTTCTCGCGAAAGTCATGAAACCATCGATTTCTTTAAAGTCAAAGAAAAATATCAAAAAAGTTATCGAATGTACCTCTCTTGCTTAGCTTCCATCAACGAAGATGTAGATGCGCGTAAAACACAAGTGTCAACCCAACCCATTAAGGAAAGGACTTCAGAAGCCACAATGATGGATTTCGCTCCTGCAGTTCACCTTCCACCATGCGACACCGACATCTTTTACGGAGATTACACAACTTGGCCCACCTTCAGGGATATGTTTACAGCCCTGTATATCCGTAACCCTAGGATTAGTAATGTTGAAAGACTCTTTCACCTTACTCAGAAGACCCGAGGAGAAGCAAGAGAGGTTATTCAAAACGCACCCCTAACAAATGATGGTTTCATACTCGCCTGGAAAAATTTAGTCGACCAGTACGAAAATAAGAGGTTGCAGGTAAACACCCAATTAAAGACCCTTTTTAACCTACCCCAAGTAACTCAGGAAACAGGTTGTGCTATAAAAAGCTTACAACGTTCCGTTAATAACGTTTTAACTAATTTAAACAACCTTGAGATTGACACACAAAGCTGGGATCCGATATTAATATATCTTTGTAGTTCCAAACTACCTAAACAAACTCTCGAAACCTTTGAATATACCCTAGCAGACAATTCAGATATACCGACGTGGTCAAATTTCGACAATTTTTTAACCCACAAATACAAAACCCTCGAATCTGTTGGAAATTTCAAAGCTTCAGTAGCAAACTCACCCCAATTCCACACCGGTGCAGTTAAAAGAACAGATGAAAAGAAATATAACACTTTTCATGCAAACGTGGCTGAAACGCCAATTGCTAGACCCTCTAACACCCAAAGGAATAATAATTTCAACTTTACTCCAAATAATATAGATACAGAAAGCTGTAAGCTCTGCAAAAAGCAGCACTCTATTCGAGAATGTCCCAAATTTCTCGCAATGAATGTAGAGTCACGTATCTCCACAATCAAAAAATATGGGTATTGCTATAACTGCTTGGCCATATCACACAGCTACAAGAACTGTGTGAGTAAATTCTCGTGTCGTAAGTGTCACAAAAAACACAATACTCTGATACACAGAGAATCCAGCTTTCGACCTGAATCCACTCCGGAAATTCCAAACGTCACTAGTTCGAACCCTGAAAACAGTACCGCACTACCCACCCAAAGCACAAATACAAATCGGCAAGCCTACACAACAACTATACAGTCCACTAAATCATCAACCCAGGACCCTCCCAACCCAAGTAGGAAGCAGATATTACTCGGTACTGCAATGGTTCAAATAGAACATAATGGTCAGCGATATTCCGCGAGAGCTCTTATTGATTCAGGATCGGAAGCCACATTTATATCTCGAAGACTTCAGAGAAGCTTGGATATACCCACCCACTCTGTATCAGCCCAAGTGACCGGACTAAACAATGCAGTTTCAGCAACACCAACGAACATTTGTGAAATCACGCTTTGCTCACCCTTAAATACAAATTATAAGCTATCAGCACAGGCATTTATACTAAATAGCCTAACTGATAATTTACCCTCATACCCCATAGATCCAAAGCAGTGTCTTAAAAATCTTGGATTCACTTTAGCCGACACCCAATTTCACAAACCCAGACCCGTGGATATATTAATCGGCAGTGATATTTATCCAAGTATTTTACTCAATGGAGTAAAGAGGAACATACTAGGTTCACTCTTAGCTCAAGAGACAGAATTCGGATGGATATTGTCCGGACCCATAACTCAACCCTCCCAAAATTCCGCCATAGTATCATTTCACAATAAAGTGAATCCCGAGAGTCTTCTCACACGTTTTTGGGAGGTGGAGGAAATCCCAAAGGAATCCGTAGTTTCCAAATCGTACCAAATTTGTGAGGAAATTTTCCAAAAAACTACCCGTCGTAATCCAGATGGGCGCTATATAGTAACCCTACCCTTTAAAGAACCCGACAATATTGATATCGGACAATCTAGACATATAGCGTTGGCCCAATTCCTCAGAAATGAACGAGCTTTACTTAAAAAACCCGAAGTGAAAGCAGAATACGACAAAGCAATCATGGAATATTTGGAACTCGGACAAATGAAGAAAATAGAATATGACCCTTCTGGAAAAGCGACCCAATATTATTTACCACACCACGCGGTCATTAAACCCGACCGTATAACCACGAAATTGCGTGTGGTATTTAATGCATCTTGCCCCACGTCAAATCACAAAAGCTTGAATGACGTCTTACATATCGGGCCTACTTTACAGAAAGATCTTGTTATTCTGATCACAAATTGGCGATTCTTCCAATTCGTTTTTAATGCGGATATTCAAAAAATGTACCGTCAAATACTCGTAGACCCTAAACACACTCGGTTCCAAAGGATATTATTTAGGAAGTCCCCGGAAGACACAATAGAAGACTTCGAATTGCAAACAGTCACGTTCGGCATAAATTGTGCGCCGTATTTAGCGATCCGTACCCTCATGAAGCTAGCCGATGATGTTGAAGAAACCCACCCATTAGCAGCCAAAATACTTCGCCAGGAAATGTATGTAGACGATGTTTTAGCTGGAACACATGACCTGACCACGGCAAAGTCAGCACGAGATGAACTCATTTCCGCTCTGAAGACCCCAGGATTCGCTCTGCGAAAATGGACCTCCAATGACCCACACATTCTGAAAGGACTTCCACGGGATCATCTTTTAGAGACAGAAACACTCAACCTTTCGGAACCCGAGAACACCAAAACCCTGGGCATTCGATGGAACTCCAAAAAGGATTCATTTTTCTTCCTCGTCAACCCAATGGAGAAAAAACCCGCATACACCAAACGTGAAGTTTTATCAGCCATAGCAAAATTGTTTGACCCAGCCGGTTGGCTTAGTCCAATAATAATCACGGCAAAAATAATTATGCAACAAATATGGCTGGATAAAACTGACTGGGATGAAAGCCTGAAGCCCCTCACCCTTCATCGATGGAGCAGCTTCGTAAAGGATTACGACAACATAAACAAAATTGAAATACCCAGGTGGACCCATTTTAACCCAATAGCCACCATTGAATTCCACGGTTTCTCTGATGCTTCAGAAAAAGCATATGCCGCGACACTTTATATAAGGGTTTCAGTTGGAGACAAAATATGGACAACTCTCTTAGTGTCAAAAACAAAAGTTGCTCCCATTAAAACCGTATCCCTACCCAGATTGGAACTCTGCGGAGCGGTTCTACTGGCTAACCTTTTTAACTCTACCCTACCCCAACTACACCTAACCCAATATAAAAATTATTTTTGGACTGATTCAACCATAGTTCTCGCGTGGTTAAACAAACCACCCTGTTCATGGACCACTTTCGTTTCACATCGAGTAGCTGCAATCACCGAGAAAGTGGGAGTCGATAAGTGGAACCATGTGGAAAGCCAAGACAATCCCGCAGACTTGGCAAGCCGAGGATGTACACCCACCGATCTATTGAATTGCAACCTCTGGTGGCATGGACCCCAATGGCTACAACACGAAAAGGAGCATTTTCCAGAATCGGAGAAAACATACAACACTACCGTTGAATTCAAACCCGTTAAGACGTTTGCGATAACCACCCAAGAGGATATACTAGAAAGGTTTTCCTCATTCTCCAGAGCTATTCGCGTTATCGCTTACCTATTAAGGTTTTGCGCAAATGCCTCACCAAGAAGCCGAGAAATTGTTTACTCAAGCCACGATATAACCCCGGAAGAGTTCAAAACAGCCCGAATAAAGTTAATCATTCACACCCAAAAAACACATTTCAGAGAAGAATATGATGCCTTGACCCGTAAAACCCAAATACACAAGAAAAGTTCATTGTTGACTTTAAATCCGTTCATTGACCCTAAAGGAGTTATGCGAAGTGACGGAAGATTAACCAATTCCGCAGCACTATCATATAATGAGCGTCACCCTATCTTATTACCCTATAATAGTCGTTTGTCAAAACTACTAACTCAATTCACCCATACAGTAGCGTTACACGGCGGAAATCAGCTAGTCTTACGACTTATGCGTTCAGAATTTTGGATACCGAAGCTGAAAACCCTCATCAAGTCTATCATTCATCAGTGCAAAACTTGCGTTTTGCACAAAAATCGCAACACTACTCAGATTATGGCAGCACTACCCGCCGAACGTACCACCTTAACCCGTGCATTCGCAACAACAGGAGTCGATTTCGCCGGTCCCTACGACATTAAAAATTACACCGGCAGAGCATGTCTGATCACAAAAGGTTACGTATGTGTATTTGTATGTTTTGCAACCAAGGCAATACATCTAGAGCCAGTAAGTGATCTCACCACCAACGCATTCATGGCCGCATTCGCACGTTTCTTCTCCAGGCGCGGATGTCCCACCGATCTCTATTCGGACAATGGTACTAATTTCGTTGGAGCGTCTAAACTTTTAATTAAAGATCGGCGAGAATTCATGAAGTCATTGAAAACTCAATTAACAACTAGTGAAGCACACCAAAACATCAACTGGCACTTTAATCCTCCAGGAGCTCCACACATGGGTGGACTCTGGGAAGCAGGAGTGAAAAGCTTAAAGAGCCACTTGAAAAAGATGTCTCAGAACCAGAAATTCACTTTCGAAGAACTAGCTACCCTTTTAACCCGAATCGAAAGTTGCTTGAATTCTCGCCCTTTAAGCCCATTAAGTGAAGACCCAACAAATTTAGAACCTTTAACTCCAGGCCATTTCTTAATAGGTACCCCTTTATTAATCCCAGCTGAACCCAACTTAGAAGATGCACATCTAAGCTTCGCACAAAGATGGCAGAAGCTGAAGATACTCCATCAACACTTTTGCAAACGATGGAAAGAAGAGTATCTGAAAGAACTGCACAAAAGATACAAGTGGAAATACCCTCAGCGCAATATAGACGTCAACGATATGGTAGTCTTACGTCAAGAAACACTACCCCCAAATGAGTGGAGACTTGGTCGCATCGAAAAAACGTATCTCGGTGCAGACAATAAAGCAAGAGTAGTTGACATACGTACCTCTCAGGGAACAATTACCCGCCCAATAACCAAAATAATCACTTTACCAAATAATTAATCTTATTTTCTTATAGTGATATGGCCCCTCAAACTAGTACGAAGCCAATATGCAGCCGCCAAAGCAGCCCCACATTCACTGTGCGATCACTCAGCGCGACCCGTAGCATCAGCCCACTCTCCGACGAAGGAACCCTGGCAAGACGCCTACGTCGCTTTAAAGCGACCCTTTCCCCCATTCCAGAGGAGCGAGGAAATACCCATCGCACGGCCCGACGTACTATCAGCCTTTCTCCTATTCCAGAAGAACGAGGAAGCACCCATCGCACGGCCCGGCGCACTATCAGCCGTGCAGCAAAACGAACACACAAGCACGTCGCCTGTGGATTGTGCAAAAAGGATCATAGACTGGTCACATGTTCCAAATTTACTGAAAAGAACATCAACGAAAAGTATAACGCAGTCATTAAGTATAAGTACTGCGTCAATTGCTTGGCCAGATCGCACTCCACCCAAAAGAGCACAAGTACAAAACGATTTGCCACATGTAATGGGGAACACCATTCAACCCTACATGGACACCCCAGGTTGTTCTGCAAGGAGCCAGAAAAAACATCAAAGAGCAAAGAGAGATTGCATAAACAAAACGACCTACCCACGTTACTGGCCAAGCCGACCCTCATACCAACAGTCATGATAAAAATTAAACATGATGGCAAATGGAATAAAATACGAGCCATAATCAACCCGACCCGAAAAGTGACTGTAATTGCCTCAGAACTGGTACAGAGATTGAGGTTACCGAAAACGTACCTCGACTCGCATCGTATATGCAAAGTCGTCATAGGATCATTAACTGATTCCGACTGGCATGTCGAAGTTAACTGCCTATTGACGCATGATTTACCGACCCGACCCTATAATCGTGACTTAAGTGGTGAAATCATTAAGAAGTTCGACCACTTAGTCCTAGCCGACCCTACATTTTGGAAGAACGACAAAATCATGTTGGAACTAGGAGCTGACATCTACCCAAGAGTAATGAAACCCGGCATATTCAACCCCGATAACAGCACCGTGATCGCACAAAACACCGCACTCGGTTGGACTTTAACCGGTGCTTGTGCGATTTAAACCCCAAGTATACCTCCAACCCGTTGATAATAATACTCATTTACCCAAATCAAAATAGATCTAAAAATCTTTTTATTCGCAGACACTGCAAGGCGGCCGGGATGTTCATACCAAATGAACACATCCCTGCATTGTCCTCCTAACTCGTCGAAATACGAATTAGGAGGACAATGCAGGGATGTGTCATCGTGTCATCGTTCAATACAGTTCTTAACTTTCAAGCAATTATTGCAAGGTTAGGTCAATTGTATTCCTGTAAAAGACCATTGTACGTTCTAGAGAACGAACTTGGCGTCTTAAGGCAAGATAGGTTGTCAATTTCTGACTACTATGACAGAGTCGACAAGCAATTAACTCTCATAATAAACAAACAAATAATGACCCATAGTGGTAATAGGGAAATTATTTCAGCTCTTAACGATGGAGCGAGAGAAAACGCTTTGCGGGTGTTCATATCAGGGCTTCGTCGTCCAATATGCGACATTCTATTTTCGGCTAGGCCAAAGGATCTGTCATCCGTGCTCGCAGTAGCTCAAGAGCTCGAAGTAAGTCACATGCGCCATGACTTTGCTAGCGCTTTTGCCGCAGGTAACTCAATAAAGCTAACACCTCATTTTCAACCGATTCATCGGAATACTCATCCCAGTACACAAAATTTTCAAAACGCCAACATTAAACCTACACCAATGGAAATCGACAACAACACCTCTTATTACCATAAACGCTTTTCTCCTCAGAATCATTATAATCCCCATAATTAGCAAAATAAAAAAAGAAATGTGCTGTCGTGGGACACCAGGTAGGAACGAAGTTCCTTCGGATAATGTAGAATCGATACAATTTGCAAAAAAAATTGTGCTTAATTTTATTTTATGTAGGTTGTCCTGATTTTTCTCTCAAATTTCGCTGATTAGTTTTTATTTAAGTACAGATAAGTATTAAGAAAATTTAGTATTTTAAGAAATAATGAATTACGTAAAATAAAAAAAAATTCAAATTATATCTAAATAAAAATTTGTAAATATTTTTTTGTTTTAAATTATCAATTGTTATTACAAATGATATAATAGAGCTATTTTATGCTTTTATTTGTAAAATAACGTCAAGTTTGTTAGAGCTGTGAATAATTTTACATTCTACATATTAGTGGCATCACCACTCTACCTCCTCTTTCTATCTTCCATTCTACTGTCGTCCTACTACCGTTGGCAAATATAGGGAATATTCAAGTTAGCGGGAACGACAACTGTCGGTCTGCAGGCGTGTAGTCGTGCAGCTGTCAAAATAACAGCGTCCATAAGAACGTCTGTATTTTAATATTTGACAGATGTAGTTTGCAGTCTGTCGCGCTCTATGTGTTCCGCATTTCACTCAAAACTAATTTGCATACACAATAATGTTACAGATTTTCATGCCTAATTATTTTGCAAGACCTAAAAGTAGGCTATAACTAGTGATCTTACAGTCCTTTTCTTACGGGTTATTTCTTACGGTTTTTACTATCACTTTTTTTTCAGTTAGCTCCCGCAGCAAAATCCCTATCTTCTCCAAGCCTGCCGTAAGGAACTTCGTTCCAATAATGTTCAACAACATCAGTTAATACGAAATGCTCCGCCGCAGCAGCATTTTACAGTTCATCCTCCGGTATTTAAACGATCACGCGAGCAATCCTCCCCAAATCACACACCCCTAAACAAAATGCAAAAAGTTAACTTCATGCCTGAAAAAGAAATATTCGATCAGGTGGATTGGGAAGGGTAAATATAATGAAAATAATTTTCAAGGTGACAGTTTAAGAAATTATGCTGAAAGTTATTGCTTTGATGGTAATACCAATAACGATAATCACGTTGATGTCGATACACAACAAGTCGAGGAAATTAATTTTTTAAACTAAAGTCGCTCCTGCTATTTATAACTAAAACTAGCAAAAGCAGTCGGGAGCTACGTCTTTTAATTGACACCGGAACTTCTAAGAACTATGTTAAAAATTTTTCGTTTCTGCACGGCATCAAAAGTATCGATAAGCCGTTCAAGTTAAAGTCTATCAATGGGTCGAATTTAATAAATAAAAAATGCCTAATGAATGTTCTCGGTCATACCTCAACGTTTTACTTACTTCCTGACTTAGGTACGTTTGACGGTATCATTGGATACGATTTCCTTAGAGAAATTGAGGCAAATGTTGATGCTGAGAATGGATACTTGTCTTACCGTAACGGTGTAGAGAAACTAAAGCATCTCTCATGCAACCAATGCAATCATATTACAATAGAAGAAGGCTCTGTTCCATTTCACATTAAATCTATATTTCACGATATGATTAAAAGAAACATAAATGCATTCGCTGACCCAAATAGAGCACTACCATTTAACACTAGTGTTAAGGCTAGGATTCGCACTCAAACAAACGATCCAATTTATAGCAAAAGCTATCCGTATCCGGTATCAGTTGCGCCGTTCATTAATAACGAAATAAAAACACTCCTCAAAGACGGTATAATCAGAGAATCCTGCTCTCCATATAATTCTCCCGTTCATGTAGTATCCAAAAAGGGTCTAGATGAAGGCGGTAGTCCGAAGCTACGACTGGTAATCGATTATAGGAAGATTAACGAAAAAACAATTCCTGATCGATACCCAATACCTGATACTACCACAATTTTAGCCAATTTGGGAAATTCGAAATTTTTCACCACCTTAGATTTAAAATCCGGTTTCCATCAGATTGTTATGTGCGAGGAAGATAGAAAAAAAACTGCGTTTAGCATTAACAATGGGAAGTATGAATTTTGTAGGCTACCCTTCGGTTTAAAAATGCGCCAAGCATATTTCAGAGAGCGATAGACGATGTCGTTTATATCGATGATATAATTATTTATTCACCCGACGAAAACTCGCATTTGGCTAGCATCGATAAAATCTTAGGCAAGTTAGAAAAAGCGGGAATGAGAGTGTCGACAGAAAAGTCGAAGTTTTATAAAACTGAAGTTGAGTTTCTGGGTTTTTTGGTTTCAGAAAAGGGTATAAGAACTTGTCCAGATAAAGTCCATGCAATTTTGAATTATAATCTTCCAAGAACACTGCGTGCGCTGCGATCATTTCTCGGTCTTTCAGGCTACTATCGTCGTTTTGTAAAAAACTATGTCGATATGGTAAAGCCATTAACCAAATATCTTCGTGGCGAGAATGGGCATGTAGGAGCAAAAAAATCGAAAAATGTTGAAATAACACTTGATTGCGACGCTCTAAGCGCCTTTGAAAAGGTGAAGCGAGTGTTAGCTTCCGAAGATGTCCTTCTTCAATATCCAAATTACAACCAACCTTTCGAATTGACAACGGACGCCTTGTCAACCGCCTTAGGTGCAGTTTTGTGTCAAAATTCCCACCCCATTACAATGATTTCAAGAACCCTTTCTGCTACAGAACAAAATTACGCCACCAATGAACGAGAATTGCTTGCTATCGTATGGGCTTTGAAAACGTTGCGACATTATCTCTACGGAGTAAAAAATATAGAAATTTTTACCGACCACCAACCCCTTATTTTTTCAATATACGAAAAAAATCCAAACAGTAAAATAAAGAGATGGCGCGCATTTATAGAGGAATTTTCGCCGAACTTCCACTATAAACCAGGAAAGGAGAATAAAGTAGTTGACGCGCTCTCTAGGCAGTACGTTAATAACTTAGAAGAATCTGAAACAAATGGAACCGCTCACAGTGAAAAGTCATCTAGTAACATTATAAAAACCATAAGGCAACCCATTAATCAATTCAAGAATCAGCTCATTTTAACTAAATCGAATACTTTCAGTAAAACCACTAAAATTTTGTTTAAAAAATTTATTCGATACACAATTTTTTTTAACACTGTCGAACAATTAATACACTGCCTAAAATCTTCAATAAATTATAACGTAACAAATGGAATTCATTGTGACCTTCCTACTTTAGCGAAAATACAGAACCTCATATTATCTAAATTTCCAGGTGTAAAATTTGTTCACACAGAATTACTCGTTATTGATCTGACAAACAAGGATGACCAACTAAAAACAGTCGCTACTGAGCATAATCGAGCACACCGCTGCTTATCTGAAAACTTTAATCAAATTTCCAAAGAATATTACTTTCCGAATTTAAAACAAATGTTAAAAAATCTAATCGCAAATTGTAAGATTTATTTGGAGAATAAGTACCAGCGCAAACCACCAGACCCTGGCATTGGCAAAATGCCTATCCCAAACTTCCCGGGGGAAATCCTCCATTTAGACATTTTTATTACCACCAAACAAAATTTTTTAACATGCGTCGACAAATTTTCTAGATTTGCCGTCGTGAAGCCAATCGCATCAAGATCCACTGTTGATGTCAAAGATGCTCTTCTACAAATTTTATTAAAGTTCAAGAATACAAAAACCATTGTATCTGACAACGAAAAGGCTTTCCACTCTAATCTAATAAAAACACTACTGAGAGATCACTTTTCTATTGATCAATTCTTCATACCCACACTTCACAGCAAAAGCAACGGCCAAGTGGAAAGGTTTCACTCAACCTTGCTTGAAATAGCGCGTTGTATTAGGGAACAGCAGCAATTATATGAAACTATTGACCTAATTTTACTAGCAACCCACAAATACAATCACAACATTCACTCTGTCATAAACGCTAAGCCTATGGACGTGTTTCATAATCATCCAGCTGAAATTTTAAACGCTGTTAGAAGAAGGTTAGCAAAAGCTCAGGAAAAAACTCTTAAAAGACTTAACGCAAAGAAAACACCCAAAACATACGAAGTTGGAGAAAAAGTTTTTTTGAGAAGAAACAAACGATTAGGTAATAAATTTGATAAAATTTTTATAGAAAAAGTTGTCGAAAGAGATCTCGGTACTGCAGTTATGATCGAAGGGAAAGAATCCCCAAAAGCAATTTGCGATAATGCTCTTTAATGATTTCCTGATGAAATTAAGTTTAAATAATGAAATAAAGTAAAATAACATGTTTTAAGCCACTTAAAATTAACAAACTAATTGAACTAAAAGAACGTATTTTTTTGATCTTCAATTATTACCATTTCATTAAAAAGAACTCGTAAACTAAACTTATCTCTAAGGTACTGCAATTGTAAAAACAAAAATTTTGAATTGTCACCATTGAATTATTTACCATTTCATTAAAACAACTTGTAAAGTAAACTTAGTTCTAAGCTACTACAATTGTAAAAACAAAAACAAAAACATTTGACCTGCTCCCACTATCACGCCGATTTCGATATTCAAAATGACCTTATCGAAACGGGGACATTCGAGCTTAACAAAGGGAGTAGTTAAGGAAGGTATCAAAAGTGCAACTGTTGGTCAACAGAGGGTTAACAAAATATAACATCAATCATAGTCCTATAATTTCAGTTGATCCAATTCTTGCACTCAAGCTTTGCCAAAGTACTCGATATGTGCAGTAACAACGACACCCACATAACTCGGTTTTCCCGCCAAAACTCACGACTTGCGATGATCCAGCATTACAGCAAAGCGTCGTTTCGCGACGATGGCAAAAGCTAAAAATCGTAAATTGAACAATTTCTGATATTTGTATGAGAAGGAAAAAGCGACAACCCCGCAAATATAAGTACAGAATAAAATTGACAACATAGTTTATTTGTCGATTTTCAAGTCAAGAAATAAAATATTCAATATTCCTCTGATTTATGTGTACAGTGAATCCCGGTACTACTTAACTCCGCTTCAATGAAAATCATCCCTCTTAACTGCCTATATCTTGCTGCATCCCACGGTTTGTTTTTTGAAATACATTCAAACTATTGTTTTAAGTACAACTCGGTTAAGTATCCATAGTCGCTTATGTACCATATTATATTTTTATTTTTAACCACAAAAATCTGTATCTTTAATTGTGGCACATAACCGGGATTGACTGTACTTCTCAAAGAATGTAAAAAATATTTTTACGCGGCTTGCAAAATTCTGCGTCGAAATGGATGCAAGCTCATACAGAAACATACATATTTACGCTGGTTTGTAGACGAAGCTGTTACAGCGGCAAGGGAAGCATGGCAATTGGCGATCGTTTGTTTGTGTTTTCAGCACAGCTCGGATTTTCTACCAACAAAACAATGTTGTGACGCGTCAGTCTTTCGATACATTGACTCCTTGACATGAAAGCAAAAAATATAAGCTTCGCCATTGGTTGTCCGCGTCAACGGAAATTGCGCATGAAGTATTGAATGCACATATTTACATACATTTGTTGCATGTAGACAAATTTACAAACATTATCCGTATGGTTCTTTTATATTTTTTTACATGCAAACATAATTATATATGGGCAAATGTGCGACCGCTTGGTCTTTCAACATGATATCGAAAAGTTTATTGACCAAAGCAAATATTTATTTAAGTAAATATATAAAAATACATATGTATGTCGTGCCTAACCTATATAAAATGCATATTTAGATAGTAATACAAATTTTATTGAATTATACATATATTTGCAAAGATTTTATGGAAATCATCATAAAATAGCTCAATTTTAAAATATATATGTACATACTTATGTGCTTTCATAACAAATTCATATATGTATGTATACCGATCTATAAATTACATACATACATGCAGCATCGTTTGCGCATAGTAAAAAAGGGAATCTGTAAGCGTATATTCCTTAACGTCGGAAATAGCATAATTTTTCTCATTTAACTCTGAAAATGCTCAATTCTGCTATTTTCATGCCCCTGATGTTAAGTGGTGAAACGCACTAATGATTTTCTGTGGTGAAACGCACTCACCCAAAACAGTAAATATCCCAAAATTGAAATATCCCTAAATTTTTGACATCGTGAAGCTTCTCTATAAACAGAGAACATTTATCATAGACAAAGTTCACAGCGCGAAGAACGTAAAAATATTTTCCGCTAACTCAGTCGAGATGGAAGAGTTTCATCACTGCCAGCTCAGCAGGAGAAATTTTAGCATTTTCGCTTGAACAGAGCTGAGCGTGAAATAAAAATTAAGCTCAAAACTATATATTGCTCTAACAGACGTATGTTCACTCTTGTGCTTATATTTCTACACGTTTACATGCAAACATGCGTATTCGTATGAATTCTTTTTGTGCTTATTAATGAATATATGTGCAATTTGAATACATTCCAATTAAATTACTTTTTCAAAGCAATATTCGTAGTTAATGTGAAAATAAAACCTATTTTATAATTATTTTTTTAATATATAAAATCATACTTATATGTATACTTCATAACATATGTATGTAAGTTAACTCGAAACGCAGACCACCAAAATACCAAGTCAGCATTGTCTGCCTAACATCCGTTTCAGGCAATGCTGAACATTAACACCACCCCAATCCATGACCAACGGCCCGAGTTATGATCCAACGACAAGCAACAGCAAACGATACTCACAAGCTACCGTAGCCGTGGGATCCGCTGACGCAGCACAAATATAGCGCAAACAAGCAACGACTCACACTACACGCAAGTCGGCGTAATCGTGGGATTCGCTGACGCAGCACAAATATAGCGCAAACAAGCAACGACTCACACTACTCGCAAGTCGGCGTAATCGTGGGATTCGCTGGCGCAGCACAAATATAGCACAAACAAGCGACGACTTACACTACACGCAAGTCGGCGTAATCGTGGGATTCGCTGACACTGCATCTGACAAAACATAGCAACGACAGCGACGACGGCAGTGGCAGTGAGGACGGCTTAGGCTTAGACTTAAGAGTAAGAAAGTTATAGAATTTAGTTCTGATCGAGCCTGAACAAAGCGCACTAGTGCCTAAAAATAATTGGCGCCCAACCGGGTAAAGAAGATGCGAAGGATTCTCCAGAAAGTAAAAATCACCAAGGTATTTTGCGGTGGAGTGTCTTTAATGACTTCAAAGGACCCAAGGACTCACAGAGAATCGCAAAAATCTTTAAAAACGTATCCTACAAGGACTCCAAGGATCCGAGGATTCATCTGAAAGCAGTTTATAATAAAAAACATGTTTCGAGTATTGTAAGTAGAGTGCTTATTAAAATAAAAACATTATAATTTCTTTTGAATTAAAACTAAGTTTTCAAAATAGACGGAAAGGAATTTATTTTAGAAATATAAGGAGCTAATCATTAAATTTCGTGAAACAAATTTTCCACAGTTTAATAAGACAGAAACAGTGTAGTCTTTTCTCAAAAACATTGTGTTTAGAAACAGAATTTGTGAAGAAAATTGTAATAAATAACTGAAATTATCTAGCCATGTCAACAAGAGAGTGTGATTGATTGATTCGACTATAGGAACGGTTACAAGTTCTATTCAATTTTAATTCTCAAGTCTATGAGTGACTCAGAATTAGAAAACCTTTTAGAAAGAATTATAAAACTACAGGTGACCAGTAAAATGGATTCAAATCAGGTAACCGCAGTGGTTCAAGCTCCCGTCTCAAGCCCTCTTGAACAACAAAGACAGACTTTCGAGGTTAAGCTCCAACGATTAACGGAGCAAATGACTACATTGACCACTGGTCAAACGCCAAAAATATACCAACCGGTAAAAATATTACCGAACGTAAAGTATGACGAACCCCTTGATCTGGTAAAATCATTACCAGAATTTGACGAGCAAATCAGTACATATGTGTCTTGGCGACAAGCTGCCCATACATCTTACGAAGTTTTCAGAAGTTACCAGGGAAGTTCTAGACACTACCAAGCAGTTGGTATAATTAGAAATAAAATAAAAACTTCTGCTGATGCCATTTTGGCATCCTTCAACACTGTTTTAAATTTTGACGCAATAATCGCGACACTAGACTTTACGTACGCAGACAAACGACCGTTATATTTAATAGAACAACAATTATCCACCTTACGACAGGGTAACCTATCTGTGCTTCGATATTTCGACGAGGTTGAGAAAATCTTAACTCTCCTCACGAATAAAACCATAATGACCCATGAGGGTCAAGTATCAGAATCAATTTGCGAAAAATATAGAGCGGACGCTTTAAGAGTTTTTATATCAGGCCTTAAAAGACCTTTATGTGACATACTATTTGCTTCTCGCTCTAAAGACCTACCTAGCGCTCTGGCATAAAAAAGTACTTATTTGCTTCAAATTTCGCAACGTCTATTGAAGACCAATATAAACTAAGAATAAACAATAATTCGGAGAAAAGATGCAACGCAACAAAAAAATTCGCATTTTGCAAATAAGCAGCACAGAACAAATGATACTAGGACTAACAAGCAAGAACAAGTGACCCCCATGGACGTTGACCCATCGGTTTCAAGACTAAGACAAAATGTAAATTGGCGTAGGGAACCATCACAGAGAGCCAACCAATACCAACAACAGAATCAAAGTAATAGTAGACAGGGTTATAGTTCCAATCAACAGCAGGGAAAATGACAGGCAGATTGAGATAGGGTTACTGGACCAAAGAGGCAACGCATTAATACCTTAAATCAAGAAAAGGTTAATGAGGCAACTTATGATCAGGAAGCCGAAGATGAAGCTGAAGATCTCGAGGAGGAGCAATTGAATTTTTTGAGCGAGGAGTAGGTTATCGAGGAAAAAAAATTAAATTATTAGTGGACACAGGAGCTTCGAAAAATTACATCAAACCAATGCCCCAATGACCCACCTGAGCTAAAAAATATAATTCCAGCGTCCACACCATTTATAGTAAAGTCGGCAGGGCAATAGTCCTGTAACACAAAAGTGTAGAATTAAGATGTTTGGCGTAACTGCAGATTTCTTTATACTACCAAATATAACAACATTCGACGACATAATTGGGCTCGATTTGCTCAATCAGGTAAACGCCCAAATAGACCTCAGTACGGGTACAATAAAGCACAATTCTGGCACTAAGAAGCTCTTGTTCCATGAATGTAAAAATGTAAACTTTATCGACATAAAAAGTGAAGAAATTCCATCTTCAGTTCGTGAGCAATTTTGTGAAATTATCAAAAGTAGAAATAAGGCGTTTGCTGATCCTAACTAGTCACTACCCTTCAACACTAATATAATTGGTACAATCAGAACAAAAACCGATGAACTGGTTTACTCGAGACTTTACCCATATCCTATGGGTGTAGCCGACTTTGTAAACAAAGAAGTGGCTGAACTTCTCGTCAATGGTATCATTCGACCCTCAAGGTCCCCTTACAATAACCCAATTTGGGTCGTTGATAAGAAGGGAGTAGATCAAACGGGAAATAAGAAGAAACGTCTTGTGATTGATTTCAGGAAACTGAATGAGGTCACAGTCGAAGATAAATACCCTATGCCAAACGCAATGGTAATCTTGTTAAACTTAAGAGGTGCACAATATTTTACCACCCTTAAATCTGGGTTTCACCAGATCGAGTAAGCAGAAAGAGATAGGGAGAAAACCGCTTTCTCCATTAACAACGGTAAATGTGAATTCTGTCGTTTACCTTTTGGGCTAAGAAACGCCCCAAGCATCTTCCAGAGAGCAATCGACGATGTACTCAGGGAGCAAAATGGCAAAACCTGCCACGTTTACGTTGACGACGTAATTGTCTATTCAAAAACGGCAGAAGACCGTGAAAGATATCGAATGGGTGTTGTGGAGTCTCTATGAGGCAAATATGAGAATATCCGCCGAAATATCGAAATTCTTCAAGACCGAGGTAGAATACCTAGGATTTGTTGTCTCAAGGGGAGGTGTGAAAACAAGCCCTGATAAAGTCAATGGAATTAAATGTTTTGAGCAGCCAACCACTCTTCGAGGACTACGTTCCTTTCTTGGATTAGTTAGCTACTATCGATGTTTCATTAAAGATTTTGCCAGCCTTGCAAAACCTCTGACTGATATGCTAAAGGGAGAAAATGGCAAAGTAAGTGCCTCACAGTCCAAAAAAATTAAAATTCAACTAGCACCAGAAGGTATAGATGCATTTAATAAACTTAGAGAAATTCTGGCATCAGAAGATGTCACGTTAGCATATCCCGACTTCACTAAACCATTTGACTTAACAACCTATGCATCCTCAAGGGGTTTGGTGGCCGTCCTTTCACAAGGGAAAAAACCCATTACCATGATCTCAAGAACACTTAGAGATAGAGAAGAGCATTTGGCAACAAATGAAAAAGAACTCTTGGCGATCGTATGGGCTCTTAACACTTTGATTAACTACCTGTACGGTGTTAACCAGTTGAATATCTACACTGACCACCAGCCTCTGACGTTTGCAGTTTCTGATAAAAATCCGAACGCAAAAATCAAACTATGGAAGTCTCTAATAGAAAGCTTCAACGCAAAAATTTTCTACAAACCAGGAAAGAAAAACCATGTCGCTGACGCGTTGTCCAGACAGCACATGAATATGGTAGGAATTGAAATGGAGGCAAGCTCCGACTGCGCCACCATGCACAGTGAGAAGTCACTGACCTACACTGTAGAGACGGTGGATAAACCCGTAAATTGCTATAGAAACCAGATAATTCTTCAAGAAAGCGAAAGCCAGTCAAAACAGACCTTTATAATATTTAATTCAAAAAGCAGACATGTAATTTCATTTTGCGACGTAGGGTCATTACTAAAAACGTTGCAAGAAGTCATTAATGATGGCGTAGTTAACGCAATACATTGCAGCCTACCAGTGTTGGCAAAAATTCAACACCTACTGGTAGAACTTCACCCCAACGTAAGATTCCGTCATACCGAAAAGATGGTTTCGGACATCTTCAGCGAAAGTGATCAACAAGAAATTATATTTGCTGAACACAACAGAGCTCATAGGGCAGCGCAAGAAAATGTAAAGCAGATCTTGGCTAACTATTTTTTCCCGAAGATGAATAAAAAGGCAAGGGAAGTAGTAGCAAATTGCCGAATATATTCAAAGTCTAAATACATTAGACCTCCAAAGAAGCATGTTATTGCGGCAACACCGGTTCCATGTAATCCTGGTGAAATATTACACGTCGGTATTTTCTCCACAGACCAGAAATATTTCCTAACTTGCGTCGATAAGTTTTCTAAATTTTCTATAGTGCAGAAAATCGCGTCTAGAACCATCATAGACGTAAAACCACCTATACTACAGCTAATAAAATTTTTCCAAACGTTAAAACTATATACTGTGACAACGAAAAGTCACTTAACTCAAATGCTATAAAATCAACTTTGCTAAATTACAACAATGTGATAATCGCCAACGCCCCTCCACTGCATAGCACCTCAAACGGGCAAGTGGACCGTTTTCACAGTACCTTAACAGAAATAGCTAGGTGTCTAAAACTAGAAAGAAATCTCGATGACACTGTTGACTTGATTTTGCTTGCCACCATAGAATATAATAAGACAATTCATTCAATAACCCACGAAAAACCAATAGACATTCATCATCCCAGCTCAGCTAACATTACGGAACTAGTTCGAAATCGTATCGAAAAAGCACAGGCCAGTGATCGCGAATACCATAATAAGGGTCGTCAGAATGTGACGTATAACGTTGACGACAAAGTCCTAGTGAAAGTTAATCGAAGGCTAGGCAATAAACTCTCAACACTATTTACAGAAGAAGTAGTCGAACAGGACCTAGGCACCACCGTTCTTATAAAGGGGAGGAGGGTCCACAAAGACAACCTTCGTCCACCTTAATTAATCACTTTATTACTTTAAGTCTTGTATTTTAAATTACAGGATAATATCGGCATTCCTATTGACGACCACTTTAACACAAAAGCTAACTGACTACACCAACTCCAACTACATCCCAATTTTGGACGGAAACGCAATAGTATGGGAACATTACGGTTATTTGACGCACTTTACCAACTTGACACTATATGCAACATTGAACGACGAGACGGCAGGATTTATGGACCTTTTCCCATTGACACACATGAAGAAAATAGTAGAAGCAGACATAAAATACATCGAGACTTTACTTCGAACCGTTGACATTCACCATCGACAGGCGCGAAGCTTTAACTTTTTAGGTACTGCACTAAAAGTCGTCGCCGGCACCCCTGACTTTGACAATTTCCAAAGACTACAACTAAGACGGGATATGCTCATTGACTCCAATAACAGATAGTACAAAATTAATACGCATATTCAGCAAAAAATCTTGGAAATCACGCAAACAATAAACACAATTATAAACTCAACAAGAAAGGAAGCAATAGACACAGGTCATCTTTACGAAACAATACTTGCGAGAAATAGAGTAATAATCCTCGAACTGCAATCAATCACAATCTCAATAGCCCTAGCTAAGTTGAACCTAGTGAACCCAATAATATTAGATAATAGTGATATCAATAATATTATCAATGAGCACTCGACTAACATAACTATCATAGAAATAATAGGAATGTCTAGCATTAAGGCTTTACAAAGTAAGAATAATTTGTACTTTGTAGTTAAGTATCCAATCCCTCAAATTGTTTGTAAAAAATATAGTTTATTCGCCGTTCCTCACGAAGGACGAGTCCTACATTTTGGGGATACTAATACCGTCGCTGAGTGCGGAAACGAAGCGTATGCTGTTAAATGTGAAAAAATCAACTTTTGCAAATTTTTGCAAGAAGCAAAGAACCCCTACTTGTTGTCAGCAACTATTCACAGGTGCTATAGCAAATTGTTCAACTACTACCAATCATTATAAGGGCATCAAAGAAATCGATGACGGCATTGACGGCATGGAGATAGCAGAACCGTCAGCGGTACTTACCTTTTGACTTTCGATCAGTCAGTAAAGGTAAATGGGACCGAGTATCACAATCGAAATCATACTCTTACTCGTACTCCTGGCACTCCAACGGCTCAAAGAGTCAATCTTTTAGGACATATAGAGACATTGAGTTTGAACTATCTTCATGAAATGAATGCGGAAAATATCAACCATATTGGCGCTCTTCGAAGAGAAGTCAACTCAACAACATTGTTTTTTATAGTAACGATAGCATCAATCTTTATCCTAGTAATCTTGCGACTTGCTCTAAGCAAATATAAAAAACACACCGCGAAAAAGGCAATGAATGTCTTAGTAAGAGAGGTCACCGAGAGAATCCTCGACGATTCCCACTTAGGAAGGGAGGAGTTAACTCGAAACGCAAACCACCAAAATACCAAGTCAGCATTGTCTGCCTAACATCCGTTGCAGGCAATGCTGAACATTAACACCACCCTAATCCATGACCAACGGCCCGAGTTATGATTCAACGACAAGCAACAACAAACGATACCTCACAAGACAGGGCAGACACACTGTTGCGACAGGCACGCATCAAAATTGGATGGGTTAATTGCAGACTGCGGCTAAAAGAAACCCCCAAAAGGTGCTTCCGGTGCTTTGGTCCAGGGCACTTAACCTGGGACTGCAAAGGGCCCGATAGAAGAGGACAAGGTGTTTGCATAAAATGCGGCCAACCAGGGCACAAATTGAAAGAGTGTACAAAGCCTCCTGCATGCTGCCTTTGCGAAGAGGCTAAACACGAAAAAGCCGATCACATCCCGGGCTCCGCAAAATGTTCGGTATATAGGAACTACCGAAACAGATGAAGATCCTACAAGCCAACATGCATAGATGCAAGGCCGCTGACGCACTACTCTCGCAAATGGTGATGGAGAACGACTACGAGATAATCATCATAAGCGAGCAATACAGAAAGAAAGAGAGAGGTACATGGCTAGAAGATAGCAGCTCAACCGCCGCTATATGGCTACCACCAGAGAGTAACGCCACCACTGTAAGCACTGGGAACGGCAACGGTTTCGTCTGGGCCAAGTGCGACATCTTCACAGTAATTAGCTGCTACTTGACGCCAAGCGATGGTATACAAGAATTCCAAGAAAAGCTCGACAATATAGAGGACACAGCAAGGAATATAGAAGGTCAATTGATTATCGCCGGAGACCTAAACTCCAGAGCCGTAGAGTGGGGTATGCCAAACACGGACTCGAGAGGAAAGCGAATTTTAGAAATGGCTGCGCGGCTAGGTCTAATAGTGCTCAACACGGGAAATACAACCACGTTCAGAAGACCGGGATGCGAGGAAACCACACCAGACATCACCTTATCAACAGAACGCATGGCAGGCTCAATAAGTAACTGGAAAGTCCTGGAGGACTACACTGGCAGCGATCATCAGTACATCTCTTTCATGATCGACACTGGAAGAAACGCTCACCAGTTCAGAAAAAATAGAGGAACACGAAAGTGGAATATCTCGAAACTGGACACATCGAAATTAATCGCCGCAATAGACGAGCAGAGCCCATCTAGCGACCCCTCCCCTATAGCAAGAAAAACAGTCGAGCACACAATGCTTAACATAACAAGAGCCTGTAAAAAATCAATGCCCAAGGCTACCCACAGGAAACGTAAAGCAGCAGTTTACTGGTGGACTGAAAACATCGCCGAACTCAGACGCATATGCCTCCGCCTTCGCAGATCCTACACAAGATCCAGGCGCAGAGGAGCCGCACCCCAAGAGGCCGAGCAATACAAAGCAGCAAGAAAGGAGCTGAAGCACGCCATCGACGACAGTAAAAGGAAAAAATGGGAGGAACTACGAGAGGATATAAACAGAAACCCCTGGGGGCTAGGATATAAAATAGTGATGAAAAAACTCGGCGCTCGAGCAAAGCCACCTGACGTAACCGCCGCCAAAATGGATCAAATCGTGAATGCACTATTCCCCACCCACGAAACAAGGGCCAGTGATCCAGAACAAATTCTAAGCACTGCGCAAATCCCCCAGTTCACCCTCGAAGAGCTGCAAGTAGCCACTGGCAAGCTCAAGGCCAACAAATCGCCCGGCCCGGACGGGATCCCAGCAGAAGTCCTCAAAATAATCGCTGCAGAACGCCCAGGAGTACTACTGAATATGTACAACGCCTGCCTTAAAGCCGGAATATTCCCTGAACCCTGGAAAAAGCAACGGCTGGTGCTAATCAGTAAGGGAAAAGGAGACCCCAATTTGCCATCAGCATACCGTCCATTGTGCATGCTTGACACAGCGGGAAAGCTGTACCAAAGGCTACTTAAGCCTAGACTAGAAGCGGCTATCAACGAAGCTGGAGGACTGTCCCCTAGACAGCACGGCTTCAGACCCGGCAGATCAACTATAGGAGCTATAAAATGCGTCATAGAAAGCGTAGAAGCCGCACAGCGCAGATGGCATAAATACAAAACAATAGTGTTGCTGGCGACTTTAGATGTCCGAAACGCCTTCAACAGCGCTAGATGGGTAGATATGATCGACGCCCTCGAGAAAAGCTTCAAGATACCTGATTACCTCAGGGCGGTGGTGCGGAGCTACCTGAGTAACAGGAAACTGCTGTACGATACTAAAGAGGGATCATGACAGATAGCAGTCACGTCAGGGGCAGCACAAGGATCCATTCTAGGCCCAGACCTGTGGAACATTAGTTATGACGAAATATTAAAACTAGAAATGCCAGAGGAATCGTATCTGATCGGCTATGCGGACGACATTGCAGCAGTAATCACAGCTAGGGATACAGAAGAAGCACGCAGAAAGCTGAACCAAGTCATGATACGGACGCAAGCATGGCTCGACACACACAGCCTCCAGCTTGCCACGGAGAAAACTGAGCTACTGCTGCTAACAAATAAGCACATACCTCTCGAGATAAACATGCAGACGACTACGGACATCCTTAGGACAAAAAAAGCCGTTAACTACCTAGGCGTAAGACTGGACCCCAGACTAACCTTCTGGGTACAAATCCAGCACGCCGCAGGTAAGGCAGTGAAGATCACGTCTCAACTGAGCCGATTGATGGCTAACATAGGAGGACCTTGCCAAGGAAAGAGAAAGCTCCTAATGTCGACGACGATCAGCGTCTTATTATACGGAGCCGAAATCTGGGCAGACGCTCTTAAAAAGAAAACCGGCGCAAGGCAGTGGCCAGAGTGTACCGCACCGCAGCCCTCAGAGTTGCATCAGCCTACAGAACAGTATCAGGCGATGCAATATTAGTTATAAGCGGCAATGTTCCAATTGATCTACTCGCATATGAAAGGAAAAAGCTGTGGGAGCTAAAGAAAGCACCCGGCAATAACAGGAGCGCAATACAACAAATAAGGAAAGATACGATAACATCATGGCAACAAAGATGGGAGAATGGAAGTCGCGGCAGATGGACGGCCAGGCTGATAAAAGACCTAGATTCATGGACAAGTCGTAAATTCGGAGAAGTAGACTTCTACATCACCCAGCTGTTATCCGGCCACGGATACTTCAAAAAGTACCTCTACAGAATGGGAAAAGTCGAAGAGCCGTCATGCCTATACAACGACGCGACAGAAGACGACGCCGAACACACATTCTTTGCATATCAGCGCTGGCAAGGAGAACGCACCGCAGTAGAAGATCTGGTCGGGCCAATAAACGCTGACAATTTAATCAGCGTCATGTTGGAAAACGAAACAAACTGGAGGATTATCCAGAAATACGCAACAATCTTGCTACGAATCAAAAAGCGGGACCTGGACGCAGGTGCGCAGATGTAAATCTCTCAATGAGGAAAATGGAACGCCACCCTGAAGTAATGCGAACGCGGTCCCAGGGTGGGCGACGGTTCCCTAGAGGGGGGGTTTTTAGTGACCTGCAAGTGGCACATACCGCTGCTGTGACGATAGCACCGATGATGCGGAAGGCATTTTCCACCCCCTCACCCGCAAAAAAAAAAAAAAAAAAAAAAAAATACCTCACAAGCTACCGTAGCACAAGTATATCGCAAACAAGCAACGACTCACACTACTCGCAAGTCGGCATAATCGTGGGATTCGCTGGCGCCGCACAAATATAGCGCAAACAAGCGACGGCTTACACTACACGCAAGTCGGCGTAATTGTGGGATTCGCTGACACTGCATCTGACAAAACATAGCAACGACAGCGACAACGGCAGCGGCAGTGAGGACGGCTTAGGCTTAGACTTAAGAGTATATAACAAACTATCACAATATTATTAAAAAAATGAAATATGTATATTACAATAGTGATAAATGTACATTAATCGTACATTATTCAAAACTTATATTCATATATATATTTATATATCATGACCATATGTGTTTATGAGTTATGATATCCACTTCACCATCACACAAAATATTAATATAAACATACATGTAAGTCTGTTTACATACATACATACATGTACACTTAAACATACTTACGTCATTAATATATAAATTAAAATAAACTAAGTTCTTTTATTGTTTTTCACTTAATTGTGCATAAGAGGCATCGAACTCTTTAATTTTATTCATTTGTTTATAAAATAGTCAAAATTGCATTGACAATATTTGTAACCAAAATTCTAAAGAATTTTAAGTGCATTTCCGCTTTGCTTCAAGTATGTCTTTACGATCGACATTCTTAAGAGGCGTTGCACTTATTGATTTTGCTGATAAGAATTCTTTGGAATTTTAATTGTATTTTGCTTTCTGTCTTTACTAGCAATTTTGTATTTAAGATTAAGAATTTTTGTAAACTACTTCAGTCATATTCATTGATTCAACATAGCGGCAGTAATATTCTTTGGCTCAATTAAGTAAGAGTTACATACTCTTAGAAATAAATATAAATATTTAAATAAATGTTTTAATTGGCGACGAGGATGGGATACGTGGAAAAGTTTCTTTGAAGAATCAAGGACTTTTTTTTATTTCAATAATTAACGCGTACCTAATAAATTTTTTTTTACTAAAATCCTTAAAGAATTAAGGTAGTGAAGTATACTATCCTTAAAGAATTAAGGTAGTGACCAAACCAACAATTAAAAAAAAAAACAACATCAAAGAGAAAAAGAAGACAACATTTACGAAGAATCCTTTATAAAGTGAGTTCCTACAAGAAGAAGACAACATTTACGAAGAATCCTGTATAAAGTGAGTTCCTACAAGAAGAAGACAACATTTACGAAGAATCCAAAATCCTGCATAAAGTAAGTTATTTGCATATATATATTATAAGTATAAGTTTTACAAAGTTATTGTTACAAAAAAAAAAAAAAATCATTTGAATAACAAAAAAAAAAAGAGAGAACCATTAAGATTACTAAGCGAAATTGCAAAGTGAAATTCTAAGTGTAACATATATAAATTCATTTTATTTTTAATCATGACCCAAGCACCTTCTATTACCCTTGACCCTATCAAATACCTCAAAACATTACCTGAATTTAACGGACAACGACATGACCTTTACAACTTTACTACTCTTATAGATAGAATACACCCCTTACTAACGCAATATGACCAAATGTCTCAACTTCTCTTCTCTGATATAATAAAAAGTAGGTTACAAGGAAATAATAGAAATAAATTTTCATGTACAGTCGTGGGCGGACATTAAGAATGTCTTTATAAATAATTTTGGAGAAAAATTGAGTGTAGAAGAACTTTATGATAATATGAGAGCAGTAGTATTCAGAACAAACACGACAGAATTTTATAACGAAATAAAAGATAAGCTACGGAGATTAAATAATAAAACCAATTTAATAATGGGAGAAAATACTGGCACATCCGAAATAGCCAGAAATAACATGAGACACGCTGGAGGAAGCAATGGAAATTCTTTTCCAAGCAGGCTACGCATATAATGGCAACAAGACCAAACAAATCGAAGAAGAGCCACGAAATAGAAATTTTAATAAACAAAACTACAAAAATGATCACAGAATTAATTCTAATTCACAAAGACCAAATTCAAATTTTCAAAACAGACATAATTTTAATTCTAATAATCATAATAGACAAAATATTCAATATAAACCTAACTATAATTCGCAAGAAAATTAATCTAGACAAAATTTTCAATACAGGCCCAACAATAACTCAAACCAACAAAGAAACCCTTATAGTTCTTATAATACACCCAATGTAAGTCACCAGCAAAATAATCAACCAGAACCTATGGACGTAAATATTGTCCAAAAACAACCAACATACGAAAATTTTCAATTTCCAGCCTCACGGGAAAATTACCACATATAACAATAAAATCTAAATTAGGCTACTTAAAATTTTTAATTGATACAGGAGCTTCACATTCAATTATTAATCCAGGCATATGCCACCCAAAATGGAATATACCAACGAATGAAATAACTATTAAAACTCTACAACATATAATCAAAATAAATAAAAAGGTTCGTATCCCTCTTTTTGAAGAACTAGGTAGTAAGGACGTATCAATTGAATTTTTTATTTGTAACTTCCATGATTTTTACGATGGATTGATAGGAAATAATATTTTAAAGCCATTAGGAGCAATAATAAACTTAAACGACGACGTAATCATTATAGGTGAAAATAAAATACCTTTAATATATAGAGATCAACAAGTGGAACATCATTTTGGAAAACCAGGAATATATCAAGTTGAATTACCAGTAGAGTGCAAAGAAGGATTAGTGTATAAAAACCAAGAATTTTCAAACGATAAAAGTCTAGAAATATTAGAAAGCATATATGAAGCAGATAACTTTAAAATTAACGCTACAATAAATTTTAGTGGAGACACCCCAAAAATAATAAAATTTTCACCTCTTAAAATTGAAAACGCTAATACAAAAAATTTTTGCATATATAATGTAGGAGAGGGAACCCAACAACTTCCAATTTCGGAACAAATAAGAGTTGAACACCTCAATAGCGAAGAAAAAGAAAAAATATTACAGTTAATAAACAAATTTAAAAAAATATTTTATTCAGAAAATAGCGATTTAACTTTTACCAATGCAATAAAGCATGAAATAAGGACTGTGAATAACATTCCAATTAATACAAAAACTTATCGATACCCATATATTCATAAGGAAGAAGTGGGTAGACAAATTAAAGAAACGTTGAATGCCGGGATAATCAGACCCAGTCATTCACCATATTCAGCTCCAGTATGGATTGTACCGAAAAAACTGGATGCAAGCAAAAAGAAAAAATGGAGATTGGTGGTTGACTATCGTAAGCTAAACGAAGTCACCATTGATGATAAATATCCCATTCCCAACATCGACGAAATTTTGGAGAAATTGGGAAGGTGTCAATATTTTACGACCCTTGATCTTGCTAAAGGCTTCCATCAGATTGAAATATATGAAAAAGATATTCCAAAAACCGCATTTAGCGTAGAAGGCGGCCACTACGAGTTCCTTCGTATGCCGTTCGGACTAAAAACAGCACCAGCCACTTTTCATAGGCTGATGAATAATGTCCTAGGTGATTTTATTAATAAAATTTGTCTCATATACCTCGATGACATAATAATATTTTCAACCTCACTTCAAGAACATTTGGAATCTATAACAAAAATATTTAATCGTTTGAAAGAAGTAAATTTAAAAATCCAGTTAGATAAAAGCGAATTTTTGAAAAGAGAAACTAGTTTTTTAGGACATATAGTAACTGAATCAGGAATAAAACCAAACCCAGATAAAATTTTATGCGTACAAAAATTTCCATTACCAACAACCCAAAAACAAATTAAACAATTCTTAGGTCTCGCAGGGTATTACCGCAAATTTATTAAAGACTACTCGAAAATTGCACGACCAATCACAAAGTATTTAAAGAAAGACGCTAAAATCGATGTTAAGGATCCTGATTATAAAGAAAGTTTTGATACTCTAAAAAAATTATTAACTAAATCCCCTGTCTTGGCATATCCAGACTTCAATAAAAAGTTTGTTTTGCAAACGGATGCAAGCAACTTTGCAGTAGGAGCAGTGCTGTCCCAAGATGGACATCCTATTTGTTTCGCTAGTAGAACACTTAATGATCATGAGCAAAACTATAGTACTATAGAAAAAGAATTGCTAGCAATTGTATGGGCTACTCAACAACTGAGACCATATTTGTTCGGTAGGCGATTTCTGATAGAAACGGATCATAGACCCTTAACGTGGCTATTTTCTATTAAAGAGCCGAATTCTAAACTGGTCCGATGGAGACTTCGTCTACAAGAATATGATTATGAAATAAAATATAAAAAAGGAGTTTTAAATGGTAATGCAGATGCCTTATCAAGAGTTGAAATAAATATTAATGAAGAAACCCAAAATACTGTAATGGATGAAACAGTCGAGATGACTCAGAATGAAAATATCATTTTTGAAACTAATTACCCAATAAATTTCTATCGACGGCAAATAATTTTTAATAAAACTGTATCGGGATCACTAAAAATAAAAAACGAAAATATTTTTAAAAATAAAAGAAAAACAATAACTGCAAAAATATTCGACGAACAAACACTTATCACCATAATAAAAAACCATTTTAATCCTAATAAGACTAATGCCATATTAATTACAGATGAATCTTTATTTAATATTTTCAATGAAACAATCAAGAAATATTTTAACAAAAATAGGCAATTCAAAATCATTAGATGTAAAAAGCTACTAGAAGATATCGCAGATGAAAATCAGTTAACAGAAAAAATTGAAAAAGAACACAAACGAAATAATCACAGAGGAATAAATGAAAACTTTGCAGAATTGAAAACAATAATCTATCACCCTCAACTAAGAATACGAATAACCCAATATATAAATAACTGCGATATTTGTAACAAGGAAAAATATGACAGGCGTCCAATCAAACAAGAATATAAAATAACTGAAACTCCTGAGAAACCTGGAGAAATTATCCACGTAGATGTTTTTTATAGTTTACAGAAAACACTATTTTTAACGTTCATCGACAAATTCTCGAAATTTACACAGGCAATTAAAATTAAAAATAGATCTTGGATAGAATTTAAATTAGCCTTAACGCAGTATTTGTCAATAGTAGGAAATATATAGAAATTGGTTGTAGATAATGAAGTAGGTTTTAAAGCTCTACCTCTATTGGAATTTCTTAGAGAACAAGAAATTGAGATACATTACACGTCAAATAATAATCATACATCTAACTCAGATGTAGAGAGGTTACACAACACTATAAATGAACATATTAGAATTCTAAAACATGATCCTAGTAAAGATACAGAAAATACAGAAGAAAAAATATATAAAATAATTATGTTTTATAACAATACAATCCATTCAAGTACAGGAAAGAAACCAATTAATTTTAGAAATGGAAATATAGACCCAAGCGAATATCAAATAATTAGAGAATTAATAATAAAGAATAAAGAAAAAGCTATTAATAAACTCAACAAAACACGCGAAAATGTAGAAATTCAGACAGGCCCTGTTTATTTAAAGGATGAAAGAGGAGGCAAAAACCATTCTAAATTTCGAAAAATAACCGTCACCTGATTAGATAACGAACACGTTATAACAGATCGAGGACATAAATATTACAAATCACACATTAAAAGAAATAAAAAATTTCAAAATTTAAATAACGTAATACCTCAAAACTCCTAATATACCACCTTTTCAGATGATTTTTCTTATATTACTTTACGCATCAGTGCTACTCGACAAAGGAGCACAATACTTAGAAGTTGAAGACTTGACAGACAACCACGGTTATATACCAATTAAACTGAAGGACACGGAAATTATTGAAAACTACCTAAGAGTAATAGATATTATTAATACTACTCAATACTTTGAAGCAGTAAATATTTTACAAGACAATATACATAGACTTTCGGACACATATACAAATGTTACTCCTCTATTAGGAAGCGTTAACAAAAGCATGGACATATGTAGGACAAAAAATTAAAAACTTAATTCCTAATTTTAGACAGAAACGAGGACTAATAAACGCAATAGGGAAAGGACTTAAATTTGTAGTAGGGACAATGGATAGTGATGACGAAAAAGAAATTATGGACAAAATTCAAACTCTAGAAAAAAGTAAGACTGAAACAATGACCGCCCTAAACGAAATGAATTATCTGGGGAGTTCCATAGAAAACAAAATATTAAATATCACAAACCGTATTAACAAACAACAGAAAACTATTCAAAAATATATAAATAAGTTTAAAACCGAAATCCAAAACAAAATTCTCAATTTAGAAGACGAAACAAATTTTCTCGAAAACATTTTTCAGATTAATAATGATATCAACTTGTTAATAGACCACGTAAATGAAATAGGACACGTCATTTTTAATTCAAAACTAGGAATAATTCCATCAGACATATTGACAACTGAAGAATTCAATTTTATTAACACACAAAAGTATCCGTTACATATAAAGAAGTATTGTAAGTAAGTGGTAGTTTTGACATTGAGCATCCCAAAATTTTTAAATGAAACATTCGCTGAAGTTGTATTTGAACCACTACCAAACATCCAAAATAAAACCGTAGTTTTAAACGAAAATACTGTCTTAATATATAAAAATGAAATATATGAACCGAACACTTTAGAATATAAGAAATTAACAAAAATAAATGATAACTGCTTAACAAACATTGTAAAAAATTTAGAACCTAATTGTAATATGACTACAATGAAAAACCAAGAAGAAAAAGAAATTTATCCAGGCTTACTTATATTTAAGAATTACCATGACAAAATTATTACCAATTGTAAAAAACCACGAATATTTGAAAATTTAAAAATATTTTTGATAAAATATGAAAATTGCTTTGTAGAAACTAATTTAAAAATCTATGAAAACTATAAAATAAATGTAAAAGAAATGTTTATCCTAAACAAACTAGCATTAAGAGTTAAAGAAAATAATATATCACTCCCGAATTTAAATCCTAACGAAATACATTTTAACGAAACAATAAAGGTTGTAAAACATAATCTTTCTAGAAATGCTATAATAAACACTGGGAGTAATATAGGAATTCTAATTATTTTTATCTGTACTATTATTATAATCTGTATAAAAAACAATAACGAACTTATGTAATCTCTTCGTCGGAGCCTCAGGCTAACGGTGAGGGAGTTATGATATCCACTTCACCATCACACAAAATATTAATATAAACATACATGTAAGTCTGTTTACATACATACATACATGTACACTTAAACATACTTACGTCATTAATACATAAATTAAAATAAACTAAGTTCTTTTATTGTTTTCCACTTAATTGTGCATAAGAGGCATCGAACTCTTTAATTTTATTCATTTGTTTATAAAATAGTCAAAATTGCATTGACAATATTTGTAACCAAAATTCTAAAGAATTTTAAGTGCATTTCCGCTTTGCTTCAAGTATGTCTTTACGATCGACATTCTTAAGAGGCGTTGCACTTATTGATTTTGCTGATAAGAATTCTTTGGAATTTTAATTGTATTTTGCTTTCTGTCTTTACTAGCAATTTTGTATTTAAGATTAAGAATTTTTGTAAACTACTTCAGTCATATTCATTGATTCAACAAAGCGGCAGTCATATTCCTTGGCCCAATAAAGTAAGAGTTACATACTCTTAGAAATAAATATAAATATTTAAATAAATGTTTTAATTTTTATGTTCGCTTTCGCGAATTCAATCATATAATATTATCACTTATCAATAATAACATGTGCGCTCTGCTCATATGTATGTACATACATGATTATGTGCGTATAACATTGGCACACAAATAACGTACACACAACATACCTTCTTATATGCGTTCACATGTAGATATGTCACCTGCAAAAATTGCTTTACAAAAACAACAATCGTTTGAAATAGCATCATACATACTTATATACGTACACATGTAAATATGTGCGTATTCCCACACAAATAATCCATACACAACATACATACTTATATGCATTCTTCTTCTTTACTGGCGTAGACACCGCTTATGCGATTATAGCCGAGTCAACAACAGCGCGCCAGTCGTTTCTTCTCTTCGCTACGTGGCGCCAATTGGATATTCCAAGCGAAGCCAGGTCCCTCTCCACTTGGTCCTTCCAACGGAGTGGAGGTCTTCCTCTTCCTCTGCTTCCCGCGGCGGGTACTGCGTCGAATACTTTCAGAGCTGGAGTGTTTTCATCCATCCGGACAACATGACCTAGCCAGCGTAGCCGCTGTCTTTTAATTCGCTGAACTATGTCAATGTCGTCGTATATCTCATACAGCTCATCGTTCCATCGAATGCGATATTCGCCGTGGCCAACGCGCAAAGGACCATAAATCTTTCGCAGAACTTTTCTCTCGAAAACTCGCAACGTCGACTCATCGGTTGTTGTCATCGTCCAAGCCTCTGCACCATATAGCAGGACGGGTATAATGAGCGACTTATAGAGTTTGGTTTTTGTTGTTCAATTGCCTACTCAGTCCGAAGTAGCACCTGTTGGCAAGAGTAATCCTGCGTTGGATTTCCAGGCTGACATTGTTGGTGGTGTTAATGCTGGTTCCTAAATAGACGAAATTATCTACAACTTCAAAGTTATGACTGTCAACAGTGACGTGGGAGCCAAGTCGCGAGTGCGACGACTGTTTGTTTGATGACAGGAGGTATTTCGTCTTGCCCTCGTTCACTGCCAGACCCATTTGAGTTGCTTCCTTGTTCAGTCTGGAGAAAGCAGAACTAACGGCGCGGGTGTTGAGGCCGATGATATCAATATCATCGGCATACGCCAGCAGCTGTACACTCTTATAAAAGATTGTACCGGCTCGATTAAGTTCTGCAGCTCGAATAATTTTCTCCAGCAGCAGATTGAAAAAGTCACACGATAGGGAGTCGCCTTGTCTGAAACCTCGTTTGGTATCGAACGGCTCGGAGAGGTCCTTCCCGATCCTGACGGAGCTTTGAGTGTTGCTCAGCGTCAGTTTACACAGCCGTATTAGTTTTGCGGGGATACCAAATTCAGACATCGCGGCATAAAGGCTGCTCCTTTTCGTGCTGTCGAAAGCAGATTTGAAATCGACGAATAGGTGGTGAGTGTCGATTCTCCTTTCACGGGTCTTTTCCAAGATTTGGCGCATGGTGAATATCTGGTCGGTTGTTGATTTACCAGGTCTGAAGCCACACTGATAAGGTCCAATCAGTTTGTTGACGGTGGGCTTTAGTCTTTCACACAATACGCTCGACAGAACCTTATATGCGATGTTGAGGAGGCTAATCCCACGGTAGTTGGCGCAGATTGTGGGGTCTCCTTTTTTATGGATTGGGCATAGCACACTTAAATTCCAATCGTTGGGCATACATTCGTCAGACCATATTTTACAAAGAAGCTGATGCATGCACCTTATCAGCTCTTCGCCGCCGTGTTTGAATAGCTCGGCCGGCAATCCGTCGGCCCTGCCGCTTTGTTGTTTTTCAGACGGGCAATTGCTATTCGAACTTCTTCGAACATCTGCTCCATCGTCATCGATTGGGGTATCGGGTTCGTTTTCTCCTGGTGTTGTGTGTTCACTGCCATTCAGTAGGCTGGAGAAGTGTTCCCTCCATAATTTAAGTATGCTCTGGGCATCGGTGGCTAGATCACCTTGGGGGGTTCTACAAGAGTATGCTCCGGTCTTGAAACCTTCTGTAAGCCGCCGCATCTTTTCGTAGAATTTTCGAGCATTACCCCTGTCGGCCAGCTTATCAAGCTCTTTGTACTCACGCATTTCGGCCTCTTTCTTTTTCTGTCTACAAATGCGTCTCGCTTCCCTCTTCAACTCTCGGTATCTATCCCATCCCGCACGTGTTGTGGTCGATCGTAACGTTGCGAGGTAGGCAGCCTGTTTTCTCTCCGCTGCAACACGGCACTCCTCGTCGTACCAGCTGTTCTTTTGCACTTTCCGAAAACCAATGGTTTCGGTTGCAGCTGTACGTAAGGAGTTTGAGATGCCGTCCCACAGTTCCCTTATACCGAGTTGTTGACGAGTGCTCTCAGAGAGCAGGAGTGCAAGCCGAGTAGAAAATCGTTCGGCTGTCCGTTGTGATTGCAGCTTCTCGACGTCGAACCTTCCTTGTGTTTGTTGGCGTGCGTTTTTTGCTGCACAGAGGCGGGTGCGAATTTTGGCTGCAACAATATAGTGATCCGAGTCGATGTTAGGACCTCGGAGCGCACGCACATCTAAAACGCATTCACATGTAGATATATCACCCGCAAAAATTACAAATATTGTTCTACAAAAATAAAAATCGTTTGAAATAGCATCAGCAACGTCACAAGTCAATATGTCGATGCCCAAATTTGTAGAAAATACACAACAACAATATTTTCATTCATGAACGCAAGCGCACTTTCAACAGGCAAACTTGCTTCATTCATAAAAACAAACACTATTACATCTCCCCGAGCATGCCTTTGCCTACAAGCGTCTTTTCGCGACGGTGGCAAAAGCTAAAAATCATAATTTGAACAATTTCTGATATTGGTATGAGAAGGAAAAAGTGACAACATAGTTTATTTGTCGATTTTCAAGTGAAGAAATGTATTAAAGAAAATGTTCAATATTCCTCTGATTTATGTGAACAGTCAATCCCGGTTAAGTTGTACTTCGCTTAAATTAAAATCAAATCCCTCCCTCATCATTCTTAATAGCCTATATTATATCTTGCTGCATCTCACGGTTTATGTTTTAAAATACATAGAAATTATTGTTTTAAGTACCATTCGCTTATGTGGCATATTACATTTTTATTTTTAACAAACTACAAAAATCTGTATCCTTGATTGTGGCACATAACCGGGATTGACTGTATTTGTCAAGGAATGTAAAAAATAGTTTTACGCGGCTTGCAAAAATCTGCGTCGATATGTGTGCAAGCTCACACACAAACATACATATTTACGCTGGTTTGTGGGCGAAGCTGTACAGCGGCAAGGGAAGCGATGACAATCGGCGATCGTTCGCTTATTTTTTCGGCACAGTTCGGTTCACCGACACATTGACGCTTTGACAAAACCAGAGCTTCAGCACTTGTTTGTCCGTGTCAACGTAGATTTTGCATGAAGCACTGAGCGTACATGTATACATAAAAATGTGGTATGCAGACATGAGTGTACATATTTTCATACACATGTAGACAAATTTGCAAACATTATGCGTATGCAGAAATTGATGTACTGAACACAAAGAGAGCGACAAACTTCAAGCGACATCTGTAAAATATTACAGTGCACATGTTCTTAAGGACACGGTTATTTTGACAGTTGCACGGCTACAATCTTATTCAATCCTAAATATTTTTACTACAAATTAAAGACCAGTTTATTCTTTTTAGATGAAATCTGCTAATTTTATTTATATTATTTATTGGAAACTTAACAATTTTAAAATTTTAATAAAATGATTAAAAAAATTACATATTGAATAATGCCGAATTACAAAAATGTCCATTTAAAATGGAAATTTCTCTCACGACTTATTAATTAAAATTAGTCATTTAATTTCACCTGCTTTTTTAAACACAATTTAATCCATCTAGATTAAGTGCAAAAAAAACTAGGCTCAGTTGGCATGCTATTGAAAAAGAAAAAGAAAAAAATAATCCTGAAAATATAATAATAAAAGAAAACTGAAAGTAGAAAAAAAACTGCAAATAAAAAAATCTGGAAATGATAGAATACAAAACATTATAAAATGTAAATATTTATTTCATTAATTCATTACTAACCCGAAAGTAAGATGTTTTTATTCAAAGCATTCTGGCTTGCAACTTACGTAAGTTTTCTTAATTTAGCATCGCGCTTCCGATGTCGTTCCGTATTTATTTCTTGCTTTTTAAACCATTTTGAATTTTTATATAACAGAACAGTCACTAAATACTCTAATAGTTTCCTTTTATGGGCGAAACATGCATTGGTTGTATCAAACCATTCAGGAAAAACATTTTCCGTTTTTTGTTTTATGGCGGACAACATCAGACTACGAACATTTACATAATGAACATATTTGTTAAAGAGCTTGACGTACCACATCCACATACCACACATACCACATCATCTGCAGTCGACACACTTCGAAGACCCTATCACTAGGATTGACTAGCCTTAAGTCGCCGTCATCCTTATAGTTTTTAGCTCTGATTAGGGCCTCCGAATACAGCGTTAAATCGCTTTGTGTCTTCGTCGTTGCTTTGGTGCACTTTTCGCAATGGATTTTACACAAAATTCTCTGGTATATATCATCCTCTTCAACAAAATTTTCGTCTGGAATAGTGAAAGATTCCAGGTCCAGTTGCTCAGATTTCTGTTCGTTTCCCTGTACATCTAGATGGCGATCTTAGGGGCCTAGGTTCCAATCTAAATTTATGTCGTCATCATCCTCACAATTAGCCCCCTTATCTTGAAAATTTTGCCGTAAAATTTTCATCGAAATTAATCTACCTACAATATACTGTATCTCATTGGCGGAGGGATGGGTATTGATACCCTGGCTAGCTCGGACTCTATAAAAAAAATTCTCCTACGCATCTCGATTAATTTTCCCAAGGAATGTAAACCTCAATTCCTCTTGATCCCTAAATAGCTCTTCGCTCAACTGAATCATTCCATTTATTGTGGAAGCTTGATTGTTTTAAAATATTTTATGTAATCATAGAGGCGTTGGACCTTCCTGGAGTCATTCTTCAATAACGGATATTTCAGCGGATTTTTGGAAACAAAATTCTTACAGTCTAGATCATCGAAAAGATCATTCATTTTTTTAATAAATAGCTGCGTAGGCTGTGCACATTTTAATAAATATTCGTCGGAGCCGAATAGACTTTGGCTATATGCCATTTCAATGCCAGCAGCAACCGAATTGCTCAGAACTTGAATTGCACGTTTCACGGACATATTTTCAATTCGCTGGAATAAACATGGGCCTCTGTAAATTTTGGGCATATTTTAAAGTGCATATTGCTCTGATCGATAGAGTAAAGTTTTTTTATAACCTTGAAGCTGGCTATTTCATTTGGAGTTGAATTATCATATTTCATAAATGTATTACGGACGGACTTAAAAAGATGGCAATAGTCATATAAACAAAATATTTTTAAACCTTCGTGCATATAAAAGGGGTTTTCTTTAGTAATTATTAACAAATTGAAAAGTGAAGTATTTGAAGGCCCTTGATCGCAGACTAAAGCCTTTAGGTTGAGATCTATTGACTTTAGTGAGGCGATGTTTTTGCTCAAAATTTCTTTCAATTCTGACGGAGCAAGTCCCGTCTTGGTAATGTAATATGAAAATACATATTTCCATATGGAACATAGCCCTTATATCATAAAAAACCACACTTACTACCTATAATCATATCACGTTGGCCATCCCCATAATCCACAAACCCATCAATTACATCCCTAACTCTATTATAAGTTAGGTCGGACTTTATTGATATTTCATCAAATAACAAAACGCAATTTCGTTCTAAAGCGGACATTTTTTTGGAAATGTTTTCTAAATTTCCCAAGACATTGGCATCGATACCAGGGACAACATACCTAATGGGGCGCCAACGCAAAAGAGAACTCTTGCTTGGTAAAGCAAAACCTAAATCGTCACGCATGAAACTATATGATTTGGTGGACATATAATTAATGTTTGGTGCCAATCTCCTTTCATTGTCACTAAAAACAATGCGCTTGGTGACGATCATCCTAGCGAATGTTATAGCGTCAGGGCTTGAAGTTACATCTGCAACTATTGCACGTTGTTCTAGGTCTTCATATTTTTTTTTTCTAAATCTTTAATCACCCCATCTAACTCTTCGATCTTTTTATTTAATCTAAGCGCATTACTTTGATAATACCGTGCCGATCGAGCAAATCGTTCGTGACTGTCTACAGCGGAGCTTACGTCGCTATTTTGGAGTCCTAATCTTAATCTTCTTTCCTCTAATATGGAATATTGTTCGAACTCTTTCAATGTTATGTCGTCCTCTTCTACTCCTACTTCCACTTTAGGACGCTCATAAGTCGCAGTGACGGGTGGGCAGCTAGACATACATAAATGTCTATACACAAAATAATAGGATATATTATACTTATTACTACAAAAAATATTTTGGCAGATTTTATTTAAGTAATATCTAAATATTTGGTTGATAATATTGACACATCCTAATACTGCCCACTACACCTAGAAACATTCAAACGTACTCTGCACAATGCGCAACACACACACACTTCACTTGACTTCGCTCTGCCCGCGCATCGCTCATCGCATACTTATTTTAAATATTTGCATACTTATGTATGTATGTACATATGTACTTTTTGCAAAAAATAATAATATTTGTGTTTACACTTTCATACATATGTATATTACATGCACAAGTACTCACCAAGATTGTGCCCACCCGGCACAGCTCCTGCCTTCAATTTTTTCACACCTATTGCACTTCGTTCGAAGTGCTTAGTGCAAACAAATGCATTGTAGGTGGGTAAATCCTGCGTTGGTGGGATCCGTAAATTTTCCACCCACTTCTGCAACTCCTCCTGCTTCCTAGGGAAAAAAAACAATCTCCCGGGAGATTCTGATGTGCACTCCCGAACGCGACACTTTTTGAAACTTTTATTGCTCACAATTAAAACTATTTGAAAAATCGTATAAAATCGAATTGGCGATCTTTCCGCGACAAAATTCATTTAGAACTAAAATTCCGTCGGCGATTTCTTCTTCAACTTTCATTTCTGGCGCAATTTCCCCAGTAAAAGATATATTATTATTTATTATATATATGTATATACTATAATAAACTGCTATAAACAGAGAACGTTTATCATAGAGAAGGTTCACGGCGCGAAGAATGTAAAAATATTTTTCGCTAACTCGGTCGAGATGGAAGAGTCTCACCACAGACAAATTATGAGCGTGTTTCACCACGAAAATAGCAGAATTGAGCATTTTCAGTGTTAAATGAGAAAAATAATGCTGATTCCAATGTAAACAAATTTACGCCTACAGATTCGCATATTTACTATGCGCAAACGACTTTGCATATAATTTGTACATGCAACATATGTATGTAAATATGTACACTCAATGTTTCATGCGAAATCTCCGTTGACACGGACAACCAATGGCGAAGCGCGTTTTTTGCTTTCATGTCAACGAGTCAAACATTTTGCGGGACAACAATTTATTATTTAGTGATAAACAACGCCTGTGTGCAACATATCACGGAAAAGATTTTTCCTAATGAGTCATCCTGTATGCACACACTTCCTTTACGGTAGCGCCTTTGTGGTATGCAACATTTTTCGTCACCGCAATGTGTTTTTCACCCCACACAGCGCCACCTGTGTGCGACATTTTGCACAAAATATTTTTCCACTGAGTCATCCAGTATACATAACTTCCTTTTCAGCTAGCGCCTGTGGGGTATGCAACATTTTTCGGTACTACACCTCCGTGCCCGTCGGAGTGAGGAGCGTGAGGTTTTTCCGTTGCGGAATTTCTGGATTCGGTCGCCGCGCTCAAGGCCCGCCATAGGAGCTATGCAATAGCTTAAAAACTGATTTTATTTGAAAGAATTGAATTTGCTAAAAGTAACAAACGGGTAACAGATGTGCTTGTTACTGCTTGTTCCTGCTAACATGCTTATATGTTAAAGGTAACAAACTGATAACCAAAATAATAATACCAGATATTCGGGTAACAAATCCTTTTTGTTATCCATAACACATAGGTAAGCTATGCGCTAACAAAAGAATTTGTTACCCGTAACATACTGTAAAGAGATTTGCTAACAAACGTATGTATTCTGATAGAACAAGGCAGCATACGATTGCCATTGGTTAGAGCGAGATAACCATTGAACATTACATAGCTAAGAGTTACTTTTTTCCCACTCTCTGGACAAAAGTAACAAATATTTTAACGAATGCAAAAGTGAACAATAACAAGTCGCTTACACGTTTGCTTACAGCTACCCGTCTTGCCAATAAGGTAAACCAACTGAAAAGGGTTGCATGCTAAAAAACAATGAGTGTTACCATATTAAATCTCAGCTTATCATTCTCTTTGCATTGGCGGGGCTTTAAAAATATACTCATGTAACTATTGTGAAATTGTGCTTTCATTAAAACTATTTTCTGAATTAGCGGCTTTTGACAGCGCATATATTTTTATAGGTACATATAGATGTATATCGTTCTACTAAACGTGTGTATGTCACTGAACTCCTCTTAAACAGCTGGACCGATTTGAATGAATTTTTTTGTGTTTCTTCAGGTGGATTCGAGAAACTTGGTACAATTCGGTCCAATTTAAAGAATGTATTTAAATAATTTTAAAATTATACATTCTTTTAGATGTTTTATATTGGCTATAATAGGTGGCACTACTATCGATGTACAGAATTTTCAATCATATTCCATTTTATTTCCAGTTTGTTTTTGTGATGCGGCCATTAAATTAAAATTCCCCTTTCTTTATTTTATAAAAATCATGTTTGTTAAGAAATATTATATAATATTAGAGTGTTATTTATGTTTTTGCTATTAAGTGGGGAATTGAGGTAAATATTTTTAATAGCTTTGTATCAAGTGTTTACACAAGTTGATTAAAAACCGCCCTAGTGAAACATACAATTGTTTTTGGTTACGAAACATTTTTCTTGGATCTCACAGAAGGCGCAACTGAACAATTAAACAAATTAAATGATTATACATATATATGGATTATTATATTATATACTAGCTGACCCGGCAAACGTTGCTTTGCCATGTATATTATTTCTAGAAAACATTTTTTTAGTTCAATAAAAATAACTATCTACTACTAAGTGTGCGGGGATGTACTTATAATCGAAAGCATTATAAACAATGAAAGTATGCTTTATTTAAGTTAATAAATTAATTCTTATTAAAGTAACGAATATATTTTAAATTACAATTTTTGATAGCTTTCTAAATATCAAAAATAATTATTCATATTATCCTATCAATTAGGGCAATTGAAAAAAAAAATTAATCTCTCAGTGCAATAGAGTGTACAATATTCTTGGTTAGTCCGTCTTTAGCCAACACAAACAAACTGGAGGGTTTTCCCATGCGAGAACATGCCACATATAGTTGTCCGTGGGAAAAGCATGGTGTTTCCAAATCTAAGCCACATACAGACAATGTCTGGCCTTGTGACTTATTGATCGTCATAGCGAATGCCAATCTAATGGGGAATTGAGTGCGTTTGAATTCAATTGGCACATCTGTAGTAATCATACTTGCCATTCAAGATGATGGCTTCAATGACGTTTTTCATTAATTTTTTAATGACTAACCGTGTGCCATTACACAGCCGTGGTGGGTTTAAATTACGAAGCAGAATAATCGGAGATCCAACCTTCAATTGTAAATGATGTGGTGGCATGCCTGGCAAATCCAATGAATTTAAAAACTCAATTGGATAATTCACAGTCTCGTTGGTATCGCAAACTGCATCGATAGATTTGTATGACACCAAGTCCCCAGGCAACAACTGTTGAATCTTTAAATTTAACCCATTGACGTCCACATTTTTAGCTGCCAAAATCGCTCTTTCTGCCAGCCACTTACGATTTGCATATTGTGTGTGTACGTCGGGAAATATGTGATCGATAAGAGTATTTTGCGAGTCGATGATTGTGCAGAAGTCCGTCTGTAATTTGATGCATCCAGTATTTTCATGTACATCAACTTTCCCATCACCAATATCTAACAGTTATTTAGAGAAATTTTCGGCGGATGGATCCTGAAGCATATGAACGCGCATGTTCACCGTCAGTTGTACTTTTTCAACATTACGCCATAGTCGCGATGATTTTAAGCAAGCATTAATTTCATCAGCGTACGTTGAACGTGGAATAACGGGAAGTGTTTGTCTAAAATCACCAGAAAGGAGTAACAAAGTGCCGCCAAATAGTTTATCATTGTTTTTTATATCCTTTAATGCCCTATCTAATGCCTCAAGCGAATGTTTGTGTGCCATAGTGCATTCATCCCAAATAATAACTTTACATTGTTTCAGCACTATGGCCATAGACGATTGTTTTTTTTATGTTGCACACTGCATCTGGATTATTTTGAATGTTCAACGGCAGCTTAAATGCTGAATGAGCTGTTCTGCCTCCATCTAATAAAGTTGCTGCAATGCCAGAAGATGCAACGGCCAATGCGATGTCATTTTTTGATCGTATCTCGATCAGAAGTAACGAAATAAGGAAAGTTTTGCCAGTTCCACCTGGTGCATCCAAAAAAAAGAATCCTCCTTTTCCTGCCGATACTGCCAGCATGATGCGGTCGTAAATAATTTTTTGTTCATCATTTAGTAGTGGAACATTGCGACTAACAATGCCTGCCATTTCTTCAGTATCGTACTGTAGTTCACGATTGATATCTGTATTGAGTAAATCAGATGCAAATTCGCAATTGCAATGCAAAGATCCTCGATAGCTATCAATGCTTCATTGTACATTGCATCACTGAATGATATCGTTAGATCATTGCACCTTGTACGATGTCGATACAATATATCATCAGTCATTGAATCTTTGTGATTATCCCACAACATTTGTGCTCGGGCCGGGAAACATGTAGTCAGTACTATAGCAAATAGTAGACGAATTTGTGATCCTGTGCAGTTTAATGTTGCTTCAGCAAGCCCACTGTCCCAATGATTGTCGTCTTCTAGCAAGCCTAGAGCAAGGCATGCATCTTTGTTTAGTATTATTATTTATTTTTTATTTTCCGCACGGACCATGAATCATGTTTGCAGTAAATATTTTAAAAAGCAATTGATCAGTAGACGGATCTGGAATCTCTGGAGAAATCAAACTGTCGATGTTTTCAGCACGTATTTTGTCGACCAACCAAATTAAAATGTGAGCATGAGGTAATCCACGCTTTTGCCATTCAACTGAATACATCCAACAACGTGTGGGGCCAAATACATGCAATTTTGTAATAAAGTTGATTAAAGACTTTAATTTTTGTTTAAACACATGTGCTGTAATATCATGACGATTTATTGCATTTTGTCCTGGTAATAGTAACGATGTAGTTTCCTGCCATTTTGGATTACATGTAAAAGTGATGAAAAGACACGGTCGTCCATATTCACGCACGAAAGTCATGGCATCCTGAATGTATTCTTGCATGTGACGTGGACTACCTACGTACGATGATGGTAAGATAACAGAGTTACCGATTTCGGCAGTGTCAGAAAAAAAATTTTTAATTTTCTTCGCGGAAAGTTAAAAAAATTTAGGGGTGGACCACCCTTAACATTTAGGAGAATGAAAAATAGATGTTGTCCGATTCTCCACCCTAGTCGATATGCACGCTAAGTTTCACGAAAATCGGTCGAGCGGTTTCAGAGGAGTTCAATAACGTACACCGTGACACGAGAATTTTATATATTAGATATTAAATAAAGCAGCAGCTTTACGTTAAATTCTTACTCAATTTCTAAAGGTAGATCTTAATAAATGGAATTAAATCGATCTAATTTATTATAAATACTGTAGATATTTCTGAATCACAACCATTTGGTCCAGTTGTTCAAAACCGTTTCAAGCAAACAGTAAAACGACAACTATTTGATCGTCATCAATCAACAATGCGCATTTTAGTGCAATTCTGTAAGCAGTCTCTAGTATCTAATTCAGACATTTTGAGATAAAGTCTCAATTTGCGACTAGTTACTACTCATAAAAGGAGCAATACACGACACACATGTGCGTTCGATCTGTATGAAATCGTTTCGCCATACACGACATACAAATCCATTTTGCGTTCGTTTTCACGCAGTGAACATGTGCGACAGGCAAGCGGAAAATTGTTCGTCCGCGATCTTTGCTATTCGGTAACACGAGAGAAATGAGATTTTGTGTGCACACAGCGCCATACACGACACACATGTGTGCACACCGACAAACACACATGTAAGTGGATTTACTGTTCTGGGGACTCTAAATTTCCAAGGAAATAGTCACCGTCGCTGAGCTTTAAGCGACCGGGGGGGTCGGCAGGTCGCGGATAGCCGGACGGCCTGTAGTAGCAGGTTAGTTGCGAAATAAGTTTAAACGAATAAGCAATCCCCGACGAGAAGCGGCGGGAGTGGAGGTTGCGGTATAAAAGCCAGCAAGACCGTTGAAACTCCTGCGACAGTGGGCGAATCGACACCGCCCCTTTGTAATATGTGTCTCCCGCAACATGCAAGGGCATGTTGTGTAATAAAATAAATCCAGGCGCGACGGATCCATAATTGGCGGCTTCCTGGTCAGCGTCTGTTCACCATGTTAGGTGCGGCTGATTAAATCTACCTGACCGGTACACGACGCAGCATACTGGGAGTCCCTTGAACTCTTCACCAGCGACTTCTCCGTTGACGAAAGGGAGAGGGTGATGTGAGCTTGACTCTGCCGAGGTATTAGCTGCGGCGTGTGTCAGTAAACAGCCACTTCGGTCCTTGGTCAGGAAGTGTGCATTGGGCATAGGAGTAGTAGCCTATGTTGCCCCGGGTGAGCGCCGGTCCGTACGTGTTTTCCGGGACCGGCAAAGCAAAGGACTGGCCTCAGGGAACTGGGGTAGGGGCATTGTCCCCGAGGGTATACCCGTTCCAGTTTATTTCGGGCCACCCCCCTACACACGATGCGCTGTTAAAAAAGAAGCAAATGGAAAGTAATACGAGAAACAATAACAATACAAACAACACAAATAATGGAAGCGGCTTTTTCGGACATTTAATGAACAGTCGTGCTGAAAACTCTAAATCAGAGGTAGATCTGACTGTGAGGACCCCAAATGCGGAAGTAGATCCCTTCAAGCGGGTATCGAGGATAGCCCGATCACCTAATCAGACGCCCACAGTAAATAAATCGGTGCGCGCGAGGTCATCGCCACCGGTGTTAGAAGATAGCACACCCCAAGCCAAAGTGGCACGACATCCTGTGGACTACATTGCTGAACTAGGAAATGCCATAAAAAGGCTGACTGAAGCAATGCATCCACCACAGCGATCTATAAATAACAACATGAGGGACATCCTTAGTTCTATAGCAAAGCTATACTCAAAAGCGCTAGAGGAGCACACAGGAATGATGGAATCAAGACCGCAACCACGGAAACAACACCGAAGAGGCCGCGGGAGGAAAACCCGCCGAAACGGAAAACACCGCCTAAAAGAAATAAGACGATGCATGAAGAGGCGCCGAAAAACCAGCAAGCGGAACGAAACAAAAAGACATCGGGAAATAGCCCTGATAAGTGCAGAGAGGAAGCACAAAAAGAGGACGGCTGGGTAAGCGTCAAGCGCAAGCCACAAAGCCTCAAGAAGATAAACCGTAAACCACCCCCACGGCCCGATGCTATAGTCATAGCGCGCTCTGGAGATATGTCCTATAGAGACATCCTTATGAAGGTGAGAAAAGAAGAAAATCCGCAGAAACTCGGTCAAAATGTATCGCGTATTCGGAAAACAGCCAAAGGAGAAATATTACTGGAACTTAAGGAAACACAGATGGAAAGTACGAGCGAACTAAAGGGCGAAATAAGTAAACTGTTAGGGGACCAGGCACAAATCAAAGCGCTTACCCACGAAATCATAGTAGAAATTCGGGACCTGGACGAAATCACAACCAAAGAGGACATTTCGGAGGCTATACGGAAGCAGGTGAAAGATCTTAATAATTTTGATGTGAGTGCGATTAAAAACCTCAGGGCGGCATATGCGGGCACGCAGGTAGCGGTAGTAAGCCTCCTTGCGCTGGAAGCAAGGATACTACTAAACGAACGGAAAATTAGGATAGGTTGGGTAGTCTGCAGGCTAAGGGAAAAACCAAATTTGAAAAGGTGTTTCAGATGTCTGGAATATGGGCATCTGGCAGCAGCGTGTAGCAATTCGGATGACAGGAGCAAGTGCTGTCTTAGATGTGGTGAGAAAGGACACTTCGCACAGACGTGCGACAAGACTCCGTCTTGTGGTGCTTGCAAGAGCAAGGGGAGGGAAAACTCAAACCACCAAATAGGTAGTAAAAGATGCCCTCTATATCAGGAAGCGTATAAAAACTACAATAAATGAAAGTTATCCAGCTAAACCTGAACCATTGCGAAGCTGCTCAAGAGTTGCTTAAACAAACTGTATTTGAAGAAAAGGTGGACGTAGCAATACTGTGCGAGCAGTATAAAAACGTAGACAACGCCACCTGGGCCTCAGACACCTCCAGCAAAGCTGCCATATGGTCATGTGGAGGCAAAGCTTTCCAAGAAAAGCCACTGTTAGGAAAGGCCTACTTCACACGAGCCAAGATCTGTGGAATCAACTTTTATAGTTGCTACATCCCACCGAGTGTCCCACAAGGCACGTTTGAGAAGATATTGGATGATCTTGTACAGGAAATCCTAATAACTACAAATAACGTCGTAGCAGGCGATTTTAACGCATGGGCTGTGGACTGGGGAAGTGTTAGTACGAACAAACGAGGAAACGTTCTACTCAAAGCCTTTTCATCGCTCGAGGTTGTGCTATTGAACACTGGAAATAGGAACACTTTCGAAAAAAATGGCCGTGGACCCGTGATTGACATCACGTTTGTTAGTAGCCCGCTGGTACGATCAACATGCTGGGAAGTCTCTGACCTCTATACGCATAGTGACCACCTAGCCATTATAATGGAGATTGGAAAACCCAGGAGTGAAACATACGCGCACACAAAGATGGTACAGACAAAAGGATGGAAAGTAGAAACGTTCGACGAAAATCTCTTTCGACTTATGCTAGATGACAACATCACAAATGTAGAAGATACAGAACGACAGGCGGAGATATCAGTGAGGCATGTCAGCAAAGCATGTGACGCTGCAATGTGCAGGAAAAAACAAGGCGCTAACGCTTATAGACAGCCTGCATACTGGTGGAATAGTGCAATCGACAGCCTGAGAACTGACTGCAACAGAGCCAGGCGCTCCTGCCAGAGAAGACGAAGTTCACCAGAATACGAAAACCTGCGCGAAAGTTTTAAAAGGAAACGCCGTGAGCTCAAGAAAGCAATCAAAAGAAGCAAACTCTCCTGTTTCAAAGAGCTCTGCGAAAATGCCGATGAGAATCCATGGGGCGATGCGTACAAAATAGTGATGACGAAACTCAAAGGAAGCAAAGGGAGAGCGCCAACCTGTCCCACCCTATTGAAAAACATCGTGGAAACCCTTTTTCCTACGCAGAGGAACGAAGGATCTGTATTATCAGATATAAATACGGTAATAGACGCACCATCGGTCACCGACGATGAAGTGATAGATGCAGCCAAAAGGTTTGGAAATACCAAAACACCGGGTCTAGACTGAATCCCCAACAAGGTGCTAAAAACGGCTATAACACACAAAGCGAGCCCCTTCTCACAGCTCTTTACCCGCTGTTTGCAAGAAGGTGTCTTTCCAAAAATATGGAAGAAACAGCGCCTAGTGCTTTTGCAGAAACCAAACAAACCGGCTGGAGAACCAAGCTCGTACCGCCCTCTCTGCATGCTAGACACGCTTGGAAAGATCTTGGAGAGAATAATATGCATACGTCTGGAGAAGCATCTGGAGCAAGAATATCCAGGACTCGCCGAAAACCAATTTGGTTGTCGTAAGCACAGGTCAACCATCGATGCGATCACGAAAGTGACAAATGTGGCAAGCAAGGCCATCGAAGGAACGAGGTGGATGTATGGTACGAAAGAATACTGTGCAGTCGTAACGTTTGACGTTAAAAATGCGTTTAATTCTGCGTATTGGCCATACATAATGAGCGCTCTCGAATGCAAAGGAACACCGAAGTATCTGTTGAGAATTATCTCCAAATACCTGTCGAATAGGCTGCTACTCTACGATACAGATGAGGGACCGAAGCAGTACAGGGTGACGAGAGGGGTACCACAAGGCTCAGTGCTAGGTCCACTGCTGTGGAACGTGTTATATGACGGAGTGCTTCGACTGCCATTAGAAAGAGGGGTCCAAATTATCATGTACGCCGATGGCATTGCGGTAACGGTGGTAGGGAAAGAAATCAGTCAAGTAGAAAGCTTATGTGAAGACACCGACTAAAGAATAAAGAGCTGGCTCACGACAAAAAAGCTCCAACTAGCAGCCCAAAAAACGGAAGCAGTGCTAATTACCAGCAGAAAAAAAAATAGAAAATGCTACTTTTAATATTGATGGCCATAGCATAACGACTCAGCAGTCGTTAAAATACCTAGGCGTTGTAATAGACACGCGGCTTAATTATTACACGCACATTGAAAAGGCATGTGCAAAAGCGACGCGAATAACTGTGGCCCTATCCAGGATGATGGCTAATGTTGGAGGACTAAGCCAGGGCAAGCGAGCACTCTTGGCTAAAGTGAGCCAATCGGCACTAATGTATGCGGCGCCAATATGGGGACCAGCAACGCATAATAAAACATACGCGAAGAAAGCAAGATCTCTGACTCGGCTTAATGCAATAAGAGTTATTTGTGGATTCCGCACAGTATCACACGAGGCGGCCGGGGTCATATCGGGCATCATACCACCGGACATAGGGGCGTTAGAGCTCAAAAGAGTCTACGAAAAATCAAGAAGCGCAAGGAGGCGTCTTACAACAGCGGAGCGAAATAAGGAAAGGGAGGAAAGCTTATGTGAGTGGTAGAGGCGCTGGGACATAGCAGAAAATGGAAGGTGGACATATAAGCTAATCAGAAACGTGAAAACATGGGTGGAGAGGAAGACCGGCGATTCTGATTATTATCTGACGCAATTCCTGACCGGACACGGATGCTTTCGAGAGTACCTGTACAAATACGGTCACGATAGCGGAACAGAATGTTCATTCTGCGGCAATGGCAGCGAAAACGCAGAGCATATTTTCTTTCACTGCCCGAAATTCGAAGCAGAAAGAAAAGACGTAGAAATTATTATCGACGAACGTTTGACTCCAGAGAATATCGTGCACCACATGATAAAAAGCAAAATCGTGTGGAGTAAAGTGAAGAATTGGTCCGCAATTGCTCTGCAAGAACTAAGAAAAAAGGAAAGGCAACGAAGTAGCGATAGCAGAAGAGTTAGAGAAGAGTAGTCCAGAAAGGCGTCCAGGAAGAGCCAATCTTGGCTGAGCCTGGTCCTGCGAAGAAATGCTTAACGGCAGTCCCGTAGGATCAGTGAAATGCACTCGGAGTTAGGGTTTAGTACGTAGGCGTGCTGTTACGCAAGTTCAACATGGTCATCCATACTGAGCGTGGTCCCGAAAGAGGTGTACCCTTAGCGTGCAGTATGAATCGTGCATGCCGTCTAGGACTGACGGTATCTATGAAAGATTCCCCCTTCGAAACAAAAAAAAAAAAAAAAATTTAAGTGTTTGAAGTGAGTAGACGGGTTTCTTTGCAGTCCCTGAATATTTCGCGAAATCTCAAAATTATAATTAGTGAAAGTGACATAGTTTAGGTAACGACTTACCGGGAGACTGGACCTTTCAATTTGGATACCGAACCTAGCAAATAGATAAGTAAAATCTGATTTGTATCAAAATTTTATTTTTACTTACTTGCCCCTTTTCGTGGTAAATTTACACAAATAAAACTTAAATTAGATTTTCCCCATATAACAGCGAAACAAAACGTGCACTTAATTTAATCTGCCGTTTTGTTTTGCTCTATCAGCTGTTTCTCCTTTTTCGTTTTTCCTTCTTCACTTTGCCTTTGGTTACGGCATTGCCAACCATTAAAAAAGCAAATAAGGTTTTAGGACAAAGGACTGAATATACCCATTGACAGGTGTTCCCAACTATTTTCTGGCAGAGATCTGGCCTCTGAAAATGGTTTGGGAAGTACACCAGAGAATCCTTTTCGGAGGAATTCAAAGATATTGAGAACACCTCCAAAAGGAAAAAATGAGGAGATCACCGCTGCTGGACTGATAAAAAGTTGTGAAAACGCCAGCCAACATAACAAATGCGATAAATCTGAGCAAATGCAGAATGATGAAGCAGCCAATATTTTTTGCAAACTGGGCACAAAAATCAAAGAACTTGAAACCATGATGTCTGGTCAGAGGCATATTAATCAAGCTTTGCGAGACCTTGTAAGCTGCATAACAAGCCTGTACGACAAGGCTGAAAATTTAGAGAAACCGCTGAAAAGAGCCATGGTAGGGAAAGCGTCGCAAGTACCCCCTATCCCCAGAAAAAAGCATACGCCAAAGAGGGTACTAGAACTATCAGGTTACTTAACACCAACCAAAAAACCTAAAAACGCGAACGATAAAGCCCAGGTGTCACATAGTGAGGTCATTAAGATTGTACCGAAAGACAGTTCCGCAGATAAGCCCGCATCCGAGAAATGGGTGGACGTGGTAAAAAAGAGAACGCCGGTTGAAAAAAGAATTCGCACGAAACCAAACGCCATTTTTATAACCAAAAAGGACGAAGGATCATATGCGGACATTCTCAAGAAAATTAAGTGTGATAGTGGCCTTGAGGAACTGGGCACAAACGTAAGGCACATTAGGAAAACGCTCAAAGGAGACCTGCTACTAGAACTAAAACCCCAAGCAGACAAGAGAGCAGACTCGTTTGAGAGCGCTCTAGAGGAAGTGATTGGAGAAATGGTTGTAATACAGCAAAAAACGCACAACGTCACTATAATGTGCAAGGACCTAGACGAGATAACCACCCCCGAAGAGATCTGCGACGCGCTACAAAAGGAGTGTGGTTTTCAGAATATAGGGCCAGCAAATATCAAAAATATGCGGAAGACAAGAAGCGGCACTCAAATAGCCCTTATATGCCTGCGGGTTCAAGACGCTAAGACTGCCCTTAAAATAGGCAAAGTAAAGATCGGGTGGTCGATCTGTCGCCTACGGGAGTACTCGCCTATTTCCCGTGGTTACAGATGTTTCCACCCAGGCCACATGGCGCGTAAATGTAGCAGTGTTATAGACAGGTCCTCTCTTTGCACACGTTGTGGAAGCCCGGAACATGTATCCAAAGCATGCACTAATAAACCAAATTGCATGCTGTGCAAAGGGGAGCATTAAGTTCTGAGCACGACTTGCCCTAAGTACATGGAGTTGCTAAAGACAACGAACAAATGAGAATATTGCAGCTGATCTTAAATCACTGCGCCGCAGCACAAGCACTGCTGCAACAAACCATAACTGAAAGCAACATTGATGTCGCCTTACTGAGTGAGCATTATTGCCAACGTTCGGAAAGTACTTGATACAGATATAAGTGGCAAACCTGCAATACGGTCCTGCAGCGGACAATCATTCACATCTTGCTGCAGAGAAGCAAAAAATGGTTTCACATGGGCGCAAATATAAGGAATATATTTCGTAAGCTGTTATGCCCGTCCCAGCGCATCCATTAGAGAATTTGAAGACTTCCTACTTGAGTTATCTTTAGAAAGCAGATGCAAATCACCGATAAAAATGGCAGGTGACTTTAATGCATGGTCTACTGCTTGGGGTAGGAGATGTTCAAACCATCGTGGGCGCCTGGTTCTAGAATTCCTGAGCCAAACCAACCTCACAATTATTAATAGTGGCACCAAAAATACCTATCAAATGGGAACTAAAGGTTCTATAATAGACCTGATGTTTGCAAATGACGCACCAAGCAGACATATTAAGTGGGAGGTGTCAGACATGTTTACATATAGTGACCACATGGCAATCATTGCAGAAGTTTGTTTCTCTCGGTCCCAGGAACTACACGAAAAAGAAGCTGGAAGCAAACAGATTTTGGTACTGACGTTTTTGAGATAGCCTGAAGTGCAGCAGTAGCACCAGACGAAGGCGGCGTCCACTTAGTAACCACATTGCGAAAGGAACTGGATGTAGCATGCGACGCTACATTGCGAAAGACGAAATGTCACAATAGGCGAACCCCTGTGTACTGGTGGAATGAAGAAATTGCCTTGCTGAGAAAGCTCTGTCACGCAGCTCGACGTCGCCTACAACGCAATCAAAGTGACGAAAATGAAAACCGTCTTAAAGAAGCTTTTAAAGGCCACAAAAAGCTCTTAAAGTCAGCTATAACTCGAAGCAAAAGAAACTGTTTTGAAAAAATCTGTGGAGAAGCGAATATAGACCCCTGGGGGACTGCTTATAAAATCTGTATGTCCAAATTCAAAAATAAGCGGCAGCAACCCAAATGCGCTGCGTTCATGAAGAAAGTCGTCGAGGCATTATTTCCGACGCACGAACTGATTACAAACGCTGAGCAACAAAACGAAGATGCTGAATCACCCCACTAGTTACAGAAAGAGAACTATTGACCATAGCCAAAAAAATCAAAAACAACAAAGCGCCTGGTATAGACGGAATGCCAAACAGAGCTCTAAAGGTAGCCATAATCTGAAAGCCCACTTTTTTGCAAAAGTTTACAACGCATGCATAAAAGAAGGGATGTTCCCCGATCCTTGGAAAGTCCAGCGCCTGGTTTTAATCCCAAAACCAAAAAAACCACCAGATGAACCCTCTTCGTATCGACCTCTGTGTATGCTCGACACAATGGGCAAAGTGTACGAAAGCATAATAAGAAACCGCTTGGAGATTGCAATCCAGGAAGTCGGCGGACTATCAGAAAGACAATACGGCTTCAGAAAACAGAGGTCGACTATCGATGCACTGAAAGAAGTTGTCGACACTGCAAAAAGAGCAGTAAGTGGAAAAAGATGGAAAGGTGGTACAAAAAAATATTGTGCGCTGATCACCCTGGATGTGAAAAATGCGATCAACTCTGCTAAATGGGAAAATATACTCGAAGCCCTATACGGAATACGCGCTCCTCAGTACCTCATAAATATCGTTATGAGTTATTTTAAAAATAGAAAGCTGATCTACGACACCACCGAAGTCATCAAGAGCTACCCTATTACAAGTGGAGTACCACAAGGATCTGTTTCAGGCCCTCTCTAAGGGAATCTAGTTTATGATGAGGTGCTAAGAATTCCAGAGCCTAAAAACGTTAAGCTAATCGCATACGCGGACGACCTTATAGTGGTAGCAGTAGGTAAACAACTTGATGACCTACAACGTAAATGTAATGAATGCATAAATAGTCTACGCCAATGGTTTTCTTCCAAGAGTTTGGAACTGGCTGAGCAAAAAACAGAGGTATTGCTCATAAACACCAAGAAAATTGAGGAAAAAATAACTCTCACTGTAGGAGAGTGCGTAATTACTTCACAACCACAGTTGAAGTATTTAGGGGTAATATTGGACTCCAAACTGAAATTCAAGCAGCACTTGGTAAACATTGCAAATAAAGCAAATAAGATTTATAACGCCTTATCAAGAATGATGGCAAATAGAGGCTGTGTGCGCACCAGCCCCCAACTTCTAATCGCAAAAGCTATGAGCTCAGTTATATTATATGCAGCTCCAGTATGGATACAGGCACTAAACATAAAAGCGTATGCAAAACCAATAAATGCGGTGCATAGACTCACAGCAATAAGAGTAACAAGTGCTTTCCGAACCATCTCCAGCGAAACATCTGAAGTACTAGCTAGTATGCTGCCCATAGACATCCCGGGTGACGAGCTCACGAGGTTACATGAGCTATCAGCGCCAATTACAGAAATTCAAAAGATAGAAGAGAGAAAGAAGAGCATAATTATATGGCAGCAACGGTGGCAAACCTCAACTAAAGGACGGTGGACCCACAGACTTATACCTGACATCCATACGTGGATAAGTAGACGACATGGGGACCTGGATTTCCACCTGATCCAAATATTAAGCGGGCATGGGTGCTTCAGAAGCTACCTATACAAATTTCAAAACGATGTCAGTCCGTATTGTTCGATGTGTGCGGAGTCCATAGAAGACTCTGAACACGTGTTTTTCCATTGTCCTCAGTTTCGAAACATAAAGGAAAAGTTAGAAACTGCACTAGGTGGTAGCCTAAGGGTGGAAAATTTTACTGCACTTATGTGTCAGTCCTCTGACAAGTGGATAGCTGTCCGCGAAGCGGCAACTTCCATCATGACTATATTAAGACAGTTACAGCAGAGTAGGCGTCAGTCCGTCCGTGCTATAGAGGAGGCGTAAAATGTCTTGTCACTCCCATGAAATAATACCTTATCTGGTGGTTCCGTGGGAGAGTCTTGAGTTGGGAGTAGGTTAGGTTTAGCGGATTAAAGTCCCGCATTCTGGCTTTCGATGCTTCCTCCTACTATAAAAACAAAAAAACACACATACCGATCGAACGCACATTTGTGTCGTGTATGTCCACTTTAACACAGTCTACAGTCATTCGTCAGAAAATATTGCCTTAAATTTGTGACCTGATAGTTAGCGAGTCACAAAACTAAAGTGAACTCTTGTTTGCCATTTTGAATATACTGAATAGAAATCATCATAGATATAGTTGATTGTCGATTTTTTATATTTTGTAAGCATTTCAAACACGAAAAACCATTTCACATAAATTTCGTCAATTTTCTGAAACAAAGTCACAACATATTTTGATTTTTATTGGTAATTATGCCTTTGACTATGTTATAGAAAATTTAATATTTCTTATCGACATATTTATTTTCATTCAAGTGTAAACACTTCTAAATAATTAAATGTAAAAGCTGATTTTGGGGCATCTCGACAGGCAAAAATTTATTGTATACTAACTTTATTGCTGTACGTATTGTTGCCTGTGGAGACTCCACATTGCTTGTGGGATACAATATATGACATACAAATTAGAACAAATTATACCATGTTCGGACAGACATTGAAAACATTTTGAAACACATTTGTATGATGTGGAATGTAAGTCGTTCGGACCGACAATGTGTGTTTTCGATGAGTTTTCACTGACAACTATCAATACGGGGATTCTCTTGCTCTTTCAAGATGACACAAAATGCAAAAATCCTATACCGAAATATGCAAGGCCAAGAGAGCACCCATTGCAGAATCTAGTGATATATGACGGCACGAAAATAAACATGGGTTATGGTCTGACATATTTTACAGCCATTGCAAATAAATTTTTGCGTGTGTTTGTTGTGCAGCTGCACCAAGAAGAAAATTCTGCAATTGGTGCACCGTGCAAGGGTTTTGGAAGAACAAGAGAATCCCCTTAACAGTGAACAGCTGTATTTGTGTATGGAATGTAAACAAATATCAAGTGACAATTTAGGGCCGGCAAAATATGTCTTCCAAAAAAATCGATTAAACTAGAGCAGGCACCGATTGTAATGACTGGAATGTAAGTTTTCAAGTAGTTTTCAGCGAAAACTGTGTTTTCGTTTGACAGATTTTACCTACCTACCTTCTACCTCCTCTTTCTATCTTCCATTCTACTGTCAACTCTACTGTCGTCCTACTGCCGTTGGCAAATATAGGAAATATTCAAGTTAGCGGGAACGACAACTGTCGGTCTGCAGTCGTGTAGTCGTGCAGCTTTCAAAATAACAGTGTCCATAAGAACGTCTGTATTTTAATATTTGACAGATGTAGTTTGCAGTTTGTCGCGCTCTATGTGTTCCGCACTTCACTCAAAACTAATTTGCATACACAATAATGTTACAGATTTTCATGCCTAATTATTTTGCAAGACCTAAAAGTAGGCTATAACTAGTGATCTTACAGTCATTTTCTTACGGGTTATTTCTTACGGGTTATTTCTTACGGGTTATTTCTTACAGTTTTTACTATCACTCTTTTTTCAGTTAGCTCCCGCAGTAAAATCCCTATCTTCTCCAAGCCTGCCGTAAGGAACTTCGTTCCAATAATGTTCAACAACATCAGTTAATACGAAATGCTCCGCCGCAGCAACATTTTACAGTTCATCCTCCGGTATTTAAGCGATCACGCGAGCAATCCTCCCCAAATCACACACCCCTAAACAAAATGCCTGAAAAAGAAATATTCGATCAAGAAGATTGAGAAGGGTAAATATAATGAAAATAATTTTCAAGGTGACAGTTTAAGAAATTATGCTGAAAGTTATTGCTTTGATGGTAATACCAATAACGATAATCACATTGATGTCGATACACAACAAGTCGAGGAAATTAATTTTTTAAACTAAAGTCGCTCCTGCTATTTATAACTAAAACTAGCAAAAGCGGTCGGGAGCTACGTCTTTTAATTGACACCGGAACTTCTAAGAACTATGTTAAAAATTTTTCGTTTCTGCACGGCATCAAAAGTATCGATAAGCCGTTCAAGTTAAAGTCTATCAATGGGTCGAATTTAATAAATAAAAAATGCCTAATGAATGTTCTCGGTCATACCTCAACGTTTTACTTACTTCCTGACTTAGGTACGTTTGACGGTATCATTGGATACGATTTCCTTAGAGAAATTGAGGCAAATGTTGATGCTGAGAATGGATACTTGTCTTACCGTAACGGTGTAGAGAAACTAAAGCATCTCTCATGCAACCAATGCAATCATATTACAATAGAAGAAGGCTCTGTTCCATTTCACATTAAATCTATATATCACGATATGATTAAAAGAAACATAAATGCATTCGCTGACCCAAACAAATGATCCAATTTATAGCAAAAGCTATCCGTATCCGGTATCAGTTGCGCCGTTCATTAATAACGAAATAAAAACACTCCTCAAAGACGGTATAATCAGAGAATCCTGCTCTCCATATAATTCTCCCGTTCATGTAGTATCGAAATAGGGTCTAGATGAAGGCGGTAGTCCGAAGCTACGACTGGTAATCGATTATAGGAAGATTAACGAAAAAACAATTCCTGATCGATACCCATACCTGATACTACCACAATTTTAGCCAATTTGGGAAATTCGAAATTTTTCACCACCTTAGATTTAAAATCCGGTTTCCATCAGATTGTTATGTACGAGGAAGATAGAAAAAAAACTGCGTTTAGCATTAACAATGAGAAGTATGAATTTTGTAGGCTACCCTTCGGTTTAAAAATGCGCCAAGCATATTTCAGAGAGCGATAGACGATGTCCTGCGCGAAGATATCGGAAAATGTTGTCACGTTTATATCGATGATATAATTATTTATTCACCCGACGAAAACTCGCATTTGGCTAGCATCGATAAAATCTTAGGCAAGTTAGAAAAAGCGGGAATGAGAGTGTCGACAGAAAAGTCGAAGTTTTATAAAACTGAAGTTGAGTTTCTGGGTTTTTTGGTTTCAGAAAAGGGTAAAAGAACTTGTCCAGATAAAGTCCATGCAATTTTGAATTATAAGCTTCCAAGAACACTGCGTGCGCTGCGATAATTTCTCGGTCTTTCAGGCTACTATCGTCGTTTTGTAAAAAATTATGTCGATATGGTAAAGCCATTAACCAAATATCTTCGTGGCGAGAATGGGCATGTAGGAGCAAAAAAATCGAAAAATATTGAAATAACACTTGATTGCGAGGCGCTAAGCGCCTTTGAAAAGGTGAAGCGAGTGTTAGCTTCCGAAGATGTCCTTCTTCAATATCCAAATTACAACCAACCTTTCGAATTGAACCCTTTCTGCTACAGAACAAAATTACGCCACCAATGAACGCGAATTGCTTGCTATCGTATGGGCTCTGAAAACGTTGCGACATTATCTCTACGGAGTAAAAGATATAGAAATTTTTACCGACCACCAACCACCAATTTTTTCAATATACGAAAAAAATCCAAACAGTAAAATAAAGAGATGGCGCGCATTTATAGAGGAATTTTCGCCGAACTTCCACTATAAACCAGGAAAAGAGAATACGGTAGTTGACGCGCTCTCTAGGCAGTACGTTAATAACTTAGAAGAATCTGAAACAAATGAAACCGCTCATAGTGAAAAGTCATCTAGTAACATTATAAAAACCATAAAGCAACCCATTAATCAATTCAAGAATCAGCTCATTTTAACTAAATCGAATACTTTCAGTAAAACCACTAAAATTTTGTTTAAAAAATTTATTCGATACACAATTTTTTTTAACACTGTCGAACAATTAATACACTGCCTAAAATCTTCAATAAATTATAACGTAACAAATGGAATTCATTGTGACCTTCCTACTTTAGCGAAAATACAGAACCTCATATTATCTAAATTTCCAGGTGTAAAATTTGTTCACGCAGAATTACTCGTTATTGATCTGACAAACAAGGATGACCAACTAAAAACAGTCGCTACTGAGCATAATCGAGCACACCGCTGCTTATCTGAAAACTTTAATCAAATTTCCAAAGAATATTACTTTCCGAATTTAGAACAAATGTTAAAAAATCTAATCGCAAATTGTAAGATTTATTTGGAGAATAAGTACCAGCGCAAACCACCAGACCCTGGCATTGGCAAAATGCCTATCCCAAACTTCCCGGGGGAAATCCTCCATTTAGACATTTTTATTACCACCAAACAAAATTTTTTAACATGCGTCGACAAATTTTCTAGATTTGCCGTCGTGAAGCCAATTGCATCAAGATCCACTGTTGATGTCAAAGATGCTCTTTTACAAATTTTATTAAAGTTCAAGAATACAAAAACCATTGTATCTGACAAGGAAAAGGCTTTCCACTCTAATCTAATAAAAACACTACTGAGAGATCACTTTTCTATTGATCAATTCTTCATACCCACACTTCACAGCAAAAGCAACGGCCAAGTGGAAAGGTTTCACTCAACCTTGCTTGAAATAGCGCGTTGTATTAGGGAACAGCAGCAATTATATGAAACTATTGACCTAATTTTACTAGCAACCCACAAATACAATCACAACATTCACTCTGTCATAAACGCTAAGCCTATGGACGTGTTTCATAATCATCCAGCTGAAATTTTAAACGCTGTTAGAAGAAGGTTAGCAAAAGCTGAGGAAAAAACTCTTAAAAGACTTAACGCAAAGAAAACACCCAAAACATACGAAGTTGGAGAAAAAGTTTTTTTGAGAAGAAACAAACGATTAGGTAATAAATTTGATAAAATTTTTATAGAAAAAGTTGTCGAAAGAGATCTCGGTACTGCAGTTATGATCGAAGGGAAAGAATCCCCAAAAGCAATTTGCGATAATGCTCTTTAATGATTTCCTGATGAAATTAAGTTTAAATAATGAAATAAAGTAAAATAACATGTTTTAAGCCACTTAAAATTAACAAACTAATTGAACTAAAAGAACGTATTTTTTTGATCTTCAATTATTACCATTTCATTAAAAAGAACTCGTAAACTAAACTTATCTCTAAGGTACTGCAATTGTAAAAACAAAAATTTTGAATTGTCACCATTGAATTATTTACCATTTCATTAAAACAACTTGTAAAGTAAACTTAGTTCTAAGCTACTACAATTGTAAAAACAAAAGCAAAAACATTTGACCTGCTCCCACTATCACGCCGATTTCGATATTCAAAATGACCTTATCGAAACGGGGACGTTCGAGCTTAACAAAGGGAGTAGTTAAGGAAGGTATCAAAAGTGTAACTGTTGGTCAACAGAGGGTTAACAAAATATAACATCAATCATAGTCCTATAATTTCAGTTGATCCAATTCTTGCACTCAAGCTTTGCCAAAGTACTCGATATGCAGTAACAACGACGCCCACATAACTCGGTTTTCCCGCCAAAACTCACGACTTGCGATGATCCAGCATTACAGCAAAGCGTCGTTTCGCGACGATGGCAAAAGCTAAAAATCGTAAATTGAACAATTTCTGATATTTGTATGAGAAGGAAAAAGCGACAACCCCGCAAATATAAGTATAGAATAAAATTGACAACATAGTTTATTTGTCGATTTTCAAGTCAAGAAATAAAATATTCAATATTCCTCTGATTTATGTGTACAGTGAATCCCGGTACTACTTAACTCCGCTTCAATGAAAATCATCCCTCTTAACTGCCTATATCTTGCTGCATCCCACGGTTTGTTTTTTGAAATACATTCAAACTATTGTTTTAAGTACAACTCGGTTAAGTATCCGTAGTCGCTTATGTACCATATTATATTTTTATTTTTAACCGCAAAAATCTGTATCTTTGATTGTGGCACATAACCGGGATTGACTGTACTTCTCAAAGAATGTAAAAAATATTTTTACGCGGCTTGCAAAAATCTGCGTCGAAATGGATGCAAGCTCATACAGAAACATACATATTTACGCTGGTTTGTAGACGAAGCTGTTACAGCGGCAAGGGAAGCATGGCAATTGGCGATCGTTTGTTTGTGTTTTCAGCACAGCTCGGATTTTCTACCAACAAAACAATGTTGTGACGCGTCAGTCTTTCGATACATTGACTCCTTGTCATGAAAGCAAAAAATATAAGCTTCGACATTGGTTGTCCGCGTCAACGGAAATTGCGCATGAAGTATTGAATGCACATATTTACATATGTCGGAGCGCTAGTACAATTATTTTGTAGGTCAGTGTATATGCGTATGCCGGAGTGGCAATATTTTGTAAGTAAGTGTATGTGCCAGAGCGTCAGGCTCGGCGCAGGCGACGCATAGGCGGCATATATTGCGGTACTTTGTCTTGCAAATGCGCAAATAAGCATAGTAACAGGATAGAGATACTGTTACTGAGTGAGGTCCGATCGTATTCCGCGAACTAAGAAAGAACACAACTGTTATGGGACCGTTATGTGTTTTAAGTATGAAAGGAATGCGTAGTCATTGAGCGCGGTGCTCGCTCAAGTAGAAGTCAGTTGAGAAAGTGGCATTGAGATCATCGGAACTCACTGTGCTTCCTTTAAAAAATAAAAATAAGTGACTAGTAGAAAAGTAGTAAAGTGGAGTGAAGTGTATTCAAATAAAGGAGATGAATTTAAATAAGTCTCCTACATTAAAGTGAAGTGAAGTGTATTCAAATAAAGGAGATGAATTTAAATAAGTCTCCTACATCAGAAGTGGGATCGGCTGAGCCTACAGTTCAAGATCCGGGCCAGATCCTCGCAGCTCTTGAAGCACAGAATCGAAATCTTATGGACATGATTAAATCCATGCAGACTCCAATGCCGGTAGCAGACGCAAGGCCTGTCCACGTTGCTTTGCCGAAGTTTAATCCCGATTGTGCTGGAGCGGACGCCTCTGCATGGTGTACAACGGTCGACCTGATATTTGCTGAAAATACTCTCGAAGTTGGCGCACTTGTGATAGCATTAAGCAAGGCGCTAGACGGCAGCGCATCACAATGGTTGTCTCAAATATGTTTCGCAGGGATAACCTGGACACAATTTAAAGAGCTATTTATTCAACGCTTTGTGGGAGTGGAGACTACTACAGCGATTCTTCTTAATATTTTGAATGGTCGTCCAAAATCTGGAGAGGGATTCGCAGAATACGGCAGTCGGATTGTTACATCACTCATGTCCAAGTGGAAAGCTAAAGACTTGGAAGAAATCGCTGTGTCGGTAGCATTGGGACACATGGCGCAAATCGACAGTAGTTTGTTGCGATGGGTATATACGACCAACGTAAGAAGCCGCAATGAGCTACAACAACAACTGCAGCCCCACGCTTTTAAGAAGCGTAATACGGAAGAGGATTTATACTCAACCGGCCCAGAGCGGAAGAAGTTTAAGTTTCAAGTGAAATGTCATCATTGTGGAAAAATTGGCCATAAAATTGCCGAATGCCGTAGTCGACTTCAAAGAGGACAGAATGCAAAAGGAAACAATCAGAACGGGAGCAGCTATGCTGGAGTGAAAGATCGGTCCAATGTACGATGTTTCAAGTGTAACGAAATAGGACATTACGCTACTTCATGTCTTAAAATCCGGACCAGTGGGAACGAGAAGGGCTATGAGAAACGAGTGGACATTTGCACTGTGGCCCCGCCAAGGGGTATAATAAATTTATCAGGTGAGTCCGTTCCATTTTGCTTCGACTCCGGCGCTGAATGTTCATTGGTCAAGGAAAGTGTTGCAGATAAACTTAAAGGAAAGCGATTTAACAGTATTGTAAAATTAAATGGTATAAGTAACGACTCCATCTGTAGTACATTGCAAATACTTACTAATATAAATATTGAACAGTATTGCCTAGAAACTTTATTACACGTTGTAATGGATAAATATTTGATATACGACGTATTGATAGGCCGCGAAATATTAAGTCAGGGCTTTGGTGTAACAATAGATGCTGAAAAGTTCAGTATTTACAAAACAAAAAGAGTTGATGTTGTAACTTTTGCGAATTATGAAAATTTTGTAGATTCCGATGACGACCTGAGTAAGTCAGATAAAACGGTTTTAAAAGGCATTCTGAAACGATATTCTGATTGGTTTATAGAAGGAATACCACAGACTCGTGTAACAACAGGGCATTTGGAAATTAGGTTAATAGATCCACAAAAAACAGTTCAGCGTCGGCCATATAGACTTAGCGAAGATGAGAAAAAGCATGTACGTTATAAGGTAGATGAGCTCCTGAAAGCTAATATTATTCGTCCCAGTTGTTCACCTTTCGCTAGTCCGATGATGCTCGTTAAAAAGAAAAATGGTAGTGATCGACTTTGTGTAGATTACCGTGCTTTGAATGAGAACACAGTTGCAGACAAATACCCATTGCCTCTAATTTCTGACCAGATTGCTAGGTTACGTGGGGCAAGCTATTTCTCATGTCTCGATATGGCTAGCGGCTTCTACCAAATACCGGTACATCCAGATTCAATTGAGCGTACCGCTTTCGTTACCACCGAAGGTCAATATGAATTTCTGACAATGCCTTTTGGTTTAAAAAATGCTCCGTCTGTGTTTCAGCGCGCTATAATCAAGGCATTGGGTAATATTGCATACACATATGCCATCGTGTACATCGATGATGTTTTGATTGTGGCCGAAACGAAAGATGAAGCTTTAGACAGATTGCAGATTGTGCTGGAAACTTTGAGCAAAGCCGGATTTTCATTCAATATAACAAAGTGTTCCTTTCTTAAAACTAGGATAGAATATCTAGGATTTGAAGTGAGCAATGGACAAATTCGACCTAATCCACGTAAAATTCAAGCGTTGACAGAATTGCCACCTCCAAAAACGGTAACGCAATTGAGACAATTTATAGGGCTAGCTTCTTATTTTCGGCAGTTTGTGCCAAAATTTTCAGAGACTTTAAAGCCTTTGTATTCACTTACCTCAAAGAAAAATTCCGATTTCGTTTGGTTGTTAGAGCATGAAAGAATTCGCTCAAAGATAATATCTGTTTTAACACAGGAACCGGTGCTAACTATATTCGACCCTCAACATTCGATAGAACTGCATACAGATGCCAGCTCAATTGGCTATGGGGCAATATTGCTACATAGAATAGACAAACAGCCACATGTCGTTGAATATTTTAGCAAATGCACGTCACCTGCTGAATCGAAATACCACTCATATGAACTTGAGACTTTGGCAGTCGTCAATGCTATTAAACATTTTCGTCATTATTTACAAGGACGTAAATTTGTAGTATTTACCGATTGCAATTCGTTAAGAGCTAGTCGTACAAAATCGGACCTATCACCGAGGGTGTATCGATGGTGGGCTTTTCTACAATCGTTTGTTTTTGATATCCAATACACAAAAGGAGAACGAATGGCACATGTAGATTTTTTATCAAGGAATCCGCTGACTAAAGAATGTAGAATTGTGTAAAAATTAGTTGAAAAACGGGTTGAATTAACTGAGCTAACTGATAATTGGCTAGTTTCTGAACAACAGCGTGATCCTGAGGTAGTGGGGATATTAGCTAAGTTGAAAAATAACGAATTGCCAGAAAGTTTAGGTAAAACATACGAAATGAGAAAAGGAGTTTTATATAAAAAAAATACAAAGAAACGGTAGAACCAAATGTTTGCCCGTAATCCCTAGGGCATTTAGATGGGCAGTAATTAATCACGTCCATAAATCTATTATGCATTTAGGTTGGGAGAAAACGTTGGATAAAGTCTATGGATTTTATTGGTTTCAAAATATGTCCAAGTACGTTCGTAGGTTTGTCGAAAATTGTATCACCTGTAAATTAGCTAAGCCACCAGTTGGAAAAATACAGGCTGAATTACATCCAATTCCTAAGGTAGATATTCCGTGGCACACAGTGCACATAGACATAACTGGAAAAATGAGTGGAAAAAACGACTTAAAGGAGTAGGTAATTGTTTTAGTGGATGCGTTCACAAAATTTGTTTATTTTCATCATACCTTAAACATAGACACCGAAAGTTCTATCAAAGCCGTTAAAGCCGTGGTGTGTTTGTTTGGTGTGCCTAGCCGAATTATAGCGGATTAGGGCCGTAATTTTGCAAGCTCAGGATTTCGTGAATTTTGTTCTTCTCAAAAAATTGAGCTACACTTAATTGCTACAGGTGCGAGTAGGGCAAACGGCCAGGTAGAACGAGTTATGAGCACGCTTAAGAATATGTTGACCGCCGTCGAAACCAGTCAGAGGTCGTGGCAAGATGCTTTAACCGAAGTACAGTTGGCAATGAATTGTACAGCCAATCGAGTAACAAAGGTCAGTCCATAAGAAATACTAATTGGGAGGGAAGCTAGACCTTTTGGCCTATTGCCAATAGGCGAAGAAGAGGATAATTTAATTGATAGAGAATCCTTAAGAAAACAAGCTAAGGAAAATATGGAAGCTAATGCTCGTTACGACAAACGTAGGTTTGATAAGGATAAGGCAAAAATAATAAAATATAACGTGGGAGACCATGTTTTGCTAAAAAACGAAGAGCGTCATCAAACCAAGCTCGATCCAAAATTTAAAGGTCCGTTTAAAATAATTGAACTACTAGATGGGGATAGGTATGTTTTAAAATCTTTAACAAGCAATAGAACTTATAAGTATGCGCATGAATTTTTGAGAGCATTGCCAAATAGACAGATAAGTAAAGAGGTTGATGAGGATTTGGACGACTCAAGAGGAGATCCGTCTGGTTCCCAAGTGGGAAATAAAGATAAGAATGGCACAGTAAGTGCTTTGGAATCCCAAGAGGGGATAAAATGACCGCACCATAGCAGATGGACATGTTATGGCGGGGGTCGGTGATTGGGTGTAGAAGGAAATACACCAGTTGATTAAGCTAATTACTTAAGTATGAATTGTTAAGTATGGTTAAGAAGAATATGTAATGAAAAGAATTTGTGAAATGTTATCCAGAAACCAATTTGCTTATTTTTGTCTAAATGCCTCAAAATTTATGTAAAGCTAATGAAATGTTTGTAAACAATAAAAATAAATAAAAGCTGACGCGTTACGATATTTTGATTTAAAGACAGCACACGAGGACGTGTGATTTGTCAGGAAGGCCGTGTCGGAGCGCTAGTACAATTATTTTGTAGGTCAGTGTATATGCGTATGCCGGAGTGGCAATATTTTGTAAGTAAGTGTATGTGCCAGAGCGTCAGGCTCGGCGCAGGCGACGCATAGGCGGCATATATTGCGGTACTTTGTCTTGCAAATGCGCAAATAAGCACAGTAACAGGATAGAGATACTGTTACTGAGTGAGGTCCGATCGTATTCCGCGAACTAAGAAAGAACACAACTGTTATGGGACCGTTATGTGTTTTAAGTATGAAAGGAATGCGTAGTCATTGAGCGCGGTGCTCGCTCAAGTAGAAGTCAGTTGAGAAAGTGGCATTGAGATCATCGGAACTCACTGTGCTTCCTTTAAAAAATAAAAATAAGTGACTAGTAGAAAAGTAGTAAAGTGAAGTGAAGTGTATTCAAATAAAGGAGATGAATTTAAATAAGTCTCCTACACATACATTTATTGCATGTAGACAAATTTACAAACATTATCCGTATGGTTCTTTTATATTTGTTTACATGCAAACATAATTATATATGGGCAAATGTGCGACCGCTTGGTCTTTCAACATGATATCGAAAAGTTTATTGACCAAAGCAAATATTTATTTAAGTAAATATATAAATATACATATGTATGTCGTACCTACCTATATAAAATGCATATTTAGGTAGTAATACAAATTTTATTGAATTATACATATATTTGCAAAGATTTTATGGAAATCATCATAAAATAGCTCAATTTTAAATATATATGTACATACTTATGTGCTTTCATAACAAATTCATATATGTATGTATACCGATCTATAAATTACATACATACATGCAGCATCGTTTGCGCATAGTAAAAAAGGGAATCTGTAAGCGTATATTCCTTAACGTCGAAAATAGCATAATTTTTCTCATTTAACTCTGAAAATGCTCAATTCTGCTATTTTCATGCCCCTGATGTTAAGTGGTGAAACGCACTAATGATTTTCTGTGGTGAAACGCACTCACCCAAAACAGTAAATATCCCAAAATTGAAATATCCCTAAATTTTTGACATCGTGAAGCTTCTCTATAAACAGAGAACATTTATCATAGACAAAGTTCACAGCGCGAAGAACGTAAAAATATTTTCCGCTAACTCAGTCGAGATGGAAGAGTTTCATCACTGCCAGCTCAGCAGGAGAAATTTTAGCATTTTCGCTTGAACAGAGCTGAGCGTGAAATAAAAATTAAGCTCAAAACTATATATTGCTCTAACAGACGTATGTTCACTCTTGTGCTTATATTTCTACACGTTTACATGCAAACATGCGTATTCGTATGAATTCTTTTTGTGCTTATTAATGAATATATGTGCAATTTGAATACATTCCAATTAAATTACTTTTTCAAAGCAATATTCGTAGTTAATGTGAAAATAAAACCTATTTTATAATTATTTTTTTAATATATAAAATCATACTTATATGTATACTTCATAACATATGTATGTAAGTTAACTCGAAACGCAGACCACCAAAATACCAAGTCAGCATTGTCTGCCTAACATCCGTTTCAGGCAATGCTGAACATTAACACCACCCCAATCCATGACCAACGGCCCGAGTTATGATCCAACGACAAGCAACAGCAAACGATACTCACAAGCTACCGTAGCCGTGGGATCCGCTGACGCAGCACAAATATAGCGCAAACAAGCAACGACTCACACTACACGCAAGTCGGCGTAATCGTGGGATTCGCTGACGCAGCACAAATATAGCGCAAACAAGCAACGACTCACACTACTCGCAAGTCGGCTTAATCGTGGGATTCGCTGGCGCAGCACAAATATAGCACAAACAAGCGACGACTTACACTACACGCAAGTCGGCGTAATCGTGGGATTCGCTGACACTGCATCTGACAAAACATAGCAACGACAGCGACGACGGCAGTGGCAGTGAGGACGGCTTAGGCTTAGACTTAAGAGTAAGAAAGTTATAGAATTTAGTTCTGATCGAGCCTGAACAAAGCGCACTAGTGCCTAAAAATAATTGGCGCCCAACCGGGTAAAGAAGATGCGAAGGATTCTCCAGAAAGTAAAAATCACCAAGGTATTTTGCGGTGGAGTGTCTTTAATGACTTCAAAGGACCCAAGGACTCACAGAGAATCGCAACAACCTTTAAAAACGTATCCTACAAGGACTCCAAGGATCCGAGGATTCATCTGAAAGCAGTTTATAATAAAAAACATGTTTCGAGTATTGTAAGTAGAGTGCTTATTAAAATAAAAACATTATAATTTCTTTTGAATAACAACAGTTTTCAAAATAGACGGAAAGGAATTTATTTTAGAAATATAAGGAGCTAATCATAAAATTTCGTGAAACAAATTTTCCAGAGTTTAATAAAAAAGAAACAGTGTAGTCTTTTCTCAAAAACATTGTGTTTAGAAACAGATTTGTGAAGAAAATTGTAATAAATAACTGAAATTATCTAGCCATGTCAACAAGAGAGTGTGATTGATTGATTCGACTATAGGAACGGTTACAAGTTCTATTCAATTTTAATTCTCAAGTCTATGAGTGACTCAGAATTAGAAAACCTTTTAGAAAGAATTATAAAACTACAGGTGACCAGTAAAATGGATTCAAATCAGGTAACCGCAGTGGTTCAAGCTCCCGTCTCAAGCCCTCTTGAACAACAAAGACAGACTTTCGAGGTTAAGCTCCAACGATTAACGGAGCAAATGACTACATTGACCACTGGTCAAACGCCAAAAATATTACCGAACGTAAAGTATGACGAACCCCTTGATCTGGTAAAATCATTACCAGAATTTGACGAGCAAATCAGTACATATGTGTCTTGGCGACAAGCTGCCCATACATCTTACGAAGTTTTCAGAAGTTACCAGGGAAGTTCTAGACACTACCAAGCAGTTGGTATAATTAGAAATAAAATAAAAACTTCTGCTGATGCCATTTTGGCATCCTACAACACTGTTTTAAATTTTGACGCAATAATTGCGACACTAGACTTTACGTACGCAGACAAACGACCGTTATATTTAATTGAACAACAACCTTACGACAGGGTAACCTATCTGTGCTTCGATGTGCGTCCTTTCACAAGGGAAAAAACCCATTACCATGATCTCAAGAACACTTAGAGATAGAGAAGAGCATTTGGCAACAAATGAAAGAGAACTCTTGGCGATCGTATGGGCTCTTAACACTTTGAGGAACTACCTGTACGGTGTTAACCAGTTTAATATCTAACGCAATACATTGCAGCCTACCAGTGTTGGCAAAAATTCAACACCTACTGGTAGAACTTCACCCCAACGTAAGATTCCGTCATACCGAAAAGATGGTTACGGACATCTTCAGCGAAAGTGATCAACAAGAAATTATATTTGCTGAACACAACAGAGCTCATAGGGCAGCGCAAGAAAATGTAAAGCAGATCTTGGCTAACTATTTTTTCCCGAAGATGAATAAAAAGGCAAGGGAAGTAGTAGCAAATTGCCGAATATATTCAAAGTCTAAATACATTAGACCTCCAAAGAAGCATGTTATTGCGGCAACACCGGTTCCATGTAATCCTGGTGAAATATTACACGTCGGTATTTTCTCCACAGACCAGAAATATTTCCTAACTTGCGTCGATAAGTTTTCTAAATTTTCTATAGTGCAGAAAATCGCGTCTAGAACCATCATAGACGTAAAACCACCTATACTACAGCTAATAAAATTTTTCCAAACGTTAAAACTATATACTGTGACAACGAAAAGTCACTTAACTCAAATGCTATAAAATCAACTTTGCTAAATTACAACAATGTGATAATCGCCAACGCCCCTCCACTGCATAGCACCTCAAACGGGCAAGTGGAGCGTTTTCACAGTACCTTAACAGAAATAGCTAGGCGTCTAAAACTAGAAAGAAATCTCGATGACACTGTTGACTTGATTTTGCTTGCCACCATAGAATATAATAAGACAATTCATTCAATAACCCACGAAAAACCAATAGACATCCTTCATCCCAGCTCAGCTAACATTACGGAACTAGTTCGAAATCGTATCGAAAAAGCACAGGCCAGTGATCGCGAATACCATAATAAGGGTCGTCAGAATGTGAAGTATAACGTTGGCGACAAGGTCCTAGTGAAAGTTAATCGAAGGCTAGGCAATAAACTCTCAACACTATTTACAGAAGAAGTAGTCGAACAGGACCTAGGCACCACCGTTCTTATAAAGGGGAGGAGGGTCCACAAAGACAACCTTCGTCCACCTTAATTAATCACTTTATTACTTTAAGTCTTGTATTTTAAATTACAGGATAATATCGGCATTCCTATTGACGACCACTTTAACACAAAAGCTAACTGACTACACCAACTCCAACTACATCCCAATTTTGGACGGAAACGCAATAGTATGGGAACATTACGGTTATTTGACGCACTTTACCAACTTGACACTATATGCAACATTGAACGACGAGACGGCAGGATTTATGGACCTTTTCCCATTGACACACATGAAGAAAATAGTAGAAGCAGACATAAAATACATCGAGACTTTACTTCGAACCGTTGACATTCACCATCGACAGGCGCGAAGCTTAAACTTTTTAGGTACTGCACTAAAAGTCGTCGCCGGCACCCCTGACTTTGACGATTTCCATAGACTACAACTAAGACAGGATATGCTCATTGACTCTAATAACAGATAATACAAAATTAATACGCATATTCAGCAAAAAATCTTGGAAATCACGCAAACAATAAACACAATTATAAACTCAACAAGAAAGGAAGCAATAGACACAGGTCATCTTTACGAAACAATACTTGCAAGAAATAGAGTAATAATCCTCGAACTGCAATCAATCACAATCTCAATAGCCCTAGCTAAGTTGAACCTAGTGAACCCAATAATATTAGATAATAGTGATATCAATAATATTATCAATGAGCACTCGACTAACATAACTATCATAGAAATAATAGGAATGTCTAGCATTAAGGCTTTACAAAGTAAGAATAATTTGTACTTTGTAGTTAAGTATCCAATCCCTCAAATTGTTTGTAAAAGATATAGTTTATTCGCCGTTCCTCACGAAGGACGAGTCCTACATTTTGGGGATACTAATACCGTCGCTGAGTGCGGAAACGAAGCGTATGCTGTTAAATGTGAAAAATCAACTTTTGCAACTTTTTGCAAGAAGCAAAGAACCCCTACTTGTTGTCAGCAACTATTCACAGGTGCTGTAGCAAATTGTTCAACTACTACCAATCATGATAAGGGCATTAAAGAAATCGATGACGGCATTGACGGCATGGAGATAGCAGAACCGTCAGCGGTACTTACCTTTTGACTTTCGATCAGTCAGTAAAGGTAAATGGGACCGAGTATCACAATCGAAATCATACTCTTACTCGTACTCCTGGCACTCCAACGGCTCAAAGAGTCAATCTTTTAGGACATATATAGACATTGAGTTTGAACTATCTTCATGAAATGAATGCGGAAAATATCAACCATATTGGCGCTCTTCGAAGAGAAGTCAACTCAACAACATTGCTTTTTATAGTAACGATAGCATCAATCTTTATCCTAGTAATCTTGCGACTTGCTCTAAGCAAATATAAAAAACACACCGCGAAAAAGGCAATGAATGTCTTAGTAAGAGAGGTCACCGAGAGAATCCTCGACGATTCCCACTTAGGAAGGGAGGAGTTAACTCGAAACGCAAACCACCAAAATACCAAGTCAGCATTGTCTGCCTAACTTCCGTTTCAGGCAATGCTGAACATTAACACCACCCCAATCCATGACCAACGGCCCGAGTTATGATTCAACGACAAGCAACAACAAACGATACTCACAAGCTACCGTAGCCGTGGGATCCGCTGACGCAGCACAAGTATATCGCAAACAAGCAACGACTCACACTACACGCAAGTCGGCGTAATCGTGGAATTCGCTGACACTGCATCTGACAAAACATAGCAACGACAGCGACAACGGCAGCGGCAGTGAGGACGGCTTAGGCTTAGACTTAAGAGTAAGAATGTTTTAGAGTTTAGTTCTGATGGAGCCTGAATATAGCGCACTAGTGCCTAAAAATAATTTGTATATAACAAACTATCATAATATTATTAAAAAAATGAAATATGTATATTACAATAGTGATAAATGTACATTAATCGTACATTATTCAAAACTTATATTCATATATATATTTTTATATCATGACCATATGTGTTTATGTTCGCTTTCGCGAATTCAATCATATAATATTATCACTTATCAATAATAACATGTGCGCGCTGCTCATATGTATGTACATACATAATTATGTGCGTATAACATTGGCACACAAATAACGTATACACAACATACCTTCTTATATGCGTTCACATGTAGATATGTCACCTGCAAAAATTGCTTTACAAAAACAAAAATCGTTTGAAATAGCATCATACATACTTATATACGTGCACATGTAAATATGTGCGTATTTCCACACAAATAATCCATACACAACATACATCCTTATATGCATTCACATGTAGATATATCACCCGCAAAAATTACAAATATTGTTCTACAAAAACAAAAATCGTTTGAAATGGCATCAGCAGCGTCACAAGTCAATATGTCGATGCCCAAATTTGTAGAAAATACACAACAACAATATTTTCATTCATGAACGCAAGCGCACTTTCAAGAGGCAAACTTGCTTCATTCATAAAAACAAACATCATTACATCTCCCCGAGCATGCCTTTGCCTACAAGCGTCTTTTCGCGACGGTGGCAAAAGCTTAAAATCATAATTTGAACAATTTCTGATATTGGTATGAGAAGGAAAAAGTGACAACATAGTTTATTTGTCGATTTTCAAGTGAAGAAATGTATTAAAGAAAATGTTCAATATTCCTCTGATTTATGTGAACAGTCAATCCCGGTTAAGTTGTACTTCGCTTAAATTAAAATCAAATCGCTCCCTCATCATTCTTAACAGCCTATATTATATCTTGCTGCATCTCACGGTTTATGTTTTGAAATACATAGAAATTATTGTTTTAAGTACCACTCGCTTATGTGGCATATTACATTTTTATTTTTAACAAACTACAAAAATCTGTATCCTTGATTGTGGCACATAACCGGGATTGACTGTATTTGTCAAGGAATGTAAAAAATAGTTTTACGCGGCTTGCAAAAATCTGCGTCGATATGTGTGCAAGCTCACACACAAACATACATATTTACGCTGGTTTGTGGGCGAAGCTGTACAGCGGCAAGGGAAGCGATGACAATCGGCGATCGTTCGCTTATTTTTTCGGCACAGTTCGGTTGTCTACCAACAGCGTTGGTCCACCGACACATTGACGCTTTGACAAAACCAGAGCTTCGGCACTTGTTTGTCCGTGTCAACGTAGATTTTGCATGAAGCACTGAGCGTACATGTATACATAAAAATGTGGTATGCAGACATGAGTGTACATATTTTCATACACATGTAAACAAATTTGCAAACATTATGCGTATGCAGAAATTGATGTACTGAACACAAAGAGAGCGACATCTGTAAAATATTACAGTGCACATGTTCTTAAGGACACGGTTATTTTGACAGTTGCACGGCTACAATCTTATTCAATCCTAAATATTTTTACTACAAATTAAAGACCAGTTTATTCTTTTTAGATGAAATATGCTAATTTTATTGATATTATTTATTGGAAACTTAACAATTTTAAAATTTTAATAATATGAAATAAAATGTTTAAAAAAATTACATATTGAATAATGCCGAATTACTAAAATGTCCATTTAAAATGGAAATTTCTCTCACGACTTATTAATTAAAATTAGTCATTTAATTTCACCTGCTTTTTTAAACACAATTTAATCCATCTAGATTAAGTGCAAGATTAAGTGTTTAAAAAAACTGGCTCAGTTAGCATGCTATTGAAAAAGGAAAAAAATAATCCTGAAAATATAATAATAAAAGAAAACTGAAAGTAGAAAAAAAAACTGCAAATAGAAAAATCTGGAAATGATAGAATACAAAACATTATAAAATGTAAATATTTACTTCATTAATTCGTTACTAACCCGAAAGTAAGATGTTTTTATTCAAAGCATTCTGGCTTGCAACTTACTTAAGTTTTCTTAATTTAGCATCGCGCTTCCGATATCGTTCCGTATTTATTTTTTGCTTTTTAAACCATTTTGAATTTTTATATAACAGAACAGTCACTAAATACTCTAATAATTTTCTTTTATGGGCGAAACATGCATTGGTTGTATCAAACCATTCAGGAAAAACATTTTCCGTTTTTTGTTTTATGGCGGACAACATCAGACTACGAACATTTACATAATGAGCATATTTGTTAAAGAGCTTGACGTACCACATCATCTGCAGTCGACACACTTCGAAGACCCTATCACTGATTAGGGCCTCCGAATACAGCGTTAAATCGCTTTGTGTCTTCGTCGTTGCTTTGGTGCACTTTTCGCAATGGATTTTACACAAAATTCTCTGGTATATATCATAGCCAGTGTAATACCGCTTGATCTGGACGTCGGCTTTGTCGTCCTCTTCAACAAAATTTTCGTCTGGAATAGTGAAAGATTCCAGGTCCAGTTGCTCAGATTTCTGTTCGTTTCCCTGTACATCTAGATGGCGATCTTAGGGGCCTAGGTTCCAATCTAAATTTATGTCGTCATCATCCTCACAATTAGCCCCCTTATCTTGAAAATTTTGCCGTAAAATTTTCATCGAAATTAATCTACCTACAATATACTGTATCTCATTGGCGGAGGGATGGGTATTGATACCCTGGCTAGCTCGGACTCTATAAAAAAAATTCTCCTACGCATCTCGATTAATTTTCCCAAGGAATGTAAACCTCAATTCCTCTTGATCCCTAAATAGCTCTTCGCTCAACTGAATCATTCCATTTATTGTGGAAGCTTGATTGTTTTAAAATATTTTATGTAATCATAGAGGCGTTGGACCTTCCTGGAGTCATTCTTCAATAACGGATATTTCAGCGGATTTTTGGAAACAAAATTCTTACAGTCTAGATCATCGAAAAGATCATTCATTTTTTTAATAAATACCTGCGTAGGCTGTGCACATTTTAATAAATATTCGTCGGAGCCGAATAGACTTTGGCTATATGCCATTTCAATGCCAGCAGCAACCGAATTGCTCAGAACTTGAATTGCACGTTTCACGGACATATTTTCAATTCGCTGGAATAAACATGGGCCTCTGTAAGTTTTGGGCATATTTTAAAGTGCATATTGCTCTGATCGATAGAGTAAAGTTTTTTTATAACCTTAAAGCTGACTATTCCATTTGGAGTTGAATTATCATATTTCATAAATGTATTACGGACGGACTTAAAAAGATGGCAATAGTCATATAAACAAAGTATTTTTAAACCTTCGTGCATATAAAAGGGGTTTTCTTTAGTAATTATTAACAAATTGAAAAGTGAAGTATTTGAAGGCCCTTGATCGCAGACTAAAGCCTTTAGGTTGAGATCTATTGCCTTTAGTGAGGCGATGTTTTTGCTCAAAATTTCTTTCAATTCTGACGGAGCAAGTCCCGTCTTGGTAATGTAATATGAAAATACATATTTCCATATGGAACATAGCCCTTATATCATAAAAAACCACACTTACTACGTATACTCATATCACGTTGGCCATCCCCATAATCCACAAACCCATCAATTACATCCCTAACTCTATTATAAGTTAGGTCGGACTTTATTGATATTTCATCAAATAACAAAACGCAATTTCGTTCTAAAGCGGACATTTTTTTGGAAATATTTTCTAAATTTTCCAAGACATTGGCATCGATACCAGGGACAACATACCTAATGGGGCGCCAACGCAAAAGAGAACTCTTGCTTGGTAAAGCAAAACCTAAATCGTCACGCATGAAACTATATGATTTGGTGGACATATAATTAATGTTTTGTGCCAATGTCCTTTCATTGTCACTAAAAACAATGCGCTTGGTGACGATCATCCTAGCGAATGTTATAGCGTCAGAGCTTGAAGTTACATCTGCAACTATTGCACGTTGTTCTAGGTCTTCATATTTTTTTTTCTAAATCTTTAATCACCCCATCTAACTCTTCAATCTTTTTATTTAATCTAAGCGCATTACTTTGATAATACCGTGCCGATCGAGCAAATCGTTCGTGAGCTTACGTCGCTATTTTGGAGTCCTAATCTTAATCTTCTTTCCTCTAATATGGAATATTGTTCGAACTCTTTCAATGTTATGTCGTCCTCTTTTACTCCTACTTCCACTTTAGGACGTTCATAAGTCGCAGTGACGGGTGGGCAGCTACGACTTAGTGCTGGCTCTAATCGTAATCATGGAAAAGACCCAGGCAAAAGTTTGTATTTAGCGACAAACTGCGAGTCAAAATGATTTCGGCAAATAAAAAGGGTATCGGAAGGCGACACAACTACGTTGCAAGCCTTTGCCCAACTCTGCCGAACATATCCTTTTTTTGGGAACTCAAAAATCGTTGCCCCTCTTTAAGTACAACTGCGAATGCAACACCTTCTCCGTGGCAGTGGACCCGTCCACAAATGTGGAGGTGCTTCTTCGTATCCTAATTACATACAGAAAAAAATGTATATCTATATATACTTATATACATACATAAATGTCTATACACAAAATAATAGGATATATTATACTTATTACTACAAAAAATATTTTGGCAGATTTTATTTAAGTAATATCTAAATATTTGGTTGATAATATTGACACATCCTAATACTGCCCACTACACCTAGAAACATTCAAACGTACTCTGCACAATGCGCAACACACACACACTTCACTTGACTTCGCTCTGAAGCGCATCGCTCATCGCATACTTATTTTAAATATTTGCATACTTATGTATGTATGTACATATGTACTTTTTGCAAAAAATAATAATGTTATGCACAAAGTACTCACCAAGATTAAGGGTGGGCACAGCTCCTGCCTTCAATTTTTTCACACCTACTGCACTTCGTTCGAAGTGCTTAATGCAAACAAATGCATTGTAGGTGGGTAAATCCTGCGTTGGTGGGATCCGTAAATTTTCCACCCACTTCTGCAACTCCTCCTGCTTCCTAGGGAATAAAAAGAATCTCCAGGGAGATTCTGATGTGCACTCCCGAACGCGACACTTTTTGAAACTTTTATTGCTCACAATTAAAACTATTTGAAAAATCGTATAAAATCGAATTGGCGATCTTTCCGCGACAAAATTCATTTAGAACTAAAATTTCTTCTTCAACTTTCATTTCTGGCGCAATTTCCCCAGTAAAAGATATATTATTATATATTATATATATGTATATACTATAATAAACTGCTATAAACAGAGAACGTTTATCATAGAGAAGGTTCACGGCGAGAAGAACGTAAAAATATTTTTCGCTAACTCGGTCGAGATGGAAGAGTTTCACCACTGCCAGCTCAGCAGGAGAAATTTTAACATTTTCGCTTGAACAGAGCTGAGCGTGAAATAAAAATTATGCTCAAAACTATATATTGCTCTAACAGACGTATGTATGTTCGCTCTTGTGCTTATATTTCTATACGTTTATATGCAAACATGTGTATTCATCAGAATTCTTTTTGTGCTTATTAATGAATACATGTGCAATTGAATACATTTGAATTAAATTACTTTTTCAAAGCAATATCCGTTGTTAATGTGAAAATAAAGACTATTTTATAATTATTTTTTGAATATATCTAATCATACTTATGTGTATACTTCATAACATACATACATGTGTATATAACAAACTATCATAATATTATTAAAAAAATTAAATACAGTCACTCACAGCTTATTTGATGCAGATAGAATTTTTTTGTAAAGTGTTCTATTTTTCTTCAAATCTTGCAAAAACGAAAAAACTGAGTATGCATACATCTTATTTGTTTTGTTCTATTTAGTTCCTCAACAAAAAAATACAAAAACTGTCCAGTCCTTTCATTGTAATACAAAAAAAACAATAACATAACGACAATAGGACGCCACAGCTTAAATGATGCAGTTAAAAGAACCGCTATTTTTCGTCGTAATTTGCAACAATTGGAATTTTTTGATTAGTTTACAGATAATTGTTGAAAGAAGTGGATCTAAAGTGATATTTAAATTTACGTAAACTTAAATTTGTTAACCATGGGACCGCGGACATCACTAGAAAAACGAGAGTTGGTGTTGGAGCAGTTTAAAAAGGGAATGTCGCAACGTAGAATAGCTGAACTAGTAAATTTGAGTTCGTCCACAGTTCAGCACATTATTGAACGCTTTGTACGTGAAAATCGTGTGGTAAATAAAGGACGACAGGCTCCAAATAAAATTTTCACGGAGAAAGATTGTAAGTGGTTAGTGCGTCAAGTGAAGAAAAATCCAACAACAAGTGCTCCGAAGTTGACAGAAATGGCCAAAAAAGATTTAGGAAAGAATTGCCATCCCGAAACAGTCCGAAGAGTACTAAGGGAAGCAAATTTAAATGGCAGAATAGCCCGTAATAAGCCGTTTGTAAGTGCAAAAAATAGAATTAAGAGATTGCAGTTTGCGCGTGGCCATGTAAATAAGACACCAGCATTTTGGAAGACTGTACTTTTTGCAGATGAGGTTAAGATCAACTTATTTGGACCAGATGGCAGACCTTTTATATGGCGCGAACCTAATACGGAGCTTAGACCTCAAAATTTGCGTGCTACTATAAAACACGGTGGCGGCAACGTTATGGTGTGGGCATGTATGTCATCAAATGGGGTCGGAAATTTAACTTTTATTGAAGAAACTATGAACAAACATGTGTATTTAAAAGTTCTGCAAGAAAATTTGCTTCAAAGCGCAAGAAAATTGCAAATCGAAGATGACTTTCGCTTTTACCAAGATAACGACCCTAAGCACAAGTCAGAGATAGTGCAAACGTGGTTAATATATAAATGTCCACACATTGTTGAAACTCCTGCACAATCACCGGACTTGAACGTCATCAAAGATTTGTGGTCTATTTTGAAGACAAATATTAAAAAACACGACATCAGGAACAAATCCGATCTTAAAAAAGCTATAATGGAAGAGTGGAACCAAATTAGACCGGAATACACCAAAAAATTGGTAGACTCCATGGCAAATAGACTTAAAGCTGTAATTGATAATAAAGGATACCCTACTAAGTACTAAGTATTAAAAATTGTTTTTAGCTACGAATAAATAATTGTTCTTTTTTGAGTTGCATCATTTAAGCTGTGACGTGAATTTTCAAATAACATTTATATTTTTTGCATTAAAACTAAATAAATGGAAATTTTTTTTGAATGTTTTGTTGAAAAATTAAATGAAATAAAATAAATAAGATGTCTGCATACTTCGTTTTTTTAATTTTTCCAAATTTTAAGATATATTGAAGATTTTACAAAAAAATTGTATCTGCATCAAATAAGTTGTGAGTGACTGTATATTACAATAGTGATAAATGTGTACATTTTATCATTCAAAACTTATATTCACATGTATCATGACTATATGTACATATGTACATTCAATTTAAATCATAGAATTCGCGAAAGCGAACATAAACACATACATATCAATAATAATATGCGCGCGCTGCTCATATGTATGTACACGCTCAAAATTTTCCATGCCTATACTCGGAGTATAGGCAAGCAAATGCAGTCGAAGCATGTACGCTATGACGCTAATTCTGCCAGCGTCAAAAATACACTCGAAATACAGGAATTCAGTTTCGAATAAGATATATAGAGGACTTAATGAGAATCAAAACTTACGATCTTGAAGTCGATATGGAAAAAATCATGGAAAGTTAAAAAAAATTAACTTAAAATTATTGTTGTTCTTAATTGCTTTTTTAATCAGAAACCATAATTTTTTATTTTTTTCTAAATTTTTAATAACAAAATAACCAAATAGCACGATTTCACTCAGTGTACTAAGCAAGCGCGCGCACACAATCATACGCTAGCAGATATCAAATGTGTGATTGTATGCGTTGGGAAATAAATTGCGCATTATTTTGAGCGGCTCTGATGTACATACATAAATATATGCGTATGACATTGGCACACAAATAACGCATACATAACATACATACTTCTATGCGTTCACATGCAAATATGTTACCCCCAAAAATTAGAAACATTGCTATACAAAAACAACGATCGTTTGAAATAGCATCATACATGCTTATATGCACACACATGTAAATATGTGACATTCCCACACAAATAATCCATACACAACATACATACTTATGTATATGCGTTCACATGTAGGTATGTCATCCGCAAAAATGTCAAATATTGTTCTACAAAAACAACAAACGTTCAAGTAGCATCAGCAGCATCACAAGCCAATAGGCATGGCAGCCAAATAATCGATGGCCAAATTTGTAGAAAAACACGCAACAACAACTTTTTCATTCATGAACGCAAGCGCTCTTTCAATCGGCAAACTCGCTTCATTCATAAAAGCAAATGGTGTCATCTCCCCGAGTATGCCTTTGCCTACAAGCGTCTTTTCGCGACGATGGCAAAAGCTAAAAATCATAAATTGAACAATTTCTGATATTTTGCTAGAAGGGAAAAGTTTCAACCCCACAAACTCGCAAAACACAGAAAGAAGTGACAAATGTGGCAACATACTGTTGTCGATTTATATTATTTGTCAATTCTAAAATATTTTTCCATGGCTCGCAAAAAGCTTCGTCGATATGTATGCAGACTCATACGTATACATACATATATTCATACATATTTACGCAAGTTTGTTGGCGAAGCTGTTAGAGCGGCAAGGGAAGCGATGACAATAGACGATCGTTTGCTTATTTTTTCGGCACAGCTCGGATTTTCTACCAACAACACAATGCTGTGTCGACATGAAAGCAAAAAACGCGCTTCGCCATTGGTTGTCCGTGTCAACGGAGATTTCGCATGAAGCATTGAGTGTACATATTTACACACATATGTGGCATGTACAAATTATATGCAAAGTCGTTTGCGCATAGTAAATATGCGAATCTGTAGGCGTAAATTTGTTTACATTGGAATCAGCATTATTTTTCTCATTTAACATTGAAAATGCTCAATTCTGCTATTTTCGTGGTGAAACACGCTCATAATTTGTCTGTGGTGAGACTCTTCCATCTCTGCCGAGTTAGCCAAAAATATTTTTACGTTCTTCGCGCCGTGAACCTTCTCTATGATAGACGTTCTCTGCTATAAATATACGTTCTCTGCTACTTCAGATGAAATTACTACGATTTTTACGCTGCATTTATTTCTTCGCGATACACAGCACCACCTGTGTGCCACATTTTACAGAAAATATTTTGCTCATAAGTCTTTCTGCATCCAGACACTACCGCTTCGTGGTATGCCACATTTTGCGGGGCAACAATTTATTATTTAGTGATAAACAGCGCCTGTGGGCAACATATCACGGAAAAGATTTTTCCTAATGAGTCATCCTGTATGCACACACTTCCTTTACGGTAGCGCCTTTGTGGTATGCAACATTTTTCGTCACCGCAATGTGTTTTTCACCCCACATAGCGCCACCTGTGTGCGACATTTTGCACAAAATATTTTTCCACTGAGTCATCCAGTGTACATAACTTCCTTTTCAGCTAGCGCCTGTGGGGTATGCAACATTTTTCGGTACTACACCTCCGTGCCCGTCGGAGTGAGGAGCGTGAGGTTTTTCCGTTACGGAATTTCTGGATTCGGTCGCCGCGCTCAAGGCCCGCCATAGGAGCTATGCAATAGCTTAAAAACTGATTTTATTTGAAAGAATTGAATTTGCTAAAAGTAACAAACGGGTAACAGATATGCTTGTTCCTGCTAACATGCTTATATGTTAAAGGTAACAAACTGATAACCAAAATAATAATACCAGATATTCGGGTAACAAATACTTTTTGTTATCCATAACACATAGGTAAGCTATGCGCTAACAAAAGAATTTGTTACCCGTAACATACTGTAAAGAGATTTGCTAACAAACGTATGTATTCTGATAGAACAAGGCAGCATACGATTGCCATTGGTTAGAGCGAGATAACCATTGAACATTACATAGCTAAGAGTTACTTTTTTCCCACTCTCTGGACAAAAGTAACAAATATTTTAACGAATGCAAAAGTGAACAATAACAAGTCGCTTACACGTTTGCTTACAGCTACCCGTCTTGCCAATAAGGTAATAATATAGGTAATAATAAATAAATAAATAAATAAGGTAATAAATAAAGTAAAATAAGGTTGCATGCTAAAAAACAATGAGTGTTACCATATTAAATCTCAGCTTATCATTCTCTTTGCATTGGCGGGGCTTTAAAAATAGTTAAAAAAAATAAACTCATGTAACTATTGTGAAAGAATTGTGCTTTCATTAAAACTATTTTCTGAATTAGCGCCTTTTTACAGCGCATATATTTTTATAGGTACATATTGATGTATATCGTTCTACTAAACGTGTGTATGTCACTGAACTCCTCTTAAACAGCTGGACCGATTTGAATAAATTTTTTTTGTGTTTCTTCAGGTGGATTCGAGAAACTTGGTACAATTCGATCCAATTTAAAGAATGTATTTAATTAATTTTTAAATTATACATTCTTTTAGATGTTTTATATTGGCTATAATAGGGGGCACTACTATCGATGTACAGAATTTTCAATCATATTCCATTTTATTTCCAGTTTGTTTTTGTGATGCGGCCATTAAATTAAAATTCCCCTTTCTTTATTTTATAAAAATCATGTTTGTTAAGAAATATTATATAATATTAGAGTGTTATTTATGTTTTTGCTACTAAGTTGGGAATTGAGGTAAATATTTTTAATAGCTTTGTATCAAGTGTTTACACAAGTTGATTAAAAACCGCCCTAATGAAACATACAATTGTTTTTGGTTACGAAACATTTTTCTTGGATCTCACAGAAGGCGCAACTGTCGCTGTAGCAAATATTTAAACAAATTAAATTATTATATATATGGATTTTTATATTATATATATTATTACTTCCAGTTTGTCCCTAATATCCCTAATTCCCTAAATAAAGCAGCAGCTTTACGTTAAATTCTTACTCAATTTCTAAAGGTAGATCTAAATAAATGGAATTAAATCGATCTAATTTATTATAAATACTGTAGATATTTCAGAATCACAACCATTTGGTCCAGTTGTTCAAAACCGTTTCAAGCAAACAGTAAAACGACAACTATTTGATCGTCATCAATCGACAATGCGCATTTTAGTGCAATTCTGTAAGCAGTCTCTAGTATCTAATTCAGACATTTTGAGATAAAGTTTCAATTTGCGACTAGTTACTACTCATAAAAAGAGCAATACACGACACACATGTGCGTTCGATCTGTATGAAATCGTTTCGCCATACACGATATACAAATCCATTTTGCGTTCGTTTTCACGCAGTGAACATGTGCGACAGGCAAGCGGAAAATTGTTCGTCCGCGATCTTTGCTATTCGGTAACACGAGAGAAATGAGATTTTGTGTGCACACAGCGCCATACACGACACACATGTGTGCACACCAACAAACACACATGTAAGTGTTTGAAGTGAGTAGACGGGTTTCTTTGCAGTCCCTGAATATTTCGCGAAATCTCAAAATTATAATTAGTGAAAGTGACATAGTTTAGGTAACGACTTACCGGGAGACTGGACCTTTCAACTTGGATGCCGAACCTAGCAAATAGATAAGTAAAATCTTATTTGTATCAAAATTTTATTTTTACTTACTTGCCCCTTTTCGTGGTAAATTTACACAAATAAAACATAAATTAGATTTTCCCCATATAACAGCGAAACAAAACGTGCACTTAATTTAATCTGCCGTTTTGTTTTGCTCGATCAGCTGTTTCTCCTTTTTCGTTTTTCCTTCTTCACTTTGCCTTTGGTTACGGCATTACCAACCATTAAAAAAGCAAATAAGGTTTTAGGACAAAGGACTGAATATACCCATTGACAGGTGTTCCCAACTATTTTCTGGCAGAGATCTGGCCTCTGAAAATGGTTTGGGAAGTACACCAGAGAATCCTTTTCGGAGGAATTCAAAGATATTGAGAACACCTCCAAAAGGAAAAAATGAGGAGATCACCGCTGCTGGACCGATAAAAAGTTGTGAAAATGCCAGCCAACATAACAAATGCGATAAATCTGAGCAAATGCAGAATGATGAAGCAGCCAATATTTTTTGCAAACTGGGCACAAAAATCAAAGAGCTTGAAACCATGATGTCTGGTCAGAGGCATATTAATCAAGCTTTGCGAGACCTTGTAAGCTGCATAACAAGCCTGTACGACAAGGCTGAAAATTTAGAGAAACCGCTGAAAAGAGCCATGGTAGGGAAAGCGTCGCAAGTACCCCCTATCCCCAGAGAAAAGCATACGCCAAAGAGGGTACTAGAACTATCAGGTTACTTAAGACCAACCAAAAAACCTAAAAACGCGAACGATAAAGCCCAGGTGTCATATAGTGAGGTCATTAAGATTGTACCGAAAGACAGTTCCGCAGATAAGCCCGCATCCGAGAAATGGGTGGACGTGGTAAAAAAGAGAACGCCAGTTGAAAAAAGAATTCGCACGAAACCAGACGCCATTATTATAACCAAAAAGGACGAAGGATCATATGCGGACATTCTCAAGAAAATTAAGTGTGATAGTGGCCTTGACGAACTGGGCACAAACGTAAGGCACATTAGGAAAACGCTCAAAGGAGACCTGCTACTAGAACTAAAACCCCAAGCAGACAAGAGAGCAGACTCGTTTGAGAGCGCTCTAGAGGAAGTAATTGGAGAAATGGTTGTAATACAGCAAAAAACGCACAACGTCACTATAATGTGCAAGGACCTAGACGAGATAACCACCCCCGAAGAGATCTGCGACGCGCTACAAAAGGAGTGTGGTTTTCAGAATATAGGGCCAGCAAATATCAAAAATATGCGGAAGACAGGAAGCGGCACTCAAATAGCCCTTATATGCCTGCGGGTTCAAGACGCTAAGACTGCCCTTAAAATAGGCAAAGTAAAGATCGGGTGGTCGATCTGTCGCCTACAGGAGTACTCGCCTATTTCCCGTGGTTACAGATGTTTCCACCCAGGCCACATGGCGCGTAAATGTAGCAGTGTTATAGACAGGTCCTCTCTTTGCACACGTTGTGGAAGCACGGAACATGTATCCAAAGCATGCACTAATAAACCAAATTGCATGCTGTGCAAAGGGGAGCATTAAGTTCTGAGCACGACTTGCCCTAAGTACACGGAGTTGCTAAAGACAACGAACAAATGAGAATATTGCAGCTGATCTTAAATCACTGCGCCGCAGCACAAGCACTGCTGCAACAAACCATAACTGAAAGCAACATTGATGTCGCCTTACTGAGTGAGCATTATTGCCAACGTTCGGAAAGTACTTGATACAGATATAAGTGGCAAAGCTGCAATACGGTCCTGCAACGGACAATCATTCACATCTTGCTGCAGAGAAGCAAAAAATGGTTTCACATGGGCGCAAATAGGAGGAATATATTTCGTAAGCTGTTATGCCCGTCCCAGCGCATCCATTAGAGAATTTAAAGACTTCCTCTTTGAGTTATCTTTAGAAAGCAGATGCAAATCACCGATAATAATGGCAGGTGACTTTAATGCATGGTCTACTGCTTGGGGTAGCAGATGTTCAAACCATCGTGGGCGCCTGGTTCTAGAATTCCTGAGCCAAACCAACCTCACAATTATTAATAGTGGCACCAAAAATACCTATCAAAAGGGAACTAAAGGTTCTATAATAGACCTGATGTTTGCAAATGACGCACCAAGCAGACATATTAAGTGGGAGGTGTCCGACATGTTTACATATAGTGACCACATGGCAATCATTGCAGAAGTTTCGTTCTCTCGGTCCCAGGAACTACACGAAAAAGAAGCTGGAAGCAAACAGATTTTGATACTGACGTTTTTGAGATAGCCTGAAGTGGAGTAGCAGCACCAGACGAAGGCGGCGTCCACTTAGTAACCACATTGCAAAAGGAACTGGTGGCAGCATGCGACGCTACAATGCGAAAGACGAAATGTCACAATAAGCGAACCCCTGTGTACTGGTGGAATGAAGAAATTGCCTTGCTGAGAAAGCTCTGTCACGCAGCTCGACGTCGCCTACAACGCAATCAAAGCGACGAAAATGAAAACCGTCTTAAAGAAGCTTTTAAAAGCCACAAAAAGCTCTTAAAGTCAGCTATAACTCGAAGCAAAAGAAACTGTTTTGAAAATATCTGTGGAGAAGCGAATATAGACCCCTGGGGGACTGCTTATAAAATCTGTATGTCCAAATTCAAAAATAAGCGGCAGCAACCCAAATGCGCTGCGTTCATGAAGAAAGTCGTCGAGACATTATTTCCGACGCACGAACTAATTACAAACGCTGAGCAACAAAACGAAGATGCTGAATCACCCCACTGGTTACAGAAAGAGAACTATTGACCATAGCCAAAAAAATCAAAAACAACAAAGCGCCTGGTATAGACGGAATGCCAAACAGAGCTCTAAAGGTAGCCATAATCTCTAAGCCCACTTTTTTGCAAAAGTTTACAACGCATGCATAAAAGAAGGGATGTTCCCCGATCCTTGGAAAGTCCAGCGCCTGGTTTTAATCCCAAAACCAAAAAAACCACCAGATGAACCCTCTTCGTATCGCCAGGAAGTCGGCGGACTATCAGAAAGACAATACGGCTTCAGAAAACAGAGGTCGACTATCGATGCACTGAAAGAAGTTGTCGACACTGCAAAAAGAGCAGTAAGTGGAAAAAGATGGAAAGGTGGTACAAAAAAATATTGTGCGCTGATCACCCTGGATGTGAAAAATGCGATCAACTCTGCTAAATGGGAAAATATACTCGAAGCCCTATACGGAATACGCGCTCCTCAGTACCTCATAAATATCGTTATGAGTTATTTTAAAAATAGAAAGCTGATCTACGACACCACCGAAGTCATCAAGAGCTACCCTATTACAAGTGGAGTACCACAAGGATCTGTTTCAGGCCCTCTCTAAGGGAATCTAGTTTATGATGAGGTGCTAAGAATTCCAGAGCCTAAAAACGTTAAGCTAATCGCATACGCGGACGACCTTATAGTGGTAGCAGTAGGTAAACAACTTGATGACCTACAACGTAAATGTAATGAATGCATAAATAGTCTACGCCAATGGTTTTCTTCCAAGAGTTTGGAACTGGCTGAGCAAAAAACAGAGGTATTGCTCATAAACACCAAGAAAATTGAGGAAAAAATAACTCTCACTGTAGGAGAGTGCGTAATTACTTCACAACCACAGTTGAAGTATTTAGGGGTAATATTGGACTCCAAACTGAAATTCAAGCAGCACTTGGTAAACATTGCAAATAAAGCAAATAAGATTTATAACGCCTTATCAAGAATGATGGCAAATAGAGGCTGTGTGCGCACCAGCCCCCAACTTCTAATCGCAAAAGCTATGAGCTCAGTTATATTATATGCAGCTCCAGTATGGATACAGGCACTAAACATAAAAGCGTATGCAAAACCAATAAATGCGGTGCATAGACTCACAGCAATAAGAGTAACAAGTGCTTTCCGAACCATCTCCAGCGAAACATCTGAAGTACTAGCTAGTATGCTGCCCATAGACATCCCGGGTGACGAGCTCACGAGGTTACATGAGCTATCAGCGCCAATTACAGAAATTCAAAAGATAGAAGAGAGAAAGAAGAGCATAATTATATGGCAGCAACGGTGGCAAACCTCAACTAAAGGACGGTGGACCCACAGACTTATACCTGACATCCATACGTGGATAAGTAAACGACATGGGGACCTGGATTTTCACCTTACCCAAATATTAAGCGGGCATGGGTGCTTCAGAAGCTATCTATATAAATTTCAAAACGACGTCAGTCCGTATTGTTCGATGTGTGCGGAGTCCATAGAAGACTCTGAACACGTGTTTTTCCATTGTCCTCAGTTTCGAAACATAAGGGAAAAGTTAGAAACTGCACTAGGTGGTAGCCTAACGGTGGAAAATTTAACTGCACTTATGTGTCAGTCCTCTGACAAGTGGATAGCTGTCCGCGAAGCGGCAACTTCCATCATGACTATATTAAGACAGTTACAGCAGAGTAGGCGTCAGTCGGTCCATGCTATAGAGGAGGCGTAAAATGTCTTGTCACTCCCATGAAGTAATATCTTATCTGGTGGTTCCGTGGGAGAGTCTTGAGTTGGGAGTAGGTTAGGTTTAGCGGATTAAAGTCCCGCATTCTGGCTTTCGATGCTTCCTCTTACTATAAAAAAAAAAAATGTGTGCACACCGATCGTAAAAAATCAAACACACATACCGATCGAACGCACATTTGTGTCGTGTATGTCCACTTTAACACAGTCTATAGTCATTAGTCAGAAAATATTGCCTTAAATTTGTGACCTGATAGTTAGCGAGTCACAAAACTAAAGTGAACTCTTGCTTGCCATTTTGAATATACTGAATAGAAATCATCATAGATATTAGTTGATTGTCGATTTTTTATATTTTGTAAGCAATTCAAACACGAAAAACCATTTCACATAAATTTCGTCAATTTTCTGAAAAAAAGTCAGGACATATTTTGATTTTGATTGGTAATTATGCCTTTTGACTATGTAATAAAAAATTTAATATTTCTTATCGACATATTTATTTTCATTCAAGTGTAAACACATCTAAATAATTAAATGTAAAAGCTGATTTTGGGGAATCTCGACAGGCAAAAATTTATTGTATACTAACTTTATTGCTGTACGTATTGTTGCCTGTGGAGACTCCACATTGCTTGTGGGATACAATATATGACATACAAATTAGAACAAATTATACCATGTTCGGACAGACATTGAAAACATTTTGAAACACATTTGTATGATGTGGAATGTAAGTCGTTCGGGCCGACAATGTGTGTTTTCGATGAGTTTTCACTGACAACTATCAATAAGGGGATTCTTTGAGACTTGCGACGATTTTGCTATTCTGTAAGTGACAGTCTCAAAATCTATTACATTTCATTATTCACAGATGTTTTTACACTTGAATGATAATAAATATGTTGATAACAAATATTAAATTTTCTTTAACATAGTCAAAAAACATAATCTATATAAATAAAAATGAATCGTCAAAATGTATGTACGCTCATAACTTTCATACGACCGAACCAAATTTATTAATTCTTTTTTGAAAATGTTTGTTGAGGTTCAGAGATGGTTTCTGCGGAGAAAAAATTTCGAATAATGGCCGGAAAACCCCTAAAAACAGCCCTTTTCTTTTTCTCATACAAACGAATGATAGTTTGTTCGTTAGTAACGCTAAGAGAACGGCTGAACCAATATTGATGAAATTTTAAGGGGTTGTTCGTTGTGGATCAAGGAAGGTTTACATATAAAAATATCTTATACTTTTCATGAAAAGTCAGCAAATTGGATAATTCCAAAAAGTAACTTTTTTCCATAAACATTTTTTTTTCAATTTTTGTTTGTTTTGTTTTTCAATATTTTGATTTGTAAATTATTTGAATAGTTCAATTTCGGTCGCTTGCTTTTTTATTCCAGCTATTCAAAAGAAAAATTATTGAAAATTATTCAGTGAAAACTTTACGTGTGTTTCACACAAAGAGGTCAATTGCAGATTGAAATTTGTTACGAAGCCACCAAGAGGTCACCCTAATATCGGTCGGTGTTCTTTTTGCCATCAAAGTATGGCAGCCCAAGGCAAGGCAAGGCAAGAAGTTCTCCCAAGATACGGCGACATATGTGCGGAATTATGGATCGCGGTTAATCAGCAAGCAATTGTCACGATGTCACAGCACGACTTTTCAAACAACAGTTACGATGTTTAATTGACTTTATCTTGAAGCAACGTATATGTGGTGCAGTTGGATGCAAGATGTGCTCTGTTGAGTGGCAAAATAGAGGTTTTCCGCACGCACACATTCTTCTTTGGATGATGATTACACCAGATAAAATTGATGAAATCATTTCTCCGGAAATTCCTAATGTAGAGAAAGATCCAGTATTATATGAAGTGGTGGAAACCAATATGGTGCATGGACCTTGCGGACACTACAATAAATGCACGAAACACTATCCATGTGCTTTTCTTTCAGAAATACAAACTGGAAATGATGGATATCAACTCTATCGGCGTCGCTCACCAGATGACAATGGCAGAACATTCTGCATTCAATTTAGAAAAGTGAATATCGAAGTTGACAACACATGGATCGTACTATATTCACCATTACTGTTTAATTCATATTCAAAACTCATATCAGTGATTAGTATTGCAGTTTGGTGAAATCTATAAAATACGTTTGAAAGTACGTCACCAAAGGAAGCAACATGGCGGTTATTGGTCTTAAACTATGCGTTCGATACGTTAACTGCAATAAAGCGCTTTGTAGGATATTTACTTTTGCAATTCATGAACATTTTCCGACTGTTGTACGTCTCGCAGTTAATTTGGAGAATGGCCAAAGAGTCTATTTCAACCCAGAGAATACAGTATAGCCAGTGGAAACATCGCCAGCAACAAAATTAACATTGACGAGTTTTTTCTCAACTTTCGTCAGTGATCTGTTTGTGAGAACATTGCTCTATTCGGAAATACCTTGATATTATGCACGGAATGCATCGTCGAAGAAATAGTTACGCAAAAAGCAAGGCCAACCAGTAGATTGACATCTAGGTGTCTTATCAACTAATGGATTAGGACGAATTTACACAATCCACCCGAAAAACGACGATTGTTTCTACCTTCGGTTGCTATTGATTAATGTACGCGGTTCAACTTTATTGGAGTCTTTGCGTACTGTGAATGGTTCGATGTGTGCAAGCTTTGGAGAAGTAAGAAAGCAATTACAATTCCTGGAACACGTTAATCACTGGAATGAAAATAAAGTTTGCATACTTCGACATTGCCAAAGACATTTTACATCGTTTTCGTTAAAAATTGGAAATGGTACAATTTCGGTTGATACCGATGGTTCGATATCAACTCCATCTTCCCTTTATCAATTCACGAAAGATGAACTCATCACAAATGTTCGGACATTGGCCAAATTATCGTAGCTACGATTCCTTAAGTGCACGCGCAATGTTAGCTGCCAAAAATACCGATGTTGTTGACTTAAACTGGAAGTTTCAAAGTCAAATTACGGGAGACTTGCGCTCATACAAATCGATCGATCGTCTTGACAATGAAGACGACGACGTGTATTATCCAGTGGAATTTCTAAATTCTTTGGACAGGCTTGGTATGCCACCACATCATTTGCGTCTCAAAGTAGGATCCGTCGTTATACGTATTATGTTTCGCAATCTTCATGCGCCGAAACTGTGTATTGGAACCCGACTGATTGTGGCTCACCTATCGAATACAAGGTGGAGAATACTTGATTCTACGAGTTCCTATGAGTTCTAACGATTTCCCATTTCAGTTCTTCAGGACCTAAAGATATTCGCATAGTGTGACGCATAAATTTGGAATAATCAATAAAAATAAAAATATATGTTGACTTTGTTTCATAATATTTACGAAATTTATGTAAAATTTATTTATTTTTAACCTTTTCGTGTTTGAATTGCTTACAAAATGTAAAAAAAACGACAATCGATTAATATCTATGATGATCTCTATTCAGTACATTGAAAATGGCAGCAAGAGTTCTTTCTAGTCTCAATACCAGGTCTCAATATTTTGAGACTAACGCTAGAGACTGTTTAGTGAATAGTAACTAGTATCAAATTGATACTTTGTCTCAAAATGTCTCAAATAGAGACTAGAGACTGGTTACAGAATCCCGCTATTAGTATACCATATATTGAAAGCCATATCACTTCAGCAGTTTGACAAATCACTTTTCACTTCTATGAAAATTTCGAAAAGGCAACACATCTCATTTACACATTTACTGACGGCAGTTTCATTTCGGTAATATTTAATTTAGTGGAGCGATTATTGAGACTTTTGTGTTAAAATATAAAAGTAAAGTACATTTTCAAAACAATTTTTAACACTTTACCAAAAAATTAATATTTAGTTTAATATTGATAATTTGCATAAAAATTATACCAAATGAATTGGCGAATGAGCGATGTCTTAAATTTAATAAACTTATATTTACATTATAAATTTAACATTTTAATTGCTATATAAATTTTATACTACAATTATTATAGTCCGAAAATATCAAATATTTTTAAGCTATTGCATAGTTTCTATCGCGGGCCTTGAGCGCGGGGACCGAATCCAGAAATTCCGTAACGAAAAAACCCCACGCTCCCCACTCCGACGGGCTCGTAGGTGTAGTACCGAAAAATGTTGCATACCCCGCAGGCGCTAGCTGAAAGGGAAGTGTATGTATACTGGATGACTCATGTGGAAAAATATTTTGTGCAAAATGTCGCACACAGGTGGCGCTGTGTGACGTGAAAATCAAATTGCGGTAACGAAAAATGTTGCATACCACAAAGGCGCTACCGTAAAGGAAATAAATAAATAATAAGTTGATACAAAATGCTATGCAATAGCTTTACCGCGGCAGTCCCCGAGTGTCACACGTCTTTTTTTTCAAGAACTATATTTGTAGAAAAAAGTCTATTTTTCCTTTTTTGTATTTTCCACATAAATTTTTTTCAATCATATAAAAATTTAAACATTTTAAGAGCTCAAATATGCGGTTCATCAGCTCGAACCTACCTACCCGACGCCTTTTCGCAAATTATTATATTATGATAACAAATGCCCACCTACAGACTTGGCAATGGCAATGGCAATAGATTTGACAGTTAATATGCCATAAACTTTAGTCTGTCGAGATGCGGGGTTAGACTTGTTCGTTTTCAATTGAGAGATTTTTGTGACTGTCACGAATTGAATTACAAATTCGTCTCAAGCCACAAAAATTGTCTCTAATTTAAAATCTAAATTTTAGAGACTTACAACTGTATCACAGATACACCGCAACGGCACTTGCAACAGATTTCACAGTTAGTATGCCATAAACTTTAACCTGTCGAGATGCGAGGTTAGCCTGTTCGATTTCAATTGAGAGATTTTTGTGACTGTCCCGTATTGAATTACAAATTCGTCTCAAGCCACAAAAACTGTCTCTAATTCAAAATCAAAATTTTAAAGACTAGTGACTGTATCACAGTACAGAATCCCTCGGAAAGTACCAACCACCGTAAAGGGGAAGTAGAGAATTTAACAGCTGATGCAATGTAAACAAAGTTACAGCCAAGAGGTGCCAATGTAGAAATGTCAAAGATAGTCCGGGTTGAGTTTTGTGGCGGTAATATAACATCACATTTAATATTTAAATGATTATTTCCTAAGATAATTCAAAAGACTTCTTCACTTGTTGGCGTCTGTACAAGATGTGACGCTTCTTAAAACTGAAAACTAAGAATTCAGTTGAAACTGTAAATTTCCAAGAAGAATATAAAAAAATGAAATAATAGAATAACTGACAAACAGTGCTGCCAGAAGTGATAAGTCTTGTCTGTGTGCCCACAGTACTCCCCCTCAAATAAAGTCTTGCTGGACTTTTTTAAGGTTGAATTCCGTCATTAGATCCTAGTCCGGGTGCTTGGTGCAGTTAGGCTGGTTGATGTATGTAGCGGATTCATCTGCTTGGTGAGAGTACGGCTGTGCGGCGTACTGTTGTCACTGCCCAATTGGTATGGTTAAGTGGTTGTTGTGCGAATTTATTTGCTCGGTGAGAGTACGGCTGTGTGGCGTACTGTTGTCACTGGCCAATTGGTATGGTTAAGTGGTTGTTGCGAATTTATTTGCTCGGTGAGAGTACGGCTGTGCGCAGGACTTGCACCACAATACACGTACGCACAATACGGAACTGCCGTTAGGCATTACATCGTGGGACCAAGCTTAGCCATTCGACTCTTCATTCACACATTTTCGCTCTAATTCCGATTAATTCTTCTGTTTTCGCTGCGTTGTCATTCTTTCCTTCTTAACTCCTGCATAGCTATGTATATCTGCCCACGCTCTCATTTTGTTCCGGACCACCTTCGATTCGATCATGTAAGGCACTTTATTCTATCCGAGTCACGCGATCGTTTATCACACTCTCTATTTCTAGTCTTTTTTTATTTGCATATTTTGGGCAGGAAAAGAAGATATGTAATGCATTTTCATTGCTATTGCTGCAGAAGGAGCAATTTGTTTCGTCGTCATGTCAGTATTTGTATAGATATTCTCTATAACATACATGGCCTGTAAAAAACTGGGTAAGATAAAAAACAGTTTTCCCGTGTTTCCGTTCTATGCATGGATGCATGCTTCGAACAAGCCTGTGCGTCCATCTCCCCGTAGTTGCTTCGTCCCATCGTTTCTGCCATTCGTTTAGGCTCCTTTGTTTTTCCTGCTTCCGCTCTTCAATCGTTAAGCCATCGACAGTGCTCTTAGTTTTGTCGAATACCCGCTTAATTTCCATGGCCATTATGTCTGGTGGCATGAGGCCTGATATGACTCCAGACTGATGTGATACAGTGCGGTAGGCATATGCAACTCTGACTGCATTCAGTCGTACTATTGATTTCGCCTTTTCTGCGTATGTTTTCTGCTGTTTTGCTGTCCCCCATATGGGTGCAGCATTCATAAGTATAGACTGACTCACTTTGGCCAAGAGGACTCGTTATCCTCGTTAGTGCCGCCGTCACCGTAGATGCTTTTTCACAGGCTTTGTCTATATGCGTCTTGTAAATAAACCTCGAGTCTATCATCACTCCTGGATATCTCAAACATTGCTGTGTGGTAATGGTATATCCGTCAATATTGAGTGTGGCGACCTCTAGTTTCTTCCTGCTTGTGATTAGAACTGCTTTCGTCTTTTAGCCAGCTAGTTGAAGCTTTGTTACCATAAGCCATTCTTTGATTTTTTCCGCTGCATGATTGCACAGACGCTCTATTTCGTAAATTTCCTTCGCTACCACAGTTACCGCGATGTCATCCGCGTATCCGATTATTTGCACCTGCTTGGGTAATGGAAGGCGCAGCACTTCATCATATAAGATATTCCACAGAAGTGGGCCTTGTGTAACTCCGCCTGTCACCCCATAGCGTTATGGTCCTTCGTCTGTGTGGGGGTGGTGTTTTCTTAAGTTGAAGAGCTCTTATTATATGCGGCCAGTAGGCTGAATTAAAGCATTTTTAACATCGAATGTGACTACCGCACAATACTCTTTGTAGCCATACATCCATCTGGTTCCTTCTATAGCATTACTTGCGACGTCCGTAAGTCTTTTAATCGCGTCAATTGTTGACCTGTGTCTGTGAAATCAATATTGATTATCGGCCAGTCCCGGTTGCTCTTTTTCGAGATGTTGCTCCAGTCGTACGCTTATTATTCGCTCTAGTATTTTCCCAACTGTGTCTGGCATGCACAGAGGTCGGTACGAGTTTGATTCTCCAGGCGATTTGTTTGGTTTTTGTATTAGCACCAAACGTTGTATTTTCCACATTTTTGGAAATAAGTGAGGGCTTATGTCAAGCACTTTGCGAACAGTCTTGTGAACGGGTCAGTGTTGTGTTTAATGGCTATCTTTAGGGCCTTGTTAGGTATGTCGTCCAGTCCTGATACCTTGTTATTGGCGAACCTTTCTGCTGTCTCTACAACTTCTTTGGCAGTGACTGGTGTAGGTATTGTTCCGTTTTCTTCTAAACGATATTCTTCTGACGGTTGCGCGGGAAAGAGGGTTTCGACTACAGTCTTTAGTAGTTTGGAACAGGTTGGGGCTTGGCCTTTGTGTCCCCGGACTTTTGTCATCACTATCCTGTAAGCGTCACCCAATGGATTTTCGTCAAGTTTATTGCACATTTCTTTGAAGTAGCAGGCCTTAATCCTTTTGGTAGTTTTTTTGAGGTCATTTCACTTCCTCTTAAAGCATTCCTGTAGCACTACGAAATTTGTCAATTGTCGCTTTCTTTGGCATAGCCGCCTTGCTTTGTGACATTCGCTTCCTAGGACTTCAATTTCGTCATTCTACCAGCCTTGCATTTTCCTGCACATAGCGGCGTCACATGCCTTGCTGATGTGTCGTATTAAGTGTTGCTCCTGTTGTTCCGTTTCTGCAGCAACGTTCTTCGGGTTGCTATCTAATATCAGTTTGAATACCTCTTCATCAAGGGTGTCGACTTTCCATCCTCTGGTTAGGGCTTTCCTTGATGGACAGAATTCTTTTAACGGCGTGGGGCTGTCTATTTCTATCAAAAGGGGCAGGTGGTCACTGTGCGTGTATAGATCGCTTACCTGCTAGTTAATCTTCTACACAAGGGAGCTACTGGCAAAAGTTATGTTAATTACGGAACCACGTCCATTCTTTTCGAAGGTGCTCTTGTTGCCAGTATTTAACAGCACAATGTCAAGCGTTGAGAACGCCTTTAGGAGGGCATTTCCTCTCCTATTTATGTGGGTGCTGCCCCATCCTATTGCCCACGCATTGAAGTCTCCTGCCACAATGTTCATTGTTGTATTTGCGATGTCTCGTACCAGATTATCTAGAACTCTTTCGTATTTGGTTTGTTGAACGCTCGGCGGGATGTAGCAGCTGTAAAAGTTTATGCCACAGATTTTTGCACGTGTGTAGTAGGCTTGTCCTGATAATGGCTTGCTTTGGAATGGCTTGTACCCGGAGGCCCACACGGCAGCTTTTTTTGTTTGGGCGGAGCTCCAATTTTCAGTACCTAGATTTCTGTACTGCTCGCTTAGTATTGCTACATATGACATTTTTTACTACCAATTTGGTGGTCTGTGCTCTCTCGACCATTTTTTTACACGCGTCGCAGGATGGTTTTTTATCGCATGTCTTCGCAAAGTGCCTCTTTTCTCCACATTTAAGGCAGCACTGGCTTCTGTCAGCAGGGTTGCTACAACTTTTCGCTTGGTGTCCGTATTCCAAGCACCTATAGCACTTCTTTATCCTATTTTTATTTTCCTCGCGTCAAGTAGGAATCTCGTCTGGTGAGCAGAGAGGCTTAGCACGGCTGTTTGCGTGCCCGCATATGCCGCTCTAATGCTTTTTACTGATGCTCTATCAATATTATCTAGCTCCTTTATTTGTGCACGTATAGCACTGCAGATGTCGTCTTCAGAGGTTATTTCGTCTAGGTCCCGAATCTCTATTGTTATTTCGTGGGTAAGTGCTTTAATTTTTGCCTGATTCCCCAGAATTTTACCTATCTCGTTTGTGAAGTCGCTTGTATTTTCCATTTGCGCACCTTTTAACTCTAGCAGCATTTCGCCTTTGGCCGTCTTTCTAATTCGGGTTACAATTTCACCCAGCTTCTGGAGAGCATCTTCTTTCTTAACTGCCCTGAGAATGTCGCTGTGGTTCATTTTCCCTGTTCGCGTAATTATGATGACATCAGGTCGTCGCGGATGCTTATATGTCGTCCTCTTCTTTCGTTTAACCTCGATCCAATCATCCTTTAGAGCACCTATGGCGGGCTTATCTATTTTTCCCTCTTTAGGCTGCCTTGACTCCTCTGCAGGGGTGGGTTTGTTTTTCTTCGGTGTGGTCCGTCTTTTGCCCTGCTTTTCGTCACGGGGTCTTTTTGGTGTTACATGCGTGGTCGAGGGCATATTCAGAAAATTTCTCCTTTCTTTCATTTTTAAGTGCTCACTCTGGGCTTTTCCATATAGTACTCCTACGTTACCAAGGAGGTCCCTTTTGTTATTATTGATGGTTCGCTGTGGTGGACCCATCATTTCCGTTAGCTTCTTAATCTCTTCTCCTAGTTCTCTCATGTAGTCTACACATGAGAGTGTTTGCTTAGCCTGTGGTGTACTATCTTGGAAGGCTGGTGGTGACGATCTTGCCCTCGTCGGCTTTTCGACACTCAGCGCGTTTGTGGGCGATCTTTTACCTCGGTGCGCGTTTAAAGGGGTATATACCCGAACTTGGTGTTCCCTGAGAGGAGCTTATATCTAGCTCCCTGCTAATTCCATTATTTTTTACTCTGGGTCCGATACTCATCAGAGCGGCATAGATGTTGCTACTGTTATCACTGTTGCTAGTAGCGTTGGTTTTATTGTCTCTCAAGAAATTATTCATTGTCTTCTGTTTTGTTTTACCAGCGCATCGTGTGCAGGGGGGCGGGCCGAAATAGACAGGAACGGGTATACCCTCGGTGTCTTTGCTCCTACCCCAGTTCCCTGAGGCCTGTCCTTCGCTTAACCGGTCCCGGAAAACACGGACGGACCAGCGCTCACCCAGAGCAACGCATTTGTACGTGTTGTGTTTTGCTTTTGTAGTTGTTGATGGCTGTGGCCATGTTGTTGTGCTGTACCAGCCAAATGCGGCGACATACTGGTGGTGGTGGCTGTCAAATTGGACTGATACAAATCGCTGGCGCTAATGTAGTCGCCGCCGGCTGACGCCTGAATAATGGCTGGCGCTTCGATGATCGCTGGGGAGAGGCCCATAAGATTTGTGCTGGACGCTCATTGAATTTCTTGTTCGCTGCCGAGGCCGTGGGCGTACGGGTGGTGGCGTATTGCGTTGGACGTTTGCGCCAGTTGCAGTTGCGCGACCTCGTAAGTGCAACTGGGCGGCAAGGTGATTTAATGTTGTTAAACTGTAGTTGTACCAATTATGGTGTGCTGTTCAGTCGCCGGGATCATCAATTATGTGGCGGTAACAAAACACCACATTTAATATTTAAATGATTATTTATTAAGATAACTCAAAAGACTTCTTCACTTGTTGGCGTCTGTACAAGAAGTGACGCTTCTTAGAACTAAAAACTAAGAATTCAGTTGAAACTGTAAATTTCCAAGAAGAATATAAGGAAATGAAATAATAGAATAAGTGACAAACAGTGCTTCCAGATGTGATACGTCTTGTCTGTGTGCCCACAGTTTCTATTGGCATCCAATTGCATTGAGTTATTTTATTAAAATTTATGAAAAAGTTGTCCCAAAAATATTGGTTATTTATAAAACTTTAATATATTTTCATAAAAAAGAAGAGGGCATAAGGAGCAAATATATAACTAATTAAGTTATTTATTTATGCCTGTTTTTAACTGTGGTAAGTTAATAAATGTTCACCACAGAAAAATGTTAAAGTCCGTATCCAGCTCTCAAGTAATTGCTCAAGAAAAAAAATAAATTATTTCTTCAAGTAATTTTGACAGCTGGTTACGCATTGTGAATGATCCACATTAGAAGAGCAAGAGAGAATAAACAAAGAAAATAAACTTTGTGCGTAATATGTATGCATATATGTGTGTAGTAACATAGATATTTTCCTTGCGATTTAAGGAATGTTGTTGAGGTTGGGTAAGGTTTATACAGGTATCCCTCGAATAACACGGTTAATTGGTTCCGTGTTAATCGAAATCGTGTTATTTGATACTAATAAATCACACAATTTTGGAGATACCGTTCCGTGCTATTTAAAACCGTGCAACTCGAAACTCGAGATCCATACAAATTTGTACATTTGGTTCCAAAGATTAATTAAGAAAACATTAAAAATAAGAACAAATTTCTTTTTTTATTTTTAGTTATAAAATTTCAGTTATACAAAAATAACAAAATTCATTCAATTTTGAAAAGTAAAAATTTAAAAGGTGAAATTTTATAAACGCAATAATTTTTAAATTATATATGTTCAACCACTGTCACTCTCCAAAGATTGATTTGTTTTTCCTTGAATATTTAGAGGATCCTTATCAATGGAAATTTCTTGATCACTGTCGTCATCCAAAATACGAATTCTCTTTCTTCGAGGTGGTAGAATCTCCTCATCACTGGAAACATTTTCATACCTGATATTGGAGGATGGCACTCTTTTATTTTCCGTAGTGTTTAAAATTTTCAAGTATTGACCTAAACAAGTTTTTAAATTTTTTTGGAAGGTTCTTTTGCGTGATAGTGACGGATCAATCTCCATAAAATGAAGCTCTAATTTTTTTGCTAAATCCAAACCTTGTTGCACATCAGTGACGCAAATATGGGGAGAAGAATCTTCAGGATACTTTTCTGCGTCTTCATCTACAATGCTGTCTTCATCACCAAAGTATGTTCTTGAAACAGTTCGTCCAGATCTTGGCTATTCAGATTCTCAAATCCTTCTCCACCTATCTTATGAGCAATATTAAGAATTTCATTGTGCAGAGTTTCTTCGGATGAATCAGAATTTTCTTTTTGGAGGATCATTGAGGGAGTACTGGCTTCCAAGAACCGTTAATTGTTGAAGGTTTTATTTCGCTTATAGCAGAGGATATCTTTGTTATGCAGTCCAAAGTAGAGAATTCTTTCCATGCCTGGAGAAGCGTTTTATTTTCGTCTGAATCTATTTTTTGCAGAATTGTTTCAAACGATTTTCGAACAAAATAGGCTTTGAAGGTTGCGATAATGCCTTGGTCCAAGGGCTGGAGAAGTGATGTTGTATTGGGGGGAAGGAATACAACCTTGATATTTGGATGATATAAGTCCTTGGAATGACTTGTGGCATTACCTAATAGCAATAAAATTTTGAAACTTAAATTTTTTTCCATCATATAGTTTTCTACTTCCAGAATGAAGCAGTTTTCAAACCACTCCTTAAACATATGTGCTGTCATCCAAGCTTTTTTATTTGCTCGCCAATGAACAGACAGCTTAGACTTATCGATGTTTTTTAATGGTCGGCGATTCAAAGATCGGCTAATAACCATAGGCTTTAACATAAAATTCCCTGATGCGTTAGTGCACATTAAAAGAGAAAGTCTCTGTATATCTACTTCGAATCCAGGAACAGATTTTTGGCTTTTTGAAATATAGGTTCGAGATGGCATCCTTTTCCAATAGAAGGCTGTTTCATCTACGTTGAAAATCTGATCCGCTGAATAGTCTCCATCTTCTACAATTTTTTGTAGTTCTAAAATAAAAACACCAGCAGCTTCTGCATCCGCTGAAGCAATCTCACCTTGAAGTTTGAGACTGCGCAACGAGAATCTTGTTTTGAATTTCTCGAGCCAGCCCTTACTCGCACAAAATGACTTTTGTTGTTGTTCTTGTGCAGATGAGCTTGCCATTTCCTTCAAATATTTATAGATGTTCAGAGCTTTCTGCCTGATAGTAAGTCCATCTAAAGGAATCCGTTTATCATTGCAATCTTGTATCCAAATTAAAAGAGCTTCTTCCATTTTGACAACGTTAACATCCCGTGCGCAATCCGTTCGCTTTGATGTTGTAGAGCAACCTGCTAAGACATTCGTCCTTATTTTGTCTTCATTTCTTTTAACCGTCCGAATAGTTGCTTAATGTAAATTAAATGATTTTGCTAAAGTCGATATTTTAACTCCTTCTTTTAACTTGTCTAAAATTTCCATTTTTTCCTTAAGTGCAATAACGTTTTTTTTTCAACGACATTTTGCAAACCTAAGAATCGAGGATAAAATTTCAATAACTGCACAATATAACTATAGAAACCTTACAATCTTCTACTAAAAAATCTTTAGTTCGTATGTACTTTGGAAAGTTTAAAATCAGTCACATGGGCACTCACTACTTTATGCACAAAATTTAAAAAAACGTCTTAAATATTTCGATATGCTCGCTTTAACCCATTCGAGATGACTGCACAGGAGAACTAACTAAATATTGCGTTATTCAAATGCATTATAGCGTCATACTACAAACAGTCGGTCGAAGGAAAATTATACTCAATTTTCGCGACTTCGTGTAATTCAAACACCGTGTTATTCGAGGGTTGTCGCAATTTTTAACCGTGCTATTCGATATTTCGTGCAACTCAAGTACCGTGCTATTCGAGGGATACCTGTACAACATTTCAAAATGAAATATACTTCATAATAATGATTTTAACTAATTTAAAATGAGTTTAACGATTACTTTGAATTTCCTTCAAGAACCAATTGTTGATTTCATGTGAATAAAAGTATACGAAATTTATGTTTCATAAACATGAATTTTTCTTTGTATTTTCGGAATCTCACCATTATAATATAAATGTTACACAATTTAATTTGAATAAAGAAAAGTGTCGACAAATGCGTCGGCGAGAATCCTGTTCCGACTTGCTGGAGCTGGCGATCGAGTTCTCGCGGATGGAGGTCGAAAGGTTTAATCGCGGTAGAGTAGCGGCGAAGTGTCTCAGCGAATGTTGATGTGCGGCTTGTGTTGATCGAATTGTGTCTGCTATCCTGTTGTCCATCCTTTTTTTTAGCGGGTAGGGGTACAGGTGTGGTGAGTTGTGTTGGTGTTGAGTTATGATGGATGAATACGGTGCAATTGGATGCGGTGTATTGTGCACCCCCTCTACCCGGGAAAAACTGGCGCACCCTAAGGAACACTGCACAATAGGGTGGGTCGATTCCGGACTTTTTTCGATTCGGGATTTCTAATAGTGCGGAAAAGTTGCCTTAGTACTTCCTGATTCCAATGCAACTTTTTGTTTTGAGATCGGATTGCATCTTCAACCCCAACTCCGGCCTTGAAATTTCGGAAATTCGCCTAAAATCGTGAAATTGGCTACCTAGCGCCTGATATACGCATCTCATGGCAAAATGTATAAAACAAAAGTTATTTGTCACGTCATTTGCATTTGTGGTCATGGCCGTAGGACGAACCGTTCCCGAGATACGAGCGAAAATGCGGCGCGCCGCAGCGCAAGGTGAAAATCGGCTTGCGGCCACACTTCTTGACGTCGATTTCGCCGAGTGCTATCACTCACATTCATTCACCTACGCCAAAGGACACGTTCGGATAGGTCTCCACACAAATATTTTTTCATCGAGTTCCTTCACTCTTGTCAGTGACTTCGCCGAGTTCTATCACTTACATTCATTTCCCTGCGCTATACGACATGTTCGGACTGGTCTCCACATAAATATTTTTTCATCGAGTTCCTTCACTCTTGTCGTTGATTTCCCCGAGTGCTATCACTTATATTCTCTCAACAGAACACAGAACTCAAAATGTCTGTATCTAAATTTAAATTTAGACAGAAATGTCCTGTGTTTGGCATATATCCGTACAATCTCTCTGAATCCCAGTTACCTACTAACCAGGATGTTCTTTTGTGTTATCAGTTTGAAAGATTTCGTATAGGGCGACTCCGAGGCGACAACTATGAACCTAGGAGTAAAGGGGTTACAGAAATAGTTGCAAAAAAGGTTGAAAATACTTTCAAAAAGTCATCTATTCCGATAGTTTCACACACCAGAGTTGTACAAATGCTCACCACATACCATAAGAAATTTCTGACTCTTAAACAAATGTTTTTAAGGAACCCAATAGGTTTGAGTTCTAAAAGAGACGACTTTGTCTCTTCTGCCGAAAAATTATTTGACATCGCTGCTTGTAAATGCATTTATTTTTCTTCTTGCACTTGTCCAAAGGAAAGGAAAGTTCCTATCAATGAACAACAATTTCTCTTGGACCAGAGAACCAGAAGAACTGGTCGCATTGGAAGTGTTAATCTACCTGAAACAAAAAAGATTACAAAGAAAAATGAACGTAAAGAAAAGCTTTCAAAACGTCATTCAACATCAACACTTACCAGAAAAGTATCAGCTAGAACACGTGACCATTCAGATTTGGAGTAAGTGATAGAGCAGCGGCCTTGATTGTTTCATCTACTTTTCTGGATGCCAAAAAAGCAGGTTTGATAACAGAGGATCAGGCTAGCTTTATCACTGACAAATGCAAGATTAGTCGGGCAAAAAAAGTGTTGGAGTTAAGCTCCAAAACACCGAATGTATTGTCTCTGTATATGGGCTGTATTTTGACGGCCGCAAAGACAATACACTTACACAAGTCAGCGAAGGTGAAAAGTACTACCGCGACACTGTCAAAGAGGAACTTCTCTTATAGCGGAACCAGGTTGTCATTACTTTGGCCACGTCACCTCTCCTTACAGGTCAGCTGAGACGCAAGCTATATGGCAACATTTACAAGACAATTCAGTTGATGTGGAACATATAGAAGTTGTCGGTGCTGATGGCACCAACACGAACACAGGTTGGAAAGGTGGAATCATTCGGAAACTAGAAGAAAGAATAGGTAGGCCATTACAGTGGGTTGTTTGTCTTCTACATTTCAACGAACTTCCATTTCGTGCTCTTTTCGAACACATAGATGGTGTCTCAAAGAGTCCAAATACATTCTCTGGCGACATAGGTAAACTGCTCCCTGATTGTAAGAAGTTGCCTGTTGTCAAATTTGAAAGTTTTCCATCCTGCCAATTACCTTCTGAGGTTATTAATCCGACCCAACTTAGCAAAGACCAAGCTTATCTCTATAAAATATCAGAAGCTGTTGTTTCCGGTCAATGTTCCTCAGATTTAGCGCCGATGCATGCAGGTAACGTGTGCAAATCTCGCTGGCTCACCTGTGCAAATAGAATTCTGAGATTATACATTTCTACTGACAAACCAACAAATATAGATTTTGGTCAAGTACATACTTACAGTTTACTCACCTTTGTGATTCTCAATAAGATTCAACAGTTCAATCAAAGATGGCTCGCGCCATCTCTATGCTGCAATTCAAAGGTCGAGATACTTACCTGCTAAACTGCGCAAGGTTGTCGATTCATCCATTCAACAGAATGCTTTCTTTGCTCTTCCAGAAAACATTCTCCTTAGTATGATGACTGACGAACGAATAGAAGTCAGAAAGTTGGCCCTTGACCGTCTTCTGGCAGCCAGAGAAGCAGAGGCTGACACTGTAAATGGAAGGGTTAGATGTAATAAAGTGCCAAAGCTGAATTTCAAAGCTAATAATTATTACGATATGATTAACTGGAAGACTATTACCTTGACTGTTCCAAAAGTTCTTTGTTCAGTTTCTAACGAAGAACTCATAAAAGGGCTGTCGGGAGACACTGCAGAGGTATGGAAATTTACTCTCTCTCACACCGTGGCAGTCGAGAGAACCGTCAAACTGGTGACAGAGGCATCTTCTAAAGTTATTGGCCCCCAATCTCGTGATCGTTTTATACGCTCTACACTGAAATCTAGGCAACAAGTGCCAAAGTTTAGTACAAAATCTGATTTTATTAATAAATTTGACACAGATTCAGACTAAAACAAGCCTGACATATGGTTGGTTGGTTGGGTTGGGCTTGGGAGGAACCCGAAGAGCAGCCACCTCCACGCGGTGGGTTCTGGGCGACCAATACAGGTTAGCTGAGAGCTGCAACAATTTTCACCTTGCGCTGTGGCGCGCCGCCTTTTCGCTCGTATCTCGGGAACGGTTCGTCCTACGGCCATGATCACATATACCATTTCGGTAGCAAATGACGTGACAAATAAATTTTGTTTTATACATCTTGCCATGAAGATGAAATCCGATCTCAAAACAAAAAGTTGCATTGGAATCAGGAAGTACTAAGGCAACTTTTCCGCACTATTAGAAATCCCGAATCGAAAAAGTCCGGAATCGACCCACCCTATTGTGCAGTGTTCCTTAGGGTGCGCCAGTTTTTCCCGGGTAGAGGGGATGGATGCTTAACTCATTTAAACATTCTGGGCCCCCTAGGCGAATATTTTTCCTAGTATTAGACATATAAGTATGTATTTCGACGTACTACTGGTGGAGTAGCCGAAACGCGGAATACGTTCTGGCAGCAGAAATATTTCTTGATGGAGTTGTAATATACTGATATTTATCCGTGTGTGTAGAGAACGGATTTTGGTTTGAAACATACCACATGTATTTGAATGTGCATTTTAATATGCGGGTAGGTGCTTAAGAGAAGCAACTTTATTTTGCGGGTTTATTTGATTTTACTGACAACTTTTTGTATTTGCGATTTTTTCTTTTATTGACATTTCCTTAATTGTGAATAAAGGTATTTGTTTTAATTATATTCAACTTGAGTTGGTATTGTTGTGACCAATTCTGTAACTAGTCCATTTTGTGTTTCGCTGTGCAGCGTTTCAGATTTTTGTGCCTTTGAGCAGCATGGTGTCTCTTGGAAATTTTTAGTATTTTGGCTTTCGGGATTTGTAATTAAACCCGTGGTTCTTTTTGTATAGTATATGTGCTCCTTTGAGGTGAGATGGGATATATGCTGTAATGAAGAATTGTATGATGTCTTTTATGACAATATAAGCAGTTAAATTTGCTTTTGCAATTTTTAAGATTATGTGTATGGGTCAAGCAATTTGTAAAGTCTTTTTGATCTGACAAATTTGTTCCTTTCGTTAATGTTTAATTTTTTAAAGTTCTCGCAAGTTTTAATTTTATGCCCTCTTTTACATATTTTGCAAGACGTTTGCTTTTTCTGTTCGGATATGAACGATTGCATTATGTGAAAGCGTTTGTTTAAATTGTTTTTGCTGCTAACTTGGGGTCTTTTGAAGCTTCGGTTTTGGTCGTGTTTACTGTTCTTAGTTTTGATTATATTTTCTTCTATCCTTTCCGCAATTTCATATTGGGTGGTGGAAAAATCTTCCATTTGTTGCCCCGTTGAGCACTTTTTCTGTGATGAGAGCGAATGCTCCCATTAAAGTAAAGACTTTTCTGATAATGCGGCAATGCAAATGTTCACCAGAATTGGATCCCAGCTGTCTGTGGGAATATTTTGTGTCGACAGAATTGACAAACAATTTAAAAGAGTGGACTGTAGTCTTACAAATTCTTTACTTGTTTATTTCTTGATTTTAGGCAAGTTTAATAGTGTCGTTACATATTTATCGACCATTATTTTTTCGTTTTCATATCTAACTTTTAGAGCTTCCCAAGCCAAATTGAAATTGTCGTCATTTAATGCGAACTGTTTTACTATGACGCTTGCTTGACCTTTTGTTTTGTATCGGAGGTGATACAATTTTTGTGCTTTGATAGTTCTTGATGGTTGATGTAAACGGCTGTAAACATGTCCCGGAAGGACGGCCATTCTTCATAACCTCCATAGAATGTTTCTGTGTCACATGCGGGCACCTCGATTTGGATGTCTGAACTTGCCTTTTGACCGTCTATTTGTGGCAGCTCTACTCTACTGTGGGGAGTAGATGCAATTGATTTAATTAGCTTTAGTTGATCAGATATCATAGCTTTTGTTTCTTAGTATTGGCAGTTTTCGTATATAGCGCAAGCAGATAATTTAAAATTTTGTGGTAGATCTGAATCGTCAAAATCTAGAATGGCGTCATGAGCCGCTTGAAGTCGTGTCCAAAAATTTTTGAGATTTATATTTTTGATTTCTAGTGACGATTCAGAGTTTTCTTGAGTCGGTGAAGAGGCAAATCTAGTACAGTATCTTGTTAAACTGTCACTTTCTGAAATAAATTTAATAGCCTGTTTTGAGAATGTAGCTCCTGCAGGTGTCTATTGGTTTTTTTCGATATTACCCATTTCTGTATTATTATACGTTAAATTTGTTGTAATTGTAAATTTAATTTGTAATTTAATTATTAAATACGATACGCACTTTTTCTTTATGTGTACTTTTTGTCCTTATGTTGGTACATGGGTACACCCTAATACTTGCATGTATGGTACGTATGTACGAAGGTACTTACATATGTTTTGTGCAATTGAGAACTCGTTGAAGAGATCAATGCGTTTTTTACATGCATAGGTTTGAACGAATAGAGAGTGTAAAAACGGAATTGAAAAAAAGATATGCACTTTTATATGTAATATTTTGCTCTGTATGTAGGTATAACAAATTGTATATTTTTAGCTAAATATACTTACATGTATGGTTGAATTTTTTGCAACTCTTGCTTTGTTTTTTTTTTTTTATGGTATAATATTGATTTAGTTTGTGCCTTTGCTTACTTAATTTATGCAATCCTGCTTATTGCTTTGTTAAACATAAGAGGTATTGCCGGAAAATATTGCAAGTAAATACTTGAATTTTGGCTTCTTTCTGTTTTTGTTAAATAGTTGTGTTTGAATACACAAAGGTAAGCTCAACATATAGGCATTTAATTTTTTTTATAAATATTTCGATATATGGTATATTGTCGGTGACCGCTTTGTTGCGCTATTAAAACGGATTTTAAGTTGCAGATTTTATATTAGTATATAAAACCGTCTTTTTGTATACATATATGCATATTATTGAGTATAAAAAATGGATTAAATACGCTCACTTGGTAACTTCAAGGGTTGTACATATGAATGTGCTCCTCTGCGAACCATTTCCAGCTGGTATGACTTGCAATGTTTCTTGTGCGTTTATTTGTCTGCGTTTATTCGGGTCTCTGATGTCAACTCCTTCTCCTCCGCTTCCAGTTGGTTGTCGTTGGTTTAGTTTTTTTTTATGTTTTTTTAGATTCGCGCCCGCTTAATTTGTTAGTTTATATATATTTTGTTTATTTTTCGCGCACATTTTTTGCGTTGTTTTGCTTTAAGGTTTCGCGCCCGATATTCTTTCCGTTGTTATCATATTTGTTTTATTGCTTTTATTTTTCGCGGCCAATTTAAGTTTTTTTTGTGTTTGTACAGTTTTGTATATTTTCATTTTGTCACTGCAGTTTTGGCTTTTGTACATTTGCACTTTTGACTCTTTATTTTATTTACGAATTATTTTTTTTTTGTTTTTGTTTTCAATATTTTTTCTGCTTCTAATAGCACTTGACATGAAGTAAATAATAAATATTTTTTTGCTTTTTTTGTTTTGTTCCACTGCAGTTTTTGGTTTTTTGTCTATTTGTTGTATACTATATGTTACTAATGTATAGTATGTAAAGTAATTAGTTATTATTTTTGTCACTTCACCACACTGCACCGGTTTTGTTTTGTTTTAGTTTGTGGTTTGTTTTACCTTTTTTCACCACGAAACCAATAGTGCCATTCGGAATGGCTCAAAGGACCATGAAATAGTGTACGAAATTTATGTTTAGGTTAGATTAGGTTAGATGGCTGATCAGAGATCGCACATGGACTGATAGTAGTAGTCCTTTGTGAAGCCATTGAAAATCGAACTCCCGTGTTCGGACTCAGATATGGGTAAACCGTTTAGTATCCAACGATTCCGCTGTGGCCCGACACCCACAAAAGTCTTATAATAAAAGCTTTCGCCTCCAGAGACAGTGACGCCAGACACTCTTCGACCAACCCTGAACGCACTGTGAATGAGTTCAGGGCTAGTATCGCCGCTCTGCTGTCTGAGTGAATGGTCACTTCTCTGAAGGTAGACACTCTATTGAGCAGCATATCTGCTGCTACCTTGATGGTTGCAACCTCAGCCTGGAAAACACTGCAATAGTCGGGAAGTCTGAAGCTGGATTTTATGGAGAGCTCCCGACAGTAGACCCCTCCACCAACTTTCCCCCTAAGCTTCGACCCATCCGTAAAGAAGCTTACTGCCCCTCTCCTCCAACGACTTCTTCCCTGCCAAACCTCCCTCGTCGGTATATGTACAGAGAAGGAGCTACTGGGGCTCGATATGGCGACTCCATGATCCAGATGATCCGGTATGCAGTCAAAGCTTGTGAGGATATCCAAGTGTTCAGATGCACGCCCCTTTAGGAACCCAGACTCCCTGAGCCTAATAGCCACCTTTGCGGCCATACACCTTCCGGCAATGTCCACCGGCGTTATGTTCAGGATTGCATTAAGTGCGATGGTTGGGGTGGACCTTAATGCACCGCACATGCTGATGAGCGCAGCTCGTTGAACGCTCTCAAGCTTCTTTGCAAGTGTGGTCTTCTGCAAGGCCTTCCACCACATGAAGACTCCATAGAACATTATGGGCTTGACTATGGTGTCATAGAGCCAGAGTACCACCTTCGGTGAGAGGCCCCACCTCTTGCCAATAGCTGCTCTACAGCAACATAAAGCAATCGATGCCTTTTTGACTCTCTCCTCGATATTCGGCTTCCATGAAAGCTTCTTATCCAGGATGAGCCCTAGATACTTAACTGTATCCGCCGGTTGCAAGCGAATACCTCCCAATAGCGGTAAAGGCGCCTCCGGGATCTTGTATCTTCTACTAAATAAAACCATTTCTGTTTTATTTGGATTAATGGCGAGTCCACTTTCGACCGCCCATTTTGTTACAACGCTGAGATATCCCTGCGTCAACTCATACACGGTGCTTAGAAACTTTCCTTTCACCATAAGTGCTACATCGTCTGCATAGGCAATCACCTGACAGTCAAGATCCTCTAGCTTTTTGAGCAGGTCATTAACGACTAGGATCCATAAAAGAGGAGAAAGAACCCCCGCTTGAGGGGTCCCCTGCTCACATTCCGCCGCGCACTCGCGCCGCCCCATTCTGTTTCGACCACTCTGTCGCACAGGAGACTGAAAATGAGGTGCTTGAGGTTCGATTCGACTCCAAGACCGTCTAGTGCAGTTACGACTGCCTCTGGCAGGACATTGTTGAAAACTCCCTCAATATCAAGAAAGGTCCCAACCGCGGAGTCCTTAGCCTCAATTGCTTCCTCAATCCACGACACGATAGTGTGCAAAGCAGTGTCCACTGACCTTCTTTTACGATACACATGTTGCGCTCCTGATAGATAGTCCCTCGGAATGCGCCTTCTTAGATACCAGTCCAGCAGTCTCTCCAAACTTTTCAGTAAAAACGAGGAGAGACTGATTGGCCTGAAATCCTTGGCCGTGACATGGGAGCCCCTGCCAGCCTTCGGGATGAACGTAACCCTGACTCGTCTCCAGGCCCCCGGGATGTAACCTAATCTGATGCAGTTCGCATAGATCGGTGCCAACCAGCCACATGACACCTTAACAGCTTGCTGCAGCTGCGCTGGTATGATGCCGTCCGGTCCCGGAGACTTGAACGGTTTGAACGAATTGATCGCCCAGGTCAGGTGACGCTCATCCAGAAGGTCGACAAGGGCCGTGTGGTCAGCATGCAACGCTCCGAGAGAAACCTCCGTAGAGGACGTGTTACTAGGGAAGTGAGCATCAAGGGGCATCTGTAGTGTCTCTTCACTGCTCAGCGCCCACCTCCCATTTACATCCTTAAGGTACCCCAGGGACACAGGGTTTTTTGCGAGGATTCGCCTGAATCTAGAGGACTCATGAAAGCTCTCCACTTTTTCACAGAAGCTCTTCCACGAGATACTCTTAGCCCTTCTTAGCTCGGACTTGTATATCGAAAGTTTTGTTTTATACAGGACCTAATCATCGGGTAGCCCACTCCCACGAGCCTTGTTGAATAAGCGTCTACACGACGCCCTAATTTTCGAGAGCTCCAAAGTCCACCATTGAGGTTTTCCTCTGCCCTTCGGTGTTTTCAATGAACAGGAGCTCTCCAGTGCAGTGTTGTACGCCGAGCTGAAGGCTTCGACCCACCCATCCACCACATCGGCGGTGGCCAGCGCGCCCACCTCCAGTGCGCGTGGGAGAATTTGCCGAAACCTTCTGCGGTAACCTTCTCAGTCCGTGTTTCGGGGATGTCTGAAGGATTTTCTAGCAGACCTTCTCCGTCAAGACTAAACGCGATATATCTATGATTAGAAAAGGAGTGGTCATGGAGAACCCTTCAGTTCGAGATCAGCGGAGCAATCTTGTGTGAGGCTAGGGTGAGGTCGAGAACCTCCTCCCTACCTGCGGTCACAAAAGTAGGAGAATTTCCCCTATTGCAGATGCAAAAATTTTCATTAACAATAAAATCAAAAAGCGACCCACATCTAGTATTGGTATCCGAGCTCCCCCAGATCGAGTGTCGCGAGTTGGCGTCCGAGCCGATGATGACATCAGCACCATTCCGGGACGCTTCAGCCAAGGTCCTTCTTAGCAGTGAGGGAGGCGGCTCCACCTCATCGTCATGAGGCATATTCCCTGTGTCGCACTCTAGCTTTGCTGTAACAACTTCAGCGTTGCTGAAATTAGGTAAAAGAAATACCGTTAGTTCGTTTCTGACCAGCATTCAGGCTCTATTTCTACCTGCATCCTTGGCCGTCAGCAGCTTATGGCTCTTCGTCCTTAGTCCAGATATTCCGTTGCCAGTTAGCCACGGTTCCTGGATCAGGACCACAACGGCTTCGTCTTGCTCTAGACGAAGCAGTAGATTGGCGGAGGTCGCCTCTGCGTGATAGACGTTAATCTGGAGGAATCTCATCCTTCAGACCATCCTCTAGGAGCGCCTGTTCAGCGCTTAGGTCAAGATCGACCCTCACCTCCTCGAACAATTGTTCGAGGCTGAAAACGGAGTCGCCGATCGACGAGCCGCCTCCAGTACTCGCCACGTCAGAGAGGTTTGGGTCGTTTTCCGTGGTCGCTTAACCATCGCTGACGCCTTCTCCCCGCATCTGCAGCTTGAGTGCCATCAGCCCTGGCATCCGTTGGGAGTACCTTCAGTACTACCATTTCGAACCCATAGCTGATAGCTCCCTTGGTTTTACTGAGAGGATCGATGGACTCTGCGTTAAGCATTATCAGCGCCTGCCGATATGGTTCATCGGTTCTCTCCAGCCTTATAACCCTCCAGTCATGCGCGAGAAGTGAGGGGTTGCAGTATCTGAGGATTTCCTCATTCTCCTTCGCAGTGGAGGAATCGGCCGGCAACCAGACGCGAGCCTTAGGGCGAAGAGGAAGAGATAGTTGCCGCTACTCTCTTCCACTCTTCATGGGAGATAGCCCCATCCTCCCTGCTGCGGTCGAGCACGGCAAGTATCCTTGCACCAGCACCTTTAGCAATCTCACTGAAGGTTGGCGCCGCCCCTGTTCTCGGTTTTTTGCCAAGGGAGGTTTCTCCCTCGTGCGACCTTTGACGCTTAAACGCTGGTTCATGCCTCTTTGCTTCGAGTCGTGACCCATCGGTCTCGCTCTCGCTTAGCACCTTCTTGGCCCATTCCAGCGTGTTAGCATGCTGCTCAGCATGCTCACCACCGTAGCGTTCCACTATCTTTGCCGCTAATCGACGGTCCGACTTCAGCTTCCTAGCTAAAGCCCCTTTACTAATGTCCCCTGTAATGTGTCCTCTACTAGTGCTGGCGATTCCACCGTGTATGAAGGCTCCACCCTTCACTGTCTTTTTTGCCGGCGGGTTTGCGCCGGCTCCCCCATCCTACCGCCTGATGCGGAGACTCCTATGAGGGTCTTAGTTCTACTGCTACCTTGCGACGATTTCGTCGTCCCGGGAGCAGCAGCCCCACCTGGGATAGATCTGGGTGTCGATTTCGACGCCCCTTCACCTCCCTTCGTCACCTTCTCGTCCGTGTTTGTTGGTGTGTCCATGCTATAAGGGTCCCCACTCAGAGCCGCTATCCTTCCCCCGGAGAGGTAGTCGCCTTTTGTGGTCCCAAAGTTATCTCAGTGATGAGGCCAAGGCGAGGGTTGACGTACGCCCTTATGAGGCAATACGTTCAGAGCCGACCAGCGTAAAGAAGGAGTCCTCTCAACTTACACCTACTACGCCAACTTAATGACGACGGGGGGGAACGTACTCTGAGGCCTGCCAAGGTTTTAACGGGACGGAGGCAGTTTCGACATTAGCCCGACAGCCATTTCTGATGGGTGTCACCTCATCATACTCAGGTGCCAGAATGCCGCCACCACCAGCCCAGGGTTCTAACAGATCCAGATATGTTTCCTATTCTAAAAAACCAGTTCGGTGCCAAAAAGTCGTCAAGGGAGTTGTAATCCCATGAAGGCCGCAGGCCATTTGGCGTTACCCAGGATGCACCAGCGTGGAGGCGACCTGCACTACATCCCAAATTTATGTTTAATAAAAAAAATGAATTTTGTTTGTATTTTCAGAATCTCACCATTATAATTTAAATGTTACACAATTTAATTTTAATAAAACAAAAAAGTGTCAACAAATGCGTCGGCGAGAATCCTGTTCCGACTTGCTGGATCTCCCGATCGAGTTCTCGCGGAAGGAGGTCGAAAGGTCTAATCGCGGTAGAGTGGCGGCACAGTGTCTCAGCGAATGTTGATGTGCGGCTTGTGTTGATCGAATTGTGTCTGCTATCCTGTTGTTCATCCTTTTTGTTTAGTGGGTAGGGGTACACGTGTGGTGAGTTGTGTGGGTGTTGTGTTTTGATGGATGAATTCGGTGCCATCGGATGCAGTGTATTGTTGCCAGGGTGCGACAGTTTTTCCCGGGTAGAGAGAGTGAATGCTTAACTCATTTAAACATCATGTTTCTTCGCAAAACCAGGTTTGTCATATTCGCATTTTATTGAAAAAAATTTATTAAAAATTAGTACTTGATTTCTTTAGAGCTGCATACTATCACAAGAAATTTTCCTGCGGTAAAGCGTTTTTTATATGAAGTTTTTACATTTCTTGAGAGCTGGATACTAAGCTTTAGGTGCAAATAAGCAGTCATGACAAATGGGGGGGTCCGGAATATTCTTATTCACAGCAAAATTTATATTTTTGCAAGACAATTTGTTGGTATTTACTTATTTTGTTATTCTGATCTGCAAGCTGCATAAATTACGTAAACATATGCGGATACACCATGGGGGGCCAAAAACGTAGACCAGTGGCCCGTGGCAGCTGATACGACCTATCTTATGGGCGCGCAATGTAAGTGAACAGTGAAAAATGTTACTCCCTCCTCTCTTTGCCGTAGGATGCCGTGTGAATCCAGGGCATTTGGATTTTTGCCGTAGAAACGTGTCAGCTGATTGCTCTCTAACAACGCAGGGTTGCCAATCTCGATATAGTGTAGTAATTATACAAGTTGACTTTAATATTTTTGAAATTTTTTTAAAATAACTCAAAATCAGAGTCGAATGCTATTATTTATAAAAATATTGTTGTCGCCGCCCCCGCCCCATTTCTTTGCCACGTCTGTATCGACAGAGCAATCCTTCCTTTTCCTCTTTTTCGAAGTTTAATTCGCGCGCAACTAAACTCTAACTAAAAAGTTGCGCACTCTCTTCCTTTGCGCCAACGCTGCGATACAGACGTGGTAAGTGTGTTTCCAATTTTTTATAATTAAACATTTGTGTTATATGAAACCTTTTGTTTTATTTAATATTTCTGTGGAATAATTGCGCCGACCGTTTCCCCACGGCCAACCATATCCCGAACTATTATTGGTCCCTCGAGCCGGATAACAGGTAACAAGATGGGTTTTTATTTAATGTGAAAGTGCATAATTTGCCCGCTTTAGCAACTCGCAAGTTACAGCCAAACATATTTTGGATTTGTGCTCTGCAAGCTATAAGGCAATAGATTGGTTAATTTGTGCATCATTTATGTACAAAACCCATTGTGCTGTGTGAAGTGGAGGCCAAAACTTATTTTTGGCACTTTACCCTCAAAATCAAAGCACAAGATCGTAGGTAGTATTGTACTTCATTAAAGTACAACAATAAATACACCTGGCAAATGCACTGACTATTTCAATTTGCATATATAAAAAAAACAACAACACTGTTATTCGAAAAAGTTTATAAATTTCTTGGACGCACAAACATCGTCTGGAGCGTCAACAATCTCTCTCGGTTTTTTGTTTTTTCTTGTGGTTAATTTGAGTGCAAAAAAAAAAACAAAATACACATTACAAGTGAAGTGAGTGACTAAAAATTAGAAAAGTGAAGTGAGCGACGGCTAGAAAACCAAACAGCACAGGCAAAGCAGCAAAGGGAGAGCAGCAAAGGCCAAGCAGCAAAGAGAGAGCAGCAAAGGCAAGGCAGCGCAGCAGCCATCCCAGAAAGACAGCAGCAACCAAAAGAGTGTAGTGGTGAATTCGAAATAGTTCGAATAACCCCATGAACAAAAGTAAAAGTGAATAGTGGATATATAGTAAATCAAATAAGTGCTTGTGAATTTTTATCTGTATTTATATTTGGATTTAAATAAAGCAATTAGCACAAATCAATTTTATTTGTGAACATAGTCAAAGACTAAGCGTGCAAGTGCATTGGGACGATTACCCAGCAAGCACATTCAAATTAAATTTGGGAAAAATACTTTGAGGAAATACTTCACTAAATTTGCAAGTGCAAGTACAAGTGCATTGGGCCGATTACCTAGCAAGCACATACTAATTAAATTCGGAAAAATACTTTGAGAAAATAGTTTACTAAATTTATTAATTTTTTTGTGCTTTCGAAAATTCACGCTTCACTAAGAAACAACGCACTATTAATTTGTAGTCTGTCCGTGATTGGTTCTATAACTTTTGAACTTTTGCAACATATTTGCAAATATTTTTTAAATTTTAATTTCAAGTTTTAGATCCGCAACATTTTTGCAGTTCCGGTTCAATTTTTAAAAACAATGGAATCCATCAGAGCCTTTACCACAGCTGCAGACGCTCTACTTCAGTTTGAGGAGTCTTTTACTCCAACAGCAAACAACCAAAGTGCCTACTCTCTTGAAGTACAACAAGCTGAACGGAAATCTCTGTGGGCAGAGATAAAGTCAGAATACAAGTTTTGTTTGCCAAAAGTGGATCCTTCCGACACAAGCTCAATTGACGACATTAAACTTAAATATACAAGCTGTTACCTCGCTTATGTGTGTTGCGCAGCCTTGATGGGCGAACACATGCATAACCTCACGGCGTTCAACCAAAGCCCTACTTCGAATTCTACAGTGATTCAACCTGAACGGTTACAACAAACTGTAGAAACCGTGAGGTATTTCATCAACTTACCGCCATGTGATACCGAAATATTTCATGGCGATGTTTTACAATGGCCCTCATTAAGGGATTTATTTGCCGCCATTTATGGGAATAACCCAAGGCTATCTCCGGTAGAAAAGTTATTCCATCTGAACCAAAAAACGCGAGGTGAAGCAAAAGCTATTGTTTCGAAAGCGCCACTGACGAATGACGGATTCGCATTGGCTTGGAATAATTTGTTGTGTAGGTATGAAAACAAACGAGTGCTTGTCAACACATAATTGAATTTATTGTTCAAGCTCCCGCACATTTCAACAGAATCTGAGACCGAACTCAGAAATTTGCAGCGGGAGATTAATAGCTGCATTTCAGCTTTACAAATACATGGCATCAATGTAGATAGCTGGGATGCCATATTTACGTATTTGTGTTCTATCCGACTACCGGACTATACACTGTAGCTTTGGGAACAATCTCTGGATTCGGATTCAGAGATCCCAAAATGGGTTGTGTTAGACAAGTTTCTAACCAAACGGGTTAAAACTCTTGAGAGAGTATCAAACCTCAAAGGCGAGTTGAGTACTCAACCCAATATTAAGTCGGCTGATGGTGAAGGTCGGATAACAACCTTGCAGTCAAGGATTGGACCCAAACCCATCAATTCCCATCACGCCAGGACAGACAATATTAAATTTAAACTGTGCTCATCTCAATCGCACATTTTGAAAACTTGTCAAAGATTCATTGAGATGTAGCCTAATGCACGATTAAATGCTGTCAGAAAACTCCACGTCTGCCTAAATTGTTTATCGGACTCACATGAAGTCAAAAATTGTAAGAGTATGTTTAATTGTGATAAATGTAAACAGAGACATCACTCTATGATCCACCGGGATCAGAGTAAGGATATAGCTCAGATATCTGACAGCACAAACACTATTGAGATTTCTACTAAATCTCATGTGGCCTCTATTAAGGCCAATATTTCAAATGTGCCTACCAGTCGAAGCACGCTCTTGGGTACAGCCATGGTGACTATATGTCACACTGTCAGAGCTCTGATTGATTCAGGATCTTAAGCAACCTTCGTAAGCAACAGTCTTCAGAAACGCTTAAATCTGACAAGCAAAAAGGTCAGCGCCCGAGTTTCAGGGTTTAATAATACATTATCAAGACGAGTTCAATCGGTATGCTTGATTACAATTGGCTCGCCCCGTAACAAAAGTTTAAGACTAGAAGCGGAAGCGTTGGTACTGCCAAAATTGAGTGGTCTGCTTCCGTCCAGATCAATTAACCCTTCAATTGTCAAAAGGTTACCTAATATCCCTTTAGCGGATAGTAATTTCTATACAAGTCAAAAGGTTGACTTGTTGATTGGAGCGGATCTTTACCTGAAAATCATTCTAAATGGGATAAAATCGAAAATCTTCGGATCCCTCGTAGCACAACGTACAGTGTTCGGTTGGATTTTAACAGGTTCCGTTCCCACCGAAGAAAAGAAGATAAATGGCAAAGGCGACGGACAAAATTCAGTAATATCTAAACAACAAACACAAAACAATTTTTGTAGTAAAATAGATACTAATTATATATTAATACAACAGAAACAACATCAGCAGCATCAACAGCAGCACCAGCTACAACAGGATCAAACTAACGATGATGGCGAAACAAACGATGCACCCGGCTCATCGAATCACACCGATACGCATTGTGGCGTCGGTGGGCCGACACTGCATGCAGCAGCGCTATCTCTGTCAGCAACATCCGTAGGCAGCACACCGGCGAGCAGCGCTAAAGCGACAAATACCAACAATTTCGATTATTACACGGGTGCCGCTGAAACGGAGGCAGCAACAGCTGCCACAGCTGCAACGCAGCGACATGCTGTCGCAGCAACGCCACCAGTACCACCCCCATCACAAACGTTGCCACCATCATCAGCTGTGGCGGCCTCATCAGCAACAGCGCACTATCCACCACCACACCAGCAACACCATGCCACAAGCAACGCAGTAGCGCCATTGTCGGATGCCTTTCACCACCAGCAGATGCAGCTACAGCTACAACAACAATACGAGCAACGTTATCAACTGCAAACAGCCTATTATCATCAGCAACAGCAGGCTCCGCCGTCGTAATCGCAGCAAGAAGACCAATCAGCAACGTGTGTGACGTCACAACAGCCGTCTACACAATACCAACATGCGGCGGCCACAACAACAACAGTAAATCAACATGCAGCGCGCAGCAACAGACAAGCAACGCAGTCGACAGCCACACACCACACAACGAACACATCACAAGCAGCAACAACAACACAGCAGCGGCAACCTGCAGTAATGGCGCACTCGTTGACACACGCCACACAGCAACAACAACAACCGTGTTAACGGACGTCATCAGTCACGCAAAGCTCTGACCAACGAGGCCTCTCTCGCATACCACATGACCAAGATCGAGCCAGACTCGAGTCGTCTCGCCGAATTCGGCATGCTGGTAACTTCCTTTCGGATTGGCGGCATGGCAACGATCGACTGAGACTCGATTCGTCTCAGCGACATTGCCCGGACCGAATCAGACTCGATTCGTCTCGTCGGCCACGGAGGCGTAGACGAGACGTTCGTCGTCAAGCCAATGCACGCCGTATCATAAAGGACAGGCACGCAACATAACCTTGGCAACAAAGATTTGCGCTATCACCAACCGCCTTAATAAGCGTTCGAACTGCAACGAGGTTCGTAACAGTGCGGGCCATGATTAGCCCAGTTAGTCCAGCCACTGTTATCCTCGCCTCCACGATTGCACGATTTCGACTGCGTACGCATGCACGTGGAGACAGCCGAGTGTGCGAACTCATGTTTCGGGACAACCAGGGTGGAGAAACAAAAATCTCCGTGAGTGCCCAAATTCAACGACGTTCGTTACCACCGACGCCAGTAAGGTCTCTGGAAGATCATTTAGTTCAACAATTCCGCAACCTAAGACTGGCAGATAACGCATTCTACAGGGCAGCGCCAGTCGAAATAATCTTGGGAGCGGACGTTTACTCCCGGCTCATGTTGCCCGGGCTACAACCAGCGGCAATGGGCCAACTCATCGCCCAAAATGCGTTGCTGGGATATATAATATCCGGCGTCATATAACATCGGCACAATAAAGTGCACTGGCTGCCAACGCCTCTCACATTCACCATCTATCCAGGATCGAGTTAGACTCGAGTCGTCTCGCCGACCTCGGAAGGTGGTGACTTCTATGCAAATTGGCGGCAAGGCAATGACCGATTGAGGTTCGATTCATCTCAGCGGCATTTTCCGGACCGAACCAGACTCGATATGTCTCGTCGGCCACCCCATCTGCAAAGAAGACATGGAAATGTAAGTGCAGAAACCAGTTAGTTAAGTTAGTTTTAAGTAATTTATTATAAACTGCATTTGCAGTAATACTGCAAGGCGGGGAGAATGTTGACGCCGCCCCCGCCCAATTTCTTTTCCACGTCTGTATCGACAGAGCAATCTTTTCTTTTCCTCTTTTTCGAAGTTTTTTCGAAGTTTAATTCGCGCGCAACTAAACTCTAACTAAAAAGTTGCGCGCTCTCTTCCTTTGCGCCAACGCTGCGATACAGACGTGGTAAGTGTGTTTCCAATTTTTTATAATTAAATATTTGTGTTATATGAAACCTTTTGTTTTATTTAATATTTCTGTGGAATAATTGTGTCGACCGTTTCCCCACGGCCAACCACATCTTTGGAACGAGCGAGCACCGTGCTCCACCACCCATTATTTTTATAGTTTATTTTCAGTTTTGATATTTTATATTACAAAAATTGTAATTGAAAACATGGATGTGTGCAAAACTATATATGCATATTGAGCAATGGCAACATTGTTCAAATAAAAACAAACAAAGATGGCTAATTTCTGCGTTTTTATCACGGGCTCAACTTTTGACACATTTTACTCGTTAACGGGGCATCTCGACAGGATAACATTTGTGGCATCCTAAGTGTCAAATCTATTGCTATTGTCATTGCCAAATCTATGTGTGGGCATTTGTTATCATAACATAATCATTTCCGAAAAGGCGTCGGTTAGGTAGGTTCGAGCTGATGTAGCGCGTGCTTCGAGCTCTTGAAAAAATTATTTTATCACATTCGAAAATGCCGTCAGGTAGGTAGCGCATGTTTTGAGCCAGGAATAAAGGGATGTTTAACTTATTCCAGTGTGAGAGCGCCTCAAAATAAGCGTTTTTTATAACATTTCCCATTATGGCCCGATTGAACAAAATAATAATTTTTGGGCATTTACCAACCCAACACCCATCACCCAACATTTAGTACGAATAATTATTACTAAATAGTGGTTATTTATTATATGGAGAAACTATTTAAATCTTTTTTAATTATATTAGAACAACTGACTTTTGACCTTTCAATACCCAATAAATGGATTTAAGCTTGTTAGCTCTCAATTATTAAATGTTTTGGTAAGATTTCAATCTGGCCATCACCCGTTTCCAATTGATAAACGTCAAAACCTACTGAACTCGATTAGCTGTCAAAGTTCAGTAGGTTTTGACGTTTAGCAATTGTTCTCTCACTTCCAGTGAGAGAGGAGTTACATCTCTTTATCTCTGTTTTGAGCCTTTAGTTTAAATTTTTTGTATGGAAAATAAAAAAAAGAGAAATATCCTTTTTATACAAATGTATTTCTTGGAAAAATAAGAAGTCATATTTTTGGACTACTATATACTAAATGCGTCATAAATTTTATATACCAATTAAAATAATGAAATTAAAATGAGCAATGATATTTTGATTTATGGTTGCATAAGTTTATTAAATTTAAGACTTCGCTCATTCGCCAATCCATTTGTACAATTTTTCCGCAAATTAACAATATTAACCTAAATATTAATTTTTTGGAAAAATGTATCAATTATTTTGAAAATGTACTTTATTTTTATAATATAACACAACCGTCTTAATACTCGCTCCACTAAATTTCATATTACCGATATGAAAATGCCGTCGGCATATATATAAATGGGATATGTTGCCTCTTCGAAATTTTCAAAGAAACGAAAACTGCGCTATAAAACTGCTGAAGTGACAGCTTATTGCTTTCAATATATGACATACTAATTAATATTCTATATATTGAAAGCAATAAGCAATATGGAGTCTCCGCAGGCAATACGAACAGCAATACAGTTAGTATAACATAAATTTTATCCTGCCGAGATGCCCCGTAAGAGTGCCCATACATGACTCACAAGTGCGTTTTTTTTATGGCGGGATGTAAAAAAAACATCAAAAGACACTGTTGCCTTTACAACAGTAGTGTGGGACTTAAACCCGCTAAAAAACACATCTCTATAACGACACATGTCTTTAATGAATTGCCCTGCGGAACTACCGATTAAGTATTACATCACAGAGCATAGGCCTGCCTATAACGTCTCCGGGATTTTCGAACTGGTTTTGGCTGTTTGCCTTGCTATATCGCAGTCGCCCTAGTCTTGAATAACCTTAGCGGCCCAGTGCTTAACATGGTTCCACACCTGCTTTGACCGCAGCATGTGTTGCACTATGTTATCTGGCATTATTCTTTCAGAAATTTCCGTTTCTAAAAATGTCCTATCCTCCTCATATTTTGGGCAATGAAAGAAGATATGTTCGGCATTCTCTTTTCCATAACCACAAGATACGCATATTTCTACCTCATCATGGCCATATTTGTGGAGGTATTCCCTAAAACAGCCATGACCACTTAATAGCTGCGTCAAGTAAAAATCAACGTCGCCATGCTTTCTGCTAACCCAGGTTTCCACATTTTCAATCAACCTGTGCGTCCATCGTCCTTTGATTGCCATTCTTTCAGACTCTGCTGTCTTTCTTCCTCGCGCTCTCTATCTGTAAGAGGCCTGCCGTTACTTTTGCATTTACTGTACATTCTCTTTAACTCACTAGCCATTATTTCAGGTGGCATTATGCCTGCGATCACTCCAGCGGCTTCGTGAGACACCGTACGGAAGACGCTGGCAACTCTAAGTGCACTTAATCGAAATAAGGACCTTACCGGTTTCGCACACGCTTTTTGTTTTAGCGCATTAGCCCACACTGGTGCTGCATACATGACTACTGACTGAGTCACTTTTGCCAATAATAGCCTTCGGCTCTGACTTGGCCCGCCTATGTTAGTCATTATTCGACTTAAAGCCGTGTTAACTTGCTCCGCTTTTTCGCCAGCCTTCTCTATATTTATTTTGTAGTTCATCTTCGTATCAAATATTACGCCTAAGCATTTTAGGAATGACTGTGACGTTATTTTATGCCCGTCAATATCCAAGGTGACGACTTCCACTTTCTTCTTGCTAGATATGAGCACTGCTTCAGTTTTCTATCCTGCCAGTTGAAGCTTCGCTGTTGTTAGCCATCTCTTTATTTTTTGTGCAATATTGCTGCATATGTCCTCGATTTGGTGTAGTTCGTTTGGCACAATTGTCACCGCTATATCATCCGCATACCCTATTATTTCCACTTCCTTCGGTGTTGGAAGTCGAAGAATCCACCGATCCTTGTGGTACTCCACCAGTCACTGCATACCGCTTTACCCTTTCATCTGTATCATACAGCAGTACTCGGTTCGAGAGGTAGCTACTTATGATACGCAGGAGGAACGTTGGCGTTTTAAGTGCCTCTAGTGATTTCATTATGTGGTCCCAGCTAGCGGAGTTGAATGCATTTTTAATGTCCAGCGTGACAACGGCACAATATTTTTTGGAGCCGTACATCCACCTAGTTCCCTCGATGGCTTTGTCTGCAATTTCGGTAACTTTTTGGATTGCGTCAATTGTCGAGCGTCTTCTGCGAAAGCCGTACTGCCTGTCTGATAAGCCCTTTACTTCTTCAAGGTGTTTTTCGAGCCGATCCCTTATTATCCGTTCGAGGATTTTACACATAGTATCGATCATACAGAGGGGCATGTATGAACTTGGGTATCCTGGCGGTTTCTTTGGTTAGGGTAGCAGAACCAAACGCTGTCTTTTCCATTTATTCGGGAAAACTCCATCCCTCAGGCACTTATTGAAGAAGTCCGTAAAATATTTGGGTTTGATTTTGATGGCAGTTTTTAAAGCTCTATTTGGAATGCCATTCAAAACAGGTGCTTTTGCATTACCAAAACGTTCCGAAGCTTTCATGACTTCGTTGTCATCCACTGGCAGAAAAACTGGAGGCTCTAAGCTATCTAGGTCTACTGTTTGCGTTTGTTGTTTTGAAAACAGAGTCTCAACTATCTCCTTAAGCAATTTAGGGCAGGTCGGCATTTGTCCTTTGTCACCTCTAATTTTGGTCACTACCGCTTTATACGCTCCATCTCATGGATTTTCTTCCGCTTTATCGCAGAGTTCTTTAAAGCACGCAGCTTTGCTTTCCTTGATTGCTGCTCTAAGTTCTTTCCGTCTTGCTTTAAATGTTTCGCGTAGTTGCTCAAATTCTAAGGTTCCTCTACTTCTTTGGTACCTCCGCCGGATTTTTTTGCAGTCACTCCTTAAAACAGCAATTTCACCATTCCACCAATATACTGGCTTTCGGTGATGGTTGTATTTTTTCCTTACCATAGCAGCAGCAAGCTCTGCTAACATGGTCAGTCAATAATTTTGCTTGGTTATTCGCGTCGTTTGAGCTGCTTAATTTTTCGTCCATCATTATTTAAAAAAAAAAACGTGTGCCACTCGGGGACTGCCGCGGTAAAGCTATTGCATAGCATTTTGTATCAACTTATGCAATTATAATTATTAAGCTATTCAAAGTAAGGAATTCGCCGCATTTATTAACATTGTAGGTCGGAATTCGCCTCACAATTTTATCATTTTTTACAATTCTCTCACATATTCTAACCGAGAATATGAAGAGAAATAAATATATGTATTTACGGCATATGATGACATGGCATATATGCCGAAGCAGAGAATATGAAGAGACAGAAAAATATGTATGCATGCCATGATTACACTCGTAACGAAGAATTTCGTTTTGCTTGTTTATATTTTGTTTCACTTTTGACAGCGAAAAATGTGTACAAAACACACCTCTCACACAGATAACATAAACACATTTTTTATTGTGTTCTCTGTCTCACATACCCAAGAAAATGAAGAGTTATAAATATGCATGCTCCTTATGATACTCCCAACAACAGCATTGTGATATTTTCATGCTTGAATTTTTGCTTTCGCAATTTATGCAAAGCATACAGCGTTTTGCCGTCGGCATTTCCATATTGGCATGTAAAAATAATTATGATATGAGTATAATTTTATATGAATACATGCATAGTACTATTTACAGTCAATTTGGACTTGAATATTTAATAATTTTATTTGATTTTTACATAATATACTATACTAATAGTAGTAATAGAAATTGAATTTATCACAACAATAATAAATACATACATATATCGGCTATCATGTTAATCTTATTATTTGCTCATATGTATACGCATGTGCGCGTTCAGAAAATCAAATCATGATTTTATCACTTATACATATTACATGTGCGCGCATTAATCTGCTTGTTCATACATTCATATATACTTATATGTACATACATAATGTATATTTGTATACACTTCCGTACAAATAATGCACAAGCATGCGTACATACATTTGCGTACACATGCGAATATGTCACCAACAGAAAATTGAAGCATTGTTCTACAAAAACAACAATTGCTCAAATAGCAGAAGCATTAAAAGTAAATTTGGCAGTCGAATTGGTAAGGCCCAAATGTAGTAAATTTTACAACAAAAACGATTTCATTCATAAACGCAGGCGCATATTCTACAAGCGACCTCGCTTCATTCATAAAAACAGACGCCGTAACATCTCCCCGAGCATGCTTTGCCTACAAGCGTCTTTTCGCGACGATGGCAAAAGCTAAAAATCATAAATTGAACAACTTTCTGCTGCTTCTTCACAGAAAGAAGTCAGAAAAGGGGCAACAACGGAGTTGTCGATTTATAATATTTGTCCATTCTAAAATATTTTTCCGTGACTCGCAAAAATCTGCGTCGATATGTATGCAAGCTCATACATATGCTTACATATTTACGCTAGTTTGTAGGCGAAGCTGTTACAGTGGCAAGGGAAGCGGTCAATAGGCGGCCATTCGTTTATTTTTGCTTGGATTTTCTAACATCACACAAGTGCTGAACCAATGAGCGTGACAGATATTAGAATACACGCGTTGTTAGGGACACAGGTATTGAGGCAGCTGCACAACTACATAACTGTGTCCCTAAGAACGTGTGTATTTTAATATTTGACAGATGTCGCTTGCAGTCTGTCGTGCTCAATGTGTTCAGCACTTGACTCTTTGACAAAACGCAAGCTTCGGTCATTGGTTGACCGTGAAAACGGAGATGCGAAAGAAGCGTGCGACACTTGTTATTATGAATGTATGTACATATGTATATGGCTCGCATTTGCTTTCGTAAACATAACAAATGTGCCAAAGAAATAATATATGTACGTATGCATGTGTCATAGAGCGTAAGGTTTTTTCGTTACGGAATTTGTGGATTCGGTCCCCGCGCTCAGAAGCTATGCAATAGCATAATAAGTCTTCGTCTACTGATTCGTCTTTCCATCCTCTACTTTGGGCTTTTTTTGGCCACCCAGGTCTCTTTTGGCATTTATAGTATTACTATTGCAAGTGTCTATTATTATCGTTTAGTGGTCACTATGTGTGTACATATCACATATTTTCCACTTCGTCTTACCTGATAGAGATCTACTCACAAACGCAATGTCGATTATGGAACCATATCCATTTTTTTCAATTGTATTCTGGGTTCCCGTGTTTAGCAGCACCACATCAAGTACCTAAAATGCTTTGAACAAGGCATTCCCACGTTGATTTGTTTTTCTGCTTCCCCATTCCAAGAGAAAATCTCCTGAAATTAGATTCGGTGTTGTTGTTTGGGCATCTCTAACAAGTTCGTCAAGAATTTTTCGTACACTTCCAGCGATAAACTTGGTGGCAAGTAGCAACAACCTCTCATGCACACACAGTGTTCGAGGTGTACGGACGTGTTTTTAATTCGCTCCGTGAATTAAAACGCAAACAAGCAAAAAGTAAAAAAACCAAAAAACCGATTAAATAGAAAATAAACAAATAGAAAACAGTGCATACAAATTGTTATAAGTAAACATAAACAAATTGTGCACGAAACAAGAAGTAAAAACAAAAAACGAAAAATAATCAAATAAAAAAATGAGTGCTACTCAGCCTCACCAGCAAGGCCGTAGGCATTCTTTAAATGCCTACTTTAGCTATGTCGAGCCAACAACAGTAACTCCTGGCAAAAACAAAATTAACGGCGATGACTCATCATTGCAGCGATCAGCTGAAAGAGCAAGTAAGCAAGCGCAGCCAGCAGAAGCAGCACAGAACAGCAAAAGGGCAACAACAATAGCGAAGGAAAACAAAAAGCAAGGTGAGAATGTACCAAGCAAAAAAGGGCCGTAGGTTCAGACTGGTATTGATCGCTATATTAACGTAAAAAGGAAACTATGTCCAGCTAAATCAGCCGTCAATACCAAAAAATTTCAACCAGGCATGCCAAATGGTAAAAAGTCAGAAATCCTAAATGGCAACAGATTTGCCATACTAAGCAATGGTTCAGACGACGTTGCTAAGGGTACCACCACGGTCGTTAATGCCAAACCACCTCCAATATACTTGCGCGAGCGTAGCAGTAATACTCTTGTTGCGAAATTAAGTGAAATTGTAGGTACTAACAATTTTCATATAGTGCCTTTGAAAAAAGGCATTATAGATGAAACAAAAATTCAGTCCTACACTGAAAAAAGTTTCATGGAAATCCTTAAACTTTTATGAAATGAAAACAAGAATTACTATTCATACCAACTGAAGAGCTCAAAAGGCCTAGTTGCTGTCATAAAAGGTATAGAGTCTTCGGTCGACTCTAACGATGTGAAAGAAGCACTGGAAGAAGGTGGTTTTAGCATCAAATCAGTAGTAAATATTTTTAACAGGAACAAAGTCCCACAACCAATGTTCAAAATAGAACTGATGCCAAATTGTAACCAATTAAAAAAAATGAAATACACCCGATTTACAATTTAAGATATCTGCTCCATCGCAGAATCACCGTTGAAGAACCACATAAGAGAAATGGTCCAGTACAATGTACAAACTGCCAAGAGTATGGACACACGAAAGCATATTGCACTCTACGCAGTGTCTGTGTGGTGTGTGGTGATCTACATCCTACTTCAAAATGTACTCTTAAAAAAGAGGATTGAAATAAAAAATGCAGCGATTGTGGCGAAAATCACACTGCTAACTACAGGGGTTGCCCTGTATATAAAGATTTGAAATCGAAGTTGTCACAGGGCATTCAAGCACGTCGTAACCAAATGTTGAATATTCCTCCTAATGAAAATATTGAAATTCCCGTCCATATTTCAAAACCAGTTAATCCTAAAGACAATGCTACACAAGGGAGCTATGCAAACGTGGTGAAAGGCAATACTGCACAAATGCAATTGCCCCAAAACCAACCAAATGGAATGACACAATTTATGGCTTCAATGCAAAATATGATTCAAGAGATAATCAAATCTCAAAACCAAATGTTGCAAACTTTTTTAAGTAAAAAATGAGTGTATTGAACATTTGTTTATGGAATGCTAACGGTGTTAACCAACATAAACTGGAACTTATTAAATTTCTGGATGAAAATAATATTGATGTAATGCTATTGTCAGAAACTCATCTTACGAACAAAAACAATTTCTTCATACCGGGATTTAGGCTCTATGTTACAAACCACCCAGATGGAAAGGCACATGGAGGAACAGCAGTGTTGGTTAGAAAACGGTTAAATCACCACGCATTAAAATCTTATGCCAAGCGCAATTGCAAGCTACAACAATTTCACTCAAAAATCGGGGTTGTGACTTAAATCTTACTGCTATATACTGTCCACCTCGTTTTAAAATTACAGAAATCGAATTTAAAGACTTTTTGGAACACTGGGTCAAAGAATTCTAGCAGGTGAAGATTACAACGCAAAACACACGTATTGGGGCTCACATCTTATTAATCCGAAAGGACGACAGTTGTACTACACTATTATGAATAAGTATAATAAGCTGGATATAATATCTCCTGGTAAGCCGACATACTGGCCCAGTTATATAAGAAAAATACCAGACTTAATAGATTTTGCTGTAGTCAAAAATATAGATAGATCGCTTATGACAACTGATACATGTACAGACTGATCATCTGATCATTCTCCTGTACTAATAAAGTTATACGAACAGCCCATGATATTTGAGCCGAAAATTTCTCTAACATCACATAAAACTAACTGGTTGAAATATAGAAAGTATATCAGCACCCACTTCAATATTGATTGCAAAATAAATACAGGAAGAGACATTGATGAAAACATAAGAGAAATTAACGACGTAATAACTAATGCAGCTGTATTGGCAACACCAAAAAGAAACAACAAACCAGTTGGTTCTAGAAAGATCACCAATAATGAAATAGAGAAACTTGTAAATAAGAAAAGGCGAGCTAGGCTGGAATGGCTGTTAAATTGATCCCCTTAAACTCTGCTTCAATTAAAATCTGCTGTACGAAAGTTAAAAAAAGCGCTTAAACGCGAAGAGGAACGCAACACTGAAAATTATAAAAAGAAACTGTGTCCAAATTCTCGCAAGCAAAACTTTCTTTGGAAAGCACAAAAGACTTTCAAGCCACCAATAGAGTCCAACATGCCTCTAAGACAGTTGAATGCTTTGCAAATCACCTAGAAAAGATATTTCAACCCAATTGCCCAAAGAACAACTTTGAGTTGCCAACCTTGCCCAATACCGCAAACGAGTAGCATGTGTCTATTAGGACTTCTACTTCTGAAATTACTAGAATAATAAAAGAACTTAACCCCAAAAAATCACCAGGACATGATAATATTACTCCAAAAATGCTTATTGAGTTACCAAATATTGCCGTAGAAGTGCTCTCTTTGCTCTTCAATGCAATTCTTAATCTCGGACACTATCCAAGTTCATGGAAAAAGTCGCAGATCATCTTGATATACAAACCTGGGAAAGACTTAACACAGCCGTCTTCATACAGACCAATCAGTCTTCTACCCTGTCTTTCTAAGATATTTGAAAAATTGTTACTATAAACGATGACTCCTTTCCTCCATGAAAATAATATAATACCAACGCACCAATTTGAGTTTCGTGAAAAACATAGCATGATTGAGCAAGTAAATAGAATTACTAACGAAATAAGAAAGACATTTGAGCACAGAGAGTACTGTCCGGCTATATTTCTAGACGTGGCTCAGGCGTTTGATAAGGTATGGCATGAGGGCCTTTTATACAAGATTAAAAATATTCTGCCTTCAGAATTATATAAAACATTGGAATCATATTTAAAAAATAGAAAATTTATAGTAAAAGTGGGAGATTTCATATCTGATGAAAGACAGATAAGGGCTGGTGTACCTCAGGGCAGTGTTCTAGGCCCAACACTATACATCATATATACAGCAGATCTTCCGATAGCTAACAATGTATTAACTTCTACTTTTGCGGACGACACAGCTATAGTGAGCCGTAACAAATGCCACATAATAGCATCAAGAATATTAACGGGGCACTTAAGGTTTGTCGAAGAATGGCTAGCCAACTGGCGTATTTGGTAACTCGTAAGCATGTTATATTTTCGCTTAGACCAAAAATGTGTCCGGCAGTAAAAATTAACAATATTTTAGTACCCCAAGCGAATGAAGTAACTTATCTTGGTATTCACCTAGATGGAAGACTTACGTGGAAAAAACATATATCTAGTAAAATAACTTGCATGAAGATATGAGCTGCAAATTTAAATTGGCTATTAAATAAAAACTCCAAACTTAGTCTAGACAACAAAGTGTTTTGTATAATGCGGTCATAAAGCCGATTTGGAAGTATGGCATTCAACTGTGGGGTACGACCTGTGCAACTAATATAGACATAATACAAAGGTTCCAATCAAAAATGCTTAGATCAATCACGTGTTCACCATGGTACATGCGTAATGAAAATATCCATAAAGACCTTGGTATTTCTATGGTAAGGAAAGAAGTAGAAGACAGCAGAATTAAATTTATATCTAAACTCCGTAATCACCCAAACCCTTTGGCTAATGCTTTGGTACATTCCTGCGATCAAACATGCCTTAAAAGAAGAGTTATGCCCGCGTACTGAGGAGCAATGTATCACCAAAACAGCTCAATCACTTGCTTGAGCGTGTCTAGTTTTTAAATAGGTTTAAGATTTTATTACTTATTGTTAGGCTTTCAAAACAAAAAGCAGATTCAATAAATAAAAAAGATATTGAAAAAAAGTAGCAACTATAGATGTGGGTATCACAAACTTTTGCTCTGGCATAGAATGATCGGCTAGTCAGTGTTCTTTCTTGCACCGTCTTATCGCCGCAGACCCATATTGCCACTTTACCTGTGCTATCTGAGACCCATGTTTAAATTTACTTGGAGGATTCTCATTTCCTATTGCTGCTTGCTGCTAGGTAAACTGGGCATCTTTTACTGCCGATTTGATGGTTGGTTTTCGGCCTTCCATTTATTTTTCAGGATACACAAAACGGTTCCTTCATACATGCTTTAGCAAAATGTCCCTTTTCTCCACACTTCATGCAGCATTTGCTTCTGTCTTCTGGGTTTGTGCACTTGCCTGCTATGTGGCCATATCCGAGGCATCTGTAGGATTTTTTAAGGTTCGCAGTTTCCCGTATTCTGCACACGATCCAGCCAATCTTGATTTTTCCTGCGTCTAGTAGACGCCTTGCCTCTTTCTCTGGGAGGCTTAAGACTGCTGTTTGCATACGCTTTTCTAATATTTTTAGTAAAACTCTTCTCCACATTGAATTCTTTTAGCTGTGACCGAATTGCTTGAACTACATCGTCCTTTGTAGTAAAATCGTCTAAGTCCCGAATTTCTATTAGTTTCTCGTGCGTTAAGACTCTAATTTCCACCTTGTTGCCTAGAACTTTACAAATTTCTTCCTTGTGTCCATTGCCGTTTCCTCTTTGATCTCGCGCCAGCTCCAGCAGGATCTCTCCTTTGGCTGTTTTTTTGATACGCGACACGTTTTTGCCCAAATTTCGGAGAGTTTCCTCTTTTTTAACCGCTTGTAATATCTCACTATAAGACATGTCCCCAGTTTTCGTGATCAAGAGCACATCCGGTTTCGGAGGGGGCCTGCGAATAACTTTTTTCTGCTCTTTGATGACTTTCCTCCCTTTGTTTTTGACTGTCATCCAGCTTCCATCCTTTGGCGTTTTTTTTATTTTTTAAACGGAGGGGTCCATCTCTATTTTGCCTTCCATTTCGTTTTTCGCCATCTCCAATTGATCGGATGTCTTGCTCTTTTTTGGTGGCGTTTTCCGAATGGGATTATTTTCTTCCCGCATTTTTTTGGGTGTTGCTTCTGTCACGCTTTTAGCAAGGTTAGCTGCTCGATCTGCTTTTCTAGAGCTTATATTTTGCTCTTGTGCGCGGGTATGCAGCCCCGAAATGGCACTTATTAGCTCTCGCATGCCATTATTTATGGAACGTTGAGGTGGACGCATCAAACTTATGAGTTTATTGATGCTGTCCTCTAGCTCTGCCATATAGTCCCTACCCACTTGCACAGTTTTTACTGGAGGCGTGCTACCTATTTGTAGCGAGGGCGGCGACGATTGTGCCCGTACCGACCTTTCCATGGAAAGAACCTTTTCTGGCGTTTGAGCTAATATTGGCCCTCGCTTAAAGGGGTCTATTATTGTGCTATCAACCAGACTTGTAGCATTATCTGATACGCTGGCCAAGTGGGCCACCAACGTATCACTGCAGTCGTTGGATATCGGCGGCTACGATAGTACTCGCAGACATGTTTTTGATTGTTCCGGGATCCTACTGGAAGGTGATTTGCTCAGCCGCTCTTAACCTGGACACAGACGCTGCCCAGTAAGCCGCTCACTCTGAGTCAGACGCTTCCGGGATTTTTGTTGGCTTGACACTTATTCATAGGCGGTGTCGATTCGCCCCATCACAGAGACTTCGTCGGGCAGATGTAGCTTTTTAGGCTACACCCTCCACCTCTGCTGCTATGGTCAGGGACTGCTTATTGAATATTCGCTGCTAACCTTCATATCTGGAGGCCGTACAACTATTCGCCACCTGCTGACCCCCACAGTAGCCTAAGCTAGCCCTGTGCAGTGCAAGTGCGTTCGATCGGTATGTGTGCGCATGCGGTTTACTCGTGTATGGGCTTGTGCGCGTACCGATCCATGTTCGCGAAATGTTTGATTTTTTTAATAATAAGAAATAATTGATTCAAGCGAAATTTCTAGGCTTTATAGTTATATGTATATTTGAACATCTTTCACACATTTTTTGGATACGAAATATTTGATATTCTGCTTTGGGAAACAATTGCCCGATGCATTTCGCATGTGCATTTTTCGGACGGCGGGCAGGATGCAGATCGCAATTTCTATCGGAAACCAAAAATTCAAAGAGATTCATATTTTTTAATAATTTATCTTCTATTTAAACTAAGAAAATAAAAAAAGAAAAAGTGTAAAATATAACAAATGTTTTAAGAATTGAAAAAAGTGTTTTTTGTCCAAAAAAATTTTACTTCATAATGTTCAAAAATATGTTCAAATTTGACTTTTCTTATTTAGTTTAAATAGAAGATAATTTTATGCCAATGATAATAAATTTTGCCCTTATTCCATACGACGTTTAGATTTTTTTTCTGTCCTGTCCGCCAATTAAGAATAATCGTAAAAATTAAAAACCGAGAAATCGAGCTTCTGAGTTATCGCTTTTTTCCCAAGCGCTCATATATCTGTTAGACGCTCGGTCACTATTTCCCTTCTAGCTTTGACAATATTTAAGCAAAAAAAACATCGATTGTTTGAAGCTTCTAAAGCAGGATCCCCCCTTAATAAATATTTCGTATCAGAATTTATTGATCTTATAAAAAAATGAAGTGGCAATTTGGCAAACGAAAAGTGACAAATATATTAATAAAATTGAGAAAAATAAAAGTTTTAATAACTTATTAACAAAATACAAAGAAATAGATAAAAGTGCTACATTAGAAATAAATTCCAAGAAATGTTCCGCTTGCCTGTCGCACATGATAACTGTGTGAAGAACGAACGCAAAACGGATTTGTGTGTCGTGTATAGGGATGGTAAACTTGATTCCGATTCTACTCGAAAATCGAGTTTTCTAGTAAAATAATCGATTTTTCGGAATCGATCTTCAGTAGTCGAAGTCGATTCAGAATCGATTCTTGCCATTCGACTTTACTATCAATTAAGTGACTAGTTTCAAGTTATACATACTACATATGAGCACAATAAAACTCGCGATTCGTAATTCTTGACGATAAATTTATTAAAATGGCGCCTAGCGCTGTATGGATTTACTTTAAAAAATAAACAACGGATCGAATGTCCAGTGTTACCAATGTGGAAAGCAATTAAAATATAATAATAGTACGTCTAGCTTAATCAAACATCTCGAAAAATCACATAAACTTTCCTTAACTGCTTCTAATCCTAATCAAAATCGCACATTGAGTAAAAAAGAGAGCGACTATGAAATAATAAGAGTCTCACAACCTAAAAAGGTAAATATATAGGTTTATATTTATAACCTTCAAATCTATACTGTTTTTCTTGTATTTTTCTTTATGTATATTTAAATGCCAGTTATTGTATGATATCATTTAATGCTTAATTTCTAACAAGTTATTTTTTCAACTATCATTTATTCACATTCTCGTTTATCAGAAGCTTCTACTGAACTAGTTCCATTCAGATCAGTTAAATATGCTTCTGTTTTTAAGAAGTGTTCTAGAAACCGTCATTGTTGACGGTTGTCTGATTACCGAGCGATTTTAAAATTGATTGATCTCAGAATAAATAGCTTTTTTTTTTTTTGTTTGTTTGATTGTATTGTTAATTTTTTAATAAATAAATGTTTAATTATTATAAATAATGTGTATTATTAGCCAATTATTTAATGTAGTATACTAGTATTGACATAACATTGATTCAGTGTTCAGTAATGTCCACGGGTAAAATACACTCGGCCACAACGGACAAGTTCTATTTAGTAGCCACAATGACGCCGGGTTAAACTGAAAATTAGCTTATTGTTCTTTTACTTATATTAAATTTATTTAAAAACTTATTTTTTTTTAATTTTTTAAACGACTTGAATTATTTAAAAAAATTTTATATGAATTGTAATGTTCTTGGTATATTACTTATAGACAAAAAAATATAATTGTTTTAAAAAATATTTATTTTTGTGTTTTATTTAATCGATTTGAATTATTCATTCAATTTATGCCTTGTGATTTAATAAATAAATTTTTGTCCTTTTATAGCGGGATTCTGTAACCAGTCTGTAGTCTTTATTTGAGTCATTTTGAGGTACAATCTCAATTTGTGACTAATTAATATTCACTAAACAGTAACTCTAGTTAGTCTCAAAATATTGAGACCTGGTAGTTAGCAGGTCACAAAACCAAAAAGAACTCTTGCCTGCCATTTTGAATATACTGAATAGAGATCATCAAAGATATTAATCGATTGTCGTTTCTTTATATTTTGTAAGCAACTCAAACACGAAAATTTTAAAAATAATTAAATTTTACATACATTTCGTAAATATTATGAAACAAAGTCAACATATATTTTTATTTTTATTGTTAATTATATTTTTTGACCATGTTATAGAAAATTTAATATTTGTTATCAACATATTTATTTTCATTCAAATGTAAAAACATATCTGAATAATGAAATGTATTAGATTTTGTGACTGTCACTTAGAGAATAGCAAAATCGTCTCAAGTCTCAAAAATTGTCTCTAACTTAGAATCTCAAATTTAGTGACTTGAGACTGTATCACAGTACAGAATCGCAAGGTTAATTCAAAATCGATTTAAATCGAAAGAATCGATTATTGCGCTCGATTAATCGATTCTTAAAACCGAAAAATGTAAAAAAATTAATCGGCATCGAGAATCGATTCAGTAAACAATATTTCCATCCCTAGTCCTGTATGGGCAAAGCGAATTCAAACAGATCGAACGCACTTGGGTCGTGTATGGGCCATTGCAGAAACATACAAGTAATAAAAGAATCATATGGTCGTCAACAGCTGACATCACCTGATCGAAATAGTTGATTTTTCGGCACAGAGATTTAAATAAAAGGACTTAAAAATAGTAAAGAAGTTGCAGTATAGGCGCGTTAGCAATATTTTTTGAGTGTTAGGTTCCCCAAGAGGCCTATTTTGACACATATAAAATATACAATAAAAAAGAAAACTATTTGTAATAATTTAAACAAAAATAGATAGATTCTTCAAATATTTTTAATAAAATAGAAACAAAATACCAATATTTTGATACAAGAAATAAAAGAAAAATCGTTAAAAGTCCTACATATTTGCTGTTTAAGATGTGGCAACGCTCGTTTTCCTCATAATTGTAAACAATCTAACCTTTTCAACGATGAGTGTGCTAAGTGATTTTTAATTAATAAATTAAGGTAAAATATAGCAAAATAAAAGTGAAATAAAGTAAAATGTGAACTTATTTCAACGTTTAGAGTATATATTTAAACACACATAGTGAAAAACGTGAAAAAATTTAGTGAAACATAGAGAAACATCATGTGTTATTAGTGCAAATTTTTGAACTTTTAATCGTGAATATTTCAAAAAATAAAGGTTATTTTTATATTATTTTTGGATATTCCTTCTCTGGAGAAGGTCCCCTATCCGCACATGCCCCATTTATACGGAAATTCGGTTTTTTTACCCCTCCGCCAAGGTAATCGGAATCGTGCCTTTTGACATGTAATACCAAATTTTGCTCCCCTATCCGCACATGCCCCATTTATACGGAAATTCGGTTTTTTTACCCCTCCGCCAAGGTAATCGGAATCGTGTCTTTTGATATGTAATGCCAAATAATTCTTTCTTCTGGTCCACTCATTATCAAATATAATTTCCAATTAGTCCATGATTTAGTAACTAAAATGCTTGGAAATGTACAGCATATCAGGAAGATATAATTAAATTTTTTGATTCAACTTTATTCTATAACCAAAATTGAAAATAGTATTTATAAATGTGACAAACAATCGCAAGTGATAAACAAACACTCAACCAAAAGGGAAAAGAAAATAAAATAACAAAAACAACACACGTAAAACAACACAAATAACCATTGGTTGACATACAATATGCTTGACCCACCTGACATTTGGAGGAGAAACCCTCCAAATTTAGATGAATCCAAATTCCTAATCATAACTAGAATGGACAATGAATCTTTCAATGGACTATCTCCATTTATCATTAAAAAAATTATAGACTACACATGTGATGGTGAAGTAGAAAGCTGCAAAAAGACACGCGCCGGCACATTGTTAGTAAAAACAAAAAATACGATTCAAGCAAACAAACTACTTAAACTTACCTCAATGCATAACAATATCACAGTTAGTGTCTCATTACACAAAACATTAAATGTAAGCAAAGGAGTAATTTACTGCAACGATTTACGCGGAATAAACAAAGCAGACATACTCGAAGAGCTAAAAACACAAAACATAGTGAAGTCAAAAAAATACTGAAAAAACAAAATAATGAGCTAATCGCAACGGGTCTAATTATAATTACCTTCGATTCCCAAAAACTCCCTGAACACATAAACATCGGGTATGAAAGGGTAAAAGTGCGCACTTTCATCCCCTTACCTACCAAATGCAACAATTGTCTACGCTTCGGTCACATCAGCAAGTTTTGTCAAGGCAAAAAACTATGCAAAAACTGTTCGCAAGTCTATCATTTAGATCTGGAATCAAATGAAGCTTGCAATGCTCAACCAACCTGCGTAAACTGCGTTGACAACTACCTGGAAGACGCAAATCATGCATCAACAAGCAAAATTTGCCCTATTTTCATCAAAGAACGGGAAATACAAGCTATTAAAACGCTACAAAAAGTCGACAATAAAACCGCGCACTCAATCTATAAAAGCTGACATCCTATAAACGATTCAATGTATTCAAAAGTCACCAAAGCCCAACCTGTTTCCCTTCAAACCAGCCATACCCACACATCCCATAGAGCACACACAAATCAACCAAACAGACCAATAACAACATACGACAATAGCGACAACCTCACATGGTGAAAGCCCTACCACACACACATTTCCAACACCAGCACGCAAAAATACTTCATTTAACTCTCCAAGCACCAAAATCAAAATACTTCCAAAATCAACATCCCATAGAGCTATATCAAAACTGAGAGCAGAGTAAAAAGCAAAAAGCAGCAAAATTAACAACAAAACTTACCATTCAAACCAAAAATCAGCTGAAACACTCGACATGGACAATAGCTCAGACTCGATATCATTCGACCAAGACCTCTAAACAACTCCGCTTAGTTTATCTAGTGTACTAAAACGAGAGTTATACGATCATCCTCAATGAACCTCAAAATCCTACAATGGAATTTGAACGGCTTCAAAAATAACTTACATGAATTACAAATCCTCATCAAAACAGAAAATCCAGACATCATAGCCTTACAAGAAACCCACCACAAAAACGAAGATATCAAAATCAGCAACTATGTAACAATAAAAAGCCCACCATCACCGACAGCAACAGGAGGTGCAGCTATCTTGATCAGGAAAAATATTCAGCACAAGCCCCTCCCCGCACCACAAAACACACAAGCAGTCATATCAGAAATAAACCTAAACATAAAAATAGTAATAATATCAATATGTATTCCACCATCCCAAGCCATCCCCCAAGCTGAACTGGAGATGATGTTAAATCAACCCAATAGCCACTATATTCTTTTAAGAGATTTCAACGCATTTCAACCAATACAAGAGGGAAGGTTATAGAGACACTCACAACTCAATCCAGCTTGACAATCCTCAACAACGGTGCACCCACTCACCTATCCACCCACTCCACCTTCACTCACGTGGACATTTCACTAGCTTCTGCTAGCCTCGCAAGTTTCCTGGGTTGGAAAACACTAAAAGACATGCACGGAAGCGATCACTATCCCATAATCATAACATATGGCGACAACACACAACCAGCAACTAAAAAACACATTTCACGCTACATTGTAACTAAAGCAGATTGGCCAAGATATCATAACCTGATAAACTCTAAAATAAAAAACTATGACTTATCTAACAACATAACTAGTGAAGCTTCGAAACTCAGAAAATTAATAATGGCAGCGGCAAATGAAGCTATTCCTCATACATACCCACAACACACCACAAAAAAGAAAGTGCAATGGTGGAACGACCACTTAACTGAACTAAGGTCAACCAAACAAAATCTCTGGTATACATTCAAAAACAATATGACTAGCGAAAATAGAATAGCCTACAAAAAAGCGAATGCAATGTTTAAAAAGCAAGCCCAAGCCGCTAAAAGAAAACCATTCTTCGAATTTACCAGCTCAATAAACAATAGAACATCAATGAAAGAACTATGGCACAATGTTAATAAATTATACGGAAATTACACTACAAACACCATCAGGACTATACAAGATAACTTTAATAATACTTTTACGGATCCTAAGGACATAGCAAATTCCTTTGCGAAAAAATGGTCGTCATATGCAAGTGACAGCAACTTCGACAGAAAATTTATTGAACTCAAATATGCACACAATGCAACAGGATACATCACCAACGGATAAAACAATGACGTACAAAAAATGGAAACAGATATTACTTTATCAGAATACTACACTGCACTAAACGCACTAAAAGGCAATACCCCAGGTCACGATAAAATAAACTACAAAATGATAAAAAAAACCTTCCACTCGTCGCGACACGAAGGCCTCTAAACTTCTATAACAAAATACTAAATACGAACATCATCCCACAGGAATGGAAATTGGCAACGATCATTCCACTCACAAAACCGGAAAAAGAAAAAAATTCTCTAGAGGGCTACCGACCAATCTCACTAATTTCATGTGTCAGTAAACTGATGGAAAAATTAATAGCAAACAGGCTCACCTGGGTAATGAATAAAAAGAAACTATTGTCACAAAATCAATTAGCATACAAAAATGGCAAAAGCACCACGGATGCACTCCTTTTTATAGACTATGTAACAAACAAAGCACTATCAACTAGTAACCATATTTCAGTGATAAATTATACTTCAACACAAAGACTTCAAGCACTGCATTTATGCGGACGATCTATACATAACAGTGAAATACAAATCAGACCAAAATTTGCGCAACAATTTCAACGAACTAAACAGGGATATCAATGATTGGTGTCTAACAAGTGGAGCGAAAATTTCAACCACGAAGAGCAAAGCTTTGCACATTTGCAGAAAAAAAAACATGCAACCCCGTAACCATTACACTCAACAATACAACACTCGGCTACGTCGACAAATTAAAAATTCTAGGGCTAACCTTCGACAAAAAGTTAAGCTGGTCAAACCACGTTGAAAACCTGAAAAAAGATCTAACAAGCAGGTTAAACCTAACAAAACGTCTGGCAAGCTTTCACAGCAACTGCTACATAAATACAATCATAAACATCTTTAAAGCCATTTTTTTGCCAAAGTTAGATTATGGCCTAGCTATATATGGACGTACTGCTAAAGCAAATTTAAACAAACTAAAAGGAACATACCATGCGGCAGCTCGCTATTGCATAGGAGCATTTACGTCTACGCCTATCACTAACATACTTACAGAAGCTGGTATACCCAGCTTAGAGCAACGAATCGAAGAAGTCACAGCAAAGCTATACTACAAAATAATCAACGTGATGGAACGACCTCACTTCTACAACTTCAAAAATATACAAAAACAAACTAATAACAAGTCTCCAACTGCCATCCACAAAATCATAGACAATAATCAATAATAGACAATAACCACCAAACGCTACGACTCTCAAGACTCGAGGAATATTGCTCCATATTCACAGCGGAATCTGAAGCCATATTATACGCCATAAAAATATTTAAAACTAACCCATAAAAATATTTAAAACGAATCGAAGAAGTCACAGCGAAGCTATACTACAAAATAATCAACGTGATGGAACGACCTCACTTCTACTTCAAAAAAATACAAAAACAAACTAATAACAAGTCTCCAAACACACCATCTGCACAGACTCGCTGTCCACCATTCATGCAATATGCAACACCCTACACCGCAACAATACGACAGCAGAAATCCGCGATTTGCTGATCCAATTCCAAAACAAAATAAAAATAATGTGGGTTCTCGGACATATAGGAATTAAAGGCAATGAAGAAGTCGACAAAGCAGCGCGTTTCGCAATACGTGCACCAATTCAAGAACAACAAACCACAACAAAATCCGACATAAATCGCTTCTTGAAGCACCTTTTACAGAACAAACGTTTAGAAGCATGGGAAAACTACACACACCATTACAAACAATTTAACACCATAGGAAATCCAACCTTATTCCCCAACGACTGCAAAAGGATATACGTACAGAAATTCACTCGCCTGAGACTCGGACACACTCTGCTTACACACCAACACTTAATGCAGAAAATTAGTGCGCCCCTATGCAAGCTGTGTAATCTGGAAACAATATCCATACAACATATAACCGAAGTATGCCACAAAATAAAACAAGTACAAGAACAGCTGAACTTACCCCTAATCCCAGAACTACTTAAAATATTTACTAAACAAAATGTATATAGTTTAATGAATATCTTAAGACTTAGTAACATTCTTTACGAATTAAATTAAATCATACGTCTAACATACCACCGGTCGATGGCGCTTTCTGTGCTAGTACCTTAGTATTAAGTTTATTTTTGTAATTTACTTACTAAATAAACTGACAATAATAATAATAATCTGATGCCGCCAGCTATTTCATCAATATAACGTTGATATGTATGCGGAAATTTCGAAATGAGATATACGTACATTTGAGTGATGCTATTGTTGTTAACGTAGATGAAATAACTTAACTCAACGAGGTATATTTTTCCATCATTATATACCAGCAGTCACGTGCGTGCGTGCAGATAAAATAGGATAAAACTAAAATTGCGTTATTGCCAAGTCAAATTGCTGCAGATCTCTGCTCGTGTCTTCAGACAAAAGCTAAAGTCGTTGATGAAGTATCCTCTTGAATGGCACAAACAAGGTTTGATTTGGTTGTTTTGAAGAAATTGATAAAATAATGTCAGCAAAAATTTCGGATCCGAATTTTAATTAAGAATTTTATTGGATTGTTACCGCTAACAAGATCCATGGTCCATGCCGTGGTATAAGCATAACGGCGCCATACATGGCCAGTGGAAAACGAGATTCAGCGCGAACAACACTTCGATGCGGTCTCTTTAACCTTCTTCTTCTTTACTGGAGTAGATGCCGTCTACGCGATTACAGCTAAGTTAGCAACAGCGCGGCAGTCGTTTCTTCTTTTCGAAAAAACAGAACGTCAACTCATCAGTTGTTGTCATCGTCCAAGCCTCTGCACCATATAGCAGGACGGGAATTATGAATGACTTATAGAGTTTGGTTTTTGTTCGCCGAGAAAGGACTTTACTTCTCAATTGCTTACTCAGTCCGAAGTAGCAACTGTTGGCAAGAGTTATCCTGCGTTGGATTTCCAGGCTGACATTGTTGGTGGTGTTTACACTGGTTCCCAAAAATACGAAACTATCTATAACTTAGACAGTTATGACTGTCAACAGTGATGTGAGTGCCTAGTCGCGAGTGCGAGGACTATTTGTTTGATGACAGGAAATATTTCGTCTTGCCCTCGTTCACCGCCAGATCCATTTCCTTTGCCCTTATCCATTCTGGAGGGAGCAGAACTAACGATGCGGATGTTGAAGCCAAATATCGATATCACCGCCATATTGTACCTGCTCGATTAAGTTATTTCTCCAGCAGCAGGTTGAAGAAGTCCAACGATAGGGAGTCGTCTTGTTTGAAACCTCGTTTGGTACCGAACGACTCGGAGATGTCCTTCCCGATCCTGACGGGGCTTTTGGTCTTGCTTAACGTCAGTATACACAGCCGTATTAGTTTTGCGGGGATACCAAATTCAGACATCGCGGCATAGAGGCAGATCTTTTTCGTGCTGCTAAAAGCAGCTTTGAAATCGCTAAAGAGCTGGTGTGTGTCGATTCTCTTTTGAAAGATATTTTCCAAGATTTTGCGCATGGTGTATATCTGGTCGGTTGTTGATTGTCCAGGCCTAAAGTTACACTGATAAGGTCCAATCAGTTTGCCGGTGGGCTTTAATCTTTCACACAATACGATTGACAGAACCTTATATGCGATGCTTAGGGACTTATCCCACGGTAGTTGGCACAGATTGTGGAGTCTCCCTTTTTGTAGTTTGGGCAGAGAATATATTCTACAAAGAATCTGATGCATACCTCTTATTATTTCTTTTCCGCCGTGTTTGAATACCTCGGGGGCAATCCACAGACCCCCGTCGCTTTGTTATTCTTCAGACGAGTAATTGCTATTCGAACTTCTTCATGGTCGGGCAATATAACGTCTGCTCCTAATGTTATGCCTTCACTGCCATTCAGAAGGCTGGAGAAGTGTTCCCTCCATAAATTTAGTATGGCAAAGCGTGGGGTGTTTTGTGACATATTTTCCATATATCGAGCATGCCACGCTTTTCTCACAATAATGCAGGAATTTTTTCTTCATTATTATTGTTAGTTTATACAAAGAATTATTTTTCACCTTTTAGTTTGATATGCTTTAAAAGCGTGTTTTTTAGTTTTTTTAAACTATATTTATTATTATTATTAGATGTGCATTGCATGTAAATGCATTATGTATAAATTAATAAAAAACTTAGTTAGGTTTTTTATGTTATTTATTTTTTTCTCTTGCTTACGCAAGAGCAGCCGTTTCCACCGGTAGAGTTATTACAACTGAATTCGATTATTAAAATATTGCGGCGACTACGCCTAAATACCTGACTCTTAGTTGCTTTGCCGTGTGACTTGCAAAAGTGCAATTCGGCAATTTACCTCTTGCTCCTATTACCTTTTCCGGTGTTGTTGTTGTCACGCGCTACCTGGTTGACACTTCGCTCAAACCTGCCGACGCAGCGTCAGCGATATCGGTGGGAGTGGAGTGTTGACCGGATACGTGTTTACCGGTGTTAACTACCCCCCCCCCTCTTGAAATGAAGGCATCCTCGGCTTCTTTGATGACTTTATTCAATATCACCATGCTAGTTCGTCTTCGTTTTACTAAGATTGCTCCAATTACAGACATGACAAATAGGAGCAAGAGAAGTGCGCCCCCTGATTGTAATGAACGGGCGTTAACGAGATCATGTAGCCTCGCTATGTGCTTAATGTTCCTCATATTTACTTTATGTAAGTATGGTAACGATAGCAAATTAATGTGTTCGGTGAAATTTACATATTGTGCGCGAGCAGCTTCGGGATGCGATCGAATAGTTTTAGCCCAGTTGATGTAGGTCGTAGTGTTTACCATAATCTCTGAATCAAATGTTACAAGGAAAGTTCCCCTCGTTAGTTTCGTCAAGTTCTGAGATTGTATAGACGCTGGTTGATCGTTGATTACCAGGATGCCATTATCAACTTCCTCAATAGCGGGAACGTTATCGGCGGATTTTGACTTACATTTTGCGGAGTGTTGGTTAAGTAGTTGTAACGTACAGGGGCTTTCCTTCAGAGGCTGACAAAAGTTTGCCGCTATAGCTTCCTTGCAGTTGTAGAGTGGAATGTATTTACCATTACATTCAGCAATAACATCTGTTTCTAGAGAGATAATTTTGCCGTCATGGATCACTGGCAGCAACTTTACATTATTACAGAATCTGTCTATTTTTGGGAATTTAATAACAAAGTAAATGCAATTCGTATCTTGAAATATCTTAATTTTAGAAATGGACAATAAATCACTTATGCTAATATTTGCAGAGTGTTCAGCAGCTAACAACTCATAGATCTCCATACCATATAGCAGGATAGGGTTGACGATATTTAACCTGCCCAGAGTGATTGACGTTAAAATGGTTTCCAATTCCATTATAACTGCTCTATTTCTGGCGGAGGCTAGAGAAAAGAGATATCCCGTATCTATTTGAGTGCTTTTTGCATTTTGTAGTAATTTGTTTACTGTCACTGTCAATTCGTTTATTTTCTTTTGTGTAGCTGAATTTATTGCTACTTGTTGTTCGTTTGTTTCTAATAGGGTATTGGTTCTGGTCTCAAGCATTTCAAAGTCGTCGGAGTCTGGAGTCCCTGTTATGTATTTCAAGGCAGTCCCCAGAATATTTATACCTCTAGCGTACCGATGGTTTATTTTTATTGCGTCCAATAGTTGCAATATTTCATTAGCGTCATTCTCTAATAGTCGTTTAATATGTGATTGTGGGAATTGGATCAGTAGTTCGTTTGTCTCCTCAGCTATTGCTTCGAATGTTGATAAATTAGTTCTATGAAGTAGAAAGTCATGCTGCTCATAAACAGCTACAGCTCCGGATGTAATTGGAATGTAATAAGAGTTGGTATAATCGAGTATTCCCGCGTTAGCTCGAAAGCATAACGAAAGCAGCATGGTCCTAAGGGCGACAGAAGGGAGAGCGGTCAGTGTCTTAAATTACTTTTGTGCACTTTTCGTTCATCAATTATAACAAATGTCCCAAGATCCTTTTGGATTACTTTTTCGGTGTATTCTTTTATTAGATTTCACATAAACTTTATCCCCTGGATTATATTGTCGTGTTTGCCTATTTTCGTTATGTTTTTGTAAATCTTTCTGCTGAATAAGTGTAAGTCTAGTTTTTATTTCCCTTATTAATTCGTCCGGTGTTGAATGTATTACGTCTATTGGTTTTTTGTTCGTTACTGAATGAATTGTGCGGTTGTACTTAGATGTGGCTAGCAGAATTAGCTCAGTTGTGTTAGCGATACCAGTCTCAAGCTTCTGACAGCGGGCGATTTCCGTAAGGGTACTGTGGAATCTTTCTACCTGACCGTTCGTCGTACTATGGGCGGGTGGGGTGTTGTAGATTTCGACGCCAAAGTGATTTTTGAGTATAGATTTAATGGTTTCTGAATTCAAAGGTCTCTCATTGTCACAGACCAACACCTTAGTATTTCTGTAAAAGTTGAGAAGTTCGTATATGGCTTCTTTAACATCAACTATGGCTCTAGATTTGATTGGAAATACTATTGCAAGCTTTGAGAACTTGTCTATTGATGTTAGGAAATGTGTCTTATCGGTGGAATAAATGTCTACATGAAGGATTTCTCCTGGATATTCAGGTAAAGGAGTCGATCCTATTTCTGGGTTTGGGGGATGCCTTTGGTATTTGGCCTCGTGGCATATCTTGCAATTAGAAATTATTTCCCTCAAAATTTGTCGTATTTCGGGGAAATAGTAACTTTCAAGGACTTGTTCCTGGTTTTCGCGGAGTGACCGATGAGCTCGGTTATGTTCAGTTTGAAGTATCTCGCGCTGGTCATCTTTGTTGAAGACATCTATTACCTGTTTGGTGGTATGACGGAATTTGGCGGCCGGATATGCCGTGACCAGCTCATCTTGAATCCTTGCCAAGATGGGCAATTCACACTGCAAGCCGTTCACAACATTTGGGTTGACGCATTGTTTTATAGTTTTCATCAGTTCCCCTACGTTATTGAACGATATTCGGTGCCTCATTCGGGATTTAAATATAATTTTCGAGTTAAGCGTTGTGGAATTTCCTTCTTCAAGGACTATTTGGTTCCGAAAACAATTTATGGGGTTCTTTACAGTGGGGATTGTTTGAGACAGCGACTCTTCGCTATTCGTAGCCATGCTTGCCGAGTCCATGTCGTGGTCTAATGCATTTATATGTTGTCGGGAAAGGGCGTCTGCGACGAAGTTTTCCTTACCAGGCTTGTAATGAAACTGCGGTGAAAATTCTTCAACAAAGGAACGCCATCTTTTCATTTTCGCGTTCGGATTTTTGTCGGATAAGGCGAATGTGAGGGGTTGGTGGTCGGTGTAAATATTCAAATTCTTTACGCCATACAAATAATTACGCAGCTTTTGTAGAGCCCATACTATTGCCAGCAGTTCTCTCTCGTTGGTAGCGTAGTTCTCTTCGGTTGAAGAGAGGGTCCTGGAAATCATCGTGATAGGTCTTCCATTCTGTGACAGAACGGCGCCTATAGCATAAGAAGAGGCATCTGTAGTCAGATCAAATGTTTGCTTATACTCAGGATAAAGAAGTAATACGTCGTCTGATGCAAGGATTTTCTTAATCTTATTAAATGCATTAAGTGCCTCTTCATCAAGAGTAATTTGAATTTTCTTCGACTGATTAGCGCCTATATTACCGTTTTCCCCCCTTAGGTACTTCGTTAGAGGACTTGCAATTGATTCATTGTCCTTTATGAACCGACGATAATATCCTGCTAATCCTAGGAATGAACGCAAAGCTCTTAACGATTTTGGGATAGAAAATTCTAAAATGTCTTTGACTTTGTCGGGGCATGTTTTGATTCCCTCCTTTGATACGGTAAAGCCTAGAAATTCAACACTTGCCTGAAAGAACTTGGATTTCTCAAGGGGAACGCGCATATTGGCATTGAAAAGTTTTGTCAGGATTTGCTCAATGTCCTTACTGTGTTGTTCGGCAGTTTGGGAGAAAATTATAACGTCGTCTATGTAAACGTGGCACGTTTTCCCAATTTCTTCTCTAAGGACATCATCAATCGCCCTCTGGAAAATGCTAGGGGCATTTTTCAGGCCAAAGGGGAGCCGGCAAAACTCGTACTTTCCATTATTAACTGAGAAAGCCGTTTTCTCCCTATCCTTTTCCGCAAGTTTGATTTGGTGAAATCCTGATTTAAGATCTATTGTCGAGAAAAATTCAGCACTTCCCATATTTGCTAAGATTACAGAGGTGTCCGGAATTGGGTATTTATCGTTTATTGTCTTAGCGTTTAGCTTTCTAAAGTCAATTACGAGTCGTGATCGCTTGTTGCCCCTTTCGTCCAAACCTTTCTTATCTACAACCCAAATTGGGTTGTTGTAAGGGGAACGGGATGGTCTAATGATTCCGTCACGCAACAGATCTGATATCTCCCTATTGACAAATTCCGCAGAAGCAATGGGGTACGGGTAACTTTTTGAGTAGACAGGTAAATCGTCCACGGTCCTTATTGTACCTACAATGTTGGTATTATAGGGTAGTGCTTCATCTGGATCAGCGAAAACTTTAGCATGACGCTTTAGCAGTGTAGAGGTATCAATATTGTCCTCGCTTGTTTTCGATTTACTTTCTGCTAACTTGTTAACGTCCGAACAGTAGTGGTACGAGAATTTTTCCTTTCCACCGTCATAACTCAACGTACCACTCTTCAGGTCAATACGACCATTTACCTCTTTTAGTAAGTCGAATCCTATGATGCCGTCAAAAGTTTCTAAACTGGGTAGGACAAAGAATTCAACATTCTTATTTAATATATTTATTGTACATTTTTTGTTTATTATATCGGTGCCGTGGATGGATTTAACAGTGAAAGGGTTATTCACAGGTTTTATTCCCTTTAGAGCGTTAAGGTGTTTTACATAGCTCTTGGCAGCACCGGTGTCGATTAAAAATCTTATTCCTCTTCCCCCAAGCGTCCTTTCGACATAGGGCAAGAGGGACTTAGTCCTAAAAAATTAACGTCGTCCTTCGGTTCGTCCTGGTCATACTCAGCACTCTTAAGTTCTGCGTCATGATAATAGTCATCATAGCCGGTATCACTCCAATATTCACTTTCTGGTTCATATTGGTCCTGGGTGAGATTGTTGATACGCTGAACTTTTTGCATTGGCAGCTGATCACTACCATGCTGCCTTTTCTCAGCTTTTTCTTTATTCAAGCCTGTTGACACGGGCTGTTGGCGACTGAATGTACCGGCCGTATTTCCGTTATCTGGACGGTTTAACTTAGGGTAGGCTCCTTGATTACGGTACCTATCGTCATTACCACGGAGTTGCTGGGGTCTGTTCTGTCTGAATCGGGAATATGATGGGCTATGTCCATTGGTACTGGGGTTTCCTGAGTTCGAGTTTGTCCTCGTTGGTCTTGAGGTACTCTACGGTAATGGGGTGAATAATAATAAGGGTCTAAGTTATGGGGTGCTTGCCTGTTAAAGGAGCTTGCAAATGTTGATCTGGCTTGATTCGCTTCCAGTTCCTGCGCTAGGGCAAGTGCTGACGGAAGATCAGCGGGTCTAGAGGAGAAGAGAACATAGCACAAAGGGCGGTTGAGTCCCGAGATGAACACGCGAAGGGCATCATCCCGATATTTCTTGTTAAGTGATCCTATCAGCGTGGTGTTCTCACCATGGGTCATGATTGTTTTATTGACTATCAGAGTCAACTTTCTCTCCACTGCATCATAAAACTCCACCACTGATGATTTTCCTTGCCTAAGGGTCGACAATTCTTGTTCAATTAAATAAATAGGTCTTTTGTCCGCGTAGGCAAAGTCTAGTCGAGAAATGATAGCGTGAAAATTTAAAACTGTATTAAAAGAGGATAAAACGCTATCTGCGGCTCCTACTACTTTATTTCGTATTATGCCTACCGCTTGGTAGTGCCTTGAGCTCCCCTGATAGGCTTCGAACACCCTATAAGCAGTATGAGCTGCTTGTCTCCAAGATACATAACGGGTCGCGTCGCCTTTGAACTCCGGCAAGGTTTTTACAAGGTCCAAGGACTCGTCACATGATAATCCTGGTTGAATAGTCACCGGTTCGTATTGGGTAACACGAACTGGTGTTTCGATTCGTGCTAACCTGTTTGTCAGTTCGTCAACCCGAGACTGAAATTCCCGCCGGGAATGCTCGGTCGCAGCACGAATGGCAGTATTAAGGAGAGCTTCTAGAGTTTGTGCGTCCATTTTTAATTTTCCCTAAGTCAGTCAAGTGTTAAGTGGATACAGGGATTTCCCTTTCTAACCTTTACCCACCTTTACGAATTTAATTTATTATTTAAGGATAGTAAAAAAAAAATTTGTGTTTTTTTTTATTTTTTTATTATTTATTTTTTTTTTAAACAAAGTTAGCTGCTAAATCACTCTACTCACATGAATTTTTCCATATCTCGATAAGCTATGTCACTAAATAAGGTATGATAAGGCAGCAGCACGATGATTCCTGGGGTTGTGATCCAGCAGCAGGAAGACAGGATTACGATGATTAGGATGCTTTATTTCTTAGAGCATTGGCTCCACACTTTCTCCCATGATAGGTAGTGTTTAATTTGCGGTTAAAATTTTTCAAAATAGAAAATTGTTTGTAACTCTCACTATTTATGTAGTGTTAATTAAGTTAAATGTTTTTCTGCGACTAACGGGTAGTGTTTAATTTGTGGTTAAAATTTTTCAAAATAGAAAATTGTTTGTAACTCTCACTATTTATGTAGTGTTATTTAAGTTAAATGTTTTTCCGCGACTGTCGGGTAGTGTTTAATTTGTGGTTAAAATTTTTCAAAATAGAAAATTGTTTGTAACTCTCACTATTTATGTAGTGTTAATTAAGTTAAATGTTTTTCCACGACTGTCGGGTGGGTTCGAACCACGGCCACGCACAGGATTTGTCCTTTATAAAGATAACACAAGAACTGCACTATGGCCCCACGTTGGGCGCCAATTAATAAAAAACTTAGTTAGGTTTTTTATGTTATTTATTTTTTTCTCTTGCTTACGCAAGAGCAGCCGTTTCCACCGGTAGAGTTATTACAACTGAATTTGATTATTAAAATATTGCGGCGACTACGCCTAAATACCTGACTCTTAGTTGCTTTGCCGTGTGACTTCCAAAAGTGCAATTCGGCAATTTACCTCTTGCTCCTATTACCTTTTCCGGTGTTGTTGTTGTCACGCGCTACCTGGTTGACACTTCGCTCAAACCTGCCGACGCAGCGTCAGCGATATCGGTGGGAGTGGAGTGTTGACCGGATACGTGTTTACCGGTGTTAACTTATATATGTTTGTATCTATGTATGTATATAAGTATATAAATAGATATTTATATTTAGTAGAATTTCGGCATTGCTGATAAGTAAGCGTGTTCAATGATATTTGAACATATTGTCGAGGGAAAGAAATGATTATTTAAAATTAGTGAACTGTATATGGATATGTATGTATGTACATCATATTTAAACTTAACTTTCTTAAATTTAGTCCTCCTTTTGTGTTTGCAATATCGATGCTTCCATTCCTTGAGTTTTGTGCCGAATTTTGCGGCATTCGTTGGTGTACATCTGCTTCGCCTGCCTCTAGTCCCACGTTGAGGTCCTTTCCTTTTGTTTGTGGTTGCAGAATCATTCCAATCATCATCCGCATGGTTCTTCATTTTAACAGTTTTGCGAACTGTAATTTTTGGCTGCTTTTTATAATTTACGAAATCTTTTCCTTTTTTGATAAGATTCGGATTTGGCTCAACTAAAATATCATTGCGCTTTTTCGGCAATTGTGTTGGTTCGTTGTTGGTTCAAAACTTGTATTTCCTCTTCCTTCTCATACGCTTCAGCATCATGTTCCAAAATGTGGTCCATTTCTTTTGTTTCGCCCTTATCTTCAATCGATTTATCCTGGACTGCACTTTCCCACATTTCTCCAAAATGTGAGCCTGCCGGAAGAGATAAGTGCCAAGGTACCAATTCAGTTGATTTTTCCTTTTTATTTTTCTCTATTATTTCTGTTGTTTTTTTCTCAACAGAAGATAGAGGGAGTAATCGAATTGTTATTAGTCTTTCTTCAGTTTTTGAAGGTTTATGAAGTTCTTCGAGTGATTCTTCTTCAAGTTCATTTTCCTTTTTATCTTCCTCTATTATTTCTGTTATTTTTTCTTCAACAGGAGATAGAGGAAGTAATCGAACCGTTATTATTTTTTCTTCAGTTCTTGAAGGGTTACGAAGTTCTTCAACTTCATTTTCCTTTCTACTTTCCTCTATTACTTCTGCTGTTTTTTCTTCAACAGAAGATAAAGGGAGTAATGGAATTTTTATAAGCTTTTCGTCTTCAATCTTTTGCACTGCATTAGTTATTTTCGTCGCAGTTGTAGATAATTTAGGTACGATGAACAGAGTTGACTGATTGTCAGACTTTTTTTTAAGTAGACTCCATGCAGCTTCATAATTTTTCGATGAAATTTGAAAATGCTGTATTACTCGTGTAGCTTCGCCTTTTAAGCATTGACGAAGACGCAGCATTTTTTCTGTGTTCGGCATCTGCACGTTGTCATGTACCACAACTTGAAATACGTTGTAAAAATTGGCCCATTCCTTAATATCGCCATAAAATGTTGGAATTTTTATTATTTTTCTTAACTCAAAGTTAGGGCGATACAAAATTTTAGGCTCTTCTTTTTTTAATTTCTTTTTTAAATTCTGAAGCTTTTCGAAATATTCGTCATATATTTTTTCGAATATGTCTTCGAATTCTACATTAAAATCTAATTGCTTTTTAGATTTTGGATGTCTGTGAATAAAAAGCCTAAGCCTTTTGTTTGATCGTTGTCGATCATTAATTCCATGCTTAGACCTTCCATTTTTCTTCTGAGGTTTTCAACTTTCCTCATGAATATGGAAGTTTTTCGATCCAAATCTTGGTGTTTAGCTTCAACTTCAATTTTTGTTTTATATGATGGCTTTTTTGGAAAAGTGTTGGACGTGTACAACACCTTTTCGGAAAAATCCGCTTGGGCTTCAGGAATTTTCTCCTTGTTTATTCCCATTTTGAGAGTTTTTCCGCAACATTTTTCCTATTTATTGATTAACTGCTAGTTGTTCTCCAAGGGATTATTTTTCACTTTGAACAATTTGCTGCCCAAATGTGCACAGAAAAGTTCTAACCACTTTCACGATTCTCGAATAAAAACACACGGGTTAAAATGTACAATCATTTAATATTTATTTTTAGCATAAATTTATATTTTCCAAAGTTAATTAGATTTCCCGAAGGGATAGGCGGGGAGACTTCACTTCCGAGAAGGATTTGCCGATGCTGGTGATCGAGAAGCCGGATAATCGCGTTAGAGGCGCAAGATGTTGACGCGGCGCAGTGTATGAGCGAATGTTGATGTGCGATGAGTATATAGCGAATGTGTGTGGTGTGGAAGTGTATTATTGTGAGGGGGGTCTGAGACTCATTTAGCCATCCCGGCCCCCCTAGGCAACTGATTTGCCTAGGAGTCGCTGCAGCTGTTGCAGCGTTGCCACGACGCTGCTAAGACCCGTGGATCGCCGTGGTTGGGGTCTAGGCTGACGACGCCGAATAGGCATTCCAACCCGCTGATGCACTCGCGTTACGGGTTGATGCCTTGTTACGTGGCTTCGAGGTATAGCTGGCCTATGATCGTTGCGCGTCGCGGTGCGATGCAGGAGCGTGTGATGCGGCCGGTTGCAGATTTGGCGACCCCTCGACTCACACTCTTGCAACCTATGCGTCTGCGATAGGCAGTTCACACAGTGCCCGTGTGCCTGGGCAACTTGCTGCCGTTGTAACGGTCGCATCCCTCTAAAAATCCCACAATGATACAAGCGATGGGGGCGTCGACATAGGGGGCATCTTATGCGGTGCCCGTCCGGGACCCGTGTTGAGCGGTTTCCGGTGCTGTTGCTGGTGCTGTTGCCGGTGTTGTTGCCGGTGCTGTTATCGGCGCTGTTGCAACGGCAGCTCGGGGCGCTGGAGTTGGCCCGGTGCGTTGCACGCTGGTAGCCGACCGAACAGTTGGCGTGGCTAACACTGGCGTATCTACGTCCATGGTAATATACATATGTATAAAGGAGATTGTTAATTAGAACTCTGTCATACAATTAGATATTGGCAATCGTGCCACGATATGTGGCATGAATGGGCCGTCGTATTGATCGACCATTTCTTGTTAGTTTTCTTTACGGTTTGTTATTTTTATGTACGGTTTGTTATTTTTATTTACGGTTTGTTATTTTCTGACGGTTGTTATTTTTTAACGGTTGGTATTGGCGTATTTCTCGTTTTCATTTGATTAGCTTATTGTGTAACGATAGTATCGGTTTGTTTTTGCGGTTTTCGGATTCGCGGCCATCGGAAGTTGGCAGAAAGCATAGCTTCACGAGCGGTCTGGTTAGCGTTCCGTTTTGCATACGGAGATCAACGATTCGTATGTGACCGTCGGAGCCGTAATGTAGCTTTTCTATGCGGCCAAGCCGCCACTCTGTGGGGGGTAGCCAATCATCGTGAATGAGGACACAGTCTCCAAGTTTAGCGCCTGTTCAGGAGTCTTCCAGCGGTATCTTTTGTGGAGATCCTTTATATATTCGTTCTTCCATCGGCGGCTGAAATCATGATGAAGAATTTTAATCCGTTCCCATCGATTTAATAGGGATAGCGACTCCACGCCTGGCTCAGGAATGGCCAGGATGGGTGCTCCTTTTAGAAAATGCTCTGGAGTCAAGGCGGTGAAATCTGAGGGGTCTTGCGATAGTACTGTGAGCGGCCGTGAATTGAGAACGGCTTCAATTCGATTTAATCACGTCGTGAACTCTTCGTAATTGAATTTTTAATTTCCAGCTACCCGTTTGAAATGGGATTTGAAGCTTTTTACAGCGGATTCCCACAAACCGCCCATATGAGGAGCGCTTGGGGGTATAAATTGCCAGTTGATACCTTGAGGGGCGTACTTTTGCACGATGTCGGGTGACACTTGTTTTAAAAAATCCACAAATTGCTTTTCTGTGGCTCGTTGAGCACCGATAAAGGTTTTGCAATTATCGCTCATGATTTTTGATGGGTAGCCACGTCGAGCGACAAAGCGAGCAAATGACGCGAGAAAAGCCTCCGTCGTCAGATTACTACATAGCTCAAGATGTACTGCCTTTGTCGCGAAACATACAAAGACAGCCACATGGCCTTTCATGAGAGTGGGAGACCTTAACATAGACGCCTTTACCTGGAAAGGCCCAGCAAAATCAACACCTGTTGTGGTGAAAGGCAGAGCGAAATTGCAGCGTTCAGGTGGAAGTGCTGCCATAATCTGCGTTCGCATCTTCTGCTTGTGCATAGTGCAAATCTTGCACGTGAAGATGCACTTCTTGATTTGCGGCTTAAGACGGGGGATATAATACTCCTGGCGTACCATCTGTTGCATGAGGCGAAGTTCGGCGTGTAGCATTAAGATGTGGATGTAATTTAGGAATAACGTGGCAAATGGTGACCTCTCGGGAATTATTATGGGATGGCGTTCGTTGTATGTTAGGCTCGAATTAGCAAGCCGACCATTGGCACGAAGCAGACCTTTCGTGTTCAGAAATGGGTTTAGGACTAAGAGTGAGCTCTTTTTATCAATCGGCTTCGATTCTCTTAGTAGTGATATATCGCGGCTAAAATAGCGCGCTTGTATATATGTTATTAGTGCGACCTTTGCCTTTTGTAACTCTAGGTGCGCCACTGTGTTGCATGGGAAATTATGTGATCCCTTAACTTTGCTTTTGAGTTGTTCTATGAACTTGAACATATAAGCAACTACTCTGAGAGCTCTTGGAAACGATGAAAATCGTTCAAGGATGTCGGTATCATCCAATAATGTGTGAAAGGTGGCGATTTTTCGACCTTCTGGGGCGATAATGTTGCGCATGGGGGATTGTGGCCAAGAATCAGGAGATTCTATCAAACATCGGGGGTCATTCCACCAGAGGGTGGTAGTGGCAAGGTGCAGTGGCTTGCACCCTCTTGTACCTAAATCGGCAGGATTGTCAGCACTGGCTACGTGACGCCAAGTGGCTGATCCCACTAGGTCAAGTATTTGAGACGTTCGGTTAGAAATATACGTCTTACATGCATGTGGTGGTTTTTCCAACCAGGCTAGTGCAATTTCGGAATCGGACCACATATAGAGTTTGCATTTTGTCATGTTTAAATGCATTTGCACCATGGCTACTAATTTTGAAAGTAGTAGTGCGCCACATAACTCAAGTCGTGGGAGACTTATAGTTTTTAAAGGTGCCACGTTTGCTTCTGCTACTAATAAGTGGCTTGTGGTCGTGGTGTCACTTTGCGTGCGCCCATAGATAGTAGCGCAGTATGCCTTTTCTGAGACGTCACAAAAGCCACGTAATTCGACTTTGTGATCGGGGGAGTAATTTACCCATCGCGGAATGTGAATCTGAGAAATGTCATTCAGATTGTTTGCGAACTGGGACCATTTTTCTAAGCGAAGAGGTTTGACTTGTTCGTCCCAGTCGGTTCCATCTAGCCATAATTCTTGTATTAAGATTTTCGCTTGAATCATAATTGGCGAAAGCCATCCTGCGGGGTCGAAAATTTTGCCACCGAGGATAAAATCTGTCTTTTCGTTATGGCTGATAATGCGGATATGGACTCTGTCGTGTATGAGAACTGGTCCGATATCGCATTCCATCGGATGCCTAGTGTTTTTGTTGTACTTTCCTTTTCGAATATAAGGAAATTAGTGTCCAACAAATTTTCGTTTTGAATATTTTTGAGTATATTTGAGTGATTTGCCGTAATCTTTTTTAAAGGAAACCCTGCGGATTTGAGGGCTTTTATCACCTGTGATAAGGCCTTGTATGCTTGTGGAAGGGTGTGACTTCCAGATAGAATATCGTCTACATACGTTTGAGTTTTTAACACTTCGGTTGCCAGAGGAAATTCTGACTTTGTGTTATCTGCCAATTCGTGGAGTGTTCGAATGGCTAAATATGGTGCACAGTTAACGCCAAATGTAACTGTTTTTAATTTGAAGTGGCGTAAAGGACTAGTGGGGGATCTTCGGAACATAATACGTTGAAAATATTGGTCGTCTTTATGTACGCCTATTTGCCGATTCATTTTTTCAACGTACCCTTTGAATACGTATTTGTATATACGCCAATTCAACATCAGAAGCATTAAATCTGGTTGGAATGTGGGTCCCGTAAATAAGATATCATTTAGGGAATTCCCCGAACTAAGGGTTTTCGAGGCATTAAAGACAACTCTTACTTTTGTTGTTCTTTTGTCTGGCTTTACTACTGCGTGATGTGGCAGGTAAAAGGAATAGTATTTGCCGTTGACGATTTTCTCCCCTGGGTTTACTTCCTCCATATGATCCAAATGGAGGTATTCTTCTAACACACCATCATATTCAGATTTGAGTTCGCCTTTTTTAAGTAGGTTTCTTTCCATACTTAGAAACTGCTGAATTGCAGAGGTGCGAGAGTGACCTAAGGCGAGTGTGTTAGGAAATTGTTGCTTAAGTGGTAGTCGTACGACGTACCGACCATTTTCTGATCTAGTAGTTGTGGCTTTGTAAAAATCCTCACAATACTGATCTTCCGGGGTTGTGACTGAAAGGGGGGGGGAGTTCTTCTAATTCCCAAAATTTTCTCAATTGTGAATTGAGGTACTCATTTGAGACTTCCTTAACTTGAGTTGTTAATGTTGTGACTGGTTCCGCAACTAGTCCACTTAGGACCCATCCGAAAATGGTATTTTGCGCCAGAAGTGTATTTGCTATTTTCTCAATACCTTCGAGTATTATCTGTGGTATGAGATCGCTCCCTAATAGAAGATCTATTTGAGCGGGGGTGTTGCAGTTTGGGTCTGCTAGCTTTAGGTGTGAAACCTTTTGCCAATGTTTGCTATTTATATGATAGCTGGGTAACATATTGGTTAATTGCAGTAAGGCAATAGCTTGTGCTTGTATGCGCTTATCCGCTTTGGGGGAAAAGAGGGTAATGGGGCAGATTTTATTTGAGTTTTGAACAACTCTTCCGCCCATTCCCGTGATTCCAAAATTGGCCAGTTTTGTTGGCAACTGTAGCCTGTTGTGATCCTTGGTCTATTAAGGCTCTGAGTTTAAACAGTTCTCCTCGGTGTTCGATGGAGACAACTGCTGTGGGTAATAGTACCCTACTGTGATTTTCGCTATGTAGCGATTGGGTTTTTAACGCCTTTGAGCAGCATGGTGCTTTTTGGCAGTTGTCAGAATTTGTTGTTGCAACTAATCCTGTTGCTCTTTTTACGTTTGCGCTGTTTGGGGGTGAGCTGGAAAAATTGGTTATATGTAACATTGAATGATGCCTTTTATGGCAATAAACGCAATTAAATTTGCTTTCGCAATCTTTAAGCGTATGCGCATGTGACAAACATTTGGTACATAGTTTTTTAGTTCTTACGAAATTGTTTCGATCGCTAACATTAATTTTTTTGAGTTTTTCGCATGATTTTAGTTTGTGACCTCCTCTGCAAAGTTCGCATGACGTTTGCTTATATTGTTCGGATGTGAACGATTGATTTTTAAGAAAGCTTCTATTTAAATTATTGTGGCTACTTGCTTGGGGTCTATTGAAGCTTCTATTGAGGTCGTTTTGAACGTTTTTCGGTCTGACTAGTTTTTTATCTACCCTTTCTGCAATTTCGTATTGGGTAGTAAGAAATTCTTTCATTTGCTGCCACGTTGGGCACTTTCTTCGCGATGAGAGCGATTGCTCCACAAAAGTAACGATTTTTCTGGTAATGCAGCTGTGCATATATTTACCAAAATGGGGTCCCAATTATCTGTGGGGATATTTTGGGTCGATAAAATCGACAAACAATTGGAAACAGTGGATTGAAGTTTGATAAATTCTCCACTGGTTTCCTTTTGAATTTTTGGCAAGTTCATTAAAATTGTTATTTGCTTATCGACCAATATTCTCTCGTTTTCATAACGTGCTTTTAGAGCTTCCCAAGCAAAATTAAAATTTTCGTCATTGAGAGCGAACTGTTTCACTATTACGCCTGCCTGACCTTTGGTTTTGTATCGGAGGTGATACAATTTTTGTGCGGCCATTGTTCATAACCCCCATGAAAAATTTCTGTGTCACATGCGGGCACCTTCAGGTGGGTGCCTGAACTCGCCTCTTGACTTTGTACTTGTGGCATCTCTACTCGCGGAGGTGGAGCAGGTGCAATTGCTTTAATTAATTTTAGCTGATCTGAGATCATAGCTTTCGTCTCTTCGTACTGTTCTAAGCAGTTTTCATATTTGGAGTATGCTGAAGATTTGAAATTTTCAGGTAGATCTGATTCGTCAGATTCTACGATTGCGTCATACGCCGCTTGGAGACGCGTCGAAAAATTGTCTAAATTATCTTTTTTGATTTCTAAGACCGATTCAGAATTGTCTTGAATCGGTGAAGATGAAAATCGAGTGCAGTATCGTATCAAACTGTCACTCTCAGCAATGAATTTTGTATAAGAAATATCTTTACCCCTCTTTAGTTTTGTAGCACCTTGCTTTGAGCGTGTAGCTTCAGCAGGTGTACATGGGCTCTTTTCTTTTTAAACCATTTTTGGAACTTTTAGTGACTGTATTGCTTTAGATTCTTTTGAATCTGAGTTCATTTAAAGATGTATAGAATGAATCAAAACGTCTAAGCGAAAACTAGACTTGTAGATAAGATTTTGAATGGAAGACTCTTTTGTATGCAAGAGTTTCAAAAAAATCAATAAAACCGATGGGTTTTTTGATAAACCGAGAATCAAATAATATTTTCGTTTATATATGTATATATTTATGTATATGATTAGACGAGAACTCTTAAGTAAATAAGAGTTTTGAATGAACTTAAAATTAGTGGACTGTATATGGATATGTATGTATGTACATCATATTTAAACTTAACTTTCTTAAATTTAGTCCTCCTTTTGTGTTTGCAATATCGATGCTTCCATTCCTTGAGTTTTGTGCCGAATTTTGCGGCATTCGTTGGTGTACATCTGCTTCGCCTGCCTCTAGTCCCACGTTGAGGTCCTTTCCTTTCGTTTGTGGTTGCAGAATCATTCCAATCATCATCCGCATGGTTCTTCATTTTAACAGTTTTGCGAACTGTAATTTTTGGCTGCTTTTTATAATTTACGAAATCTTTTCCTTTTTTGATAAGATTCGGATTTGGCTCAACTAAAATATCATTGCGCTTTTTCGGCAATTGTGTTGGTTCGTTCAAAACTTGTATTTCCTCTTCCTTCTCATACGCTTCAGCATCATGTTCCAAAATGTGGTCCATTTCTTTTGTTTCGCCCTTATCTTCAATCGATTTATCCTGGACTGCACTTTCCCACATTTCTCCAAAATGTGAGCCTGCCGGAAGAGATAAGTGCCAAGGTACCAATTCAGTTGATTTTTCCTTTTTATTTTTCTCTATTATTTCTGTTGTTTTTTCTCAACAGAAGATAGAGGGAGTAATCGAATTGTTATTAGTCTTTCTTCAGTTTTTGAAGGTTTATGAAGTTCTTCAAGTGATTCTTCTTCAAGTTCATTTTCCTTTTTATCTTCCTCTATTATTTCTGTTATTTTTTCTTCAACAGAAGATAGAGGAAGTAATCGAACCGTTACTATTTTTTCTTCAGTTTTTGAAAGGTTACGAAATTCTTCAACTTCATTTTCCTTTCTATTTTTCTTTATTACTTCTGCTGTTTTTTCTTCAACAGAAGATAAAGGGAGTAATGGAATTTTTATAAGTTTTCGTCTTCAATCTTTTGCACTGCATTAGTTAGTTTCGTCGCAGTTGTAGATAATTTGGGTACGATGAACAGAGTTGGCTGATTGTCAAACTTTTTTTTAAGTAGACTCCACGCAGCTTCATAATTTTTCGATGAAATTTAAAAATGCTGTATTACTCGTGCAGCTTCGCCTTTTAAGCATTGACGAAGACGCAGCATTTTTTCTGTGTTCGGCATCTGCACGTTGTCATGTACCACAACTTGAAATACGTTGTAAAAATTGGCCCATTCCTTAATATTGGAATTTTTATTTATTTAATGTTGACCCAATTTATTGAGGAATACCAATCACTGTATCTTGGAGTTTAATTGGCACTCACACTCGCGCGAGTCTTTAGAAAAGGAAAGATGTATTTGAAATTTTAAATGTACAATTTATTTAAAATTATATTTTGTTTGCAGTACATTTTAATTCATTTATCGCGTCGAACTGTGTTGGGTCGCTGTACGTCGGCGCGGGTGGAACGGTGTCAATCGAAGTAAGGTGGGAATTCCGCGGCGCAGTATAGAAGCGAAAGTTTGAAAGTTGTGGTTGGGCGGCTTGTGTAGAACGAATGAATAGCGTAAACGAATGTTATCTGCTTTCTCCTTGTCCATCCTTTTTGATGAGTGGGTTTGCGCAGATGGGCTGAGTTATATTGTAGTGTCATCAGCTGTGGTGAATTTCGATGTAGCATTAGGGTGCGCCAGTTTTTACCGAGTAGAGGGGGTGGATGCTTAACTCATTTAAACATCCTGGGCCCCCTAGGCGAATATTTTGCCTAGTTTTATACATATATATAATCTGATGCATGTAATTCGGCTTACTATTGGTGTAGTAACCGAGGCCGCAGAATATTAGCTGTAAGAAGCGATTTTGGTTTTAATAGCCAATTATATTTTGTAAATATTGGTGCTTGAGGTATGTAATAATTGATTTTGCGTGCTTTGACGACTTATTATAATATTATACCAAAAAAGCTGTTTGTTTTATTAACGGTTATTTACAATTTATTATTTATCGTTTTGGCATACCGGTGGTTTATTATATGCCGTTTCTGTATTATCGGCAATTGTTTGTTTTTTATTTATTCTCGGCTTATGAAGGATAGTAACGCCACGCCTGGCCAGATATGGCCAGAATGGATACTCCTTAGCCCTAGTGTTAGGACTCTGACAATAGAGGGATCTTGCGGGAGAATGGCCGTGAATTGCGAACGGCTTCAATTCGTACAGTACAGAATTCTTCATAATTGTTTAATGCTTTATATAGCTGATTTCCCTAACTCACCCATGTGAGGAGCGCTTGCATAGATGCGATAAGAGCGACCTTTGCTTTTTGTAAGTGTAGGTGTGATCCCTTAACTTCCTTTTGAGATTTCACTTAGTTTTCAAAATTAATGAAAATGTCGATTTTTCGACTTTTTGATACAACTGTGTATTTTATGTTTTAGTACGCATGCACTAATTTGGCGTTTAGCAGCCCGCCACCGCTCTAGGATTTGTTCAGAACTTTTTTTTTTTCATTATTGGCGAAAGCCATCCTGCGGGGCCGAAAAGTTGTATATGTTTTAATTAGTTTGAACTGTCAGACGTAACTCTGAGTTTGGTTTTTATATCAATTTGTAGAGTATTGGGAAACTGTGGCTCTAGTGGTAGTCATACGACGTACCGGCCATTATTTGATCGAGTAGTTGCGGCTTTAGAGAAGTGCTCACAATACTGATCTTTTATAGTTTTGTTTGTTATTGGAAGTTTTCTTAACGTTTGCAGTTCACTTAATTGTGAATTAAGGTATTTGTTTTTGTTATACTCAACTTTAGTTGGCATTGTGGTAACTAGTTTTGTAACTAGTCCACTTTGTATTTCGCTGTTTAGCGTTTGAACTTTTTGAGCCTTTGAGCAACATGGTGTCTCTTGGCTATTTTTAGAATTTTGTTTTTCGGGATTTGCGTTTGCAATTAAACCCGTGGTTCTTGATTTATAAGCACTTTTATGGGATGGGATGTTATATATGCTGTAATGAAGCATTGAGTGATGTCTTTTGTGACAATATATGCAATTGAATTTGCTTTTTCAATTTTTATATGTGTGCGCATGTGACAAGCACATTGTGCATAATTTTTTTGATCCCACGAAATTGTTTCTTTCATTAATTTTTAGTTTTTTAAACTTCTCGCAAGATATTAGTTTATGCCCTCTTGTGCATAGTTCGCATGACGTTTGTTTTCTTTGTTCTGATATGAACGTTCGCGTTTTGTAAAATCTTTTGTTTAAATTTTTGTTGCTTCTAGCTTGGGGTCTATTTAAGCTTCCGTTCTGGTCGTGTTTGTTCTTAGTTTTGAGTATTTTTTCTTCTAACCTTTCCGCAATTTCATATTGGGTGGTGAGAAAATCTTTCATTTTTTGCCACGTTGGGCACTTTTTCCGTGATGAGAGCGATTGCTCCCATAGAAGTAACGACTTTTCTGGTAATGCGGCGGTGCAAATGTTTACTAGAATTGGGTCCCAGCTACGTGTGGGAATATTTAGTGTCGATAGAATCGACAAACAATTTGAAACAGTGGATTCTAGTTTGATGAATTCTACACTTGTTCCTTTCTTAATTTTTGGCAAGTTCATTAGAATCGTTACTTGTTTATCGACCAGTATTCTTTCATTTTCAAATCTAGCTTTTAGAGCTTCCCAAGCCAAATTGAAATTGTCGTCATTTAATGCGAACTGTTTAACTATTTCGCCTGCTTGACCTTTTGTTTTGTACCGGAGGTTATACAGTTTTTGTGCCTTTGATAGTTGTGGATGGTTGATGTAAACGGCTGTGAACATGTCCCGGAAGGACGGCCATTCTTCATAACCTCCGTAAAACGTTTCTGTGTCACATGCAGACACCTCGAGTTGGATGCCTGAACTTGCCTCTTGATTTTCTATTTGTGGCAGCTCTACTCTACTGTGGAATTGCTTTAATGAACCTTAAATGATCGCAGATCATAGCTTTCGTTTCTTCATATTGGTCCAAGCAGTTTTCGTATATGACGTAAGCAGATAATTTAAAATTTTGTGGCAGATCTGAATCGTCAGAATCTACAATGCCGTCATGAGCCGCTTGGAGGCGAGTCCAAAAATTTGTAAGATTTTGACCTTTTACTTCTAATAATGATTCCGAGTGTTCGTGAATCGGTGAAGAGGCAAATCTAGTGCAGTATCTTGTTAAACTGTCACTTTGAAATGAATTTAATAGCCTGTTTTGAGCGTATAGCTGCAGCAGGTGTATTATGATTTTTTCCGTTATTAACCATTTTTATTATATTGTGTATTAAAATTTTTCTCAGAGTAAACTGATTTATAGTATCTATATGAAGCGATAAAGTATAGAAAATGAAATACTCTTTTATGTAAATAAGAGTTTATTATTTCGGATAATATTAGCAAGAAACGTATTTTTATTAATATCGCTTTGTATTTATTTGAATTGTTAATTGCTATTAAAAACCGCGTTTTTTATTAATTAAACTATTTGAAGTCCGAATGATTTGTATTTAGGTACACCCTAATACTTGGACTTGTATGTATGTATGTACATATGTCCGTATGACGTTGCTTATGTTTTGTGCAATTGAGAGCTCGTTGGAGAGATCAATTCAATAATTGCAAATGTGGACTTTGAACTTTTGGTTTTTTTTTTTGGAGATTTTGTGTTTTGCGTCACAGGCAGATTTTGCCGTATGATTATGTGTACAAATATATTTATATGTGTATGTTCGCTCTAAGAAGAGAGCGCGGAGACGGAATTGAAAAAATGTAAATCTGTTTATATATATGTATGTGTTAATATGTAATATTTTGAGACTTTATTTAGTGTCACAGGCAGATTCTTTGCCGTATATTTGTAAATAAATGTTATAATATTTATTTTAGAGAGAGAGAGACTGAACACGGTATTAAAAAGAGTTAGTTTTTTTTTTTATGTACATATACATACATATGTTCATATACACTTTTTCATGGTATCTATTAGGACCGCCGTCTAATATGTATTATAGATATATGTAAATATACAAATATATATTTTGCGCTTGGCAATTATATAATATGTAACGAATATATGTTTTCACTAAGCAGTTATATATGTATGCATATGTGATAAGAATTTGATAATTATTTTATTTAAGTTTTTAAATATTTAGATATACATATGTATTTATGTATGTACTATACCAAACTTTTATCGGTTTTCCCGTAAATTAAATTTGGGTCTTATAAGTTTGGTAACCGTTTTATAGCGCTGTTAAAACGGATTTTTAACGGGTGATTTTTTTGAGGTTAGGATTTTCATGCAGTAGTATTTGACAGATCACGTGGGATGTCAGACATGGTGTCAAAGAGAAAGATGCTCAGTATGCTTTGACATTTCATCATGAATAGACTTACTAACGAGCAACGCTTGCAAATCATTGAATTTTATTACCAAAATCAGTGTTCGGTTCGAAATGTGTTTCGCGTCCGTGTCCGATGAGCGATGAGGCTCATTTCTGGTTGAATGGCTACGTAAATAAGCAAAATTGCCGCATTTGGGGTGAAGAGCAACCAGAAGCCGTTCAAGAACTGCCCATGCATCCCGAAAAATGCACTGTTTGGTGTGGTTTGTACGCTGGTGGAATCATTGGACCGTATTTTTTCAAAGATGCTGTTGGACGCAACGTTACGGTGAATGGCGATCGCTATCGTTCGATGCTAACAAACTTTTTGTTGCCAAAAATGGAAGAACTGAACTTGGTTGACATGTGGTTTCAACAAGATGGCGCTACATGCCACACAGCTCGCGATTCTATGGCCATTTTGAGGGAAAACTTCGGACAACAATTCATCTCAAGAAATGGACCCGTAAGTTGGCCACCAAGATCATGCGATTTAACGCCTTTAGACTATTTTTTGTGGGGCTACGTCAAGTCTAAAGTCTACAGAAATAAGCCAGCAACTATTCCAGCTTTGGAAGACAACATTTCCGAAGAAATTCGGGCTATTCCGGCCGAAATGCTCGAAAAAGTTGCCCAAAATTGGACTTTCCGAATGAACCACCTAAGACGCAGCCGCGGTCAACATTTAAATGAAATTATCTTCAAAAAGTAAATGTCATGAACCAATCTAACGTTTCAAATAAAGAACCGATGAGATTTTGCAAATTTTATGCGTTTTTTTTTTTTAAAAAAGTTATCAAGCTCTTAAAAAATCACCCTTTATTACAGATTTTATGTTAGTATGTAAATCCGTATTTTCCTTTTAATACATATGTATATGCATATTACTATGTATGAAAAATGGACTAAATACGCTCACTTGGTTGCTTCAAGAGTTTTGTAGGTGTATATACGTATGTGCATATATTCCTTTAATGCTGTCTGCGTTTTTTCCTTTTCCTTTCTTCACTCTTTCTCTCCTTAAGGTTTGCAGGCACTTCCAGGCAGCTTCTATTTTTGTTGTTTAATATTTTGTAGCTTTTTCCGCGCCCAATTGTTGTGTTTTTGTGTATATTTTATTGTTTAGGCGCTTTTACTTTTCGCGCCCGACTTATGTTTTTTTTGTATTTGTACAGTTTTGTATGTTTTGTTTTTATAAGTTTGTTTTTTCACCGCAGTTTTGGTTTTTGTAATGTTTCTTTACACTGATTTATATAATTTCTTGTTTTGGTTGACACGCACTTTTAGTATGTTAATGTTTTTATTATTGTTTGTGTCACTGCACTATTTTTGTTCTGTTTTCTTGTTGGTGTCACTGCACTGCTTTGTTTTTGGTTTTTGTTCACCGCACAATTCTTTTTTTTTTCTTGTATTAATTTTTCTCGATATTTTTTGTTTCAATAATCCATAGTGCCTCTCACTATGGCTCGAAGGACCATGTTTAATGTTGACCCAATTTATTGGGGAATACCAATCACTGTATCTTGGAGTTTAATTGGCATTCACACTCGCGCGAGTCTTTAAAAAAGGAAAGATGTATTTGAAATTTTAAATGTACAATTTATTTAAAATTATATTTTGTTTGCAGTACAATAGTTTATTTAATTTATCGCGTCGAACTGTTTTAGGTCGCTGTACGTCGGCGCGGGTGGAACGGTGTCGATCGAAGTAAGGTGGGAATTCCGCGGCGCAGTATAGAAGCGAAAGTTTGAAAGTTGTGGTTGGGCGGCTTGTGTAGAACGAATGAATAGCGTAAACGAATGTTATCTGCTTTCTCCTTGTCCATCCTTTTTGATGAGCGGGTTTGCGCAGATGGGCTGAGTTATGTTGTAGTGTCATCAGCTGTGGTGAATTTCGATGTAGAATTAGGGTGCGCCAGTTTTAACCGAGTAGAGGGGGTGGATGCTTAACTCATTTAAACATTATTATTTTTCTTATTTCAAAGTTGGGCGATACAAAATTTTAGGCTCTTCTTTTTTTAATTTCTTTTTTAAATTCTGAAGCTTTTCGAAATGTTCGTCATATATTTTTTTCGAATATGTCTTCGATTTCTACATTAAAATCTAATTTGCTTTTTAGATTTTGGATGTCTGTGAATAAAAAGCCTAAGCCTTTTATTTGATCGTTGTCGATCATTAATTCCATGATTAGACCTTCGATTTTTCTTCTGAGGTTTTCAACTTTCCTCATGAATATGGAAGTTTTTCGATCCAAATCTTGGTGTTTAGCTTCAACTTCTTCAATTTTTGTTTTATATGATGGCTTTGTTGGAAAAGTGTTGGACGTGTACAACACCTTTTCGGAAAAATCCGCTTGGGCTTCAGGAATTATCTTCTTGTTTATTCCCATTTTGAGAGTTTTTCCGCAACACTTTTCCTATTTATTGATTAACTGCTAGTTGTTCTCCAAAGAAATCGTTGAAGGTATTTGATTTGGTCGCCTAGTTGACCTTGCTGTGCCTCGACTCACAGCCGCTGAATATCTCTTGGATAACAGTTAGATCACAGCGTTTAGTCTCTGCTAAAACGGCTTATGCGATCGGTTTTAATGCGGGAATATACACCCGTCTTACAATTATTATTTTTATTTAGTCAATATGCGGGAATATACACCCGTCTTACAATTTAATTTTGCCTGTATTTATATTAATTGCAGGGCTTACTTTATTTTATTTGCCTGTATTTTTTATAATATCAGGGCTTTTTTAAATTTGGCTCTTTATCCGGCTCGAAGGACCAAATGTTATTACCTCACTATAGTTTCTAACAATCCTTACCGCTGGTGGGGGGAATTGATTAGTCTTATATCGAGGGAGAATTTATTCATTATGATTTTATTTCGTATTTTTCTTGCTTATATACAAATTTTAAAACTATCTTAAATAACTAAATATATGTGTATGTGTGTATGTTTGTATGTATTGCAACATATTGTTTATTGCTGCTTGACATGGGGTTATTTTGAAATGTACAATTTAATACATGTGTGTGTGTGTATCCCTTCTGTAAATTTATGATTTGTGTCCCATGCATTTTTAATACGCTTTTATTAGCTTCACTTGTATGTATGTATATATATGTTTGTAACTTTTTTAAGTAGTACTGCAACCTAGAATACTTGAGTGACACTGTAGGAAGGCGATAGTAAGTTTAAGCAGCTCACCAAAAAGATGCGCTTAAAAGTATGCAACATCTATATAAAACTAGTTTTGGTGACATTTAAATAGCATACTGAGTTGGGCGTCGACCGTTCATAAGATGCAAGGTTGTACAGTAGAACATGCAGTAATTTATCTGGGCTCTCGACTGTTTGCTGCTGGACAAGCTTATATAGCACTTAGTAGTTGTAGATCTTTGGACGGTATTCGAATTGAAGAACCAGACTGTTCAAAGTTGACAGGTAAAACCCCATGTAACAGTGAAGCTTTAGAAGAAATGATTCGATTAAGAAGTAATAATTCGTAAAGTCGTCAATAGAACTTGGTCTCAAATAATGTAACAATTAATCATGAAAGGTTACGAGTAGATATTAAATGCTGCCTAATTATCAATTTACTTAACCAATATTACATGTTATAGTTCATATTTTAACAAATTTGAGGTTTCTCACATCAAACTAAAAAGTGAAAAATAATTCTTTGTATAAACTAACAATAATAATGAAGAAAAAATTCCTGCATTATTGTGAGAAAAGCGTGGGGTGTTTTGTGACATATTTTCCATATATCGAGCATGCCACGCTTTTCTCACAATAATGCAGGAATTTTTTCTTCATTATTATTGTTAGTTTATACAAAGAATTATTTTTCACCTTTTAGTTTGATATGCTTTAAAAGCATGTTTTTTAGTTTTTTTAAACTATATTTATTATTATTATTAGATGTGCATTGCATGTAAATGCATTATGTATAAATATTTGTATGTATGTACGTATATAAGTATATAAATAGATATTTATATTTAGTAGAATTTCGGCATTGCTGATAAGTAAGCATGTTCAATGATATTTGAACATATTGCCGAGGGAAAGAAATGATTATTTAAAATTAGTGGACTGTATATGGATATGTATGTACATCATATTTAAACTTAACTTTCTTAAATTTAGTCCTCCCTTTGTGTTTGCAATATCGATGCTTCCATTCCTTGAGTTTTGGCCGAATTTTGCTGCATTCGTTGGTGTGCATCTGCTTCGCCTGCCTCTAGTCCCACGTTGAGGTCCTTTCCTTTTGTTTGTGGTTGCAGAATCATTCCAATCATCATCCGCATGGTTCTTCATTTTAACAGTTTTGCGAACTGTAATTTTTGGCTGCTTTTTATAATTTACGAAATCTTTTCCTTTTTTGATAAGATTCGGATTTGGCTCAACTAAAATATCATTGCGCTTTTTCGGCAATTGTGTTGGTTCGTTCAAACCTTGTATTTCCTCTTCCTTCTCATACGCTTCAGCATCATGTTCCAAAATGTGGTCCATTTCTTTTGTTTCGCCCTTATCTTCAATCGATTTATCCTGGACTGCACTTTCCCACATTTCTCCAAAATGTGAGCCTGCCGGAAGAGATAAGTGCCAAGGTACCAATTCAGTTGATTTTTCCTTTTTATTTTTCTCTATTATTTCTGTTGTTTTTTTCTCAACAGAAGATAGAGGGAGTAATCGAATTGTTATTAGTCTTTCTTCAGTTTTTGAAGGTTTATGAAGTTCTTCAAGTGATTCTTCTTCAAGTTCATTTTCCTTTTTATCTTCCTCTATTATTTCTGTTATTTTTTCTTCAACAGGAGATAGAGGAAGTAATCGAACCGTTACTATTTTTTCTTCAGTTTTTGAAAGGTTACGAAATTCTTCAACTTCATTTTCCTTTCTATTTTTCTTTATTACTTCTGCTGTTTTTTCTTCAACAGAAGATAAAGAGAGTAATGGAATTTTTATAAGTTTTCGTCTTCAATCTTTTGCACTGCATTAGTTAGTTTCGTCGCAGTTGTAGATAATTTGGGTACGATGAACAGAGTTGGCTGATTGTCAAACTTTTTTTTAAGTAGACTCCATGCAGCTTCATAATTTTTCGATGAAATTTGAAAATGTTGTATTACTCGTGCAGCTTCGCCTTTTAAGCATTGACGAAGACGCAGCATTTTTTCTGTGTTCGGCATCTGCACGTTGTCATGTACCATAACTTGAAATACGTTGTAAAAATTGGCCCATTCCTTAATATCGCCATAAAATGTTGGAATTTTTATTATTTTTCTTAATTCAAAGTTAGGGCGATAAAAAATTTTAAGCTCTTCTTTTTTTAATTTCTTTTTTAAATTCTGAAGCTTTTCGAAATATTCGTCATATATTTTTTCGAATATGTGTTCGATTTCTACATTAAAATCTAATTTGCTTTTTAGATTTTGGATGTCTGTGAATAAAAAGCCTAAGCCTTTTATTTGATCGTTGTCGATCATTAATTCTATGATTAGACCTTCGATTTTTCTTCTGTGGTTTTCAACTTTCCTCATGAATATGGAAGTTTTTCGATCCAAATCTTGGTGTTTAGCTTCAACTTCTTCAATTTTTGTTTTATATGATGGCTTTGTTGGAAAAGTGTTGGACGTGTACAACACCTTTTCGGCAAAATCCGCTTGGGCTTCAGGAATTTTCTTCTTGTTTATTCCCATTTTGAGGGTTTTTCCGCAACACTTTTCCTATTTATTGATTAACTGCTAGTTGTTCTCCAAAGAAATCGTTGGAGGTAATTGATTTGGTCGCCTAATTGACCTTGCTGTGCCTCGACTCACAGCCGCTGAATATCTCTTGGATATCTGTTAGATCACTGCGTTTAGTGTCTGCTAAAACGGCTTATGCGATCGGTTTTAATGCGGGAATATACCTCCGTCTTACAAATATTTTTATTTAAGCAATATGCGGGAATATACACCCGTTTTACAATTATTATTTTTATTTAGTCAATATGCGGGAATATACACCCGTCTTACAATTTAATTTTGTCTGTATTTATATTAATTACAGGGCTTACTTTATTTTATTTGCCTGTATTTTTTATAATATCAGTGCTTTTTTAAATTTGGCTGAGCTCTTTATCTGGCTCGAAGGACCAAATGTTAATACCTCAATATAGTTTCTAACAATCCTTACCGCTGGTGGGGGGAATTGAATAGCCTTATATCGAGGGAGAATTTATTCATTCTGATTTTATTTCGTATTTTTCTTGCTTATATACAAATTTTAAAACTATCTTAAATAATTAAATATATGTGTATGTGTGTATGTTTGTATGTATTGCAACATATTGTTTATTGCTGCTTGACATGGGGTTATTTTGAAATGTACAATTTAATACATGTGTGTGTGTGCGTTATCTCTTCCGTAAATTTATGATTTGTGTCCCATGCATTTTTATTATTATTAGATGTGCAATGCATGTAAATGCATTATGTATATATGTATGTATATAAGTATATAAATAGATATTTATATTTAGTAGAATTTCGGCTTTGCTGATAAGTAAGCATGTTCAATGATATTTGAACATTAATAATACAGCGACGACAATAGGGTTGTCACCATGGGGGTTTTGACGCATTGAAGGGAACGTTAGCTTCGGAGCAATTTGTTGGAAAGGTAACGCATGTTACCATGGTTGGTGTGAGCAAGAGGTTTTGTTAGCAGCTCAATTTAAGTGAAAAGGCGTGGCCAAAGAATGGCTTGATGCACAAAATGTGTTCCAGCGATGGTCTGCTTTCGTAGATGCATTGTACACACGTGAAAGTGAGACATTAACGCAATATTATTTTGCAATGTTAAATACTGGTAGACGAGGTAAGGTTGACGAAGCATCTACAAATGCATACATTACAGGGAGGTTAAACGATAATAATTTAACCTAAACTCTTATGGCAATGAGATTACCAACGTGCAATGATTTGTTACGATCTCTTGAGATCTTTTCGAATTTACCATGGTCACCAAAAAATATAGAGAGTCATATGTGTTTCAACGATTATACTGCTCAAAATACCAATGCGGACAAGAATTTGATTAAATGTTTCAATTGCAATGAATTTGGGCATGTCGCAGCAAAATGTTCCAAGATACAACATAAAGCTAGGTGCAGTAAATGCAATAAGGTGGGGCACGAAGCGAAGTTCAGTCGTTGCGACAAGCCAACAATTGCTGTAGTTTTAAGTGAGAATGAATATCCACCTCTAATGCCAAATGTGGAATGAAACTGTTATTGATGCGGACAGCGATACGTCACTCATAACAGAGTCAAAAGTTCCAACGAATGTTCTTAAGAAAGCTTGCAATAAGAGGTTAGAAGGTTTTGGGGGTGCAACAGTTTGTAGCACTGCAGATATCAATGTCGAATTAAAAATAGTTGGTTGCAAAATAAATACGATCTTGCAAATAGTACCTGATGAATTTATGCGATACGATGTGTTTATTGGAAGAAATGTTTTATGTTAGACAGATTGTCCTCTGGTTATTCAATCGGTCAACATGCAAGTACGAAGGAAAACCGTAGAAATTTACGACATTGACAAAACATTGAATGATGACGATAAAGCTAACGTAGATTCTGACATTAAACGAGATGAAGCAGCGGGCAACATCATGGCGGAGAGGATCAAATGGAAAACTCGGTACGACAAACGATATAGGTGAAGATCTAGCAGATTCAACGCATACACAAAGACGTTATTGTAACACTTGCAGCGTAAATCATATGAAACCATGGTGTACATTGAGCCCTGAGTCAGATGATGACGACGAATCGTTCTTGCAAGACAAAATGTCAGGAGAGGTCGATCTGTCACCGACAGTTTTATCGAGTGAGAGTCGTTCGTTAATGAACAAGAAAACGGAGCAGTCACAAGCAGGCGTATTAAGAATATTTCAATTTCTTTTAAATTAACTTTTATTCGTTAAATAATAATTTTGAAATAAACAATTTGAACATTATTGGCACATCTAAAGCACTGGCGACGTGTCTGTCACAACATGATCGATCGGGTTGGTGGTTTTTCGATCCGGAGACAGCCGGTTAGCTTGATGAATTTTACAATGCTGGAATCTAGTATTACAGTTAACTATATTTCAGGTCCCGGCGAAGTCGATAAGCCGTAACGCATTTTATGGATGTTTCAGCGTGGAGGCTGAATTTACCGACTGTTGCGCCAAAGATACCTTTTTTGCCCAATCTGACGAAGCACGAATTTTATGTCGTGGCGGGGGCAACTCTCATAGGTGTGCTCCATAAAAGGCATCTTTGGTCACATCGTCCATCTCCACCGTCGGGACGTGGACGCAAATCAGCGATATGTTGAAGAACTTCGCTTTGAAGCGGGTTGTGGCTAGATGTTCACCCATCGGTGTGAATGGCAATAGTCGGCGACGGAGTCTCTCTCCCACACCAAATTTTCGTTCCCTTATATGGCCACTGTAGTAAATGCCACAGAGACCTACTCGTCTTAGTTCTTGTCCCTTTATGCCAACCTTCAATGTAACGAGGATATCAACCAGCTGGGCAGCGGCACCTTTCCAATTTAGGGATCAGACATTCCAGATGCACGTTCCTCACTTGCGTGAACTTCTATGAACTTAATCGCTTTCGTTAAAAATAATGAGTAGCTACTGTAAATTGCATTAAAAGAAGGTGATTCTAATACTTTATAAAATTTGTTAACTATCTTTCCACTTACTACTTCAAAGTCAAAGTATAACGTATAAATCAGTTAATACATACACATACTCATTCAAACATTTATTTATCGCTCCAATAAATGAAAAAAAACGGTAAATGTTCAGCAAAGCGGCTTTTATGAAAATTTTTTTGGGAAATATCTCAAAATTTTTGTTTTTAAATCTACTTCACCAATATATAGGGCACATGTCCAATTTTTATGTTTTTTTTTATAATAAAAACCCCTGGTCGGTCTAACACAGGAATGTAGCCGGTTTTTTTATCAGGTACAACTCCTTTCTCCTTTGGCGGCCTTCGGCCGCGCTTCATAAAAATAATCCTAGTCGGTCCACCACCGACCTTTGGCCGCTGCTCAAAAAAATAATTCTAGTCTGTCCAACATCGGGTTGTTCACAATTCTTTTGTGTGGAAATTCTTTCTGCAATAATAATGAATGATACATTTTTCTATTATGTATTTCTGATTTTTGTCGATTATCGTTCAGCCTCGAATATCGATAAATCGAAAACGATTAGGGAACGAACCAATAGTGTTCATTCGAATTTACAAGAGTAGTGGCATATTTCGTACATAATCTTGCCATAATTGTTTTGTTGTGAGTTTTTTCATCTTTTTTTATCAAAAAAAAAAAATAAATAAATAAAATGAATGATTGAAAGTACACCCTATTTTTTTTACACGGTAGATACATTCCTCAGAAATCCGTGTAAAAAAACCGTATAAAAAAGAGGCGTTTCCTATAGTAAAATGGGGGATACATTCCATGTCATCTGTAAGATGAAATAAAGATATATATATATTTACTTCGAAAAACCGTGTAAAAAATGTTGAAAACTGCAAAATTTCAGTTATGCATACAAATTGAATGTTCATATGGCATTTTATGGAACATTAAAACTTAAAATACAGAATTCATACAGGTGAAAAATTGGTGGAGAAAGCAAAAAACAAAAGAAATCTGTTAATCGAGAATTAAGAACAGAAATATTATAATAGAAATAAAAATAAATATTGACATAGCTACATAATGATCCTGATAGTAGCTTCGTTTAAGCCAAAATCTTTGCCCGCAGATTTTGAACCTTCCCCTCTTGCCAGACAGTTCAAGAATTTTAATTTTGCTTCCAAATGGCTTGCCTTTTACGAATCTTCGAAATTTTGAACATTTCGTTGACTGTATTAAGTATTAAGGGCAAACATTTTATTTTTAAAGCTTAACTAAAAATTTATAGATAAAATACCCTTTTTCACTTATTAAGGTCAGAAATGTTCAAATCTATTGATTGCACGAGCATTTGAAAAAATATTGCGAGCTAATAAACTTTAAACACTTTAATTAAGAAATATTTTAAATAAATATCGTACGAACCAAATGAGTTATCGAATAAGGCGATTTCCCAGATACTACTATGTATGTTCATTTTAACAATGATGCCAAGTGTGGTAAAAATAAACATAATTACGAGACAGTGAATTTGAAAACGTACCAGATTAAAAATGGCGTGTGCTAATAAAAAGCAAAGATAAAGAAGAAATTAAATTGTATTTTATTATATAAAAATCACCATTTCAACATGGTAGCAGAGCAAGGTTTATGATTTAAAGAAGAACAGAAAAAAAAAACTGAGTAGGAACCGTCAAAATTTATTTTAAGAACTATTATAACAAAAACATGTAGATTTAAAAAATGTTTACTACGTTGAGGGGATTAAGCAAAATTTGATAAGTTTTTCAAAGATAACTAAAAGTTGCACTATAGTAGCAAAAGACGAAAAAGCCAAAATTTATAATTTGACTAGAGAGTTAATCGTTGTCGCTGAAAAAATAAACAAATTGTATTGTAGAAAAAGTTTTTTATCTAAAAACGAAATCTATGCACACTCAGTTAAATTAACTCAAAAAGAGAAATGGCACAGGCCACTTGGTCATCTAAATTTTCAGTATTTAAATAAATTAATAAATAATAAATTAGTTGTCGGTTTGCCAGATAAAATTGAAAGCATGGAAATGAAATGTTCAAAATGTATTAAAAGTGAAATGAGTAATGTACCTTTCAAAAATAATAGAACAAAGACTAATGAAATTTTAGAATTAATTCATACTGATTTGAATGGTCCACATAATATAACTGATTATGGTGGAGAAAAATACTTTCTCACATTTATTGATGACTATAGTAAATGTACAAGGATATTCTGTGTTAAAAGTAAATCTGAAGTGGCTAATTGTTTCATGGAGTTTGTAAATTTAATAGAAAATAAATTCAACAAGAGAGTCAAGAAAATTCAGTGTAACAATGGTAAAGAATATTTAAACAAAGATATTTATAATTATATAAGGCAATAAGGTATAGAGTTATTACCATGTCCACCATACGTCCATGAATTAAATGGAGTAGCAGAAAGATATAACAGATCGGCTCTGGATGTAGGTAGGTGTTTAATGAGGGAAGCCAACATTCATAGGAGGTCCGGAAGTTATACAAACAGCAGCATACTTAAAAAATCGAACAATTGCTAGCACTGTCGAATATAAAACTCCTTATGAGATATTTTTTGGAGTAAAACCAAACGTTGAGCATCTAAAAATTTATGGAAGTACAGTCTTTGTAAGGGTTCCTGAAGTTCTAAGAAAAAGTAAATGGGATGATAAAGCACAAGAAGGAGTTTTGGTAGGCTACAACGAAAATAGTTATGGTGTTCTAACAAAAAAAGGAATAATAAATGCTAGGCATATACAGGTAGTTAAAGGAAATACGAAATTGATTTGCTTAGAAAAATTAGATGATCAGAATAATAAAGATGTAGAAATTGGCCAAACTTCAAATGAAACAATTGAAACTGTTTCTGAAACTAAGACTTATGTAGATGGGGGCATTCCTGAAAATTCTTTAAAGAATCTTGTAAATGATGGTAATATACTCGTAAATGATAATGGAGAAAAGGATAAAGTAAAACTGCAAAAAAGGGAAAGAACTCCAGTTTCTAGATATGGTAATCCAGTTTCAAATTTTATGTATGCTAACCATATTGATGCAAATGTACCAAACACATTTGAGGAGGTGATGAACTCCAATGAACATACACAATGGAATAAAGCAATGGATTCAGAAATAAATAGCTTAAATAAAAATAATACTTGGCAAATGGTTAAAAGGCCAAATGATGAAAATGTTATTGATGTTAAATGGGTTTTTAGGAAGAAAAGTAATAATGATTATAAAGCTAGATTAGTTGTAAGAGGATTTCAGCAAAATGAATTCATTGAAAGTACTTATTCTCCGGTAGGAAAAATGCAAACCTTACAAATTTTATTGTCATACAGTTGTAAATAAAATTTATTTGTGGAACAGATGGATGAAGAGACAGCTTTTTTAAATGCTCATGTAAAATCAGAAGTTTATATAAATCAACCGGAAGGTTATGAAACTGATGGCAAAAAAGTGTACAAGTTGCAAAAGGCACTTTATGGTCTCAAAGAAAGCCCTAGAGTATGGTATGACTGTTTTGATAAATTTTTAAAAATACTAAATTTTGTTAGAAGTAACTATGTTAAGATAGCAAGCAGAGATCCAATATATATATTAATATTTGTAGATGATCTTTTAATTTGTTGTAAAAATGAAAATAAAATAAAAGAGGTAAAATCTAGTTTGATGAAAAGATTTGCGATGAAAGACTTGAGAAAAATTAAAAACTATATTGGCATAGATATTGATTATAGTGATAATAAAAGTGTGATGACTTTAAACCAAACAAAATATATTGAATCTTTGGCTGCAAAATATGATCTAAAAATACTAAATTATATGATACTCCAATGGAAACAAATTTAAAACTAGAACAAGCTACAGAAGTAGATAAAGGTATTAAGTACAGGAACATCATAGGAGAACTATTATATATAAGCACAGGCACACGACCAGATGTAGCATATAGTGTCAAGATACAGAAATATTGGTTTATGGTAGATTTTGACTATGCAGGAGGTAAGGTAGACAGAAAACCTACAACTGGTTTTATTATGAGATTATTTGGAAATTTAATTTATTGGAAATCTCGCAAACAAAGTACAGTAACTAAATGTTCAACTTTTGCAGAATACACTGCTATGTCAGAGGCAGTGACAGAGGTATTTATTCGAAACTTATTAAGTGAATCATTTAATATGAAATTTTGTGATCCAATTAAATTGTATGAAGATAACTCAGATGCAATTGCAATTGCTAAGTATGGCAACTTCACCAAAAATTCAAAGCACATTGAAGTGCAGTATCATTATATAAATGAGAACTATGAAAAGAAAATTATAGAGATTGTTAAAATTGATACAAAATTAAATTTAGCAGACATGTTAACTAAAAGTTCAGATAAGAAAACATTTCTAAAAAAGCAGATCAGATCTTAGATTGATTTAGTTATATAAATAGTTATAATATCAAAGTTAAGATTTATTTGATCACATAGATTTCAGTAATGTTAAAGTACAAACCAAAAAAATAAAAAATAAAAAAAACAACAAACAAGAAAATTCATTAGCTTATAAGGTTATATTTAAGTTTATGTAATATGAGATTATAAATTTTAAGGAGGCGTGTTGTAATTTAGTAAAAATTATAATCTTATATGAATGAACATGATGGGTATATGAAAAGCACAATCTATGATTGTCAAGCAAAATATATACTATCTGTCAAAATTATACATACACACTCACTCTAAAAAAAGGATCCTAGGTGTGAAGCAATAAGAATACGTGTGCTCTAATAAAAAGCAAATATAAAGAAGAAATTAAATTGTATTTTATTATATAAAAATCACCATTTCAACAGAATTATCTTGCTCTTGCAAGGTTGCAGATTAAAAAAATCCTATACCGAAATATACAAGGGCACGAGAGCACCCATTGCAAAATCTAGCGATATACATATGAACGGCTGATTCGGTCAATTTATTGTAAATGACTATTGTGTATTGGCGCATCTTCTGTATTCATTATTAACAAATAAAACTGTAACAAATCTTTATAATTTAAATAGAAACTATAAAAACTATTTAAAATTTACCTGCCTCAACAATGTAACGTCAAAATTTGTATTTAAGTAAAATGACAACTAGCACAGGGTTGCAATTATTGTTTTACATGTCATTGCACGAAAATAAACATGAGTTTTGGTCTGACATATTTTACAGCCATTGCAAATACTTTTCTGCGTGTGTTTGAAGTTGTGCCGTTGCACCAAGAGGAAAATTCTGCAATTCGTGCACCGTGCAAAGGTTTTGCAATGGCAAGTGAATCAACCTATGGTATTTCTCAATGTTTCACTAAGTTTTTTCATATTTCTCACTTTGTATATTTAAATATACACACTAAACATTTAAATAACTTCACATTACACTTTTATTGTTATTTTTCAGCTAAATTTATTAATTTAAAAATCACTTATCAAATTCATGGCTCAAAAGGTTAGAGCGTTTATAATTACGAGGAAAACGAGCGTTGTCACATCTTAAACACCAAACATGAAGGATTTTAAACGAAAGGGCTTTGTTTGTATTTTTGCGTGATTCTTTTTTCTATATAACCTATAAAAAATTCTTTCTAAAATTTTTCAAGCTATAATTGAGTTGTGAATTTTTTTTCTATATATATGTATGTATAATGTGATTTATATTTAATAATCAAAAATTATTAAAACTCCATGATAATATTATATACATTTTATAATATTATCATGGAGTTTTACTAATTTTTCATTGTAATCTAACATTTTTATATATTTTACTAATATATATTATAATAAGATCATGTCGCTCAATAAAAATAACTCTTCTCGAGCCAATACTCGGGGTAACTGAAGCACCTTCGTGTAGTACTCCTTTCTGTGTTGGGCGCGCTCGAGGAAAAATAACCGAGTCAATACCAGGGGTGATCCACTCTTATTAAAAAAAATGTGAGTTTTGGTTATAAAGTGGTTATAATGCACTCACATATAAAATTTGAGTTTTCGTTATTAAATGATTAAATATTGGTTATTATATCTGACAATGATTTCCATTTTTTTTTTTTTTGATTATTTGTTTATTAAATTTAAAAAAGAAAATATCCCTATGCATGGCTAGAGGAATTTTAGCGAAAAGAGGAGTTTCAGAGAATTGCTTTGTTTCGAAAATTTTATTTTGTATGTTTTATTGCATCTATTAATTTTACAAAAGAATCATAATGCTTATTCGATTTATTTTTTCTCCAAATATACTCATATATTAGATTTGAAAAATCTTCACTATTATTATAACTATTTTTGTTAAAGAAACGTTTAATTACCCGCCACTGAGACTCTTCTGCGACGAACGGATTATCCGCGCCGCTGTGATTTACCCGTCGATGCTCATACCCGTGACTAGACAGACAGTCGTACGCCTTCCAACAATCGGTACACATAACAGCACTTTTTGTCACGTGCTCTATTAAAGAAATGAGCACCTCAGCAGACCTCACATTGCCGGGACATACCTCCAGCCTAAGGTGGTCACTCACATCCTCTACCATCCAAGAACCCAGTGGCCTTCGACTCTCGGACCTAAAATACGAAAAGATATATTAATTACTACGGCTTCGCGGCAGTAATTACACCAGTGACATATGGTAGTGCTAGATAAAACTGGTTCCCTGATTGAACTGTTCTTTCTCACCGGCGCATGCGATCAGTGGGATGCATATACATACATTAAATAAAACACCTGAGGGAGTGGCATTTATTTGGCAACGCAGTTCGGTTGCGACAAGCACCTCTCTGGCGTCGAAAGACTCCAACAGTACTAATGTTATTTAATGTTAGCGTCATTGGCACTTTATGTGGACGACACATTTCTGCTTTTAGGATTAATCCTTCCTCTTCTGCGAAGGATATACATTTTTCCCTACTATCGAATGTTTTCATTATTTTTCCAATATTCCAATATACCACACCTCGGCTGGTTGACGGTTCGATACAATCTATTTAAATGTCTTAAGTAATATTTTTATCAATATAAAGCTTATATTAACTTACCTGACGAATTTGCACTAAATTTTCTTAATATACAATATATCTGTCCAGTATATTCTACACATAAAAATGAATCGCCTTAAGCGCATAACTCAACAACGCCTGAACCAATTTGGCCAATTCTTTTTTTTAATGTTCGTTGAGGTTCAAGGATGGTTTTAACGGCAAGAAAATTTCGAATAATTGCGGAAAAGCCCCTAAAAACAGCTCTTTTCTTTTTTTCATACAAACGAATTTGTTTGTCAGTAGCGCTAAGAGAACGGCTGCACTAATCTTGATGAAATTTGCAGAGGCTATTTGTTGTGGATCGGGGAAGGTTTGGAAATAAAAATACCTTATGCTTTTCACGAGGAAAAGTCGAAAAATTGGATAATTCCAAAAAGCACATTTTTTCCATACAAACTTTTTTTTCATTTTTGTTTATTTTGATTTGTAAATTATTTGAATCGTTCATTTTCGGTCGCTTGCATTTTTATTCCGGCTAATCAAAAGAAAAATTATTCAGTGAAAACTTTATGTGTGTTTCACATAAAATGATCAATTGCAGATTGAAATTTGTTACGAAGCCACGAAGAGGTCGCCCTTATATCGGTCGGCGTTCTTTTTGCTATCAACGTATGGCAGATATAGGCCAGGCAAGGCAAGAAGTACTCCCAGGATGCAAAGACATACATGAGGAATTATGCATTGCGGGCAATCAGCAAGCGATCATCACGATGTCACAGCACGACATTTCAAACAACAGTTACGATGTTTGATGAAATTTATCTTGAAGCATCGTATATGTGGTGCTGTTAGATGCTAGATGTACTCTGTTGAGTGGGAAAAGAGAGGTTTGCCGCACGTACACATTCTTCTTTGGATGGTGGATGGTGGTTACACCAGATCAAATTGATGAACTCATTTCTGCAGAAATTCCTGATGCAGAGAAAGATCCAGTATTATACGAAGTGGTGAAAACCAATATGGTTCATGGACCTTGCGGACACCACAATCCCACTTCGGGTTGTATATCTGACACTATATGCACGAAACATTATCCAATTGCTTTTTTTTCGGAAACACAAACTAGAATAATAGATATCCACTCCATCAGCGTCGCTCACCAGACGACAATGGCAGAATATTCAGCATTCAATTTAGAATAGTGCATATCGAAGTTGAGAACACATGGATCGTACTATATTCACCATTATTGTCTAATTCGCATTCAAAACTCATATCAATGTTGAGTACTGCAGTTTGGTGTAAACGATAAAATACGTTAAGGCGCTTTGTAGGATATTTTTTTGCGATTCATGAACGTGTTCCTGCTGTTGTGCGTCTCGCAGTTAATTTATAGAATGGCCAAAGAGTGGATTCCAACCCAGGGAATGCATTACAGCCAGTGGAAACCGCCAGCAAACAAATTGACCTTGACGAGTTTTTTCTCAACTTTCGTCAGTGATCCGTTTGCTAGAACATCTATTCGGAAATACCGATGTAATGATATTATACATGGAATACATCGTCGAAGAAATAGTTACGCAGAAAGCAAGGCCAACCAGTAGATTGACATTCAGGTGTCTTATCAACTAATGCATTTGGGCGAATTTACACAATCCACCCGAAAACGACGATTGTTTCTACCTTCGGTTGCTATTGATAAATGTGCGCGGTTCAACTTCATTTGAGTCATTGCGTACTGTGAATGGTACGGTGTGCGCAAGTTTTGGAGAAGTTAGCCAGCAATCGCAATTGCTGGAACATGTTAATCACTGGAATGCAAAAGAAACTCGCACACTTTTCGAGATAATCATTTTGACATATCAGCCTTCAAATCCGCGTCAATTATGGGATACGAAGAAAAATTAAATTGCCGAAGACATTTTACATCGTCTTCGCTAAAAATTGGAAATGGGTCAATTCCGGTTGATACTTCCGATGGTTTGATATCAATTCCATTCGCCGTTTATCAATTTACGAAAGATCAACTCATCATCTCAATGCTCGGACATTGGCCAATTATTATAACTACGATAACTGCTAAAAAATACCGATGTTGTTGACTTAAACTGGAAGATTCAAAGTCAAATTCGGGGAAACTTGCGCTCATACAAATCGATCGATCGTCTTGACAATGAAGATGACGCCGTGAATTATCCAGTGGAATTTCTAAATTCTTTGAAGAGGCTTGGTATGCCACCGCATCATTTGCGTCTCAAAGTTGGATCTGTCGTTATTATGTTTCGCAATCTTCATTCGCCGAAACTGTGTAATGAAACCCGACTGATTGTGACGCAGCTATCGAATATAAGAGGACAGAATGCTTGATTCTACGAATTCCTTTGAGTTCTAACGATTTGCCGTTTCAGTTCAAACGTATTCCGTTTCCAGTGAACATTGCATTTGAGACAGGACAGGAGGCAAGGATAGTCGCATAGTGCAGGGATGGGCACATTTTTAGCCCGCAAAGTTATCAAAGTGCGCACGGGGGCTAGATGAGGGGAATATCAGTTTACGGAGAGAAGGGCATAACAAGTTGCGAAAAGTTGGAAAAAAAATCAATCACATTCCTCCGTAACTTAATGTTCATCGCAGAGTGGTTGCGGCAATACTGACGTTGTACACAGATTAAAGAGCGGAATTTGCCGGGTTTAGAGTTTCGCATTAAAATTTGATTTTATTTACCCTTGCATGGTGGGAAATTCTAATCACTGTTAGGAAAAAATATATAAGTTATACTTGTATCTAAAAACAATTTTATTTAATAAGAAAACAGCACATTTTAAAACTTCACAACACCTATAGTTGTTCCTATTTTGTTCACACCACTATACATGAGATAGAACAGTTAATGGTGGTGATGCCAGTTGTAAAAATTCATTTTATCTACAATTGAGAAAACTTCTCAAGTTTGTGGGCTTTTATACGTACATATGCAAGGCAGTTTTATATATATGCATATATAAACAAAAAGATACTTTTGACCATAATATATTATATGTATATAAATAATTTAATGAAAATGCTTGTATAAATATATATCATAAATATATATTAATATTTGTGATATTTTCAGTTTGGTTGTTTTATCAAAATATTCAAAGAATTTGGTTTTTTTTCTATAATTGTTCTGTTAAATTTTAAAAATCTAAGTTGCCTCTGGAAATGTATTAAAATAATAATGCGCGCTATAGTAAGGGAACACATATTTTCAAAAATATAAGATATCATCAAATAAAAATATATTTGCGCGGTATGGCATTATTGATTGAGAGTGGCTAAGCACACAAATAGAATACAAACACTAATGGCAGAGAGTTTCTTAGAAACATCGTATTTCGCTTCTCCCTCCGCTACGAGCGGCAGGCGTTTTGTTCTCGTATTCATTCGAACAATGTTGCCATTACTCAATACGCATATGTAGTTTTGCACACATCTAACTTTCCATTATAATTTTTCATAATATAAAATACCAAAACTGAAATCAAACTAGTAAAACTAGTTTATATATTTATAAATAATAGCATTCGATCCTAATTTTGAGTTAGTTTAAGAAAATTTCAAATATATTGAAGACAATTTTTATAATTACTACAGTATATCGAGACTGGCAACCCTGCGTTGTGAGAGAGTAATTTGCTGAGTCGTTTCTACGGGGTAAACCCCAAGTCGTTGGAAAGAAAAGTGAAACAGTGGTTCAGAAACTGAAATTATTATAATTTAAATGTGCCGAAATGTTATCACCGAGTAAAGGCAGTCTCCAAAATTTAAAAAGAAAAATTAGTCCATTTAATGTGGAATGGGAAGAAAAGTATTTAAGCCAGGAAAGCTCTGCTATGTATATGTATTATAGATCTGCAGTTCTCTACTCTTTTAAAAATAAGTTTGCGCAAATTTCAGACAAAATTACTTTTTATAAAGATCTTTGTTTAAAGAAATATCCATGTTTGAAACATTTTTCTTCGAAAATTATATGTATCTATGTTTGGAAGCACCTACACTTGTGAACAATTTTTTTCAATAATGAAATTAAGCAAACATTTAATAAGATGTCGGTTATCTAATTTAAATTTTGATACAATAATGCGTGTAGCTACAGCAAATGAGATTAAATCAAACATAGAATTTATTATGTCAAATAAACTAAATTAAATGCTGTTATAAAGACATATTAAAAAAATTATTACTAAAATTAAATACTCATTATACTTTTTGTTATTTGTCTCACATTTTAAAAATTTATAGTAGTTACAAAGAAACTTAGAATTGCTAGGCAATTTTACAGTTATTACCCACAGTGCAACTTCCCATATATGCGCGCGCTCTCATTTGTAAATATGGAGTGGTAAAATACTTTGCTCTCACTTCCCTCTTCATGTTTGCCCGCGATGATCCCCTCACCTAGCCCTCAAAATGTGCACTCGTGCCCGCACGGGCAAAATGCCACTGAGGGCTAATATGCCCATCCCTGGCATAGTGTGTGGCATATATTTGGAAATATGTGGCATACTCACGAAATGGAAAACTTTTCTTTTCTGTACACCGGAACAGAAACCAAAAAATGTTGTTTAACAAGCTGCGTTACATTGAAAAAAAAAAAAATTAAATGATAAATTTAACTTTCTTTTCATTTCAAAACACATAATTTCAAGCAGGACAACAGCTGCAGGGTCAGCTAGTAAAATATATATATAGTATATAAAATTAACTGAAATGAAATTAATATGAAAATAATTACACAACGGGGAAATAATAAACGATACCTTGTTTAGTTGTAACAATATCCGTTATAGAAAATATGGTTTAAAGAGGGTGACATACATTATCTATATATATAAAAGAAAGTTGATGTTAGTTACACCATTTATAACTCAAGAACGGCTGAACCGATTTGGTTGAAAATTGGTGAAGAGGTAGCTTAGAACCAGGGTAAGGACATAGGATACCTTTTATCTCTTTATGTCAAAATATAATACAACTCATAAATACAAAAATTATATTTTAAATCATAAGCATTTGTTCAATATTCATGTTTGTCGGAATCATTTGAATATATGCGTACAATTTTAAACAGAGTCTTCTCATAAATAATACAATTGCTAAATATTTGGAATAGAAGAAGAGAACTGCAACCAAATACGCAGTGAAATAGATTATAACTAGCTCAGTAATCAGTCGTTGAGTATGTATTATACCACGTGCATCCCAAAAGACTGATGTCATAACCTTTCCCGCCGCCTTTTTGTTTTTCCAGTCCACTACAATGACTGTCGATTGGACTCCAGTGGGAAATGATGGAGCTATGTTTCTATCACTGACGAAAAATTTCGGCTTTATTCCGATTACAGAGCACTTAAACACTTCTCAGAATCAGTTATTCGTTGTTTTTGTTGGATTATGAACTTGCGAGGCACCTACTTTGCTCATTTCGCCTGTTTCCAGGTTAGCAAATATCTTCTCAACGGTGGATTTCGCTGAGCCCAAATTCAACAGTATTTTCCCCAAAAAGCCAAATGCTTTATTAACACACGAAATGCTTTATGATCCATTTTTTTGTAAACTAACACAAGTTGCTTCACAAAATATTATTGGGTTGTCAAAAAAGTCTTGCGGTATTTTTATTGAATCAATTGGTGTGGCACCCATACATCGAGCTTCTTAGTGACTCTAAGCTTCTTCAAATGGTTTATAACGGTTTGATGACTACTATGCCGGTCTCTTTCGACCAATTCAGCGATTTTATCGCAATTTTCCACGACAGGCCTTCCGGAACGTGGCGGAAAACGTTGAAACCATCGTTGTGCGGTGGAAATGGAAACTGTATCGGGTCCATAAACTGCACAAATTTTATTGGCGGCTTGAGATGCATTTTTGCCTTTATCGTAGTTGTGCTGTAAAATATGCCGTATTTTCTCTTTATTTTGCTCCATATTTGCGACGCTATAACTCACGAACGACTTAAAAGAAACGACAATCAATCAAACACGTGTTAGCGCGTGAAATGGGCTTTCCAAAAAGGTATAGCATGACCCGATGCGACGAATAAAACTAGAACTACGCGCTTTCAGCGCCAACTATTGAAAATACCGCAAGACTTTTTTGACAACCTAATATATCTCATTAACTAATAGTTATAATCCAACTAATAGAAATCATATATATAGATGGTAGTAGTATTATCTATGTATCAGCCACAGTGAAGCGTGGACGGGTCCTCTAGTATTATATATATTTAACATACTTTTTAGATTTCCTTTGTACATTGGCAGCTTTCAGCCGCGCTTCAAAAGGTAAAAGTAAATATTAGTACATTCGCGTCCGACATCTTTCCGCAAAAACAAACTCTGGTCGGTCCAAAATAGGGGTGTGTCAAGTTTTTTTTTCGTGTAATACTCCTTTTCATGTTGGCGGCCTTCGGCCGCACTTCAAAAAAATAACCCTGGCCAATCAAAAGTGATGATTTATCAAGAAAAGGGTTAATGATTTATGTACATATTTGGGGTATAACCCTATTTCTTACTCATTTTTATTCGTGTGATAAATTATTTGACAACACGGAACACTTATGTTATTGTGCATATAATGAAATTTGTGTGAAAAATAAAGTGCTTATTTTAAACAAATATCTAAATAATTAATATAAAATAAAGATGTAGAAACAATTTAGTGAAGTGTAAGTGTATAAAAAGTGCATAATATGAAAGAAATAGTTACTATAATTCGAGAAATTGCAAAATAAAAATTGCGAAATTTTCAACTTTAAATGCGAACATCTCGAAAACTATAAGTTTGCGGCATACATAATTATATAATATATTCTAAATCTGGAGCATCAGCTCTATTCAACCATACCACTTTTAACCCTGAATTCGTGGGATGGTATACTAAAGCCGACCACTATCACTTTCACCTATGTCCTATAAAAGTAAAAAAAAACATAAGCGTAATAAAACAGTAATATTAAAATTATATTTAACATAAATAACTTACAATGACATTTTGATAATCACATTTGGTTTTGGTGTAAATTTTTTGTAACTACGTTTTGCGCAACAGCTGCGACAGTGATGCCAGGCATAAAGGGGTGCCCAACTTATTCCAGTGTGAGAGCCCCTCCAAATAAGCGTTTTTCTTATATAATTTTCTGTTGTAGCCAGATCGGGCAAAATAATGATTTTAGAGCATTAAAATTAAAACACCGATCATTTATTACGATTGCAAATTATTATATATTGAACTTTTAATATATGGCGAAACTACTTAAATCCTTTTTTATGATATATTAAAGCAACTGACTGTTGATGTTTCAATACTTAATAAAATGAATTAAGCCTATTAGTTCTCAATTAATAAATGTTTTTAATCATTGGTAATTGAAAATGAACTCTACTATGCATCACATTGCAAAACGTTTCATGAAATATATTTAAATTTCGCATTTTCTTTGATTTTCATTGTTTAAGCTTTCTTTTTGCGACGGCAACAAATCCCTCCGTTCACATATATTTTTGGTATAATTTCAATCTGGCCGTTCCAGTCATTCCAATTTCAAAACGTCAAAACTTACCCAATCCAGTCAACTGTCAAAGTTTGGTAGGTGAGCGGTTCTCACATTTCGAGTGACAGGAGAGTTGGGCATTTCTTTATCTCTGGTGATGCTTTTCTGAACTTTCTGTTTCGGCACTGATGCCCAACCGGTTTGCTTTTTCGAACGGGTTGAACGATCTCAAGGCGATGCTAGTATTTGGGAAAAGTCTTTTAAACATTGATGGCATTCGATGAGGTGTATGAAGTAAGGGGGCAATTCCGCATGAAGGCTTTATATGTATATTTCTAACTAGCTTTTACTCGCGACTTCGTCCGCATAATTTTTTTCGTTTTCTCCCGGCTGTAAGTCCCCCTGCAACAATGTCCCACCATCGTGTTCTGGTCCTCAACTTCACATCAAAAATTTCTTCAAAAGCAACCTAAGCACATAATGGAGAGCTCCGAACATTCCTTATTAAATATAAAAAGTAAATAATGTAAATCGGTTTAAAATACTACTAACTACCTACATGCCAATCCGCGATGTTAAACAGTGTGACATCCGCAACATCGTCTGCGTAGGAAGTACTAACTTAATGTAACATTATTATACTATGTAGGAAGCTAAAATTAAGAGGCCTTATTACTGTAGTACATTTTTGTAAACTATGTTCTTTGTTCAATATCACCTCCCACGCGAGACATAATTTGCTCGTTTATGTGTCCTACCATTTCATTCGTCGGCGCTAAAATTGCTCTTTCACATAACCATTCTCTATTCATCATGTTAGTTAGCAGTTCGCTATAGACGAAGTTATTTAGATCATCTGGATTATGTACAACATTGCAAAATTCATGATCTAATGTAATCATGCCATTACCATCCTTTGCCATACGATCTTCTCCAATTTTAAGAAGAGCAGCAGCATATTGTCCAGTGTGTGTAGTATACTCTCATATCCGTATTTGTAGACAGACTAAACGTTTTTACGTGCACCCATAACGTTGAAGCTTTTAAACACGCATTTATTTCGGCTTCTAAAATCCCCCACCATCCCCCCATGATATTTTGATTACTCTTGATGTCTTTCAAAGTCCGATCCAGAGCTTCAATTGCGCAAATTGGATTATAGAAGACTGTCGGCCATTTTCAGTTGACAGCTTATTTTCTTTTAATTTTAAGCTTTTGTTGATCTCAATGAAGAAGTGGTTAAAATTTGAGATTTGTGTTCCCTAATATTTTAAAAATTACCTTTGTTTATTAATTTTAAGTATTAATTGAATTTTAGTTTTAAGCGTTAAAAATAAAGAAATATATGCAGCAATGCTTTGGTTAATTTTATGCATCGCCACTTGTTTCCATTAAAACACACAAATATGTACATACAAACTAAGCATATACATATTCGCAGGGCAATTCTCGATCTGATTGGTTCAATCACAATCAATTCAAACGCACACTTGATCGATGTGTGAGTTTTCTTGCATCATTGAACTTGATCGTGTTGTTCTGTACAATCATTTCCAATCATCATACCGGAACCAAGAAATCAGTTTGAATCAGTAAGCAGAGCAATCAAAACAACTGATCGAACTCGTTCGTTTTGAGCACGAAACTCGATCGAACAATTTTGTAGCGAACCGCTGTTCTGAGTTTGACCGTTTTGAGCGAGGCTGATCAAACCGAATCGATCATACTCAATGCAGGTCTCTGCCTGGTCTTCAATTTTTGTCAGACCCTCATTGTAAGTTAAATCACTGTACGTGACATTGGGATTTTGCTCTTGTAATCTGTGCAATATATCGTCCGTCATATCATGTACCACAGTACCACATGTCGCTACTAATACAGCAAATAGCTCTCTTATCTTGCCTGCTGATCTACATTGAGCAGCTTCTTCCAGTGTCACATCCCAATGGTTATCATTCTCCAGTAATCCTCTTGCCTCACATGCCTCTCGAGATGTAGAATAATCTTGTGTGTTGCATTTTCATTGAAAGAGGTAGGTCCGCGCACATGGTGTAAAAGCATGCGTAGACAAAAACATTCCATGTTACTTATGTGAACTGTATAAACTCATCCTAAAGCATCTTCAGATTTGACGCCAGGCCAATCCTGAACAGAAGTACCTTGAATGCGGCATTTCCAAGTTTTCCTACTTGCATCCCAAGTATAATACCTCGGCACCTCAACATAAAGATCAAAAAAAGCAGTGAGAGTGGTTTTTGGCGGAGTAGTTATTCGTTCGTGGAAATTGTGTTCATTAAAATAAACGCGTTCACCATTTGCTAAATGCACGCGGAGATGTGTCACGGTGGGATGCCTTTCGTGCAACGGAAATCCTAACAGACGCCACACGGCTTCGTTGCTGATGACATACCGACCAGACTGATAAATTTGTGCCTCATCTACGGGATTCGCAAGATCAGTATTTCTAAAATTTAAAATAGCGTTATCACTACCCTTGTTTATATATTTGCTGATATATTTGATGGCGCGTACTGAACTGCATGCCTCAACGTTTATGTGGGCGTTAAAATTGGTGAATAGGGGACTACCCAACTATTATCAACCGTAACGTAGCTACCATTTCGGAGCTTCACGGTTGCTGTTCGACCTCGGTCTGCCGGCGCTCTTCTACGATATTGCGGGTATCCGTGGTCTTTCACTAACTTGCGAGGAAATTTTTTTGTGCATTTTCCGTCTTTCATGCAGGGGCACTGTGGATTTTCGGGTCCGCATGGACCGCGAATCATATTTTTTACAATTATGTCAAGGAGAGTCTTGTCAATGTTAGGATCCGGTATTTCAGCGCAGATTATGTTATCTATTTGATCGGGTCGTAACTTATCTTTTAACCACAATAATATATGGACATGTGACAGCCCTTCGACAGAGTACATAAAGCAGCTCGCTTCTCCGAACACTCGGCCTTTATTAATCAAATCCATTAGTTTTTTAACTTTTAGTCTAAAAACTCTTGCGAAATGTTAAAGTTGTTTTCTCGTATCATCATGTTGTAGGCGTAAAAATTCATGCATGAAACCTTTTTGTTATGCAAGGGAAGACCTGTTACAGGATTAATTTGAGGAACTTGAACGTGGTACCCCTGTTGTCCCTTACTAAATATGATCGGATATCACAACGCATCATAAAATTTATGAGTATCAGGCTCCCTGGTCATCTCAGGCCTGTAAAACTATATCACGGGAAGTAAACTGTTCGCCTGTAACCATGGCTGCAACTTCATTTATTAACGGTGCCCTATACCGCCTTTCATGTTCCCACTTGGTGTGCGATCGGGGTGCATCACCAACCTATAATCCTCTCCCGGCATTCTTTCTAGTGCTGTTTTGAAAGTATTGATAAGGCGATTATGTTCATGCGTAAACAGTATCCCTTTCGATTCCTTGTATATTTTGACACCTGCGATCAGCTTCGTTTTCGTTATCGCCCATGAAATAAAGTTGCAAAAACTTTGGTTGTTCATTATTTGCGGGAAGTAAAGAACCAGTCCTGTGATACACCGGTCCTTGGATGGTAAAAGTAGGTGAAAATTCAGGCATTACGACCTCCTTATCTACACCAAATGACGTCATCTGAAAACAAGAATTATACTTTCTAATCCTGCTTAAAAATCTGCGCGATTCGTTACTGTCGTATAAAAGTAAAGATTTAAGAGGTTCCTCTGGCTCGCCAAGTAATGCAATTTTAACCTTTCCACCAGAACAGCACATACCTGGAGTTTCTTCTTTCCATTTCAGTGCTTCACAATATCTGCATTTTTGATAACCAATCGGTGATTAACATAGTCGATCAAAGGGTCATACTCAAAAGCGGCACCATTAAATGCCTCCCACGTACTCATTGAAAACGTACGTCTTCTTTCTGCCTGCCGTTCAGCATTTAAAAGACGTCGTCTTTGTGAATCTTCGTCAGTCTCTGCCGCAATCAATTGCAAGTGACGTGCGGCATCTAAAACTCGACGTGTTCGAGTCTGTTCCACTGTCTCAGAAGCTCTTTGAGATACGTGGTGTTCAGCATCCAGGATCTGACGAGTCTGCGTAAACGTCTCAGAAGCCCTTTGAGATGCGTGGCGCTCAACATCTAAGGTCATACCGGCTTGAGTCTACGTATAGGTCTCAGAGGCCTTTTGACATGCGCGGCGTTCAGCATCCAGGGTCTGACGGGCCTGAGTCTGTGTAAAACTCTCAAAAGCGTGGCGTTCAGCATCCAAGGCCCAACGGGTCTGACTCTGCTCTAAGGTGTCAGAAGCTCTTTGAGTCGCATGACGCTGAGAATCTAACATCTGACGCGTCTGAGCGAGTTGCAGTTCGAGCTCTGCTAGAACTACGACTTAGATTGGATTTACGTCTGCGTGGCATATCGAAAACAATAATTAGGGATTTTTTAAATCGGTAGTTTTAAAAACTACAGCGTAAGACAATTTTTTATAAAAACTTCGATAAAGCAAACCTTTTTACTTAAAACCTAAATATCTAAATCAATCAATAACGTATTGAACCTAAACAACGATGCACCTGACAAACCTTTTATACCTAAAACCACATCCTGATGTGAGCTAAATAACACTTAATAATAAAAATGTAACTAAGTACTATCTATCTCCTTACTAAATTTCATCAAAATCCGTTCAGCCGTTTAGACGTGAAGAAGCAAAAGTCCCAACAAAAACGACTAAAACTCGCTAACTCAATTTAGTTATCTGCCCACTGCCTACCCCCTAAGAACGATGGCGTGATTATTTATAGCCTATGACCATTTCTAGATTATCATCTATCACCATACCAAATTTCATCAAAATCCGTTCATCCGTTTAGGCGTGAAAGAGTAAAAGACAGACAAACAGAGTTACTTTCGCATTTATAATAGATTTCAGCGTCGATGGTGGCGTTGATCTCTTAAAGAACCTAGTTTATTTCATTGATTTACTGAAGGATTTTAAACCGTACGGTATTTTAAAACTTCATCAACATCCCGACGAGTTTCGACCGTAAGATTGAGTTTTTTAATCCCGTTAGATTTTTGGCAAATAGCTTGACGACATCAATTCTGGTAAACTATCTTGTATTTGGAAGATGGTGAACTGAATTGGGTATTTAGATTTCAGAATTTTTCAACGTTGTGTGCTGCCATTGAAAATATTGAAACAGTTTTGAACGACACGAAAAGAAGTTATTGTTCGAGTACAGCATTAAGCCGAGTCGACTCCAGCCAAATTCAGCGTGTACGCAACACAGGGCGAAAGAACTGTATATTTTCGTTTTCCACTCTTTCATATTACTAGAATCACCGTAGTCCTAGCCACGGCATTCTTGCAAAGCAATGAGGTAATTTTCCAACTAAAGGAGCAATAGCATTGCCGGTTTTTTCGTGACAATTTACAAAAAAGCCAAAATGTCCCTCTATGTAGTAGACTTTTTTCTCAGCATCAAGGGGCGTGTTCAAAAGCTCATAATCCAAGTAAACTCTTACTTTTACTTTTTTCGTGGATGAATACTTTAGCTTATAATTCACTACCCGTACATTCTATCCGAGGTGCTAACAACGACTTGGTTCATTACCTTTTTGCAGTCAAGGTACGCACCCGCCTCATTGCAGCGAAGGGCGTATTTCGGACATTACAGCGAAAGCTGGACGTCGAAAAGCTGCATTCACAACATACAGACAAAGACTACTATGCAGAAATACTTGGTATGGTGATAATGCTGCGCCGCCACTTTAGGAAAAATGCTGCACGAGGGCTATAAAAGAACGGTACTGCGAGAACAGGAAGAGAGACGTGTTTTCAACACAAAGAAGAGAGAGGTGGCCCGAAAATTTTATCAGAAGTAAAAGCAGCAAGCAAATGGTTTCAAGTCCAGGGCCAGCTTCTGTGAAGACAGGAATTGAAACCTGATAACAAACACATATAGTACACTCGAAATTTGGAGGTAACAGTACTCGAACCTGGGGCAATGGCTTATCACTATTTAAAGCCGTCGCACATAGAAGCATTTTACCTCAAATACCGGACAAAAGTGAGAATTACAAACTCCAGCGAAGCTACTCAAAATAGGTTTTTTTAGTATCTAAGTAAGCGTACTACAATAAAACGATTAAATTATTGACCTTCAGGCCGCTATATTGCCACAAAAGTAGTCGGAACCTAGACTTCGTTTAGTACGCACGTCCTTACTCACGATACTCTCTATTCTTCTCGAAATTGCAAGTGGTTTTTGTGTTGCGTCAAATGAATTCTGGAAAATATTTTTTATTTATTCTGGGCAACATGGTATGTATTTAATATTATTAATATAAAGATTTAGTTAATGTATTATTTTGTTTTTTTTTTTTATTTTCGGGAAAACAATGAATTATCAAAAAAACTAAAAAAAAATTTAATTTTGTAGAAATTAGTGTTTTTGTTATAGTGTCGGGGGAGGTCGAGCTATAAAATATTTGTTTTACTAAACTACAAGGTTTCTACTTAACATATAAGCTTAAACATTTTCCCCCATCTTACAACTTGTTTGTTTAATGCGAACAGTTGGAAGCGAATTTCATTGCGCTAATTGATACGTCAAGGGGTTAAGTGTCACGAAGTTTGTTACACCCAGAAGGAAGCGTCGGAGACCCTATAAAGATCAGTATGTTGAGCTGAGTCGATTTAGCCATGTCCGTCTGTCTTTATATATACGAACTAGTCCCGCAGTTTTTAAAACATCGTTATGAAATTTTGCAAACACCATCTTCTCTTCAAGAAGCTGCGCATTTGTCGGAACTGCCGATATCGGACCACTATAACATATAGCTGCCATACAAACTGAACGATCGAAATCAAGTTCTTGTATGGAAAACTCACATTTGACAATGTATCTTCACAAAAGTTGGCATAGGTTATCGGAATCAAGTTCATGTGCATCTGGCAACTTTTCTCGCGTACAGCTGTGCTTTCGTGCTCTTAGAAATTTGTTTAATGTATTTAATATTTAAAACTTTGTGGTGAAATTATCTGAATTAAGTGATCCGTTAAAATAAGTATCACTTTATTATTGTACTTTAAAGCAATTCAAATTTACTTTAATTGTGTGTTGGCTAATTTTAATTTACATATATCGCAGAGTCATTTTCAATGTGTTTTTGTACATTTTTAAATAGTGCAATTGTTAGTATTAATTTATATTGCTTACTTAAATTTCTTTCTTGTTTTCATTCGTTTCCATCTTTGCCCACAGCTGTTTGCGAGTTTCTTACTTTTCGTGTATTACAGTGCATCTCAAACTGCTCGCTACATTGGTTATCTTTGATAACCAACTATTTTTATTGCATTCATTTGTTATAAATATTTTTGTCATTTCTCTTTCTACTTTTATTATTTAACATTTTTTATATTTTTGTTTAGTATTGTTTTGGTTTCATTATGACTTGTAACTTTCCGAACTGCTCTGTGAAAGGCGAGTCGGAACGCTTTGTTTCTTGCTGGCTTTGTGATGGGCTTGCCCATCTTAAATGTGCTGGACTGACAGGTAGGATATTGCATTCTATTCTTGACAGTAAGGGATTGCGCTGGTTTTGCTTAAAATGCAGACCAACTGAAATTGAATTGTTAAAATAAGCAGGCGTGCAATGGTTTCAAGGAGATTGGCCGCATTATGCATTACTGGCATTATGAAACGCTGTGTCAGTCAATTCAATGCCTAGATATTTAGGAGGAGAATCCAAAACCTTCATCTATACGTAAACGTCCGTCTGATGAAGATACCACTGTATCTTCCTTAAAAAGAATGCCCCCACCCACTATTGACTTCATTTATCTCTCATTCCCTTATCCTCAAGGAGAGAAGGTTCCGTCTGCTGAGGACACTGAGAAAACTGTTACTAAACACGGTAAGCGGGAAACATCTCAAGATCCGCGTCCATATATCTACAAGACAGCTAATAAAAACTTAGTTGTAATACCGCGGAAAAAGGCAATTTTTATCTCGAGACTTGCTGCGGATACCACAGTCGATGATATAAAAAGATACATCTCGTCCAAATTAAAAACGGTAGATACAAACATCCGTAAATTTAATTTCAAATAAAACAGGGATATTTCGTTGTTTAAGATCTGCGTATCCACTGACAGTTTTCAATTGATACTTGACAACTCATTCTGGCCATCTGGGGTCTTTGTGCGCGAATTCGAGCACAAACGTGGTAAGCCCCCTGTAGTTATTAGTAAAATGCCAAGAAATCCCGTGAATACAAAAAACTGATTAACAATAATTCGCTGAGTATTTATTCTCAAAATGTTACAGGTCTTAATACAAAACTTACTGATCTCTATTTAAACAGCATTCATTGTAACTTTAAAATCATTGCTTTCACAGACACTTGGTTAAAGCCTCACATTTTTGATAATGAAATATTCAACAGCGAATTTGAAATCTTTAGATATGACGGGTTGAGCAGAAAAGGAGGTGGTGTCTTTTTTGCTGTTTATTCTTCAATTCCATCTGAAGAAGTCGATGTTCCGCACGCAGACTTTATAGAACTTGAGTGCATTCGTATTTGCGCTAATAGTGGCCATATCTACTTACCTTTATTTTATATACCGCCTCACTCGGATATATCTGTATATATGCAGCATGCTTCATCAATAAATAATGTTTTCTCAATGGCTAATAATACTGATTACATGATTGTTTTGGGAGATTTCAATTTCCCGTGCGTATTATGGAAATCTATTGATGGTTACACCATTCCTATTAGTACTCGCTTATGTTTTAACGAGTTCTTAGATGAAATGTCGGAGTTGGGTCTTAACCAAATTAATTTAATTTCAAATGAGTTTGGTAAGTTCTTAAATCTAGTTTATGTTGATAACGCTTCGATGTTCTCCGTTGTCCGATGTGATCCTTTGGTTCGGCCGGAGGACTCGTATCATCCTGCTTTAAAAATTTACATCGAAATTATAGCTAACTTTGCTCATTATAATACACAAGACCTTTGTTTTTCGGTTCAACTTTGCGAAAGCTAATTTTAAGAAGATTAATAACGAACTTTCTAAAGTAACTTGGCCAGATTACAGCGGCAATATTGAATATGTTCCGAAGTGTGTTGTTACTCAAAAAATTAGTTACAATTTATGATTTTCGAAAGAATTATGTAAATTAAAAAATAAAAAATCTCGTGCTTTTAAACTTAAAAAAAACTGGTTTAGTTGCAGACTATTCAAAATATTCTAAACTGCGTCGACAATTTGCTGAACTTAACAAAATATGTTATAATTATAAAAATTAAGTAAAAAAAAAATAATATTAAACGTAATCCAAAATTGCTCTATAGTTTCGTCAACTCCAAACGCAGGATTTCTAATTTTCCGTCCGCTATGAAATATAAGTCTAGCATGTCTAGTGACAATCACACCATTTCTAATGTGTTCGCCGAATTCTTTACGTCCAATTACTCTCCAAAATCTCCAAAAAATGTTCCGCTTCAGCAAAAGTTATGTCCGATTTCCCTCATTAATGCACCTACCATTTCCGAAGCAGACGTCTTACAGCAGTTAAATATGTTAGAACAATCATATAATTATGGCCCAGATGTGATTCCCTCATGCTTTCTTAAGAAATGTGCCAAATATATGTATATATACCAACCCGTAACAAAACTATTTAATTCATCTCTTATGCAAGGCTTATTTCCATCCATATGGAAAAAGTCATTTATAATTCCTTTGCATAAGAGTGGATTTAGGTCATCTATTGAAAACTATAGGGGAATAGCAAAGTTGTCAGCAATATCTAAACTTTTTAAAGGAATTATAACAGACGACATAACCTTCCTGATCTCTCCACCAATTTCTTGTTCTCAGCACGGTTTTCGTAAAGGGAAATCTACAATAACCAATTTGCTTGAATTTGTATCACATGTATCAACGGGCTTTAGGGAGAATAAGAATACTGATGTTATATTCACAGATTTAAGTAAAGCTTTTGATAAAGTATCCCATTCAATTCTTTTGAATACACTTGATCTTGGTTATCAACCAATATTTATAAAATGGGTTGCTTCTTATCTTAGTATACGTAATAGAATTCAACAAGTCATATTTAACGATACTTTTTCTGACATAATCAATGTTCCTTCAGGCGTTCCTCAAGGTAGCCATCTTAGTCCAATTCTGTTCTTGTTATTTATTAATGACATATCATCTGTTGTTAAGTTTTCAAGAGTTTTATTACATGCTGACGATGTAAAACTTTTTAAAACGTATACTTCAAACAGCGAAAGATGTCAGTTGCAAACAGACTTAACAACCTAGTTTCTTGCTGTGATAGAAATGACATACCATTGAACCTTAAAAAATGTAAAACGATGTGGTTTTCGCGTAGATCTGTAGACCCTACTTCATACGCAATACAAAACTTTACGTTGGAGCAAGTAAGCAGTTTCGTTGATCTGGGAGTAACTATGGACCCCAAACTCAATTTTACTCTTCACGCATCTTCCATGGTTTTTAAAGCTAAAGGCGCTTTTAGTTTTGTTAAACGTTGGTCTAAAGAATTTAGAGATCCGCTTACCACAAAAATTCTTTGTACATCTCTGGCAAGGCCTACATTAGAGTATGCATCTGTGGTTTGGAACCAGTTACCAAGTCCATTCGGTTAAGTTAGAGTGCGTTCAAAAACAATTTTTACTTTTTGCCTTAAATCATTTCCACTGGGATTCCAGTTTAAATCTGCCCTCTTACACTAATGGTTTAATACTTATAAATCTCACGACACTCACTAGTCGTAGAGAGATGCTTGGTATAATATTTCTTGTAAAACTCATGAATGGGTCAGCCTGTAGCCCATCTCTGTTATCTGATATTCATTTTAACGTTCTCGCTCGCTCTACCAGGAAGTTTAGACACTTACTTTTAAAATTTTCTAGAACAAATTTTGAGTTAAACGAACCATTCCGCCGTATATGTCATGATTTCAATTCTCATTCTAGCTCATTTGATCTAACAGACTTATACTATGTTCAGACCGACACTTAATCACACGATTTTGGCTGTTGAATGGATTATCCCACTAATCTTAAAAATTTATCAAAATTTTGCCATACAAACTGATCCACGCTAAATCTCTCTGTGCGACTCTGATTTTGCGCAATTTACTTGTCAGCACTGGATATCTGTTACATTATCACAGCTGATTTAGACACTACAAAGGGAAAAAATGTAAACAAACAAGTTTTTTTAAAGCAATGAATCTAATTTCACCTGAAAATCGCCTTAACAAATGAAACAATTCATCCATTATTTCTATTATATGGAAAATATTTGAAAAAAGACTGCTTTTATTTCAAAATACTATATGACAATCTTTCCTTTTGATAAATATTAAGCGATGTGACTTCATGAATGACAGCAGCAGCTGTTTTTTGATCTTTCTAACGGCAGTGAGAACACTTTTGGGTTATGAAATGCTTAAATGTAATCTAATCTTTTAAATTTTCTGTCTGAACATAGTATCACTCTTTACAATTAAAAAAATTATTTTATCTACTCTTAATAAGTAACATTTAAAAATAATAAACTTACTTTAATCTAATTCCTAATTTTGGCTCTTGAAATTTTTGTTTCTGTAGCTGAGCAGCTTAAGATTGCAACGCTTAAAACTCTCTTGCCTTTTATGACTCGGCTAATTCCGCTCGTTCGCGGATTGCGCACCTTGCGTCGGTTAGGCGGGAGGAGGGTAATCATTGGGTATTATAAAAAAAAAAAAAAAAAAATTTGTCCGGTTTTTGAGACCAAATGCTCCTATGTGCGTGAGAGGAAGAAGGGCCATGTTCCAGCTGCTACGTATCACTCGTAATCTATCGTAATCTGGCAAGTATATAAACGTATCCGTTAGTTCGAAATGCCATTCGAATGAAAACTGTGAATCGTTAAAGACAAATTTATGAAAATTTGAGTAGATTTCTTTCAATTATATATATTTTTTATAATTTTTCTTAATAAAAAAAAAGATACCAATGAATGGAATACCTCGTTAAAAATAACATAATAATTGTATTTCAGTTTACATTTAAAAAACATTATTTACAAGTTTAAAGACATATATTTTGAATTTAATCGTGTGATTCTGTACTGTGATACAGTCACAAGTCTCTGTGTATGCATTGGCGAACGTCGATTCCACAAGGTGATCGCAGCAGCTACCGCTCGCTTTATCCCGGCTGGAAGAATAGCGGGAATCCGCCCCAATTTCCCAATCAAGGCAGCCGTTTTAGCTAACAAGCGCGACACATTACGCCATGCCGATCCCGGTGATCCCCGAATAAGGGACCTCAATTTGGAGATTGTGCGAATGATAAATCATCATAAACGGACGAAATGGATAGAGCACCTGAAGTTCTGCAACCTCTCCACCGGTGTGAGTAAACTTTGGGCTACTGTCAAGGCTTTGTCTAACGCAAAGAGACATGACGACCTAGTTGAACTTCAATTTAATGGTCACGCTTCTTCGGACCCGAAGAAGTGTGCGAGCTATTTTAGCCGACAGTTTACACTGCACCCTTCGGTAGACAAAGCTAAACGATGTGTTAACCGACGGCTGCGCAAAATGTCAAACGACTGCGCGCCACTTACCTTCACCGATGAGGAGGTTCGACATTCTGAACCAACAAATCAAAATTTTCTAAATCCATTGGCCCTGATGGAATCAACATGCTTATGCTAAAGCATCTAGGCTCGACGGGAGTGAGTTATCTCACCAAGGTCCTCAACCTGTCGTTGATCACTCTTCAAATACCCGATGTGCGGAAAGTCGGAAGAGTGGTCCCACTACTGAAACCTGGGAAACCCGGCAACAAAGGGGAATCCTATCGTTCGATATCTCTCCTCACCCCAGTGGTGAAGACACGTTCACTCACCACTTGAGCCTAGCCAGCCACCAGCACGAATTCCGAATAGTGCACAGCACCACCACAGTACTTAGCGTCATAAACGCCCAGATAGTTCGTGGCCTCAACCAGAAACCACCCTGTGAGAGAACTGTCCTCGTAGCGTTAGACATGTCAAGACCTTTTGACACAGTCAACCACACAACGCTACTGCAGGACATTGAGAAAACTATGCTTCCTCCAGGACTAGCGCAAATTAATTCTTGCTAACAGATGCTACTTAGGGATCGGCAGGCCATTCAGAAATAGATCCCTCGACGAACAAAAATTACACTGCATAAGTCTCTTTATGATTCCTGTTCGGGCCCGTATGAGCCACACGGCGACATGGATATAGAGGAATGAGCTGGCTATGGCATGGAAAATGATGCTCCAGCGGACCCATGAGTACTCAACGGAAGCAAGGGCGCCCACGCATCCAATGGAAAGACCAAATACATAGCGTACTTACTTACTGTATGCACTTAAGATGTACAACTGGCGTGACCTCGCAAAAGATAGGAGACAACTGGCGAGGTATCGTGTGTTCAGACCGATCCACGGTTCTAGTGCCAAAGAAGAAAAATAATGTCTTCCACAGGAAATTTGAAAAAATTATTAATTTATAGTAATAATACGGTTATCTTAATTTCACTGATTGCACGTAAATTCATACGGTTCATTTTTTAAAATATTCGTTTCTTGATTCGTTTAATTACCCTGGAACTGAATTTGTTAACTATCTATTAAATTTGATACGGGTGGAGAGGGATCTTTTTGAACGAAATGTTAAATTTTGGTTTCTTTTTAAAGGAAAGAATATTTATTTAACAAAATATATATAACTCATAAATCAGTTAAAAGTTTAAAATATATTAATGCAAAGATTGTAAATGGAAACAAAATAAATGTGGTTATTTGTTTCATTTCATAAAAGCTATTACGTTAAAATATTATAAGCCCTTGTTTCTTAGCTGGTGTTTTAGTTCGGGGTAAAATTTATAAGAGCTAAATTCTTTGCGCGTTTCAAAGTGTTTAAAAATTTTTTCGAGCTCTACATTTATGGCGCATCTACGTACACTCTATCTCCAACATTCGTGCGACCTTCTGCAGCAGTAACGGAAAAGCCCAAAATGCGCGCATCCAGTTTAGTCATTTTATTTTTCTTGACTTTCTTTTGTTTTCCCTGCGAAGCGCAGAAAAAATTATCAAAGATAGCTTAAAAAAATTATGATTTGTGTAAGTTGTTACAATACTTGCTCGTCATCGGTTGGCAAAAGCATTTAGTAAGACATGACTATACGTATCTTACCTTATTGTCGGAAGTATCATTGCCAGACGGTGTTATGGCAGGTGCTGGCTTACACATGTCATCATTATGAGCGTTTTGTGCACGTTGCAAATTTTTATATTTGCTGCGGCGTTCGAGAAACTGCTTTCCAAAGTCGGTAGACTCTTTATTTTCTCCTAGAAAGTTTATTTATTTAATATTGTAAAGCAGATTGTATTTAAAAAAAAAAAAAAAAACACGCTGAATTTGAAGAGGGTTTTCTATAAATTCTCAAATTTCTTCTATTTGTATTTTCAAATTGCACGAATTTATTATACAGTATGGAAAAAGTTCATTTTAGTTAATTTAGTAATAGTTTTTCTACTGATAGTTGGGCCTTTTCGGAATAATTTGCAACTAAGAAGCATTTAGATAAAACCCAGATTCTAGACGTTGTGTATAATGTAAATGATGACCAGAATTTAGAAAATTTATTGCTGAACATGGTTTGCAATAAACATGCACTTACCTAAATACATTCGTATATAATCTCTAACTTCATATGGTGATTCCAAGTCTCGTAAAAATGTTACAAAAGTAGGCACTGAAACAAAAATTTTCATAAAGTAATTAATTGAACGGTAAAATATTAATTAGAATAGAGTAGATTTCAAAGTATAACTGGATTTGAAATAAAACATATAATAGAGCGGGCATAGTTACACGCCAATGAGTAAAAAATATGTTGTATTATATTACATTGAAATTACGAGGATATTAAATTGAAAGTACTATATTAATAAAACCCGTTATTAATTGACAAAAGAGAAAACAATCATGTTCGTATTATTTTAAATAAAATGACGCTATTAATTACCAGATTATCAAAATTGATATATAATATAATAGTACTTTCACATTTTAGGTTTTAAGTTCCGCCAATTTTCTAATAATCATTAAATTCCTAATAATACAAATTTTGATCAGATGCTCCATTTCAAACGGGAAAATTATATACTCTCGCTATTTGCAAGAATCACAGGTGCATATATATTTAGAAGTACCTTTAAAGTTGTATATTGAAGTATGTAAGTGAGTGCTAAGTTCTGATGTAACCCAAAATTGTATACTCTTCCAATTTGTTAAAACCTTTAAGCTTTTTTTTATTCCATCACCAAAATCTACAGTCGGAAATATTTATATTAAAATCGTTCTAACAAGTCACGATATTTCTACCGTTAAGTTCTTTCGATTACAGTTAGCTTTTTACTTTCCCCCAAAACAAAACAGGTCTAGTGAGAATGAAATTACTCAAAAATGAAGCGAGTCGAAGGGGCAACCCATCGGACCAAAGATAAATAGAGTGGATACGATTTTATTTTGATCACCGAAACGTATGCCAGTGCGTAAACTATAATGTGTCTAATGAGATTGACTGCGAAAAATATAGGTCTACACCATCAACATACGACGGAAATTTTGAAGGTAACACTATTCTGTGCTAGTTGACTAGGGAATGCTTTTAAAATTGAGGAGTCCTCAACGACTTCCTGGACTTTGAATGCGGCCATGGCAACGCAAACGCAACGTACCTTAAATTTCATTGAAATATTTATGGATGTTAAAATATTTCTAAAGCAGGAATTAATAATTATGTAAATAAACGCAAACGCATTACTAACTAAAATGTTACATTTAACAGAGGCAATTGAGTGAATAAACAACACAATTTATTATAAATAAATATTTACCATCCAGTTTTGTATTCATGTTGTTCAGACTTTTTGTACACCAGGCAATAAACTCGGTCTCATAGTCATCTCGTTTATTGTTAGGAGCGGTGGCACGGCTAGACCCATTGTTCGATGGATTTTTAGTAAAGGCCCTTTTATCAGCCCCAATACTACTATCAGCATTATTTCCACTAGCTTTTTGCGATTGAGTTTTATTAGTTGGACCTGGTTTTTCTGCATTGCTACTTGTTTGTTGGTTATTGCTCTTAGAACTTTTATCATTTTGGGTTCCAGCACTTTGCATAACGGACACAGTTTGACTTTTACGTAAGTTACGTACGGTATTTTGTTGTTGGTTTGCAAATGGCCCACTAACAGCAACGGTTGTGTTACCGGCAGAAGCAGATGGTGACAGTTTTTGTTGTCCGGTTGAAGATTGTTTAGTTATAGTATTGTTTGTAGAACTAGAGGGAATCCCTCTACCAGAATTATTATTAGCAGCAACCGCAGCACTAAATTTGACAGGTTCTTCCCAGAAACCAGTTGTACTTGTTGAACCCCAAACTTTTGTGCTTGACCATATAGCCGAAATATTATTAGGACCTCCACCCGCATTACATGTTGCACTCATGGCAGCTGTCGCTTGCTGCTGCTCCTGTTCTTTGCGACGCTGCATCATAGTCTGTTCGTTGGCTAATCGCTTAGCTTCTTCTGCTTGTATTTCGGCAAAACTTTTAACGGGAACGTCCCTTACAGGTGCGTTCCATTTTAACATAGAATCAAATGCTTCAACAGCAGCGGTAGCACTAGCACGAACTCGCTTGAGAAACATTTCCATTTGACGCTGTTCCATTTGGCGTTCCCGTCTTTCAGCTTTTTGTATTTCAGCTAGACATGGCCCACCTTTTAAAGAAGCTGCATTGCTTTGAGCGGACCATGGTGCAACCGATGATTGTATACGCTGATTTTCTTTAGGAAGTTTAGAACTTGAATTCCCAGATTCAGTTAAACCAGAGGAGTTATTTATATTGGCGTTATTTCCTATCATTGCTTGTCGCCGTTGCGCTTGGATCTGCTGCTGCCTCTCTTTTTCTTCAAGCATTTGTCGGCGCTTTTCATCATCTAATTGTTGTTGGCGGCGTTTTTCCTCATCTGCTTGCTGGCGTTTCTTTTCCTCCTTCTGCCGACGCTTGTCTTCAGCTTGATCTCGACGTCGATCCTCTTCAGTTTTTTTGCTACAAGCACTATCCTCAGACACCTTTGAGTTCTTACTGGTTACTAGCTGATGTTTGATCGCACGTTTTGTACTAATATTATGGTGTTTACCAACAGTTTCATCTTTTGTCAGTTTTGTCACAGATGATGCTGTAGGCAGTGTCAGTGTTGGTAAGTTCTGCTGGTGGATTTCTGTTGGTGTATTAGTATGTTTATCAAGACTAGTAGAGGACTTATTGCGCTGACCATCATTTGCGCTGGCATGATCTTGCCTAGGAAGCGTAGGTAGTACATTTGAAGATTTATGATTTTCATAGTTTGGGGGTTCGCATTTCACTTGCTGCTCTGATTTTATCGGATCGCCTTGAGTGTGCGCCAAAGTGGGCAAGTCCCACATAGATACCGGAATTATTTTTTTCGGATGTTGTTCCGTCTGTTGCTGAATTTCTTGTGTCATATTATTTACAGTGGGGGTGTTAGTGTTACAACCCGACGTAACTGTCATAGGGATTCCCACCAATAAATTATTTTGCCATTCATTGGGAGAGTGATGTTGAGCTCGATTAGCTATCGATGGTAGCCATGAATGGGCGAGAGAATTATTGTGACCCAAAGTATTTCTGGCAACTAACAATTGTGCTTCATTCAGAAAATCAGCATTATTAGCGCCAATAAACTCTTGAGGTTTTGGATTTGGAAGCATAGGTTGATCACCATTACTTGAAGGTAAGAACATTCTCATATTAAAATTATTAAGTAACTCATTTCCCGCTTGGTCCTCAATTACACGGTTTAGTTTTCCAGAACTACTATTTTCCACGACACTTGGCAACACATTTGCAAATTGATTATTATTAAATACAGTTCGGATAGACTGTGGGTGCTGTTGTGTATTCAGAATAAAATCATCATGTTCCAAAAATGTGTTCGGTGGCGGCTGCTGTGGAAGATTTGAATATCCTGCGGTAACAGTGCCACTAAACACTAGATCTTTTTTGGCACCATCCATTATGTCATACAATTGGTTTGTCGTCCCCGAATGATTTATTGCCGCTAATGAATTACTTAAACCAGACCTATTAGGCAAATATTCCAAATACAGTTGCAGCTTTTGTCGTACCACAGCTTCTTTTTCTGAAGGTGTAAGTTGTTGGAAACATTCATTTTCCGATAATTCATTAAATATCAACATCTCTTGGTGACGTAGCATCTGGAAGTACATATTGGAAACGTCAACGGGTATAAGATTTTTAACATTGCCGCTTAAAAAATCAGCTGAAGGACTCAAATTGCTTTTAATTTGATCACGTTGTTGTTGATGTTCAGTTTGCTGATGAGCCTGTTGCTTTAGATTATAATCTCCAGATGTTTGGGGCTTTTGGGCTTGCCCTACTACAGGAGGATTAGCTAAATGCATATTATCTAAATTTGGTATTAGATGGCTGTGACTAAAAGGCATATTGTCATTACAAATCTTTATCAACTCCCCCAAAGAACGAAAATGCGTATCACAAAATCGCCGTACAAACAAATTCTCATTAAAATAGCCAGCTCGATACCATTCCGTCATTTCGATCGCTGTGAATGGACCTTGAACTTTTGATTGAGGATCTCTATAATACCAAAGGTCAGATGGTCCTGCTGCTAAGGTTGTGGAATTTATACCATGAGAAGAACGACCAACTGACGAAATATTTGCTGTTGCACTAGCTGCCAGTTGCTGCTGCTGCATGTGGTGGTGCTGCATTGTTGCATGATCCACTACTATTCCTCCACCGAAAAGTTGTATGCCCTTGTGAAGACCATCCGTAAGGACTGGTGCTGAAGTCGGAGAAATAGAGACTGGACCTTCATTTAGCTGTTGCGGCGGTTGCTTAAGCATGGCAGCTACTGTTGTATAAACATTAGGAGCACATAAGTTATTACCTGCAGGGGTGAGAGGTGCTACGGTGACCTGCACTGATAAGGGTGGAGCATCCTGTTTGATTTCATTTCGGTTATTATTACCACTAATACCGATGGTATCATCTTCCATAATCAACTTTTCAATCATATTGTCAGTAACCTCCCTCATCCGATCTGACAGATCACGATGAACACTGCCACTACCGCCAGAAGTAATACTTATTTTATTAGCCGCATTGTCAGTGCTGTAGAAAGACGAATTTGAAGATGTAGCTGTTGTAGGTGTTACATCTCTACTACGCATGCCGGAATTTTGTTGGGTTTTGGGTGAAACATGTTTTGTCGTATTTGGTTTTTGTGCAATAGTCTCTGATTTTGGTTGTGAGAATTTTTCATTAGGCAGTGCTATTAAACTCTCTACAGGTGTACATGGAGGTGAGTGTTCAGAAGAGTCAGACATATTGCTTTTTTCAAGAGATGCTGTTGCTCTCCCTGTTGGAGTCTCCAAAAATTTGCTGTCTCTCACGCTACTCCCTTCATTATTACGTACAGAGCTTTCACTACTAGAATCACTTTTTTTTCGGCTTGGTTTCTCATTACTTTCATATTCAGTATCGTGCACAATACCGTGAAATGCTCCACTTGAATCAAATGTTCCTCCGCCCTCCAATGGGTTTTCCATAGCCCATTCCGGCAAATTGTCTTCTCCCTCTCCACTTGAAGAGTTACCTATACTTGCACTATGACTATTCCATTGAGAAGAGCGTGTTACCGGTGTATTTAAACCAGATAAGATGTTGAAAGTTCGACTGGAAGCTTGGTTGCTGCTAAAACTGTTTGACGAATTCTGTAGTGATTTTGCTGAACTGCTATTATATCCTCCACGTTCGTTCACAGTAGTTATGGTAGAGTAGGAACGTTGCATCGTCAAATTATGTCCGCTACCGCTATACCCCATATCAATATTAGCTGATGCTATATCTTCATCACGCCAGCTTGCCGAACGCCCTATTAATTGATTACAGATATATTTGGTTCAATTCAAAAACGATTTATTTATTATATACCCCAACGATGTGTTACTGCGAAATTACCGCCTGCGCCACCATTACCGCGCCAACCTTCAGTACTACCCAACCCACAGCTAGGAGCATCGCCCGAACCATCCTCGTTGCGATTACGACGCCAATTTTCCAAGTTCCTTGGGTGACTGGAAAATTCTTTTCGTGGACTTGAAATTGGAGTACCACTCCAATCTGAACTTGAGCTGATGCCAGACATGTTGCCACCCCCTGTGCTTAAAGAATCGCCTCCCCCATTCCGTTCCGGCCACCCGCGTTCAGTCTATTCAAATAAAAACCCATAATTTAAAATATGTTAATCGTTTTTGTTTTTTTTTTAATCTACAAGTTACTACCTTTGCTGGTATTGACCGTGGATCATCTTCGCCGAACATAGGTATTGGTCGTTGGTATAATTGATGATAATTCGGCTTACCACGCATCCGACCACGGTCAACAGAACCCCCTCTTCCCCCGCTTCTTGTAGAAGTATTGAAACCAACTGGTGATCGTTGCATCCATGAAGCTCGTTGCTATGATACAAAAATAATTAGATGCTAATGTTACAAATAAACGAGAAGTTAAAAATGACATTCTATACATTCTCAAGAAGTCGAATCAGAAATCATGTAGAAACATAGTACCGCATGAAGAACTACAGCCAGAAGCAAAAGAGTTTCCGCGGAGCATTTATATTTTACATAATTGATAAGCTATACTAATAAGATCAATTATCATATCAAGAACATAAACCTTTTCCGCGTTCAATAGAAAAAATATACATTATCACTATTACTGCTCATGTTTTCCAACCGCAAATCAAATTAAACGAAGAGCTATTGAATTATTTAAAAACATTACTAAAGGACGGTAATCATTTTTTGATATAAATCATACACTAAAGATTAAAGACCCGTTTCTCCATACGTTATCGAATTTGAACCAGATTTTATTCAGCTAAGAGCTGTTATTTCGGCGATCTTATCCTGTTTGGATGGGTAAATTTGAGGTTAAATTTGACATCATAGGAGTAACACCTAGAAGCAGTTTTGATCCTGGTCCATGGTGGCATTAAGTCCCCAGTCGAAATCCCCCCAAATATGGAGTTACAAAATAAAGTCCCAAAAATAAAATATATTTTTAATTTGTAGACAAACCTATACTTCTTGCTCTACCGTTTTGACCAACATCAGAATTTAAAATTGAAAATTTAACGAATTAAAAACGTTTGAATTAAAAAATTCGAAACTCTTAAAATAACACATTATAGGATACTCTGGTTTTACTCAAAGGTATAAATAAATAATTAATGTATAAATACTTACTGCTGTAACCGGTGGAACCTGTGGCAGCAGTTCCTCGTCTGTACTTGGTATAAGAGCTAGTGGCAACTGCACCTTTTCAACAAATATTTTCTTAAACGTTGGTAGTATTTCAGGCATGTTATAGTTTTTATCGAATAAGGACAGCATTTCTTCACGGCCATAACGGAATTCTGGAAATGTATTTCGAGGAGCTAAAGCATAAGAAAATTGACTAATTACTGGTGATGACACACTTGAAGTTATTTCAAATGATTGATGACCACTTCCATTACCACCGTTGTTTGAATTGGATGAAGTGGACATCACGGTACCTCCACCAGCAGTGCTTCCACTAGACAATAGACTCGAACTTGTGTTATCCGCAGACATGTTACGAAGCCATTCAGGACCAAATTTCATTGAGTCTGTCATTTTTGCAGAAGTGGAAATTAATGTTCGTTAATATTATTTGTGTAAAACAGCAGGTATATGGTTAAAGCTTCTGGTCAATTACGGCACACACTGTTTGCTGGAAGTAATAGTTATTGGCCAATGAGTATTATAAAAAAATACAACAGAAAATTAGATGTCATTGCAACAAAACATTAGTTTCAACGTTCTTCAACATTGAGTATATAAAAGTTTTGTTAACTTATCCGTTTTAACAAAATTATTCGGCTTCGATATCACCTCACAAGCAATAATCTTATATATAAAAATGAAACGCCGTTTTTACATGCCCGCACATTACGCTCGAACCACAGCACGAAAGACGTGAAAATTTGCACGGGTATTCGTTTAGTCCTGAAGAAGGACCTAACGGGGCCCTTTTTTGCAAAATCCCCCCCGATTTCGCAATTCATGTATAAATATTATATTTTATGTATTTATATATATAGCCTTGATTATAGGCTGTGACGCGAACGCCCACCATCTGGAATGGGGCAGCACCAACTGTAACGCAAGGGGTGAGTCTCTTTTAGAATACATAGTAGGTAGTGACTTAGTGATAGAAAATGTTGGGTGTGAGCCCACATTTATAACTATAAATAGGAGGGAGGTGCTGGACATCACCCTGAGTAACGAGCCTGCAAGAGGACTGGTCTCGAGATGGAGAGTCTCGGCGGAGCCCTCCTTGTCGGATCACCGAATTGTAAGGTTCTTGCTAGGGGTAGAGGTCAGGCCCCTCCCCCCTAGGCGTAATCCCCGGAGGGCGAATTGGGGCGCCTTCAGGGAGATACTAAGGGAGGAGTTAGGTAGGGGGGGGCGGATAGACGATAGCACTTCTGGCCTGGGTCTGGAGATAAGGCTATCTGAGCTGAATGAGTCTTTGACTAAAGCCTATCACGGTAGTTGCCCCCTGAGAGTGCCCGGGGACAGACGTAACTGCCCCTGGTGGTCCAGGAAACTTGCGGACCTCAGGAAAAAAAGTACGAAGCCTGTTCAACAAAGCGAAACGTACGGGGGTCTGGGCTGAATATAGGAGCAATCTCACTTTATACAACAAGGAGATAAGGTCTGCAAAGCAGACCAGCTTCAGGAGATTCTGCGAGAGTGTCGCCACTACGCCAGAAGCAGCTAGGCTGCATAAAGCTCTGGCAAGGGGCACAAACGACGTAGAAATAGCAATCAAAAGGAACGATGGGACGTTCACGACCAGTGCAGTGGACAGAGCCACGGAGCTTCTGCAGGCGCACTTCCCGGAGACAGTTCGGGAAGACCAGTGTCCTCCCATGACCGAACATAGGCCATCCCGTGAGGATTGGAGTATAGCCAGACGGCTGTTTACGGCGGACTCAATCAAGTGGGCAATGGCCTCGTTTGAGAGATTCAAGTCTCCGGGGGTGGATGGCATCTTCCCGGCGCTGTTACAACAGGGGGAGCAACTCCTATTGCCCCACCTGTTGCGGCTGCTGAGGGAGAGCCTTGCATTGGCGTACATCCCTGAGATATGGAGGACAGCGAAGGTGATCTTCATACCCAAGGTAGGTAGGAAAGACTATTCATTGGCAAAATCGTACAGGCCAATTAGCCTAACATCTTTCTTACTAAAAACCATGGAGAAGATCGTGGACCAGGAAATAAGGATGAACGCGCTGAGGAGAGCACCGCTGCATGCGGCTCAACATGCCTACAGGGCGGGCAGATCAACGAGCACTGCCCTGTACCAGCTGACCTCTGAGATAGAGAGCTCACTGGAGCATGGAGAAGTGATGCTTTGCGCGTTCTTGGATATCGAAGGTGCCTTTGACAATACGTCCCACATGAGTGTAGCCAGGGCACTGGAGAAAAGGAATGTGGCAGCACCGGTGCGCAGATGGATACAAGCCGTACTGCGCTCCAGGGTTGCGGAGACCACAGTAGGCGATAAAAGGATACGTCTCGGCACAACTAGAGGCTGCCCACAGGGTGGTATGTTATCCCCCCTACTATGGAGCCTAGTTGTGGACGACCTGTTAGCACTGCTAACGGACAATGGGATCCGCTGCCAGGGGTATGCGGGAGACATTGTGATAATGGCCAAAGGCAAATACGAAGACACTCTATGTGACTTGGTCCAAAGGGGTCTAAACCTAGCAAAGGTGTGGTGTAGGGGAGTTGAATTGAATATCAACCCTTCCAAGACGACCGTGGTCCCGTTTACAAGACGTAGGTCCCTACCCGGTCTTAGGAATCTCTCACTTGGGGGAAGTGAAATAGTGATGACCAGTAGTGTTAAATACCTGGGTTTGATGCTTGACGCCACTCTGCGGTGGAAACAACATTTAAACCTGACCGTGGTCAAGGCGACGAAGGCTTTGATGGTGTGCAATCGACTGGCGGGAAAGTCCTGGGGCTGTAAGCCAAGGATCGTTAGGTGGTTGTACACCATGATAGTACGACCGATAATCACATATGGGGCGGTGGCATGGGCCTCAATAGCGTCTCAAACTTCTGTTAAGACAAGACTGTTGAAGCTACAGCGTTTAGCCTGTGTCTGTATGACGGGTGCAATGCGAACCTGTCCAACTGCGGCACTGGAGGCTTTGCTGGAACTGACACCGCTTCATTTGGTTATCGGTCAGGCAGCCAAGCACACACTTCTGCAAATAACGGCGGAGGGGTGCGGAATTGGCAAAGTAATCTCATCCCGGAGGATGGAGATGATAAGTGGATGCTTACCATTGGTCCTCCTCCCGAGGGATAGCATTACAAAAACGGTCAACTTCAGGAAAAGATTCAAGGTCACCCTTGGCAGTAAAGACGAATGGGATGATTCCAACTTCGAACTGATGCTGAGGAATAGCACGATAAGGTGGTACACCGATGGCTCTAAAATGTCTGAGGGAATAGGCGCAGGGATTGTGGGCCCACGCACCAAACTCTCCATACCCATAGGAGAGTTCCCGAGCATTTTTCAGGCGGAAGTTTTCGCAATAAGCCAGTGTATCGATATTAACCTCCATCGCAACTATCGTAATGAGCGAATAGCGATCCTCAGCGATAGTCAAGCGGCGCTAAAGGCGATCTCTTCCTATGAGATCAAATCGCTACTAGTGCAGGAGTGCAGGGAAAGGCTGAATAGCCTTGCAGAGCAGAACCAGGTACACCTAATCTGGGTGCCTGGTCACAAAGGAATAGCCGGTAATGAACTGGCAGACGAGCTCGCCCGCTCCGCAGCCTCCACCAAGGTGGTAGGACCCGAACCCTTCATGGGGGTGGGTCCCCACGCCATGAAAGAGCTGCTCCGTAAGGAAGAGGTAGAGGGCAGGGAGCAGCATTGGCACCAAACTCGCGGTATGAGACAAGCCAGGCTGCTAATGGGGGGTTACAACCTGAAAAGGTTCAAAACTGTGATAAACCTCCCAAGGAACAAGCTCAGGTTACTGGTCGCATGGTACACCGGACACTGCAAACTAAACAGGCACCTATACAGCATGGGCCTATCCTCCAGTGCAAGTTGCCGGTTCTGCGATAGGGAGCCCGAAACCCAGGAGCACCTGCTGCTCGACTGCACAGCAGTCTGGAGACGCAGGACAAAGGCCCTGGGACTAACATGTCTGGATAGGGATCACATTGCCTCACTAGCACCCGGCAAGTTGTTGGATTTTATTCATGCGCTGGGGCTGAGCGAGTCAATGTGAGTCAGGGAGGGCACAATAGACCAAAGGTCGCAGTGCATTCCTCAACTTTCATTCATTCATTCATTCATTCATGTATTTATATTATTATTTATATGTATTTATATGAACGAGGGCAAGACGAAATATCTCGTCATCAAACAAACAGTCGTCGCTCTCGCGACTTGGCTCTCACGTCACTGTTGACAGTCATAACTTTGAAGTTGTAGATAATTTCGCCTATTTAGGAACCAGCATTAACACCACCAACAATGTCAGCCTGGAAATCCAACGCAGGATTACTCTTGCCAACAGGTGCTACTTCGGACTGAGTAGGCAATTGAAAAGTAAAGTCCTCTCTCGACGAACAAAAACCAAATAAATCGCTCATAATTCCCGTTCTGCTATACGGTGCAGAGGCTTGGACGATGACAACAATCGATGAGTCGACCTTAAGAGTTTTCGAGAGAAAGGTTCTGCGAAAGATTTATGGTCCTTTGCGCATTGGCCACGGCGAATATCGCATTCGATGGAACGATGAGCTGTACGAGATGTACGACGACATTGACATAGTTCAGCGAATTAAAAGACAGCGGCTACGCTGGCTAGGTCATGTTGTCCGGATGGACGAAAACGCTCCAGGTCTGAAAGTATTCGACGCTGTACCCGCCCGGGGGAAGCAGAGGAAGAGGAAGACCTTTACTCCGTTGGAAGGACCAAGTGGAGAAGGGCCTGGCCTTGGGATATCCTTTTGGCGCCACGTAGCGAAAAGAAGAAACAACGTTGTTGTCGGCTATAATCGCGTAAGCGGTGCCAACGCCAATTAAGAAGAAGATTTAAGATGTAGCAGGTTAAGCTCCTACCTATCCAGAATCGACCCCGACATACCTAACGTATGCCCTGCATGCAACGAGTCTCCGCATGACACTGGCCACCTCTTTGCATGCCCTACAAACCCTACCCATCTAACACCCTCCTCTCTTTGGTCCAACCCCGTTGAAACAGCACGTTTCTTGGGCCTACCGTTAGATGACCTCGACGACAACACAAACAACCCTTACCATCCTAACGGGGATTAGCTAACCATTAACAACAACAACAACACAAGAAGATTTATAAATATTCTAACTCAAGAACGGCGGAAAAAAATCGCTAAAAATTGGTGATAAGGTAGCTTGGAACCTCCGGAATTGCATAGGGTACTTTCTATTGTTTTATGTTAAAAGTCACAACAATTCAATTTTTTTCTTCGAAAATACAAAATAAAATCACACAGTACTGGCAGGATACAGTGGTTTTTGTTTAAATACACACATGGATAAATTTTTAAAATCACAAGTAAATGACGCGAAACAAAAACGGGGTACTAGCATTAAAATACAAAACAAATTTTTCTTGTGTTGATTGCTATTCTACTTTGCTAGTTCTCGGAGACACTTATTATTGCTTTCCACAAAATAATAGGAGTGCTAGATATTTCGTTTTTACAATAGTCCTTAGTATAAAGAATATTCACAAAATTAAAAAAGTTCCATAATCTAGCAGCAATTTAAATTAGTTATTATTTTATTTAATCATTGGATTTTTTGCAGTGGGAAGAGAAAATCATTGTACAGAGGAAAAGCGGAAACGATAAAAAATTGAGAAATGTCTTAAATTATAGAAACAAAAATAAAACTCGTAGATAAAAGCGCAAAACATCGACTGCAGACGATCGCGATATAGTACGCTACTGAAAAATTAATCTTTTTGCTTCAGCTAGAAGCATCCAGGACGAACTAAATTTGTCATTTAATACTGAAACTGTTCGTAGACATTTGGAGCAAAACAAATTATTTTCCAGAAGTCCACGAAAAGGAACTCCATTAAAAAGAAGCAGAAGGAAGCCCGCATACAATTTGCAAAAGAGCATGGCTCCTGACCGGCGAAATGGCGAAACATATTGTGGTCAGACGAATCCAACGTTAAGTAATTTGGTAGTACAGGCTCTAGGAACTTTGTCCGACGTCCCCCTAACTTAGAATATAACCCCGGTTCATCACAAAAAAAGTTATACATAACGATGCCAAATCATGGTACGCGGTCGTTTTTCAACTTTTTCAACAATTGCCTCACCGACCTTTCTCGTTTCCTCACTGCACGGAATCTCACACTTTCCCCCACCAAATCCACAGCGACCATATTTAAAAACTAGACGAAGGAGTATAGACTTGAGCTCAATATTACAGTCGACGGCGTAAAAATTCCGACTGTCAATAACCCTAAGATTTTAGGTGTAACTTTCGAGTCTATGCTCCTTCTCTCCCCATACAACCGCGATTATCGCCAAGGTACAGAGCTGCAACAAAATCCTCAAGTCGCTAGCCGCCAGCACATGAGGAAAAGACAAAGAAACGTTGTTGGCAACATACAAGGCAATCAGCCGGCCGGTGCTTAACTACGCAGCACCTATATGGTCGAACTCCTCTCCAAGCACTTTCCGCTGGGATGTTTTCGTAGAAATCACCCCTGCAGCCATCTGCTTGGAGCGGAACCGCCTCCTAGGAGCATCAATAGGTCTTTCCTTGACTATGTCGACGACGTCGTACAGTACGCCGACCGGACTTCGGACGTAACGGACTTTCGACAGGTACTGATCGCCATTCACAGCGGAGCCATGAACACCTTCACCGACTTCCTTCCCGTGAATGGCGTACTTGGAGTCAAATCACCACCCATAGCAGACGAAGAGCTCCAGCTGCCACGGGAAACGCGAGTGACCCTAGCGCAACTTCGTTCCAGATACTGTCGCAGGTTAAACTCCTACTTATCCCGAATAGACCCTGACATACTCAATGTATGTCCTGCATGCAACGAGTCTCCGCGCGATACTGACCACCTCTTTGCATGCTCTACGAACCCTACTCATCTAACACCCTTCTCTCCTCCCTATGGTCCGACCCTGTCGAAACAGCTCGTTTCTTGACGACAACACATGTGACCCTTACCATCCCAACGGGGATTAGATATACCGTTAAAACAACAACAGATTTATGGCAAGTAGTGAAAGAGGCTTGGAAAGGAATGCCAATAAAACGTTGACAGGATCTCATAGACTCCATGCCTCAGAGATGTGATGCTGTGTTAAAAAAATCGAGGTTATTCAACGAAGTAATAATTATTTTAATATTCAGTGAAACTTTGGGACCATTATATATTAAAATTATAGAACGGTCCCGTATAACGTAAAATACTCCTATTTTTTGTGGAAATAGTTTTTTAATTTACTTGATATAAACTGCGATATAAAATTTTTTTTATGTTTAATTGAAATAGTGAAATCTGGAAATATTAATAAATCTTTAGCAAATTATATTGTGCAAAACTTAAAAAAAAAGCATTTTTGTTAATGAAAATTAACAATTCGTTTTTCTCATGTGGTCACTCCTATTTTTTTTGTGGACAACTGTATATATAGTGGTTGTTGTAACTGAATCAGAAAAGGTTGAATCATAACTTGAGAAGATTGCATAATATCTGACAAATATTCCTGAAGCATTGCACAGAACAATGCAAAATTTAAAAGGAACGATCAAGTCTGTGTTTTCTTAAGTGGAGTATCTGGGTTTTAGCCGTCGATTTTGCAATTACATTCGATGATGCATGTATATGTGTAACGATATACCAGAGATGCCCAACTCATCTCTTACTGGAAGTGAGAGAGAAATTGCTAAACGTCAAAACCTCCTGAACTCGATCAGTTGTCAAAGTTCAGAAGGTTTTTGGCATGACTTTGACAACTGATCGAACTCAGGAGGTTTTGACGTTTAGCAATTGGAAACGAGCGATTGCCAGATTGAAATCTTACCAAAAAAATATGTAAACGGAGGGATTTGTTGCATTGTTCAAGACCACTTATAAAAGATGTAAAGCAATGAAAATTAAATGAATTTGTTAAATTTAAATGTATTTGATGAAACGTTTTAAAATGTCAAGCATCATAGTATTATTTCGAATGGAAAATTATTAAAAACATTTATTGATTGAGAGCAAAAAGGCTTAAATCCTTTTATTGGGTATTGAAAGGTCAAAAGTCAGTTGTTTTAACATACATGAAAAGATATAAATAGTTTCTCTACATATCAATTAACCACGATATATTAATTTTTATTCGTACTAAACGTTGGGTGTTTTAATTTAAACGCCCAAAAATTATTATTTTTTCCAATCTAGCCATAATTTAAAATGTTATAAAAAACGCTAATTTTGAAGCGCTCTCACACTGGGATAAGTTTATCCCTAGATATACGATCCAGATGCAGAGACTGTGAAGATGTTGTTACATCATACTTATTTATGTACGTACTATTCCTTAAGTGATTTACGATATCAATAAAAAATGTAGATTGCCAATTTAATTATTCCATTATATTGTTATCACGATAACTGATATCCTTTACAACAAAGAGCGAGCGGAGCCGCGGGTTAAGACTAGTTGTGGTAAAAATTTACATATCTTGATGAAACTTGGCACACACGTTTTTTAACACCAAGAGAGTTGTATTACATATTCAAAGATTCTGAACATGGGCACACACACTATTTATAATAACATGCTTTACGTCATAAGCCATGCCAAATGCCACTGTAATTGGTCCTATGGATAATAACCTCCATATATCGAATAGTGCAACAATTTAATAACAGTGGATATGAGATTAGCCCACAATGTGGTTAGTTTTGTGTAGATGACAAATTTCGATCCTCCGTCTTATGTCAGATGTTAATTAATTACGTCATATTACGGTAAACCAATTATTAGAACGTAAGGGGGTATGGGAGTTCTCGTAACTCCCCTATTCGAAATATAATAACCTTGTTGACTCAGGTAATTCATTAAAAATGACCTCCGACCTTGTTAAGTCAGGAAACTCAGTAAAAATAAAAAAATAACAAGTAAGGACTAAGTTCGGGTGCAACTTCTTAACCATACTTCTGTAACGTGCAAGAATCAAAGCCAGGAATATACCTTAAGGTGCAAAACGTCAACCATAGGATCGGAATCCAATCCAATTAATATATATAATTCATTCACTGGCCTCTTACATTATCACATATCTATTTATAAAATCATGACTATTAAATTTGTACATGTATACACAAAAAATACTACAATCATTGTATTGACATTATAACAACTCCTCCTATTGTAACCTAGTACCTTCTCTTTGTTTGGCTTCAATAATCTCACATGGTTGCTATTTTTACACAATATTTCGCTTAGCATTCGTTGTCATACATTTCAAACTCAATCTATTCTCTATACAATGTTTGCTTTAAAACGTCATAAATAATGAATTTATTTAAATGTTTACAATTTAATTTAATGAATTTGAAGTGAAAAATGTGCGTAAAGTGTGTTTAAAGGAGTGAATAGTTTGTTGAAATAGTCGATCTTTAAAGACGAATATCTTGTAAACTACACTAACGGATATTACTATCGCTACTTTTAACCCTTATGTTAGTAACCGGATACCCGGGTACCCACCGCAGTGTATTTGTGCGAATAGCTTAAAAAAATTCAATATTTCATTTTAAGCTCTCAAATCGTCGTTTTTTAACTTAAAAGAAAGCTATTTGTGAGTTCATTTAATTGATTTACTTTTTTATTTTAAATAAGCTTAAACTCTAGCCATCTAACCGGGTACAAACAGTGGAAAGCATAGGAAATAAATTGTGTATAAATTCTATTAATGCATGCAACTAATTTTATTAAAAAAAAAATAAAGAAGTATTACACTTTATTATAATTAATGACATTGAACACATTGTACACGATTAACTGAGTGCTCGTCACAAACAGGTTGGTGACAATTGGCACTGGCCTTCCGTGTCTTTCGCCGTCTTCTTATTGGCAAAGCATTGCAAACATGACAAGAACCTGTTACTCTTTTCCTTCCGGTTTTATCTTTTGGAGTCTCTGGACCAGGATTTATCGCGACTGTTTCTGTCAGTATATGGCCTAATACACTTTCAACTGCAATCTTTGTGGAGAAGTTCCGCATTACTTGTGGATTCGCCGTGCGATGTTCAGTCATCGGCACTGCTAGTTCTTCACTAAGTTTACGCATGAATTGACGACGTTCTGTCCTTTTTTTGACAATGATTTTATTAATTTCCTAATAAATTATATATGACGCAAGTGAAGAAATATCTAGCATTTGAAGAACATTGCCATTGGCCATCTCGAAGATCATCGTTGACTAGTGTATCTCCGCACCATTTGGTCCATTGTGTCAATTCTAGCTTTATGTTTATTATAAAAATTTATTATTTCTGGTTTTTGTTTAGCGTCATCACCAACTGATATATCTGAATGCATTGTCGATATCAGGATGACAGCTTTATTTTTTCAGGAACGTAGGAACACATGGTAACCTTTTCGTGAAATCCAAAAACTGTCGAATACTGCTCCCGTGTCTTATTCGCTTCCATAACACTAGGGATGTAAGGTTTATTCTTTTTTAGCGCGCCAACCCTGATAATATTCCACGACAACAAATGTTCAGCAACTGGTACAGTAGTAAAGAAGTTATACATGCAGATGTTTCTACCACTACCTCGGTACGGAGCCGCCAATTCTTTCACTACTCTTTTACCCTGATTCACGATTCTTCGTTATTATTTTCTTTTTCTTTAAATTGTCACCGACTATTAATATTTGAAGAAAAAAATTTTTTAGAAAAACTTTACAAAATTTTCAATACTCAGATCGTGGGTACCCCGGTACCTGGTTGCTAAAAGACGTTGGTAGAGTTGGTTACTAACATAAGGGTTAAGGCAAAATACCGTTGCTTTGTTCGTTCTTTTGCTAATTATTTTGTATTTGGCAAATAAACTGTGTGTTCTTAAGCGAATTTCTTTTATAATTTAAAAAATTATTTCGGAAATAATGGCCTAAAATTCATCAGGTATGTTAAATTAAATATTGAATATAATATTTATATGTTTTTAATACTTCGTTACAAATATATGTTGATCTGCAAAAACAGTCTTGCGGTATTTTCGCTAGTTGGCGCTGAAAGCGCGTAGTTTTAGTTTTATTCGTCGCATCGGGTCATGCTATACCTTTTTGGAAAGCTCATTTCACGCGCTAACACGTGTTTGATTGATTGTCGTTTCTTTTAAGTCGTTCGTGAGTTATAGCGTCGCAAACATGGAGCAAAATAAAGAGAAAATACGGCATATTTTACAGCACAACTACGATAAAGGCAAAAATGCATCTCAAGCCGCCAATAAAATTTGTGCAGTTTATGGACCCGATACAGATTCCATTTCCACCGCACAACGATGGTTTCAATGTTTTCGTTTTGGTGTAGAGGTGGTCGAAGATGCGCCACGCTCCGGAAGGCCTGTCGTCGAAAATTGCGATAAAATCACTGAATTGGTCGAAAGAGACCGGCATAGTAGTCATCAAACCGTTATAAACCATTTGAAGAAGCTTGGAGTCACTAAGAAGCTCGAATTGATTCAATAAAAATACCGCAAGACTTTTTTCTTTCGTCCAGTTCGTAAATATGGTCGCTGTGGATTTGGTGGGGGAGAGTGTTAAGTTCCGTGCAGTGAGGAAACGAGAAACGTCGCTGAGGTAGTTGTTTACCTTCAAACACATGCCATCGATTCCATTGCCCGACGTCAATATCGTACAGTCATCAGCGTACGAGGTTATGGAAACCCCCTCTGGTGGTTGTGGAAGTTTCGAGATATAGAAGTTAAACAGTAGCGGGGAGAGGACACCACCCTGCGATTTTTTTTCGTGTAGAACTCCTTTAGGTGTTGTGTTGGCGGCCTTCTTTCTATTATATTTTTGTTAGTTTGTTCAAATATATTTGTATGGTAACACTGATTATTTGGCAGTTTGTAGCTCTTTCGTTATTGCTAAGTAAGTAGATTTGAACAATAAGCTTAATATTGATATAAAACTATTTTCGCACTATATAATGCAAAATTAATGTGTACAAAAGAATTATTAAAGTGTAAGTGGTAATAAAAATGCACAATATAAGTGTAAAATTAATTTTGGCACGATTCCGATTACTTTGGCGGAGGGGTAAGAACCGAATTTACGTATAAATGGGGTATGTGCAGATAGGGGAGCTTCTCCAGAGGAGGAATATCTAAAAATAATATTAAAATAACTTATATTTTTCAAAATATTCACATTTAAGGTTCAAAAATTTGCACTAAAAACACATGGTATTTTCTAAGTTTCACAAATTTTTTTTACATTTTTCACTTAGTATATTTAAATATACACTTTAAACATTTAAATAAGTTCACATTTTACTTTTATTTAGTAATATTTTACCTAAATTTATTAGTTTAAAAATCACTTATCACACTAATCGTTGCAAAGGTTAGATTGTTTACAATAATGAGGAAACGAGCGTTTCCACATCTTAAACACCAAATTTGAAGGATTCTTAACGATTTTTCTTTGTTTGTTTTTTTTTTTTTGCGTGATTCTTTTTTCTATATTAATTATAATAAAAAATACTTTCCAACATTTTTTAAGTTACAATATTCAGTTGTGAAAACTTTTTCCATATACAGTGGCTCAAACGCATAATTGGACCCTAAGTATAAGATTATTCAAATGCCGATATTTCCCTTGAATGAGAAAATTTCCAAAAAGTTTTGATGCAGAATTGTAGATTATGAAAAGACCTTTTAAAAATGTATAATACTTATGATCTTTTACTAAATAACTTTTTCTCAAAGTAAAAAAGAAACCAAAGCCAACAAAATTCCCGTCAAACGTACAATTGGACGAATAGTGTAGACGCCGAGTTATTGTTGGAAACGGTTTTTTGGACCCGTTATTTTTCCTGCTGAGTGAGTTCATGTTAATTCCAAGGCAAATGATAAATCAGTATGCAAGTGTAGTGTCCAAAGTGCAGATAAATATTGAAATGGATCAACGAAAAAAGCAAACGACTTTAGAAACATTTAATTATAAAATTATAGGGAGAGGGTAAATCCGTGCGTAAAATCGCCGAAATTGTTAACCGATGCCCGTCCACAGTTCATGCTATAATTCAACGGTATGTTAAAAATTTTCAAGTAGAAAATAAAAGTCGTATTGGCCAAGGAAAGAAATTAAATTACTATGATGAGCGTTGGATTTTGAGAGAAATAAAAACAAAACCATTTACAACGGCTAATGAATTAAAAAATATGGTCAACAAGAATTAAAAAAAGAGGTTTGTGCCGAGACGATTCGTATGTGTTAAGGAAGAATAATTTCAATGGGCGAATAGCCAGAAAAAAAACGTATATCAGTAAAAAGAATATAATTGCACGGGTGAAATTTTGTAAGGAGTATTTGTTAAAAGAATCTCAATTTTGGAACAAGGTAATTTTGCAAAAACTTGTAAAACTTGATTAATTTTTATCTTATCACTTATTTTATAGGTATTGTTTACTGATGAGAGTAAATTGAAATACTGAGTTTTTACCTAATAACACTCGGGATACGGTTAAGCATGGGGGAGGTTCGGTAATGGTGTGGGGATGTGTTTCTAGTGCAGGAGTAGGGAACATTCATTTTACAGAGGGTAAAATGAATCGATTCCAATATTTGGACATTTTGAAACAAAATGTGAAACAAAGTGCGGATAAATTGAAGGTATTGGACAAATTTGCTTTCTATCAGGACAACGATCCAAAGCATACTTCACACGTAGCGAAAATGTGGCTCATTCATAATTGTCCAACACTATTACAAACACCTACACAGTCGCCAGATCTTAACAATATTGAGCATGTTTGGGAAGAACTTGCCCGTAAGCTCCATCAATCCACTTTCAACACAATAGAGCAGTTGAAGCAGGGAATCACACGTGAGTGGAACAACATAACTCCAGAATTTTGCTCTAATCTCGTACAGTCTATGTCCCGAGGTTTAGAAGTAGTAATAAAAGCAAAAGGTTTCGCTTCCAAGTATTAAAACTTTTATATTATATATAAATGTCCAATTATACGTTTATCAAGAATTTGGTTGATTTTGGTTTCTTTTTTAATCAGAAAAACGTTTTCTAATAAAAGATTATAAGTACTATACAATTTTAAAAGGTCTTTTCATAATCTTCAATTCTGCATCAAACCTTTTTGGAAATTTTCTCATTGAAGAGAAATATCGGCATTTGAATAATCTTATACTTAGTGTCCAATTATACGTTTGAGCCACTGTACATATTAGGTCTTGCGGTATTTTTGTTGAATTTTCAATTGTTCATAAAATTGGTTGCAATAATGCGATTCAAGTCAAATATGCGCCGTTTTGTTCGATGACGCGTTCCCAACGAGATGCCAACTTCATAATGCTCCTCTGATAGAAGCTCGCTTCCCTATTGGCAAAAAACTCGGAGAGCCAATTTTCACAGGACTCGCTTGTGGCCAACTTCAGACTACCAAGCGCGTCACCATGGACAGAAACAGGTGGTAATCACTTGGTGCGAGATCCGGACTATACGGTGGATGCAAAAGAACCTCCCATCCGAGCTCCCGGAGCTCCTGGCGCGTCACTAAAGATGTGTGTGGCCTGGCGTTGTCCTGATTGAAGACAATTCGGCCTCTGTTGATCAAAGATGGCCTCTTCTGCATGAGTGCTGCCTTCAAGCGGTCCAGATGTTGGCAGTACAGGTCCGAATTCAACGTTTGGCCATAGGGGAGCAGCTCATAGTGGATTATTCCCTGCCAATCCCACCAAGCACACAGAAGAACCTTCCTGGGCGTCAATCCAGGCTTGGCCACCGTCTGGGCCGCTTCACCGTTTTTCGACCACGACCGTTTGCGCTTTACGTTATCGTAAGTGACCCACTTTTCATCGCCAGTCACCATACGCTTCAAAAACGGGTCGATTTTGTTGCGATTCAGAAGCGATTCGCATGCGTCGATACGGTCAAAGATGTTTTTTTGCGTCAATTCATGTGGCACCCATACATCGAGCTTCTTAGTGACTCCAAGCTTCTTCAAATGGTTAATAACGGTTTGATGACTCATGCCCAGCTCTTGACCGATGCTACGGCTGCTACTATGCCGGTCTCTTTCGACCAATTCAGCGATTTTATCGCAAATTTCGACGACAGGCCTTCCGGAGCGTGGCGCATCTTCGACCACCTCTACACCAGAACGAAAACGTTGAAACCATCATTGTGCGGTGGAAATGGAAACTGTATCGGGTTCATAACTGCACAAATTTTATTGGCGGCTTGAGATGCATTTTTGCCTTTATCGTAGTAGTACTGTAAAATATGCCGTATTTTCTCTTTATTCTGCTCCATGTTTGCGACGCTATAACTCACGAACGACTTAAAAGAAACGACAATCAATCAAACACGTGTTAGCGCGTGAAATGAGCTTTCCAAAAAGGTATAGCATGACCCGATGCGACGAATAAAACTAGAACTACGCGCTTTCAGCGCCAACTAGCGAAAATACCGCAAGACTTTTTTGACAACCTAATATGTACATATATGTATAATATGCGATTTATGTTCAATAAAGACAAGTAAAAATCATAAATTGTAAATTATATATTATATAAGGTTGACTGAAGTACTTTCGCGTAGTACTCCTTTCTGCGTTGGCGGCCTTCGGCCGCGCTCAAAAAAAATAACCCTGGTCGAGCGAATACCCAGGGTGACCGAAGATAATCCTGATCGAGCCAATACCCGGGGTAACCTAAGTATTTTTTTATTGTAA